>QPKB01000011.1:7294073-8580007 GCA_003546025.1 Camphora micrantha | reverse complement strand
GACTGCCCATGTCAGACCGTAGTGGGCAATAAATCGAAAGACTCTTCCCAGTCGGAGCATCAGAAGATGGAATATCATCATGTGTTTGCACTTCTGCCGCATCAAAACTGGTAGAAGAAGCCTCTACTTCTGGACCAGCCGCTGGTATTTCCTGTTCCGGCTCCGAGGAAGACAATGGAACCTCTCCTGTCGCCTCACAACCTGCCAGAAGAGGAAAGGTATGAACATGATCTAGTCAAAAAAAACAAAAAAAATTTGTCAAGACTATTGTTGTGAAATACCTTCTCCGACGACCGGTGGAGTGCTTTCTGTCTCCATAAACTCGTCCGAAGTGTCGCAGAAAGCTACATCCATGGATGGCTCGAAGTCGTTAGAGTCCTCTGGCAAATCAGCTGACAAAAAAGGTGGGGAGAAACGTCAGCAAAATTTAGCAAAGAAAAGAAAATGCCAAAAAAGGGGGAAGTAAAGAAGTCGTACCAAGAAAAGATTCTGGGTCTGCTCCAGAGTCCCTTGGCTCTTCCTCAGATGCCGTAGTCGGATCCGTCGCCGCCTCATCGGCCGGGGCCTCAGGCATCACCAAGTCATCATCCTCTGCAAAAAGAAAAGAAAGCAGTGGATCTAAACAAAAATCTCTCAAAGAACAAAAAAAGAGAGAAGCAGAAAAAGAAAGGGAAAGGATCATACCATCGTCGGCTTTTTCCTCTCGACTCCTCTTCTCTAGAGGCTCTTCAGCATCCCCCGAGACCTCCTCATCAATGGTAAGAGGGACTTCCACGTCAGGAGAATCTTCGCACTGCTTCTTATGACGGTACTGTCCTCTCTTCCTCTTGCTCCTGCGGGTCGGTTTACCTGAAGAACCTACCCCGCTATCAAAGTCAGGCTTCTCACCAGAGTCCTCAGTAGATGGTCCGCTCCTGCCAGTGGACCCCATGGAAGTCCTCATTCGTTCCGCTTGCCTCCAAGCGTCGATTTCAGCTTCTTCCTCCTCCAGCTGTCTCAGGACCTCACCAGGTACCTCTTGCACAGCTCCAGATCTGACGACATCCCGGCCCTTGAAAAAGCCTATCCTATGCTTCTCTCCAGAAAGGAAGGCCAAAACCTCCTCTCGTCGAACGCCGTCTGATCTACCAAGACCCTTCCCGGAAGATTGCTTGACATTGAGCTCCTTCTTGGAAAGCCCCCGGTACACTGAGAAGCTCTCCGCGAACCATTTCGTGAAGCCAGCGGTCCGGAAAGTGGGCAGCTCAGGATAGGAAATCATGGCGGTAGTGTCCTCCGCACTGTAAAAAGCCCATGCGTTCCTCCCGTCCTGAAGACCCCCAAAACGCTTCACCATGCTCGAAGGCGCTCCTACAACGCCTTGGGAGAAGCCCAACTGCAACGCAAAATGAGAAGGAACATACGGCTGGATGTCAACAAAAAGATGTCGACGGTACACCATCGTACCAACACATATGTTAAAAGCCATCCCTTCTCTGCGTTTGTCAAAGAATAGTGTCTTCCCGACCCTGCTCTGGTGGAATCGCGGGAGACACCAAAATCAAAAGCCTTCTTCCGCAGACCGGGAGAAAGCTTGACTGAAGACTGCCCCATCTCGACGTCCCTGAACCGTCGGATCCTCAAACGGGCAGACAAAAGAGATTCGAAAACGGCTTTCCCTCTAGCCAACCGAATCATAAACGGGTCATCATCCTGTGCAGCACCTAAACAGTGGAAGCCCGGACAGTGGTACACAAACCACGAATAGAAAATATGGGCTGAAAATACCCTATTCATAGGGAGCCCAAGCCGAACCAAGAAAGCAGCAGCCTGCAGTTCGGTGCACAAATAGGAGTAAAGAGCAAGTACCAAAGCAAGCTGCTCTCCGAACGCCATCTGACAAGTCGGAAAAATACAGTGCGGCCTGATGTGCGTTCCATCTCCTCCAGCAAAAACTGCCTCACCCAGCCAGTAAGTGAGGTAAACAGCAAGATCTCTCCGCAGCGCAATGTCAGAACAAATGGCGTCTGTGCTTGTAAGAAAATCCCTCAAATTTTCTCGCATAGCGGAGATCTTCTTCGGGTTCTTAGCCCTGGCTTCCTGGGACATACTCTCAGAAGCATCCCCACCATCAAAGAAGTTGGAAGACAAAGAGCTGAGACTCCTCCAACTACTACATCGGACTTTCGAGCCCTCCTCCTCCTTCAAAAAATCGTAGAAGGCGACGAGCTGAAAGTACAGAAGCCTGAACTCCTTTGACTACTCCTCAAGGACACTGTCAATAGGCATAAACTCCTCATAGAGTTTGCCGAGGATAGGCAGCCCGGTGGTAGCGCTCAATTCCTTCAAAGAAAACCAATTTCACCGTTCGCGACAACGAAGGTGTTGGTCTGTGGAAGGAAAGACTCCAACATGGCCATGAAGGCCTCATCGAAGAAAACGACGGTTTGCCGAAAAGCGCGAACCGCATCAAAAACTTCAGCCTCCTTCAGAATGGCGCCACCAATCTGCAGGATGTGATCAGTCCATGACTCCCAGCCCGAGTCAACGCTGAAGCGGCCACGAAGCCGAAAGGGGTTCACCCAATTACTGCCGTCACCGCTAAAAATGCCAAGGCCCACCGGTCTCAAATCGACTGATGGATGATCAGAACCTTGGTAGCCGCTGGCTGGCATCAACATGTCCATACGAACAGGCGACTTCTCCGCATAACGGGAAGGGCCGCCAACAAAAATCCCGGTCTTGACCACATTGGTCCTCTTCACCCAGTTTGGAGGATCTTCTCTCTTAGAGCATGTGGGAGAAAGACTCATGATCGAGATAGTGCGATCAAAAGTCGATCGGGTAGAAATAGTTCTCTCCTCACCATCAGCTGTGTAAGAGAACTGAAAACATCTCCTTTGGAATGACGAGTCATCAGGGACAGCGTCACCAAAGAAAAAGGTAGGCTTAGGCACAACGCTCTGATCGTCCATGATCCAAGAACCAAAAATGTCACTATGTCCCTAAGTCCACCAAAAGCTACATGGAGCCACATCCTGCCATAAATAGGAAGGCGCCACTTCAAGCACCAGATCTTGTCAGAATCAAACAAAAACTGCAAGATCCTTCAAAGAAGCCAAAAGAGGGGTACACATGAAGTTTCGGGCCATTTCAACATCATTTGGCCTAACTTCACTCCTCCGACAGCCAGACAGGAGCTCCAGGCAGCGACAGTGTCGAAGACTTCAAAACTTCGATCAGAGCCTATGGATGGTCCCAAAATACCTCCAAAAGGCCCCCTGCCAAATTTCAAGTCAAACGGACGACGTTTGACCCTTCATCAACTCTCAGGAAGCAAAAACAGGCCTACCGGTAGTGGAGCACCCCGGAATCATGGCATCCAAATTGGAGCTAATGGATCATCTCAAAATGACTCCAATAGGTCCCCTGTCAAGTTTTAGGTCAAACGGACATCGTTTGGCCTAGTTTCAAAGCTCGGCATTGTCCTCGAGGTGAAATCAAGGCGAGCGTTTGCGGGACCCCAAAAGGCTTCAAAACTCAAACCAAAGCCCATGGTTGGTCTTACTTACTACTCAGGAGGCTCCCTGTCAAATTTCAGGTCAATCGAACATCGGTTGACCACAAGTCAAAGCTCGGCATTTCTCTCATGACGAAATTAAGGCAAGCATTTGCGAGACCCCAAAAGGCATCAAAACTCAAACCAAAGCCAATGGTTGGCCCTATCTATTGCTCAAGAAGCTCCACGTCAAATTTCAGGTCATTCCAACATCGTTTGGCCTAGTTTCAATGCTTGACAAAAAATCGGCAAAACCGCACAACAAAGTCTTCGGCTTTCCAGAAAAATAGGAAACTTTGTGCTCCGATTTGCGCGGCTTCTCGTCAGGTTTTCTTCAAGAGAATCAGGCCAATAAATGAGGGGAAATATCAGGAAAAATACAGAAGAAAAAAGAATGAAAAAAGATCGAAAAACGGCGAAGAAACGGCGACCTAACGGCGGCCAAAAAATGGGCCCAAGGCCCAGGGTCGCCGGCCCATGGTCGCCGGCGACCATGGGTGCATGGTCGCTGGCGACCATGGAATTCCAGCGACCCAAAAAATCGCCGGAAGACCTTTTTTCGGGTCCTTTTCGCGTTTCGAGTTGATTGGCTCCTGTGATTTTTCCAAAATCTGATTTTTCATGCATGAAATCCGTCGATCTTCGTCAACATCACGGATTCGCCGCCGAAATCATTGGATGATCATTAGATGCCTCGAAATCGACAACCGGCCGACAAAGAAAGCACACTTTCTGCCCGCCCGATCATGAAATCGACAGGACAGATGTTGCCGGCACGTTGACATTAATCAATGTCTGAAATTGCATCGCCATCCGACATCAAACAATATGTGGATCCACCGGCGGTCATCGCAAGAAGAATTCCAAAAGATGCGGCGCGGCCCGCAACTCTTCGAGCGACTTGGCGACCAATTAATGAGGTTAAATGACCCGTTTTATGACAAGTTAATGCGGTCATTAACTCATTATTTTGGACGGCCCAATCAAAAGCAAGCAAATGGGAGTTACAAGTCAAAGGATTTATGGCATTAAAGCCATGAAACTCCTCCCATGATGGGGATTAAAGGCAATTAAAGGCTCATTATTCTCCATCGGCCAATCAGATTCAAAGGAAAAGGAGTTACAAAACAAGTAATTTAAAAACTTGTAACTCCTCCCATTATGAGTATTAATGCATTCAATGCTCATAAACCCTCCTAAATGGCTACCAAAGGCCTATAAATAGGAGGGCATTCCAAAGGGAAAGGATCTAGCTCTCGCTCTCCCCCCGACGAAGACAAAAAAAAATCCAGAGAATTGCCCAGAAAATCCAGAACCCCTGCAACTCTGCTGCAAAGACCACCAAAAGGTGATTGAAGCACTCTTGGGGGGCCACCCCCCCAAGGACCTCCCTTCTTCTACCAACATGGCTAAAACGTGGCTTTTCAGCCCGTTTACTTAGCTTTTTATAGGATATAAGACCTTCTCTCGGTCTTTGTCCTTTAAAAATCTGAGGTTAAAAAGCCAAGCCAAGAATCAAAGCATCGTGTTCTCATCTGCATGGACGATGGAGGAGCCCATACATGACTCGCGACCGTCGATCTGAACGTGTCCCCACAATCGAATGAGAAGTCAGATTCCCTTTCTTGATTTCTATTGTACTTTATTTTTCTTTTAGAGACAAAAATCACAATTCTTGTCTTTCATAATGGATAAGACTTGTAAATCGCCTTTTACGGCAAAATCGCCTTTCACGGCAACAAATGAAATCGCCTTTCATGGCATTCAAAAAAAACCTTTGTCTCTTTTCTTAAAATATGTGTGCAATAGAAACAAGAAAAAGTTTCATTTCCCCTTTCTACTTGTGAAGGTGGATCTTCGGATCACCATTCCTAAATTCCAAGTAGAAAAGTGAAATTGGCATACCCGTACAAAAAAAAGAAAGATGTTGTTACCCTTTACCTTTCTTCTCCTCCCCTCCGCCGTACCCAGAAAGGCCCGGGGCGGAGGCAGCGGGAGAGAGGGAGGAATCGGGTCCATCAATTCTCCATCAGCCAATCAGATTCAAGGAAAAAGGAGTTACAAAACAAATAATTTAAAACTTGTAACTCCTCCCATTATGAGCATTAATGCATTCAATGCTCATAAACCCTCCTAAATGGCTACCAAAGGCCTATAAATAGGAGGGCATTCCAAAGGGAAAAACCGGGGGGGAAAAATCCAAAGAAATCGCCAGAGAAATTCACTCGAAATCCAGAGAATTGCCCGGAAAATCCAGAACTCCTGCAACTCTGCTGCAAGACCACCAAAAGGTGATTGAAGCACCCTTGGGGGGGCACCCCCCAAGGACCTCCCTTCTTCTACCAACATGGCTAAAACTGTTAGGGATTTTGTATTTGCAATTTGATGGATGCATTATCATTCAAGCATCATTTGATTTGCACACATATGCATTGATTTGAGAAATCTTGAAATCTTGTTTTATACATGCATTGTTTTTAAGGCTTGTAAAAATCTTGGTTCATGCATGTTTTGATTTTAAACTTGGATGCAATTTGTTTTGAAAAGGAATTTTAGAAATCAAGCTAGCCATTGGTTTTATAGTTTTGAATCATTTTAGGCTTTTTGTGTTTCATGTTTTTAAACCACTTAATTTGATTTAAAACATGTTTCCAAGCTTGATTTAATGGCCCAAAAAGTTCCCTCAAGAAAAACTTAAAAATATGCAATTTGTGGGGAATTTGGTCCCAGGCCCGGGTCAACCGCGCAGTGTGCGCGGTCGACCGCGCCATGGACCCGGTCGACCGGCCACACTGCGCGGTCAACCGGGAAAGAGCCGTTAGGCTCTCTTTCAAACGGTCAGTTTTTTGACCGTTGAAGGCCAGGTCGACCGGGCAGTGTACGCGGTCGACCGGGGACTAGCCGTTGGCCATTTTTTGGTATAAAAAGAAGCTCATTCCCATAGAAAATATAAGGAACAAAGAGGCCCTCCTTGAGATGTTTTGAGGCCAAACAAAGGGGAATGAGCTAAGGAAGGCTAAGGGACATTTGGAAAGCTAAAGCTTAGTTTCATGGAGTTAAATCATTAAGTAAGCTTTACTTTTCCTAATCATATGTTTTCATGCTTTGTTTTATTTATTGGTAAATCTTGTCTAGCATGATAAACTATGATTGGCTGTATCCTTAACATGTTTTATGTTTTGAATTGATCTATTTTTTTTTTTTTTTGATGCAACACTTTGAGATTCAATCCAAGTAGTACTTGAATTGGTAAATCTAAGTAGATCATGTTAATGGAAAAATCTTTGAAATTATATGTAACATGATCCATATACTTGGTTGAATCTTTGGTTGTTGTTTTCCATCATAAGAAAATCACTTTCAAATCTATCTTATGTTTTGGATTTAACAACCACACAAATCATATGTTTTCATGTTTAGCTTTAATTATTGGTAAATCTTCTCTAACATGATAAACTATGATTTGTTGTGTCCTTAACATGTTTTATGTTTTGAATTGATTTATTGTTTTGGATGCATCACCATTTGATTCAATCCAAGTAGTACTTTATTTGGTAAATCTAAGTAGATCATGTTAATGAAAGAATCTTTGAAATTATATGTAACATGATTCATATACTTGGTTGAATCTTTGGTTGTTGTTTTTCATCATAAGAAAATCACTTTCAAAATATATCTTATGTTTTGGATTCAACAACTTCACATGTACTTTGTTTTAAAGTTTCACAACTTGCTTAGCTTTGATAGGTATATTATTTTCAAGTTGTATTTTAAGTACATGTAATTTGTCCCTTGATTTCAATCAAATCTATTTTTGTGCTTTACACTTTCAAATGCTTTAAAGCATACATATATTAAGCTACATTGTTAAATTGATTGAAATCCTTATGCATCACATGTTTTGTTCTTAAACTTTCACAACTTGCTTGAACTAGATTGTTGAATCTTTTACAAGTTGTTTTTAAACATGTGATTAGCATTACTACCTCAATCATAAATGTTTTTATGAGCTAAAACTTTCAAAAGCCTTAGGCTTACATTTATGAACTTTCATTTTCAAAATGATTGAGGACATCACACACACACCTCATGTGCTTTCATCTTTGCATTCATAGTGTGTGTGTGTATTAAGATTTTTCACTTTTATATCCGCCTAATCAAGAGGCATTGTATTGAGCTATCATTGTATCTCCATCAAGTGTATGTTAGACACTACTTAGAGAGATAACCAACCTTGTGGTTGAAGAGGTTATTGCTTAGCCTATAAAAGCATAATGTATAGGTTGATGTTAAGCCTTGAAAAACATCATTGTAGAGGTTATTGCTAAGCCTTGGAAAGCATAATGTAAAGGTTATTGCTTAGCCTATTGAAAAGCATAAATAGTGGAAATCCGGTGGGGTGTTGGATCACAAGCCGGTAGTGGATGTAGGCATTGAGGCCGAACCACTATAAATTCTTGTGTGATGGTGCTTGCTTTGTGGTGATTGTTTTTTATTAAGCTTCCGCATTTTATTTGTAATCACCACTTGTGACTAGTTTGTTTTAAAGAAGTTAAAATTGGTCATAAATGAAGCTCACCCTATTCACCCTCCCCCCCCCCCTCTAGGGTTCGGATCCCCGGACTTTCAATTGGTATCAGAGCCGGTTACTCCATTATAGGGCTTAGCAACCCGGAGTTGATCCGTATCTGGATTGGAACCCTAGTGTTGTGTTTTATTGCATATCTTTAAAATGATTTCCACTATGGACTGAAAATGATTTTTCCTTCCTAGCTCTTTATTTCCCCAAAGAATCATTTCACCACTCTAAAACTTTTATGAGTTAAATCTCCAAGAGTTGGTGGGACTTCAAAGTAAACTCTCAAGGACATCCTTTTCAAGACCTTAGGTGAATCTTCATTGGTACACATTTAGACTAACCTTTAGGCCTTGATCCTCCCTAGACCAACCTATTCTTTTTAGTTATATCTATTTGTTGGTCATGTTACATTTGCATTTTGTTTCTTTATAGTTACATCTTTTAAAATGCAATGTTTCTTTGTGATCATTTGATTTTGTTTTCATGAACTTTTAAAGTTATATCTCTTGGTTTTCAAAATCCTTTGATTACAATTTTATCATGATAGATTTGCATTTTGATCATATAGGTATATCTCTTGTAATGCATATCTATTCATGATCAATTGATTGTGATTACAAAAACTTTGTTAGCTAAGTTTTTCATGATTAATTGAGGTTGGAAAATCATTTGATGTTTGTCTTAATTAAATATTTTTGGTAAATCAAATGATTTGAAGCAATTCAAGTTTTCCATTGATTTTTAAAGTCATACTTTCAAATGGAAAATTATTGTTTTGCAAAATCAACTTGTATGTGTTTCCAAGTAGTTACACTTTTTGAAATACAAGTTTTATTAAAAAAAAAAAAGACTTTGGAAAATGTTCTAAGCTTTATTGGTTGTATTTATAGAAACATTTTCCTTGAATTTATTTCCTTGTGCTTAATTATGATTTTATCATTTGAAAGGAAATAATTTTTACAAACAATTTGCATCTTTGCTCATTTAGTTACATTCTTTTTATGCAAATTGATTTTGATGTCTTACATTGCATAGTTGGATATGGTTTCATTGATTTGCATGTTTGTGCCTAACTTGGTATATATTTTCATTAATGCAAATTGATGATTGTTTATGCTCTTTATAGTAAAATCTTTTATTTCATGATCATTTGAGATTCAAAAGTACATATGAGTTTTTATATGCTACTCTCATTTGATATGATCTTCATATCCCTTTCCATTGCAATGTAAGCTTAGTACATTTGCTAAGAGTAGAGATTTTGCATGATAGATTAATGGATCATCTTAGATGAATTGGATTTAAACCATTGTTCTTAATAGGTAAATCCATATATTAGATCTATTTTCATCTATATGTGGTCTATGATATCCTTCTAACTTCATACCTTCTTGTGCACACATGGTTGTATTATTGATGATATGGTATGAGTTAGATCTAGATTGTAATTGATCATCTCTATGCAAATGTCAATGAGTTCCACGTATGGTTGTTTTCTTAGTTATATTTGATGATACCATACTAGAACTCTTAAATCCATCCTTTATGCTTTCTAAGTCATTATTTTTGAAATGGATGGTTATGATGTTGTTTCATGTATAGTTTTCTTATTGGTATCATTCTTTATACATGTCTCAACTTCATAATAGTGTGCTTAATCATATGAACCTCTTTGAAATCCATTCCTTTGTTTGATCGATATCTTAGATGTTAAATTCATATGATTTGACACTTTTTAAATTGCATGTTCTTCTAAGTTAGATCTTTTTATGCAATTTAACATGTTCATCACTATGCTCATTAGTTATATCTTTAAAAGTGATGAATATCCATTTATGTTGCTTGATGGAATTTTGTGCTTACCACATTCTTGCTCCTTATCATGTTATCAAATTCAATTGGTTTCCATTGGTATAATTTTCGATTGATTTGGTTTCTTATGAATGTGATAGACATTGTGTACATTGGATTGAACTTGATAAGTAATATGTTTACAATTCCATGTCACATTCCATTAGCATCATAATTTTCATGTTGCCACCTCTCTTGTTCATATAGGTATATCTCATGACTACCATGCTTATGTGTTCATAATATTGGTTGGTTATTAGTTGAGGTTGGCTTCATGTTTAAATTTCATTTCACTCATTCTTGTGCATTAATAGTCATATTTATTGATTGAATGAAATGATTTCAAAATTTTCATAGCATATGATTTTCATAAGTTATATTGTTTGATGCTATGATTAATAAACCCCATAACATCATGGATAGCTCTAATTTGGATGAACCCTAATAGGTATATGCCTTAACTCCATTTTTAGAGTGATTGTTTTAATAGTTATATCCTTCAATCTCAATTGGTATATTTGTTTCTTATATATATTCCAATTGGTATCCATGATCGCTTTTCTCCATGGCCTTGCTCTTTATGATGGCAATTTGATCATATTGAGCTCTATAGTTACATGTGTCTAATTCTTTCCTTGAAGTTTTTCCTCAATTAGTAAAACCATATTCTTCTTGCCCCAAATAGTTATATATTTGTCAAAAAGTTTGACAAAAGAAGAGAATGGATTGAGGGGGAGTCTAAACCTTCATAGGAAGTATTAGTTTTGATCAAATTGGCCTTTGTATTAGCTATGAACCCTTAGAGACTTCTAACCACACATGATGGCCTGTTATGTATTTCATTTTCGTTTTCATTTGTTAACAGGTGCTACTAAAAGGTATTTTCTTTATTTCATGTGTGTAGGTACCTTTGCAATTTAATGTCAAAGGGGGAGAGAGCAATCAAGTTGTCTCAAAAGGGAGAGAAGGTCCATACATCCTAAGGGGAGATAGTGTATGATCTTCTACAAGGGGAGAGAATGCATATCTTGCCAAAAGGAAAGAGAGGCATGGTCAAAGGGGGAGAGCTTATAGAAGAAAGAAAGCTTGGAGCTTGATCATTCTTCCAAGCATCAAGAAGATTGAAGAAAAGAGCCCAAGAGCCCAAGCTAAGAGGAGGAGCATCCAAGAAGATTTCAAGACTTGTCCAGCTTAGGGGGAGCTGAAGACTTGATGTGTAACTTCAGTGATGAGTAAGTTGCCATCAAATTGCAAAGGGAGAGATTGTTAGGGATTTTGTATTTGCAATTTGATGGATGCATTATCATTCAAGCATCATTTGATTTGCACACATATGCATTGATTTGAGAAATCTTGAAATCTTGTTTTATACATGCATTGTTTTTAAGGCTTGTAAAAATCTTGGTTCATGCATGTTTTGATTTTAAACTTGAATGCAATTTGTTTTGAAAAGGAATTTTAGAAATCAAGCTAGCCTTTGGTTTTATAGTTTTGAATCATTTTAGGCTTTTTGTGTTTCATGTTTTTAAACCACTTAGTTTGATTTAAAACATGTTTCCAAGCTTGATTTAATGGCCCAAAAAGTTCCCTCAAGAAAAACTTAAAAATATGCAATTTGTGGGGAATTTGGTCCCAGGCCCGGGTCAACCGCGCAGTGTGCGCAGTCGACCGCGCCATGGACCCGGTCGACTGGCCACACTGCGCGGTCGACCGGGAAAAAGCCGTTAGGCTCTTTTTCAAACGGTCAGTTTTTTGACCGTTGAAGGCCAGGTCGACCGGGCAGTGTACGCGGTCGACCGGGGACTAGCCGTTGGCCATTTTTTGGTATAAAAAGAAGCTCATTCCCATAGAAAATATAAGGAACAAAGAGGCCCTCCTTGAGATGTTTTGAGGCCAAACAAAGGGGAATGAGCTAAGGAAGGCTAAGGGACATTTGGAAAGCTAAAGCTTAGTTTCATGGAGTTAAATCATTAAGTAAGCTTTACTTTTCCTAATCATATGTTTTCATGCTTTGTTTTATTTATTGGTAAATCTTGTCTAGCATGATAAACTATGATTGGCTGTATCCTTAACATGTTTTATGTTTTGAATTGATCTATTTTTTTTTTTTTTTTGATGATGCAACACTTTGAGATTCAATCCAAGTAGTACTTGAATTAGTAAATCTAAGTAGATCATGTTAATGGAAAAATCTTTGAAATTATATGTAACATGATCCATATACTTGGTTGAATCTTTGGTTGTTGTTTTCCATCATAAGAAAATCACTTTCAAATCTATCTTATGTTTTGGATTTAACAACCACACAAATCATATGTTTTCATGTTTAGCTTTAATTATTGGTAAATCTTCTCTAGCATGATAAACTATGATTTGTTGTGTCCTTAACATGTTTTATGTTTTGAATTGATTTATTGTTTTGGATGCATCACCATTTGATTCAATCCAAGTAGTACTTTATTTGGTAAATATAAGTAGATCATGTTAATGAAAGAATCTTTGAAATTATATGTAACATGATTCATATACTTGGTTGAATCTTTGGTTGTTGTTTTTCATCATAAGAAAATCACTTTCAAAATATATCTTATGTTTTGGATTCAACAACTTCACATGTACTTTGTTTTAAAGTTTCACAACTTGCTTAGCTTTGATAGGTATATTATTTTCAAGTTGTATTTTAAGTACATGTAATTTGTCCCTTGATTTCAATCAAATCTATTTTTGTGCTTTACACTTTCAAATGCTTTAAAGCATACATATATTAAGCTACATTGTTAAATTGATTGAAATCCTTATGCATCACATGTTTTGTTCTTAAACTTTCACAACTTGCTTGAACTAGATTGTTGAATCTTTTACAAGTTGTTTTTAAACATGTGATTAGCATTACTACCTCAATCATAAATGTTTTTATGAGCTAAAACTTTCAAAAGCCTTAGGCTTACATTTATGAACTTTCATTTTCAAAATGATTGAGGACATCACACACACACCTCATGTGCTTTCATCTTTGCATTCATAGTGTGTGTGTGTATTAAGATTTTTCACTTTTATATCCGCCTAATCAAGAGGCATTGTATTGAGCTATCATTGTATCTCCATCAAGTGTATGTTAGACACTACTTAGAGAGATAACCAACCTTGTGGTTGAAGAGGTTATTGCTTAGCCTATAAAAGCATAATGTATAGGTTGATGTTAAGCCTTGAAAAACATCATTGTAGAGGTTATTGCTAAGCCTTGGAAAGCATAATGTAAAGGTTATTGCTTAGCCTATTGAAAAGCATAAATAGTGGAAATCCGGTGGGGTGTTGGATCACAAGCCGGTAGTGGATGTAGGCATTGAGGCCGAACCACTATAAATCCTTGTGTGATGGTGCTTGCTTTGTGGTGATTGTTTTTATTAAGCTTCCGCATTTTATTTGTAATCACCACTTGTGACTAGTTTGTTTTAAAGAAGTTAAAATTGGTCATAAATGAAGCTCACCCTATTCACCCCCCCCCCCCTCTAGGGTTCGGATCCCCGGACTTTCAAAAACGTGGCTTTTCAGCCCGTTTACTTAGCTTTTTATCGGATATAAGACCTTCTCTTGGTCTTTGTCCTTTAAAAATCTGAGGTTAAAAAGTCAAGCCAAGAATCCAAGAATCATGTTCTCATTTGCATGGACAACGGCGGAGCCCATACATGGCTCACGACCGTCAATCTGAACGTGTCCCCACAATCGAATGAGAAGTTAGATCCCTTTTCTTGCTTTTCCTTTTGTACTTTGTATTTTTTTAAGAGACAAAAAAATCACAATTCTTGTCTTTCATAATGGATAAGATTTGTAAATCGCCTTTTACAGCAAAATCGCCTTTTACGGCAAACAAATGAAATCGCCTTTCACGGCATATAAAAAAAAAAAAACCTTTGTCTCTTTTTTTAAAATATGTGTGCAATGGGAAACTAGAAAAAGTTTTATTTCTCCTTTCTACTTGTGAAGGTGGATCTTCGGATCACCATTCCAAGATTCCAAGTAGAAAAGTGAAATTGGCATACCCGTACAAAATGTTGATACCCTTTACTTTTTTTCTCCTCCCCTCCGCCGTACCCCAAAAGACCCGGGGCGGAGGCAGCGGGAGAGAGGGAAGAATCGGGTCCATCAGTATCCTTATGTATGGTGCATCTTTTCTTTATTTTCTATGCCTCATAGGTCCTGTCATACCCAGACTTACCCGGCCCTAGCAATGTGACATATGAGACTCATTAGGAATTGACGAACATTATTCACCCTGCTTTGACCCTGGAGTTACCCGGGTCCTTAGGTGGTTTCTTCAGTTGGTGTGTGAGCATTTAGTTACTTGCCCCTTTCAAGTTACCCGTATCAACTTACTTGTTCTACCACCCGTTTGAGGCCTCCATTTCTAGTCGAAGTGCAACCCGTTTTTCCGTAGGAATTTCTAAACCAAACTAATGGATTATTTTTAAACTTCGAATCAACTCAGTTTGCTTTTTTAAAATCCCGAATTAACATTATTTCCGGTTTTAAACATTATAATTGTATGTCCTTTCTTGTACTTGATCATACCCCTTGTGAGTACCCGGATTGCTCACATATACCTAATTAAGCATTGAACTGAACTCTGAACTATCTTATACCTGAAATCCTGAATTAGCACTGATTCTAGAGTTGGCACCACCCAGCTGTTAATTACTTATATATATATATATATATTGTGCGCTGTAGTTTGTAGTCCTGAATGTGACACAGTGTCACAAAAGTACCTATCCTGACTGGGGTAGACCAAGTACCTTCGTGGCAGGGCCAATGATTTCTGACTGTCGTAAACTCCAGGGTGATTCCAGAGGTGCTACCTACCAGTTTGTTAGGGGGCAGCGGATGCTCCCACTTTCGAGGATTTGTGTGACGTGGTTGCCAATTAGTCTGTAGCCTGAATTACTTGTTACTTATATTTACTTGCACTAATCTGCCTAGCTTACTGTTACCTGAACTTTGACTAATTACATGTCATTTATACTCTGCTTTGTGCCTGTAAAATATGCTCTTTTATTTTTATACTTGCAGGCTTTTTGTTTGATCTACACTTAATGTCGTAGGTAATGAACTCGTATACGCGCCCGAATAAGATTTTGTGGCTGTCCAATAGGATCCGCCAGTTATGCGATAGTGGGCAGCTGATGATATAGAGTAGCGTCTAAAGCTGCAGAGCTTGAGACATCATCATTTTGGGTTTTGTTTCATTTTGGCAATCCCATATTTTGTACTTGTAGTTATGGCCTGTGTTTTTGTACGGTCTTATTTTGGGTTATAATTAGACTTAATCTTTTGTCAAATATGAATGCTAATATTATGGAATGAGTTCCTTTCTGTTATCCATTCTGCTAATACCAATATTCTTTGATTTTCTTTATGCCCGTTTCCTGAAATGGCCCCTACAAGCTTTCACCATGATGATCCTTGAGGTTCGAGGACCCCTACGGAATCTTACATAGCGAAATCCCGTGGGTGAAATTACATGGCGAGCGGAGCAAATATTAACCCCATACTTCCATGCGCTGTTGCAGCCCCATTAAACCTTAATTTCTCCTTCATCATGTTTAGTGGTTTGGGGTCGTGACACTCCCTTAATTTTAAGTTTTCTTATCGCACTCGAACTTGAGCATCTTTACATGTGAAAAAGTTCATGAGAAAATGTTATATTGGGTCAATATGATTTTGACATTAAGGGGGAGCTTCACATTTCATATTTGGATTGAATGTTGTTGAAAGGTGTGAATTTCACTTTTATACCTGATGAATGTTGATTTCTGGCCAATCTGCGATTTCTTCATGTTTTTTTCATTTGATATTATCTCCTACACACAATTCGCAAACATGCTCAATTCTTGAAAATTGTGTTGCCTCATGATTATCGTGTTTGATCATTGAGGATTTTCGATTTTTGGCTTGATTGAGTTCTTGTATTTGTGCATTTTATTGAGCATAAAGATTATCTAATTTAGGGGGAGTTTAAAATTTGTCAATTCTGAACAAAAAGGGGGAGAAACATGAGAAGTATGGCATAAATTGAATGATTGCTCATTGATTAATTCCAATTTTATGATTTCACGCTTGATCTGTTGTCGAATTTTCATGAACAAGATTTGCAGGGGTTGAACTACACTGAAGGAAGGATTCTTGAGTTATTTTTGGAACGATTGAAAATGTCTTTGTATGTGTCAGGTTCATCTCAAGGTAGAATTTTTCTTGTATTAAGGTGTTTTGTCCATGAATTGCCAAATAGGGAGATTATAAGGTTTTTTTTTTTAGTGTTGGCTAATTCATAGGGTAATGGACAAAATTGAAAATTTAATTTATAATGTATTTTATAGATGGACTATCCAAAAGAAGAGCTAAAAGAAGAAATTCATTAGGACTCGTATTGCCTTACAGAAGACTTGCTCGCTCGAGCGAGCATATTCATGCTTGAGAGGACCCTAGCCAATTCGCCAAATAGAATGGTTCCTCACTCAAGTAGACGAGGCGGTGTTCATGCACGATTAAATTTCAAGTTTCTATTTTTTGATCAAATTGATATTCATAGTCCTATCCAAAGTGCTACTAATTCCCACGACTTTTGGGCTATATATCGAGCACCCTAGCAACCCTAAAGGAAATCTATTGCTCATCTCTCATATTCTAAACCCTAGAATCAATTAAGAGTTTCATCTTCTTCTCCAAAGTTTTAAGTTGTTGTGTTAAAGATTTCAAAACTTTGGAGTTCATTTCTTCTACTTTTATGAAGTAGATTCACCTTAAAGAGGCTATCAAGGTGGTTGATTCAAGCACGGTAAAGGTGTACGGCGAGGCGTTGACAAATCAATCTATTCTTAGGTTGCGTTGCAACTGGAAAAGGTAGTGTGAGTTTTGTAACTTTCTTTATTACAGTGCTTGATTGTCTCTTGGCTTAGACGGTAAGGTACGTGGTTTTTTCTCTAGTAGAATTTTCCACGTATAAATCCTGCGTGTCCTCTTTGTGGTTGATTGCTTTTTAATTTGATTTAGGTTTATTGGCTAATTTAATAATTTGAATTGAAATATAACAGAGATACTGATCAAATGGAACTTATCCTGTGTTAAGTCTTGAATTCAGTGATTTTCAACAGGGACATCATTATCAACCTTCACATAGAAATCTGCATCCCACATTGACACAGTTGTAGAGAAATGGGCCCTTGTCTTTGAAGATAGTTCATGGCATCATTCCATTCATGGCATCCTTCCACAGGGTCAAGCCTCAAAACGTCTCTTTTTTCACATCTTCTCGTCAATGGTGCAGTCTAGGACGCCGCCTGATGTCACACTATGTCCAATCAAGATTCCAATGACAATCCTTTCCTCCTTCTATAGCTTCTCAAGTTTGGCTCCTACATAGGGTTTTTTTATTTTATGGCCCAAACCCATGAATGGGCCCCAGTGAAAGAATAAGTACATTTATTTGATATTGTATTTGTGGGTGTAAATGAAATTGAAAGAGTTGAGAGCAGAATAGAACTTGTGGGCATTCATGTTTCACGAAGGGATTCCCTTCATGTCTTGCTGCTAAAAGGTTGTGTTTATTCCAATGACTATGAAGGCCTTCTATAAAGATTGGCTTGATAGCCTTACAAGTTACAAGAGGTGGGCCATTTTAACCTCTACAACCCATCAAAGTTTAAAGATGTGGACTCTCAACTTCGTCTTTGCCACGCTCTAATCCATGTAAGATTTTTCTTACGATGGAAGAGAACTCTTAAAACTTTGATGGATTGTACTGTTGGGTATTTTTGGCAATGACTTAAATCAAAAGGTTAACTGTAGGAAGATGAAGACAGTGGTAGATCCAGGATTTTCGTTTGGGTGGGGCTAAAATTTTGCTGGACTTTACATTTAAAAAAAATAAATAAATTTTTTCTTAACTTTTGCCTGACTTTTTTTTCATTACCAAATAGCACTTATACGTTTTTTTTTTTTAGAAAATGTCCAACTCATGGAACTCAAATAGATGCATCAAGTTAATGAAGATTGGGCAATGAAGAGGTTGTTAATTAGAAGTACCAAAAAGTATTAGATGGATAAAAAATAATTCTAACATAAACTCAGATACTCAAACTCACATTATCATGTTTCACTAAATTTATATGTCAAAGTCAATACCCAATGGAGGTCACTGCAAATTCAAGGTGAGTGGGTGTATGAGAAAAACTAAATATAAGAATATTTTGAGAACACCCGTCCTTTCCCTTTTTACTTTCTCAAAGCCTCCAATCTTTGGATAATGGGAGTGGAATTCTATCTTTGGATCATAGTGGGGTAAGAAGACATGATAACATAAATGAATTTGGTTATCTTTGGGTTTTTGTAGATACACTCAGATTTGGTGGTTTAAGGCTTAGGGTATGGATTAGGACTTGGGGTTTCAGTTTTTGGAATTAAGATTTGAAGATTAAGCGTTTTGATTTAGGTATAGAGTGATTATGAAGGATTATACTAGATATGTTTGGCAAATTAAGATGTAGTAGCCTACAAAGTATATAGAGACTGGCAACGAGGAGCTCGATCGACAATTGACGCGAAGAGATTTCAAAAGAAGAGGCGGAAGAAGATGGAGAGCGACGTATTGCCGCAATACGTCTTCTTTTCTTTTCTGTTCTTTTTTTATTTCTCCCCTCTTTTTTTTACCAACGAAGCTTTACATATGTGGGGCTATCTTTAGACATATGCGACAAGTTTAGATGTGGGGCATGTTCCAAGGTCCGATTCAATTCTATGGTAATTTCAATTTTGACGTGGGGCGGCTGTCCTAGATTGTGCCCCAAATTGCACGCCCTTGCACTAAGGTACCATTGAAATCTATATAGATTTTAATTTTGACCTGGGGCGACCGCCCCAAGTCAATACAATGTAAGTCCGCCCTTGGATGAAGAGAAAATTTAGGAGAGAATAGATTTAAAGGTAAGTTAAAAGAGAGATTTTAGAGATAAATCTTTATGGTCTGTTTGGTTATTGACTTGTAAAGTGAATTCGAAGTAAATGGTCACTTTTAAGAGATAAAAAAAAATAAAGTTATTATTAAAAAAAGTATAAATTTCCAAAAATCATTTTCTTATTTCTTTTTAACACCACACCTGTAAACAAGACGCAAACTACGATAAAATGTGATAATTTTTGTTTCCAGCGAGGATTCCTCTCATCATTCATCACACAGATGGACAGTACAATGCCCGGGTGCGTGTGAGGTTTATAAAAATCAAAGTACTCGCCTAAATCGTGTTACTCGAGCGCTCGAGCCACCGTAGAAAACCTTAACGTCCACTAATTTCTAAAATAGGGTTTCTACTGTGGATCTTCTACCTTCGGATCAGGTACTGGTTTTTCGGTTACCCCCTAAAATCTCTCCTTTTCTGATAATCATGTTTCTTGAATCCTATAGATTATCAAATTCTAGGGCCCCGTCTGGGTTTTCGGAACTAGGTTTCCCTGCAATCAGTTTACCTTGAGCTTGTTGTGGTAGCTCATTTACTTGGAAATGGAGATAATGAAGATCCAAAGAGGCCCTAGGGTTTGAGTGATTATTTGATGTTATAGATTCTGATTTGAGGAATAATTTTTGTATCTCGTCTCAATTCGTTTGGAACTCATCTTTGAATTATCCTTTTGGGGTCTCATGATTTCTTCGTGATGATTTATTAGAAATCTCCATAACATCTCTGTGATTTCGATACTAAGCGTTAGGATTGAAGCAAGTAGAAGGCCGCGGGGTAGGGTTGGGAGATGAGGATTCTCTTTTCCAGCAGCACCAATCTTTCATCTTTTCTTTCCATCCAAATGACATCTTCGAGTAGTTTCTTCTCTTTTTTTTTTTTTAATTTTTGCCTACGAGTATTACTTTTGTTTGGGATTTTCCTTTATGAAGTAATTCACATTCCCTCTGTGTAGTTACTTGATTTCCATGAGAACTCATTTGAGTTAGGTGGGCTGATTGAACCCTTTATATGGGTTTCTGTTTTGGCCATTTGGATAAGAATAAAAGCAGAGTTTGTCTTGAAGAGTTGTAATTGATTGTATTGGAGTTGCAACTGGTTGTTGTTTGTTGTATCCTTGGCTTCATGATGATGCCATGATGGTACCCTGACTTTATGTTATTATGTAATTATCAAAGCTGCCATGATGCCATGATTGTATTGGATCTTTTCCTTTTCTTTTGTTAACTAAATGGGGAAAAAGAGAAAAAAAAAAAAAGGATTATAAAATCTAATACACGTGGACCGCAGCTAAATTGTAAAAAAATATGTTGCATCAATAGATTTAGGGAAATCTATATAGGTGGGACATCATTTTCTATTTTTAATAAACTTTTCAGATTTTTAGGGGCCTACTTTGGGCCCAAAGTCCAACTCAGCTGAGTTTACTCGACTTGATCGGGGGCGAGACCGCCCAAGTTCCGAGTTTCAATCCTTGAATTGAAGATATCTTGATGAATGATATGTGATTATTGAGAGTTAAATGATTTGACGTCTGTCGAACTTTATACAATAATTGTTTTAGTTATTAAATTAGGGTCTTTCAGTGCTTGAATGGTTTATTCCTGTTTCAGTGACAATCACCTTGTACCTCGCCTACTTCATCTAGATGCTTTGGATTTTGTCTGGAAGAGTTGTAATTGATTATATTGGAGTTGCAATTATAGTTATTCATTGGCTTCTTGTTGGCATGATGATGCCATGAATGCCTCTATCCTGACTTTATGTTACCGTGTCAATATTTTTTGTTACCTTTCAAAGATACACTACTTTTCTAACATCATGAAGGGTCTATCATCTATTTTGACAAATAATAATAATAATAATAATAAATAAATAAATAAATAAATAAATGAGGGCCTGTCATCTAATTGTAAAGTGCAGACTTGTGTGTTCTCTTTTTATGTTTGTCAGATCCCATAAAACTTTATGTAATCACTCCCTTTATCATAAGATTTAATCATGGGAATGAGGTGGCCACGGTCTTGGAAGAGCAGGGTTTGTCTTGAAGAGTTATAATTAATTATATTGGAGTTGCAACTGGTAGTTGTTTATTGGCTCCTCGCCCGCATGTTGATGATGTCATGATGGCCTCTACTCTGACTTTATGTTATTATGTAATTCATTTCTTACTCAAAGATGCACTACTCTTCTGACAGCATAAACTGTCTATCATCTAATTGAAAAGTGGGGACTTGTGAGTTGTCTTGATATGTTTCCCAGATTCCATGTCTTGTACATTCTAATGTATGGTCACTGGCTTGCATTTTTTTCAGTTGAATCTCAATTTCACATAATGTGATTCTTTGACCTGAATGCTATGGATCTCTTCAGGCTTTGTTGACACATCATGGCGAGAATTAAACCTCAGGCCTTACTACTTCAAAGCAAAAGGAAGAAAGGTCCTACTCGTATCAATGTCACTACTATTATCATTTGCAACTTGGTTGTTGTCTTGATAGTTTTTTCTCTGGTTGCATCGTACCGGCATTTATATAGAAGGTTGGTGAACTTCTCTTAACCATCATGATACCAATGATATATATTGAATCAAGCTTTGATCTTTTTGAGTATTAGTGCTACCAATTGTAAGAATAGTTACCCAACTGTAGACTGCATCGCATGGAATTATATCAAGACCCAGTTTTGTTGTATTCTTTTGGAAGGTGAATCTATCTTCTTGTTTTTTTCTCTTTAATAGTGGAAGGAAATTTTATTTGGAAATTATATTCTTTTAGGATAATTTTGATGTACAGGTGTATGCCAAGTTGTGCTTCATTTGAATATTTCATCAAAGTGAGAAATTATGCCTCCCTATTAGTGTTTGGGTGGCGCAAAGTGTGATGCTCTTTCATTTCTGAAATTTTCACCCTAAATTAATTAAGCTTTTTAGTGGGAAATTCAGATAAAGTGACATCATAGCTATCGAGGTTTCCATGTGCTTACTGCTTAACAAATCTTATGGAATGAGTAACACCATCCATTCTAAAAGTTCAATACAATTTTTTTTTTTTTTTTTTTTTGTGGTACATAAATCCAAAGACATTATCATTTTATTGACTAATGCCTTTCAAATGTATATTTCTGTTAATTGTCAACTTATTTATAGGTCAGGAAGTCAAGATGGGATTAGCTTACAGAATTTTGAGGTACATTCTAGTGTTGAATTTGCATTGACAAACTTTCTGAACTTATTTTAAATCTCCATATATTTGTTACTATTCCATATAATTAAATTGATTGTTAACTTGCGTCTCCTTTTCTTCAACTGTTAGACTTGCGTAGGCTGCGTGTTGATTTTAAACTCTAGTGCATTCTTTTGATAATGGTATTTCTCTTGTTTTTTCTGCTATAGAATATTCAAGTGCTCGGAGAGCTGAAGAAATATGATCTTCCTAGTTATGCTGTAAGTATCTCCACTTGTAGGTTGTCAACTAACAAGCTTCTTGGATTTTCTTTTCAAATAATCTTGTCGGAGCTAGAATGTATATGATTTCTTGGATGTTTCTATTTGTAGGTTTTCCCTGTTGAAATAATTTTTTTCACCATTTATAAAAAGCTCTCCTGAAAAACGTTTAAAGGATCTCCTAGCTGTATGAGTAAGAAATTGTTCGGAAAAAGATAAAAGTGGAAAAGGAAGAGTAGACTATAATCATAGCATCTGCAATTTAAAGCACACATGTGGAATGCTATTGTACAATAGATTGTATTTCTGAGATTGCAACGTGTTGTAGAAACAAATTCTTAAGGATCTTCATTAGATTGTAGTTATCCCTAATCAAGGGGACATTATTCTTGAATTATTATCAGGCGTGGATTCTCACATTGAGAATGCATATAAATTTATCCGAATAGTTTCTGTTTCAGAAGTAATTAATTCATGTGGGCCTTGGTTGGGAGGACAAATTTTCACCGTGGAAACTCTATTACAAGAGTGTGTGCACGAAGGAACCATTGATCAAAGTATCGGTCGATTCCAATATGTATTGGTATATCAGCCGAGACCGAACTGATATTTGGATCTTTGAAAACTCCACCGTGTACAATGGGCACTAATCAAATACTTGGATCTTACATGATATCTATTTGAGTGCAGATTACAATCTACATTTAAATGCCTATTTCTTGACTAGAAACCATGCTCTTATCTAATTGAATTCACAGCAATTAAAATAAAAATAAAGATTTAAGTTGGAATGTTCAAAAGAGATGGAGAGATTTGACTTTGAATACAAAGATGGAAAACAAGGGAGAAATAAAGATGAACTGATTGCTAGTAGTCCAGCTTATGGTTCATGACCAACCTCCTATTCCTTAAATACTGTTTTGTAATACGTTCTACGTATTTGATAAAAACCCCATGATGTTTCTGTATTTACAAACCAATCCCTGGAATCACAAAATATTATCGAACAGTTGCTGAATAATTTCTAATGGTCTCATGTTGAGAGCCAAGTTCACTGAAGCTCCTTTTTGAGCTTCTTAATGACCTGACCCAGAAACTCTTGCAATACTTGTGTTCTCCACCATTGCGTAGTCCCCTCCTCCAGTTGGGAATTCTCAACTCGTGTTGAAGAAGCCTTGAGATCCTTTTTTCACAGTCCTCCCCGACTCGCCACATCTCCTTGGCTACCTGCACCAACAGCCTCTCTTTCCTAATGTGCATTCCCCCACCCAAACCCTGCCTATTTTATCTTTCTCTTCTCTCCTCTTGATAGCCTGCCCTATTGCTTGTCAGCATCCACTCTAGACCAAAGAGAATGAAATAAAAGTTTCTTTTACCTTCACCATATCTTTTTGATAAACCAGTCAGCAATGTTGCCAGCTGTGCAGCATATTGCTTCAACCTGAGTTCAGCTATCACAGAAGATCCATTGTAAAGACAGTCATGAACTAGACTATAAACTACATCTAAATTTGGAATACGTTTACCTTGTCTGTTTCACCTGTGATATATTACTACATTGGAATAAATTTATCTATAGTAGCACATATATAATACATGTATATCATGGAAAGGATTCTGATTTTAGCAGCTAACAATCTTTGAGGCTTTGAGAATTGAGACTCTGATTTTGTTTCACAAGGTTGACTCCTTTTTATTTTTGTGTGTGTGTGTGTGTTGGGGGGGGGGGGGTGCTACATCTCGAGGTTGACTTTGTTCTATGTCGATTACATGGTGAAATCTAACTTGAGAAGTGCATCAATAGGAGTTATCTTTATGCTGTACTGGATTTGCACATTTTACCATGATAGTATAATGGCCTGGACAGTTTATTGAGTGGGTTAAAATTAATTCATTGGATAAAGTCTTCTCTGATCAACATCTCTTAACCATTTTACGGTGATCCACACTTGGGATGGAGTAACATGTCAATGCTGTTCCGCTTTCTACTGGAACCTCCATCAACCAGGTGGATAGCATCATATGATTGTTAACCATTTGGCCTGCAGCCAGTGGTGCATCGATCACAGGAGCCCCCTGACCACCATAGATAATCGTCTTTACAATCCAATTCTTAGAAGAGCACACTAGATACCCCAACCATAGTGCTGCACTTTAGAAGGGCTTTCTCCTTTTGTAGTATTCTCTGCTAATTGTTAGCAATTTCTATTTCGTTTGAGCCAGTTGCTATTGGCACTTCTCCAGTGATTCTTACCTTGGGTACTTACTGATTGAAGTACTCTACCTTGATTCCAGCTTATGAATTTTAATTGAGCATTTGATACCTAATTTGGTTATCTGTTTTTTTATAAATGCAAATATTGGGGTTTAACTAGATGTGGGTTGTGTTTGTGCGTATTGTTTGAACATTTTGTTCGGCCATTTGATCTTATTGCAGTTTCATACACAGTATTTTACTTCTATTTTTCAATCTGTAACTTGAATTTTGTCTTAATTTACTGCTAGATTATAAATACATCCAAAGGTTCAGTAACAGTGGAACTTAACAAGGATGCTTCTCCTGAGATTGTGGATAAGTTCCTTGACTTATGGTAAGCATTATACAAATACTACATGTATTATATTTTTCTTTTCCCCTTTACCCCTTTCAATTGCATTGACATTTAAGTTCTGCTCAATCCCATGACATCAAATAGGTCATTATTTACCATTACAATATTTTTACTTGATTTTTCTATTGGCAATGAGATAATATTCTTAGATTAAGGAATATATACAATGGGGCTAAGTATATACAGTATTACAGATCCACAAGAAATGAATCCATTCACACCCCATTTTCTGTCTCCTAGTACTACTGTGTTTTTAGCTTCTTCCCAACTTACATGATGTAATCATGGAAGAACACATCTATTTTCCGAGTGAAATTCTGGATTTGTGAAAACGGTGACAAAGCTCTGAAACTCCTTATTCTGTGTCCAAGCCCTGTTAGCTAGTCCCTTTGGCCGAATCAACTTGAACTATTAATGGCCTGAGCAAGAGCTACAGAACAATCGACGAACTTGCTTTCAGCTTTTTTATTCATAAGACCTGAGAAGTTAAAGGGGTCATGTCTCTGCAATTACTTCTAAGTTTTTCTCCAATTCCATGACGTCTGGTTTCTTTTTGAACCTTGCTACTTGTATCCAAATTTAAAATTAAGATTTAAAACCCTTTTATGTGAAAACAACCACTTTGTTATCCTTCAGTGCTGGTTTATCATTAAGGAACCAAATTCCGAGACACAACTAATGTGGGGATTCGAGTCAACCTGATTCATATAAAATTTCCCCCCTGCACTGTAGTTTTTCCACAGGATTTCACGTTTGAGGATATATGCATTTTTCCATCACAATTTAAAATTCTCTTGCGGAAGCTTGTATGAACAATAAATAAACACATAAACCATGTCCATCATTATATACAAAGCATATATGGTCCCAAATTATGTACAAGATAGGTGTGTTTAAGTTTACAACATAAGAAGAGTGTTTTTATTTACAATCCTCAAAACCAACAACATCTAGTACAACAACTCATAAAATAAACCATCCCACATGATGACTCTCACGTAGCCAGATGTCTAGATGACATCATTAGGAGTCTGGTATGCACCAAGTAACCTAGAAATAAGCTACTTAATATGCACACAATTTAAACTCGCAAGCGCACAAGATCGCTATGTAGTATAATGAATTGTAAGTACGAGATCGATCCCACGAAGACTGTGTGATAAAACAATGTCAAAAATAACTATAAATTCAGAATATTAAATGGATGAAAAATTTGTTGAATGCTGATTGGTTGAATGAAACTACTAAAAACAGCAAAAGTTAAACTATTAAAATAAGAGCTTTTTGCATATAGCCCCCTAAAGGCTTGTAAGATATGTAAATAGGCCCCTGAGGTTTTAGTATTTGCAAATAGGCCCCTGTTTTTTCATTTTAATACCTTCTTTGTCCCCAAAATCAAAAGTATCCCAACCACCATAGGTTTTTAGAGGGAAATGACACTTTTATCCATCTCTTTTATCCTTATATGCATAATTTCAAAAGCTTGGACTCAATTTGTTTTATAAAGCATGTAACATTAGCAATTGCACTTAGTGGGAGAGAATAACCCTACATAAATTTATTTTCTCTTATCAATACAAGGATTATTTCATTAAATCTAAATTGATCATGACGACAACCAACACTAGTACTTATTACCGATTTTGATTTATCCAATCCATACATGACCCATTGTTGGATTGATGAAAATTTCAAAATACATGATTATGCTTCAATATTGAGGGAACGAGCAAATGTAAAAAAATAAAAATTAATTTTTAGAATTTCCTTGTGTGTGTGGGTGTGTTTGGGGGGGGGGGGGGGGGTTCCTCTAATCCCCACGCCCTTGTACCTAGGTCCACCCCTGGTCATGTGTACAAGACAGTTTTTGAGAGAAACCATTGGGAGTTGAGATAAAATAATGGTATTTTTGTAAATAATAATAATAATATATACATTTTTGTTTAATGGATGTAAGGGCAAATCTGTCATTTATATAAAAATCCAACACAAATATCATGGTGGCTGTCCATTCTTGTTAAGAATATTGATTTTAGGGACATGAAAGGTATTAAAAAGAAAAGGCATGGGCCTATTTACAAATACTAAAACTCAGGGCCTATATACAAATCCTACGAACCTTAGGGGGGGTATATACAAAAAGCTCTTAAAATAAATCAAAAGCTTAATGGAAAGTAACCTAACACACAAGACTACTACGAGGATTGAAAACAATGAGAATGAATGAACTAGGGTTTCATCTACTCCCTTAAGGAGTCCACACTGCTAACCCTTGAGGAGTCTCTTCGACTGAGTCTCTTAGGTACGGGTAGGGCTGGGAAGCACGGATATCTCTCCGGGGTCGTCGTGTCCATATCTGACACGTGTCGGACATGGACACGCTCGAACATGTGTCGGACACACTAAAAAGAGTATCCTATTTAGTTTTATATATTTTATATTCCAGACACCCTGGGGACACGCTTGGGACATGCTGGGGGACACGCTGGGTGTCACGTTGGCCTCTTTTAATTGGAAAAAATATTAAAATTAGAGTAGAAAAGAAGAAAAGGGGCCTGTTTGTAAAAAGTTACAACTCAAGAGGAAAAGGGGGCTCTTTTAATTCGTCCATCCAGCTCCAGCCCTAAATGAAAGAGAAGAAAAACCCCATTCTTCCGTCCAACCCTAAACGAAAGAGAAAAAACCCCATTCGTCCATCCAGCCCTAACAAAAGAAGAAGAAGAAGAAAGAAAGAAAAGAAGTAAGAAGAAGAAAAGAAACGAAGAAGAAGCTCTGCTGTGGTACTGCTTCAGCTCATCATTTTTTTTTTTTTTTTTTTGCTACTGCTCTTTTTTTCTCTCTGCTGCTGCTGCTTTTTCTTTTTCAGTTTTTTCCGTGAAACACATTTTTTTTTTTTTTTTGGCTCATCAAATCTGTTTTTGCTGTTTGTTGTTTTTGTACTACTTTTTTGTAATTTGCAATTGGTTTTTTTTTTACTCATCAAATATGTTTGTTGTTTTTGTACTATTTTTTTGTAATCTACTGTTGTTTTTCTTATCATTAGATGCTCTGTTTTTGCTGTTTTCTTCTTTGTTGTGTTGTCGCAAACCTCCTTGATGCTCTTTTTTTTCATTGCGAATATGCAAATCTGCAAATGTCCTTGCTGCTGATGTTCTTTATTTTTTGCTGCTGTTGTTTATATCAAATAATTCTTTTTTTATTTATCAGCTACTTCTTCACCTCTGGAATTTAGGAATATGAGTTCCATTCCTGGCTCTAGCTCACACCCCTCCGATGAAGAAGATATAAATAAATAAGCCTATCTGGAAATATGTAACCAAGTTTGAGAAACTTAATGAAGGAGGGGGGAATATTACAGTGGTACACTGGTAATTGGATTTTTATTTATTTGATTGCTAAATTGATTACAAAGTTAAAATGATATTATCGTTTAAGTATATGATTAGATTTATTATTATTATTATTAAATATCAACATGCCCCCGACGTGTCCGTGTCCTACTTTTTTGAGAAATGCCGTGTCGGCGTGTCCATGTCGTGTCCGTGTCCGTGCTTCTTAGGGGTAGGGTAGTGTTACTTGTAATGCCAAAGGTTAGCAAGTGTCACACTTAACAAATAAAGTAGGATGGCAAGTAAGCAAGTGTAGTAAACATAAACATGATGCATCGATAAGGAATGGATATAGGTGATCGTAAGATGGCAAATAAAGTCTACAACTAGGCATCGTCCTGCATAAATATATGAAATATATAAGAATCAGATAATGAAATGTCTAACAGTAAACCCTAGCAAAATGGCAATCAACATATGCTATATTCTCCCAACTTCACGGTTGCTATTGCATGGCTGTGGTGAGAGTCGGGAACATGTTTATCAGGCACTGATAGCACTGGGGGTGTGTTTCAGATCAGGGATGGCCATCAGATAAACAGATAACAGATATCAGGTGTGGTACTTGGAGGTCAAAGTCACTCCCTTATATTGATTATGCTCTAGCTAGCCAACAGGTTATACAATCTCCACTCAGCTGCGTCCGACTAAGGCAAGATTGAAGCTTGGTGTGGATTCACAAATCAAATAACTAGGTACACTGGATACTTATTTCTAACGGTAGCAGGTAACTACTTTGACATATTTTCAACTTAACAAATCATGTATTTGATGAGTAGTCTCTCAATCTTATAATTAACCAACAGACCAATTAAAGAACAAGATACATGTAAAAAATTAATAAGATACAAAGATGCATGTACTAGCCATGCGAATACATGTGCAAATGTACCCAATGTATGATCATTGATAATCAAGGAAACAAATACCAATGGTAGTGTTTGGACTGCCCATAAGCTATTTTGTTCAACATTGTGTTGTTTTAGCTTTTTAGGATCACTTTGATTGGTGTCACCAAACAAAAATGGCAATAAAGGTCCTAAAATAACACATTCTTAACTTTGGCATTGCCTATCCAAATCTAGAGGCAATCTGTAGGCGTATGTTAGCTCAAAACATCACCTTCTATGGCCTCACACCGAATTAGGATTGGTTAATTGTCATGGGGTCCAAACTATAATAAAAAAATCTAACTTTGAAGCTCATTAGAAAATCTGGGGGTCTATGGTTAGTCATGGGATCCCCCACAGTTAGCCGTGGGGTTGCCATAGAGTTAAATCCGTAAAATAAAAAAATGAAAAAAAAAGCTTCCTGGAAATTTTTTTTTCCTGGAGTAATTTCCTGGAAAATCTAACCGGTGTACATTTACGGCTAGCTTTTTCCAGGATTACGGTCAAGCGTAGGTGACTTACAATTAGCCGTAAGCTTCAGAATTCCTAAAACTAAAGCTGTAACTGATCTGTTTCAGTGGCCATTTGTCTCCATTCCACAATGCAGTTCTGTAGCTCACTTTTGAGGATTTAACCTCTTATTCGAGACCTTCAAAACTCTTATCATTAATTCATTATAACAATCCAATTTATGGTATGTAAGTTTGTCTAATTTGCTAGTTGAGCTGAAAACAAGGTAAACTAGAAGAAATATCTCTCAAAATCCACCAAAACAAGGTAAGTTGAGCGTAAATTTTTTTTGCATTGCTTTTGGTATTGTTGCTTGCGATTTCTTGATGCAGTGCGATCCAAGAAGAAAGAGGGCCCATTAGAATATGCTTTCAATTTGCTTAACTTAATTAAAACCTTAATTTTAGTTTATTTGATTTAATGAGAGAGACTCTAGTCATATTAGGGAGAATTTTTAGCAATTATGTAGTCATCTTATTTCCTTATTAGGCCATTCCTCTATTATATATAAAGAGGAACTCTCGATTGTAAATATGTAGTTGATAATAAAGAAGAAGATTTTTCTCGAGTCATCTTTGGGTATTCCATTACCAAATTGCCTTAGAGTTGGAGTCTAAAGGTTGAAAGCTCGATTGCACTGTCGGAGGTGACAATCTTTCATTGATCAGGGCTGGGCTGCACTAAATTGGTATCAAAGCGAAGATCCAATCTCGGATTGTCATCCTAATCGCTGATTTGAGGTAACCCATGAATCCCGATCTTTTAATTCACCCTATTCATATCAACATCCTCTCATCCCACATGCCCCATCTCACTGCCACTTCGCCTTAGACTAACCCTATCACCCTGCATCCCATCCACTGCTACCCACAAACCCATTTCCATCACCCAATTGAAACCCCTAACATCACAGTTGTCATTACAGCCACTGAACCCACCACTGTCCCAGCAACCCTGCCCCGTCACCATCTCTCATCTCCCATCTTGCTAAACCATCGTACTCAACCCCATTCCCGAATCCCAATCCTAGAAAACCCTAGACCCTCAAGCGTCCCTCATCACTCTTCCATAAACCATCTCTGTCGAAGCCCTTTCAAAGCCCCATTCCAAAAAATATAGTCTTCACAGAAAAGAGGAGGCATTTTGAAAGAGCTTCGACAGGGATGGTTTATGGAAGAGGTGATGAGGGACGCTCGAGGGTTTGGGGTTTTCTGGGATTGGGAGGTCGGGTTCGATGGTTTAGCAAGATGGGAGATGTTGAGGGGGCAGGGCTGCTGGGACAGTGGTGGGTTTTGTGGCTGGAACGACGATGGGATGGTTCTGATGTTAGGGGTTTCAGTTGGGTGATAGAAATGGATTTGTGGGCAACAGTGGATGGGGTGCAGGGTGAAGAGGTTGGTCTGAGGCGAAGCAGCAATGGGATGGGGTTGCAGAGATGGGGTATGTGGGATGAGAGGATGTTGATGACAGTGATGGTTGGTGATAAATGACGGTGAATCAAAAGATTGAGATTCACAGGTTACCTCGAATCAGCGATCGGGACGACGATCCGAGATTGAATCTTCGCTCTGATACCAATTTGGTGCAGCCCAGCCACGATCAATATGAAGATCGTCACCTCCGATGATTTGGTGCAGCCCAGCCACGATCAATGAGAGATCGTCACCTCCGACGATGCATTGAGCCTTCATACTCAAGCTCTAAGGCAATTGGGAATGGAATACCCAAAGATGGCATACAATAGAAATCTTCTTCTTTCTTATCAATAGTATACTTACAATCGAGAGTTCCTCTCTTTATATAATAGAGGAATGGCTTAATAAGGAAATACAATGATTACATAATTGCTAAAATCTCTCACTAATATTGCTAGAATCTCTCTCACTAAATCAAATCAACTAAAATTAAGGTTTTCATTAAGTTAAGTAAATTGACAGCAGATTCTTTGGCTCTTCTTGAATAAAATTTACAAGTTACTGCTAAAAAAGAACAGCTAATATGCCGGTGTTATAGACTTTTAGTGCAAGTAGTTTTTGTGGATTATTTCACTAAAACATAAAGTGAAACTAGGACACATAATATTGAAGGGCCATCCTCTGGTGCGCTAAAAGCTCTCCCTCCCCCTTGTGTATGGTGACGGAGGCTTGGATTGTACCCTAACCACCTGATCAATGGCGCACAAGTTTTCACTATCTAAAACGAGTGCACAATTGATTCAATGGTCCAGTCTATTCGGACGGGTGCCAAACCCTAGGATTGGTGACTAACAATGCTGTTTTTTTTTTTAGAGGTGTCTTTTTTTTTTTTTTTTTTTTTTGGGGTGTGGGGGGGTGACCCCACTAGGAGTTAAGTGTACCATAAGATGTGCTCATGAGTGCACTTGAGGATTTCTCAATATTGAATATTTATCTTAAGAGAATGCGCTGAGGCTTTTTGTGAGCATACATCAATATTTCTCCATATGTGGCTCGAGTACTCTTAATCTTCCCGAGGGACCTGAAACAGAACTAGTTTTTGATGCAGTCAAAAGGGAGACTTTAAAGGGATGCTTTTTCATCATGTCATAAAAAATTATGTGATTCAAGGAGGGGATCTCCAAGGCCTTGGAGCTGCAGATGACTGGATATTGAAAGGAAAGCCTCATGGTCAAGTTGCTATTAGGTTTGCCAGCTTGAATACCTTATTTATAAGTCATGAATAATATTCTCATCTATCCCTATACATTTGTTGAACATAACCATGCAAAACAATTCCTTTGTAACCAGAAAAATTATCGATTTTGGTTGTGGTGCTTTTCCCTCCCTTTAATCTTTTGATTTATCTTTCATGTTCTGTTTTCTCCAGTCCAAAGCATGAAGCATTTATGCTTGGAACTTCAAAGGCAAAACAAGATAGCAAAAGATTCGATCTTTTCATCACAACTGCACCAATTCCAGATTTAAATGACAAGATCACTGTGTTTGGGCGGGTCATCAAGGGAGAGGATGTTGTTCAGGTCAGTGTAATGGAGCATGACTGTGTGCTTACTATAATATTCATTGTTGATAGCAGTTTACTATTTATGTGCTTGCCAGTAATGTTTCAATATGATGATACAAAGTTTTTATCGAACTTTTTGTGATTTGTAACTTCTGACACTGGAATAGCAGGATAGTCTAAATCTTAGGTACTGAGTCCATTCCAACTCCAAATTTGAATGAAGATCCTTAGAACGAAGTTAGACTCCTTAGAACGAACTTAGACTAATATATATGGTCTAACATTCATGGTTAGAATAATGGTGCACGTGTACTGTAATATTCATGGTTGATAACAGTTCACTATTTCTGTGTTTGATAAAATTTGAGTCAATATGATGACGAAAAGTTACGTAGTTTTGATCTCACTCATTGTGATTTGTAGCTTCTGGTACTGGAATGACATGATAATCTAAATATTAGCTACCAAGTTCAATCTAATCCACCATTTGAAAAAATAGTTCAATCTAATCCAAAAATTAAATGAAGATGCTAATGAGTAATTACAGTTGACCTGAACCTAGGAGAACAAACTCATTACACTACTAAATACAGGCTAAATCATTGTACGTTGATAGTAAGCTGCTGGGATTTTTTTTTTCAGATAATATTACATTTATTGATGGAACCTAAAGCAAAACAAAAAAATTACACATCACACAACAACCATTTTGAGTAGCCCTATCTGGAGCCCATCCAATCGGCAGCGTGATTAGCCTCTCAGGGAACAAGTGGCCCTCCCTTGCTAAATGTTGCACTCAAGGAAGCCAAGTCTGATTATTAATGGGCCCAAAATACCCAGATCTTTAGTCAAACAGAGAATCTACTCGAACAAGGAGGAAAGTAGAGATTCGCTTAGTGTTGATCACGAAAATCCACCATGCAGGTCTTTGATCCAATAAGAGAAACTCAACCAAGGGAGAAGAAAACCTAAAATTGAATGAACCGACAATTTTATTAAATAAGTGAAAAATAATCAAAGGCTACCATGTAGTCTCTTTTCATGCTCTTATATATTGTTTTTGGACCCATAAACCCTAAACTTGAAACTTGATCTACACCATCAATCAAATTACTGAAACCATATGAAAACCTTCCCCTAAAAAGTTTCCTAATAGAATCAAGATATGGAAAGAAAATCAAACTAGAAAGATTTAAGGAAATAATGATCTTGCCTCAGCTTTGCTCCCATGAGTCCCATGTGACAACTAATTATACCAATTCCTTAATTCCTTCTTTACCATGAGAGCCTTGTCAATAAAGGAGTCTTAATCACACTTAAATAGGAAAAAAAATCGATGCAAGATAAGAACAAAAAACTCCTGTGTGTTTCTCGTTTTCTTGGTGAGCCCTATATGCAGTCCTTAAATATTGATTTCTTAATCCTTCAGTTATCTCTTATCTGCCCACCATATGCTTCTTCAAAAGCAATTGTGTGCGATCAAATTGATCCAAATATATTAGGGCCTAATTTACCGTACAGGCCTCTTTTTTTTTTTTTTTTCTTGCTGATTGCCTCACTGGCAGAGAACTAGGGGCTCAGAATCCCTCGGACCAGCCCTATGAAACTGGAATGCCTATGCCACTGGGGTAACAGTGCATTGGCACCATATGAGCCATTTGCTCGTGTTCCTAAATGACATCTCCTATTAATGAACCCACAATTTCAGTCTGATCCACCAATCTCTATGGATACAGAGTTGAGGAAGAAGCTTATTGCATGGCACAATGAGAATCCCAATGGCATGAAGCTTCTACCAAAACACCAATGGCATGAAGCTTGTTAAGTAGCCAGCACTTACAAACTCATAATTGAAGCCTCATTTATCGGAACAGCTCCCAAATGTCCTGATAAATTTGCAATCTGGCTTATATTACGATTCTGAATGAAACCACTACAGGATGCACTACCATCAGAATTAAGCTTCCAAATAAATCCCAAGAGGAGTGGGGATCTAAGATGAGAAAAAAGAAGGGGGGGATGTATCGAGAAAACAAAGTCCAATTCACTAACTCGGGATGTTCCTTCGTGAACAAGAACCCAGTAAATAGCCTTTGACTTTTCCGGTTTAGCCACCAATGGCATTCCTAAAAAAAATTTTATCAATGCATTCCTACACATAATTAGTGCAGAGGACAGCACAAAAACAAGTCCCCTACAACAGTCTTCCTTGATGAGTTGAAACCCTAATTGTCAAGCCGCTAACAACTCATATACAATTCTTAGCATCACCCTTATTACCCCAAAATGTTAAGAAAATAGCTCAGGACTTTCCTGGAGAAAGCAAAATGAAATGGGCATATTGTTGATATTCAAGCAGGGACCATTCTGTACTTTTTTTTTTATTCAGTCATTCAGTGACTATTTTGTGGTTTTACAAAACTTTATGGACTTTTTGTAAATTTGTGATCTTTTATTAATATAAATGTAAAGGGCTTGTCAACACAATGCTGAATCCAACCCTCAGGGCCTGTTTGGCATAATTATAGAGAACCCAGTTCCATTTATTTAATAATTATTTGTCGATGTATGCATCTGTTTGTATCATTGGTATGAAACAGTTGAGCGAAATCCTTACAATAGGTCCCATGACAAACAAAAATGGTTCTCCCAGAAGCCCATGATGAGCGGCATTTTAGTAACTTCGTAAAATTGCATTTTGGGAAGCCTATGGCCCTCATTGACGATATCCAAACAGGGCCTGTTTCTTTACTAGTAGTTTTGACAAGAATTTGATGTGTTGAGGTGTTTTGGACATGATGTGATTGCCTGTCTCCTGGCATTTGCAAATACCTTGTTTATTCGCAAGAATTTCAGAATCCCAGCAACGTAAAAGGTCTCAAATGCCTTGAAGAATTTTGAAATTCCAGCTCCTTTACCTTATGCTGGAATTTTAGGATGCTCAAGTACAAAGTAGCACTTGGGAAAATTCCACTTTGTCTGGTAATTCAGAAATTTTCCAGACATGAATTCTCTCAATTCCAGTAAAGAAACAGGCACTATATGGGAATTTCAGCCATCTCAGAGCGTGGTTGCGTCTTCTCAAAGGCAGTGTAGGATCATGTTTCCCTCAGTCTGGGAAGTCTTTTTACCTTTCATATCCTCTCACACACACACACACACACTGCCATTATGCTGTGGAATGATTTTTAATCTACTGTAATTCAGGAGATTGAAGAGGTTGATACAGATGAACACTTTCGCCCAAAGTCCCCTATAGGGATCTTAAGTATTACATTGAAACAAGAGCCTTGAATTTAGCTCCTGCCCCATGAGCTGTCTGCATACGGAATGCTTGATGCCACTTCTAAGATCCATGCCGAACTTTGGGGTGCCTAGGTGTATTTATTTATTTTTGAATGTGCAGAGTGGGCTTTAACTGAGAATACCAGTGCTCGGAAGGGATTGAATATGGACAGACAGTTTCTTCACAGAAACATGCATCTCAATATGTTCATAACTCAGATGTATTAATTTCCGATTACAATTTCATGGTGTTCTTTTTGTCCAATAAGTAGAGATTGTAATCAGCCATATTTCACTTTAGTGTCGAAGGTTTTGTACATTTTCTCCTTCTTCCAATGTCACAATCATTCCATATCAAATATTTGATTGGTTGTCAGAGACTCAGATCTGCACCTGTCAATCAGTACTCTGATCAATTGCTTTTGGTTAAAGGCATGCAATAATGCTCAGCCCAGGAATATGGACAATTTTTTGAACAGGAGGGAGCCAACAGTTCCATCATCCAAACGGTTATTGGGGCCCTATGGATGGTCCATACATAAGAAACAAGAATTTTGAGATTCTCTGGGTCTTATCTTTGTCCTCTGTTGAGTGTGAACATATATCCTCTATTTTGTTCACTGTTTTTTTTGGTGACTGATTAGTAGCTTCAGAGTCTTTCATGTCCATGAGTTTTTTTTTTTTGCATGGACAAATCATTGTAGGGCTCATCTTGTCTACAGTCTGAGAGGTTATTAATTGCAGCGTTGGCTCCGCTGGCCGACCATTGTATATTTTTATATTACAAAAAACCCTTGTCGGTGGTTTGAGTATGAATGTTATATATATGCCTTTCATTGGATGATCTGTATTTATTAGCATGTCAATGTGTTAAAGACGGTGAAAGTCATTCTTAGGATTCGTTTGGGCAAAAGCCTGAAGAATGGTGATTCTCAGATTATTATGTGAGAGTTTGGATCCTGTTTAACTGTAGGCTCTTTGAGAAGCCCTGAGTTGGAACTTTATAGTGGGTCCATCTATTGAAAATCTGAACCATTAAGAAGAAATACTCCGAGTGTTTTCAAATTTTATCCTAGTAAGAGTTGGTCACACCAGTTTTTTTTTTTTTTTTCTTTTTAAATGGTAATCTTCCGGTGATGGGACCAACTAATATTTTTTTTTTCTTTTTATTAAATGGTAGTCTTCCGGCGATGGGACCAACTAATATTTGGGTAAAATTTGAGGATGCTAAATGCATTGGAAGGGTGTTTATTTTAGGAGGTTGGATTTTCAATAGGTAAGCCTCACTGTAGAGTTCCAACTCCAACTCAGAGTTTCTCCTAGTGAAAGCCTTGAGAGAATCCAGACTCTTTCATGTGAAGGACAGATCCTCACTCCAGTTTTTGAAAATCAAGTCTTACTGGAATGCAGAAGTACTAGAGTTTCTTTCTTTACAGGAATTTATGTATGGTGGAATTTAGAGAATTTGAGAGGTTGCAGTTTTGAAATGCCGCTGAAATACAGCATTCCTAAATTCCCCTTGTTTCATGCCAGAATTATTGCCTGAGAATTTAATGCAATCTGAATTCCCAAATTCTCTGCTTCATAGTTACTTGAAAATGGAATTCCTATATAACAAAACGTAAGAAACCATGACCAAAAAAAAAAAAGGTAAGCCTGCATTTTCAACATAAAAAAGTGGTGGAAATTGATGACGCTCACCAAAACCGCCTCATAATTAGCTACATAAAGATTGCGTATCCAATGCTCTACAAATACTTAAAACCATAGAGCAAATGGAATTACATGATACACCCATAAAAAGAAGATACATGATCTGTAGAAACTTTTCACCAACATCACACAAGATGACCAAAAAGATCACACAATTTAAGTCTAAAGTGGGTTACCTGTGTCAGGTTTCAAAAAATCCAAACAGGCAGTTAGGAAACACAGGCAACTCAATAAGAGATGATTACGAACAAGAAAAAGAACAGAATGTTCCAAAAAAACATGCAAGTAAAATCTTCTCTTCTTTTTTTTTTTCAAGTTAGGCAAGTAAAATCAGCACAGTTTGTTGGATAAAAATGCACTGGCTTGAACATGACCTTGACCTCCAATACCAATCGCTAATATAGATTTGGATATCACACAGATCAGAGTTTCAGGCATCAATTCTTCTTGGCCCTTGATAGAACGTGAGTAACAGCATCCAAAATTGAAAGACAATACATGTTTCACAACTTGAACAATCAGCACCTATGATGCACGGATACTTCACAATGGGCAGCGTATCGTGTCGTATCGTTTCCGATACTTCACCTTTTATGTGTAAAATCCGTGTCCCTTTTGTATCCATGCCGTGTCCCTATCGTATCCATGCCGTATCTGGGCATCATAGATCAGCACAATAAGCACCACATAAACAGAGATGAGAATTCACTTGGTGGAGGAGCATTTATGCATATTGCAAATCACATGCAAAACAGATTCTAGCAGAAGCCAGTGATAATATGTACAATGTGACTGTGAGTACCATCCGATTTTCTCAGACAAAATTCAATATCCAGAATGTTTCACGCTTTCTTGGAATGCAGTAGCTATAATTTTAGCAAGAGCAAAAAGAACTTCTAAAGGAATAAAATGCAGGAATGCATGTATGACACAGACAAATATCCAGAAAAACAACCAGAGTCCTGCTGAAATGAAATCACATGAATTAAGTGTTTCTCTCATGGTCTTGCATCGCAAGGCCTTGCATTTCGGGCACTAAATCCTTGCCCAAGCAACTCAATTCAGAGTCAAGTTTTCTCAATGAAGACTCTAAATCCTCACATGCATGAAAGAAACCATCCAATGGGCCTTCTATGTTCTGAATCTCAGCACGTAAACCATTCACTCCACCAGATATTTTCTTTGCAGCTGCTTTCATCAGAGAAACCTCTTGAGGTGGGTAAACACATGCTCCAAGCTCATCAACTTGAATGCCAATTTCTTTACACATCTCCAATAATCTTTCCAACGAATCCACACAATCACTACTACTGTTAGGATCATTTGACTGCCTAAGCAGCCCCATAACAAAGCGTATAATCTCCTTGATGACAATAAGTACGTCAGACACAACGACAACTACTGATTGAGCGATCAGCATCTCATCAGGTGATAGGTCATTACCAAGGTCACCTTCACTTGAACCCTCTTCATCATGCGGACTAGATGTCATGTCAGGACCACCTTCAGGAGTTATATCCTCAGGGCCAGAAGTGGATGGAATGGAGCAGGGCTTGAGATCTTTCATTTCTCGCAGAACGTCCTTCACAGACACCGCAACCTGCGTTATTGCCCGTCCTATGGCTGTGTAGTTTGTTGTGGGAGTTTTCTTGAGAGCTTCACATGCCTCCCAAACAAAACCTGCTAGTTGTGGTATCGATAGTTTGCTATTTGCACTACGAGACCCTGCATAATCCATGCAAAAGCAACTCAAACAGAAGGAAATGTAAAATAAATAGATAAATAAATAAATCCACAATCGATTTAAATGGAGTGTACGGCCAGATATAACCATGAACTTTTTCACAATAAACGGAGTATAGGGCCAGATATCGTGCTTAGCTTGTGAAGGCAGATTGTTTGGTTAATTATCAAGTTTGTATAAGTGTGACATTGGTTCAGCCATTGTAATCATGCAAGTCTTGTCCCATTTCAAAGGAATCATTAGATTTCCCAGATGATATTTATAAACCTTCATTTCTAATTCAGGTAGAAGACAATTGCGAAAGAAAATGTTGGATAACTAGGATTCAATAACCTCAACTCATGATCAGGAAAAAGAAAACAGTTGGGCACCTAGGAACTAAAACCTTCAAATTATGGTCAGGGAAAAAACTATTGAGAAAGAAAGGTTCAGATGCCTAGGATCATATAACCTGATAATTTTTCTACTCATGGGCCATCTACAGTAGGGTCCATCATATCAACAGTAGTTTTGATAAGCATCCTCATAGGCAAAGCATGATATGGACTGAAAAAACATGCAAAAACATACATCATCATGGACAAAGCATTGCATATTTCTTTCTGCAATGTAATGACCTCAAGAGTTCAAATTGAAAAGATAAGTGCAATCACATCAATGCTGGAGCAAATGATAGGTAGACAGCATACCGTAGGAAGATACACCCTCCCTCAATAATGATAGGCTGCTATCAATAACTTGCTTCGCAGATGCACGGATACTGGCACCAAGTGTGGGGCCTGCACCCACCATACTCCCATGGCAAAGCAAAAGGAACCCCTGAAGCATGTTGCAGTATACACCCATGTTCTCCTCCAGTTCTCTCAAATTTGGCGCTTCTCCACTCCATAACATTCCAGCTGCATCACTTGAGAAACTCAATAAATTAACAACCAGTAAGCAAGATTGCATTCATAATTCTAATTTATCTGCCTTTACATGATTGGACCAGAGTATGAACATAATGATGATTCAGGAGCATAATACAGAGGTTGTATGACTCAGAAAAGCCAATAATTATGGTAGCGTAATGTATACCACAAAATGCTACTGAGTCCGAATAATCAGCAAATCTATTATCAGGTTTGAAGTTCACAGTTAATAATCAAGTGACTCAAGCGTTTTGGTAATAAGAGAACGTATAAGTTCATTAAAACTTCCATTACAGGTCCTTTAGTAGTGGAAGGTGATTCAGTTATTGCCTTGGCTTGGGACAAAAGGTAGGTCCAAGGTCCCTCGGAGACTGCCATTTTAGTGAATGACTTAATAAGCATTTTCCCATTGATGGAAGCATCCTTTACTCATGTCCCAAGGTGACTGAATAAGGACATGACACCCATGCAAAAATAGGAGCGCACGGATTTAACTATGGGAAACTTTTCATCTTTAACTTAATGGGGGTGCTCATACATAGTATGGGAAAAGGAAACAAGATCAGATTCAATGTAAGCCATCACCTAGATCATGCAAAATATGTGCCAAACACAAATACAAAAATCCCCTTCAGCATGATCATATACCCTCTCCAAGTCAAATTTGCAAACCAAACTCAGGATGTGGCAGTCTTGAGTCGCATTTTGCGCTTCGAATGTGGTGGCAGGCTTAGGAATCGCATCTAGGGGCTCTCAGAGTCACACCAAGAGCATTTCCAGGAGTTCTATCACACAAAGAAGAAAGAGAAACCACGGCTTAAAAACTCATCTTTCTCAATATCACATTATTGGTTGAGCATTACTACATAGACGACTCTTTGCATTTGCCACAAGCCCCCAATCTTTAAATCAGGCAGTCTCTCCACAAAAGTAATAGCTACTGGCTTGCTCAAAAAAATAACAAGGTCTTCTGTCACAACCTGAAACCCGGATTTCTAAAGAAGTCTGTCTTTCGAGCCACGACTTAGATTTTTCCACATTTGTGAGATTAGGTCAAACCAAATCACAGCAAAAAAAAAAAAAATTTCAAACAACAAATATCAGAAATTCATAACAGAGCACAAGCAATAATCAACCTAATTTATTAATCAACTTTAATAACAATTATGAATTAAATCAAAACTAGATATTCATTTACGCACTCTACTCTTTTGTTTCCTAAGGTTACCCTTCGTATGTGTTATCCTCTTCAGGATTACTAACTACTTCCTCACCTGTAAAGTGCCAAAGAGTGGGTCAAGTTTACAAAAACACTAATATTGGAAAAACTGAATAGGAGACTGACCATTAAATAAAAAAAAAAAAAAAAAAAAAAAAAAAAAAAAAAAAAAAAAAACAAAACGTTGGGACAATAACACTTATGGACATTCATACCAACGAAGAAAGTACGGCTTATCTCAAGAAGTAATGATGATTCGTTTAGAAACACCACTTTGTTATGGTTTGTAAGAACAGGTAGCTATATAATAATAATTGAACTCATCTGACAACAGATAAGACCAAAAATCATGGGAGAAAATACTCTTGACCACTATTGTTTTGCAAAGTCTAATGTTTGTATGAAACTGATTACCAATCCACTTATAAAAAGTTCCAAATATGACCTCATCTTTACTCTTCAACTAGTAAAACCATGTCATATGGGAGGAAATCATCATGAAAGGAAGCAACATATTGGAACTCATATGGTCTATAAATGATGCAAGCATACAATGAACTAAAAAATACAAAGGTCATCAGCCAGAGCAGGTCAATTCATCAAAAATCTACTGCAAGCATATATTTTCACGATGTGAAAGTTTCACATTTAAAATTCCAGACACTGGCAAGAGATGGAAGAAAAAAATTTAAAGTAGAAACAAAAAGACAGCCTAGAAGACAATGCCACTAAAAAAGGTTCAAATTGTGCACATGCATATAACTAATGATTTAATTCTATGAGTGTTGAGCAAGAGATAATACATTCTCTTCACAACCACTGCCAATAACTTTCTCAATGTGCAGATACCTAAATACACTGCTGGGAAAAGAATCACATAAGTGAATTTTTTGTTAAATTGCAAGCAGATAATAAATTCATAGAGAGTCTATGGCAAGAAGAAACAAGGACAATTAAAGAGAGGGAGAAATAGTAATGTGACCTTATTATTGAGTACCATTATATAATTTACATGATCCGAATTATTAATGAAAGATATTGGAGAAAAAAATGTGATGCACCATACAGCGTTATTAAAGGCGCGCCTCTAGGCCCAAGTCGCGTCCGGGCGCCCATGTAGCGCCTCGAAGCCCTTCGGGCGAGGCGACATGAGTGAGGCGCGACTAAGGCGCACGAGGCGCGCGCCTTGCAACGAGGCTCAAGGCGCACGCCTTTTGGGCTTCTCTCATAGAGGCCCAAAACTTAAACTTAAAAAAAAAAAAAAAAAAAAAAGAGACAGATTTCCAGCCCAACAGGTCAATGGGCTTAAGTCAGCCCAACAGCCCAACAGCCCAACAGCCCATGAGGTTATATCTGTCGTGCCCTAGGTCAAATGAAAGGAAAAAAAACAGAAGAGAAAAAACGAAGAGGGAAACGGAAGAAGAGAGAAACGGCAAGACAGAAGAAGAAGAAGAAGAAGCAGAAGAAGAAGAAGAAGACAGAAGAAAGAAAGACAGAAACGAAACGAGAAGAAGGAGCAGGAGGAGGACAGAAACGAAACGAAAAAAAAGAGAAGAGAGGGAAACGGAAGAAGAAGAAAAAAAAAGAGAAGAGAGGGAAACGGAAGAAGAAGAAGAAGAAGAAGAAGAAGAGGAAGGAGGAGAAGAACCTGCGAACCAACATCGCTGGTAGCCTGGTACGTCTTCACTGCGCAGGTATGTCTTCACCGCTGCACTTCGCTGCTACTGTTGCTGCTTCTTCACGTCTTTTCTTTTTTTTTTTTTTTTTTTTTTTTTGTTTTGGTGATCTTTGTTGCTGCTTTTTTTTTTTTGGTTGCTGCTACTGTTGCTGTTTGGTTTTTTTTTTTTCCCCTACTGCTGCTGCTCTTTTTTTTTTTTTTTCTGCTGCTGCGTTTTTTTTTTGGTTGCTGCTACTGTTGCTGTTTGTTTTTTTTTTTTTTTTTTTTTGGTTTCCCTACTGCTGCTTCTTTTTTTTTTTTTTTTCTGCTGCTGTGTTTTTTTTTGGTTGCTGCTACTGTTGCTGCTCGTTTTTTTTTTTTTCCCACTACTGCTGCTGCTCTTCTTTTTTTTTTCTGCTGCTGCTTTTTTTTTTTCTGCTGCTATTTTTTTATTTGTTTTCTTGTTCTTCTCCTGCTGCTGTTGCTGTTTGTGTTCTTGCTGCTGCTCTTTTTTTTCTGCTGCTGCTTTTTTTTTTTTTTCTGCTGCTATTTTTTTTATTTGTTTTCTTGTTCTGCTGCTGCTGCTGTTGCTGTTTGTGTTTTTTTTCTTTCTGTTGCTGTTGCTGCCACTGATTTCCTTTTTTTTTTCCCTGTTCATCAATCAGATCATGCTGTAAATCTGCTTGTAAATCTTTTTTTTTTTCCTATTGACCATTATCTGCACAGATGATGCTGTTATCCATGTGTGTTTTTTTTCTTTCTGTTGCTGTTGCTGCCACTGAATTCTTTTTTTGTTTCCCTGTTCATCAATCAGATCATGCTGTAAATCTGCTTGTAAATCTTTTTTTTTTTTTCCTATTGACCACTATCTGCACAGATCATGCTGTGTTTTTTTTTACTCCTCTCTTTTTGGCAGCTGTAAATCTGCTTGTTCATTTTTTTTTTTTTTTTTGGTTCTGCTGCTGCATTCTAGTTTTTTTTTTTTTTTTTTGGTGATCTCTGCTGCTACTTCTGCAGCTATTTATAGATGTCAACGCCATCGGAAGGTAGTAGTAGAAAGGACCCAGCATGGCAGTATGCACATTTGGAAAATCCACAAAATATTAATAGGTTCAAATGTAATTATTGTGGCAAAATATCAAATGGAGGTGTTTATCGGGTCAAGCAACACCTTGCTGGGGGTTTTAGGAATATTACTGCTTGTCCAAAATGTCCAGCTGAAGTTAGAGAAGAGATTAGAGAGTACATGACAAAGAAAAAGAAAGAAAAAGAACAAATGAATATGTTGCCTCATTTTGATGAATTGGCTAATGCATATGAAGAGGATGAAGAAGATGATGATGTAGAGGTCATTGAACGTGGTAAAAGACCCTTGGCTCATGGTAGTGAAGTTTCTAGTGCTCGTGGAAGTACTACTATCTCCACTGTGTCCAAAACTAAAAAGCCAAAGCAAAAAGGGCCTATTGATGTATTCTTCACTCCCAATCCGGACGTTGTTGTGCAAAATCGAAAAGCCCAAGGAAAACAAACAAGAATTGATGCAAATGATCCGTATAGAAAAGAATTAAGAGAGCGGGCATGTATAAGATTTGCAAGGTGGATGTATGATGCTGGAATTCCCTTTAATGCAGTTAATTGTGACAGTTTTGGACCTATGATTGAAGCTATTGGGCAATATGGTCCTGGTATGAAACCACCAAGTTACCATGAGGTGCGAGTTCCTCTTCTCAAAAAAGAGATAGAGCATACTAATAATTTGATGAAGGGTCATCGGGATGATTGGGTAAAGTATGGATGTTCTATAATGATGGATGGGTGGACTGACAAGAAAGGGAGGACATTACTTAATTTTTTAGTGAATTGTCCCAAAGGAACCATGTTTGTGGAGTCAATTGACGCTTCTAGCTACTCAAAGGATGCTGAAAAAATGTTTCAACTAATTGAAAAGTTTGTGGAGCGTATTGGAGAAGCTAATGTGGTCCAAATTGTCACAGACAGTGCTGCAGCTAATGTGTTGGCGGGTAAGTAGTGGTTATTGGAAAAAAGTTTTTTATTTAGTAGTATTAAAAGAATCAGTTATCTAAAACTCTTTTTTTTTCTCTTTCTTTGTTTTGGTTCTAACAGGAAAGTTTTTGGAGGCAAAGTTTCCACACTTGTATTGGATACCATGTGCTGCCCATTGTTTGGACTTGATGTTGGAAGACATTTTTAAGATACCAAGTCTCAAGAGAGCATTTGAAAGGGCTATTGTGGTACATGGGTTCATTTATAACCGCCCAACTTTGCTAAATATGATGAGGCGGTTTACACAAATGAAAGAGTTGATCAAGCCTGCAAAAACCCGATTTGCAACTGCCTTTCTCACTTTAGCTAGGATTCATCAACAAAAAAACAACTTGAGGAAGATGTTCACTTCAGAAGAATGGACAACAAGCAAATGGGCAAAGGAGCAACAGGGTAAAAGGGTTGCACAAATTATGTTAATGCCTTCATTTTGGAACACTGTTGTCTATGCCCTTAAGGTCTCGGGTCCACTTCTTTGTGTACTTAGATTGGTTGATGGTGAGAAAAAGCCTCCCATGGGATACATTTATGAAGCTATGGATCGGGCTAAAGAAGCCATTTCAAATGCTTTTGGTGGAAAAGAAGAAAGATATAATAATATCTTTGAAATCATTGATAGAAGGTGGGATGTTCAATTGCATCGTCCTTTGCATGCAGCTGGATATTTTTTGAACCCAGAGTACTTTTATTCGAATCCCAATATTGAGCACGATAATGAAGTCATGACGGGGTTGTATAATTGCATATCAAAGTTGGTCCCAAATATTGATGTGCAAGATAAGATCAGTCAAGAGTTGTCTATTTATAAGCAAGCTGAAAATTTATTTGGGTTGCCTATGGCGATTAGGCAAAGGGCGACAACGGCACCGGGTAAACTATTTTATCCCATAACTTTATTCCATTATATTATAAAATTAATTTTTTACATTTATCCCATAAATTTATGCAAATTACCTATAATAAACAGCTGCATGGTGGGCTGCATATGGTTCCAAGACCCCAAATTTGCAAAAATTTGCGATAAAAGTTCTTAGCCTGACGTGTAGTTCATCTGGTTGTGAGCGGAATTGGAGTGTATTTGAGCATGTGAGTATTTTTCTCAAGTCTAATGAATTTAAAATATTTTTCTTCTCTACATATAAATTTTAATATCTTTTTTAATTGTTGCAGATTCATAGCAAAAAAAGAAATAGGTTGGATCAAAAACGTCTCAATGATCTAGTATTTGTTAAGTACAACAGAGCACTCAAACGTCGATATGATATGCGTGACATACTTGATCCCATTTCTTTGAAGAATATTGATGAAAGCAATGAGTGGTTGCTTGGGAGGATGGATAGAGAATTGGATGAAGATGATGAGTTTGTGTTTGATGATGATATTTTGACATGGGGTGATGTTGCTGCAGCTTCTGGAGTTGGAGAAAGTAGTCAAAGAACTAGAGCAACATCAACTTCAAGGGCAAGGGCAACACCAAGAGTGACTAGATCATCAAGTGTTCTTCAATTGGTAGATGAGGAAGAGTCAGAGGAGACGGATGAGGAAGACGTGGATGGATATAAATCCAATGATGAAGGGCAAGATTATGACTTACTTGGTGTAGATGTTGAGGATGACTGTTAGGTCCTCCTTAGGAGCGTTTGTGTTGTTGCTTTGAGTGACTTTGATGTATTTTTGTGTGGTGGTTTTATGTAAGGTGTCACACTTTTGTACTTTTGTTGGTACTTTTGTTGAATGTTTATCATTTAGAGTGATGGGTGCTTTATGACTTTTAGAGTTCTTCTAATATTCCTCTTCTTTTTTGCTCTAATTTGTGAATTATCTATCTACACTAAAATATATATTTTTTATCTACAATGTGCGCCTCGCTTCAATGAAGCCCGCGCCTCGCCTCACGCCTTAGCGCTTAGGCCCCAGGAGACCTTAGCGCTTTGATGCGCCTCTCGCTTTTCAAAACACTGGCACCATACATGTGACTGTTGTCCTTGAGTCAATCACTCATTGACTAGCTGTGGTTGAGTTAAAGGAAGGAGGAATATTATCTATTTAAGTATGAGCAATGACAGAGGTACTTCTTGGCTTAACATATCATTTACTTCTTTTTATCTGAACAATATCTCCTTCAGCTGACAATGAAATAGAGTTGATGAATGTAGTAGAACTAGTCCTTCCAAACCAATCACCCATCCCCTATCTCAGCCGTTGCTACTTGCGTTTGGAGAATATAAATAAAAAGAAAACCCGACTAAACTACCACAAGAAACAGGCATAAAACTTGTCCTGGATCACAAACCAAAAAAGAGACCACAAATCCACATAAAGGCAAATGGATGAAACTCTCTCCATAAATTTTTCAATAACAGAATAATTAAGCTATTAATCAAATATAATGTTGCAGTCCATAAGCATCAACCAACTACACTATAGGAATGACAATCTCAAATGATCCTTCTGAATCAACCATTGGATGAATATGCCTACATACAAGTAACTAACACAAAACAAATGTATTAATGAAGGAAAAAAGGCTTTATCAACTACAAAATCAAGTTCCATCATTATATCAACTACCAAATCATAAAATCATCAACAAATGTTGAGATGTCTTGACCGTGTTGAATCAACAATCAAACCTTGGCTATACTTTGTATGTACCAAAAATTGTATTGCAAATCATTCAAAGGATCAAATAGAATGGAACTATGAATCCTAAAGCAAATTGTAGGATTTTTTTTTAAATATTTTTTTGTAAAGAATGCAAAATTCTTAAAGATTATAAAATAATAGAAACAATACTTGTTCATGATCCATCCATCTTCTATCCATAGGAGCCCAGATATAATGACAAATAAGACTATGGTTCATTCATATGAAGGACATAATCACATTTAGCAATGTATCATATATGATATGTATATAGTTGAATATGTTTATGACATCAACATTACAAGGAAAAATAAACTATCTGTAGTTTTTTTTTTTTTTTTTTTTCTCTCTCTCTCTCTCTTTGAATCCAAAATAAATAAATAAATGGTCAGCATTATATGTCACCTAAAGATAAAGAAGTGATTCATAAAGAAAAATTGAGAAAATTTGAAAGAAACATGAAAACCATTCCAACAGCTGAACACTTCAATTGCGAACCTATCCCACGTTTCTACTAAGCACTCCCCCAAAATCCCCTCAATTTCTTATCTTCAGAGGTTTCCCCCTTTTCTATTGATAACATGACTAAACAGCATTGCCATCCCTTTTTTTATTGATAACATGACTAAACAACATCGCCATTGTTATTAGAATCCTACCACTTGTATCCCAAATCCCGATTCGTATCTCGAATCCTAAGAAAAACGATTTATATCTATGTAATGAATCTTAGAATTCAATACCCATTTCATTGAATCTTACAATTCAACCGATTTGGCTACGCGACAATAGCTACAACTAATAAGTAAATATTAATAATCTTTTATCTTTTTCTCTTTCTTTATTTGTTCTTTATTCCAGCATTTTTACTTTAAAAGGTTATTTAGTAGTTAACGAAACCTATTAAAGATTTTTGCTGCTTTGGGGAGGTTTTAGAGATGAATAAAGAGCATGCATTTGATTAAAGCGTTTGATTATACTTATGAGGCTTGTCTATATCTTCTTTTCTTATTTAATTTTTTTTTTTTTTTTCTTTTCCCTTCATGAACACTTTCATAACTTCAAGAGATATCCTACTGTATAAGATTGATGGTTTGGATTTTATTTTCTCTTTTATATTTTGATTTAAAGATAACAAAAAATAAATATATACTCATGCCTTAAACTTATTTAAGTATTTAAACATATCATTTATTATATATTAATATATTTCATGATGTTCTTGATGTGATTGTATGATAAACTTGTTTGTCATTGTATTCATACCGCTGTGAATGGGAAAATGGATGGATGATGAATAACTACTTTTTTCTTTTTTTTTAATTTTTAATTATTTCCCATTTCATTAATCAAATAAAAAAACCTACAATTTGTGACACGATTCACGATTTGATTCGATTCAACGGTATGAACGATTTACAATACGATTCAGATTGTCGCTAGTTTTTTTAACTACCAATCTCAAGCCCGGATAAAGGAGGGTTATGTCAGGTAGGTCGACAGCCGGCAAATAATTTTTTTTACAAGAACAAAATGAATTCATAGAAAATATTGTTCCATGATCATGCTACGGCATTTTCCACTATAAGCAACTAACTCCAGTGGTATCCGATTGCGGTGACAATTTCTACACCATTTTAGACGAGTGTAGATAAAGAAGCTAAGTCTAGAATAAAAAGAGGATTCAACTTGCAACTTAAAACTTAGGAACTTTGACAAGCAAGAACGTAGAGTTGGTTGATCCAATGAAAAGAAGAGTTAATGTACCTATCTCCAACAAGGACGTAAATATATCGCCTTCAACAAGGACGTAAATATATCGCCCGCTACGGCCAAAATATCAGTCATTGCACCCGTGGCGGCAGATCCATAACGAGGGGGTTATAAAAAAAAACCCCTTTTGACGAGTTTAGGGTTTTTTAACCCTCTCTTTCTGCTGTTTCTTCCTCCTTGAGGTCCCAAGTGTCTCCCAAGTCCATTTCTTCAAGATTTCTTGCCACCAAATCACCAACATTCAACTATTCAAAGGATTCTAAAGATTCTAAACAAGATTCTTCATCTAGGTTTGTGATTTTGTTTTTCAACTTTTGAAATTATCACTCTCTAACTACTATGAATCACAACATAATGGCATCATTGTCTTGTTTTATTGCAGATCCATGCTTCCTTTTGATCTTGCATGCATATCTTTTGTTTTTTTTTTTCTTTTTTATATACTGTTATTTTTATTTTTGGATTTATGTTACTAAAAAAAAAACATTATCACTTACGGAAAACTCATGAAACAACTTGAAAATAGGTTCATATTGTTAGATCTATGTTTCCTATAGATCATTCCAACATATATTGCTTATTTTTCAATTTTTTTCCTTTTTTTATTTGCCGATTTTTTTTTTATTTTTGTTAAAAAAAAATATATTTTTAGTAATTGAATGCCAATCAAATGTCTTGGAAAGGGCTCCTAGATTTTAGATCTATGTTTCCCATAGATCATTCCAACATATCTTGCTTGTTTTTTAATTTTTTAATTTTTGTAAAAAAAATAATTTAGTAATTGAATGCCAATCAAATGTCTTGAAGAGGGCTCCTAGATTTTAGATCTATGTTTCCCATTGATCATTCCAACATGTATTGCTTGTGTTTCAATTTTTTTTTCCTTCTTTGATTTTCGGATTTTTTTATTTTTGTAAATATATATATATATTTTTAGTAATGGAATGCCAATCAAATGTATTGAAAAATGCTCTTAAATGTTTTGAATATGTTTGGCATAGATCAATCCAACATTTCTTTGTCTTTCCCTTTTTTTTTCTTGGTTATTTTTGGATTTATTTATTTTTTGAAGGAAAAAATTGCCTTAACTAATTCATTACCCATTATATTGTTTTGAATAAGGCCTCTAAATGTTATATCTATGTTTGGCATAGATCAATCCAACATATATTTGTCTTTTCCTAATTTTATTTTAATTTCTTATTTTCGGATTTTTTAAATTTTTGAAAAAAAATTGGACTTTAAGTAATGAAATAACAATTAAATGTCAAGAGAATAATTTGTAAGTGTTAGATATATGTTTCCTCTAACATGTTTTTTTGTTTTTTTAATTTTTAGCATACTACTTGTTCATATTTATAGGTATTCAGTCTTCTATTGTGCATTTGTGTTTGCCAATTGATAACTTAAAATGCCTTATGATATTGATCCCACCTAGAGCTTTGGTGAGGCGGTTGAGAATAACAGGTTGAAAATCAAATGCAAGTTTTGTGGGAAAGTGACCAATGTGGGCATTACAAGATTCAAGCACCACTTGGGCCACATTTCTGGCAATGTTGCTGGCTGTACCAAAATACCAAGGCAAGTCAAGGAACAAATGAAAGCTTTGGTTGGCCAAAACAAAGCTAGAAAAATAAAGATAAAAGAAAAGAGGAAGCAAGATGTTGATGTTGTCCATTATGATATATTTGGAGATGAAGGTTTTGATGATGAAGATGCACAGATGGAGGCTGCACGCCGAGAGTCCATGAGTCAATAAGAAGAAAATGAACGTCGTGCATTTGCTGGAAGCAGCAAATATTATGATGCAGGGGGCTCATCTGCTGTGCCAAGCAGGGGCAAGGGCATTGCGGGGGCCATGCGTAGGGCATTTAACACCCGGGAACGGGATGTTGATGTAAAAGTTATTTCTACTAGGAGAGCAGTTCCTCCCCCTGTTGATCCACTAGCACATAGAAAAGAAGGGGCTAAACAACCAAATATATCAAGTGTTATGAAAGGGGTGATGAAGAGTGCAAGAGATAGGTTAGCCAAAGCTACAAAAAATGGCTAATTCACAAGGACATACCACCTACAGCAATAGATTCCCCCTATTTCCAAACAATTCTTGATGTTGCCGCCGAAGTTGGGCGGGGAATACAGTCGCACTCTGTTTATAATGTGGGCACTAAATATCTTAAAGAAGAATAAAAAGAAATAAAGGCATGGGTAGAAACCTTTAGGCCCATGTGGCAACATAATGGAGTCACCATTATGTGTGATGGGTGGACCGCGGCACACAAACACAATTAATAAAAATTTTCGTACAATCAGTCGCTGGGTGTGTCTTTGTGAAGTCTGTGGATGCATCTGAACATAGACGGACAGCTAAATATATATACACTCTTATGGATAAGGTTGTAGAGAGTGTAAGCGAGGAGCATATCGTATAGATTTTTACAAATAATGGCGCCAATTTCAAGGCAGCCGGTAAGATGTTAGAGAAGAAGAGGCCCAATCTGTTTTGGACTCCATGTGCAGCACACTGTATAAATCTCATTATGGAAGAGATTAGAAAGAAGAAGAAAATTGGTGAAGTTATCAAGGCATGTAGAGGCATTACCAGATTTATTTATGATCATTTATAGCTTTTGAACTTGATGAAAAGATTCACAAATAACCATGCCTTGATACGTCCGGAATCAACTAGGTTTGCTACCCATTTCATTGTGATGGAGAGCCTTATAAGGTTTAAAACAGAGCTAATTCAGATGTTTGCATCAGAAGAATAGCTTCGTTCGAAATGGGGCAATGCAACAAGTGGTCCGGAATTTGAGATCCCTAACTTGATGAGGGACAATAAATTTTGGAAGAAAGTATCTAATTTATTAAAGGTTTATGAGCCTTTAGTTAGAGTGTTGCGGCTTCTAGATGGTGATGACAAGCCAACAATGGGATATATATATATATATGAAGCAATGGATCGGACTAAGCAAGCTATCATGGAAAATGTTAGATATCATGATGAATATATAAAAATTATTGATGCCCAGTGGAACGACCAGCTGCACCATCCATTGCATACTGCAGGTACTCAATAACAATATCACTATTTGATGCTTTTAAAGCAAGCTAGCTCTCTTTGATTGATGTTTAATCATTTTACATTTCAACTTATTTTCAATGTAGGTTATTTCCTTAATCCCGAATTCTACTACCCCAATGGCCAACGCCACAATGATGCAAGAGAAATGGAGTTGAGGGTAGGATTAAGGGAAGTGGTGAAGAAATTGTTGGGAGTTGATGATCAAATCAAAGCCATCCAAGAGGTGAGTTAGTGATTGAGATTTGAGATGACATATGTATATGCTTGAGATAGGTCCGATAAACATGTATGGTTTATTGATTTATTCCTAATTTTCACACCATAGATATCTACATACACACAAAGGAGAGGAAGCTTTGCTGACCCTCTTGCAATAAGGGCAATTGGAAAGATGCCACCTGGTATGAACAAAAGACCCAATCACCCAACCTATTAGGCTTTTGTTATTTATCTCTCAATTGATTGAAACTTGGAAGGACTTACGGAATATCTAATTTTATTTGTTTATATTGAATTTCAGCTGATTGGTGGATGAATTTTGGAGAGGATACTCCAAATCTAAGGAGAGCGGTTATTCGCATCCTTAATCAAGTTACAACTTCATCAAACTATGAAAAGAATTGGAGCACTTTCTCCTTGATCCACACAAAGTCCAGGAATTGGCTTACCATGCAAAAACTCAACAAGCTTGTATATTGCCATTACAATTTGAAGTTGAGAAACAAAACAAGAGAAAGGAAGGCAAGGGATGATCTGAGCTATTGTCCTATTAGTTTGGATCACATATTCAGAGAGGACGATTCCTTGCTCTCATGGATAGCCGAGATAGAGGATCCATTGCTAGATTCAGATGTGTTACTAGGGATTGGGACGGTAATGTTGTTAAAAAAATTTCAGGGCCAGCAGATTATTTGGATGCTAATGTTGTTATTTGAAAGGTTTTAATGCTATAATTGAAGGTGACTCTTTTTGGGCAATTCAGTGGAGCTCTTATAAATCTTTTACCCTTGGAAATTGGTGGATTTGGTTGATGAAGTTCCGGATATTTCAAACCAGTTGGAAGTAGTTTTTAATCATGTATTATGTAAAGCTAATGCTTTGGCAGATGGCCTCGCTAAGGATCGAATTTTACTATCTTTTATTTTTTATGTTTATTTTTTTTTTAGGCGTTGTGCCTTTGCATTTTGTTTTTTGGTATTTTTCCTTTGGTGCTTTTTGCCTTAATAAAATTTTACTTCTTATCCAAAAAAAAAAAAAAATTTGCTTGGCTAAAAAAAAACAGACTGTTTACTTTTGATACATGATGGTATGGTATACTAGAATGGAGAAATAAAATTCATATAGTTGACCCTAACATAGTTGGAACAAGGTTTTGATGTGGTGATGATGATGAACATGACTCGAACCCAAAGTTTCATGGTTCCGACAATGAATACCTACCAACTGTGCTACGGGCTCTTGTCATCCTAAGAGGTCTCTTTAATTACTAAATAACCTCTTGAAAATAAATAAATAAAAAAAAAGAATGAAAAACAGAAAGTCAGAAAATGACCACAAATAGTCATCCGAATGTAGCAACTTTCACCCACACATCACCTAAATTGTTAGATTTAGTAATACCAAGTATTGAATCCTAGGATTCACACATGAATCCGAAGACTCATCAATAAATGTGATTCATTGTTTGTCGTATAGGTACAAATAATTTTTTCTATTGGATTCAATATTAATCAGAGGATCCATACCCCAAATTCTAAGATTTTAACAACTACCCCTCTGGAGGTTACATTACATCATTGAAGAGATTCAAGCTTTGTGTACCTCTTGCCATATCCTTTTCTAATTTGCTCAAACTGGGTAAGGAGATAGAAAACTCATAAGTCTTTAGCCAAATTAGTAGCAGATAAACCAGATGTGTCTTGGTCCTTCTATGTAATTTCATTTTCTATTTTTGTCCTTGCAAGTATATGTTTTTACATCATGTTGCCTTTTTCACCTCTTTGAATACAATTAACATTACCGTGCAGAAACTACAAGAAATACCCGATTCACCACTTTTCACTAGTAGAAATTATCCACTGATTAAGGGGTTCACAAGATATAAATGCGGGACAAAATGGTTTGAAAACCTTTACTGAATAAAAACAACTTTTAAATGGTTAAGTTCAACTACATTGTTAATAAAAATTTCAGCTTTCCCAATAGAAATGGGTGTTTTCACTATTTTTTTTATTTTTTTTGGTAAGCCACTATTCATTTTAGAAGCACATTTCTGCACCATTTTGTGGAAGGCATGTCAGAGGACAACTGCTTTTCTCCTCTATAAGTAGATCCAATTGGGAGAATAGTGGTTTGAATAGAGTAGTAATTTTCCTCCTCACTTTTCTCCTCATCCAAATGATTCCTTTTAGGAAATTTGACTAGTGGTGATTCCACACTAGGCGGAAAAATGAGGAAAATTTGGATTCCCATGTAGAGATTCACCACATTGCACTAGTGGTGACTCTCCATTTTGTTTGGGTGCTACTGGAAAAGAGCATGAGGGAGAAACCATTTGATAACTTTTTCTCTAAATGAAAATGCAATTTCAAAGATTAAGAGCCTGTTTGTTTGTTCACATAGAAATACATAAGGAACTCATAGTCAAATGAGCTCCAACAAAGGATTATTAAAGAGGGGAATGGTGAAGGGTGAAGGATATATGGTAGAGATATAGATGAGACCTTGACTTTCCTAGGACTTAAATTCCCAGGGTGATTACATTGTACTCATTTCCCATCTCTCCTTGATTCATTTTCTATTCAAAGGGAGATAATTTGATGGGCAATTTGGCCTTTTTCTCAAAATTTTAACCACTTCTAAGAGACTAGAAGTAAGTTCTTACAATACCTAGGAATGCAATTACATGAAACAAAAAGACCTGAGATGTCATTTCTTTATAGTAAGAATTTGGTTGGCAGAGAAATGGGTGATTCCACATCTTCTACAATGAAAAGAGGTTTCTCTGGAGAAGAGTCATTCTCTTCCCAACTTCTTCTCCAAGTCCAAAAGTTAAAGAAAACACCATCAAATTCGACAAGGAAGAAAAACTGAAAGAAACCCATCAAAGCATAAACAAATCAAAGAAAACCCCCACAAAAAAAAAAAAAAAACAGCCGAAACAGCTTACCGACTGTTGCCTGCTTTGATATATCGTTCCCAACTTTCGTCACTTCGCTCCAATCAATTTTCTCAAGAGAAGAAGATATGCTCTGATCCAACATCTATCACAAAATAACAAAACCCAACAAGGCATACATGTTATTGGAATCGAAGAGGGAGATCAAATAAAAATCGGAAATCTGAAGTAAATGGAGTGTTGGTTCTGTATCACCTGAAAGGTTTCATGGATGCTTTGCGTGTGTGATTTCAGAGCTTTGGCCAGTTGGTCTCTGCCACCTTTCCCCATTTCTTCTCACACCAAGTTCTCAACTCTCGAAAGTCGAAAGCCTCACTCTCTCAACGGTATTCGCTGCTAGGTCGAGAATCGAGATTCTTTATACCATCATTAATGTTGTGGAAATGAGGTGCCTCGCACCACGGTCCATCAGAAAATTAAAGTGTGGGGAAAGGAGACCACATTGAGCCTAGGTTGAACATGGTCAAGTCCGGTACTCATGTCTAGCCGAAGTTGCTAGGCTTAAATGTAGCTTAAGCTCAAGTTTAGTAAAATCGAGCCGAGCTAAACCACGGTTGAGCTTGGCTTGACAAATGCATGACAAATTAAGCTTATAAGGGCGTCTTTGTTTGCATTAAAATGCATAGAAATTCAATACATAAGAACTTTTTCAAGCAGTTACAAAATGTTAGGTTTATGTTTTGTAATTCGGATTTAACCAAATTTGTCCATTGGATTAGCCATGGATGAGGCAACAAAAACGTAGACCAAATGCTAGGTATTCCTTTCTCGTCTTTCTTTTATTTTATTCTCATAAAAAAAAGGTTAATTGATGTTTGTTTTTAAAAATCCACCTTTGATCTTCATTTTTAACTACTTAAAAAATCATATGTATTGAAGTCCTATGTGTTTTAATGCAAACAAATAGACCCAATTGAAGCTCATCTTTTACATCGAAGTATCTAAGCATTTAGTTTTCACAATGGAGCCTTTTGAAGACAAGTAACTCCAGCATACTACTTCACTCTCATTTTATACTAGCGAACCATTCCCGTGCTAAGCAGCAGCATCATCATCATCATTAAAACCTTATCCCAACTATGTTGGGTTCGGCTACACGAATTTAGTTTCTCCATTCGGATTTATCTTGAACCAAATCCTTTGATAAATGATACTTCTTTATATCTATTTTTTCAACCTCTATCCACGTCCTCTTTGGCCTGCCTCTTTCCCTTGGTGAGCCATTAACCTTTATAACCAGACATTTTCTTACTGGTGTTGTTGCCAGCCTAGGTTGGACATGCCCATATCATCTTAAACGGGATTCTCTAATTTTATCCCCTATAGTTGCTATGACTAAATGCTCTTGAAAACACTCATTTCTAATTTTATTCTTCTTAGTTTTACCACATATCATTCTCAATATTCTCATCTTTACTACATCCATTTTATGCATATGTTGATTCTTGATTGACCAATATTCTACTCCATAGGTCATAACTGGTCTAATCGTTGTCCAGCAGAACTTTTCCTTCAATTTTGTTGGTTTTAGTCGGCCACAAATACTCCAGAAGCAAGTCATTACTTCAATCATCCCATTTTTTTTTTTTTTTTTTCAACATCTTCATTAATCTCTCCATCATTAATAATTACAGAACCAAGGTAATGGAAATAATCACTTTATGGTAATCATGGTCGTCAATTCTCACAATAGTTTCAGCTCAATGTTTTATACCTTCAATTAGAGAGTTGTTTAGTGTTCAGTCTAAAGTGTTGCCATCATAGAACTATAGAAACAATATCACTCAGGTGTACATTTAAAGATAACCCTAATAAGCAGTTGTGCTTCTCCTTACGGGAAGCCCTCCCTTTCCTAAAGGAAGTTTATAAATCCACTCTTTATTCTCCTTTTTCTCTTTTCTAACTACCGTGATCTAGGGCCTATGAGAAGAAATCAATTACGCATAAGAAGAAAACAGAGATTTACGTGGTTCGGCTTTTGGCCTACGTCCACGGGAAGACGGGAGAAATCACTATGCAATCAGAAGAGGTTGTATATCCTAGAGACCATTAATCTCTATTTATAATATCAGCCCCAAAACCCTGTTACACCCAACCACTACTTCTTAATCACAATATATCTATAACAGGCATACTTCTAATTACAGTACAAGTTGGGCAATCCAGGGGCCCGGTTAACCAAGATTAATTAACTTCAATTGAGCCATACAATTAACAAATCTCCACCTTGGCGAACATTGAATCTGATCCTCATGTACAAAACACGTCTCACCGTCTCCACCTGCCCATAAGGGCACTCAGGTACTGAGCACACCGATCAAGTCCAAGCAATGCTTGAACTTGAATTTAACACATTCCTCTATGAATGCACCAAATCGCTTATACCACTGTCCAGAAGCTTGCTTCGACCCGTACAATGATTTATTCAAACTGCATACATGATCAGGAACCTAAAACTGCGCTCTACTTGCACTGGAAGCTCCTTCGTCTTCCTCGTAAAACCGCTTGCATTCGATAGCCTGATCTTCCTCATTAAGAGACTCGATCTCTTCAGTCATAGTTGTTGCATGTTGACTACTTTTTAGCCATTCCATTAATTCAAGAGACTCATTCGTCAATGCATATGCAACCATAACATCACGGCCACTGTCTGATGTCGAAGCGTATGTCGTCATATCCTCGAAACCGTATCTAACCGGCGATTTCCTTTCTCTCTGCGGTCTACCTGTCTGCGGCATCTGCGGCTCTGTCCACTACATCTGCTGCACAGTCTGACTATCCCCTGTATCCCGAGAGGAACCGGATGCACTCTCCTTCCTCACTAGGATGTCTGACTCCACCTGAACAGTGTCACTGCTGCTACCTACTTTTTTCTCCTCCACCTGCTTTCTCGCTTCAAGTAAAGCATCCTCATGAAATGTAACATCCTCACTAATGATAATTCTGGGTGAATCCTGATCGGTACACCACAACCTGTATCCTTTCACCCCAGAAGCATATCCCACCAAGATGCACTTTACAGCCCTTGGTTCTAACTTATCAGTTTTCACGTAAGCATAAGATGAACAACCGAAGATCCTCAAGTTAGAATAATCAGCTGGATTACCTGACCACATTTCTTCCGGTGTTTTGTAACCAATCTTTGTGTATGGAGACCTATTTATCAAGTAGCTTGTAGTACTTACTGCCTCAGCCCAAAAGTCATTGGACAATCCTGCAGTAAACAACATACAACGAGCTCTTTCCAAGATCGTTTTGTTCATCCTCTTTGCAACTCCATTGTGCTCTAGAGTTTCTGTAGTGGTGTAGTGCCGAACTATGCCATGATCTTTGCAATAGTTCTCAAACTCTATCGATATGTACTCTTTGCCATTACATGTCATCAACTTCTTCACCTTTCTGCCAATCCGTTTCTCAACCATCTCCTTCCTTCGCTTGAATGTAACAAAGGTCTGATCCTTTATCTTCAGAGTATAAACTCAAACTTTCCTTGAATAGTCATCAATAAAAGTCAGCATAAACCGGGACCCACCCTTGGAGTAAACTTTAGAAGGTCCCCATACATCTGAATGAACATAATCAAGGATACATTTCGTGCGATAAATACCTGTCTTGAAACTGACCTTTCGATGCTTTCTGAATAAGCATCTCTCACAGAAATCCAACTTGCCTGTCTTTGTGCCACATAGCAAATTCCGATTGCTCAGTATTGTCAATCACTTCTCACTCATGTGACCCAGGCGCAAGTGCCATAAGCACGTTGAGACAGATTCATGGTCATCTGAGGAAAACACTGTAGCTCCACTTGTAATAGTATTTCCAGACAAAATATACAAGTTTCCAACTCTATTGCATCTCATAAGAACTAGAGAACCCTTCACAACCTTCATAACTCCACCTTTAGCTAAGAACTTACAACCGTCGGAGTTCAAGGCACCAAGAGAAACAAGATTCTTTTTCAGATCAGGAACATGCCGAACCTCAACCAACGTTCTAACGATTCTATCATGCATCTTGATTTTCACTATTCCAATCCCAACCGTCTTACATGCAACATTGTTGCCCAGCAAAACACTACCACCGTCGATTTCTCTATAAGTGGTAAACCAGTCTCTATTGAGACACATGTGGTAGGAACAGCCTGAATCAAGAATCCATTCATCCTAACGATGAATTCCATTTTCAATCATAGAAAGTGCATTATCGGAAACATAATCTGATCTTCCATCTGCAATACTGAATGAATCAACCGATGACGAATCTTCCATTATTTCTTTCACTTTCCTCTGCCTTCCGGGACAATTTTTTCTGATGTGCCCTTTCTTATGGAAGTAATAACATTCAATGTTCTTCCTGTTGGATCTATGTTTGCTTTATGACTAGAGTCTTTTGTTCTTCCTCGTACTAACAAACCCTCACCCGAACCATCATTGTCAACCATAACCTTTTTCTTCAACTCCTTGGAGTTCAAGGCTTCCTCTACATCCTCTTTTGTCAGAGTATCTCTACCATACATCATGGTATCAACAAAATGCTCATATGAGGGTGGTAATGAGCACAACAACATGATAGCTTGGTCCTCATCATCAATTTCAACATTGATATTTTCCAGATCCATGATAGCTTTTATGAAAGAATCAATGTGAGTTGAAACAGACATACCTTCCTGCATTTGTAACGTGAACAACCGCTTCTTCAGGTACAAGCGATTCGTGAGAGACTTCGTGATGTACAAGTTCTCCAACTTCTGCCATATGCCAGTAGCAGTTATTTCTTGAGCAACCTTTCGCAGTACACCATCGCTAAAAACAACAGAATCTGACTGTACACCTTTTCCAACAACTCATCATTCTCTTCATCTGACAATTTTCCAAACAAAGCATTCTTTCCTATCAAAGTTTTATGCAACCCATTCTGAACCAGCAAAGCATGCATCTTCAGACGCCAAATATCGAAATCGTTGTCTTCATTGAATTTCTCAATTTCAAACTTCATAGCCATTCTGTGAATCTTTCACAGTACTTGTGTAGATCTAGTCACCACGAGCACGCTGGAAGAAACGGATCTAAAATCCGACTCCGGATGGCTAAAATATCGCAGAAACAAGTTTTTGCACTCCAATCAGTTAATCTCCTTCGTTGCCGTTGAACAGCCAATCTTCTTCCACAACCGCATAGATCTGCTCGCAACAAGTCCGTAGGTTCAAACGGATCTCCAATCAAACTTTAGATCTCCAAGATATCGCGGAAATAATTTTCAGCCTTCGATCTGGTCAAATCTGCCTTTGACCATACGGATCTGCTGACATCAGTGCTGTACCAGCGCCTTTCGGCGGGCTTTGCTACTGGGCTTCTCTGCTGCACGGGTCAGGTCAACCTGAACTGGACCCAACCCGGACTGGCCTGGCTACTGGGCTTCTAAAACAGGTCAGGCTTGACCTGACCTGGACCAACCTGGAACCGCTGCAAGCCGAGGTCCACCTCTTCTTCTTCTTCATTCTGTTTCAGAACCAGAGCTTCTGCAACCTCCTGTTCTTCCACTTCCTCAGCCACGGACGACGGGAAGACAAGCGGCGACAACCTTCCTTCTCCAGCGACACGCAGCGGCGGCGACAACTCCGGCAGTATTTTCACGGCGATGTGGGGCCCAGCCTCCAAATCCGATCGCTCTCTTCTTCCTCCGGCCACAACAAGAATGACGACGCTGCTCCTCTTCCGGTCTTCTTCTTCTCCGGCCTCTGTTTTCCTCCCATTCCTTCTTCTAGTCAACGACGCAAGCCCAGGCAGACTTCTTCTTCCGTTCGTTTTCTGCAACCAGGGACGAGATCGTCTCCTTCCATCAAATACATTCTTCTTTCTCCCTAATACAATTCTCTACTTTCTCTACTTTAAAGTTGGATTATAGAATAACTGAATATACAATTCTTCTTTCTCCCTAATACATTCTCTACTTTAAAGTTTACATCATATATAGAAATAAACCATGAAACTTTTTTAAGTCCCCAGAGATCAGAATACCAAACAATTGAGCAATTAAATGTGAACTTTGAATTCAATAAAACATAACAAATTTCGTTATTAATCACAGTATTGATGAGTTCACAAAAGATACACTTTCATAGCATTATTTTATGAGTTTTTAAAGATAAAAGAACTCAAAACACTATTTTTAGCATAAAAATCATAAATTTCATCCTCATCACGTTTTGCTCATATCTTTCCACTATAGATGGTCATTTGTATGCATTTATATGAGTTTCAATGGCTTCCATATAAACTATATTTGAAAATACTCTAAATTATGTTAATTTCTCTTTGTAGGTGTTAATTGAAGATTAAAGTTGAGATTCAACAGTTAAAGAGAGTAAGGATAAGTTTCGAAAACAATTGGATGAAGAAATAACAAAGTTAGGCCAATAATAAGAAGAAAAATGAAAGACCTGGGTTGGTATTTTGACCATATCTTTTTACTCATGTTTCAGATTGAGGTGATCTCAGAAGCATTGAAAAGCTTATTCTAATATCTACAAATCATATTTCATAACATTTTTTCCAATTCTGATGTTTCGGGGGTCAAAATCATATATTAATCTGGGAACTATTTTCTAATACGAGAATCACATTCATATGTTCATATTTCCATTCTTATGAAGTCTCACATTGGAAAGAAACCAAAAGAGAGCAAGGCAAATGTTTCTATATAAGGAAGGGAGCTCTAGACATTGAGTATACAAGTAAGGAGAGCCTCTCCTCTTTACTTAAGCTATTCATGTAATTGAGAGCAATTGTAGGGAGAAAGTGAGGAAAGTTTTGTAAAAATTGAAGATTTGGAATGAAAGCTCTAATCACTTTGATTGAATCTTCTATATGAAGCTAATTTAATACTATTCATTTTGCTTATACTCTTAATTCCCTTTGTTTATGTGCTTAACATGCTAGAATAGATTTTTCTTCATTGCAATGTGCTACCTTTCATGCTTATTTTCTATCTCAGCATTCTTTTTACTATCTATGCTTAGGTTTGATAAATCATGCTTAGGAGTTAATATCTTTTAATGGTTTACGATTACTTTTGATAGATGGTCATATTAGGAATCTTTTCTGTTTTGACGGGAAGAAAGTCTTAACTATTAGATTGTTAATTTCTATATTAAAGCTTTAAAGTTATATTTTCCAAATCTAAGCATTGATTTGTCATTAGATTTGAATATTTGTTTGGAAAAAGAGAATAGCATTAGTGTTGGAATAGTGTCACTTAGTGGATCCTAGATGATTCAATCTATCCATTAGTATTGCTTGTTGCTTACTTTACTTACTTTAGTATGATTCTATTCACATTCTCACACTCTTATTAACTTATTTTAATTCTCACACTCCATTTCTCTATTCATACCATCAATTCCACCTTTGATTTTATACTACTTTAGCACATTTTTTTTTATCTTCATTCACTCATTTTCTATCTTGTTCTCCTTTTTAGTTAGTTTTCATGGATGCTTTTAGTTTCTTTTTATCTTGATCTTTCACTTATTTTCACACACTCATTCACTTGATCTATCTAACAATGCTCCATTGTTCTTGTATTAACCTTGTCATTTTGCTTTTGTTATTAACTTGTTACTAATCTTGTTCTTCGTTTGTTCACACTTGAGTTTTTCTATATTTACTAATATCTCTTTGTTATCTAGTTTCTTGTTTTCTTTTAGTTTGTATTTTTTTTTTATTTTCATTATTATTATCTTGTTTCGTGTTTCCATTATTTTTGTTATCTCCATTTGCATATGTTAGTTATATTTGAGTTGGTACTCCTTTTCATTGATCATTGTTATTTTCCTTGTAACGATCCTTGTGGAAACGATATTCAGACTTTCATAGTCTATATTACTTGAGACAACCGTATACTTGTGGGATTCGCATCAAGTATAAAAGAAATAATTAAGAAACAACTATGAACCTCATCATGACATCAATGAGGTGAACAGAAAAGGATAGACCAAATTGCATAACCAGTAGAAAATGAGAATATTAGCAATAAATTGTCTCATTGCTATTTATGTATTGTGAAATTAACAAAAAATAAGGATGGATAACAATACCCCAGCATGGATATCTTACAAGTACCCCAGCATTGATTAAGAATGATATATGGTCATCTTTCACTTTGCCTCCAACTGATAGAAGTGAACACTGCAATGCAACAAAGAGTACTAAAACTGTAAAAAAAATAAAAAAAATAAAACAGAGAACATTAAGGGACTTATTAAGTCATAGAGAATGCCACATGTAAAATTAACTTTCAAACCTTAGGTATAAAGTTTAAAATCCTAATGTTAATGCAATAACAAAAGTACAATTCAGTAACTTGGTCAATTAGATCAAGATTGTATTGACAAAAAATAAAATAAAATAATAATAATAATTACACAAATGAGATGAATTGAGATCAAGATGCAGTACCTTATCAATATAGTTAATAATCAAATATTAGATGAATAAAATGAAGTGTATGATAAAAACCAACATCAATTCATTTTGTCTAGTAGAACCAGGAGAATCTAAATTTGGTGCCCGATAATCATGGAAGTTTCTTGGTCAAGGATTTTTATGAGAGGGTTAGTGGTTGAGGGGAAAAATAAGATTAGAATTGAGAAGCCGACAACTTCGATGGGCGAATGTCTGCATTTTATGCATACTGGATGGTTAAAACATTAACACTCATTCACTCATTACCCTTTTGCAAGATGTGTATAGCGGATACTTTTAGACTTTAGCCTCTTTGGAGCAGTTTTAGTAATGCCAATAACATTGTGGATCTAAGATAGTGATGTGTTTACAAAAACAAGAAAAGAGTTATATCCCAGGCATTGGAGCTTTAGATTGGAGAGAGACGGAGACGAGGCAGAGAGATTTCTTCCATCCTAAAGAGAGACATAGACCGATTTCTTCCCTTTTGCATTTTGAAGAAAGAGATACAGGCGATTTCTTCCCTTTTGCATTTCGGAGAAAAAGAGATAGAATAGACCGAGAGGGAAGAGATAGTAGAGACCAAGAGGGTTTTCTCTCTACTATTAGAGAAGATAATCATTAGCGGGACTGAATGGGTTTTGGGCGCGGGCTGGATTTATTTATATATTGAGTAATGGTAGTTGTATGATAGTAGGAGACCAAAATCCTAGTGAACCCAAGCTATTTTGTGAATCGAAATACTTTACCCTGTGGGCCTACTTATAAAAGTGTAAGGCATTAAAAATAAATGCCACCGCTTGATATTTGCCCTTAACAAATTTTAATCAAAATAAAATTGGGCCCATCAAATTTATCACTTTTAAGCCATGTGAATAAAAAACATATATGATAGTAGGACCAAGTCCTTAGAGAATCCCCCTCTTTTATCTAATGGACCCAAGTTGTTATGTTTAATTGAAAGACTTTATAGTGAGCCTACTTATAAAAATATAAGCCATTAAAAATAAATGCCACCTCTTATTCTGGGTCCTCAACAAATTTTAATCGAACTAAAATTGGGCACATCAGATTTGTCACTTATTAAATCACCTAAATTAAAAGTATAAAAGGTAAAATTTAAATGCTTTATAGTGGTCAATTTAATGATAATTCTATCGGGTATCGAAATTTCTTCTTAACTTACACTCCTGTAATAGAACCCACTTATAAAAAACTAAATCACTCATAACAAATGCCTCCGTAATAAGCCATCAAAAATAGATTGTGCTCGTACAGGAGTTGGGTTCAATGTCATATTTATTATTTATAAAAATATCAATAAATTATTAAGAAAAAGTTCAAGTAGTATTCTTGTAGTCAATGTGGGCTACATAATTGATCTATAAATTAAAAAGATGACCAGAAAAATTATAACATGACAATGAGCATATTAAATTAATAAAGATTAAACAGTGATATCGGATGGTATGATTTAGGGGCCAATATTTTACTTTATAGTTATTACTAATGGAAATCAACATCATTCTCTAGCATTTAATAATGTTATGGATTACTTTGGATATTTTCTCAAATTTTTTTGGGGTAAAAACATTTTACACCACAACGACTACGCTAGATAAAGAACATTACGTGGTCGATACCGTAACGGTGTCATTTATTGGGATCGACCAATACCATGATTCTCATCCATGCCTTAGCATAAGAAAGATGGTCGTTGATTCACAATGGAGCTCTGCACGTATTTCAGTCACACGCGTAGTCTACGGATGCCCTCATTTTCGCTAATCAGTATATTTTTTTAGCTCAAATCTCAACCCAACTTGATTTTAGGACTCATTGATTATGCTAGTAGACTTCGTTGGCATCTTTTTATAGTGTATGATCAGTCGTGCAATGGGACCCACCCCATTCAAAGTAAAATTTGACGATGCCCCATAAAAAAATATAGCTAAAAGTAAGACACATAAGAAATTAGCTATGAAAAAAAGGTTGTTGCTAAACCTAGACTACTAGACCACATTGGGGTGAAAGATTAAAACTCACCACTAATTCTCTTTCCCCTCCAAAATGACATTTAGTCATGTCATATAAGTTGCCACTAAATGTGATCACTATAATGGGAGATGCTCTTATGAGAGATATCTCTCACCTTATATGAGAGATAAAGTGGGGGCCCTCACATCCATATCCAATGCTAACAACTTAAATGTGAGGGCCCCCACCCTTATCTCTCATATAAGGTGAGATTAATCTCTCATAGGAACATCTCCCCACTATAATACTTTCACTAAAGTGAGTTTTTTATAGCAAAAATAACATTGTGGCTAAAAGTGTCACCACTAAAATCTAGCTTTCATATAATATATTTTTAGTGGCAATAGAAAGTCGCCACAAAAGGTGGTGAAAATAAGAAAACTAAGCATCTAGCCACGAAAATAAAAAGTTGCCACTAAACTCCTAGACCATTAGTAGCACAAAAAGAAAACTCGCCACTAAATCTAGTTCTGTCAATGAATTTGGGTTACGGGTTAACGAATTCATGTTAAGATCACCTTAACCCGTACATGACCCGTTAACTTAATGGGTCAAAAAATCCAACCCAAACACGGCCTGTTAATTTAACGGGTTACACGACCCAACCCATTAACCCTTTAAGTAATTAAGTTATTTCGAAAATTAAAAGAAAATCCATACAAATATATATATATAAGGACAAAAATAAATATATAAGCCACATGAAATTGTAAGTAAGGATCTCGAGTGGATCCCACCTAAAACCCCACTATAAAATAATAAATTTCAATTTTTTTCCTTATGAATATAAATTAATTCTAGCTACACTTAAGGACTAAATTTTTTTTTAATAGGTTAAGCGAGTTGTTAACGGGTTACTGGTTTAATCGTACGACCTGTGAACTTAACATGTTAACGGGTTTGGTCCGCTAACTATCCGAACCCATTAAGAGCCCACCCTAACTCTTTAGTATCGTGTGGGATCGTGTCGTGTGGCATTTTGACAGCCCTAACTAAATCTCCTTCCTTCCAAAATGGCCTTTAGCTACAACATATACGTTGTCATTAAATGTGATCACATAATACCTTTAGTGTCAACATCAAGCTTCAACACTAAAGGTGAGTTTTAGTAGCAAAAATTAAATTATGGCAAAAAATGAAGCCATTAAAAGTCAACTTTCTTGTGATATATCTTTAGTGGCGAAAATTAAATTATGGCAAAAAATGAAGCCATTAAAACTCAACTTTCTTGTGAGATATCTTTAGTGACAATATAAAGTAGCCACAAAAAATATAACATACATTGGCAAAAAATATACCGCGGCTAAATGTAAGAATCTAAGAAATTAGTGGCGATCATAAAAAGTTGTCACTAAAACCGTACTCTATTAGCGGCGATAAATTAAAACTTGCTACTAAATCTCTCTCTCCAAAATCCCATGGCGCCAAAAACTCCCGCCAAGGAATTAGTGGCGAAATTTAGCTGCGACATATAAGTTGCCACTAAAGGTGGGTTTTTAGTGACGAAAATTAGATTGCGGCTAAAAAAGTTGCCACTAAAAGCCAACTTTCTTGTAGTAGATATACATTGTTTATTCTTGCTCAACATGTTGTTGACTTTGTTCCTTGGTGTGCAGACACCCTAGGTGACTAATATGAGGAGCCAGTAGGTTAGGAGATCCCAAATGATCTCCAACTGGCAGAGGAGGAGCAAGAGTGGTGTGTCGATGACATAAAGTAACGTCATGTTACTCGGCACGAGAGAGACTTACATGAGATTCTATTAGAATTGTCTTTATTCATTTATTATTCATGGATTGAACCTTTTGATTTATTGATTCATATGTTTTAAAATGGTCTAGTTTTGGGACGACCATTTGTAATTAAGACATAATTAGTATCTTGTCTAACCTCCATTTTTTTTTTATTGATTTAGCTTTAATATTAATGAGAATTAGTTTTCATTTGCTTTGGTATTAATTATGAAGCGATTTATGAATAGTTCCACATATTGTATTTTTTGAATGAGGTTTCAAATATAACATCCTCATAGCGAACTTACGATCCTTGGGCAAAAAGGGTGAAAGATTTTATTTAGCCCTAAAACTCACTCCCCGGATCCGGTTTATTCTCTAATCGGGTTCGGGGGAAGTGACACTTTGACACTCTGTTGGCAAAAAAGCCGACAACTCCCTTTGGTTTTGCATTTTACTCCCAACATAAACAAGCGATAGTTTTCAAAGATGTCTAATTTACTATCAAAATAATTCATATTCACACCCATTTTGGCAAAATGCATTCAAAGGGTTGCGACAGAGCTTTCCGAACATTTTGGAAGAAGAAGAAAAAAGATATATATATTATACAGCACTAGATGAATGCAGTTGGCTAGTGAACTCTATTTTTTCAATTTTTTCATTTTTTTTTTCTATATTCTTTCAGTCATTTTGAGGTCATCTAAGGATAGATGGGGAAGTTGTAAAAATAAATAACTAAATAAATGCAATGTAAACAACTTGCAACCACAAGGCTACAGAACACTCGATCCCATGTAAATACAAATTTGAGAAATGAATACAAAGCCATAGTTCTATATAAGTTTGTCTAATATTGTTTGTCATTACCATCAAACACGGGTGGCTTGGTGGTAGAAGTGCCTTCCCTATTGAATTCCATAGGTCAAATCCGAGAGAATCACACGATGAATTGTGCAACTTTCTCTAATACCATGTGATTGGTAACAATCTGGTTGCTTGGCACAATACAAATTGGCCTTCGACTTCCTTGTCGAGTGCTGAGGCTGAATACGTTGCTGCTGGAAGTTATTGCACTCAACTATTATGGATGAAACACATGTCGGCAGACTATGGAACTGATGAAGATACAATGTCTATTTACTATGATAACCGAAGTTCCATAGACATATCCATAAATCCAGTCCAGCACTCCCACACCAAACACTTTGATAATAGGCACCATTTCATTCGTGAGTTGGTAGAGGAGAAGATCATTGTCCTAGATAAAATTGCTACCGAAAAATAATTGGCCGATATCTTTACCATACCATTGGACCCGTTCCGTTTTGAATCCTTTCGCAAGTCTCTGGGGATTCCCTCCTTTCACTGAACTCCATTCATTTTCATAATTGTATACGCACGTGCACGATTTCACAACGACCTCTATGATTAATTTTGCATGTGATTTACTTTTAGTGCACGTTTTTCAGAATATCAATTTCTTCTGCAATATGGTCACTCTCCCTTGGTCTTGATATGCAAAATTTCTGAGTGACTGTATCTTGAAAATACTCCCGAACTTGAGGATCAAGGCTACCTACGAATATGTGTGATTGCTTCCAATTGATTGAAAAGTTTTGCTGGAGAGGGCTATCATGTTTTGTAGTGTGAAAGTCACCAATGAAGGTTCATGGTTGAGAAAAGATCACAAAAAAAGAGTGATTGAAAAAAAAGAGAGGAGATTTTATACTGAATAGATTAAATTCTGAGTTTGCTCCTACGGTTTAAAACTTTCAGTATCAAAGAGAGAGAGAGAGAGAGAGAGAGAGAGAGGAATGTGATTGAAAAGATTGAAAAAAGGGGAATGTCATTGAAAAATTGAAAAAATAGATTTTGAACCGAATTGATCAACTTCTGGGTTTGCTCCATAGGTTTTTATCTTTCAGTTTCAAATCTTGTCATGATTGAGGGGGGAGCATAGTTACAAAGTTATGTATTTGTAACTTTTATTTTTTTAGTTTATAACTTTTGTAACTATGGAATTATCATCAAACTTGTAAATTATATATTTATATTTAAGGTTGAAATTATCATCAAAGTTGCTATAAATTTTATTACAAGGAATTGTACACAATACATTCATGCATAAATAAAGAAATGCACCAAAATTCATTGGACACAAATTTCCCTCCATTTAATGGGAGGTTTTACATTCAATTTTGTGGGTACATTATACTCCCGATCGTGAGAACTCATTGACCATTAATTACATCCTCAATAGAAAACCTCTGATTATCAAGACATTGACTTAATAAAATTTACAAAGAAAATACAGAAAAAAAAATTCACAAGTTCTTGCTCTTTGCCTTTGCTGTCAGAAGTATTTCTTTCGATTCACCTGGATCTTCATAATCATTTCTCGATTGGTTTCATGAATTGATGAATTTAATGATAATTTTTTATTAGTGGGTCATCCCTTTTAATTTCATTGGCCCATCATAATGGATTTAAAATGGCCAGACCTCATTGCTAAACAGGTAGAATTGGGTAGGTTGATCCAAAACCTTTGTTTAGATGTTTGACCTTTTCTCTTAGAGAGATTTCTTTTTGAAATTTGATAAGTGGTGGTTTGGGCTCCTATCAAGGAGAAGTTCTTAACTTCCTCCCTTTTATCTCTTTAAACTTCTTATACCCAATTCATACATAGAAAGTTGGAATTGCTGGGAGATTGAAGAAGTTTGCATTAGGAATACGAACACCTCGTAGAGATCAAAAGTGGGGTATGTTTGCCTTCCCCTTTATCATTTAGTATTCCCATTTGTATTGATTAAAACTACATGTCAATCTATATATATTAAGATCACATTTCAATTTTTTTTATCATTTTTTTTAGCCAGTATTGCAACCCAAATTTTTTTGGTCATCATCACATTCAAATTTCTGCTAAAATCAGGGTTGTAACTTAGTCCAATTTCCAATCGTTACTTGGGCTGATTTTGGTCTATTGTTATGACCCAGATTTGACCTATAAGTCTTGACAAAGTTTTGACCTATAAGTATAGCTTGATTTAGACTTGTAATTTTGTCGTGATTTATATTTATAATTCTGATATAATTTAGGCTTGTAATTCTAGCCCAGTTATGGCCTATTTTTGACATATCATTCTGGCCTGATTCGGGCCCAAAACTTGGCTTGATTTAGGTCCAAAACCTAGCCTTTATAACCCATTTAGAGTCATAATTTGAACTGAATTTTGAGCCCAATTTCAGCCAATATTTGAACAATATTTCAGGCCAATTCTATCCAATTTCTGATTCATAATCAGCCTTATTTTTTCTGTTGTTCGGGTTGATTTTCAACCCATTTATAGAAACCAGTTTAGGTCAAAGTTTAACCCATTTAGAGAAAATAGTTTGGGTCAAAGTTCAACCCATTTAGAGACACATATTGGGTTGGCTTATAAACCCATTGGTAATCAATAGACCAATGTAGACAATCATGCTAGGAGAGTGTAAATTTCAGTCTTTTCTTGGGTTGGTTTTGGTCTATAATTCTGATTCAATTTTTGAACCATAAATCTAGTCTAGTTTAGAATTATAGGTCTGGAATAGTGCTGGCCTGATTTGAAGTTATAATTATGGCCTGAATTAGGCCTAAAATCTGTCTTAGATTAGACCCCATATTCTGACCTGATTTGAACCCAAAACCTAGCCAGATTCAGGCTCAAATTTTGTCTTAGATTAGACCCAATATTCTGACCTGATTTGGACCCAAAACCTAACCAGATTCAGGCCCAAATTCTGTCTAGGATTAGACCCAATATCCTGACCTGATTTGGACCCAAAACCTGATCTTATTTAGGCCTAAAATTTGGTCTTATTTAGGCCCAAAATCTGACCTGATTTAGACCAAAAAAATCAGGCCTGAATTAGACCCAAAATCTGGCATTATTTAGGTCCAAAATCTGGTCTTATTTAGGCCCAAAAATCTATCTTGAATTGGACCTAAAATCTGGCCTTATTTAGGTCCAAAATCTGGCCTGAATTAGACCAAAAATCTGTCATGAGTCAGACCCAGAATTATGAACTGACAGACTCTGGCAAATTTCAATCTCTTTTGAGCTAGTTCTTGAGCTGTTTGGATGTGGAGTTTAGCACTATGGTGGGTTCTGGTATCACACATGCATAACTGTGTGACTCTATAGAAACTTTCGGTTTCTAAGAGCCCATTTGCTATCATGTTTACAGACCATATGTTAGCACATTTATGCTAGTAACCCCACTGTTGTTTAGACTTGTTTTAAGACCATGTGGTAGTTGCAATTTTCTGGCTGTAACCCAGCCCAATTTCTGCAAGTGTTTGGGCTAAAATCCAGCCCAGTTTGAGGCAAGAATTCAGACCTATTTGCAAATGTTATTTTCAGACCATTCATGGGCTAATTTTCAACTTAACCATTTCAGGTTAGATGCTCAAGCATTTAAAACCATGGTTTGGGTTATCTGCACCCATTTGTAACTATTTTTCTTATTGTGTTACAGCCTAGTTCAGTCAATATTTGGGCTGTTTGTTTAGGATAATCTTTGCTGTTTATTTAGGTGGACTCAGCCTATTTGTAGGGTGTTTGGTTGGGAGGATTCAAGATTATGTGGAGGGCAGAAACCTTTAAATAAGGATCTGAATCTCCATTTTTAATGTTAGCAAAATCATTTTGTACATAAGATTTTAGCAAAGGGCAGGGACCTTTTAAATCCTTGAATTTTTTTTTTTAAACCAACATTGATGTAAGTTAAGCCCAATTGGTAATTAGAACAAATGGCCTAGACTGCAGTTTGGTCTTTCAAATGTGGCCCAGTGACCCACTGAAATGAAAGAAAAAAATGATCAATTTGAGTTGTTTTGAGGATGGAAACATCTGTTCCTGAGAATTAATTAGAGGTGATGGACCAGCCATTGCTGTTGTGTGGGGAGATTCCTAATCGTCCCAAAGCTGTTTAACTAACGGCCTAATCTTCAGTCCGGCCAAGCGCGTCCCAGCCGCGGTAGTAGAGCGCCAGCCGGGGTGCGGTTCATGGTCCCAGTCCGGCTGAGGCTGTCCTCCGCTAAGCCCGGTTCCGACACGCATCCCGGCTGCGAGACTGCCAGCCGGGGTGCGTGTTTAAAATATCTCCTGCCTCCAGGCGCACAATGACAAGACAGACGTCATCCTGGCCGTCCAACCCTCTGACAGGGCAGCATCCAACGGTCACACCCCCATCGGGGGAGGCCCAAGAAAGGATCCAGTGAGATCTTCGCCTGCCATCGAGTCCAATCCGATCAGGCCCAATATGACTGGCATTTAATGCTGTGCGGGCTGATCGGACTGGCAATAAATGCGATGTGGGCTGTGATGGACTTCCATTTATTATTTTGTGAGCTGATGATCTCAGCAGCCAGATCATCAAGCCCATGACAAAGTCTCCGGTAACACTCATATATAAAGGGGAGATAGCATTTGAACAAGGTACGCATGATAGGATACACATACACCCTATCTCTCTTCTTCTCCATCCAAAACCCAGTATTCATACTAACTGAGGCATCGGAGAGCCCTGTGCTGCCACGGCCAGGGTCCTTTGACCTTCTCTCTCTTCCCTTTCAGGTCCCGCGAGTCGACACCGGCCAGCTCTCGATAGTCGTTTGATTAAGTCCTCTAAGGCATCTCAAAATCTTGTGAGTTATCGTTTTTGCACTTACAATTGGCGCCGTCTGTGGGAAGAACTTGATTGTCAATCTTCCTTCATACTATGGCTGGGAGAGCTGCAAAAGGTGGAAAGGCACCTGAAGCGGGCCCCTCGGGGACCATGGTGAACCCTTTCCATGAGTCCTTGAGGTCCACTCCTATCTACTTGCGGGGGGACCAGTCCTGCCCGCGGTCATATCCACAGGAGGTGGTGACTCCCCTTCCGCCTCCGAGAGAAAGAGATCTTACCTTTAGGCAGGCTCGACGTAAGTCTCCGGTTTCGCTTGATCACCGAAGACACAGTGAGGCTCATGACTCTGATGAGAGTTTCGACCCCGCTTACGAAGAAATTCAGGCGCAGAAAGCTACCATCCGAGAGAAGGATGCCCTCATCAGGCGTCTCCAGCTACAGCTGAAGGAGACACCTGAAGCAGCCGTTGTTGCTAGGCAGCGTCTGCAGCGAGCCAGCGGAGCAGGTTCGTCTCACCACCGGCAAATCACCCCTCCCCAGAGGGACCTCAGGTTTCATTTGAATGAGAGGAGGCGCAGTCAAACCCACGACGAAGTCTCCAGCAGCAGCCGCGGTCTATCTAGGAAGAGGTTGGAAGGCAGTTCCGAAATCCGCCATGACACTCAGGGGTGGCTTGAAGAGCAGATTCAGCAAGCGGTCCGGCGGAACTTGGAGGTGGCTGGTCTCACTCGAAGTCATCAAGACGCTAGCCAGTTCGCCGACCTCGGCACTTCACCTTTCACTGGTGATATCAGAGATCATCCTCTTCCAAAGAAGTTTACCGTCCCAAGATTCGTCACTTATGAAGGAGCGTCGGATCCGGCTGCGCATCTTCGACATTTTTCTCAGAGGATGTCTGTCTGGGGGGATGAAGGTCGTTTGAATTGCAGGGTTTTCTCGTCCAGCCTGGGCGAGCTCCCTTTGAAGTGGTTCTGCGGTCTTCCAGAGAACTCCATCTCGACCTGGCAGCAACTCCAGCGTTCCTTCATAAACAAATTCCAAGCCTACAGGGTTATTCCAAAAACAGATGCCGACATAATGGCTCTAAGGATGAGGCAGGGCGAGAACATTACTCGGTTTGCCAAGCGATTCTGGACAATCTATAGCCAGATCGACGGCTCTAAAGATGAAGTGGCGATTTTCGCTTTCCAGAACGCCTTGCTGCCGGACAATGACCTTCGAAAAGATCTGGCTGGTAACCCTGTGACCTCGATGTCGGCATTGATGGCCCGGGTGAACCGCTTCATAGCTCAGGAGGACGATCAGCTCCGAGCTCGGGAAAGTTTCGATGTCGGCCGAAGGGATAGGGACGGCAGACCCTTGAGGCGGGAAGATCGGTCCTCCAGGAGAGAAGACTCGAGCCGACGCAAAGCCTCGACCAGCTCGGCGAAAGCTCATGCACCTTCTTACAGAGATAGCAGGAGACTCAAGCTGTCTTCAGACCCTTATAAGGCTGTTGACACCATTTTTAAGGAGCCTATTCACAAGATTATGAATAAGATCAAGTCAGAGCCATGTTTCAGCTGGCCGCAGCCCATGAGCAGCGAGTCCGCCAGCCGTGACCAGAGCAGATTCTGCGCATACCACAAGCAAAACGGTCACGATACAGAGGAATGCAGAACACTCAGGTCTCACTTGGAGAGATTAGTCCGAGAAGGACATCTTAAAGAACATGTTAAGGCGGGCACCCAGAGCGAGTCCCGGGCTCGGCGCCGATACAAGAGAAGTCAGGACAGCGATGAGTCCGAAAAACTCATTAGCGTCATCCATCTCGCCCCCCCTCCCAGGGGGAGTGATCAGGCGCGCGCCGAGGCGAGACGGGCGTCCCGTGGAAAACAAGTAATGGCGGCCGAGCTGGAACCGGTTGCGAAAAGGCCTCGTAATGAGCGGCCCAAGATCTGGTTTTCTGATGACGACCTGGAGGGCGTACAACTCCCACATAATGATCCGCTTGTTATCACTCTGAAGCTGAAGAATTGTAGGGTCCAGAGGATCCTTGTCGATCCCGGCAGTTCATCCGAGGTCATCTACTTCGACTGCTTCAAGAAAATGGGCCTCTCGGAAGCAGACCTGCAAGAGGCCCGTACTCCATTGATAGGCTTCAGTGCCCAGCCTGTATACCCGAAAGGGAAGGCGACCCTTAAAGTCCAGGTTGGAGGAGCCTCCGTGATGGTGGATTTTCTGGTGGTTGACGCGCCATCTCCTTACAATGCCATCATGGGTAGGACTTGGCTCCATGACATGGAAGCGGTGCCCTCCACTCTACACCAAAGGTTGAAATTTCCATTGGAAGACGGCGGCAGAGTAAAAGTAGTGACCATTCGGGGAGATCAGCAAATGGCTCAGCGGTGCTTGATGGCCGTGGTTCCTGGAGAACGCGAGCCCAAGCAGGTCAACATGGCCGAATTAGAGAAAGAGCTGGATAGGGTCGGCCAAGATCCCGAGAAGAAGAGCGTGGAAGATCTAATCGAGATCAGGGTCAGTCCTCTTGACCCAGAGAAGTTCTTCCTGCTTGGCGGCCAACTCACCGAGCCAGAACGGTCTGAGTTGGTCGAATTCTTGTCCCAGAACATAGAAGCCTTTGCCTGGACCCCAGAAGAGATGCCTGGCATTGATCCCGAGGTCATATGCCATAAGCTGAATGTAGATCCCAAGCATAAGCCAGTGATGCAGAAGGCTCGCAGGACCGGGCTGCCCCAGACAGAAGCCGTGGTTGAGGAGGTCGGCAAGCTACTCGCAGCCGGGGTGATCAGGGAGGTGCAGTACCCGGTTTGGCTCGCCAACACGGTGGTGGTCAAAAAGAAGACTGGCAAGTGGAGGGTATGCGTCGACTTCACAGATCTCAACAAGGCCTGCCCCAAGGACAGCTTCCCGCTCTCAAAGATCGACCAGATGATCGACGCCACCGCCGGCCACGACCGGATGAGCTTCCTCGACGCATATCGAGGCTACCATCAGATACCTCTGTACGCTCCGGACGAAGAGAAGACTGCGTTCATAACGCCCAGGGGCATCTACTGTTATAAGGTAATGCCTTTCGGCTTAAAGAACGCAGGTGCCACTTAGCAGCGCTTGGTCACTAAGATGTTCGGGGCGCACCTTGGCAGCACTGTTGAAGTGTACATCGACGATATGGTCGTCAAGTCCAAACAAGCCGTGAACCATCTAGCCGATTTGGCCGAGGTGTTTGCCATTCTGAAAGAGTACAAGCTGAAGCTGAACGCCTCCAAGTGCGCCTTCGGCGTCGGTTCGGGGAAATTCCTGGGGAGCCTGGTCACGAGGAGAGGGATTGAGGCGGATCCGAACCAGATTTCCGCCATCCTCAGAGTGCAGAGCCCGGCTACTGCGAAAGAAGTCCAGAAGCTTACTGGCATGACTGCCGCGCTAAATCGATTCATTAGCCGATCTTCAGATAAGTGCCAGCCCTTCTTTAAGTTGTTAAGAAAAAATTCTAAATTTCAATGGACCCCCGAATGCGACCAGGCCTTGCAAGCACTCAAGGCCTATCTCTCTTCACCCCCATTACTTTCAACCCCAAAACATGGGGAATTATTATATTTGTACCTGGCTGTCTCGGATCGAGCTGTGAGCTCAGTCCTCATTAGGGAGGAGGAAAATCAGCAAAAACCGGTTTATTACACGAGCAAATCGCTCCTCGATGCCGAGACCAGGTATACTCAGTTGGAGAAGCTTGCGTTAGCGTTAGTCAGTGCCTCTCGCAAGCTCTCCCATTATTTTCAAACTCATACTGTGATGGTGGTTACAAAGCACCCGCTAAAGTCTGTCTTTCGAAAGGCTGATTTTTTAGGAAGGCTTTCGCGATGGGCGGTTGAACTCGGCCAGTATGACATTCAATACCAGCCCAGAACTGCAATCAAGGCTCAGGTTCTGGCAGACTTCATCGTGGAATTCGTACCTCCGGCTTCGGCACCAACTCAGCTCCGCCCCGAGCCCGGGGATGACGATCCCGAAGTACCACTCCTGGAAGATGAGCTACCGCAAGGGCAACTTCCGGCCTCGGTTTGGAAGGTCTTCGTAGACGGTTCGTCAACCGCCAGGCGAGCTGGAGCCGGTGCCGTCCTTCAGACCCCAGACGGATTGGTTATCGAGCAGGCCCTCACTCTGGATTTCAAAGCATCGAATAATGAAGCGGAGTATGAAGCTTTGTTAGCCGGACTGAGCAGCGCCAAAATCCTCGGGGCTCGGCAGTTAATTGTCTTCAGTGATTCTCAACTGGTGATTAACCAGCTGACAGGAGACTATCAAGCCCGAGATGATAGGATGTCTGCCTACCTCGCCCTCGCAAAGAAATCCCTCTCAGAATTTCAGACTACAGAAGTCAGACAGATTAACAGAGGAGTAAACTCCCACGCCGATGCCCTGGCCAGCTTGGCCTCCGCTGTTGAAGCAGGGAAGAAGAGAACTATCGAAGTAGGATCGCTGGCAAGACCCAGTATAGAGCTTCAGACACCCCGGGAAGTCCTTTGCCTCGACCTCGGCCCAAGCTGGATGGATCCAATTGTATCCTATCTTAAGGACGACAAACTCCCAGACGACAAGATTGAGGCTCATCGGCTTAGATTGAAAGCTACACGGTTTTGGTTATCCCCCGAGGGTAAACTCTACCGAAAGTCATTCACTGGCCCGTACCTTCAGTGCGTCCATCCGAGCAAAGTTGATGACTTTCTCTATGAAATACACGAAGGAATTTGTGGAAGCCACATAGGAGGAAGATCGTTGGCTTACCGAGCGATCAGTCAGGGGTACTGGTGGCCATATATGCAGAGGGATGCGCGGTTATACGCCAAGAAATGTGAGAAGTGCCAGAAGTTCTCCCATTCCCTCCATCAACCAGCACATGATCTGAGCCCACTCTCTAGCCCATGGCCCTTTCACCCAGTGGGGGCTGGACATTGTAGGACCACTCCACCGAGCTCCGGGAAATAAGAGATGGTTAATAGTGGCGACCGATTATTTCACTAAATGGATAGAAGCAGAGTCGCTGTCTTCCATCACCGAGCGCGATACGAAGAACTTTGTATGGAAGAACATCATCACTAGATTTGGTATCCCGCGAGTCCTCGTCTCGGATAATGGCACTCAATTTGATTCTGCCACATTCAAGAACTTCTCCAAGGAGCTCGGCATCAAGAACCGCTATTCTACCCCAGCATATCCTCAGAGCAATGGCCAGGCAGAGATCTCCAATAAAGTAGTACTCGACGGGCTAAAAAAGCGACTGGATCAGGCAAAAGGAAGATGGGTAGAAGAACTTCCGAGTGTCCTATGGGCCTACAGAACGACTCCTAGGCGTTCTACCTCGGCGACCCCGTTTTCTCTTGCTTATGGGATGGAAGCGGTCATCCCCCTTGAGGTCGGCCTTCCGACCCTCAGGTCGGAACTCTTTGACCGAGGCCAGAATGAGACTAACATCGCCCGGGAGTTGGATCTCGCTGATGAACGCAGAGAATTAGCAGCCATCAAACTGGCCGACTATCAGCAGCAACTGGCCAGAGGTTATAACCGAAAGGTCAGGGAAAGAAGGTTCTCAGTTGGAGAATTAGTCCTGAAGAAAACACTCCCAGGAGATCGAGATCCAGGCCAAGGCAAGCTGGCACCGAATTGGCATGGACCATTCAAGGTAGTAGCTATTGCTGGACAGTCGGCCTACAGGCTTGTAGATATGGACGGTCGACAGTTACCGCGACCGTGGAACGCGTCACACCTCAGAAAGTTCTATTTTTGACTCTGTATTCAAGACGCTCCAAGATTTTAATGAAAGCAGTTATAATTCTTAATTCTTTCGCCAGTGTCAATTCAAGAACAGAAGTCAGCGACCCGACGACAATAGCCTACGGGCAGCAATTGGATTGCCTGAGAGGTCGGTCCACGCACCACCTCGGCATGAAGCCTACGGCATGGGCAGCAATTGGATTGCCCGAGAGGTCGGTCCACGCACCACCTCGGCATGAAGCCTACGGGCAGCAATTGGATTGCCTAAGGGGTCGGTCCACGCACCACCTCGGCATGCAATTGGATTGCCTAAGGGGTCGGTCCACGCACCACCTCGGCATGAAGCCTACGGGCGGCAATTGGATTGCCTAAGAGGTCGGTCCACGCACCTCCACCTCGGCATGAAGCCTGAAGCCTACGGGCGGCAATTGGATTGCCTAAGAGGTCGGTCCACGCACCACCTCGGCATGAAGCCTACGGGCTGCAATTGGATTGCCTAAGAGGTCGGTCCACGCACCACCTCGGCATGAAGCCTACGGGCGGCAATTGGATTGCCTAAGAGGTCGGTCCACGCACCACCTCGGCATGAAGCCTACGGGCGGCAACTGGATTGCCTAAGGGGTCGGTCCACGCACCACCTCGGCATGAAGCCTACGGGCGGCAACTGGATTGCCTAAGGGGTCGGTCCACGCACCACCTCGGCATGAAGCCTACGGGCCGCAATTGGATTGCCTAAGGGGTCGGTCCACGCACCACCTCGGCATGAAGCCTACGGGCCGCAATTGGATTGCCTAAGAGGTCGGTCCATGCACCACCTCGGCATGAAGCCTACGGGCAGCAATTGGATTGCCTAAGAGGTCGGTCCACGCACCACCTCGGCATGAAGCCTATGGGGCACGGACTGTCTAGAGGCTGGTCTACGTACCGCTTCGGCATGAGTCCGTTGCGGCCACCTCAATACCTTGGAGGCCTCGACGTTGAATTATGTCATTATCTCTTTGATTACCCGATATGGCTTTGTTAAAAGACAAGCATAAGCACTATGGAGAAACCAAACATGCAAGCAAAATGGGATGAAGAAGAATGATAGGGAAAATTAAATTTATTGATTTTTGGAAGAAGTTTACATGTTGAAGCACAAATGATACAGGGATTTGCCAAAAAAAAAAAAAAAAAAAAAAAAAGAGAGAAGCAGAACAAAAGCACTGAAGGCTTCAGAATTCCGGCGAAGACGAGGTGCTGGGGACATCGGCTGGAACTTCCCTTGGGTCTGGGCCACTGGGGGCAACGGCCGTATGTTCGATGATGACCGTGTTGTCCGGGGCCGACGGGCCAGGGCAGCTCGGCGGGTTGACAAAGGAGGGATGGTCCTCCGAGACTCCTGCCTCCCTCAAGGCGGCACGCCATGCCTTGAGCCATGTCTTGTCGCGGACGCGGAACACCTTAGCGCCGTAGTAAACGGTCGCTTGGGTGGCCGCATCCTGGAAAGCGGCCTCGCTCTCGGACTTGACTCTGGCTGCCGCTTCGTCCGCCCGCTTCGACTCCGCCTGAAGGTCGCTCCTCAGGCTCTCCACCAAGGCTGCGAGGTCGGCGTTTTTCTTCTTTTCATTCTCAACTTGTTCTGTCGCCTCCCCGAGCCTCGCTCGCAGATCGCCCTCGAGCGCCTCCAGTTGGCCCACCCTCGAAGTGCTAGCCCCCAAAGCGTCTTCGAGCCCCTGCTTCTCCTCAGCAAGGCTCTCCACCAAGGGACCTTGCTTATTAAATCTGTCGATGAATGCCATCGACTTTTGCAGCGTCTGCCAGAAGAAACCAGATGGAAAGGTTAGTGGCTGAGATGGGATACCAATATAAAAGAGATGGCTAGCAGTCAAGAAAATTACCTGAAAGCAGGAGTGCAGCAGCGACGTCATTAACTTTGGGTCGCTCATCTTCTCCAGCCGCTTCATATCTCCCGGGAGCGCGCAAGCATGGCTGAGCGCCTCGAGCACATGGGCGTCTGGCCGCTTGTGGATGCAGTCGTCCACCGTCATTGGCCTCCCCGACTCGAGAAGGAAGCTCGGCGCCCAGAGCGCCGGTTCAGCTGACCGCGGCTGCAACGCCTGCCTCGAGCTCCCCTCGTCCTCCCTCGGTCTTTTCCTCGAAGGGCCCACGTCAGGCACGACCTCGGGCGATTGCCGGGTTCCTGGGCCCGGACCCGGAATCAGCACCTCCTGCTCGACCAGGGCGGGCTCAGGAAGACTGGGGGCTGAATGCCCTGCAGAGCTCCTCATTTCCGGCTGGGGAGACTCGTCGTCACTCCCGAGCGCCAATGCCTCCAGGTCCACGAATGCTGGGACCCGTGCCATTTCCCCTGAATCGGTACGGGGACGCCGCGCTCTCCTCACCAAAGGAGTGCCGCTTGACTGCGGCTCGGAGGAGGGTCGCTGTTCAGGCGACGCTTCAGCGCCGGCAGCAACTCCGGAAGGCCCCCCCTCTTCAAACACCGCCTCCGGACGGCCGCCAACAAAGGGGTCACTGGTCCCTGGATCCTCTCCTTGAAGCAGCGCGGGGAGCACCGCGGATCTCTTATTGTAACCCCTGTACCTCGGCTCGTAGCCTAGTAGCGCCCAAGCGGATCTATTGGTGAAGTCGGTACACCTCCTGATAGCCTGGTACCACTCTTCGTTCTTCCTCCAGCCCTCCCGCCTGGCTCGTTGCTTCCTTTCGCGAGCAGCTGCGAAATGAACCAGAAGAGTGTCAATCCGGCAAGCCCTGAGGCAGAAAATGAAATGAGACAATAGTAAGCAAAAGGAATTACTTGGGACGACCCCGGGGTGGCGCGGTACCCTGTGCACCCTATCCTCCTCGGCGCCGAACTCCCAGTTCCCCGAAACGCACACGAGGTCGTCTCCGGCATATTTACTGGAATCCTCAAGTGCCGTGACGAAAGCTGTACACCGGGGCCGGACTCGGAGGTAATAACCATCCTCCTTGGACTTGCATATGTCATAGACATCTTCGATGTCATGAACGCCGAGGTCGATGCCTAGGCTTTTGTTCAGCACGGCTGTGCCCATGATGACCTTGTAGCCATTAGGCGACAGCTGACATGGACTGAGGGCCCAAGTACTGAGGCAGGCCCTAAGAAGTGGATTTAGGGGGAACCTAACTCCGCCCTCTACTATGGCAATCAACGGGAAGGGCATCCAACCCCCCGAGTACGAGCGGAGTGCATAATCTGCAGGGTCCGCTCGTCTGATCAACACGTCCTCCGATATCTCATACGCCCCCCTAAGCCCATCTATGGCGGTGTCGTTCTCTACCCAGTGACTGTAAATCCCCATGTGTGGTTAAGAGAAGAAGGGACAGAAAACCTAGAAAGAGAGAATCTAAAGGAAAGGAAAGAAGCTCACGCTCGGAAAAAGCGACCAGAGAATCCTCAAATGCACGTCGCAGCGGTCTGTTCAACGGCAGAGAGCTTCTAGATCAGTTCTTCGGATGTAAAGGATGAGGAGAAGACGGCAGCAACCTCTTGTAGCAGGAGAAGCGCCGCTCCGCCCCAAGCGCCGTCCTCGAAACTCGAAACATCGCATCAGGCGGCTGTGCGCTTCCCATGTCCAGCGGCGCGGCCGTTCCGATGGGGACGCGTGTCGCTGTCTATCCCATCTCTTGTGATTGACGCGCTGCATTTATTGCTTCGGGCGGGAAAAGAAGCTTGGAAAGGGGTAGATGCCAGCTGTCACTAGCACAAGACCTATGACTACTCCAGCGCCTTCATAGCTTCCGACTTCACTGAGTTTGGGATCCCGGGACCCCAGAGAAGCCGCAAGCTAGGGGGCTATTGTGTGGGGAGATTCCTAATCGTCCCAAAGCTGTTTAACTAACGGCCTAATCTTCAGTCCGGCCGAGCGCGTCCCGGCCGCGGTAGTAGAGCGCCAGCCGGGGTGCGGTTCATGGTCCCAGTCCGGCTGAGGCTGTCCTCCGCTAAGCCCGGTTCCGACACGCATCCCGGCTGCGAGACTGCCAGCCGGGGTGCGTGTTTAAAATATCTCCTGCCTCCAGGCGCACAGTGACAAGACAGACGTCATCCTGGCCGTCCAACCCTCTGACAGGGCAGCATCCAACGGTCACACCCCCATCGGGGGAGGCCCAAGAAAGGATCCAGTGAGATCTTCGCCTGCCATCGAGTCCAATCCGATCAGGCCCAATATGACTGGCATTTAATGCTGTGCGGGCTGATCGGACTGGCAATAAATGCGATGTGGGCTGTGATGGACTTCCATTTATTATTTTGTGAGCTGATGATCTCAGCAGCCAGATCATCAAGCCCATGACAAAGTCTCCGGTAACACTCATATATAAAGGGGAGATAGCATCTGAACAAGGTACGCATGATAGGATACACATACACCCTATCTCTCTTCTTCTCCATCCAAAACCCAGTATTCATACTAACTGAGGCATCGGAGAGCCCTGTGCTGCCACGGCCAGGGTCCTTTGACCTTCTCTCTCTTCCCTTTCAGGTCCCGCGAGTCGACACCGGCCAGCTCTCGATAGTCGTTTGATTAAGTCCTCTAAGGCATCTCAAAATCTTGTGAGTTATCGTTTTTGCACTTACAGCTGTCATTGATGTAAATGAATGGGCTTAAATGAATGGGCTTAAGCAATGCCCAGGCAAAAAATCAGATGCTCTTCTAAAACTGAAAAATTACAGAAGATGATTTCTGGGAGGGCAGAATTCTAAAAAAAAGAAATCCGAATCTCCATTCGAAAAAGGAAACAGGATGGGGAATAATTGAAAGGTGCAGGACTATGGCTATATATTTTTTTCTAGGCAGGAAGATTTCTTTCTTTTTTTTAGAAATCTGAATATCCATTTTTTTTTATGATAGGTGTAGATTTTTTTTTTTTTTTTCGAGAGAGAGGAGGGCAGAATTCCGTTGTCATGGGATTCTGAATCTCCATTTACATAATAGCTATGATATATGAGGAAGATGAGATGATGTAATAGAGGAGATGAAAATGGAGATGATGTGGTGGTGAAGATGAAGATGGAGTGGGAATGGAGGTGATGTGGTGGCTGGAGGGTAGAATCCCTCTAAAGAGAGTTCTGAATCTCCAACATGGAAAAGATGAGATGAGAAGATAGAGTGAGGTTATGACAGAGACAAAGAAGAAGAGCAACTTCATTACCTTCTTCTTCTTTCCTTTTCCTCGTTCTTTCTCTTTCTTTTTTTATTTTATTTTATTTATTTTTTATATTTTTAACCTCTCTCAACAATACCAAACGAATACTCCTCTCTCTTTTCTTCTCCTCCTTTTATTTCTTTGTTTGAGAAGTTATGCAACTTCCAACATGATGAGATCATGTAAATGTGTGGGGAGTTTCAAAAACTTCCCACAACAACGATCTTTATTTGAATGGGTCAAATGGCCTCTTTCATTAGATCATTTTGTGGGGCTCACATTTGAGATCATTTTGTGGGGCCCACATTTGAATTTTGAAGAATAAAAATAGTTTATGTAGGGATTTGAAACTTAGACCTTTAGGATAATGTGCATTGGCTTTCACCATTTTACCAACAGCTACTCACGTGTTTTTTTTACTAAAACAAGTGTTTTGAAAGTCTGATGACTCATGTCATTAAATCATGCTAATTGAATGGGCTTAGACCAATTTCCATCAACATCTTTTGTTCGGCAAAATTTTGACATCAATAGGAATATAAAAATCAGTGACGGAACCAAAAAATATATTCAAGGGGATAGGAAAACAAAGACTTCTTGGAGGGGCCAACGTAAAAAAACAAAAAAAACAAAAAAAATCTAAAATCTTTTATAAGATTTAGGGGCTTTTAGCAATTTAAGGTTGGGGGGGGGGGGGGGGGGGGGGGGGGTGGCCACTTCAGCCCCTCCCTAGTTAGTTCTGCCCCAGTATAAAATCATTCAACTATTATTTTGCATTAGTAAATTAGCATCAATGTTTAAAATTGTGCATTTATTTTGGTAATTTCAATTTCAAAACTCTAAAAAAAATCCAAAAAATCTCTTTTAATTTATATAAAGAACTTAAAAAAAATAACTAAATAAGAGTGGCATGGCCCGGCCTATGGGCAGCACAACCCAACATGTAGGGGTGTATACGGACCGGATTGGTGCAAATTGGGCCAAATCCGTCACCAATCCATTACATACGGATTGATGGATTTGGAATCCGGCACCAATCCGTGGCTGTTAAAAACTGATCCGATCTGATCCGTGGAGGACTGGATCAGATCAAATTAATCTATTCAATCCGTTCAATCTAATGTTCAAAGAAAGAAATCAAACATGTTGTAAAAAAAATTCATATTTGACCCTTTAATTTTTTTTTCTTATTATATATTTAGACATCTTAACTTATATTTAGACCCCTTATATTTATATTTAATGTTAACAGATTGAATCCGCGGATTGAGGGTGAAATCTGTCACTAATCCGTTGCTAACGGATTATAAGATTTTCAATCTGTCACTAATCTGTTTCTCTTCGGATCGGTTAAAAATCTGCAGATCAAATCAGATCAATTTTACAGATCAATGGATTTTTTGTGCACCCCTACCAACATGGCATGGGCTGTGCTGGCTCGACCCCAGCGAGCCTGGACACGGCGCGTCACGGCCCATTTTATGCCCTACATGAGAGTCACTACCAGAAGATACAGCACGGCAGATCGGTTTTAGATTTGCTCGAGGATAAACTATACATTCACTTGTAGCATTTATAACTTCCTCGATGTGTCTGAGTCCCCATCATGGTCACTAAACTGAGATTTTATTGGACGTAACAACCCTACATGAGAGTCATTACCAGAAGACACAGCACGGCAGATCGGTTTTAGATTTGCTCGAGGATAAACTATACATTCACTTGTAGCATCTATAACTTCCTCGAGATGTCTGAGTCCCCGTCATGGTCACTAAACTGAGATTTTATTGGACGTAACAATCTGGTGGCGCCCACTTCCTCATGCATGGTAATGATATCACATGTTGGAAGATGAAGACTCACCTCTGCTTTCTACTTTTTCACTATAGAGACGTGAGCGTTGTCATGGTGATGGTGGTCTTGCTTTTTCTGTGACGTGAAAGGTAACGAACGGTCCGCGTTACTTCAATGCACAGTGCTCTTTTGGCCCACCTTTCTCTGACTCTTTGCGTGTGTTTATTTTTAGATTAGATTCACATCAAAAATATGTATCTTTAAAATTTTCTTTCTTTTAAAAAAAATTAAAATAAAAGGAGAATCTCCTTTCTCTTATAAATGAGAAAAAAAAATAATAATAACCTACTTTTCACACAGAAAGTAAAAAAGATTTCTTACTAATCCACTGAACATAAATAAAATATCATCATAATCTCCTTGTATTTTATTCTCTTGATTTAATGCTTACATCACTTTCACTTTAACAGTAAATCTCCAAGCTGAGTCAATTTGGAGATTTAATCTTAAAGTAAAAGTAATGTAGATCATTAAATCAAGAGAATAATATAAGGGGGATTATGATGATATTTTGTCTTCAGTGGATTGGTAGAAAATCTTTTTTACTTTCTGTGTAAAAATTACGTTTTTTGTTTTTTGCTATTTAGTGGAGAAAGGAGATTGCCCTTTTATATTATTTTTTTAAAAAATGAGGGAATTTTAAAGATGTGTACTTTTGATGCGAACATTTTCTGAAAAATGAAGGCTTTACATTACTTTTACTAACCTAGTAAATCGCCAAATGAACCCTGGTCGACAAAATAAATAAATTAGTCATAAACATGGTGAGATGGATTAGACGAGTCAAAATCTGCCATTAGTGGCGATAATTTGAGATGAACCACCGAGTTAACCCAAACTGACCACCACACCAATTGCCATCGCTTACTACGATTAAGTTCCTGCGTAGCATTCTTACAAATGAGCGAAATGAAAAATCTTCTTGAGAGGTTGGAATTAAGGCTCTCAACCGTGTCGTGTTAACAAACTCGGATTATTGGTTAATGAATTCGTGTTAAAATTACCTCAACCCGTACACGACCCGTTAACTTAACGGGTTAAAAAATCCAACCCGAACACGACCCGTTAATTTAACGGTTACCCGACCAAACTCGTTAACCCGTTAAGTAATTAAGTCATTTTGAAAATTAAAAGAAAATCCATACAAAAATATAGAAAGAGAAATTATATAAGCCACATGAAATTGTGAGTATCTCAAGTGGATCCCACCTAAAATCCCACTATAAAACAATAAATCTCAATTTCTTCTTTATAAATATAAATTAATTCTAGCTACACTTAAGGACTGAAAAAAATTTAACGGGTTAAGCGGGTTGTGTGGCATTTTGACAGCTCTAATTGAAATAACTAAAATCCCCACTAGAAAAAACAAGTCCACCCTGACAGCGCCTTTTTTTATTATTTTTTTCTTTGGTTCTCAGAGGGTTTCCAACCCTTTAGGCTGGACTAATCCCTTCAGGCACAGAAAAAAGCCAGGTAAATTCCCTGTAAACTCAGTGTGGTAGTGTAGTTTCGAACCTACAACATTCGAATATAAAACCGTGGTACCAAGACAACCAAGCTAAGGAAAAAGTAGAGAGGAGTGATGATTTTTCATCTTCCAACATGTGATATCATTATACTGCGGAACTGGGCCACACCAGATTGTTACGTCCAATAAAATCTTAGTTTAGTGACCATGACGGGGAATTCTGAGAATTTGTGAGGCCAAGGACAAGAAACTGATTTTGGTGTTTTCGGGCTAATTTTCTCCCCATTTTAAATATTACTTATAATATTGACATATTGGTCAACCGCCTTAATTATTAGTCAATGGCTGATTTGTTTATCAATAAGGAATTTTATAAATTTTATACTATAATAAAAAGTTCCATAGACTTAGTGACATCCTGATCAAGTTGCAAGTGACATAGGCTAGTAAATATAAGACAATTTAATTTGGAGTTTCACCCTCAATTTAATCTAAGTCAGGTTAGATCCTAGAGAGTTTCCATCCTCTTATAATAGAATAATTCAAGTTGATCAGTCAATAACGAGCCTTTGAAAATGGGGTCATTTGTAAATGCATAAAAGAAGGTGATTATTTGTAATTATCAAAAGAGTAAACATAGCTATAACTTGTAGGGATAGCAACGGGTCAAATTTTGTACGAATTAGTATAAATCCAAACCCACAATAATTCACACTTGCCACTCCCAATATGTGATGTGTAATATCAAACCTGCTCAAAAACATATATTGGGGTCAAAGTGGCTGTTATTTTAAGTATCATACTATGACGTCGGCACTAATTCAAGATTTCCTTTTTCCTTTTTTTCTTTTTTTTTTTTTAAGTTCAAAAAGTAACATCCTTTCTCCACTAAATGATAAATATATATATATATATATCTTTTTACATAAAAAGTTAAAAAGATTCCGTATCAAGCAACTTAAAATGAAAGACCATCATAACCTCCTTATATTTTATTCTCTCTTGATTTGATGTTTCACCTCACTTTTCTTCACTGAAGTGAAGTAAAGCCTCAAATCGTGAAAGAATAAAATATAAGAGAGTTATGATGATATTTTATCTTTAGTTGTTTGGTAGAAAATCTTTTTGACTTTTTATTTAAAAATTGAGTTTTTTTGTGTTTTAATAGAGAATGATGTTGCTTTTTATTTTAAAAAAATAGGGAATTTTGAAAATGGGTACTTTTGATGTGACTTATTTTTTTAAATTAGAAGCTTTACTTCACTCCACTCTACTAGTGAAGTTCCTAAACATCCCAGTCATTTTCAAAATTCCCTCTTAAAAAAAAAAAAATTCAAAAAGCAACCATCTTTCTCCATTAAAACACAAAAAACATCTACTTTTTAAATAAAAAGTAAAAATAATTTTCTACAAAATAACTAAAGACAAAATATCATCATAACCTTCTTATGTTTTCTTCTTTCACTATTTGAGGCTTTACTTCACTTTATTCTACATATAAAGTTCCCACACAGGCCTCACGGTGAATTGAAGAAAAGTGAGGTGAAACATCAAATCAAGAGAGAATAAAATATAAGGGGGTCTATGATGGTCTTTTGTTTTAAGTTGCTTGATAAGAAATATTTTTTACTTTTTGTATAAAAAGATATTTTTAAGTAATTACATGAGAGTCACTACCAGAAGATACAAAGCTGGGTTTTAGATTTGCTCGAGGAGTAGGACACAGTCAGCATTTATAGCTTTCTCGAGATGTTTGAGTCCCCGTCATGGTCACTAAACTGAGATTTTATTGGACGTTATTATCTGGTGACGCCTACTTCTGCATGATAATGAAATCACATGTTGGAAGAGATGAGAACTCATCCAGATCCCCAGTTTGGATCAATCAAGAGATGCCACATGAACAGAGGATGTCAAACCAGTATGTGGCACCCCGTTTGATCCACACAGAGTTTCCTTCCTAGCAGTTCATACTTTTTTCACTATAGAGAAGTGAGCGTTGTCATGGTCCTGTTGAAATTTTATTAGTCAATCCAACCTCTCAAGAAGATTTTTCTACGTGGCCCTTTTCGACGTGAAAGGTAGCGAACAGTCCACATTACTTCAATCCGCTTTGCTCTTTTGACTCACCTTTCTGATACTTTGAGCGTGTTTCACGCATTTGTAACTGCCGGCAGATTTTGACTCGACTAATTCATCTCGCCGTGTTTATGATTAATTTATTTATTTTGTCGACTATATTTAAGGGCACTTTGGCAACTTACTAGGTTAGTAAAAATAATGAAAAGCCTTCATTTTTCAAATAAGGTTTACATCAAAATTATACATTTTAAAAATTTCCTCATTTTCAAAATAAAATAAAATAAAAGGGGAATCTCCTTTCTCCACTAATGTTAAAAAAAAAAAAAAGAAAAAAAACCTACTATTTACACAGAAAGTAAAAAGCTTTCCTACCAATCCACTGTAGACAAAATATCATTATAATCTCCTTGTATTTTATTCTCTTGATTTAATGCTTTACATCACTTTTACTTTAACTAAAATCTCCAAACTGACTTGAGGGCTATTCGGGAACTTTACTAGTAGAGTGGAGTTAAGTAAAGCTTCTTATTTTATTTTTTTTAAACATTCACATCAAAAGTACACATTTTCAAAATTTCCACTAAAAATAAAATAAAATAAAAGAGCAACATCATTTCTCCATTAAAACACAAAAAAACACCCACTTTTTAAATAAAAAGTCAAAAAAGACTTCCTACCAAACAACTAAAGATAAAATATCACCATAACCGTTTTATATTTTATTCTTTCACTATTTGAGGCTTTACTTCACTTCATTCTACATATAAAGTTCCCACATAGGCCTGTGTGCGGTGAATTGAAGAAAAGTGAAGTAAAAACATCAAATTAATAGAGAATAAAATATAAGGAGGTCATGATGGTTTTCATTTTAAGTTGCTTGATAGGAAAACTTCTTGACTTTTTGTATAAAAAGATAACTTTTTGTCATTTAGTGGAGAAAGGATGTTACTTTTTAAACTTCCTTGAAGGGGATCTTGAATTAGTGCCGACTTCATACTATAATACTTAAAATAACAGCCAATTGACCCCATTATATGTTATGGAGTAGGTTTGATATTACACATCACATATTGGGCGTGGCAAGTGTGAATTATTGTGGGTTTGGATTTACAAAAAGTCTACTTGGACAACCTTTTTGGCCAGAATTTTGGGACAATCCCTATGATATCACTATGATATCATAGGTGATATCATAGGGATTGTCCCAAAATTCTGGCCAAAAAGGTTGTCCAAGTAGCACTACTGTTGGATTTATACTAACTCGTACAAAATTTGACCCGTTGCTATCCCTACAATTTATAGCTATGTTTACTTTTTGATAATTACAAATAATCACCTTCTTTTATGCATTTACAAATAACCACCTTTTCAAAGGCTAGTTATTGACTGATCAACTTGAATTTTTCTATTATAAGAGGATGGAAACTCTGTAGGATCTAGCCTGACTTAGATTAAATTGATGGTGCAACTCCAAATTAAATTGTCTTGTATTTACTCTTGATCAGGATGTCACTAAGTCTATGGAACTTTTTATTATAATATAAAATTTATGAAATTCCTTATTGATAAAAAAATCAGCCATTGACTAATAATTAAGGCGGTTGACCAAGATGTCAATATTATAAGTAATATTTAAAATGGGGAGAAAATTGGCCCGAAAACACTAAAATCAATTTCTTGTCTTCAGTATTACAAATTCTTGGAATTCCAGCATCTAAATGCCAGATGGGGGTTGCGCATTTAAAATTTTATCTCAGTGAGAAGCTTCCCAATCCTGTGTCCTTTTTTTTTTTTTTTTTTTTTTTTTTGTTTTTTTTTTGTTTTTTTTTTGGTTAACAATGAAAAAAACTTGAGGCTGTGAAATTTTCCCACATTATTACATATCCCCCTTCGAACACCATTTTGGGCATTCTGTATTTCCCATGGAAGGGCATAGACTCCTTTCTTTCCTCCTCTTCTTCCCAGTGCTTACCTACAGCCAGACTCCAAACCCAAATTGTCCCATCCCAACATCTGCTTGTGGGAGCATTCAAAACATCAGCTACCCATTTCTCCTGAAAGGTGATCACAAGATTCAAAACAACTGCGCTAGATGGTGGTACGAACTCACCTGTGTAGGTAATACCACCACCTTCATCATCTTTGATGGTAATAGACCCATGAGCTACTCCGTTGCAAACATTTTCTACGAAAATCAGACCATTCGGCTAGTGGACCATGATCTAGCCCACGGCAGCTGCCCCCTGACCGGGAATTCTCTTTCTCCGGAAACCAATACGCCTCTGAAATTGATAAGTTCTTCGAGTGTGGCTTTCCTGAATTGTTCTGTCCAACCAAAAAAGAAGGAATACCACCGACTCAACTGTGCCGGTGGGTCACAAGGATTACTTTACTTTCACTTTGGTAGTAATCGGATGAGCGACTTACCCAAAGAATGTGGATACTACGCCTTTGTGCCTGTCAGTGGAGAGTTGCCCAATGATGGTTCGGTTGCTGGTGTTCAAAAGCTGCTGCAGATGGGGTTTGAACTTTCATGGTCTGGAGGCCAGAGTCAGACAGAGTACTTGCCCAGTGCCCCTTACCCCTACAATTGGGATTTGAACAGTGAGTGTTTCCATCTTATTAGAAGAAATTCTTATCAATTGTTAAGGGCCTGTTTGTTTGGACTTTGGATTGGATTAAAAATTTAAAATACTTGTCGGAATTGAATACATAGGAATTCATGCTGATATGAACTCTACCAAACGATTGTGAAAGAGGTAAGGGGTGGGAGATATAAGGTTTGAGATGGAGAGGACCTTCACAATTCCTATGTATTGGATTAGTAGGGTGATGGCTCGGTATTCATTAATCATCTTCTTTTGTTTCTATTTCTCAAGAAGGAAAGAAAGGTCATTTGATACTCATGTTTTGAAAATTCAACTTTGATCTTCATTTTAATCAGTTATAGTATGAATCCTATGTATTGTAATGCATAGATAGGCCCTTCTGGAATGAGAAACTCCACTAGAGAGGGGGTATTGTTTTCCTTCCTTTTCTCAAGATTGGTGTTTATGTTGATTTTGATTGGGACCTATGTAGGCCAAACATTATCCTAGCACACATTGAAATGGATGACCATCAAAAATATCCACAGCACATGTGATTTCAGGGTTCGCCCAAATGCATCCTTTACTCTTAGTACCATGTGCATATATGATAATTTCTGTTCAATTTACCTTCTGGAAACTTACTCAATTTCATCATGCCATCTTTCTCTCCAGATTCAACAGGTTTAAAGGTCTTCTGGATTACGGGTAACGTCATAGGTAACCTACAGAATACTGAACTTGACTTTTTTGAAGGTTTTTCTGCTACAATAATCTTCTTTTTTGTTAAGAGTGTATAATTCAAATAGATGACCTCGTGGCAGGTTTTCCCATCCTCAAAAACATTTCTATGTTGCAGGTTACACCATAATTGTGAGAACTTTATTGGGTGTATTGCATCTCTTTGCTGTCATAATCTTCGTGATTTACCGCAAATTTAAATCCACCCATGGCAATAAGACGCTCAATCGTCCATCCCTTGGCTCTGCAAGATATTCTTATTCTGAAATCAAGAAAATTACTGATAATTTCAAGGTGAAATTGGGGAAAGGAGGCTATGGAGCAGTTTTCAAAGGCAAACTTCCCAACGGTCAGCTGGTGGCCGTAAAGATGTTGGATAATTCCAAGGGTAATGGTGAAGAATTCATCAACGAAGTTACTACAATCAGTAGGATTTACCATGTTAATGTGGTTCAACTGGTTGGATTTTGCTTGGAGGGATCTAGAAGTGCTTTGGTGTATGAATTCATGCCCAATGGATCTTTAGAGAAATATATATTTTCCGGAGATGAAAGAACCCAAAGAATTGGCTGGGAGAAACTATATCAGATTGCCCTAGGCGTGGCTCGTGGGATTGAGTATTTGCACAGAGGCTGTGACATGTGTATTCTTCATTTCGATATCAAGCCCCATAACATCCTACTTGACAATAACTTCAATCCAAAAATATCTGATTTTGGACTAGCCAAATTGTTTGCAACAGACCACAGCATTGCCTCAATGAGTAATGCGAGGGGCACGGTAGGATACATTGCACCTGAACTGTTCTCACCAAACTTCGGGCGGGTCTCCTACAAGTCAGACGTTTATAGTTATGGAATGTTGCTATTGGAAATGGCCGGAAGGAGGAAGAATTACTATCCTCTTGTTGAGCGGGCAAGCCAAATATACTTTCCAACTTGGGTTTATGATGAACTCACTCTGAAAGAAGACCTTGATATTGGCACTGAAACTGAGGATGAAAAAGATATTGCTAAGAAATTGGTGATTATCGGACTTTGGTGCATTCAGATGAAGCCTAACGATCGTCCTTCCATGAGCAGAGTAGTGGAAATGCTAGAACAGAACATTGAGGAATTGGAAATGCCACCAAAGCCTTTTCTTGCTTCTCCTGAACGGCCTATGGAAGATCTTTCTCTTGCTGAGAGTGATACAAAGGCTCTGTTAGTCTAACTAGAAAATGATTGATTTGTGTTGTAATTTGTATTCCTCTATTAATCTATGGAGAAGAGTGGTGATCATCTTTATAGATAATGAAGCTATGTACTCCCTGTTATCATGACGTTTGTTGGATTGACAAAAACAATGCAAGCCAACGAATTTGTCGTGGGTGAACTTTGTTTTTAAGAATTCTGTTCTACCTAAGAATTCTTGTGGTGATTTCAATCTCAAGAACATGCTGATATTATATTTTGTATAATTTAGAGAATGAAATAGTGAGAGATTACACTTTCAACTTGGCAGAGATCCTGTTTAGCTATTACAATTTTACAGTATTTATGTGTCTAAATGATTGCTCAGAAAATTCATATGTAATGAGTGTCTGCCTGCGCGTGTTTCTTTCATCTTTTTGAAGGATCATACCCTGTAGATGCATGTACAAGAAGAAAAACTTGCGAACTGGTAGATGCAATTTTTTACTGTCGACCTGCATACGCTGTGGTCATGCAGTCAAGTCTTCTACTTTATTCTCTGTATTTGAAGTCATTTATTATTCATAAACAAGATTTCGTCTCATGAGTCATCACTGCCAAAAGAAAGTTTGTAGTTTTGCAGGAGCCATCATGGACTTGGCCATGCTCAATTGAGTCTTCTTCCTCCTCACTGCCACTTCGACTTCGGTCTATTTTCTCATGAAAACCATAGTACATGTCCAAAATAGAATATTGGTGGGCTTATGCCCGTGTTGACATACATGATCGACCCTTGAAGAAGATATGGGCCTTGTGAATGTTAGGTATTGAAGGCCACTCACAATGCTCCAATAGAATTGATTAGAGGTTGGAACTTGGACACCATTGACGTAGAGATTGGCTTGCATCCAGGCATTTGGCCCCGGTTTAAGAGGTCTTATTGGACTTCAATATCAATTAAATAGTTCGTAAGGCCGAGATCTTTCATATGAACAAGCAAAACATGCTCATACTTAACACGGTCAATATAAAATTCAACTAATCTATGGTTAAAACCAAATCCTCTGTCAGATTATACCGTATGGTAAGAATCTAAAAATATGATTCTCTGCAATTTCACAATTAAAATACAGAAAAACAGAGAATCAGTAAACCAAATGGATTTTGAAAACAAAGTCAAAATTGAAAACAAAATCGAGCAATTGATTGGCAATTGAACCCCTATCTCCAAATCAAATCGCTCGAGGTTCATATATAATAATTTGCTACCAAGAAGAGCCATGACCAAGGCTAGAGAGTGCGCATGAGTTTTTGCAAGTGAGGATAATGTCATTGACAAATAAGAATAGAAGAAATATTCAATGATGACTATGATGAATGAAGAGATGTGAGTTTGCTGAGCTAACATAAATCCTAAGGAGAGTAGGTTACATTAATCAAAACATGCATGCAAGGCTTAGCAAATCCCATACCAAAGATCAAAATAGTGATTGCAGCGGGAGTAACTGTCACTGGCCAAAATGCTACATAGCGGTATAGGAGTGTGAAGTTTTGAAGTGATATTTTTTTTTATTTTTATTTTTTGAATCTTTTGTAGAGGCAAATCTTATTTTCTAAGTTAGAACTATATAAAGATAGTGACAACTTGAAGAATGGCTTTTGGGGAGAAGAAATATGAAAAATAGTATTTCATATGACCTGCTTTAACTCGATTAGGTTTTACATCATAATGGTGATAGTTTTAATGACCTTTACATCCAATATATCCGCCGCTACCATGTACCACATAATACCTGCTTCAGCCGATAGAAATGGTTCAGTCAATGTAAATATTTGAAGAGTAGTTCGATGATCCGTCCATAAAATATTTGAAGAGTAGTTCGATGATCCGTCCATAAAAGAAGAGCATTTTTCATGTCCTTGGTGATGGATACCTCGGCTATGCCTACGAGCGAAGACAAAATGGTGGAAATCAATTCCATGGACTTGGTTGAAACCTATCACAACAAGCCGTGGTTTGAGAATTAACAATTATCATGTTAATGAACTTCATAAGAATAACTTCACGACAAGAATTATAAACAATAATGATATATAAAGCCCATGAGGATTAAATAATAAAGATGTTTGATGAGTTCCACGAAAAGATGATGATGGAGAATTATAGATCTAGTGGAAGGAAGATTAATTGTTAAAAGTAGTGTCAATTGATATATATCTCATGTCTATATATAGTCCTTTGGCTAACGGGTGATGAGACCTCTATTTATTCTCAGATTGAGAGATGATTAGGATAAAGTATTAGATCAATCCCTCTCAACTTGAATTTGAATGTGGATATGATAAAAATATAGAGAGTTAGATAAAATTCAGGCTATTCTTATCCATATCATCATGAGACTCCTTGCGAGGGGTATATCTTTGAGAGTGGGGTCCACCCACATGTAAATACAAGTGGGCTCCCTCACAAATGCCAACAATAACAAGTGTACCAGTTCCCTACAAGAGAGGTGTGAAAGTGGGTTTTACACCTGTTCAAGTGTAAAGATTTTAGTGCTTTCACACCTATGTAAGTGTAAAGATTTTAGTGTGTAAATGGCCTTAATTACACATCATTTTCATGCTTCATTTACATACCTGATGCGTAAATGAGCTCAAACAAATGCGATGCGGTGTAATTGTGATGCATGTGAATAATTTACATATGAAAATGACGGCAAACATATGACCTTTTAGAGATTTTTTCCTACATGAACACAGTGAAAAAAAAATCTCTCAATTTTTAGTGGAAAATAAAAGATTTTTTTTTCTTTTCTGAAGTATCCAAACATCTCTTAGTGAAAGAGAAAAATTTTGTATTTTTTGTGCATCCAAACAGACCTTAAATTTTATCATCATCATCATCATCATTATTATTATCATTTGGGTGAGTGATACAGCATTGGTGTGATAACCTGTCTGTCTAGGGATCCATCTCTAGATGGTTGTGTGAGATGAGACACCCTTAACCATTGGGCAGTCTCATGTTTATCAACAAACCCTAGTTTTAATCAATTGCCAATACATGAAAGAAAATATTCTCCTATGGGTAGATTGCCTGTGCAATCCAACTTTGTGGGGCCTATTTGAGTCCACTTTTGATCAATGCAACCCCTTTAATATTCTACTCATCATATGATTAGACATTAGGCCCAATTTTACACTCATTCAATCTTCATTCACCATTAAACTATAATTAAGAAAAATCCACAATTAAGATGCAATTAAATTTTAAGATTGTTCAATCAAGGGTTGGTATGATCATGTGGGGCTGATTTTTTCATCCTCCTTTTCGGTGAGGAGACCTTTCATTTTCCCTCCTCTCAGCAAAGCACATCCTTCTAATTGGGCCTCACGAGTTGGATTACATTTGACTAATATGAAGTCTGCTTGTACATAAGTTTTTCCAGCCAGTTGACTGGTTCATAGTTCAAAAACAGTAAAGAAGATGAGCCCATCAGGTTCTTTGCATTTTGGAGCAAGCCCCAACCCACAGTGACGTACCTAGTTCATAAAAAACAAAAGAAAAAAGAAAAACAAAAGAATAGACATTATTGTGGTAGTATATGTATATTGAATATCCTAACCACCACCATTTACGACCTGCCCTTTCTCATTGCAAGTCTTCTAATAAAACAAGAGTTGTTTCAGTCAAGCTTCAGGACATTTTGAATTTTCAATGACTCTCATCCTAAAAATATCTGTTACTTGGAAGTTGCAGTGAGGAAAGACAACTACATAATAACATCTCTCCTGTGAGGTATACTCTTAAATCATTCATGAAATCATGGGTGAACTCATGGGTGTTAGAATACATTGCAAACTCAACAGCCTCTTCTTCCTTTTCTTCTTCTTTCCCATCCTCAACTTTGCTTTTGCAAGGGACCTTGCAAGAGATTGTCCCCTCACCAGGTGTGAATCCAATGGTAGCCAAGTCATAATCAGATACCCCTTTAGAACAGAAAGCCAACCTCCATCATGCTCTCTTGAAGGCTTCAATCTTTCATGCCGGCAAAATCAGACCTATGTTTACATACCCTCCTCGGGCGAGTTCAACGTTATCAGAATCGATTACGTAGGGCGTTTCTTAACCCTATCTGATCCGAACAAGTGCCTTCATAAACGACTCTTGAAATTGAATCTCAGCCTCACCTCATCTCCTTTTTACATGCCTCATGATTCTATTGTGAATGTTACTTATGTTCAGTGCCCCCATGAAATAACCAATACTGGTTGGGGAATTGCTTATATTCCATGCATCAGCAACAGCAGCACTTGGTTTTATGTATTGAAAGCAGATCGCTATGGGACGGCGATTCCATCAAACGGTATGTGTCGGATGTATGATACTATTCCTCTCTCGACGGAATCCTTCCAGCATGTTCCCATCTTCAATGCATCCTATTATGAACCCGTGTCGGGAAACGAAAGTAATCTCATCTTGACCTGGGACTTGCCATCTGAGGAGAAAGGTATGCATGCTTTCTTCTGCATGCACTTCTTTGATTCAGTTGCTTCTACTTTGTAGGACTTTGAAGGGAATAAATTATGATTGCATTCAGTGATTGTTAATTTGGCTTTGGTTAATCTTCGTTTGGAAATTGAGACATAGGAGAACTTTTTTTTTTTGGAAGTCAAAGAGCCTGTTCCCATGAAAAATGCAATCTATGGCTGATAAGCCTGGTGGGAAGGAAATCTTGGGATCGAACCTTGAGCAGTTTGTCAGGGTTAACATGCTTTGGCTGATCATTTTTTAACATGCTTAGATTTTCCACAATAAGTGGACCTGTTGAAGAGTCTTACGAATTTCTTTGAGCAGATAGACTCCCCTTAGAACCCCAAAGTTATTAAACTTGTTTGACGTACAACTGTTAGCTATGATCAATCTAGACCGTCTAATTAATAATGGGCTTTAATGGATAGAAACTTAGAAGTATGGATGATGATCAAGTTCATCTGATTTAACCATTCAATCTAGACCATCTAATAATGGGCTTTAATGGATAGAAACTTAGAAGTATGGATGATGATAAACCATTCACCAACTTTATAAATAAAAAATTAGGCTTGGGACCATTTGTCGTTCTCAAAAGCCTGCTTGATGGTGACTAATACCTTTATTTTGTGGAAGATTCCACTCAGATGTAGGGAGGAAGACTTGAAGTCTGCCTGACTTTTCCACGAGCCGTGACTCTTCCGTCACAACTCACAAGTCACGGTCAACAGACACGGCTGAATTAGAAGTATATTAAATGCAGACCGTAGGCTTATGGATTCCTGTACAATTAGAATTGCACGGCTGAATTGATGTCTAGAGCTAAAGATTTGTATAAGTCCTTCTAATTAGTATTTTTTTTAATGGAATTGAGTTTAATAATGTAACTTTTAAAAGATATATATAAGTCTTATATTTCTTTCGTTAGCTGTTCTTAATAAAACCTCGAGGCGTAAGTAAAGGCAACATAAATACTTTTGTTGGGTTTTTGAGTGTTCGCTAATTAATGGGTAGTACAAAACTCTGGATCCATTGACTTGTAATTTTTATTTTTAGATATGAACTATGTTGTGGCTTCACACGGAACATAGAAGTTTGGAAGAATTAGAAGTGAGAAGTCAGGTAAAATCAGAAAAGAGAAGGACAAGAAGTCAGGAGGAATTAAAAGTATACTGAATGAATGAAAAAGAAGCTAGGAAGAATTAGAAGTATATTGAATGAATGAGAAAGTAGTCAGGATGAATTAGAACTGCTATTTCTAATTTTTGTCAAACTACCTATTTTAGTCCTAATCAACTTGGGCAACTTTTAAGCATTTTTTTAAGCCTATTTAAAGGACTCTATGGCGGCCTTTAAGGGAGATCAAGGAGACCAACAAGACTCTCTTTCATTATTCCGAGTTAGAAGATCTAATTGAGAGAATTCTTCTCTAGAAACTCAGTGGAAGAGTTGTGCTGCAAGAGTTCATCTAGAGAGCAGTTTCTTCTATATTCTTTGATGAAGATCATCTTCTTTCATAGAAGATTTGAGGAGTCAAGCGGGTTTAAATCTGTTGCAATCAACAATGTGAAGTTGTTGAGGCGTAAAACTACACAAGAGGTTACTGCAGTTCTTAAGTAGTGATTATCTAAAGAGAGATCTGTAAGTACCTTGTAACTGCGAGACTCATAGTGCTTGATTGTTGATCTAGTTTGGATCCGTAGTTTTTTACCCAGTTTGAGTTTCCCATGTTATATCTGGTGTCCTTGTGGTGTGTGATTTTGATTTTATTTCCGCTGTATATTTTTTGACACAATTGGGCTGTTAAGTTGACCAATCTAGATATCATTAACAAAACCTTCAACTTTTCAATACTTCCCCTCGGGTGGAGCACACTCCTCAATACTCCCCCTCAGGTGGAACCTGCTCGGCACACTTTTGGCGACGCGCATTGTTTTTGCACTAAGTCTTTCCTCCTAGGATTTGAACTCGTGATCGGTTGGCTCTGATACCAACTTAAATTTCTTTTAGTTAACCATTCCTAAAGCTCGAGGCGTTAGTAGAGGCCGCATAAATACTTATTTTTCAATACTCCCAATCTGGTGGAGCCCACTCCAAGGTAGAGAAGTAGATGGACCTGACTTTTTGTAGGCTTTGATTTGCCGATTATTCATTTGTTGGCCTAGTGGGTCCAGACCAATTGGGTTTGGGGTCATGGATATTTTGGTAATTGTACCAGGACTTTCTTATTGACTAAGATAGGGTTTCTTGGGGGATAAGAAAGAGAGCATTATATATATGATGTAATGTGTAACCCATGATGTATTAGAAAATATCATACAAAGAGTGAATCCAAATGAGAGTCGAGTTTCTTTCCCGTGGACGTAGGCAAGATTGCCGAACCACGTAATTCTCTTGTGTGTGATTGCTTGTTCTTGTGTGGTTGATTGATTGCTCAATCGCATTATTCACGTTTTTGCATAAACGCACACAACAAGTGGTATCAGAGCCTAGGGTTTTCTATGATTGGATTGTGCTGCGTTGCGATCGATAGATTGGATCTAAGATTGATCCGGATTGCACGTAGTCTTCGTTGCAGAACAGAGATCGATTCAGATCTCGAGTGGGCCACATGATCAGTGCAGCGAAGATCGGAGAACAGGATTGATCTTCCTGTTGCATCGCTGCGCACAGGGAGGGGCGGTTTCGAATTTTTCGGAACCGGATTTAGAAGATCCGGACTGCTACCGTTGTCGGAGAAAATGAAGAAGACAGTGGCTTTTGGGTTCTCTATCACAGGATTTTCTTTGGATTCAGTTGCACAACCATCGCTGCGCATAGAAGAAGAGGGCTGCTTGTTTTCTTAATATGTTGCAGAGCTTGTCGCCGCCGGAATCGGACCGAAGGAACATCGCCACCGGACCCACATCGACACCAGACTTCCTGCGAGTCGCCGGAGAAGGATCGCCAGGACCGGAGCGGAAGAAGGAAGGCAGCAGCGCAGGCGCTGGGTCTGTTGCAGAACCCAGTTCTGTTTGAAGAAGAAGGCCCTTGTTGGGTCTGTGTCACGACCCGGGCCCGAGGACCCAGCTAACCCGAGCCGTGATCACCATACTTAGTTCCGTAAACCCCGAATTAACTAAAGTTAAAACGAGATCCACAAGGGATATCAATCTCAAGTACCTGTCAAATATAAAAACTTTTGCGGAAACAATATATATTTGACATAACAACTTATTATTTACTTGTATACAAAAGAAAGTCCTTATACATGTATCGTTTTCAATATACATTTGACAAATGCTGCATATACAAAAATACTATGCAGACAACCATTAGTTACATTTCCAAAATGAATCTATAAACAGTCCTCAAAATATTGTCAAAAGTTCCAAACGAACTCGGATACCAAATCAGATGGTATCCCGCCGGTTCCACTCTATCAGACCTCTTGGGGGAACCGGAGCGGGCTCCTCCGCTGGCGCCGGGGGTGCTGCAATGCCGATAAGGGCAATCGGGCCTGTAATGCCATCAATAACACTAATGAACATGACGGTTAACAATGTATAAACAATTCTTGCAATAGTATATCAATACATTCCTATTGCAGTAATGACAATTACAATGTTAGAGAAATCTAGACAATTCTACAATAACAATAATAGACAGTGACAGTCAGTATCAGTCAGTATACACGTACCAATTGGCAACTACCATAGCATCCATTGCATTACATTTCAATTCATTTCCATCTTCCCTCAAAGGAAGGATTATTCATTTACCATCTTCCCTCAAAGGGAGGCTTCAATCAATACCCGAAGATATGATCAGAATTTGGTGGGACTTACCAGTGTCCGGGCCAGGGACACTAGCATTACCACGGAGCTCCGGAACACCCCAATATCCATCTGCTGCAGCAGGATTAGTCATTCATTATCATTGAACTCACTTGGAGTTCTAATACAATCGCTAGGTAGTGCCAGACTCAATGATCAATACATTCAGTGAGAAATCCTTTTTATGGATCCAATTAAACTCAATGATTCCTTTCATGACAAAAGAAAGGAATGACAATAATATCAATCTTGTTAGATTGATCACAATGACACAATGAGAGTAATACTAACCACATATGGTTTTTACTCAATCCTATTACAATCCTATCTCAATCCTAAACAACCATTCGGGTGTAGCCCTTGGTTTCCAAATGCACGTGTTATTCTTGATGGACATCACATTTATATATTTAATATGTGCATTTCAAGTCCCCGTAATTAACACCCATGGAGCTTAGGCCATTATCAATTATATGGTTCATCCAAGGAACCCCTTTTTCTTCTCTTTAAAATACCATTAATTCTTCACAACTTAATTAACCCATGATTAGTCTTAAAAACTAATCGGGAACGCATTTATACTTAAGAGTCGTACTCCAAATTCTCGTAAAAATCTAAAACTCAAAATTCACCGGACTCTCACAGTTAATGTCCTAACAGTATCCTGGCGGTTAGCCGCGGTCCCGTTGGCGGTTAGCCGTGGTTGAGCTGGCGGCTAGCCGAACCGAGTTCGGTTAGCTTTGCGGTTACCTAGCGGCTAGCCGAAATTTCCATTTCGGCTAACCGCGAAACGGCGGTCAGCTCGCGGTCAGCTTTCCAGAGGCTGACTATTTTGCGAATTTATGGCGGTTAGCTTGGCGGTTAGCCTTGCGGCTAGCCGCCAGCACCCAGAAACTCATTCTCCGAGTTCAGAACTTCTGATTTTTCTTCCTTCTTCTACTCTCATTCCTCCAATCCATTTCCCTACCTGCACAAGATCACTGGAACCTCCTGTTCCCCCTCATATATTATCCAATCACATTCATTCACAATGATACTTCTAATCACTTCTAAACATTCACTAATCACATCATTAAATCCATGATAATCTCAAAACTCAATGAAAAATCCATAAAAACTTGTAGAAACTCAATAAGCTTCTACAATAACTAACACTAATCACAAGGGATGTTTATACTTGCCTTTTTGGAAGCAATTGGCCAAAAACCCTCTTTCACTTAGTTTGGCTTGAGACCCAATCTTCCAATTTCAAACCCTAATCATAAAAACACCCAAATGAACTCCCATGAGTCATTTGTGCTAAAAATCATGCCTAACCATTCATTAACAACTTGGAAATCATATGAAACACTGAGTCACTTACTTGTGGTCCAAAGCAAAGAGTTCTTGAGGTTTCTCTAAAGCTCCACTCTTCAACAATGGTGGATTTGCTTGGGGAAGAAGATGAAGTTGAAGATGCTTTCCTCAACACCACTTCAATCACTCCTAAATCTCACTCTTAATTAAGAGGAATGGAAAAGGAAAAGAGGGAAAAATGGAGAGCTCTAGGGTTCTCTTGACATGGAAATGAAGAATGAGCTCCTTTCCATCCATTTGACTCTAATATAAGAGGTTTTACACCAAAACCCCCTCTCAATTCATCTATTTTCATTTAGAGTCAAATGACTCCTCATTAAGTCCATTTGATGTCAAATGGAATCGCGTTTATTATGAAAGTTGACGTACTCTTCGAGATATACACGTTGGTATCAAGAATTTCCGTATTTGACGAAATACGTGAAAACCCGTATTTACGAAAAAGTCCTTAGTCTATCATGTTTGAGTCTAAACTCACTTTAATCAATTCAATTCCCTTCAAATCCATTTCATTAGGCTTAATGTGTCATTTGAGACTGGTTTGTCTCTCTTTGGTCATTAACCTTAGTTAATCCAATTATCCATGCTCAATTAGCATTAATCACAATTAATTAGCCTTAATCGCGATTAGTTCGGGTTGGGGTGTAACAGTCTGTTGCGGGTCAGTTTAAGTCAGGTCAGTCTTGACCCGACCAATTCTGTGAAGCCCAGTTAACACCCAAGACCAGGTCAGGTTGGTTTTGGGTCAGTTCGACCTGACTCGCGAAGCAGGAAGCCCATTCCAGCAGTTGCTGACATCAGCGCCACGTCAGCGAACAGTACGGTCAGCAGGGGTTTAACCGAGATCGACGGATGAAACTTGTTTCGTCGATATCTTGATCATCCAAGGTCAGATCGGAGATCCGTTTGCGCCTACAGACTCGTTGCGAGCAGATCTACATAACTGTGGAAGAAGATTGGCAGTTTGACGGTCAATAGGAAAGTTTGACCAATCGGATTGTGATATCGGAGTCATCCAAAGTCGGATTTCAGATTCGTTTCTTCCAGCGTGCTCGTGGTGACGAGATCTACAGATTGGTGCAGAAATTGAGGTTAGTGAAAGTTGTTTGTATTTATTGATTTTTTAATTGAGATGGAGAACAACACTGTAAACACTACCATGATCAAACTCAACCATACCAATTGGTTGATTTGGAAACCTAAAATGGAGGATATCCTCTATTGCAAAGACCTCTATGATCCATTGAGGGGGATAGTGCCCAACCAAAAGAGATGTCTGATTCAAATTGGAAAAAGATGCACAGAAAGACCATTGGTCACATTAGACAGTGGGTGGATAATAGCATATTTCATCACGTGTCTAATGAAACCAATGCGAATATCCTTTGGAAGAAGTTAGAAGAAAGATATGAAAAGAAAACTACTGTGAACAAAACTTTTCTGATTAGAAAGCTTGTGAATATGAAATTTAAGGAGGGTGGTAAAATTGATAACCACATAAATGAATTCCAATGCGTTGTGAATGAATTAGCCACAATGAAGATGGTCCTTGATGATGAGATGCAAGCTTTACTTCTTCTAAGCTCTTTACCAAATACACGGGAAACATTGGTTGTTTCCGTGAGCAACTCTACTCCAGATGTTGTGTTATCAATGAGTCAGGTTACTAGCAGCTTGTTGAATGAAGAAACAAGGAGAAAAAACTGCAGGGACAGATAATGCACAAGCCTTTGTTACTGAGAACAGGGGAGGAGTAAGAGTAGGGGACCAAAGGGGGGTCGTAGCAAGTCTAGAGGTGGATCACAGACTAAGAAAAAGTCTGAAAAATGCTTTCATTGTGGCAAGGAGGGTCACATTAAGAAAAATTGCTTTGCCTTGAAGGAAAATAAAGAATCCAACAATGAGCAGAAGAATGACACTAACACTACAGCTGCTTTAGATAATGAAGTAGTGGTACTGGCCAGTGAAGATGAAAAGCGTTTGAGTGTTGCAGATGACCAGATTGAGTGGGTTGTTGACACAACAACATCCTACCATGCTACTCCTTGTAAGGAGATGCTCATGACGTACAAAGCAGGGGACTTTGGCACAGTGAAGATGGGCAACACAAGTTATTCGGATATTGTTAGAATCGGTGATGTCTGCATTCAAACTGATATTGGTTGCACAATGACGCTGAAAGATGTGCGACATATTCCTGATCTGCGGTTGAATCTAATTTCCGGAACTTCATTGGACCGTGCAGGTTATGAGAGTTACTTCGGAAATGGCAGGTGGAAACTCACTAAAGGGTCTCTTATTGTTGCGAGAGGGAAGGCGTGTAATACGCTGTACAAGAAACATATGAAGCTATGCAAAGGTGTGTTGAATGCTATTGAAGACAAATCCTCTCCAAATCTGTGGCACAAGAGACTGGGACATATGAGTGAGAAAGGACTACAGATATTGGTAAAGAAAGATCGAATTCATTACTCCAAAAGTACATCCCTTGACCCTTGTGATTATTGCTTGTTTGGTAAACAACACAGGGTATTTGTCTCTAAAACATCAACGATAAAATCTAATGTGTTAGATTTGGTATATTCTAATGTTTGTGGTCCCGTGGAGGTGGAGTCATTGGGTGGCAATAAGTTTTTTGTCACATTTATTGATGATGCATACAGGAAAGTCTAGGTTTATGCGTTGAAATCGAAGAATCGGGTGTTCCAGGTATTTCAACAGTTTCATGTCATGGTTGAAAGAGAAACAGGAAAACTCTTGAAATGTCTCTGCACAGATAATTTTCTGGAGAGTACACATCCAACCAGTTTAAAGGCTATTGCTCGAAGCATGGTATACGACATGAAAGAACAGTTCCTGGTACCCCACAACACATTGGTGTGGCAGAGAGAATGAACCGCACTATTCTTGAAAAGATGAGATGCATGATTAGAGTGGCACAGCTACCCAAGGCATTTTGGGGTGAAGCTGTCTTGGCTGCCGTTTACCTGATTAACAGGTCTCCCTCAGTTCCTTTGGATTTTGACCTTCTGAAGAGAAAATGGACAGGTAAAGATGTTTCTTATTCTCATTTGAAGGTGTTTGGGTCCAAGGTTTTTGCACATGTACCAATGGAGCAGCGTTCAAAGCTGGATGATAAGGCAGTATGTTGCATTTTTCTTGGCTATGGTGGAGCTGGTTGGTTACAGATTATGGGATCCAGAGAAGAGGAAAATTATCAGAAGTAGGGATGTAGTGTTTCATGAAGACCAGTTCTTTGGAGATATTGAGAAGACTGAAAAGTCTAAAGAAGTTGTTGATGGAGTGGTTGATCTCACACCGACTCCTTCTCCAGTGCAGACTACAGGTGGAAAAGGTGGACAAAACAATCCGGATCGTGATGAGGCGCAGGGGTTGCCAGATGAACAGGGTGTTGAGCAGGGGGAGCAATCTCCTCAGTCAGAAACCACAGAACCTCAGATTTAGAGGTCTACAAGAGAGCGTCAACCATCAACAAGATATCATGCAACAGATTATATTTTGCTTACTAATGAGGGGGAGCCAGAGAGCTACTCTAAAGCAAAGACTCATGTAGATAAAGATGAGTGGATGAAGGCTATGCATGATGAAATGAGTTCTTTCAAAAAGAACAATACTTATGAGCTGGTGGAACTTCCAAAAGGCAGGAAGGTTTTGAAAAACAAATGGGTGTTCAAGCTGAAGAGAGATGACAGTGGAAAACTGATTAAGCATAAAGCACGACTAGTAGTTAAAGGCTTTGCACAGACAAAGGGTATTGACTTCGATGAAATCTTCTCTCCAGTTATGAAGATGACTTCTATCAGAGTTGTCTTAGGTCTAGTCGCCAGCATGGACCTTGAACTTGAACAGATGGAAGTGAAGACTGCATTTCTTCATGGTGATCTGAAAGAAGAGATCTACATGACTCAGTCGGGGGGGTTTGAGGTAGAAGGAAAAGAATAGTTGGTTTGCAGGTTGAAGAAGAGTCTCTATGGGCTGAAACAAGTGTCGAGGCAGTGGTACAAGATGTTTGATTCATTCATGGTGAGTCAAGGGTACCGGAGGACAGTTGCAGATCATTGTGTTTATATTCGTAACTTTGGTAACGGCAAATTTATCATCCTTCTTTTATATGTAGATGATATGTTGATAATTGGACATGATAGTAAGATGATTGACAGGTTGAAAAGGGACATGTTAAAGACTTTTGACATGAAAGACTTGGGTCCCGCACGACAAATTTTGAGAATGCAAATACGTCGTGACAGGAATGCCAAGAAGCTGTGGTTGTCACAGGAGAAATATGTTGAACGGGTGCTAGCAAAGTTCAACATGAAAGATGCTAAGTCAGTTAGCATGCCTTTAGCCAGTCACTTCAAGCTCAGTGAGAGACAGTGTCCTACTACAGATGAAGAAAAGGAACGGATGATGTTTGTTCCATACTCCTCAGCAGTTGGGAGTCTTATGTATGCCATGGTGTGCACATGGCCATATGTTGCTCATGCAGTGGGTTTAGTGGGTAGATTTCTTTCTAACCCTGGGAAAGAGCATTGGGAAGCAGTGAAGTGGATCTTCAGATATTTGAGAGGTACATCAGATTTTTGCTTGTATTTCGGAGGCTCAAAACCAGCACTTGAAGGCTTTACAAATGCTGATTTTGCAGGCAATCTTGATCGTCGGTTGTCTACTTCTGGGTACTTATTTACTTTTGCAGGGGGAGCTATTTCCTGGCAGTTTAAGTTGCAGAAGTGTACAGCATTGTCTACAATCGAAGCAGAATACATAGCTGCTAATGAAGTAGGGAAGGAGATAATTTGGTTGAAGAAATTTTTTCGAGAACTGGGTTTAAAACAAGGAGAGTATGTAGACTACTGTGATAGTCAGAGTGCTATGGATCTTAGCAAGAACGCTGCATACCATGCCTGCACGAAGCATGTTGATGTGAGATACCATTGGATTCGTGAGGTCATCGAAAAGAATCTCATGAAGCTGGAAAAGATTCACACTGACAAGAATCCCTCCGACATGATGAATAAGGTCGTGTCTAAGGGAAAGCTGGAGCTGTATTCAGAGTTGGCAGGACTAGACTCCTAGTAAGGGGGTTCAGAGGTGTCTTTCCCATGGTCTGGAGGGGGAGATTATTGGCCTAGTGGGTCCAGAGCAATTGGGTTCAGGGTCATGGATATTTTGGTAATTGTACCAGGACTTTCTTATTGACTAAGATAGGGTTTCTTAGGGGATAAGAAAGAGAGCATTATATATATGATGTAATGTGTAACCCATGATGTATCAGAACATATCATACAGAGAGTGAATCCAAAGGAGAGTCGAGTTTCTTTTCCATAGACGTAGGCAAGATTACCGAGCCACGTAATTCTCTTGTATGTGATTGCTTGTTCTTGTGTGTTTGATTGATTGCTCGATCGCATTATTCACGTTTCCGCATACACGCACACAACATCATTCTCCTCCCATAGAGAGATTATTCATGGCTTGTTTATGTAGCACATCAGAAGACAAAACAAGGGTTTCTTCTACGAAAATGCAAGTCCTATGGGGAAAGTCGGACTTGTCAAAAATTAGTGCATCTTGCACATGCACAATTGAAGGAATTACATCCATTTATGTGGTTAAACATGGTGCTACTTAGTTTATTTATATGTCAGTTTGTGTTATTGTTATTTACATAGTTTATTTATGTGCATTTATTTAGTACTACGGGCAAGTATCTTTACCTCTCCTATGCAATAAGTTATAGTAATTACTTTGCAATTACTTGTGGAAAACCTTATAAATCTTCATGTAAATTTCGAAATGAAATGAATAAGAGTTTTAGTCATTCTTCTCCAGTTTCTTGAATGTGCAATTAAGTGAGAACTTGAGTGGAATCTTAGTGGTTCGATCTTTGATGTATTTGGGTCAAATATTACCATTCGGATTGTGTCATGGTATGATCAGGACTTCATTGAGAAGTGGTGATTCTCATTGATTATCAAGTTGAGATGCACCTTGTTGAAGAAGACCAAACACTATGTAAGTTCTTGCTTGGTGGTTGTTTTGTTTATTTTTTTATACTATGGATCCTATTGGTAGCGGAAATGGGTAAACACAATTCAGTGTGTAGAAACTTCCAAACACCAATTACAAGTAGTGACATTTGTGTATGAAAGCTTTTCTTCAATGAAAAGACTTATGGGATCTCGTCTCTAGTGTTGATTTGGTGGTGCCAGATGTTCCAAAAAATGCCTTAGTACATCGGAAAATGGAAGATCAAGTGTGAGAAAGAACTATTTGTCTTGAGAATAGAGATTAGTAAAGATTTTGTCAATCATATTTAAGGCATTACCTCTCCAAAAGAAGTATGGGAAGCACTTGAAAGGTTGTTCATCATAAAAAAAAAATACAAGTTTGCAATTGCTTGAAAATGAGATTACATTATTAACTCAAGGATATATGCCAATCTCACATTACTTCTTCAAGGTGAAAGACATTTGAAGAAATGTCGAAGTTGAACGTGTATGAGCTGGTGAGCGAGGCTACATTGCAGCGGTGTCTTATTCGGGGTCTAAAGAAGTAGGACACACCATTCGTCACTTCTTTGCAAGGATGGACAAATCTGCCATTCATCATCGAATTGGAGAATTTGCTTACAAATTTTAGGCATGTCTATCTCTGAAGGTAACGACGTTTTACTTTCAAAAGAAGAAAAAGAACGCTCCAAATGCCTCATTAGATGATGTTAAAAATTCAACAACAAGCTCTAGTTGGGAGAAGAATTCAGACAGAGATAAGAATTCTAGTGTTTAGACGCAAATCTATTACATATAATAGATGTGGCTAATGATCTTCTCACAGGAAGAAAAAAGAAGTAATTGTTTGTAATGTTTAGCAAGTGAAGCCTAGATGAAGAAGAGTTGAAATGATAAGCGTGGCGATCTATCATGCTAGACATGGGCATGTTGGCTATCAAATGCTCAAAATGATCTCATCGGAAAAAAAATGATTGACGGCGTCCCACTTATGAAAGACATACATCAAGATGTGGTTTGTCAAAGTTGTCAGTTTAGCAAATCGCATTGTCTTTCATTTGAGAGATCATTGAATCGAAGAACTAAATCATTCAACTTAGTTCATTCAGATGTGATGGGGCGAACTTGAACACCAAGCTGTAGTGGTTTTCACTACGTGTTGGTGATAGTGGATGATTTCTGAAGGCAAGCATTGGTTTACTCTATGAAAGGGAAAAGTGAAGAACTTTATAAGTTCATTGAACTTGGAAACACAATTCATAGGGAGTTTGCTGTGAAAATCAAATGCTTAAGAACCGACAATGGAGAAGAGTATATATCAGATGATTTTTTCAAGGTTTGTGAGAAAATGTGATATTCGCCGACAAATGATATGCCCAAACACTCCGCCACAAAATGGGATGGCTGAACGGAAGTTAGCATATATTGTAGAGATAAGTTTATCATGGTTGCACAGCAAAGATCTCCCTCGGGACTAATACATAGATCTATGTAGTAACCTTTATTTAGGATTTTTTTTCCGCATCTTACCACATGTAGACATTCTTTTCATAAAAAAAGAATCACAAAAGAACATTTAGATCTCAGATTCTGCCTAATCGGACCTTTAGGGTCTGGTTCCTCAAATGATCAGATAGGACTCCGATGGCTCGATTGTAGCATAGTTTGCATTCTAATTGTCCGGATCCGTAGGTACCGGGACCTTGTAAGATCATATCAAATTTCGTCACCAAAGCTCTTCGTAGTTTGCATTTTTACTTAGATCTATATATAATTTCATTTCATTATGATTCGAGTTAATTTGCATCTTCACATTTTTGTAAAGAAGTTTAACCTTTGACATAAGCGTAGAGATCCATCGTACGGACTTGTTTATGGTGCCCACTTGGTGGCCTTCCCCTGACAATCCATATTGAGATCCATCATGTGAACTCCCTTGTGGGGCCCACCTAAGGAAGACCCCATGATCTATTCAACCTCCTCACACCCATTATCTCCCCTTCTCTCGTGAATTCGCACAAGCTTCAATTTGATACGTTCTACTTTTACTCACCTTTGGATTGAAGTCCTAAAAAGATAATGCTTTCTAAAACTGTGAAACTTAAGGTTATAGATCAAGGGCTTAAGAAATAAACTTCAAGATTTCCACATAGGTAAGTCTTATCTAGATCTTTTGATCCCTTACCTTCCCTATGATTTTCGTGGCACTGGCCACAGGGTGTGCATAGTAAGAATTTGCACAGAGACTCCATTGTGCTGCCCACCTATAGAACACCTCAATTCATGCGGAAGGTTGGGAGCAGAAGATCTTAGTGATACTACACACATGGGAAATTTTACATTCGTTAGATATTAATACTCTTTAATCCATGATCCCCAAATTTAATGGTTTTAGGAGGCATCATTTTTTTCCAGTATTTCAGTCTCACGTGAGTAATGGTTTGATGAGTGTAAACTTGGGGTTTTAGTAAATGTAAGGGGGTTCGATTATATATTTATGGGCCAGGCTCAGCTCTAGATATCCTTCACGAGAAAAACCATACGGACCCCTTCTTTGGCATGTGTGACCCACATAATCAATCCAACCCCCACACCTGAATTGGCACAAACTCAAACTTCACGATCGTCCTACTATTACTCATTGTTGAATTAATATCCTAAAAATGATCTCTTCTAAAACCATGGAAGTTGAGGGCCATTGATCAAAGCCGGATTAGAACAATCTGAGGGAGTTGAAATACTGCACGTGTGTAGGTCCCATCTGGATCTTTCAATCTATCACCTTCCCTATGATTGGTATTACCAAAATGGGTCCTACAAGGGAGTCTGCATGGAGGTCTATAGGTGGACATGACACAATAAATTTATATATGGAAATGTTACAGCAGGATGAATGAGATGACTTTGAAGGGCCAACCTAGATGAGTCCCAATCATGTAGGACAATGGGATTGAAAGATCTCGATGAGGGCTGGGATGTCGTCGTCGTCATCATCATCATCATCAGAGCTTTATCCTAACCATGTTGGGGTTAGTTACATGAATTCCGTTTCTCTGTTTCGATATATCCTAGGTCAAATCCTTGGATATATTACATTTCTTGAAATCTAACCTCACTTCTCCCATCCATGTTCTCTTTGACATACCCCTTTCCTTATTGGACCATCAACTTTCATTCAAAGACCTTTCCTCGCTGGCACCATTGCTAGCCTATATTAAACATGTCCAAACTATCTCAAATAAGTCCTTAATTTATAACCGATTGAAGTAATCCTTAAATTCTCCCTAGTGCTTTCAATTCTAACTCTTATCTTTTCTAGTTTTAACACACATCTATATCAACATTCTCATATCTGCTACAATCATTTTATGTTGCTTTTTGATTGACCAACATTCTACTCCATAAGTCATAGCCGGTATAATTATTATCCTGTAAAAAATTACCTTCAGTCTAGCTAATTTGCGCTGGTCATAAAGCACTCCAAAAGCAAGTCTTCGCTTCAACCATCCCACTCTTGTCCCATGTTCGACATCTTCAATCTCTCCATCCTTATGAGTTATCAAGCCAAGGTATCATAATGATTCTCTTTGTTCTATCTTTTGAGCTACAATTAACACAAATATTTCATTTCTATGCACATAACTATTGACGTTGTAGTTCATATATTCAGTCTTCGTATGACTTATTTTAAGAGTGATAAGGACTAGGTATGTGCAGATAATCAATCCCCTTAATCATCATGGCCCCTTCTTTTTACAGCACATATGCAAATATTAGCAATGACTAACATCAAAATAACCTTTTTCACATATCAAATGATATTGGATGGGGATGTTTTTTGCACACACCTAGCCCTAATGGAGATATATTTCTTTTGTTGCAGTCTTCTTAAATAGTTTGAGCAAGTTATATGAAAGACACTTCCTCCATCTTTCATGTTTTACACACTTCTAGACTATTTCTTAATTTTTTTGTTATTTGCAATTCTCCATATGAAATTTGGAATTCTACAAGATGCATTTAGACATTCTACGAAAGTCTTGAATTATAAGTTATATTCTTAACATTATTGTCATGGTTCCCATGTTTACCTTATTGTTTTTGTGATCTACATTGCAGGTTCAAGTTCTAAAGACGTTGTGATTGGTGAGTATCAACTATATTGATTCCTAATGTAGAAGCATCAATAAAGGCATGTTTGTTTGCATTACAATATATTATGCCATAGGTGGTTTAAAATGGAGATCAAAGGTGAATTTCAAAAAATGAGTATCAAATAACCTTTTCTTTTTAGGGAATTAGAATCAAAAGAAGATAAAAAATGAATATCCAGCCATCACCCTAATAATTCAATATATAGTAAATTGAAGGTTCTATCAACATCTCCACCTTCACCCCACCTCATATTCTTCATCTCTCACCTCTTTAATAATCCTTTGGTAGAATTTATTTCACTGTGAATTCTAGTTGTATTCAATTCTTATGTATTTTAATGCAAACAATCAAGCCCTAAAGGTTTTATGAAGATTTTATGAATAGTATGTGATCATTCAATTCTAATCCTCCAGGTATTTGTGTTGGGGGAAGCATCTTTACAGCAGCAACAGTTATGCTTGCTTACTGCCTCTATCGCAAACCAATGAAACAAGGAAATAGGGAAGACCGGTTGAAGGTAGAAAATATTTTAAAGGAATGTAGGACCTTCAAGCTTCAGCGATACTCCTATGCCAATATCAAGTCGATGACTGAAAAGTTCAAATTTAAACTAGGAAAAGGTGGTTACGGTACTGTTTATAGAGGGAAACTTTCCAATGGAATACCAGTGGCTGTGAAGATTCTTGAAAACTCAAAGGGTAATGGGAAAGATTTCATTAATGAAATTGCTACAATCGGCAGGATTCATCATGTCAATGTAGTACGTCTTCTAGGCTTCTGCTTAGAAAGAACAAAACGGGCACTAATTTACGAATTCTTGCCCAATGAATCCTTGGAGAAATATATATTCTATGGAGACACAAACACCCATCAACATTTGGGTTCGAAGAAGTTGCTAGACATTGCAATCGGCATTGCTCGAGGCATCGAGTATCTACACCATGGGTGCGACCATCACATACTTCATCATGACATCAAGCCACACAACATATTACTAGACAAGGACTTGAATCCAAAGATTTCAGATTTTGGGTTGGCAAAAATATGCTCCAGCAATCAAAGAAATGTCAGTAGGGTGATGTCAACCAGAGGGACTATGGGTTATATTGCACCTGAACTCTTCTCTCGAACCTTTGGCGTTGTTTCATACAAATCAGATGTTTATAGCTTTGGTATGGTAATGTTGGAAATGGTGGGGGGAAGGATGACAAGATACGAAACAACTGATTCATCAAAAGAAGCTTTTTTTCCTCAATGGATTTATGATCATCTGGGAAGAGCAACAGAGATAGAAGGTGATGAGATTGCAAGGAAGCTAACGATTGTAGCACTTTGGTGCATACAATGGAACCCAAATGATCGGCCTCCAATGAAAAGAGTGATAAATATGCTTGAAGGGAAAACAGAGAGCTTAGCGATGCCACAAAATCCCTTTGTATCATCAGAATTTCTTTCAACATGACTCTGAATATTTTTCTGTGTAGGATATGTAAAATATATCAGAAGCTAATATCTTGTAATCATAATGCAGTGTTTCTTTAGCCTCTTTTCTTTGACCAGTATACTCCTTTTGTCTAAAGCAAAGGGTTACAAATATTACAACATGCCACCAAACTGTATAGAGAGCAGGAATTCTAGCTTTATGATAGAATCAATCACCTGAGGTAAGAACTTAGTGTGAAGTCATAAAATTTGGTGGAATTCAAATACTGAATCAGAGCCCAAAAGGTCGCTCAAGTAGTATGTTACTAGAGAAAGACACTTATGACTGAAGTATATAATAATTTGATTATAAAGACAAAATATAGAAGTGAAGAAAGCTCAATTTACAAATTTTGAATGATATTAGATCTTGCTATCCAAATTCATATATTCTACAATATGTTGTACAGTTGCATAGAAAAAGAATTTTCTTTCCATTATAAAAGTCAATAAAGAATGTGTGAAGACTTCCAAACAAATGCAAATTAAAATTAAACAAATAAAATGAGAAAAATGGAAAATATGAGGTTAAAAAAAGATCTCACTACAGTATGAGTTCAAGATCATCTGGTTTTATGTGGTTCCAGCAGCATTCATCTACATAATGTGTAAGACACATGCTAGCAAAGGATCAGTAAAACTAAAAACTCAAGAATCTTTTATAAAACCACCAAGGATTACCATTGAAAATATGTACTCTGTACTTCTATCTGATTTCTTTTTTGCCCTTCCTAGCTTTAAGCATAGGAAGTTAGATAATGGCTTGGGAGTGAACGTTATTTATAGGTTAGTCTATAATTTGTGAGCCTTTGCAATTAAAAAAATGCATCCTCAGTAACCTGAGAATCATTAATTATATATATATATATATATATGAAGAGAAGTGAATCTAATTGAGAAATCAAGCACTTCGCTTCAATTGATTTTGACTCATCCAATTTAATTTAGTTTGACCCTAGCAAATGGGTCGGGTTGGGGTAAATTAGGTCGGGTCAGATATAAAGCACACTTTTTGGACCCAACATGACCCATGTATTTTTAATGACGTGGTAAAAATTAATCATGTTATGTGCCGAGACTCAAACTCAAGATAATATGAATTTCAAAGGAGCAACCCTATCACTACACCACGGAGCATCTTTTTGTTAATAGTTATAAAAAAAAAAAAACTTAAAATTAGTTAATGAGGAAGGGACTCAGCCCCACTTTGGAATATTGACCGGGAGTTGGAATTTATCTACGAAGTATTTATAAAAATAACGATATTTTTAGAATATTGACCCCTATAAATACTGTTGTTATTATTTTCATACTTATGCATTGTAACTTTTATAAATCGTGATGTAAAAGGAGTGAACACTACAATAGACCCATTAATTAAAAAATCACAATTATTAAGTCATACATCCTTTCTATTTATGGCATATCCCCAATTTCCACTTCAATCTGGGTTATTTCCACGGTCAAATTGATTCTCTGATAAAAAAAATACCAAATACTGGAGTTTTTTCTGTGATTTGAACTCTCTATCATGCCTTTTGTCTATTAAGAAACTCTCAATATCATCCAATTTCTATGAAGACAATAGCATTTTAGTGTTAATGGGTCCAAGTGTCCAAGTGCCTTTACTCTAAGGAATTTCAAGTATTTTTGTTTGGTCGTACTATATGAATTTTATTTTTTCTTAGAAGGTGAAATGTTGAGTTCTGGGTTGTCTGGTTTATTTAATACTTAGTCGTTTTTATTTAATCCACTCTTAATTATGGGTTGTCGGGTTTCTTTTTTATTCATTGATTTTGGTTCTACACTTTTTTTAAGAATACAAAACTAATGGTAAAAAGAATCTCCAATAATATTGGTCGATCTAAATAAAGAATTAAGGTCATTCTCATTATCATTATTTTCTACTTTCTCCAATATAATTCAATTTCTCTATGTCAACAAGAGAACTTTCATTTTTACCATTTATTTACTTTTGAGTTCATTGTATTTGATTATAGCAAGTTCAATATTTCTTTTCTTTCTTTGTGTCTCTTTTTAGTATCATCTCAGATCTCATTTGCATGCTTAGATTAGATCAGTGTTCAACCCATTTTAAAATATGAACATCTTGAGACAATTTGTGTAATTATTAAACGTTTCAATTTGAGAGGTAAACCTATTTTAATTCATTTACTTTTGAGTTTATCATTTTTTATTTGAGAAATTTTAATTATGTCATTTTAATTTTCTATGACAACCATTTTACAATAAAACTAAACTCAAATAAATATATAATATATGGAATTTCTCAACAAAATAATAAGTTTCATAATTAATAAGAAAATGATAATATTATTGAAAAAAGAAAAACTCGCGACAACAACGTTGAGCTAAAGAGGAGGCATGAAACTTTCCATGTAACTGATGTGCTACCATGCACGCTTGCCAAGGGAAAAATGGTGGAGTTTTTTTTTTTCTTTTTTGTGTGTGTGGTTTTTACTTTTATAAATTGTGATATAAATGGAGTAGAACACTACGATAGACCCCATCTATTAAAAATCACAATCATTAAGACAAACATCCTTGCTATTTGTGGGATACCTCAAATTTTCACCTCATTCTGGGTTATTTTCATGGTCAAATTGATTCTCTGACAAAAAAATACAAAATACTTGAGTTTTCTAAATAAAGTTTTTCCTATGATTTGGACTCTCCATCATGCCTTTTGTTTATTAAGAAACTCTCAATATCATCTTATTTCTATCAAGGGCATTTGAGTGTTAATGGGTCCCAGTGTCTAAGTGCCACTAATCTAAAGAATTTCAAGTATTTTTGTTTGTTCTTATTATATGATTTTTTTTATTTTTCTAGAATGTGAAATGCTAATTTCTGGATTGTCTGGTTTATTTAATCTTTAGTCTTTTTTATTTAATCTACTCTTAGTTCTGGGTTGTCTGGTTTCTTTTTTATCTATTGATTTTGATTGTACAATTTTTGTTAAGAATGAAGAACTAATGGTAAAAAGAATCTCCAATAATATTGGTAAATCTAAATAAAGAATTAAGGTCATTCTTATTATCATCAAATTCTACTTTCTCCAATATAATTCTAATTCTCTATGTCAAGAGAACTTTCATTTTTCCCGTTCATTTACTTTTAAGTTCATTGTATTTTATTAGAGCGACTTCAATAATTCTTTTGTTTCTTTGTGTCATCATTTTTTACTTTCTCCAATATAATTCTATTTCTCGTTGTCAAGAGAACTTTCATTTTTTCCATTCATTTACTTTTAAGTTCATTGTATTTTATTAAAGCAACATCAGTAATTCTTTTGTTTCTTTATGTCTTTTTTTAGTATTGTTTCATTTCTCATTTGCATACTTAGTTTAGATCAGTGTTCAAATCATTTTAAAATGTGAGCATCTTGAGACAATTGGTGCAATTATTGAACGTTTCAATTTGAGAGGGAAGCCTTTTTTAATTCATTTACTTTTGAGTTCATCATATTTTATTTGAGCAATTGTAATGATGTCATTTTAATATGATTTATACAAAAGAATCATCATTTTAAAATTTCTATAGATTTGCAATATTTTTATGGTTTGTATTTGTATGGTTTTCATAGATTGTTAGTTTCTTTTTTTTCCCTTTTTTTGTTTCAACTTTTGGGTATTGGATTTTCTTTGGTTTTTATTTTTTTATCATTTTAAATCACTTTTTATCATGGAATTTTCTGTGAATTCTCATTTTTCTATTGTATTTTTTTATTTTTTTAATGCTTATCTTTATGAGTTAATTATTTATTTTACTTCCATTGGGTTCTTTAAGTTCTTTTTGTGAAATCATTTTATGGATTTTTCTTATTTCTTTTGTGGCTTCAAATTTTCATTTTTGAGTATTAGATTATCATAAGTTGTTTTGGTTCTTCTAAATTTCTTTTATCATTGTATTGTCTATGGATCTTTATTTATATATATTTTTATAGCCTCTTTAAGAAAATTTATTTCATTTTATTTTGTATTTCTTTTATTATAATTTCTCACTTGTGATGGGTTTTTAGTTTTTTTATGATGATTTTTCATGAATTTGTGGGTTCATTTGTCTTTGCCTTTTTGTGCTCCATTTTTGAGGTTTTTTTTTCTTTTTTTTTTTTCTCATAAGTGTTTGATTCTTTTAAATTGCTTCTGTTATTGAGTTGATTATGGATTTTCATTTCTATGTTTTATTTCTATGTATCTTTCAGATTTCATTGGATTTTATTCATAGTTTATATTGTTTGTTTGTTTTCATTTTTTTTTTTTTTTAGTTTTCTTGATCATTAATCTTCAATTTTCATGGGCTTTTGTTTTTTTTTTTTTTTTTAATTATATGGTACTAGGTATTGAATTATCATGGACTTCTTTTTCTTTCCTCTCTCTTAGACTAAAACCTTTTGCATTTAATTTTAAAGAAACTGATAATAAATTTTTTTTTTAAATTTTAATATTATGATTATTTTGCTCGTGCTGTTTTTCTAGTTATTATATATTATAGACGTAGGCAACGATTTCGAAATCGGAGTCCGATTGGACTCTAATCTCAAATCAATTTGAGAAATCGGATCTCAAATCAATTTCAAGAGATAAACTCTATTAATCAAATCAATTCAAGTGACTTATCCAACTCAAATCCAAGCTCTCAAGTTTATCCACTTCAAACCCAAACTCTCAAGAACTCTCTGAAATTAGAGTCCAATTTCGCAATTGATTGAGAATTGGATCTCAATTTCAATTTTAAATTGCGAAATTGGAACTCAAATTAAGATTTACATCGAGAGTCCACTTTTGTTAACCTTCTTCAGGTGAGTTTAAAATTTTAAAATATCAACTATGGCAATAAGATTAAAGAGTTTGGATGATGCAAGAATTATTGGGAGATTTTTTTTATTTTTTATTTTTTTACAAGTTTTGGGTATGGATTAATTTCTTCAAATTCAAAGCTATCCCTTCATCTATAGTGAGATCTACCTAATCCGGCTCCACACCATGATTGTCAGAGATATGAAATAGATTGCTACATCGTGCCTTCCTATATATTTTAATTTTAATTGTAATTTTTATCATCTTAATATAATCTAAATTAAATATTATTTAAAAATTATATTCTTTTTAATATTATAAATTAAATTGCCCATGCTAAGCGCAATTTCAATTTTGACTCTAATTTTAATATATATCTACTGTGGATAGGTGATTATATATTTTATAATTGATTGCAAAATTGACTCTAATTTCAAATCAATTTGACAAATTGGATCTCAAATCAATTTCAATTTCAATTCTTTTGAGAGAATTTTTAGGGATTTTATTCCCTCAATTTCCAAAATGATGAGAGTTCGCTTAATTCTCTCATCTGACATCCTATTGTATCTCTTGCAATTTAAAACTATCCTATAAAGTGGGAGAGTTTAACTCCCTAATCTAATCCACAATGAGCACAAAATCGTTCATGTTATGAATCTATGATAGTTTGAAAAGGAACATGGTGCCCACTCCCTCTAAAATATTTTTCAAGCGAGAAATTACGGCACATAGAGACAACTCCAAATTGAGGGGATATTTGTGTGCTGTTAGGCTAATTGGGTTGAGGTCAATAATTAAAAAGGAAGGTTCAACCATTCATGGCTAGGAATTAGGGTGATCTGCATGCATTAGAAGGGTTCGAAGGTCTCATTTATGACCTATATATTTGCTAAAATTGGAATTATCCCATCAAGAGAGTTAGGCTTTTAAGGAAATCAAAGTTATCCTAAACTTTCTTTCTTTTTTTTTTTTTTGCCTTTTCTTTTTTAATTTCTCAAGTTGTCCTGACTTAGATGCTAGATAAAGCCAGGTGCTAATATCTGCACCATCATTTTGGGCACACAAAATTCGATAAGCAGTTATAAGACCCTCCACTAGGTCAAGCAACTCTCAAATGGAAAGATTGTTTAATATTATAAGAATATAGAAAGCAGTTGCAATGGTCCAAACATGTAACAATTTATTATTGTGTGATTTGTGGTGCTATGTTTAGTGGGTTTATCCAAAAAGGATCTAAATGAGCTTTACTATGCTTAGTATAGATTGAGTTGTGCTAAATTCCTATGGCTTTACTATGCTTATTAAGAGCATCCAATATTGGATGGAATGTGGTCCCAAATCTTAACGATTAGATTCTCCTCTCCATCTAAATTTGTCCATTGAATATTTCTTTTCCTTTATGGATTGTATATTTAATAACCAGAGGTTGGAATATGGTTAGAATGGTTTTGGATGGCACACGCATTGTCACAAAATTTGTTAATTGATAAATTTCATCTTAATGATCTTAAGAATTCTCATGAAATTATAGTTGAGAAATATAAATAAATATACGCTTAATTGCTTGAAATAGATTAGGCTCATGAGCTCAATAACGAGTTACCCACAAGTCATACTCATTTATTCTTTGCCATGACTAATTATAAGTAAACAGAGTTGTTGACCCCCAAAATTACTTTCATTGCTTATTTTTGTACAATGGGGAAGAATGCTATGTGAGTTTTTTTATTTTTAATTTTTTTAACTTTATCAAGTTCATCACTTTTGTTTTTGTAATTTTTATTTTTTCAAGTGAATTGATCATTCTACAACCATCTTCCCTTTCTCTATTTAGTTTGGTTTGCCAATTGCATTTGCTTTTGAAGTCTCCAAAGGATTTGGCTTATGGACCTCGAGTATACCTTCAAAAAGAAATCTTAATCATGGTTATATTGAGCTTTACACGTATATAGTTGAATTATGTCGTTTTTTTATTTCTTAAACAAACGATTGTTTACTTTAGAATAGATCTTAAGTATAAATTTTTATATTTTGTTTATTCATATATCATAATAGTACTTCGAGCTTAATTTCTCAGTTGACTAAGAAATTGAGCCTCAATTGCGTTTTTAATTTTGAACTGATTGGATGATAGATTTTTGGGATTTAGATAGAAAGGTCACTTGGACTCCTCTTTTCTAAAAGATAATCTCTTCTTAATGGTAGAAATTTTAACCATCTCTCAATCCGATTTCTTCTTCAAGTGTCAAATTTAAAAAATCTAAATACAATTTTTAGGAATTAGGACTCTCTCTAATCCGAGTGCCCACCCGATCATGTAGTTATTAGAGTTTCATTACGATGTGATTCTCCGAACATCTAGATTTGCAACAAATTCCTATGTTCCCATCTTTATCTTCATAAGACTCTCATTTTGTTAATTTTTACCATCTCATTATAACTTAGAATAAATATTATTTAAAAACTTTATTATTTTTAATATTATAAATTGTATTGGCACGGGCATGTTTTGCTAGTAAATGTTATAGACATTGGTTTTGGTAAGGAATCATCAATACCACAACTTGGACCGTGCCTATTTGTGTTAAAATAATTCAAACGATTAAATCTCCAAGTTTTTTAGGGGCAACTACTAACAAGAATTCCCTCTCTCTCTCTCTCTCTCTCTCTCCCTCTCTCACCCTCCCTCTCCCTCTCTCATTGTTTCTTTCTTGGTGCAGGTTGCCATATGCTTTGCTAGCTGGTTGCTTTACTAGAGGGTTGAAATAGAGGTGGACTTGAGTCATCTTATTTGATTAATGTATATATATACTTATACCTACCCAGAACAAAAGAAATAACAAGAATTGAATAAACTGGTTTTCCTTTTCTGCAATGAAGCTTCCAAACCATACACTCTACTTCTCCCTTTCTTGTTGTTCTATGATAAATCAAAAAGAAAAAACTAATGTCATGAAAGAACTTCAGAATGCATGTATGCTGTTCATATTATATTCTACATTACAAAAGAAATATAATCTCCGCGAAGGGACTGTTTGAGTCAAATCATCCAATTAATGATGAATTTTATTGGATTTTTGGTGTTCAATTTGTGTACATGGCGCGAGAGAGTCAAATGTTGCTTGCAAGTGTCTCAGACTCCAACACCTCCTAGTGGAGTGACAGTGTGTGAGTTTGAGCCCTCTTAAGCAGAGAAAGAAGAGATTTTCAAAAAGGTATAAAACTTTTGATTCATTTTAAAAAAAGTACATGAAGATTTGAAATTTTTAAAAAGCTAGAAAAGTTTTCCACAATTCTTTCAATCAAGTCATCTCCATAAAAGCAAAGTTTTGAAAAATGACAAAAATAACCTTATTTCATTTTTCAAAATTATTCTTTAATAAATCATTTAAGAGAAATGATCAAGTTCAACCCAAATGACCTAGTGGGGACCACTTCAAGTACCTTTATACATGGATGGCTAAAAAAAGGAAAAGAGAATTCCGACCGACTCAAGAACTAGCCTCATTAAATGGTTATAATCATCAAGATCAAGATGGTCAGTTTAAGAGAGGAATAGAGGCTAAAGAAAGGGCAAAAGCTTGTCATACGGGAAGGGTGTTTTGTCATTTTCAAAATTTTGTATGGAGAGGACTTAATCGAAAGAATTGCTGGTTTGCGGTTGAAGAACAGATATACAAGATGACAATTTGTGCTGGTGCTGGAGAAATTATTCCATGTCTTCCATCAATCTGTAGCGCAATTTAACACGAGGACTGAATGCCAAATGAGTCCAACACTGCCAGGTGTGCACACATTGAAATTTTCTAGTAAACATAGTAAGAAGATAAGGCTCATGACAAGATTCCTTCATGAACCTAAATAAAAAATGAATCGCCTATACTTTGTAACCAATTAATATCATTCTGTGTAAGGAGATGTTCACTTTAGCAAGGGTTTTTTCACTCCATTTGGATCAATCCTTGGAGAATCACAATATTCATATCAGTCAAGAGAATATAAAGCTGAATTTTCATTCCAGTCGTGTCTCATGCCTACGTTTTGGAAAGATTTATCTTTCAAGAACAAAAGAAAAGATCAGTGGTGTCCACCAGCTCCGGTTCTTCAGGCTCATGTAAAACAGGCCATTGATATATCAACCAATCAATTTGTGAAATCAGCAGTATCTCTACCCAAATCTTTATATCTGTTTTCCACATGTACACACTGATTCCTCAACCCTTCACGTTATCGCACAATCACATCCAAGCAGAAGGGGAGAGATTCCTGGTAGTGACTAACAAGCTGGCCTTACTAAGTTCTGATAAAGTCTTCCATCATGCAGAAAAACAACTCTAAATAACCAACAGGTATTTAAATGGCTAAGTTTGTCAATGTATCAAGATCGGAACTAAAAAAGCTACTCATGCTCATGTTAGAGATTTCATATATGTTTGATTACTTTTATCCTATCTTCATTGGAAGTGTTGATGAAAACCATGTGGTCAGGTTAACCCTTTCCTTACTAAAACTGGACTGCTGATGAAGTCAATATAAATATTCACAAGTTGGCAGAGCAATATTCCAAAAAGTTGATCATTTCTGTTCTTCAACTTCAATTTCAATTGCAGTAATACATTCATAATAAATATATCCAAAGGTACGCAAGCCTATAAAATCCTCCATTTCTCACTCTGTGTGTGTGTGTGGTGGGTGGGGGGGGGGGGGGGGGGGGGGGGGGGGGGTTTCGTGGCGTGTTGTTTTGGGGACCCAATTTAACCTTGTTTATTACTAATTAACTGTGTTTTAGATAAATTAATTATGCTTAGTTGCTAATTATGGAAATTAGTGTTAATTGTCCCTTATGGGTTTAGTTAGTTGAGTCTTGAGCTTTAGATAGGTGAGTTAGAACCGGTTTGACTTGGTTGAGTAGAGTCGAGGGTTTTTCCGTAATTATCGATTTTCTAATTTCCCATCATTTGCACGTCATCTTGGCGTCATCGCTTGTATTTCAACGAGCACGTCGATTTTCGTATTAGACTCTACTTCATTTGACCAATGATGTGAATTTAAATTCAATCTTTTAATACTGCAACTACACAGTTGTCTTTTTGAGACAATGGCAAGTACATGTCGAATCCCACAAGGAGCACTACTAAGTTAAAATTCAAAATCTGATTTTTTTTTTATCAAAGATTAATAAATAATTGAGATCCAAGAAAAGAAACTAGAAAAAATTCAGAAACACAAACTAATCAAATATATAAAACAGATCAGAGCATCCAAAATCCACTAAGCAATATAATTAATCCATCCATGCAATTATTCTACTATTTGTCCCAAAAATAACTCAGATCTTAAACAAATCAATATTTTGGATCCGGAAGATTTGTCTTTTGCAAAAATCAATTTTTAAGAATAAGGTCACAACCCAAGACCTCCTTCACCTCATAAAAGAATGAAAAATCATAAGCATGACTCATCAAATTAAGTATAAATTATCAAAGGATCTCAGCCCTAAGCATAATCTATCAAAATAAGTATAAATCGTCAAACTATTTTCATTAGAAATCAAAACAGATGTTGCCTAAGGCATGAAGACAGATCTATTATTCTAATAGAGCATGTATTTTGAAAGAGACAAGAAAGTAATAGAAAAATCACATAGATTAAATTAAATATCTACTTAGCTTCATCTGTATGCTCCAATCCAGAAATCTAGCCAACCATTGAAAAGAACTCCATAAGTAATTTCATTGATAGCATCTCCTTGTACAATGGTCTCTCAAAAATCTCTCTTCAAAAATTCCTAATTTCTGGAACAGGGCTCCGAAATACCCAAAAATAACTCTTAAATTATATTAATTATAGAAAAAAGATAAAGAGGAGAGAGAGAGAGAGTTATGGACATCCAAGGGGGGAAGCTGTCTCTCGTAGCTACTTTTTGGTTCCTTTTATTTCTCCGGTTATCTATCAGATACATTGAATCTAGACACCTTCTCTGTAGATTTGATTTTTCCTCATTGATAAGGTATATCTCTTATTCTTTTTGAATTTGAATGAGGTGGAAGCTTCTGGAAACCTCTGGGTGGTTTGGCTAATCTTCAGATGGGGTCCCATAAGGGATGTGCAGTATTTGATTATCAACGGTGTGGATTTAATCGCAATCCCGTCTAAAAATAAATATGAAAATCTCTGGGCCCATAACTTTGTCAATATAGCTCTGATTTGTACGTTCTTGGACTCCACAGATATCGACTCTGAATAAGCTTTCCAACGGTAGGTAAATTTCATCGATTTGACGGTCAGATTGAAAGTTATGGCCATTTAAAGATGAGTTATCCTAAGAAAAACGGGATTAACTTCTAAAATTTGATTGCAATGGATTCTATCTCTGCACAACTTTCATTTTCAAAAGGACATCAGATGTGGATGATTCAAATTCTTCTTCTTTGTTCCAATCAGAATTGTACTATTTGAATTATCCATCAATAATTTCAAATTTGCAACTACTGCGGACCCTGCCATGTGGGACATTTCATCTGCTCATTTTCTGCACATTCCAATTCAACACATCAAATACTGAAGAGCCCATATTGAGGCGGGACCCATCCGGACAGAGTTTTACTCTAACTGAGACTCTTCGGAGAAAATTTGCAAAACATTCTAACTTAATGCAGAAAATGTATGAAAAGTATGAAAATTCAGGATCCTAGGTGAAAAATACATGAAATGATAAAATTAGATGAATAATGATGTAATTCACCTAATTAAACCCCTAATTCATTTTAAAATGATACGTAAATATGCAAATTCATGAACTCTACACAGCCCCCAACCAGCATTTTGCTAGTCCCTTAGCAAAATTTGCAAGAAAAAAATTTGAAGTTCTTTAACCTAATCTAAGAAAAGAAAGCGAATATGAAAATAAATCCACTTTCGCTGGTATTCTCGGTTGCATTTAGCGTATGCAACAAGCCCTTAAACCCCTAAGTTCCCCCTAGTAGACGAGTTGTGCCTCGTGAGGGTTTGTAGTGAATCTACCCACAAAATTCAGTTATCCTAAAAACACACAGAAATAGAAACAAAGAAACCTTTTTTTTTTTTTTTTTTTTAAGGAAATCATGTTATCTCGGATACTCTTTGTGTAACCCAGAATAGTCAAAATCTCAGACTTTTCAAAACTCGGTTCATCCTTCTAATTTCAAACTTTTGTGTGCCTTGTGCAAGTGTATACATCTAATCAATCTTTCAAATGTTTTGCTATGATGTGATGAAAATAGAATTCTCCCTTAAATGCTCTGATCTTTCCTAGATTTAGTGGCTCATAAGTTTCCTCTCAAGGCTACTATGATGGCTTTCGCACTACTGTTTTATCAAAGGCCGAGAGATGCATTTTTATTTATTTTTTTTTCATTTTTTTTTCAAACACGCACATGTGACTGTGCAATGCCTAGGTCCCTTAAGCTTTCTAATTAACCCATGTAACGAGCGTTAGGCCAATGACTCCCAAACTAGATGGCTTTAGGGCACTAGGTATGTAAATACCCCTAAGGGCTTACTGGCTCGGGTTAAAAAGGCTACGAACCCAAACTAGTCACAAAACTTTTTATTCTTTTCAAGACTTCTAACTAAACACTTTTTTTTTATTATTATTATTCTTTTGCGGTCCCCAACAATAGGCAGCCTTTTTCAATTCACCCGAATTAGTCCAATGGTGTTGGTTGGCCTAACCATCCCGATGAACCAGGTAGACTTACACGGCTAGACTTCAGAAAGTCATCCTATCTTTCTTGAGAAACTCTAAATTCAACTCCAAAGCTTCCTTTCCAAAATCTTGATAGATGTATGCATGTTTCAGTGAAAAACATAGTTTAGTATTGTTTTGATATATTCTAGAAAAGATGAACCTTCATTTTACTTCCTTCTAAAAATTTCAAAATTCTAGGTTTCCGAGCATCGTTGAATTTTATCAATACCTTTTTTTTCAAATAAAATTAAAATTGCACAAACAAAAAAAAATTTCCTAAGATTTTTTTTAAAAAAAAAATTAAAAGTTTGCCTAAAATTGGAAAAAATCACCTCAAATTGGACAAATGTGCTTGTTCCCACCCCCAAAACCTAAACTAGACAACTTCCTCGATGTCGTGCATGTAATGCGGAAAATGATAATGTAACATGAGGAAAAATAAATTGTAAGAAGTAAAGGGAAGAAGTTACTTGATGAGTTTGCATGGCGCTCCCTGTCCAAGGTTAGTCAAAGCAAAAAAAAAAAAAAAAACCTAAACTAATACTAATATATATAAAAATAAAGAAAAAGAAACTTACCTTTGACACCTAACATGGAATCCACCTGGATCCCAAATAAACTTACCTTCCAAAATTGAGGTCAAGATCTCTCGCTTAGGTTGCCACCTATTATTTTCCATGAATGGGGTTGAATCTAGTAGTGCATACACCTTTTCAATGTGGCCATCTATGTCAAAATCACTTCCATAGTGGGGCCAGACAAGCTTCTAGTGGATCTTCAAGTTTCAAATGGGGTAAGTGATTTTCTACCAATTCATGAATGTAACTAACTTCAAAAACCCCATCATCCTCATCGGGAGGTTGCTTAGCGACATTAAAAATGTTCACTTGGACTGTCATGGTCCCAAAAGAAATTTGCATTACTCCATTCCTACAATTGATCAAGGCATTTGAGGTGGCTAGGAATGGTCTCCACAAGATGACTGGAATTTTGGGTTCAGCCCCAGGTGTGTGTTTGGTATCCAAGACAATAAAATCGACAGGGAACACAAAGTTTCCAACTTTGATAAGAACGTCTTCATCTACCCCCTTGGGGTATCGAATTGATGCATCAGCCAATTGCAAGGTCACATGGGTCTTTTTCAATTCCCCCAAACCTAATTCTTCATAAATAGAGTACGGAAGAAGGTTCACACTTGCACCTAAGTCTAGTAAAGCTTTCTCTATGTGATGGTCCCCTATCTGACAAGAAATGGTAGGACACCCTGGGTCTTTGTATTTGATCGGTGTTGGACAGGAAATGATTGAGCTAGCTTGTTGGGCTAGAGAAGCTTTTTTGGGCACATTGGTAGTCCTTTTGAAGGTGCAAAGGTCCTTCAGAAATCTTGCATAGGCTGAAATTTGTTGGATAGCATCAAGTAGTGGGATATTAATCCGCACTTGTTTAAATACTTCTAGCATTTTATCCAACTGAACAGTTGATTTTGCTGGGCCTAACCTCTGTGGGTATGGTGCCTTGGGAACATAGGTCCTAAGAGTGGGCTCACTAGATGATGGTCCAGCATTGACTAGGTTCTCTGGTTCCGATATAGGTTCAGCATTCACTTTTGGTTCCTCAGTTTCTACTTTCTCACTTGATTCTTCCTCAGGTTCCTTGGGTAGTTTGACCTTGTTATCAACCTGTGTACCAGACCTAAGGGTGATTATGGATTTGACTTGTTCAGGCCCTTTTCCTTTAAGATCATGAACAACTTAGCCCTTGGGATTAGGTTCGGGTTGACTAGGGAATGTTCCCTTGTCTCTGGCACTAATGGAGTTGGCTAATTGGCCCATATGATATTCTAATTTTGCAAGGGTTTGAGTGTGGCCATTCAAAAGTTGAGTAGTGGTCTGCTGAAATTGAGCAGTACTCTGAGACAATTGGGCTATGGTTTGAGACATGAGTTTCATGGCCTCTTCTAACGAATCTACCCTCTGGGTCAATGGATTGGGGTTGAAGTTAGGTTTTTGAAAGCGGGTGGGGCACTAACTTGAGATTGATTGGGCTGAAATTGAGTGGACTGAGATGGGCCACCCTGAGTTGGGCCTTTGGTTCAGCTCTAAGGCCTCTATTCTCCTCACTAGTGTGGCCAATTTGGCCTCAGCCTCAATTTTGGGTTCAATCTTGAACATCCCCCCTTTTTCAGGAATGGTGGGTTTGATGGGCTCCCGCTTGATAGGGGCCCATTGCAATGTGTTTTCAGCAGTTTCTTCCAAAAATGTCCAAGCTTCTTCTACTGTTTTCTGTGTAAAATTCACACCACAGAAAGATTCCACCATTTGTTTGGTTGGGTAATCCATGCCTTCATACACAATTTGGACTAATCGGATTTTCTCAAAACCATGGTGGGGACACTGGATTAAGAGGTCCTTAAACCGTTCCAAATAACTGTAAAGTGTCTCCCCTTCCATTTAATGGAATCCATTGATGGCCTGCCTAATCGAAGTGGTTTTTTGCTTGGAGTAGAATTTTTTATAAAATTCTTCTACTAGCTTGGCCCATGTAGTGATGGACCCGGCCTGTAAGGCATAAAGCCAAGCTTTAGCCTTCTCTTTTAAGGAAAAAGGAAATAATCTAAGTTTAAGGGCCTCCTCAGTCATGTGATTGATTCTCATGGTCCCACAAATGTCCTCAAATTCCCTAACATGTTGATATGGGTTTTCTTGGTCTAGCCCACGGAATACTGGGAGCATCTGGATTATGCCAGATTTCAGCTCAAATGTGGCATTAGTCTGAGGCAGGGTGATAAAGGACGGTTGAGTTGTCCTGGTGGGGTACATGTAGTCCTTCAAAGTCATGGGTGGGTCCACTTGATCAGCCATCCTAACAATTTCTTCAAAGATTGAAGACTTTCCGACAATGGTTAAGGCTAATTCGGGCTCTATCCTGACTAACCTTTTACTCTTGCGTACCCACAGTTTCTCTCTCTCAGGTCTAGAGCGCATGCATCGGGTTCAACCTTAAAGAAATGCAAGCCTAATCTATATGCAGGGTCCTAATGGTCTTACTAGATGATACACAAGCAGTCAAGCACAAGGATTGAGCACAAGAAATTATCCTATGGTTAACCTAACACACTAGACAGCTCCTAACTGGTTTGAAGAGTGCACTAAGGCCTCTAATCCGGTCTTATGAAGCCAAATCGACCAGGTAAGTCCCCAGGATGAGTGGTGGGGTCACAATGCACTTGGCAAGGGTCCCGCTTAAGAACCGAACTCCTAGAACAGAGACTGCCACCCTTTGGAGGGACAGGACTTACCTAGACATCGACTTAACCAAAGAGCGCAACTGATGCAACCTTTTGTGGTCTTCGTCCTATTGAGCTCGAGTCCTATGGTCTCGTTTCTACTTTATTTTAATTAATGTTTAGGTTACTATGTGAGAGGTGGTTAAACCTAATTGGGCAAGGATCTGGTGATGAAATCCGGTCCTTATCTTATTGGGGTTAATTGCCCTTGACTAAGTGTGTGTCCAATTAGATGGTGTGTCAATCAAGTATTCACACTTTGCAAAAATTAAATCATTCAAGCCCCACTTGCAAGTAAAAGATTTGTGGGGTAAAGTTTAGAAAGTCTTACAGTGGGCCCACGCTAATCCTTAAACTATGTAAGCTTAACCTCTTTTAGCAGATTTTGCAATTCTGAGGGCCACTTGTTTGCTTAGAGCAAATCCACACAGTTTCCTGTTTTTGTGCAACTCTCCTCTTACTAAGGTAACCTATTCAAAAGAAACTCTTATTAGTAAATCCTAAGTTAACAAATCAACTCAAAATTCTATCTTATCCTAATTTTTTAAAAGAAAACGATAAGAAAATTTAAAAGACACCAAGTTAATAAAAACTCTATCCAAAGTGGATTCTAAGTTATTGAACAATAAAAAAAAAACTCTATCTACAAAATAAAAAAAAATCAGAAATTCTAAATTGTCCAAACAAGTATCCAGATATGGTTAGAGTTTTCTAAAAGTTCTCAATTATAAGAAATCTAATCTTATCTAATTTAAATTTTAGATTTTAAAACTCTAACTAATCTAAACAACTTAAGAGATGAAATTTTAAATTTTCCATCTACTTAATTTAAGAATTCAAAAGTTAGCATATTAATCAAAACAACTAGTCCTAAAGATTTTAAACTATCTTACTAATCCTAATCTAATCAAGATATTAGTTAAACCAATCTAAAATAATTTTTTTTTTGTTTTTATTTACTGAAATTCGGAATTAAAATAAATCCTTCAAAAAAAATATTTTTGGTTTTTTTATTAATTATTTATTCCGAAAATTTAATTAATAAAAAAAATAAGAAAAATAAAAAAAGTCAAAGTGAAATACTAACTAATACTATTTGCAAAGAACACTACTAATGCAAAATTAGATGACTAAACAACTAATGCAACCTAAATATGAGCATGCATATGAATCTAATAAAAATAAAAGAATCAGATTTTTAACAAAAACTCAGATTTGGCTCCCCCCGGCAATGGCGCCAAAAACTTGATGTGAATTTAAATTCAATCTTTTAATACTGCAAGTGCACAGTTGTCTTTATGAGACAGTGGCAAGTACAGGTCGAATCCCACAAGGAGCACTACTAAGTTAAAATTCAAAATCTGATTTTTTTTTATCAAAGATTAATAAATAATTGAGATCCAAGAAAAGAAACTAGAAAAAATTCAGAAACACAAACTAATCAAATATATAAAACAGATCAGAGCATCCAAAATCCACTAAGCAAGATAATTAATCCATCCATGCAATTATTCTACTATTTGTCCCAAAAATAACTCAGATCTTAAACAAATCAATGTTTTGGATCCAGAAGATTTGCCTTTTGCAAAAATCAATTTTTAAGAATAAGGTCACAACCCAAGACCTCCTTCACCTCATAAAAGAATGAAAAATCATAAGCATGACTCATCAATTTAGCATAAATTATCAAAGGATCTCAGCCCTAAGCATAATCTATCAAAATAAGTATAAATCATCAAACTATTTTCATTAGAAATCAAAACAGATGCTGCCTAAGGCATGAAGACAGATCTATTATTCTAATAGAGCATGTATTTTGAAAGAGACAAGAAAGTAATAGAAAAATCACATAGATTAAATTAAATATCTACTTAGCTTCATCTGTATGCTCCAATCCATAAATCTAGCCAACCATTGAAAAGAACTCCATAAGTAATTTCATTGATAGCATCTCCTTATACAATGGTCTCTCAAAAATCTCTCTTCAAAAATTCCTAATTTCTGGAACAGGGCTCCAGAATACCCAAAAGTAACTCTTAAATTATATTAATTATGGAAAGAAGAGAAAGATGAGAGAGAGAGAGAGAGAGAGAGAGTTATGGACGTCCAAGGGGGGGAGTTGTCTCTCGTAGCTACTTTTTGGTTCCTTTTATTTCTCCGGTTATCTATCAGATACATTGAATCTGGACACCTTCTTTGCATATTTGATTTTTCCTCATTGATAAGGTATATCTCTTATTCTTTTTGAATTTGAATGAGGTAGAAGAATCTGGAAACCTCTGGGTAGCTTGGCTAATCTTCAGATGGAGTCCCACAAGGGATGTGCAGCAATTGATTATCAACGGTGCGGATTTAATTGCAATCCCGTTTAAAAATGAATATGAAAATCTCTGGGCCCATAACGTTGTCAATATAGCTCTGATTTGTACGTTCTTGGACTCCACAGATATCTACTCTGAATAAGCTTTCCATCGGTAGGTAAATTTCATCGATCCGACGGTCGGATTGAAAGTTATGGTCATTTGAAGATGAGTTATCCTAAGAAAAACGGGATTAACTTTTAAAATTTGATTTGCAATGGATTCTAACTTTGCACAACTTTCATTTTCGAAAGGACATCAGATGTGGATGATTCAAATTCTTCTTCTTTGTTCCAATCAGAATTGTACTCTTTCAATTATCCATCAATAATTTCAAATTTGCAACTACTGCGGACCCTGCCATGTGGGACATTTCATCTACTTGAACAGTGTGTTCCGTGACCGAGGCATGCAATTCTCATTTTCTGCACATTCCAATTCAACACATCAAATACTGAAGAGCCCATATTGAGGCAGGACCCATCCGGACAGAGTTTTACTCCAACTGGGACTCTTCAGAGAAAATTTACAAAACATTCTAAGTTAATGCAGAAAATGTATGAAAACTATGAAAATTCAGGATCCTAGGTGAAAAATACATGAAATGATAAAATTAGATGAATAATGATGTAATTCACCTAATTAAACCCCTAATTCATCTTAAAATGATACGTAAATGTGCAAATTCATGAACTCAACAACCAACCATTGAGTAAGTGAGCTTTCATTTAACTGTTTATGAAAATACTAGAACTTGGAGGGACTTTCTTATAAAATGGACATCCTCATCCCTTAAACCCATCTCAATCAACCCATTTATCTTTTGTTGGCTACAAAGGAGTTCTCTCCTCTTCTTTTTCCTTTATTCTTCACCTCCCTTTCTAATCATCAAAGGGCTTGTTGTATGAGCAATTGAGAGCTAGGCTTGGAAGTCTTCTTCATCTTCTTCCTCAAATGGTTGACTAGAAGCCATCTCCACCATCTCCTATCTTCTCCAAATTCGAAAATCCTTGCTAGAGGTGGGCATCAAGCTCTTGTTGTTTAGGTTTTTGAATTGAAATGGAGTCAAGATACTCATAATGGTCCATACATGCATATTCATTCCATTTTCCATTTATATTTATGATTAAGGTTTGATATTTGGGGATTTTTGGGGTTCTTTGAGTCAAGTTGTGAAGAGAGAGCTTGGAAAGCTTTATTTTGAGGCAAGTATAAGCTTAATTTAATTTGGACTTATATAGTGTCTATTCATTAATTCACAAGAATTCTATTTCTATGATCTTTTAGTTTCTTGAATGGTTGTATGATTAGTCTAATTCTATTGAATTAATGGATTGGGGTTATATTGAGGGTTTATATATTGTGAATGGGAGCAAGGAGGCTCCATTGTGCAGGTTATGTGGTGGTAGGAAGTTGGAAAATGAATGGGGGAAGAAACAAAGGGAATTCTGGCATTTAGGAATTCTGGAGCATTCGCTCGAGCGAACATGGGTCCACTCGAGCGAACCTCCTCCTGAAACACTTGTTCGAGCGATCAAAAGGGCCGCCTAAGCGATCACCTCTCTAGATGGTGTCCGCTCGAGCAAACACCCTTCTGAATCCACCTCTCAAGAGTACGAAATGGCGCGACCAACCCTCTGGATGGGGTCTGCTTGAGCAAACCTGAAGCTGAATACTGGGCTCCTTTTGGCTAAATTTTAAGGTGAATTATCACCCTTAATCTATCATAACCCACCCTAATAATCTCTAATAGGTAATTAAGGTGCACAACCTTGTCCCAAAGGAAATTAAGGCTTCAAAGACCTTTATGACCCTAGAAAAGAACCATTAACTTTGTTATTTGGTTTATTGGACAATCAATGGTCTAACACTATGCCAATGAGGGTTAATTCTGGAAATTCAGCGTATTTCCATATCAAGTGACACTGAACAAGATAGTAGTATGTTGACTTTCCGGCACTACCTTGCATTGGACGGTGAAAGACTAAGAGAAATAGATTAGAGTTGGCTAGTAAAATATCTTGGATTTCTCTAAAATCATTGCATTTCATATTGAAGTCAAATTTCCTTATTGATATCAAACCCTAAATTATTAATTAGTTGCATTATTAGTATTAATTATTGGTTCGAGTTTCTAATTCCAATTCGTGGTTTAATTATCGTACAACTGTTTTGATATTCGTTGAAATTGTAGATTGATGTTGACACCAAAAATGTCACTATGTCCCTTCAACACCAAAAGCTACATGGAGCCACATCCTGCCATAAATAGGAAGGCGCCACTTCAAACACCAGATCTTGTCAGAATCAAACAAAAACTGCAAGATCCTTCAAAGCAGCCAAAAGAGGGGTACACATGAAGTTTCGGGCCATTTCAACATCATTTGGCCTAACTTCTTTGCAAATTGAAGAGTCTAAACCCAGCTTCCAAGTGACCAGAAGAAAGAGTCTCAACCCAGGAGCTCAGTACACTCTTCAAGACCTTCTTTGCAAATTGAAGAGAGGGCCCAGATGAAGACTCGCCATGCTCCGCTGACTGACTACCCATGTCAGGCCGTAGTGGGCGATAAATCGAAAGACTCTTCCCAGTTAGAGCGTCAGAAGATGGGATATCATCATGTGTTTGCACTTCTGCCGCATCAAAACTGGTAGAAGAAGCCTCTACTTCTGGACCAGCTGCCGGTATTTCCTGTTCCGGCTCCGAGGAAGACAATGGAACCTCTCCTGTCGCCTCACAACCTGCCAGAAGAGGAAAGGTATGAACATGATCTTGTTAAAAAAAAATAAAATTGTCAAGACTATTGTTGTGAAATACCTTCTCCGACGACCGGTGGAGCGCTTTCTGTCTCCATAAACTCGTCCGAAGTGTCGCAGAAAGCTACATCCATGGATGGGTAGAAGTCATCAGAGTCCTCTGGCAAATCAGCTGACAAAAAAGGGGGGGAGAAACGTCAGCAAAGTTTAGCAAAGAAAAGAAAATGCCAAAAAAGGGGGAAGTAAAGAAGTCGTACCAGGAGAGGATTCTGGATCTACTCTAAAGTCCCTTGGCTCTTCCTCAGATGCCGTAGTCGGATCCGTCGCCGCCTCATCGGCCGGGGCCTCAGGCATCACCAAGTCATCATCCTCTGGAAAAAGAAAAGAAAGCAGTGGATCTAAACAAAAATCTCTCAAAGAACAAAAAAAGAGAGAAGCAGAAAAAGGAAGGGAAAGGATCATACCATCGTCGGCTTTTTTCCTCTCGACTCCTCTTCTCTGGAGGCTCTTCAGCATCCCCCAAGACCTCCTCATCAATGGTAAGAGGGACTTCCACGTCAGGAGAATCTTTGCACTGCTTCTTATGACGGTACTGTCCTCTCTTCCTCTTGCTCCTACGGGTCGGTTTACCTGAAGAACTTGCCCCGCTATCAAAGTCAGGCTTCTCACCAGAGTCCTCACTGGATGGTCCGCTCCTGCCAGTGGACCCCATGGAAGTTCTCCTTCGTTCCGCTTGCCTCCAAGCGTCGATCTCAGCTTCCTCCTCCTCCAGCTGTCTCAGGACCTCACCAGGTACCTCTTGCACAGCTCCAGATCTGACGACATCCCGGCCCTTGAGAAAGCCTATCCTATGCTTCTCTCCAGAAAGGAAGGCCAAAACCTCCTCTCGCCGGACGCCGTCTGATCTACCAAGACCCTTCCCGGAAGATTGCTTGACATTGAGCTCCTTCTTGGAAAGCCCCCGGTACGCTGAGAAGCTCTCCGCGAACCATTTCGCGAAGCCAGCGGTCCGGAAAGTGGGCAGCCCAGGATAGGAAATCATGGCGGTAGTGTCCTCCGCACTGTAAAAAGCCCATGCGTTCCTCCCGTCCTGAAGACCCCCAAAACGCTTCGCCATGCTCGAAGGCGCTCCTACAACGCCTTGGGAAAAGCCCAACTGCAACGCAAAACGAGAAGGAACATACGGCTGGATGTCAACAAAAGATGTCGACGGTACACCATCGTACCAACACGTATGTTAAAAAGCCATCCCTTCTCTGCGTTCGTCAAAGAATAGTGTCTTCCCGACCCCGCTCTGGTGGAATCGCGGGAGATACCAAAATCAAAAGCCTTTTTCCACAGACCGGGAGAAAGCTTGATTGAAGACTGCCCCATCTCGACGTCCCTGAACCGTCGGATCCTCAAACGGGCAGACAAAAGAGATTCGGAAACGGCTTTCCCTCTAGCCAACCGAATCATAAACGGGTCATCATCCTGTGCAGCGCCTAAGCAGTGGAAGCCCGGACAGTGGTACACAAACCACAAATAGAAAATATGGGCTGAAAATACCCTATTCATAGGGAGCCCAAGCCGAACCAAGAAAGCAGCAGCCTGCAGTTCGGTGCACAAATAGGAGTAAAGAGCAGGTACCAAAGCAAGCTACTCTCCGAACGCCATCTGACAAGCCGGAAAAATACAGTGCGGCCTGATGTGCGTTCCATCTCCTCCAGCAAAAACTGCCTCACCCAGCCAGTAAGTGAGGTAAACAGCAAGATCTCTCCGCAACGCAATGTCAGGACAAATGGCGTCTGTGCTTGTAAGAAAATCCCTCAAATTTTCTCGCATAGCGGAGATCTTCTTCGGGTTCTTAGCCCTGGCTTCCTGGGACATATTCTCAGAAGCATCCCCACCGTCAAAGAAGTTGGAAGACAAAGAGCTGAGACTCCTCCAACTACTGCATCGGACTTTCGAGCCCTCCTTCTCCTTCAAAAAATCGTAGAAGGCGACGAGCTGAAAGTACAGGAGCCTAAACTCCTCCGACTGCTCCTCAAGGACATTGTCAATAGGCATAAACTCCTCATAGAGTTTGCCGAGGATAGGCAGCCCGATGGTAGCGCTCAACTCCTTCAAAGAAAAACCAATTTCACCGTTCGTGACAACGAAGGTGTTGGTCTGCGGAAGGAAAGACTCCAACATGGCCATGAAGGCCTCATCGGAGAAAACGACGGTTTGCCGGAAAGCGCGAACCGCATCAAAAACTTCAGCCTCCTTCAGAATGGCGCCACCAATCTGCAGGATGTGATCAGTCCATGACTCCCAGCCCGAGTCAGCGCTGAAGCGGCCACGAAGCCGAAAAGGGTTCACCCAATTACTGCCGTCACCGCTAAAAATGCCAAGGCCCACCGGTCTCAAATCGACTGATGGATGATCAGAACCTTGGTAGCCGCTGGCTGGCATCAACATGTCCATACGGACAGGGGACTTCTCCGCATAACGGGAAGGGCCGCCAACAAAAATCCCGGTCTTGACCACATTGGTCCTCTTCACCCAGCTTGGAGGATCTTCTCTTTTAGAGCATGTGGGAGAAAGACTCATGATCGAGATAGTGCGATCAAAAGTCGATAGACTCATGATCGAGATAGTGCGATCAAAAGTCGATCGGGTAGAAATAGTTCTCTCCTCACCATCAGCTGTGTAAGAGAACTGAAAGCATCTCCTTTGGAATGACAAGTCATTAGGGACAGCGTCACCAAAGAAAAGGGTAGGCTTGGGCACAACGCTCTGATCGTCCATAACCCAAGGACGATTGCTTGCCATAATTTTATAAAACTCCTCATCCTTGAGAGCGATCAATCGCTGTCTCATCTCATCTCGGTGGAGCGAGTCGCATTCTTCCAAGTTTGTCTCCACATAACAGACTTCTTCCCAAGCCTGTTGAACGGCCGCATTGGAAGATCTGGCAGATCGGCGAGGTGCATCAGTAACAAGGCCCTTACCCTTGTTCGTTCTGGAGGAACCACCTGCAAAAGTCAGAAAGGAAGAAATCAAACACTAAATGACAGAATTTTGCTATAAAAAATCCTAGCGAAATTTTGGCATGGTTCCGGGGCAATTTCGAAGAAAATGGAGGCACCCCGAAAAAGAAAGGAAGCTTGAAGATGAGCTCAACATCGCTGCGAGCTCATAATCAATGAAGGGTTCTCGAAGAAGACTTGAATTCAAACATTGCTGTGAGATCAAGCCTTTCTTCTCAAATCTTCGCAAGATCAGAAAAGAGCTCAACATTGCTGCGAGCTCAAAATTCCCAAACTCGCAAAGCTCCTCGAAATTCTGCGAGACTGGAGAAGTGGGCTCAACATTGCTGTAAGCTCCAAAAATCCCAAGACTTGCAAGAAAATTCGAGGTATGCATCATCATGCTCCCAATTCCATTTACCAAAAATCATGCACAAAACCATCATGCATTAGATGCTAGGAAAACTTTGACAAAAGTTTGACCAATTCCAGCCCAATTTGGTCAAAACCAATCAAACTTTGTCTAAGTCAAAATCCATGTTGACTTGACCTAGAAATTCTAGCCTTTTATCTTGATGCATTTTAAAAAAAAAAAGAAGAAGAAAGAATGCATGATCATCTTGAATTGCATAAACCTCATATCATGGTGAGCAAAAAAAAAAAAAGAACAAAAAAACCTCCCACAGGCCACGTGGCTGTACGGCCAGGTCCGTACGGACCTGTCCGTACAGCACACAAAAAAAAAAGAAGAAAAGAGCAAAAAAAAAAAAAAAAAAAAAAAGGAGAACGTGCACAAAAAAAAGAAAGAAAGAAAGCACATGGAAAAAAAAACAGAAAAAAAAAGAGGAAAAGAAAACACGTGAAAAAAAAAAAAAAAAAAAAAAAGAAGAAAATGAAACTTTTCTACATCTACACAGGGTTTTTCTTGGAAAAAGAAGACCTACATGAAGCCATGGAGAAAAAGGAGAAGAAACTTGAAGATCCTTGAGAAATTCTTGGAGCACTCTTGAAGGTTTTTGCAAAAAGAAAGCAACAAGAGAAAGAAAACCCATCTCCATTGCTTTTATAGAAAAGGCAAACCAAAAGAGGAAAGAAGGAGAAAAGCAAGGAGGTAAGTGCTAAAAATTAGCAAACTTCCTAAAAGAAAAGGAGATTTGAGATATTCTCTCCTAAAGAGGAGATTCTTGAGAAATTCTCTCCAAAAAGAGAGGGGATTTGAGAAACTTTGAGAAAATCTCTCCCAAAATCAAGGAAACTTGAGAGATTCTCTCCAGGTAAGGATATTTTTAGATATTCTCTACACAAAAGGGATATTTTTAGATATTCTTTACAAAATGACACCACATGAGATCTAAGCCACTTTTAAAAGCTTAAGGTCCCATGGGTTAGCCCATATGAGCAAGGTTTGACCACCTAGGCACTAAAAGTGGCTTTTAGTCAAAATCTCTCTTACCAAGAGCATACAAAAATGGTTACATGCCTCTCTTGAGTTGATTGGACCATACAAAAATTCCAAGCTTCATGGGCTTCCAAAAGAAACCCAAACCATCCACCCCATGCACCAAATCAAGCCACAATCTTGAAATTGACATTCCACAAAAAACCAAACCACTCCAATGGACCTAAAATTGTCCCAAAGAGTGACCAAAAACCAAACCATGGTCCCCTAACTTGCCACATACAGCTTGTTAGGTCACAAGACCGAAACCAAAAACCAAAATCCCGACCCCCTAACTCGCCACATACAGCCTGTTAGGTCACAAGGTCAAAAAACCAAAAAAACCTTCTTAACCGCCTAATGTGCCACATAAAGCCTTTAGGTTCACAAGGTTAAGGGAAAACCCAAAACCAAAAACCCACATCCAAATGTCATTTCAAAATCCTTGCCTTGAGACGGTACATGACTTATCTCATTACTGCGAAATCCCTTGGAAGTTCAAAAAAGCAACTCCATCAAAAGAAAAACGCTCAAGACTCTTGGTCAAGCAAGAAGATCTCCTTCAAATTCTCTTCGAGGCACACCGACTGCTAGAGCTAAGCACCTTGTCGCTGTACCTCGAGGGGGCATTTGTTGACACCAAAAATGTCACTATGTCCCTTCAACACCAAAAGCTACATGGAACCACATCCTGCCATAAATAGGAAGGCGCCACTTCAAGCACCAGATCTTGTCAGAATCAAACAAAAACTGCAAGAACCTTCAAAGCAGCCAAAAGAGGGGTACACATGAAGTTTCGGGCCATTTCAACATCATTTGGCCTAACTTCACTCCTCTGACAGCCAAACAGGAGCTCTCGGCAGCAACAGTGTCGAAGACTTCAAAACTTCGATCAGAGCCTACGGATGGTCCCAAAATACCTCCAAAAGGCCCCATGCCAAATTTCAAGTCAAACGGACGACTTTTGACCCTTCATCAACTCTCGGGAAGCAAAAACAGGCCTACCGGCGGCGGAGCACCCCGGAATCATGTCATCCAAATTGAAGCTAATGAATCATCTCAAAATGACTCCAATAGGTCCCCTGTCAAGTTTTAGGTCAAACGGACATCGTTTGGCCTAGTTTCAAAGCTCGGCATTATCCTCGAGGTGAAATCAAGGCGAGCATTTGCGGGACCCCAAAAGGCTTCAAAACTCAAACCAAAGCCCATGGTTGGTCTTACTTACTACTCAGGAGGCTCCCTGTCAAATTTCAGGTCAATCGGACATCAGTTGACCACAAGTCAAAGCTCGGCATTTCTCTCATGGCGAAATTAAGGCAAGCATTTGCGGGACCCCAAAAGGCTTCAAAACTCAAACCAAAGCCTATGGTTGGTCCTATCTACTGCTCAAGAAGCTCCACGTCAAATTTCAGGTCATTTTGACATCGTTTGGCCTAGTTTCAATGCTTGACAAAAAATCGGCAAAACCGCACAACAAAGTCTTCGGCTTTCCAGAAAAATAGGAAACTTTGTGCTCCGATTTGCGCGGCTTCTCGTCGGGTTTTCTTCAAGAGAATCAGGCCAATAAATGAGGGGAAATGTCAGAAAAAATACAGAAGAAAAAAGAATGAAAAAAGATCGAAAAACGGCGAAGAAACGGCGACCGAACAACGGCCAAAAAATGGGCCCAAGGCCCATGGTCGCCGGCGACCATGGAATTCCGGCAACCCAAAAATCGCCGGAAGACCTTTTTTTCGGGTCCTTTTCGTGTTTTGAGTTGATTGGCCCCTGTGATTTTTCCAAAATCTGATTTTTCGTGCATGAAATCCGTCGATCTTCGTCAACATCACGGATTCGCCGCCGAAATCATTGGATGATCATTAGATGCCTCGAAATCGCCAACCGGCCGACAAAGAAAGCACACTTTCTGCCTGCCCGATCGTGAAATCGACAGGACAGATATTGCCGGCACGTTGACATTAATCAATGTCTGAAATTGCATCGCCATCCGACATCGAACAACATGTGGATCCACCGGCGGTCATCGCAAGAAGAATTCCAAAAGATGCGGCGCGGCCCGCGACTCTTCAGGCGACTTGGCGACCAATTAATGAGGTTAAATGACCCATTTTATGACAAGTTAATGCGGTCATTAACTCATTATTTTGGACGGCCCAATCAGAAGCAAGCAAATGAGAGTTACAAGTCAAAGGATTTATGGCATGAAAGCCATGAAACTCCTCCCATGATGGGGATTAAAAGCAATTAAAGGCTCATTATTCTCCATCGGCCAATCAGATTCAAGGAAAAAGGAGTTACAAAACAAATACTTTAAAACTTGTAACTCCTCCCATTATGAGTATTAATGCATTCAATGCTCATAAAGCCTCCTAAATGGCTACCAAAGGCCTATAAATAGGCCGGAGGGCATTCCAAAGGGAAAGGAGCTAGCTCTCGCTCTCCCCCGACAAAGACAAAAAAATCCAGAGCCCCTGCAACTCTGCTGCAAAGACCACCAAAAGGTGATTGAAGCACCCTTGGGGGGCCACCCCCCCAAGGACCTCCCTTCTTCTACCAACATGGCTAAAACGTGGCTTTTCAGCCCGTTTACTTAGCTTTTTATCGGATATAAGACCTTCTCTTGGTCTTTGTCCTTTAAAAATCTGAGGTTAAAAAGCCAAGCCAAGAATCCAAGCATCGTGTTCTCATCTGCATGGACGATGGAGGAGCCCATACATGACTCGCGACCGTCGATCTGAACGTGTCCCCACAATCGAATGAGAAGTCAGATTCCTTTTCTTGATTTCTATTGTACTTTATTTTTCTTTTAGAGACAAAAATTACAATTCTTGTCTTTCATAATGGATAAGACTTGTAAATCGCCTTTTACGGCAAAATTGCCTTTCACGGCAACAAATGAAATCGCCTTTCACGGCATTCAAAAAAAAACCTTTTGTCTCTTTTCTTAAAATATGTGTGCAATAGAAACTAGAAAAAGTTTCATTTCCCCTTTCTACTTGTGAAGGTGGATCTTCGGATCACCATTCCTAAATTCCAAGTAGAAAAGTGAAATTGGCATACTCGTACAAAAAAAAGAGAAAGATGTTGATACCCTTATTCTTTTCTTCTCCTCCCCTCCACCGTACCCCGAAAGACCCGGGGCGGAGGCAGCGGGAGAGAGGGAAGAATCGGGTCCATCAATTGAGTAAGTGTTCGTGTGTATGTGATTATTATTCGATTCGATTATGAACAAGTGATAGTAAACTTATTCAAATTCAGTTAATATTTGATTCGATCGAGTCAGCACTACTTAGTTTCGACCATGTGATACCCGACAAGGTTGAACTTGGTTTAGTTATTCGAGACTACTGCAATAAGTCATCTAGAGCACCTGAACTCCAGACCTGGGTAGCCAGCTAGCCCTTGGTCGGGCTGCCGATGACATCCCAACTAGATTCACTTTCTTTTGAGAGGATGAGCTCAATGTAGTAGTCAATTAGTATAATTTTATTCTACCTTGATTCACAAGCATAAATTATTCATTTTTCGCACAATGTGCCTAGTTATTTCTTAACATTGACATTTGTTAATTTAATTGTCTTCTAATTCAATTTGTAACATTATGTATTTCCTTATTAATGCCTATACTTGCTGAATTGTCGTATTGAGATACTATTCTTGTTGTCACAGTCGCAGGTGCAGCTCCCGGCCTTGAAAAGGCCCAGGAGGGAGAGGAGGGCACCGAAGAGGTTCCTCCAGGATTAGAAGAGTGACCGGATCAGGGGCCAGCGTAGATACCTCCTTCGGAGCGCATGATGTACTTTTGAGGATTGCAGATAGTGTGTGACTAGCCCCTTTTTGTGTGGGTCACACTTAGTTGTTTTGTTATATATGTGATTATATTTTTAATATAGTTGTATAGGGTTCTTTTATACACCCTCTTTTGTTAATCAATGTATATACTTATATAATTCTTTTGTATTAAACTTGAATGTTTAATTGGAATGGATGGGAAATGATACCTTTTGTGTACAAATTACAGCTTCTGCTACAAATTAAATGTTATTGACAGGTTCTAGTGAGCTTGGCTCATATGTAGAAAAAGTTTTTTTTTTTCTCATTCGTGTGTTGTATTTGGCTCGAGACAAATACAACATCACGGGAGTACGTATGTCTCACCTCGGGGATTACCCTAGGCCAGGGTGATCCGAGACCGGGATGTGACAGGGGGCGTCAATTGTCAGATTAGAAACCTCCAAAACCACAACATGATTAATAGTTAAGAGTTATTATGGTTTTATTATAGGCCAATAGTGAAGAATGTAGGTAATCGATTCATCACATAGATCATTTTATTTAGGTTTGTAACTCAAATAATGAAGAACTTCTTCGGGCCTAAAGTATCACACCTAACCACCATTCTTTTCAATAATTTTCAATTCCAAGAAGTGACTTTACCAAACACCTCCATTTTTGTACTCACCAAGTTTCAAAAACCCCTTTCTTTTGCCTGGACCTTTAATCCATTTAAAACACAAACCGGTATTTATAGAATTTGCCTGAAGTGCTTACTAGATGATCCCAAATCTGTGTGGTCTTATCTTTTCCCTCTAATATGGATGATCTATGATTTTCTTTTTAAAATAGAATAACCTTGTTTGTTCAGATCAAAGCTCCATCAAGCTCATTGTAGTCCTCCAATTTGTACATTGGAAAGGTATTGTAACACCCCGACCCAAATTAATGATGTTTATACTGTTAATTAATTATGTTTTGTTTAGCTTAATTGTGTTTAGGTGCTAAATAAGTCTATTTAAGTAATTTAGCCCTGTAGTAGCCTTTGGGTTAGGTCATGAGTCATAGGAAGGTAGGTTGTAGCCGATTTGACTCGGTTTAGTTGAGTTAAGGTCTTTTTCGTAATTAACAGTTTTCTAATGTTGCATCATATGCACATCATCTCAATATCATCACGTGTATCTCAACGAGCATGTTGATTTTCGTATTGAACTCTACTCCATTTGATTGACCATTGAGTAAGTGGGCCGTCATTTGACTATTTAAAAAAATACTAGAAATAAGGGGACTTTCTTGTAAAACTGGGAACCTTATCTCTTAAAATCCATCCAAAAACCATTTCAATTGACCCATCCTTTTGTAGCTACAAAGAGGAGCTTTCTTCCTTTCTTTTCCTTCATTCTCTCCTTCTCTCTTTTCCAATCACTACAAGGAATTGTTGCATGTGTATTTGGAAGCAAGGCTTGGAGTCATCTTCATCTTCTTCATCCTCCTCTATTCTTTGTTGACAACAACCCATCTCCACCATCCCCTACTCTTTCCAAATTCGGACTTCTTGCTATAGGTAAAAGTCAAACTTTTTTTTTTTCGTTTATGTTTTTGAGTTGTAATGGAGTCAAGAGACTCTTAGTTAATCATGCATGCATAATCATTAGTATTTTTCATGTGTATTTTGTCTGGAGTTTCTATTTGGGGGTTTTTGATTCATTTGAGCTAAGTTCGTGAAGGAAGCTTGGAAAGCTTAAAATTGAGGCAAGTATAAGCTTTAATATCAATCACATAGTGTTTATTCTTTGATTAACTTAGAATTTCTATTATGTTAAGCTTTTTAGCCTCTTAATGAAATGACAATAGAGTGATTAGTTCTACTTAGAATGAATAATGGAATGTATATAGTGTTTATGTTGTAAATGGGAGCAAGGAGGCTCAGTGGTGCAGGTTAATTATTTAATGAAAGTAGGTACGAAAAATGAATGGGAGAATGAAACAAATCTAAAAATATTTTTCGAGCAAATATTTGTCGCAGAAAATCCGAAAATCATCGCCCAATATAATCTGCCAGTTCGTCGCCTATTAGGAGTCGGTGAATATTTTTGTCGACGATCACAACTAATCGTTGCCAAATATTAATTTTGAAAAACTTAGATTTCTACCTTAACACAGGCAGAGGTCCCAATAATCTGATCTTTATTTAATATCAATTCACAAGTGATTAAACTAATGATTAACTCTAATCCATTTTTAAAACAATCAACCACAAAGAAAGAAGGACGCATAATTTTTACATGGAAAACCCTACTCGGGAAAAACCACGGGCCTTATCGTCTACACCAACAGACAACCAAGCACTATTTGAATAAAAAGTTACAAGATATATTCAGAACCCTTTCCCAGTTGTTAACTCAACCTAAGGACTGCACGATCTTGCCGACTGCACGCCGTTCACCTTCACCATGCTTGAAACAACCACCTTGAAAGCCTTTTCAAGATGTCTCTATTTCAGAAGAGTAGAATGAAGCATGAATCCAAAGCTTGAAAACTTCAGCACATCAGATGATAGCCTTGGGGGAGGATGGATCTCTCAAGTTCTCTCTGAAGAATTTCTTTGTTGGAGAAAGGTGTCTTTGAATAGAGAGATAAAGGGTTTATATAGCCCTTAATTCGTGCCTCAAGAGTTGTAAAGCAAGTAGGATTTAAAGAAGTAAGTTTGAGGGAATTGGAACACAGTTCTGGGCAAGTTTCTAATTTGGCGCTCAGGTTCGCTCGAGCGAACAGGGAATTCGCTCGAGCGAACTGCTCTCTTTTTTAAGTCATTCAGCACAGGGACTGCGTGGGTCGAGTGAACTTAAAGGTAGGTCGAGCGATCATAGTTCTGTGAGGGGTTCGCTCGAGCGGTCATTGGGTTTGCTCGAGCGAACTGCATTCTGCCTGCAGATTTTCAATCCAGAAGCTTGATGGCTCGAGCAAACTGAGGGATGGGTCGAGCGATGACACTTCTGTGAAGGGTTCGCTCGAGCGAATGAAGGTTCGCTCGAGCGACCTCTATCAGTTCCAGAATTTTGAGAACTCCTCCTTTAAACAAATTCTTCAAAGATGGGCAGTCCTTTTCTAAGTAAAATACAAGTTTAAAGAATCCTGATTTTGTCCAATACCCAATGAATTAGCCAACCTAAAAACCTTACAATCTCTCCCTTTGGCAATTCATAGACAAAACACCTAATACATGAAAAATCTACCCCTATCCATTCAACACAAAAGACTCAACTAAAGCAAAAATTCTACGCAAATAATGTTGATCCTTGTTGAACACCTGCAAAGACTTTTACTCAATAAAGCAGAATGAAGTGAAGTGCATGAATCTCGCCTTTTTGGACATAAATTGTCAAAGAGAAAACATGAAACATAAAGGAAACGAAACAGGAAAACAATCACCAAAAATAACAGATCTAAACATCAGCAGAAGTACTATAAAGTCATCAAAAGTTAGTAACAATTCAAAAAGACAGTAATAAAGTTCCAAACAGAATGAAAGTCAAAACAAGCGAAAAGTGTCATCAAAAGATTGTCACTGATTTCCTTGTCCCAGTCTAGCAAGGATCTCAGCAAGAGCTTAATCAACGGAGTTGAATCTCCCAGTCACGGCAGCAAAGCCTTCATCAATTCGCACATTCAACCCCTGGACTTGAGCTTCTAGAAGAGCTATTCTGTCAGGCTGTTGTTGTTGCTCCCCCTGTCTATGTGCAGGTGCAAACTCTTCTTCCATTGCAATATCTTCTCCTTGAATATTTTGTTGAACGTGAGCAGAAGATAGAGTAAGAGTGCGAGCCTTTATAGGATTCCGGATCCTTTGAGTTGGTTCATTCTATCTCTTTGGAACTTCTTTCCACAGAAGAAATTCACTAATGAATGTTGCAAAAGGAAGGATTGCATTTCTTTTGGCTGACAGCATCTTGAAAAAGAAATTTAGAATCACTTGAGGAATATTCAGTTTTTTCCCTGTGCCAATGCAATAGAGCAAGTATCCATTCTTGTGACTGACATCAGATGTGTGCCCACGTGGCTCTGGATTATGGCAAACAAATCGATTAAGAAATCGATATTCTTCAGTAAGATTGCCATGAGGAATAAGACCTGAAGGCTAAGGAGTTTCTTCTCCACACAGAAGAGTTCCAATCTCATCAAAATTAACTGGGAATTGACTTTCATCAGAAAGAGGATAATCAGCTCTGTCTGGTATCAGAATATTCAGAAATTTCGAGATCTCAGTTGTGGTAATGTTAAGCCATTTTCCTCTGACAAAAGTCTTCAAAAATGCTGCTGAATCAGGGTCCTAAAAAGAGATAGGTTCCATATTGCAGTAGAACTCACGAACCCAATCAGGGTAAACCTCTCTGATATTGAATTTTAAAAGAGAATCCCAGTTCCTATTGATGATGGATCGACAAACAGCTTTCCCAAGAAGTGCATCATCAATTACTCTTTCTGATTCAACTGTCCGATTTACAAATTGTTCATGAAAAATAATGGATTTGTTAACAGAAGGCAACCGATGACGATCATATTGAGATTGAGAGGAGGAAGACTCAGCATGGGTTCTTTTCTTTGGTGCCATCATAAAGAGCTGTAAATAATCATTCCAAGTCAATAGTATTCAATCAAATGCTGCAGACAAAAAAGGGTATCACCACCCATCTCCACCAATCACCACACACAATCCAAAAAAAATATGCATAAGAAATTCATCCAATCCCTTCAAAAATGGGTATAACAATCCAGCTCACCCAAACAACATAGAAGATCTCAAGAAAAAAAATATAACTTTCACCCATTCACATTTTCATCTCCAACTTCCATTCATTCACAATCACCAACAAATGCTTAAGAAATTAAGAAAGAGGAATAAAGCAACTAACAAAAACTGAGAAGAATAGTGCAAATCAATTTCCAATCCATCCAATGCAAAGGATGAAATGAATAGAAAGAAATGAGAAAGGGGAAAGATAATATGAAGATAATAAATCACAATGCACAATATGAAGATAGTAAAAAGAAATGAGAAAGGGGAAAGATAATGAAAAATGTGAACCGAGAAAAGATGAAGAAAATAGTGATGAAGAGAAGAAGAAGAAGAAATACCTAGAGGAGGAAGAACGCACAGTAGCAAGAAGTTGAAAAGGAGGGTTAGGGTTTCGCAGATGCAGCAATAAAAGAGAAGAAGAATGGAAGAAAAATGAGCCCCTGCGTGGATTTATGTTCGTCAGGCTCGCTCGAGCAAACTGCCAAGGGTTTTGAATCCTTTGTACACAGTGCGGCAAAAATTCTCTAACTGTCATTATTCGGTTAAATCTCTCCATGAACAATGAAAACAAGTCACTGTAGAAATTTTAATAAACTTAAGTACACAGTGAAAAAGTGAACAATATGACCAGAAATAAAAATAAAGATAAGAAACTTGTGTGATCCACTCCCTCTTAATCTCCTTAAAATGAACAAAATTGTTGCATAGGGAGCACACCCATCAACAAAAGGTTGAGCAAAATAGATTCCTTCATTTTTTTTTGTTAATTTTGAACGTTTTCCCTTTCTTCTCCTCCTTTTTTTTTTAAATCCAATGATGGGTTAAACCATCATGGGTGACTTTCACACTATTGAACGTGGTAGTCTTCTCCAAATGAAAATTACAAATCAAGTGGAAGCTTTCACACACATTCATAGGTAGTTCTCTTCCTCCGATTTATCCTTATTGCCACGACATCTCTCAAAGATGAAGACGGAGATAGTAGTGAGAGAATCGAAAACGATCCGTGCTGTGCAACAAAAAAATAGTCATGTAAAAAAGTGATTGTGCACTTAAATAAATAAAAACTTATGGAGTGTAGGGAATAAGAGAAATCTCTAAAGATTTCTGTAAAGATTCAAACCTCGTTGCATCTAATGGTTTTGTGAAAATATCAGCAAATTGAGACTCAGTAGGAATATGATGCAAAGCAATTGTTCCCTCCTCCACGAGATCACGAATGAAATGATGCCTGATATCTATATGCTTAGTTCGAGAATGTTGGACAGGATTCTTGGAAATATCAATTGCACTCTTATTGTCACAGAAAACAGTCATTGTGTCTTGCTCAATTCCATAATCCTGCAGCATCTGTTTCATCCTAAAGAAGCTGTGTGCAACAACTTCCAGCAGCAATATATTCAGCTTCAGCAGTCGAGAGAAAAGTCGAAGTCTGCTTTTTACTATGCCAAGCAACCAAATTGTTCCTAACAAAGAAGCATCCACCAGAAGTACTTTTTCTATCATCCACACATCCAGCTTAATCAGCATCAAAATAGCCAACAATGTTGTGTTGGTGTCTTTTGACATCCAAATTCCATACTCAATAGTCCCGCCAATATATTTGAGAATTCTTTTCACGGCATGAACATGAGACAACTTTGGTTTCGCCTGATATCTCACGCAAACTCCGACACTGTAAGCAATATCAAGACGACTGGCAGTAAGGTAAAGAAGACTACCTATCATGCTTATGTACATTTTCTCCTCAATATCCGAACCATCAACATCAAAACTGATTTTAACAGTGGTGCTCATCGGAGTCCTAGCATGTTTCGAGGATTGCATTCCAAATTTTTTCAGCAACTCTCTAGCATATTTTGGCTGAGAGATGAAAACACCAGAAGTGGTTTGCTTAATCTGTAAACCCAGGAAGAATAATAACTCTCCAACCATACTCATTTCAAATTCTCTTGACATACTTTCCGCAAATTCTTCAGACAAAGATTCAGACGTCGAACCAAAAATGATGTCATCAACATATACCTGTGCAATAATAATGTTGTTCTTGTCTCTTTTAATGAACAAGGTCTTGTCAACACTTCCTCTTTGAAATTCATTCTCAATCAGAAATTTCGTCAACCTCTCATACCAGGCTCTTGGTGCTTGCTTCAATCCATAAAAAGCTTTTCTCAGTTTGTAAACATGAGTTGGAAAATGAGGATCTTCAAATCCTTTTGGTTGTTCAACATATACTTCTTCATTCAGGAAACCATTCAGAAAAGCACTTTTGACGTTCATTTGAAACAATTTAATATTCAGAAAACAAGCAATAGCAAGCAACAATCGCACTGATTCAAGTCTAGCAACAAGGGCAAAAGTCTCATCAAAATCAATTCCTTTAATTTGTGTATACCCCTGAGCTACTAGACGAGCTTTGTTCCTAATCACTTGACCCGACTCATCAGTTTTGTTTTTGAAGATCCATTTAGTTCCAATGACATTAGTATGAGTGGGTCTAGGAACAAGCTTCCAGACTCGATTCCTTTCAAATTCAGCAAGTTCATCATGCATAGCATTTATCCAAGAATCATCCACAACAGCATCTTTAATATTTTTTGGTTCTAAAGTGGAAACATAACATACATGACTTACCTCATCACGTACTTGTTTCCGAGTTTTCATGGGAGCAGAGACCTCACTAATAACCTTGTCCAGAGGATGATCTTTGATAACTTGGCCTTTTTGAGATCGAGGATAAATAGCTAAAGGAGAGGCACTCTTCTCTTCAAATTGTCGAATAATATCAGGTACATTGAGCTCAGAAGATGAATTCTTTGGACTATCAGGTTCAACAGTTGAAATTGTTTCCTTTTGTTTTTATGAATCCGATTTACTTTGGCTTTTAGTTTCTTTATGAACTTGTTCAGAAGAAGGAGAAAATATCAGTCCTTCTTCATCATCAGAAAAATAATCAATAGTTTCTGCACCATCTACAACCACATTAATAGACTCCATGACAACAGAATTTTTAAGATGAAACACTCGATAAGCTTTGCTTGTAAATGAGTAACCAAGAAAGAGTCATTCATCACTTCTAGAGTCAAATTTTGACAAGTGTTCTCTATCCCGAAGAATGTAACACTTACTGCCAAAAGTTCAGAAATATTTAATGTTTGGCTTGACTCCTGTTCATATTTCATATGGGGTGGTTTTTGTTCCTGGACAAAGATAGACACGGTTAATAACATAGACAGCTATATTTACAAATTCAGCCCAAAATCGTTGTGGAATATTTTTACTATGTAACATCACAAGTGCCATCTCTTGTATCGCTCGATTTTTTCTTTCAACTACCCCATTCTGTTGTGGTGTTTTAGGTGCTGAAAACTCATGTTTAATTTCATGTTTGGAGCAAAAAGTTGAGAAATCAGAATTTTGAAATTTTGTTCCATGATCGGATCGAATTTTGGTAACACCTATGAAATCTTTTCCTTTATTTGCAATAAGCAAAGACCACAAATCATTAAACACATCAAAAGTTTCTAATTTATCACATAAGAAACGCACCCATGTTAATCTAAAAAAATCATCAACTGTCAAAAATATGTATTTCTTACCACCAATACTTTCAACTTTAGTTGGTCCCATAAGATCCATGTGCAAAAGTTCTAAAGGTCGTTTAGTGGTAAGAGAATCGACCTTTTTATGTGGTGCTTTAATCTGTTTACCAACTTGATAGGGACCGCAAACAATATTCGGGGCTCTTTTAAGTTTGGGTGGCCAACGGACCAGTTCATGAGTTGACAATTTTTCCAGGTCTTTGTAATTCACATGGCCCAAATGTTGATGCCACAATTCAATGTCACTCACGATTGCAGAATTACAAGATAGTTCTTTCTCTGAGGAGACAATGTAACAGTTGTCTGGATTTCTTATTCCATGCAGCATTGTTTTTCCCTTTTTGTCCACAATTATGCAATCTTTTGCTGAAAAATGGACCTCATGATTGTCATCACATAACTGACTTATGCTCAAAAGATTTGTTCACAGTCCATCAACCAAATAAACATTATTTACTGGAGACATACCTGGTATGGACACAATTCCTGTTTCAATCACTTTTGCCTTACCTCCATCACCAAAACGAACACTTCCACCATTGTAATCTTCAAAGGTGGTAAATAAGGCTTTGTTTCCTGTCATATGTCTTGAACAACCACTATCCAAGTACCACACATTTGAATTAGTAGCACTTAGTACTGTAAGGACCACATTACAGCGCAGATCAGATTTACGGATCCAGATAGGTTTGGTCCTAATCTGTTGTGTAGTAGTGTTTTGCCTTCTACGCTGGTTTCTATTATAGTTTCTCAACTTATTGCAGTGTGGTCGTATGTGTCCCTTAATTCCACAGAAGTGACAAATTGGAACAAATTTAGGTTTAGAAAAATTCTTTGGATATGAAGCATTTGGATAGACAGTAGGCTATGCATTCATTGTAGGTCCTTGAACAAACACAGTTTTAACTTTGTCTTTTAAAGTAGAAGCGCCTTGGACATATCCAAGTCCAGCTTTCGAGGAAGGAAGCAATTGACTTCCCAGAATTTCATTCAGCTTCACTGATCCAGTGTTCATCTAGTTAATTGAAGCTTTCGTTGTTTCCAACTCAGCAAGGGCCATCTTAAATTTTCCAGCCAGATTGTCTTTTTCAGATTTGTAAGAGTTCAACTCGTTTTGCAAATCCAACAATTCAGTTTTAGCCTTCTGAGACTTTTGCTGCAGGAGATCATTCTCTTGACCTGCAAGAATCAATTTGTCAAACAAAATTGCTCGTTGATTCTCTAATTGTCTTACCTTGGACTAAGAATTAGTCAATGAAGTTTGTAAAGATGAGTTCTTTTCTTCCATTGCCTTCAATTTCAAGGCTCTCTTCTCACTAATTTTTGACATTCTCATATATTCAAGAAGCAGCTTTTGATAATCTTCATCTCCTTCCTATTCTTCATAAAAAATTTGGTTAATATCTAAATCCTCTTCAGACTTAGATTCCTGCACAGAAGAGATGTTAGAGAGAGCCATGAAAGCAACAAATTTTTCAGACTCACTTGAAGGTGAATCAGGTTCAAACACATCCTCATCAAATTCTTCATCCCAAGCAACATTGAGGGCCTTGCTTTTATTCTTTTCTCTGCGATTCGCACACTTAGAAGCAGTGTGTCCATATCCTTGACATTCGAGACATTAAATTGGCTTTGTTGTACCCTTTGATCGATTCTGTTCAGTTTTGGGTACAAATTTTCCTTTAGAAGGTGGCTTGAAATTTGATGAGTCCTTCTTGTTAAAAGTCTTTCTATTTTTCCAAATCTTTTTCAATTTCCTCTCAAGATATGCCTCAAATTGTTCATCATCTGTATCACTTTCAAGATCACAAATTTCAATATCAACCATTGAACTGGATGATACTAAGGCAATGTCCTTTCCCTTTTTCACTTGACAGTGATTAGCCTTGAAAGTTTGCAAATTTCCAATTAGTTCTTCAACTGTTAACGAATTCAGATCCTTATTCTCCTCGATGGCAACTACTTTTGGACAAAATCGTTCTGGGAGAGACCTCAAAATTTTCTTAATGACTTTATGTTGAGAAATAGGTTCTCCTAGATTAAAAGATGAACTCACACTCTTTGAAAGTTTCGTATTGAATTCATCGAAAGTTTCAGATTCTTTCATACGTATCGTCTCAAAAGCAGTTGTCAAGTTCTGGAGTTTTGTTTGCTTGACAAACTCTGTTCCTTCATGAACAGTTTAAAGAATATCCCAGGCAGCCTTTGCAGTAGGGCAAGCAGAAATCCTATGGAACTCAGATGCAGTGACTCCATTACAAATAGCATATATGGCCTTATTATTGAAATTTGACTTGTTTTTCTCATCAAGAGTTCATTGGGCTCTGGGTTTTGGTTTTGTTTGCCCATCAACAACTATGGTGGGTTCAGTAAATCCTTCAACCACAACTTCCCGGACTTGGTCATCAATAGCATTTAAAAAAGCAATCATTCTTACTTTCCAGTAAGAATAATTGGATCTATCCAGAAAAGGAGGCTTGCTGGTAGATGTTCCTTCTCTATTGATATCCATTAGAGATCAGTAAAAAGATCACATAAAAGGTTAGTGCAACCTGCTCTGATGCCAATTGAAAAACTTAGATTTCTACCTTAACACAGGCAGAGGTCCCAATAATCTGATCTTTATTGAATATCAATTCACAAGTGATTAAACTAATGATTAACCCTAATCCAGTTTTAAAACAATCAACCACAAAAAAAGAAGGACACAGAATTTTTACGTGGAAAACCCTGCTTGGGAAAAACCACGGGCCTTATCGTCTAGGCCAACAGACAACCAAGCACTATTTGAATAAAAAGTTACAAGATATGCTCACAACCATTTCCCAGTTGTTAACTCAACCTAAGGACTGCACGATCTTGCTGACTGCACGCAGTTCACCTTCACCGTGCTTGAAACAACTGAAAGTCCGGGATCCTAACCCTAGAGGGGGGAGGGGTGAATAGGGTGATCTACACTCAATGACTAATTATGACCAATTTTAATTTCTTAACAAACAACTAGTCACATGTGATGATTAACAAACAATATGCGGAAGCTTAAACAAAACAATCACCACAAAGCAATCACCATAACACAATGATTTATAGTGGTTCGGCCTCAATGCCTACATCCACTACCGGCTTGTGTCCCAACACCCCACCGGATTTCCACTATTTATGCTTTTGCAAAAGGCTAAGCAATAACCTCTACAATATGCTTTCCAAGGATAAGCAATAACCTAACAATGTTGTTTTTCTAGGCTTAACAACAACCTATACAAGATGCTTTTCTAGGCTAAGCAATAACCTTTACGCAATGCTTTTCTTAGGCTAAGCAATAACCTTTACAATAAAGAGATTTTCTCTCAAGGTAGTGTCTTCACAAAACACTCTAAGAGAATACAATTTAGCTCAATTACAATGCCTCTTAATTAGGCGGATATGAAATTGAAAAACTAACTCACACAAACACTATATGAATGCAAATGTGTATGTTCATGATGTGTGTGTGTGATAACTTCAATCAAGTTAAAATGAAGGCTCAATTAATGTATGCTTAATGCATTTTAAAGTTTAAAGCTCACAAAGATTTGATTGAAGTGAAATGCAAATCACATGTATAAATACTAACTTGTTGATGATATAAAAATCAAAGGTTCACAAGTTGTATGAAACTATTTAAGACTAAACATGTGATGCATGTGCTATGTTGTTTTCAAAAACAAAGGTTTAACTAAAGTTTTAAATGAATGAAAACAACAATTTGATTCAACCAAGTAAATGAAACATGTTACAAAAGAAATCAAAAGTTTTGACAAAACATGTTTTCTAAAGTTTTAAAACAAACTTGGTTTGAAATCAAGGGTGAAGAATCCAATCCAACTTAAATCAAAGATTAAGAGAAGTGATGGATTCAACACATCATAGTTAACATGCTAAAATTAATTTACCAATAATTTAAACAAAGCATGAAACATATGATAATGAAAAGTAAAACTTACTTAGAGATTTAACTTCATTAATCCAAGCTTTAGCTTTCCATTAGACCCCTTGATCTCTCTTAGTTCATCCCCTTTCTTTTGTCTCCAAACACCTCAAAGAAGACTCAAAAGTTCCACTTTTATCCCCACATTTACAAGGGAATGAAACTCATTTTATAGCCAAAAAGTCACTTCTGGCGTGTCCCCGGTCGACCTGGTACAAGGGGCGGTCGACCCGGGCTCAACGGTCATAAATCTGACCGTTTGAAAAGAGGCCCAACGGCTCTTTCCCGGTCGACCGCGCAGTGTGGCCGGTCGACCGGCCACACTGCGCGGTCGACCCGAGCCTGGGACCAAAATTCCCAAATTTGCATATTTTATGCATATTTCAAAGATTTTCTTTAGGGAATTTTTTTGGGCCATTAAATCAAGCTTGGAAACATGTTTTAAATCAAACTAAGTGGTTTAAAAACATGAAACACAAAAAACCTAAAATGATTTGAAACTTTTAAAACCATTGGCTAGCTTGATTTATAAAACTCTTTTAAAAAACAAATGCATCCAAGAGTAAAACCAAAACATGCATAAATCAAATGATTTACAAGATTTAAAACAATGCATGAGTAAATCAAGATTTCAAGTTTTCTTAAATCAATGCATGTGTGAAAATTCAAATGATGCTAAGATGATAATGCATCCATCAAATTGCAATACACAAAATTCCTAACAATCTCCCCCTTTGCAATTTGATGGCAAACCTTATTCAACACCGAATTTACACACTGAGTCTTCAGCTCCCCCTAAGCTGGACAAGTCTTGAAATCTCTTGGATGCTCCTTCTCTTAGCTTGGGCTCTAGTTCTTTTTCTTCAATCTTCTTGATGCTTGGAGCTTGATCATCCTTCAAGCTTTCTTTTCAATAACCAAGCATCTTCTTTAGCTCCCAAGCTTTCTCTTCTATCAACTCTCCCCCTTTGACCATGCACTCTCTCCTTTTGGCAAGATATGCATTCTCTCCCATTGTAGAAGATCATACACTATCTCCCCTTAGGATGTATGGACATGCTCACCCTCTTGAGACAACTTGATTGCTTTCTCCCCCTTTGACATTAAATTGCAAAGGTACCTACACACATGAAATAAAGAAAATACCTTTTAGTAGCACCTGTTAACAAATGAAAACGAAAATGAAATACATAACAGGCCATCATGTATGGTTAGAAGTCTCTAAGGGTTCATAGCCAATACAAAGGTCAATTTGATCAACACTAATACTTCCTAAGAAGGTTTATACTCCCCCTCAATCCATTCTCTTCTTTTGTCAAACTTTTGACAAATATATAACTATTTGGAGCAAGAAGAAGATGGTTTTACCAATTGAGGAAAAACTTCAAGGAAAGAATTAGACACATGTAACTATAGAGCTTAATATGATCAAATTGCCAATATAAAGAGCAAGGCCATGGAGAAAAGCGATCATGGATACCAATTGGAATAAATATATAAAACAAATATACCAATTGAGATTGAAGGATATGACTATTAAAACAATCACTCTAATATGGAGTTAAAAAGAATATAACTATTAGGAAAAATCCAAATTAGAGCTATCCATGATGTTATGGGGTTTACTAATCATAGCATCAATCAATATAACTTATGAAAATCATATGCTATGAAAGTTTTGAAATCATTTCATTCAATCAATAAATATGACTATTAATGCACAAGAATGAGTGAAATGAAATTCAAACATGAAGCCAACCTCAACTAATAACCAACCAATATTATGAACACATAAGCATGGTGGTCATGAGATATACCTATATGAACAAGAGGGGTAGCAACATGAAAATTATGATGCTAATGGAATGTGACATGGAATGTAAACATATTACTATCAAGTTCAATCCAATGTACACAATGTCTATCACATTCATAAGAAATCAAATCAATCGAAAATTATACCAATTGAAACCAATTGAATTTGATAACATGATAGGGAGCAAGAATGTGGTAAACACAAAATTCCATCAAGCATCATAAATGGATATTCATCACTTTTAATGGTATAACTTATAAGCATGGTGATGAACATGAGAAATTGCATAGAAAGATATAATCTTAAAAGAACATGCAATTTACAAAGTGTCAAAATCATATGAATTCAACATCTAAGAAATCCATCAAACGATAGATATAACTATGAAATATAAGAAATGAATTTCAAAGAGGTTCATATGATTAAGCACACTATTATGAAGTTGAAACATGTATAAAGAATGATATCAATAAGAAACTATACATGAATCAACAACATAACCATCCATTTAATAATAACTAGAAAGCACAAAGGATGGATTTAAGAGTTCTAATATGGTATCTTCAAATATAACTAAGATCACAACCATACATGGAACTCATTGACATTTGCATAGAGAGGATCAATTACAATCAAGATCTAACTCATACCATATCATCAATAAAGAATATAACTATGTAAGCACAAGAAGGCATGAAGTTAAGGAAATCAATCTATCATGCAACATCTCCACTCTTAGCAAATGTACTAAGCTTACACTGCAATGGAAAATGATATGAGGTCTATACCAAATGAACTTAGCACATTAAATCACATATGTACTTATTAGGCTCAAATGATAATAAAACAAAAGATTTTATTATAAAGCACATAAACAATCATCAATTTGCATTAATGAAAATATATACCAAGTTAGGCACAAACATGCAAATCAATGAAACCATATCCAACCATGCAATGTAAGACATCAAAATCAATTTGCATAAAAAGAATGTAACTAAATGAGCAAAGATGCAAATTGTTTGTAAATTTTATTTCCTTTCAAAAGATATATTCATAACTAGGCACAAGGAAATAAATTCAAGGAAAATCCCTTTTATAAATATAACCAATAAAGCTTAGAACATTTTCCAACATCAATTGATCATGAAAAAACTTAGCTATGAGAGCATATGTAATCACAATCAATTGACCATCAATAGAAATGCAATGCAAGAGATATAACTAAATGAGAGCAAAAAGCAAATCTATCTAGATGAAATTATAATCAAATGATTTTGAAAACCATGATATGTAACTAGAGAAGTACATGAAAACAAAATCAATTGATCACAAATAAACATTGCATTTAAAGAAATGTAACTATGAAAGAACATAAATGCAAATGATCATGACCAACAATATGATTTACCTATAAAGGATAGGTTGGTCAATGAGGTTCAAGGCCCTAAGGTTTGACTAAGTATATTACTTTAGGAATCCACCTAAGGTCTTGAGAGGGTTGATCTTTGAGGTCTAGTTTAGAAGTCCCACCAACTATAGGAGATTTGACTTGATAAATTTTCAATTTAGACTTATCACCATTTTGTTTAGATTTAACTAAATTTAGCTTAGGTTGGTGAATAGTCTTTTGAGGTTGGTGTTTCTTCTTCTTAGGGGATTGATTTCTTTTCTTCTTATTTTCTCCCTTTATTTGACTTTTGAATTTTAAATTTAACTTTGTTACTTTCTTCAAAAGTTCTTTCATATTTTGATTTAAGGGAGATAGGTTGAGAAGCTTTTTGTTTATAGATTCTTTTATACTTGGTTTAACTTGTTTAACCCTTTTAGAATCTATCTTAGGAGACTCCTTTTTAATTGATTTAACTTGTTTAATCTTCTTGGAGTCTTCTTTGATTTTTAGTGTCTTACCCTTCATAGAGTTTGATTTTCCTTTCTTGAGTTCAAAGATGGGTTTAGACACATGGCTTCTTCTTAGTTTGCACTCAAACCTAAAATGCCCTTCAATGCCACAATAATTACATTTAGACATGGGCAAGGAAGTGTGAGTGCTAGAGAATGAGGACTCACCTTTCACAAAAGTGTTGGTGAATTTAGGGTCATGTGAAATATTCCTATTGTAACCAAGACCCGTCCTATCTCCTTGAGATTTACCCAATTTAAATAATTTTTCAAATTTTTCTTCACTTTGGGTAAATTTGCACTCATACTTTTGTTTGTAGCATTCAAGTTGAGTGACTTGGTTTTTAAGGGTTGAATTTTCATTTTTAACTTTTGTTAGTTCATTTTCAATTCCCTTAAATTTGTTTAGTTCTTCATGGGCAAGTTTTAACTCAAATTGAAGTATATTAACATTAGATCCAAGTTCTAAGATTTGCAAATTACTTTGATCATTAGACAAGTTTAATTTGGATTTTAAGTAGATAATGTTTTCATCTTGCCTTTTTAAAGTATCTCTTAGATTTAAGTTATCTTTAATATGCTCATCACAATTTAACTTTATTTTATTTAGTTCATCTTGAGCATTAGATAAATCTTTCTTAGAGATACTCAACTTGGATTCTAAATTGTTTAAGTCTTTGTCTTGCCTTTGTAATTGATCTCTTAGTTTAGAATTTTCCTTATTAAGATCATCACACTCTATCTTTAATTCACTTAGATCATTTTTAATATTAGATAGATTATGCAAAGAGATCATGAACTTAGATTCTACACAATTTATTAATTCTTCTTTGTCTCTAAGTTCATCTTTTGAAGAAACTAATTCATTGTTTAGTCTTTTAGATTCTTCTCTTAATTTTTTATTTTTCTTATCAAGCTCTATGGAAAATGTATATAATTCCTCATAGGCTTGTTGAAGGTCATCTTCATTTTCATCATTTTCTTCCTCTTTTAATTCAAATTGAGATTCATTAATTTTAAGGTTTGAATCTCCAATAGATGGAAGAAGGAGGGGTCTAGAAGAATCTACACATGAATCTAAACAATCTAACATAGTGGAATCCATTCTAATGATTTTCATGAAACCACAAAACTAGGGTTATGACTCTAGGTTTTTACACCTAATCAAGAGTTTCAAAACACTTGATCCTAAATAGAGCACAAGGCTCTGATACCAATTGAAAGTCCGGGATCCTAACCCTAGAGGGGGGGGGGTGAATAGGGTGATCTACACTCAATGACTAATTATAACCAATTTTAATTTCTGAACAAACAACTAGTCACATGTGATGATTAACAAACAATATGCGGAAGCTTAAACAAAACAATCACCACAAAGCAATCACCATAACACAATGATTTATTGTGGTTCGGCCTCAATGCCTACATCCACTACCGGCTTGTGTCCCAACACCCCACCGGATTTCCACTATTTATGCTTTTGCAAAAGGCTAAGCAATAACCTCTACAATATGCTTTCCAAGGATAAGCAATAACCTAACAATGTTGTTTTTCTAGGCTTAACAACAACCTATACAAGATGCTTTTCTAGGCTAAGCAATAACCTTTACGCAATGCTTTTCTTAGGCTAAGCAATAACCTTTACAATAAAGAGATTTTCTCTCAAGGTAGTGTCTTCACAAAACACTCTAAGAGAATACAATTTAGCTCAATTACAATGCCTCTTAATTAGGCGGATATGAAATTGAAAAACTAACTCACACAAACACTATATGAATGCAAATGTGTATGTTCATGATGTGTGTGTGTGATAATTTCAATCAAGTTAAAATGAAGGCTCAATTAATGTATGCTTAATGCATTTTAAAGTTTAAAGCTCACAAAGATTTGATTGAAGTGAAATGCAAATCACATGTATAAATACTAACTTGTTGATGATATAAAAATCAAAGGTTCACAAGTTGTATGAAACTATTTAAGACTAAACATGTGATGCATGTGCTATGTTGTTTTCAAAAACAAAGGTTTAACTAAAGTTTTAAATGAATGAAAACAACAATTTGATTCAACCAAGTAAATGAAACATGTTACAAAAGAAATCAAAAGTTTTGACAAAACATGTTTTCTAAAGTTTTAAAACAAACTTGGTTTGAAATCAAGGGTGAAGAATCCAATCCAACTTAAATCAAAGATTAAGAGAAGTGATGGATTCAACACATCATAGTTAACATGCTAAAATTAATTTACCAATAATTTAAACAAAGCATGAAACATATGATAATGAAAAGTAAAACTTACTTAGAGATTTAACTTCATTAATCCAAGCTTTAGCTTTCCATTAGACCCCTTGATCTCTCTTAGTTCATCCCCTTTCTTTTGTCTCCAAACACCTCAAAGAAGACTCAAAAGTTCCACTTTTATCCCCACATTTACAAGGGAATGAAACTCATTTTATAGCCAAAAAGTCACTTCTGGCGTGTCCCCGGTCGACCTGGTACAAGGGGCGGTCGACCCGAGCCTGGGACCAAAATTCCCAAATTTGCATATTTTATGCATATTTCAAAGATTTTCTTTAGGGAATTTTTTTGGGCCATTAAATCAAGCTTGGAAACATGTTTTAAATCAAACTAAGTGGTTTAAAAACATGAAACACAAAAAACCTAAAATGATTTGAAACTTTTAAAACCATTGGCTAGCTTGATTTATAAAACTCTTTTAAAAAACAAATGCATCCAAGAGTAAAACCAAAACATGCATAAATCAAATGATTTACAAGATTTAAAACAATGCATGAGTAAATCAAGATTTCAAGTTTTCTTAAATCAATGCATGTGTGAAAATTCAAATGATGCTAAGATGATAATGCATCCATCAAATTGCAATACACAAAATTCCTAACAACAACCACCTTGAAAGCCTTTTCAAGATGTCTCTATTTCAGAAGAGTAGAATGAAGCATGATTCCAAAGCTTGAAAACTTCAGCACATCAGATGATAGCCTTAGGGGAGGATGGATCTCTCAAGTTCTCTCTGAAGAATTTCTTTGTTGGAGAGAGGTGTCTTTGAATAGAGAGATAAAGGGTTTATATAGCCCTTAATTCGTGCCTCAAGAGTTGTAAAGCAAGTCGGATTTAAAGAAGTAAGTTTAAGGCAATTGGAACACAGTTCCGGGCAAGTTTCCAATTTGGCGCTCAGGTTCGCTCGAGCGAACTGCTCTCTTTTTTAAGTCGTTCAGCACAGGGACTGCATGGATCAAGCGAACTTAAAAGTAGGTCGAGCGATCATTGTTCTGTGAGGGGTTCGCTCGAGCGGTCATTGGGTTCGCTCGAGCGAACTGCATTCTGCCTGTAGATTTTCAATCCAAAAGCTTGATGGCTCGAGCGAACTGAGGGATGGGTCGAGCGATGACACTTCTGTGAAGGGTTCGCTCGAGCGACCTCTATCAGTTCCAGAATTTTGAGAACTCCTCCTTTAAACGAATTTCTTCAAAGATGGGCAGTCATTTTCTAAGTAAAATACAAGTTTAAAGAATCCCGGTTTTGTACAATACCCAATGAATTAGCCAACCCAAAAACCTTACAAATTTTCTGAATGAAGTTTTTTGCGACAACGCGTTATCGTCGCCAAATATCAATTTTCTACGAACGTTATGTCGACAAAAGGATATTTTTTGTCGCCAAATATCTATAATTCATTGCAAAAAAATGGATAAAAAAATGGTGAAAAGGAATTTGGCGACAAAATGGAGTCGTCGCTGAATTATATCTTTTACCGACAAACTATATGGTCGCTAAATAGTGTATGAATTGCCATAAGTTATAATAGGCGATGAATTAGTTTTGTCGCGCATAGTTTGTAGACATTAGGCGACCACTTTAATTCATCACCCAATATTAAACCTTGCCACAAATTCTCCTAGGCAACAAATTATATACGTCGGGGATGATATGCAAAGATATATTTATTCTTATTAGGCGACAAATAAAAGTCGTCGCTAAAAATAATATATTTATTTTATAAATTACTGCTTGCTACCTCAAAAACCTCCTATACGCTGAATATAATAAAAACTTCTCATTCAACTAAAATAAAATGTATAATAAAACCTTCCCATTCAACAAAAATAAAATGTACAATAAAACATGCCCATTCAACTCAAAAAAAAATGTACAATAAAACCTGCTCATTCAACTCAAATAAAATGTACAATAAAGTCTACTCATTTAACTAATAAAAAATGAATAAAACCTGCTCCTTCAACATATTAGGAAACATATAACTATTAAATCCAACCCACAAGTTTAGTCACGTCGTCCTTACTAATTCAAGTAAAAATGCAGCATCCAAAATAGTATAAGAACAATATTCTTATCAAAAACAAAAATACATTGATCTCCAGTCCCAACCTGTGGTACAAAAAAAAATTAGGAATTAAACATGGGAATCAAAAGCAAAGTAAGTGAGACAAAATAAAAGCTTGGAAAAATTAAAAAATAAAAGTGAAGTTGAAGAAAAACAAGTTGATTCAAGATCACAAACCTGAATCACTATCCCAACAGTTAATATGAGTATGTGATGTCCATGGTGAAATGGAAGTATACTGATGCAATACCCACAAAGTAAGAAGAACCTAGAAATCCAAACACCAAACAACACAACATAAAAATAAAAAAATAAAAAAGCCTCAAGAGAGTTTACTCTGATCTAATAACAGAAATCTCAGAGAAAATGATGGCCTCCCTACCAACCCATTTTACACAGAAGAAAAGGTAACTAAAACCACTCAATCTCTTAATGCATGCGAAAATGCAAGAAGGGTTTAGTAACTTAGAATCCAAAAAATCAAATCCACTAAGAAAATGAGGCTTATGAATAGTAGAAAATCCACCTTCAGTAACAGCAGCAATTGAGGACACCTACAAAAAGAAAAGAAACAAACCCATCGATTCCTTCATGCTTCAAGAGAAGAAAGCTGCGATTTGTAGATAGTATTCACACAAATGAGTGAGACCCAAGTATTAAATGAAATCTGAACAATGGCAAGGAGAAATTTCAAAGACAGAGGAAAAGAAGAAGTAAGAAGACAGCAAGAAAAAAGGAAAGGGTATTGAGGAGTTCAAAGATATAACTATTTCCATATTGGGAAGGTTTTGAGGAGTGCATTCAAGTTAACATGGTAAGAATTCATTTCCATGTTTCCTTTTCTTTGTTCCTTTTCTAATACAATTTTCACCTTGAAGCAAAAAAAAAAAAAAAAAAAAAAAAAAAAAAAAAAAAAAAAAACCGATGCAGCACTACAGGGGAGAATCAACTGCAAAGCTGCTCCCTCCCTGCACTAACAAGACTCCGCAAAGCCAAACCCAACCTTGCACTACAACTGGGCAGGTCTAAGCATAGCAACAGAATAGAACCAAAGCTGCTCAACACTCCATTGCAGCTCTGAAACTCTAAACTTACAGCACTACCAAACCACTCTGCACAACATTGCACTGCACAACTAAGAAAAGGAGAAACAAGCAACTGAAATAGTCACAGCCTATGCTGAGGGAAAAGTGAACACAACATATCACTCCTCACAGCTCTTCAGAACTCCTAACTGCTATACAGGGGAGCAACAGAATTGGCAAACTATGGCATTTAGCTTTCAGTTGTGGCATTCCTATCACATCAAAACTTTCAGCTGTGGCATTTCTATCACACTAAAGCACCTATAGCTTCTCTAATGGTTGGTGAAGCTACCTCACCCAATCTCTGTTCACCATCTCTGATGCTTAATACCAAACTGAATGTAAATCTATTGGGTTTCCTCCCATCCAAACAAAATAATCTCACTGTGTATCCAAAAACTAGTGCAGGAATATTTTTACTTATGTATGCAACCTAGCACTAATGCACATAAACTCAGAAATCAATTTTAAATGTTGCTTATTCAGTTAGGTTTCATATCTGAATCTTCTCTGTTTAAGTGCAGAAAATCATTTCTACAACTAGTTCCAATAGCACACAAAATTATCACACAGTTTCATACATAATTCGGCCATGCTGTGTGCTATTTAAAATCAATTTTTTGCACTGTTTCCAGCAAGAAATACAAACTGCATTTAATAAGTTTCTGTTTTGACTTGGTGTAAACATCAAGCATATAAAGAATAAGAAATGGGCAATTTCCTTTTTTTCATCAGAATCTATGACTCCCCTCTTTTAGCCCAAGAATTCTCAAGTCAAGTCAAGTCATGGGTGAGGCACTATCAATTGTCAAGTGTCGACTATCAAGACCTTGACTCTAAATTGATGATATGTCATTTCCATATAATGAGGTGCAAGTAGTCCCACTACACCAAAAATTGAAATTAGAAACGAAGGCTTGAAATGACCTTTAGCCGTTTCTATTTTGACGCGGTCTCAAACCGCTCGCAGAGGGAAAAGCCGTTTCAGTTGAAAAACGAACCCTTTTTAAGTACTAGGGCATCGTTCCCTCTCTGTTTTTTTCCCTTCGCGCCAATCTTCTAAAGCGTGCCCAAATCCCTTTTATTTCATTCCATTGGTGCCCAAAATCCTCATACCTCGTTCCAGATTGCTGCATCTTCTTCGAATGTCAGCGCCAATCTTTTGAGGAGCAGCGGAGAAAAGGATCCAGAAGATTCCGAACTGCAGCGTCTCCTTCGAAAAAACTGAGATTCGGGCATTGCTCGTAGGTTCTGCGTATCGGAGAACGGAGAAAGAGGAGCTTTTCTTTCAGGGGATTCCGGACTGCTGCGTCTTCTATGCACACCGTTGCTCGTAGAACAACAACGAAAGGAGAAGGAAGAAGAAGTGAGGACGTGAGGAAGAAGAAGCAGAACAACGCCGCTTTCTGTTGCAGAGAGGACGTGTGGAAGAAGAAGAGTTTTCCCCTAATTTTTCCCAAGTTGCAGAGAACCCAGATTCACTTAGGATCCGGTGCTTCCGTTGCCGGACAGGACTTCCACTAGTCGTCTTCGTCACTGCTAGGCCGTCGCCGGAGAGTAAGGAGGGCTTGGGTTGCAGACAGGATAGAAAACGAGGAAGGAAGATGATCGAGCCTGGGCTAGACCAGGTTCTGTCCAGTTCCTAGTCGGTTTTGACCTGACCCGTGTGGAGAAGCCCAGCAACAGCAAGCCGGGCTGACGTTTGTTTCTTCCTTTCCATCTTCTCCTTCAATACCACCAGACCCTGAAACTCTTCCTTAAGTAAGATTCAATTTTTTCTTTTCTAAGATTCAATTTTTTCTTTTCTAGTTGAATGCATTTGTTTGTGTTCTTCCATCTGCGCTAAAATCTCCTTGATTTCAGACACTAATTCGATTTTGTTGTCTGATTATTATTTAACTTTCGTTTTGTTTTGATTTGTTGGGGTTCATATCTCTGAGTGGTGGCTAAGTCTTTTCCACAAGTCTCCACAATTTGTCTTCTTCCTAGCATTCTCATCTCCATTTACCTGTTGTATTCACTCCATTAAAGAGGTATCTGAGCCCCATTTTTCTATTTCTAATTGAAATCTTTACCTCTTACCTAGTTGTTGTGGTCTTCTTTTCTGTTAATGCTTGATAGCATTCATTGTATAGATTTTAGTACACATCAAATAATCATCTTGGAATGTCCAATGTGATATCAACAACGATATACAAGGAATTCATGATAAAAGGGTATGTCATTTACTACCATTGGATTTATTAGGGTGTCATGTGGTGGAGATGTTGGCATTTATGATGGGGCTACTTGTGCTTAACAAGTGGGTGAATCCCAATTTTAGAAGACACCCCCTTACAAGGATACCTTGCCTGCTACTATAGTATATCTCAACCATTACATATGATGAGGATGAGAATCTTGTTACTTCTGAATTCTTGTCTCTATCTCTATCCTCTCTCTCCTCACAACTCAAATTGATATCTTATCAATTTAACCAAAAAGATCCAATTGGTTTTATTTTCGGTACCAAATCATTTCTATAGAGTGAGGGACACAGAGAGAGGAAGCATGAGTCATATGTGATGGAATTTCCCATATGAAAAACTCAGAGCACCAAATGATAGATAAAACTGCCTTTTTACTGCTACATAGCATAGGCCCCATTCTCCAACATCATTTCACTCCAAAAACTTCACTCCCTCTCTCAAACTGACTTCACCAACCCAAGCACTTTCACATGTTTTCTTATTCAATCTGTTGGAAAGGGTTGGGTAGATGCTGAAATCTGTGATTTGGGTATCTTCATGACTAGATTAGAAAAAAGAAATGGTTTTAAGGCCAGAACCATATGCTTTCTGTTTGCCAGATTTGATTTTCATCCGGTCTAGCACTCTTTGTTGGTTTTTCATGGACTCAGTGATCCTGACCTTGTGTTTTGTGGTACTCACCATTGATGGGTAGGGTTTGACAATCAGATGTTCCATGGTTGGGTTGTGTGGGTGGGCGGTATGCAAGAGTTGATATAGTTTGGCCATGTATGTAAAAGGGGGAAAAAAGAACACCCAAACTGATGTTTTTTGTTAGCTCTTTCATCCTATTTTCTATTGTGGGCTTCCAGTTATCATTATTATTTATTTTGATTGGTGGCTTACAGTTATTGTTTCTATTTTATCTGTAAAGAAGATATTGCAAAACAGAACATTTGTTTTTGTTAGCTCTGCTATTTATTTTTGTGCTGTAGGTAATGTTTATTTTTGTCTTGAATGATGTCTCTAATGCAATCTGAAAACAATGATTAGTATAATGTTCTTCAAGCTTTTACTTTTGTTTATGCTACTTGATATCAGTCATAATGGATCTGGTGCAGAGTGGGTGTACTTGTGATGGTCTGATGGGTTTTTAGGTATGATAGATGGGTTTACATTTTGTGAATTTTCATGTGTTTGGAAGGTGAATTTGCTTGATGTATCTTATATTAGCTTTCATTTGTTGTTGAATTGCAGGTGGGGTTGCTTAGTAGGTTTTGTAATTGAATCCCTATGTATTGTCAGAAACTACAAAGAACAGAGAGTATGCTGAGCCAATGATGTACCTGAAGCATGTCTTGCAGCACAATGACCACACTGAGTTTTTTTTTCCGAGACAAAAAGTTCTTGAGAACAATATAGGTTTGACTGTGGTTGATTTTTTGCAATAAAAAGTTTTGTGCAAATTCCCTTTGGGATTCATTCTCTCTCCTTTTAAGCTTGTGATTTCGTTGGCTCTTGCAATTTATTTTGGCAGTTCTTTTGCATCCATATTTCAGAATGATAATTTGTTAGGGATATTAATAGTTTTGTCTAGGCTGCAAATATTGTCGGTTCAAGCATGCAACCTTGGCGAGTCTTGCTTGACATTCTTTAAACAAATTATGATTTCTCTTTTGGATGCAGTACTACATTGAGCAAAAAATTAACTTTGACGAGAAGCAATTTTGTTATCCATTTGGTAAAGTTTTATCACTTTGTATTGCCCTTTTACTCTTTCCCACATAGTTACTGCTCAGCTCAGGCCTTCTTCAACGAAATTATTAAACCTATAAGCTTTGAGCATCTTACCAAGTTCCAGGTTTCGAGTTCCTTTTCTCAGAATTCCAACTTTCTTGTTTAGCTAGCTTCATATTTAATTCAGCATAATCAATGTGACCATCATCTCGTGTTCGATTTGTATGCGACACTGACACCCGTGGAGTGCGACATTGCAATTTTTCAACTTGCAGTGGCTGAATATTCTTATGCTACTTGATATGAGCCATGAATTCTGAAGTGAGTAGGATTGGTGCTTTTTGATGCTGTATCTTTTCAAAGTGCCTGGTTTTGCTTCAACAACTGATATTGAACAAGAATTCTAAAATGCGTAGCATTGAAAAGTTCTACTTGATTCTGTTCTGTTTCATTCAGTGAGACTTCCAAAGACTCTCACTGGCTTTTGAGGATCAAATCAGAGTTTATAGGCAATAAAATGTTATCAAGAGAAATCACAACATATACTGGGAACTGTTCTTCTTAAGAGATCTTGTGTCTTGCTTACTACCAATTAAATGGAAGTATTCCTGCTGAAATTGGCAATTTGAAGCATCTCAAAACACTGAACTTGCAGAATAACAGTCTTAGTGGCCTCATACCACACAATTGGCAACTGCAAAGTTTCTTTATTTGTAGTGACAACAAATGTTCTTTATGATACACAATGTGGTGTGCTTACCTTACACATGGCTCCCTCTTATGAATGCCATAAAAAATACAGTTTTGATACACAATGTGGTGTGCTTACCTTACACATGGTTCCTATCTAATTGAACTGTCTGATTGGGTTACTACTGCTAGTGCTACTGCTGAAAAGATGTTTATACATAGGGAAAGAACAAGTGAAGTGGTGCGTGAGATTGAAACTTGGATCAGATTCTTATCAAGAATAAGAATTTGGATGGATGTGGAATGATTTATCCAAGTTCAAAACTGAATTTGTATTGGAAACACAGAATGTAGATTGTTAGCCAGGTGGATTTTCTTCTTGTTATTAAACTTGTTCTTTTCTGTCCAACTTTTTTCTACCGATGTATTGGGTCAAAATATGAGTTTCTGTTAAAAAATGGGGCAGATCAATGAGAATAATTCATGTCCCTGGGTAAGGTAATTGAAATTATTACAAGTTCCTTGTTAGAGCATTCTTTGCCATTGAAAACTGTATTAATGGCATCTCTTTAAAAATGATTTTCTTCATGTTTGTTGATCATTTATGACAGGTATCCTTTACTAATGGAGCAGTCTATTGATCATAGTGGCCAAGAACATGTCATTTCAGTGCCTCAAGTTTGAAAAGAGGAAGACTACTGGCCCACAGGTGCAACATCATGAAATGCACAAAGTGCAGGGACCGGAACTCTTAGCGTTTTTTTTTTTCTTAGAAATGAAGGGGATGAATGTTCTCAAAAGGTTGTGGGTTGTGACTGTGTTATATTTGTATGGGTTTCCAAATATTGTAAATTGTACATTTGAATTCAATATAGCATATTGATTCCAATTTTTAAATTCAGTGAACCATTTGATGAATGTGCATAGATGTGAATGGTTTCAATTTTTTAGGGTGGTCTTTAAAAAAAATGCATTTAGTGGCAAATAAAAAATTTGCGGCGGCATTTTTTTTAAAATATTAATAAAATCGAAAGAGTTCAAAATAGGAACGGTTTTGAAATGGGCCCGCAACGGACTGAAAAACCGTTCCAGTTATTAAAATTTGGAATGGTTCCTGGAATTTTGGAACGGTTTAAAACCATTTCAATTATTAAATTTTGGAACGGTTTAAGGAATTTTGGAATAGATTCAAACCGTTCCAGTTGAAGATTTGGAACGGTTTAAAACCGTTGCAATTATTAAATTTTGGAACGGTTTCAGGAATTTTGGAATAGATTCAAACCGTTCCAGTTGTTAAGATTTGGAACGGTTCTGGACCATATTCCAATTGTTTAGGAACATCGTCTTTTGAAGCAGTTTAAAACCGTTCCTATTTCCGTTAGGAACGGTTTATATCCGTTCCAATTTCCTGTTTTTGGTGTAGTGTCCATTTGCTGGAAGACTTGACCGACCCACTTTGCCACCCCCACAACAAGTTAGTGCTTAGACGGTGACCAAAGTAAAAGCAGCTAGGCCACATGGATTGCACTATCAATCATTAAGGAGCAAAGGTAGTCCATACTCCTTGCGTTTTAATTACATTTCTCACGACAGTGAGATCCAGACAAGAATAGATATTTATCATGTTAATTCAATAGTGCAAAAAATTTAGAGAAATAGAGTTAACAATCTCCTTACCTTTAATAACTGGATATAATTACTCAAATAACAATATTTTCCTTTTTGCTCTCTACAACTATGAAATTCTTATATATAAGTACTTCCATATTTTGAAGAGATGAGTAAATGTGCCATTGCATACTCGTTGTAAATTAGTAGCTTATGATAATTGACGAGAGTACAAGTGTTTGTGAGTATATTATATATAAATATATATATATATAGACACACAGGGGGGGGGCGGGGATATGGCATCCGCCTGATGAAAATAAAGGCCATTCAAAATGAATGTAGTCACTAGTGCATGAAATAAACAAAATTTATACTTCAACATGAGTTGATCTCGCCATATGATTTAGCATATGACAAATAACATGATTAATAAATCTACTGCATCATTACTCATATTTATTACTCTCTTCACTCGTGGGCCAATATTTGTTAGAGTGAGATTTGAAGATATCTCAAATCTCATACATGATGAGAGATTTTATTTTGAAGGTGAGAGAGCATGGCGCCTGATAGCAATAGCATTGCTTCTTTTCTGACTAGACTAGAGACTTGGGAATCTTGATTTATCTCAACCATTTTGAGTGTCCATCGTTGTTAGTTGTGTCCTTCAATATGCTTTTAAGCATTAGCATAGTCATCAGGAGCACCCAGGATGCGTGTTTTAAGGGGATCCTTACAGGTAGGCCCACCATCTGGACTTTGCATGTGAGATGTAAATTATTTGGTACTACTGTTCGTCCAAGACAAACTATGAAGAAGAAAAGTCTTTCTATGAAAAGATCCTAGGATTTTTAATGTTGTGGGTTTTTTTTATTTTTTTTTTTATTTTTTTTTTTTAAGTGCTAACGAGAAACTAAGGAAGGAGAAGATACATTTGAACAAACACATCACATAAGGGTGGAGTTCTCTTTAGATTTTTATTTTAAAAATACAGATTAGGAATTAGTTCTTTTTCTACTTCTCACATAATAAATTGAAATTCTCTCTATCAAAGAATATTAGTTCTTTTTTTCCTTTTTCGCAAGGAAAATAAGTCGCACCAAATAATTAAAAAAATGCACATAGAAAATAATAACTTTCTTCTCTATTGCAAATTCCTTTCATTGCACAAACACACCTTAAAGTAACTATTATCTATTAGTTATTGTATCGATTGAGTCCATTGTTATATGAAAATCTGGACATGAGTACTTGTGCAACGAGAGGATTTTGCTCTATGCAGATTTTTATTTTCACAATAGGGAGGAACCCTGTGTTATTTGAATTTGCAAATATTGTTTTACACATAGATTTAAATAAAAGTGACACATTAGATTTATCAGATCTTGCTAATAATAATAGGCCCACTTGTTACAGAAAGTGGTTCTCGTTCGACCTGGCGAGAAAACAATTGCCAGCAGCTAGAAAACACATCCATAAAATGTATCAGTCACAATTGTCAGCAGCTAGAAAACACGTCCATAAAATGTCTCTTTCAATCAGTTATACAGATATTTAATTATGGTACACTACTGATGTTTCTAAGTGAGTCTTGATGGTGAGTCAACCAACATCAATTAACCTTAGTATGTTTGGTAACAGGCGAGGAATTCATAGATTTGATGATTCTTCACTACCACTGGAATAAGGATTCCTCGCTAGGGATTTGTATAGTTGATGGTTTCGCATTGATATTGGTGTATATCGATGCATATAACTGAGAAAAATAAGGTTTTGTATGCAAATCCACTTAAGTGGGGATTTTCACATCTTATGAGGGCTGGTCGGATTTGAAAATCCTAACAAATAATGAAGATTTTCATTTGCCCAAATCCTCAAGAATTTACAATTGCAAAACATGGATTTACTACAACTTAAGGGAAACCAAAAATCTTTTCCCTAAAGATCTAGTTGCCTAACGTGACCTAATAAAGTAATAATTCTAAAGGTACCTTTCATATAAAGGAAACCCTATAAAAGCTAATTAACAGCAAACCTATGCATTACTTCTGAAATCTCTAGCCTATCAATCTATGGGGTAGCTCAGTTGGCGTAAGACCACAGTTTGCACCCGAATCTGTTTTCTCGACTTCCCTCTGGGTACGAAACTGTACTACCACTCTAGGGCGACAAGGGAGTTTACTCGGCTTCCCTCTGGGTACGGAGGGATTAGTTCAACCCAAAGGGTTGGAAACCATCCAATAACAAAAATAATAATAATAATAATAATAATAATAATAATAATTCCAAAGGTACCTTTCATATTGAGGAAACCCACCCTATAAAAGCTAAAAAAACAGAGAACCTATGCATTACTTTTGAAATCTCAAGCCTTTCAATCTAATCTCTTTGTCTCCAATAACTATTTTTTCAAAAGCTAAATGCACAAAAGTTGAAAAAAGGAGAGGAAAGTATTGTTTAATGAAAGTGAAATGCATAACTTTTATGAAGGTTAAGTGGTCAACCCACCAATGGCACTGTGGCTAACAAAGAACTCAACGGACATCTAAAAAGGATTTCTCTTTTCAAATTGGCAAATCAAAAATACTTTTATATATCTTCATAGCCATCATAGGTCGGTGAGAGGATCTAATTCCAACTGGTTGAACCACTTCAGCAGTCCAATTCAACCTTTTTTTGCCGATTCAAGCTTTTTTGGTAGAAACATCTAAATCCACTAGTTGATGAAACAAGCACGGCTCTTGTAGTGGCTGTCTGAGCACGTTGACTTGCTCTCCATTTGGGGCTCTTTGTCGCCACATTATGGGCCCACATAGGGCTCGGGCTAAAATTGTATACAGCTGTATGATTAGACCACATTGAGAACAAAATGGTAGGTGTACAGTGTAGCTTGGCCCACATTGCACACAAAATGTTCAAGTGTGAAGTTGACTGCGGATATTTTAAGGCTAGTGAATATAGATAAAGACAATCAGAACCATAAGCCCAAAAAAAGTGTGAATGGCTTAGGAAACCTATTTCCCCTATATCTGCCTTGGTCAAGGATCTTATGAACCATAATGGAGATTCGGATTTACAAAATATAAGAGGCGTGTTTAGCGACAAAAGAGATGTGGAGGATATATCTAAAATCTTTTTCTCTTTCCTTGGGTGAAAATAAGAGAATTTGGCTGGACACTAAGGGCACGTTTGTATATAAGTAATTTTATGGAAAGAGTAAATTGCTACATCAGCATAGTCTATTATTTTTAAATACTTCGAAAAGGGTTTTCTGCGGAAGTAAGAAATTCATATTTGGTGCAAATTCTTTTTTATATGATGAATTGGTGCTAGTATTGTTTGGTGCGGTTGGTGATTCGTTTTTGAAAATTAGTATTAAAGAGGAAATGGAGCAAATAAAGGGGGTCGATTTTCTGTGGAAATGGGCTTTCCATACCCCCATAAGAAATCTATTTCCAGGCCTAGAAAAGAAAAAAAAAAAAGAAAGAAAAACAGCTGACGTGGTGAAAAAGCAATTCCGTGAAAAAACGGCCGCACCAAATGCATGAGAAAAAAGTTTTCTCGAGAAAAACGCCCCCTTTCGAAAATAGGCTACACAAACATGCATTAAAAATGAAAAATTAACTATGAAATCTGCTTCTAGACGTATTATTAAAGAAGATAATAATCCATAGTGTCTAATCTAAACTGGAAATCATATTGGAAGACTCTTCTTCGTCTTAGAGTATTGTTGTTTGGTTGAAAATGCCTTAGGATTTCAATACATGTGAGATCTATTTTAAAGTCAAAATTTTGAATGACACTAATCTCTATTCTTTATGTCCATTATGTCATAGTAAAGATAAAATAGTAGAGCATATCATTTTTCAATGCGAATTTGCTAGTGCGGTTTGGTTTGGATCCTCCCATTTTGGAGTTTTGACACATAATTTTCAATGCAATAGTATCTTAGATTGGTTTAAGTATTGGACCAAGAGTGGCGATGCTAACCATCAACCACTTCTAGATTGTGGTTCTCTTGCCCTTTTCTTAGCCATATGGTGGGTAATTTGGAAAGTGAGATGATTCTATGTTCAAAGGGAATCTTCTTAACCCTTGAAACGCCATATTATTGGCTAGAAGCCTAGAAGTATGGTCATTTAAGTCTTTACTTTCAAAACCAAACTAACTATTAAGGTTCGTACCTGTCAAACGAAAATCTTGGATCTGCCACTGTGGACAAATCCATTCTATCATCGAACTATAGGAATCAGTTGAAGCCTTCTACATTCCTAGAGAATGCAATGTTGCGGCTTACTTTTTTGCCAAATGGGGTTTGGTTGGGCTTAGCTTTTTGTGGGCAAGGGGACTATAGTCCCTTGTTTGGGCGTCCTAACTTCTTCTGTTGTTTGGGGTGATCTGGCTGATTGTCTGTGTTTTATTGTCTATTGTTTTTTTCCCTGTTGCCTTTTGCTGTGTTCTGGTTGTTGCACTTCTAATGGTGACTCCTTTCTTGACCAAAAAAAAAAAAAAAAAAAACACACACACAGAAGAAATGCAAGAATGATCTAAAAAGCAGGTTTAAGCACCATGAATGCCACAGCCACCAAGATCACCGGAACCTGGAGGAGCCTAGAAAACATCCATATGCCACATTGCAAATGAAACTGTCAAAAAATCACAAATAAGAAAGTTTGACCTCTTTTTAAAGTGGTTAAGTTACCAAGTATGCCTACAAAACTATTTCTTGTAATAATAACAAAGGAAATTCTAGTTCTAATAGGGTGGGGAACAATGCTCTTGTACCCTTTTATTTAATTTTCTTTTCTTTTTCTTTTCCTGTGTTCTTGCCTCATTGTTATTTGTCTTTTTGTATTCTCTCCTTCTCTTAATGTAAATTTCAGTTACCAATAAAAAAAAAAAAAAAAAAGGAAATTCTAGTTCTAAGTCTAAAGCGAACTCAAACACAATACATGGAGAGCAAAACCACACTTTATGGCAGTGATTCCAGTGAACCATCACCTAGGCAGGACATCTAGAATTAGTGCTGTAAATGCCTTATGCCCTATTTGTGAAAATTAATGATGCCCTTCAATTTCAAATAATAATGATGATGACGACGACGATAATATTAAATAGGGGCGTAGGTCATCTAGAATTAGTGCTGTAAATGCCTTATGCCCTATTTGTGAAAATTAATGATGTCCTTCAATTTCAAATAATAATGATGACGACGACGACGACAACGACGATAATATTAAATAGGGTCATTTTCATATGCAGCTAAGATTTACAATTGCTGCCTCAATACGAGATCCAGATCCGGAAGAAGGAAGCAGTACAGACAGTTGAAGAAGTGTTGTCCCCAAAAAAAATTTAAAAAGCTAGGACATGTGACATGTGGTGGGGGCCATGACCCAGAAAATACAGAGAGGCTTTCTAGATTATCCTTCTACCAAATTAGATTCACCTGACTATGTGTCTTTTTTTTTTTTTTTTTTTTTTTTTTTTTTCTTTCTTTCTTTTTTTGAATGGTCAGATTCACCGGACTTTAGGAGCAGTCTGATCTAAAGACAATTCTCTGTGGGTATGAACCCATGATTCACTTCTTTCAATCTTTTGTAAGGATTGGATGATAGTGTACTTATGATTCATAAAGTCCAGCCCCTCTTATTGTGATGGATGCTCTGCAATATCACTGTGAGAGATGACATACTGCTGGGGTAAAAGTTCTCCTTTCAGCCCTACCACTATCCACAACTACCCACAATGACCACCTACCGTAGTGTTGTGCCAAAATTCATCTCCTTCAACATATTTGATTTTCTTCCACCATCAACATCCTAAACTCATCCACCTTATTCCCTCTTCTGCAACAACAGCAACAAGGGTACCTGCCATCTCCCACGCTGCGTTATGCAAGACTAACTCCGAGACACCTCCTGTGCAGTCAACCATTCACTTGCTGTAGCCAAGACATTGTGAAAGGGGCCGCACTACATTGCAATGTCACAGCACCATGATAGATAATGGTCATTGTGGCTAGTGATATGACTTGATGATGACAAATGGGTGAAGTGAGTAGATTAGAGAACAGGGGTGTTCTGTCTTTCTTAAAAAACAAATAAAAAAATAGAAAAAGGAAATGTGTTTGATTCATTTAAAAGTGGGGGAAAAAAGGCAAAAAGAGGCTCAAATTGTGGATAAGGTAAGTTGACCAAAATTATTATGATACTAGAGGTGGTCTTATAGATAAATAGCATAAGATGCAAGTGGTTATTTATACTTCTCAAAGCCACTGATATTTGGAAACAGGGGTGAATCATGGAATGTAGAATTATAATATATTAAGCTAAGAGGTTTTGGCTTCAATTTTGACCGTCGATTATGATTTTAACCAACAGTTATGTAACTACTTATGCAACTATCCCTCATTTTTTTCATCAAACTACTCATATTTCAGTTGTTGCTATTAACTATGTCCTTTTTGTTCCAATTTCTCTATTTCTATTTTATTCAACTTGTCTTATGGAAAGATGTACTTTTCTTTAATATGTGATTAATTATTTTGCAATGCAGGGAGATAACGTGCTAAGCATGCGTTATTGGGCTAGTTTACTTTATTTATAGATGTCTTGAATTTGAATTTTACACGTAAGATTTTAAAAAAAAAAATGTTTTAGTGCAATTTAGAGGTGTAAATTGGGACAGGCTGCCTAGGCCCGACACAGCCCGGCACCTAAGGTTAACATGCCATGGCCCGACACGGCCAGCACCTACTAGCCACAACCCCTGCCAACAGGTAGATCAAGACTAAGACAGTCCAGAAGAAAACAGATTGCAATACCTTTGCAAGATTGCTATCTTCACTTGTAAACAGAACTAGTAAAATCCTCAAAAGGGGTGAGATAAAGTGCTCTTAATTGACCGACCACAAATTAGATGATGAGATATGTCACTGACAAGGATCATGATTTGTCTTGACAGATGGGTGCAACAGTCATATGAAATGTACTGTACATCAACATTAGATGAAAAACAAATTCTGAACCATATCAAATTAATGATGATGGTGATGATGAAGAGCTAAACACCCTTCTTCCTGAGTTTTAGTTTACAGCACTGACACATGTTCTCTGTAGTGTAGTAAAGTACAACTAAAAGATTAAAGTGAGCAGAAATAAATTAAAGACAAACATTAACCCAGTAACCTTACATACTATTTGTTGCTATTACATACCAATCACATGATGCATGTAAGTGATGCATTCCCAGCAGCATTACAAATGACCCCCCTTTCAACCCCTATCCTCAAAACGGTAGAACTGTGAATGCGTCTCTTACACCCCATGTCCAGACCCCAGAAAAGGAGAGAGAGAGAGAGAGAGAAAGAGAGAGAGAGAGAGAGAGAGAATCTATTGTCTTTGTTTGAGTAAAATCGGACCGTCTACCCTCAATTCCCCGCAATGCAATGTCGCTCTCCCAGTTCTCTGTGGTGAACACAAGAGAGGGGCAACAGCAAAGCCTGTTTAAGTCTTCCGACTTCAACTGCAAAACGTAATCACAAAAAATACATCCTCCTGCGTCTTCCTTTGTACCCGCCAGCCAAATCCATTAACAAACGACAGGAGACCGTCGTTTCCATCGTCTGAAAATCTCACTTTTCTCTCTGAAATGGAACTGGTGTGGGTAAAATAAGCTGAAGGGAGTGAATTGGGATGGCAAAGGAGACATGTAGGCTCTTATTTAAAGGAGAGTTGATAGCTTTCTGGACTCTTGCCTGTGGAGTATTATGACTACTTTATTTGTTTTTTAGATTCTTGGTTCGCCCTTACAGGGGCATGTTTCTGGGAAATGGAATTCCCACTCGCTCGTTTTTCCATGCGCTTTGGAGTTTTCATACTAGTGAAAGAACAGAGACTACACCAGCTCAGTAGTCCACGAATCCATAAATTTAAATAATAGGCAAAGGGACTGGATGCCAAACTTAGGCAAGACATAACTTTGAACAATTTTTTCTTTTACCTTATTGGTAAAATAAAGGTGCAGTAAATGCCATAAAAAGTAAGATGATAACTCCAAGGGGTAGTTCAGTTAGCCTACAGTTAGTATCCGGAGATTGTAGTTTCAAAACTGCATTACCATACTGAGTTATGGGGGAGTTTATCTAATTTGGGCCTGAAGAGATTAGTCCAACCCATAAGGTTGGGAACCCACCAATAACAAAAAAATAAATAAACAAAGAGGTGATCAAATAATATTTGTATTTGTTTTGTGTGAGATAAAATAAAGGCCAATTCACTCATGGTTGGGTGGTGTTAACACTTGAGTATCACACACATGGTCAGGGTCGATCATGGGTATTTAAGTTTCAAATATCATTCCAGACCATTAGTCCAACTTAGTAAAATAATAATAATATTTATTATAATAAAGTAAGAGAGAGAGTAATAAAGTAGTTGATTTTTCTCATGGATTTAATACTTTTTACTCAGTTTTATGAGGTTAAAAAGGTAAACCTCCCATTAACTCTTGTGATAAAATGGGTGGCTGCTTGAGTTACTTTAGCACTCAACTTTACTTTACTTGAATGGATGCAAACATGTAGAAAGAGCCCAAACTTGCAGGCCACGAACTGTAGCAATGGTCCTGCGGACAGCTGAACCTTCCAATATAAATAATGACTACACTAGGAATGCTCTCGGGTGTATTCGATCGAGACAAGTATTCTCATTTCTCGGACATGACCGGCACTTCCATATGCCATACTACTGGCAACAGATTGACCAAGATTAGATAATGAAAGCCAGATGATAAGGTACAAATATTCTGCATGTGTCTCACCACAGGTGTGGGTACCACGTAGAAAATATAGTACAGACCAGATGGTCCTACGTCCTGGCCGTTTAGTTGGTCATAATGTATGATATAAACAAGACAGGAGCACTGACAACACCTTAGTCAATGGCTGTTGCAGTTCTGATCAATCTTAAAGTAAAGTGTGTAATGATGTGAAAAGAATCGGGCAAAGTTGTCTGCCTACTTACAAGTATCTTAAGGTTAGGAATTGATGATTATAATTGTATGAATATTTCATCAGATCAGAGTAATGGTCCAAAAGAAACGGCCACCACTTCCACATCATTTGTTTTGTATAATGAGATATAGTCAATATTATTATAGGGTCTTTTTCTAAAAGACCCCTGCCTTTCATAGTAATTATCTATGTTCGTCATTTAATTTTGAGAACTATTTAATTTGGTAAATAGCAGTCTTAACTAATGGTAAACCAAATCTGTTAAAAGAGTAAGAAAGGACATTTGCCCTTATTTTTAAGATCTTTGTGATCCACATCTCTCCTTATCCTTCTACAAGTCTCCTCCTGCCAGCTTTGAACTAACCCACCACGTCACCGACTTATCAAAGACGCAACAAATCTAGCCGTCTATTAGTATTAGTCTCTCTTTCTAATCACCGTCCATCTATCCTCTTCTCCGATTTGTTTAGGATTTGGTAGATCTGGCCATGGCGTGACTCGCTCGATTCGGTTTCTCCTTGGCATTGCTTCTTATATTTGCATATCTGCCTTCATCTCATTCATCAGACGCACAAGCTCCTTCTCCTAACAACGGCAGAGATTCTTCTCCTCCAGCCACTACATCTCCTTCACTGCCAATCACTTATTCCCCTTCTTCCTCGTCAGAATCGTCATCTCTGTTCCCTTCGCCCGATGCATCTCCTCTAGCTCCAAAAGAAATTGCTAGCTGATGTGGTGAGGGTGTGGGAGGAGGCGGTGAGGTTGGATCCTGCTTATGGGAGGAGGCAGTGACGGAGTGTGAGAATGCAGTGAGGTTAGATCCGGTTTTACCTTGTCCACCGAGGGAAGATTTGAAATTTGAAATTTCAAAATTTTATGCCAAAAATAGTTGAAAGGGTAAATCAGTCATGTAAATTGTATCCAAGGACCTCTGGCTGCAAGCAGTCTAGTTGCTTGAACCAGAGCCCTTAAAAAGAATTTGCCTGGAGTGGAGGCTGGATAGATTCAATTCTAGGGACCTTTCGCTAGTTATCTCTATTTTTAATGCATCAACCAATCGATCGATTACTTTAAAATCCTCTAGAGAGTGTGATAGGTTGGGGTCCAGATAATTCTATGATTTGGATGGGTCGACCATGTGAATAAAAAGAATGTACAACAGAATGGCCATGTCACTTTTTTAAACTGAATTATCTGGTTGGGCTAGATGGAAAGTTGTCCATATAATTAAGGATCTTGGAAAAAAAATCAGCCCCATAAGACGATTCTAACCTTTAATTTAATAATTTTAAAATTAAGTGGTCTTTAAACATACAATTCTTTGAAATTCAATCCAATGGTGGGCAAAGATTCGATGAGAGTGAAAGTGAACCTAGAACAACATCATAGGGGATGAGAGTGTGAAAGTACAAAGACTAATAAAAGATGGCCCAAGTGACCCTATGGAGTTGGATTCCACAGTTTGCTGCTCATTGGGAGACAGTTCTTCTAAAATAAAATATCTAAGTTTTAAGTTCTAATTTACAGTTAGTTTGTTTGGTAAGATTAATTAAGAATATCTTATTTGATGAGGTAATTGGAGCTAACCTTAGGAATTATGGTAACTAGGGCCGCATTTTAAAAATTATAATGTAGAACCCACCGTTTGTCCTCTTTTTATTTTTTTAATTTTTTGAAAGTTTACAAGGCTATTTTTGTCCAAGACACTTGTGAATTTTTCATTTTATACTCCATCTAGTTGAGCTGAAGAATCTCTTTAAAAAAGCAGACTTTTAGCTTATTAAAGGCAAAAGCTCTGATTTATAAATAAATAATCACTAAAATTCAAAAATATGATTATTATCAAATATTCTAATATATAAATAAGCTCTAAGACATGAAATAAGACCTAATTTTTTAGAGTTATGAAACGCCCCCTACGTTTCTTTTCTAGGGTGACCTCCCATAAAAGAAAACTAGTGTGAGAGGCCCGTGCCCAACACGGGCTAAAAAAGAAAAAAAAAATATTCCAATATGAAAGAAATATTATCTATTCATATAAAAGAAAACATAAATAAAAGATACCAAAATACGAATAAAAAAAGATTTATAGAGGAAGCAAGATGAGGAAATGAGTAAAGAAAAGATATAGATTTGGACTTATTAGTTGGGCCAATAATGATATAGTGCTTCTTAGTGGCAAGGAATTTAAAAAAGAAAAATTTAACACCACTAAGCTATACAAATTTAGGCTAAAACCATACCAATCATTACCAAGATTATTGTATTTAAAAATCTAAGATAATAATACTAAAACTATAACATAAAAATAAATTAGTATAATTAACTACAAAATCTAATATTATTTTAATTTTAATTTAATGTATTAATATGTTAATATCAATAATAATTTACATAACACCTAATATCACATTTATTTCATGTTTTGCCGCCATTGAAAGCAGATTTTACCAATGGCACCCCAAGAATCTTTTTTTTTTTTTTTTTTTTCACAATGCCCCCCAACCCACCCCCCACCCCCCGTCTAGTTCCTGGTTCCGCCCCTGCACGGATCATCAATTGATTGCATGTCGGGTCATAAATAAGGACAAGGTTCATATGATCCATTATCTATTGGCATAGTTAGTACTTAGCAGATAGTGTAAATAATGATACGGTCATCTAAATGTGGAAAATATTTTACTAGGACACGTTGCACATGAGAACCGTACATCGCATTGGCCGTAGGTGAATTCCAAAGGTGGGTTCCACCTCAACCTCCATCCAAATGCCTCATTCACCCAAGCTATACCAAACCCTGTCATTCGTAATAATAAGGTCTGATTGTTTGTTTATAATACATAGGAATCAATGTATATGAATTCATGCCAAAAGTGGTTAACAATGAAAATCCAAGGTGAATATATAAAAGATGACCATAAAAAAACCTCTCACTAAATTTATTTATTTTTTTTTTTTTAAAGGATGGTAGATATTGATATAAAGATATATCCTTACATAAAGATAAATTGAAGATTTGATTTTGAGAGATAATAGGGACATAGACCATTCTAAAGTCTGTATATAGACCCCTAAAGTTGGTGGGGTTTGTAATTAGGCCCCCGAGGTTTAAGTATTTACAAATAAGCCCATGTTTTTTCATTATAATACCTTTCATGGCCAAAATGGCCAACCACCATAAGATTTGTGTTGGATTTTTATATAAATGACAGATTTGCCCTTACATCCATTAAACAATAATTAGTATATTATTATTTACAAAAATACTATAATTTTATCTCAAGTCCTAGTGGCCTTTCTAAAAAACTCTCTTATGCACATGAAGTATAGTCTTGTATTTTGAAACTTTCATCAATCCAACAATAGGTCATATATGGATTGGATAAATCATAGCCAATTATTAAGTACAGGTGTTGGTTGTCATTATAATCAATTTGAATTTAATGAAATGATCATATATTGATAAAGAAAAATAAATTTATATATGGTTATTCTCTCCCACTAAATGAAATTGCATGTTAATATTACATGCTGTATAAAAACTTATAGAGGAAATTGGATGTCTATTGATTTTAAAGACACGGAAGATATCAAAATAAAAATACAGTGGCGTACTTATAAATGTAAAACCTCATGGATTTATTTACAAATCCTAAAAAAATTGGCATTACATAAAAATCTATCAATCACTTCTCTGTATAAGCCTCACCAACTATACACGGTGCTACTATTTGTGCACATCCATGGGAAACTCTAATTCAGCAGTAATAGGAGGAATGAGAGAGAGAGAGAGAGAGAGAGAGAGAGGGGCGATGGGAAACTAAAATGCAGCAGTAATGGGAGAAATGTACTCTATCTTCATCTACGTTACGTCAGGACTACGCTTCATTTTCGTCAAATTACATGCATTCAACTCTGAAATTCCCCCAAGGAAGAATGTCCTGTCCTGACTCTCATCAGCTTAGATTAGATGGTGGTGAATCTAAAATCCCATCCACAGGAACTCATTCATTCATTATAATAAGCAATCATTAGCTACTCGAACCCACTTTTCCTCCTTCCACTGACCCGCGTGTCACGTGAGTCTTCCTGTCTCCCTTGCACCGACACGAAGCGGCGCGTGAGCCTCGAAAGGTGCCCAGGTCCAGGTGTAGTGAGCCTTCTTTTCTCCACTTTTGAACAGTATTTAATGGACGGTCGACGTCGTCGTGGAACAGTATTCGTGTTGACGAAGGATACGCGATTGTGGCACGCCTCCGCATTGGATCCCGTTTCGACTCTGCTTTTTGAATTTAGTGCTTCTTTGTCTCCGGGCTTGTATCAATCTCCATCACTCCACTCTCTTTTAGATCTCAAGGAAATCACGTGTAGATGAGAAATTTCGGACGCTTCTTGATAAGGAAGCTATTCTCCTGCAAGAAAACACATTTGGCTTGAGCAATCAATCAACATTTCCTCACTATTGTATTGAATTTGAAAAAAAAGAAAAAAAGAAAAGATTCATAGTTAAGGCATCATTGAAATTTGAAGCTGTTAATTTGATGGCGCTCTCTTAATTATAACAAGATTTTAATTTCCATATGTCATTCTCTTATTGATATAATTCGGAGAAAGTTCTCCTTAAATGAGAGGTTGTTTATGAAATACTTAGTTATTCAAGAATAATTACCGTCCCTTGTAGTAACAAGTCTATGGATTGAAGCAGATTATGATCTACTTAAAGTTGTTGAGGATCCTAGCCAATCTATTTGGACGGATCGACTTCATCCTATAGGAAAATGGTGGAGTGTTCAATTTTCAGATCTCTCCACGAGGTCATTGTGATTTAGTAAGAGGGTTACCAATCAAGAAAAAAATTTAGTGAGAAGATTAGGAACCTTCATGGGGGTATGACTCTTTTATCTTTGTTTCGGTTTCAATCAATTCTTTGATTTTATGCTTCCTTATGTCCTAATGATTGATTTTCTTGACTCGGGTTGTGTGTATTTATATTTTGAAATCTCATTATATAGATAATGGGGAATATTGACTCATTGGAGATTAACTCTATTATGCTTTTGTTGAGCATAAGGGTAGTTACTTCTCATTTCTAAATCATATTTTTTTTTATTAGAAAACGAAAAACTAACATATCTCTTAAGAAAGATCTATAAGAAAAAGGAGTTGGACTTAAAAAACACTTAACTTTTTAGAATATTTCAATAACATGTTTTACAAAGGATTTGACAACTACTTAAATGCTATTGGAATAAAATTCAGCAAATGCTCAAATAAAAGAAGGTATTTATTTTGAGTAGTTTATTTTCTTTTTTTCCAATAATTATGCCTCCTAAATATTTTAGAATCCAAGATTTAAAACTTTTGAAGTCAAAACTTCTCAATCTTTACCCTATCTTCATTTTACTTTTCTTTGCTTTGATATTCTTGTAAAAATGACAACTTATAAAAAAAATATTGAAAATATAAAGAGATATTATAGATTTTTATTTTAACTTCTTTTATTTTAATATAAATAATATGTATATGGGGGAGATTCAAGTGCATCTATCCCTCACCATGTGTGGTGAGGGACACTATTTTTGGGGAAGTTTCAAGTACAAAAGGAGATCTTTTCATCAAGTACAAAAGCCCTTTTGTATTTGAAACTTCCTCAAAAGGGGTGTCCCTCAACACACATGGTGAGGGATAAATGCACTTGAATATTTCCATATATATATATATATATATATATTTATATGTAATGAAAACCAAGTTCAGATATGTTTTAGACTTTAAAATGTCGGTCCACGATGACGTTGCTTCTGTCATTTAACTTTGTACGATTTATTTGGGTGATGATCGAACAACCCCACCCTCAAATGAGTAGTGCTACATGGATAAACTCTTTGTCCAGAATTGTGGACAAACTCCTATGTATCCCTTGAATATCACTATGATATATTCAAGGGATACATAGGAGTTTGTCCACAATTCTGGACAAAGAGTTTGTCCATATAGACTTTTTGCTCTCAAATTAGACTTCCTGCAACACCTAGAAGTTAAAATTATAGGAGAAATCTGTGGGCTTACATATGACATGATGGGCTACATCTATTATGTCCCACAAAGACTAGTAATACAAAAATAGTACCAACGTACGTGTAGACTTCTTCCCCACAAAAAGAAAGTACGTATAGACTTCTGACAATATAATCGGGAAGGATTGAGGATTCTCACTTGTGCTCTTCCAGGATGCATTCCATTCAGATTGGGCCCCATGAAATTCAGGGGTGTCCTTCCATTCCACCTTTGGGATGGTATAGATGAATGCTCATGCTCCCATGGAGCCAATAGAAAAGGAGAAGATTTTCCCTCAATCCCCGTGTGTGGATTTTCTCTTCTCGCATGTGAGGCTTTCATTAGGACAGTGTGAAAATCATCTTTCATTGTCTATAATTGGCACATCAAGCGGCATCTTGTACTGAGGGGATGGACAACGTGAAGGAGCATGTGTACGAGCTCGAAGAATGAAAAAGCCAACAGGAACTTGGATTTTTCTCATTTGTTCCTTGGGAGAGGAGAGGGTGTCACTGTTAGTGGGCTGGCTACCAACTCCTTGGAAATGAAAAGCAGTACACGACACATGTGATTCGGGAGGAGTGTCTTCAACTCTACAGTTGTAAGCGGAGATTTTGGAGATTGGGTAGGTGAGGAGTGGGCTTTGGGATGCTAGTCTACTCCCTGACTCCTGAATGTGTAGATAGGGTTATTCTCCTTAAAATAAAATAATGTTTGGAAAATCTAGTCTTCTTTGATTACTTGGTCATTGGTCTATGAACTTTGGAGATTTAGCTGCTGTATGGTTGGAAGCATTTCCTTTTTTTTTTTTTTTTTTTTTTTTTTTTTGAGCATTTAAAGAACTCTACATGTTTTCCCTCAAAAGTGCAATCCGAAATGCTCAAGGCTGTCTAATAATTCAAACACTCGTTATATGATAATTTTACATGGTGAAAGTGCCATTTGAGATAAGCTAATTGACAAAATTTCAGTGATTTTTTTTTCTTTTGTAAGGGAACTTCATTTATAAGGAGAAGAACAACAAGAAGAAGACAAACCAACATTTAGGTTGGAAGCAAGCAACTCTGAACTCAATTCGAAATCCAATCGTCCCAGCAAAAACTAGTGTCAAACCTAGCACAATACTTGGCCAAAATATGACTATCCTCATCAAGAACTCTAGGCACAAACAAAAACTCAACAGAGAGGGAAAAAAACTATATTGATGATAAATGTCCAAAATAATAGGGTTAATGATCCATTCCGTCTTTCCATTATTACTATCGATCACCTCCTCGGCATTAGAATGAATAGCAGTCCTCGAACAACATACTTGGAACACTTATGTCATATGGAGTTCCATTAAAAGAGCACATTCTACACTATAAGAAATTCCAAACATCGAAATTTTCCTTTCAGAAATGCTTACAACCAATTACATGCCCATAGCCTGCGTTTGTTTGACAGCAAGATTTTACTTTTTTTGCAATGAAAGAAATCCACGGTGGAGAGAAAAATTATTCTGATTTTCTATATATGTAATGGAAAAGGCAAAAAATGAATTGATTTTCTTCAATATAAAATGTGATGGACCAATTCTGCATAGGTCAACATTGTCATACGATCTAGCCAACACCAGCTATAATATAATTAAATCAAGATTTAGGGTGAAGATTCATAATTCTAAGACCCTCGGATGCCAAAGTTAAGAAACATGTGAAAGTTTCACATCAGATCATATAAGAATATCAAAAACTAGTTCAACATGGGATTAGATGAACTTCATAGGGTGGTCATATGATTAAATCAGCATCATAACATCATGGGGTTTTGTGCAATATGAAGATGGACGAGAAAAAAGAAGATATTTATTTCAAAGGACACATGCTTTATTAACTTTTTGTGAGGTGGTATGCACCGTGTGAATTAAGTGGCGTTATTTCATTGGACAAGTCAAAAGGGGAAAAACTCCCTATTTTTAAATGGGGGCCTTTTGAGAATCTCTCTCTCTCTACAATATATATATATATATAATTTTCTTAAGACAAATTAACACATTCCCAGAACACCACCATCGAACTCACATGATGATAATCCAAATTGTTTACCTTGAATACCAACCTCTCCATTGCTTTATCCTCACGTTTCATTTTAACATGCATGTGCCCCACCATCTGATTGAGCACTTAACATACGTGATCGATGCCACATAAAGAGACATGATGGATGCCACATGACACAAACGTGATTCATTGGGTTTTGATTAGAGCTACTTTAAAAGAGAAATTAATTAAAATTGATTGGATTAGCTACTTTTAAGGACATGAGATTGGGTGAGGGATAAGATAAGAATTAATCTCTAATTTGTCATTTGTTTTGAATGTTCTTTTTGTATTTAATAGGCTTAGAAAAGGGGCATTCTCGTGCAAATAACACCCTGGGGATTTTGTAGCATGCCTCCCTATTTGTGCACGATTTCAATTAGTTGCTAGGTGGGCCCCACAAATAGTTCTCACGGAAGCACAGTGAGAACTTGAATATCTCCCTATATATATTTATAGGGAAAGGCTCTCCTGAGCTGCAGCTGATAAAAACCATAAGCTGGGGCGTGCGACTGGAGTATGTGGGCGAGTTCCTGTCAAGTGAAGACTGGATTTCGATGGCCCGCTCATTTTTTGGATTTCCCCCTTCCGGATACCTGATTCGAGCCATTCTCTCTCAGCGAAGCGCTTTCTCTATCTCGCCTCTCTCTCTCTCTCTCAGCGAAGCACTCTCTCTCGCCTCTCTCTCTCCACTGAACCAACGACGGAGGCTCGTCATTCACTCTCGTCTCCTCTGAATCAGCGAAGGGCAGCGAACGACGGAAGCTCTGCCTTCATTCTCGCCTCCCCTAAATCAACGAAGTGCAATGATCTGATGGTCGCCTCTCTTTCTCTCTCCCTCCCTCTTTCTTCTAACCTAGTCGCCTCTGCAAATCGCCTCTTGAGCTTACCTCTACACCTCTGGACTGTGCACGACCCTTCTTCTCTCCTCATCAAGACCAGACCAGAGAAAAACCCTTTCTTCCCCTGGTTCATATGGCTTATTTAATTTTTTTTCATCTGCCACTATCACCTCGGGTAGATAATTTTTTTATCAAAACCAGACAAGAGAAAAACCAGCCCATTTCTGCCAGATCTTCAGCGAACGGGATTTTGAAGGACGCCTTCAGCCCATTTCTGCACTCTCTGCCGACGACTCTGCCTCTCCCATCTCTCCGCTCCCTGGTGTCACAAAAAAGGCATGGCCCCTTTAGAAGTGATTGAACATACAAGGTTTCAGCACATGTAAGTTTTCAGCATTTTTTGAGAAGTGATTGAAACTTCCTTTATTTATTTTTATTTTTTAAAACTTTAATGGAATTTATACTGATCTAGTGGGATTTGCATTTGCTATTTGTTTGCGATTGTTGATTTTTTGAGAAGTAAATTAAGTTATTGTTAAATGGGAAATGAACAAGGATGACGTCTTGGATTTGATTTTCAATTTTTTTTTTTTTTGGCATGTTAGTATTTTGAATTCAGTCTTGTAAGAAATCTTCAAACTTGGAAATGGGGCGAAATGCAGTGTGGGTTTCTGAGTATTTCTTAATCTTATTGTATGTCATAATGTGTAAGGCATCTGTAGGTGAATTGAATTCATCCTAGACTTTGAAGAGAATGGAGTAGGTGCGAATGCATGATGTATTTTAGCAAAATTGTTGATCCAATTACATCTTTTTCCTTAAACTGTCACTTCTGGTTGCTGTAAATCTGATTGTTTGCTTCATCTTAGTAATAATAGTTGATCCTTGTGGATGAAGTGGGTGTGATAATTGCTGAAATGGACATTAGAGACTGTAATCTTGGTTTTCTATTCATATTTTGAAATGGGTCTTCTGTCTCTTTAACTCTCTCAAATGGGTTATGCATTTGAGGCTGTTTCTTTGCCTACTTCTAACTTCTTTATGAGATGGCTACTATGGGTTTTAGCTTATTCTCATTGATTCTGTGATGGGTCTTGGTCTTGCTTTCGAACTTCATTCTTCTCTTTGTTTCCTCTTTATTTTTGTAATGTTTATATTAGTGCTAATTGAGGTAATGATTTTCAATTATGTTGGCAATTTTCTTTTCTCAGATAGCATCAATGGCATCTCTTCAGCAGAGCTTTGTTTCCTTAATGTGTGAAGTATTTGTGCTATGGATAATAGTAATGTTTGTTCACAGTGGCTGGAAATGAGACTGGTACTAAAAGCACTCCATGAACAACATCAACTCATACAAAAGCTCTAAACTGTATGAATGTTCGATAGCGTTCTAGAAATGGTGGCTGAGCGGTTGAGCTCACAACGTTTTCTTTCAATCTGCTGACAGTCTTTTTGGAGAGGAATGAATGGAATGGGAAGGAGAAGGCAACAAAGACATGTAGTTTGACTATATAGTAATCTTATAATGAACCCATTGATAGATTCTTATTTATTTCATGTATTAGAGTTTAAGGACACCTGAAGACCAAGAGCTGTGATACGTAAATAATGATTGTGTTGATTTGTAAGATTGTAATTTGTAATTGGAACAGATTTCAATATATTGAAAATAGTTTATCAAACTAAAACTTCCCTGTAACAGTTCCAAGAAAGTGTTCTCCCCACTAGTTTGGGCTGTTCATATTAGTAATGGTTTGAACATGTACTCCAATGCTGTTTAAGTTGACATATTTTCTGTAACAAGAGCAAACAACTGGAATGACACCAGATTTACCCATGTTCTTTATGGGCCCCACAAGGAAGAATATAAGTTAAGAGGCATTAGGATCCATTAAACACTCAAAGTCAAGTCAATAAATCCACTTGATTTGCTAAAACAATGGCATAATTTTGAACCCAGTGTTGGAAAAGTGCGCGAGTGCAAAACCAGCCAAACGCGAATATTTTCTACCGAAACAATGCAGATTTGAAGTTAATAATATGGATTTTGAAACCTCAAGATTTCAGCCAAAAAATCCATCGGGAAGTGGGCTAACCAGTGCCCTAAACAAGGGTACTCGGCAAGGTTTCAAGGTTTAAGCAGATCTGAACTCACTATGTTGGAAAACTGCACGACTGTAAAACCAGCCAAATGCGATTGTTTCCGACCAAAACTTAGTAGATTTGAATTTCATAATATAGACTTTGAAACCGTAAAATTTCAGCAAAAAAATCCCTCAGGGAGTGGGCTAATAAGTGCCCTAAATAGGAGTACTCGGCAAGGTTTCAAGGTTTCAGCAAATCTGAACTCACTGTATTGGAAAAGTGCGCGAGGGCAAAACCAGCCAAACGGGATAGCTTATGACCGAAACTTAGCATATTTTAAGTTCATATTATGGTCTTTGAAACCCCAAAATTTCAGACAGAGACTCCCTCGGAAAGTTGGCTAACCAGCCCCCTAAACAGGGGTACTCAGCAAGGTGTCATGGTTTCAGCAGATCTGAACCCACTCTGTTGGAAAGTGGGAGAGTGCAAAACCTGCCAAACGCGATTTTTTCCAACTGAAACTTAGCAGATTTTAAGTTCATAATATGGTCTTTGAAACCCAAAATGTTAGACAGAAACTCCCTCAGGAAGTTGGCTAACCAGCCCCCTAAACAGGGGTACTCGGCAAGGTTTCATGGTTTCAGCAGATCTGAACCCACTGTGTTGGAAAAGTGGGCGAGTGCAAAACCAACTAAACACCGTTGTTTCTAACCGAAACTTAGCAGATTTGAAGTTCATAATTTGGTCTTTGAAACCCCAAAATTTAAGACAGAAACTCCCTCGGGAAGTTGGCTAACCAGCCCCCTAAACAGGGGTACTCGGCAAGGTTCCATGAAAGCAAGAGCTTGTGTTAAACTAGAAGTCTGTCCTGTTATGCTTTGGTGTGTTTGAAAATTGTGGAAAGAGGTTTTTTGTCTTTTAACACTAAGTAGTTTCTGTAGCATCATATCCAACATATTCAGCAACTATCGTACAACAGAAACAAGGGAAACCAAATCCATTACAGCAAATGCTCATAAGGAACAACAGAAAACATGAATTATCAAAACCCCAATTCATATATATCTTGAATTGTTTTCCACCATAATGATCATAAATAACAAAAAAAGAGGAAACCAATTCCATTACAAAGAAAAACACATAAGTAAAGAAAACCCATTTCATATCTAGAACCCTTGTCATTGCAATGACCTTCACTTGCTTAATCCAAGTACCTCCAACTATTAGAGTAATTCAACAAAAACTCAAAGTTTCATACGTTCCACAAATAACTTTTCACGTGATACACGTTCTTGCAAATAGAACGAACATCTCACTTCAGCAACTGAGATGTGAAATTGAAGCATTGAGTCTTGAAGGCACCTTCTCTAGATACACCATCCGGATGTCACCTTCTCTGCAGAAATTCAATAACTGAATCAAAAATTCAATAGCTGATATACACTTCTCTTCATCACATTTCAATAGAGGAACAACATAATTCAATAACTGATATACACTTCTCTTCATCACATGGGCCTCAAAATGGATATGTTAAGTATACCAATGGATCTCTCAAAACATAGATTTTTTAATACATGGTTTAGCCGATTCCAGATCCAGATCATCATGTCAGAATACATAAATACTTGGCTTAAAAAGAATCCATCTTAAGAAAACTTTTGGATTCTATATGCATGGATCTAGACCGGATCTATATTTCTCCAGGATCCAGAAGTAGGTTCCATGCCCAATTTTTCCCTGATTATAGATTTTGAATATTTGGATAATCCAATAACTTTTTATAGCATTGGAATCATTTGTATAGCACTTTTTCTTCTTATCAAGAGTAATGAACTAGAGAAAGACAGATCTTTTTTATTCTTTTGGAATCTTGTGAAGTGAAGGTGAAATTTGGAATCTTATATGTTGTAGAATGGCAAAGACAGATCTGAAATTTGGAATCTTCTATGTTGCAGAATGGCAAAGACAGATCTTTTTTATTTTTTTGATGGAACTTTCTCTGCACTTTCTCTGCATAAATTCAATAATTAACTCAGAAATTGAAGCATGCAACATAAGATAAGATATGGAGGGACTGTGTTTGGCAAAAAATAAAACGAAGACATTTTGTGCCATAAGTCCAAATAAATAGAAGTATCAGGATTCATCATCAGAAATTCATATACACTTCTCTTCATCACATTTCAATAGAGGAACAACATAATTCTTAAAGTAATAAATACCTTACCATTGTAAGTCATAGCATTTCTTCATCAAAACTTTCTCTACTTCCATAGTTAGAATCAAGTGACAGGCTTGGCTCAGCGTCAACTAACCTGAAATATTTTGTTATAAGTAATAGTTTTATATGCAACATGGGGTATAAAAAGACAACTTTTATTAAATTGTCTACCTGTTCAACAACACCGGACAGTTCCGCTTGTCATGTGATACACCGGACAGTTTCACTTGTCTTGTCAACAACACCGGACAGTTCCGCTTGTCATGCGCTTACAATTGAATCTTATTTCCATTCAACGTCTTTGAACAAGTTCCTTATCAATCAAGTGTTTATCATCTATTTTACCCTGGTTTGAACAAACAAATTGCTTCCATACAACCTCCCCATCTTTGCCTCTATTAGTAGATTCTTTTATTACACTAAATCCAGCAAGCTTTCCATAACCATTGTAAAAGTTATATGCCTCATCTAAATCATCAAAATGCATGCCCAACTTTGGTGTCATGCTTTCATCAACAACTGGATAGTGGACAACTGCAACAATTGAGGAGGTAATATCCATATCCAATCTGGACACAAATAATTAAAATTGGTCATGAATAACAGACCAAAAGAAAGGCAGCAGTATGACTGATATAACATTAATAGAAGTATGACTGATCTTTCTACTCCCCATTTCAATGACTGATCTTTCTACTCCCCATTTCCATGATGATTATCAATGCCAAATGCATCTAAGTAGGTTCATGGTGTCTGTTGCAGTAGATCACGTCATGCATATGGATTTAAATGTACTTGTTGCTTTCCTGAGAAATTAAAATGTAAGCCCCTCATAGGACCTACTTAGATGCATGCCAATATGAAAAGTATTAGTACAACAAAAACATCTTACTGCAGCATGATTTTGGGGAGAAAAATCATCTCAATTGCAATTTACAGGCCCTAAAGTTTTAAGGGTTCCTAAGTTGCATTTTATAAAAATGCAATAGTAGGCACAGTTTATAATGGACACAATATGCATGGAGCTTGGGATTAGAAGACATCCAGATCCTTGGTTTTCTTGGAACTCCCTTTTCATTTTTCATGGAAAGCAAGATACTTGCCTTGGCAAAAGGCTCATAAATTATGAACTACTTTCGTCAGTATGAACTTGAGCTCCACAAATGTAGCTGTACAAATGTAGTTGTACCAAAGTTTTAAGGGTTCCTAAGTTGCATTTTATAAAAATTCAATCCAACCTTGAGTATCATTGAAATTACATTAAATTATGGTGAGTGCTATTCAATGGAGATTAGTGAGTGTAAAGAGGTTGGATTAGTGACAGTTGTAAGAGACACTTTTAACAAAGGGAAACCAAATTAGTACTTGGGTGTAAACAAACAAATTAGTCTGTAGTTTGGGAAACCTGTTCAAATTCAAGTCTTGAGCCTGCTCAATGATGAACCGAGCCAAAATTTCAGGCTTCAAACAAGATTAAACCCATATGTATGAGCGTACAAGCACATAAATTGGTGAGAGGCCTGTTCAAACTCAAATTCTGAAGCTCCAGACATCAACCTAGCTTGAATTTCAGGAATCCAATTCAGGCCCGAGTAAGTACAAACCCATACACAACTATATCTAAATTTCATATGGACTTTCTAATCTACATTGCCCTTTTTTTTTTTTCTGAGAAAGGTCATTCATTAAAAGTAAAGATAACTGACATTGTTGGTCGAGGCAGGGTATCTAATTGGTGCATCGCTTACAGTGATCGATAACCAAAAGCAGAGAAATATGAGTGTCTCATCCAGATACAAAACAACAAAAACAAAAAACATCGTTGATGCAAATGGTTCCTCTATACTCTATAGCAAAAAAACCTTGTGTGTGTGATGGTAGCTCTTTTACCACAACTAAAAACAGATGAAAAAAAGTACAACTTGGAGAGTCACGTAGCATTCATGTTGACAAGCATTCAAATCCAATGGAACAAGATAAACAATACACAAGCCCAAGATCAGCAAGAAGATAGTGATTGCAGTAAATGGGTTGGGGCAAGGCCAAAATGGTTAGGTTGTTCCTAGGTTAGGAACGGTCCAAAGAATGGCAGAATCAGAGGAGGACTATGTGTTACAAAAAAGAGCATAAAACCCGCAATAATCTATTGGGGTTTTTCAGTAAAGAAAAAAAATTGTGGTGGGAAGGGGCCATGCCTTTTTTGTGACGCCAGGGAGCGAAGAGACGAGAGAGGCAGAGTCGTCGGCAGAGAGTGCAGAAATAGGCTGAAGGCATCCTTCGAAATCCTGTCCGCTGAAGATCCAGCAGAAATGGGCTGGTTTTTCTTTGGTCTGGTTTTGATGAAAAAAATTCTCTACCCAAGGTGATATTGACAGATGAAAAAAATTAAATAAGCCATATGAACCAGGGGAAGAAAGGGTTTTTTTCTAATCTGGTTTTGATGAGGAGAGGAGAAGGGTCGTGCATAGTCCAGAGGCGTAGAGGCGAGCGCAAGAGGCGATTTGCATAGGCGACTAGGTTAGAAGAAAGAGGGAGGGAGGGAGGGAGAGAGAGAGAGAGAGGCAACCATCAGATCGCTGCACTTCGTTGATTCAGGAGAGGCGAGAGTGAAGGCAGAGCTTCCGTCGTTCGCTGCCCCTTCGCTGATTCAGAGGAGGCGAGAGTGAATGGCGAGCTTCCGTCGCTGGTTCAATGGAGAAAGAGAGAGAGGCGAGAGAGAGTGCTTCGCTGAGAGAGAGAGAGAGAGAGAGAGAGAGAGAGAGAGAGAGAGAGAGAGAGAGAGCTTCGCTGAGAGAGAGGCGAGAAAGAGAGCGCTTCGCTAAGAGAGAATGGCTCAAATCAGGTATCCAGAAGGGGGAAATCCAAAACATGAGCGGTCCATCGAAATCCAATCTTCACTTGACAGAAACTCACCCACACGCTCCAATCGCACGCCCCAGCTTATGGTTTTTATCAGCTACAGCTCAGGAGAGCCTTTCCCATATATATATATATATATGGAGATATTCATGTGCATTATCCCTCACCATATTACGGTGAGGGACAACATAGAGGAGCCAAGTTTATGGTCCATCTGAACCATCTACACACATAGGACCCCCTAAATTAAACTAGACCCATCCAAATTGATTGGACCGTTGGAGCGATGGTCAAATTTTATTTTTCTTTAATATAAAATCGTTAAATTTGTGGGCCACAGATATAGGGTTTATAAGTGATTTAAATAAAATTCATGTGCACCCCAAACTTGATATTCGGGCCCATCCAAGATGTCTCTTTCCATTCTCCCCAAGACCCATGATCAATGGAGCCCTAGGTAGGACCCATCAAGTTTGTCTCTCACCATATGTTGAGGGATGAATGCACATAAATGTCCTATATATAGGGAATCCTTTGGCTACGCGTTGGTGCTCCTAAACAGGTGGTGGGGCCCACGTTTTTATCAGTCCGACTAGACCATGAAACAGGGACCCGTTGATAGTCATAGATCCTGGAGTTTGGCACCCATATCTGGGTGAACTTGACCGTTAGATCAAGTGTACACTCGTTTTAGACAACTAAAACTTATGGTAGTGAATCAAGTGGGGCCATGATTATCCTAGCCCCCATCACTATACACTAGCCAATACATTAGCCACCCGAGGTGGGTCCCACAAGGCCCGACGCTCAACTGAGGGAGTCAAACCCCACCCCCCCCCCCCAACACACACACGTACACGCACCCACCCACCCACCCCAGTATTAGAAGAAGCCTTTATTTTGTGCGGCAGTGTGACCCCCCATCCCACCCACCCACACCCACACCGGTATTAGAAGAAGTCTTTATTTTGTGCGGCAGTCGCGGTGTCATCAGATAAGCTAGCCTCACTTTCGTAGTACGTAGATGAAAAGGAGGCAATACTCTTTCTCTGTCTAAAGTAGGGAGACTACAAGCTTCGGTTCTGCAAAGTTCTTTGCCGGAGTCATAAGGAGAAGCAAAGACGTTCTTCAACATATACATTTGAGCATATTTATCATCTTCACTACTACTGTCAATGACTTCATCTTAACCGTCACTGATTAACTGGTGGAAAGACTCACTAGCAGACTAACTGAAATAACTTTATTTCAGGTAGGCTGATAAAATTGAATCAACCCCGTTTGAAACAAATCAGACTTGCCAAACATGCTGTTAGGTTTACTTTTTTGGGTAAATTAGCCAACAGTCCCTGAGCACAGTCTTCTAAGGCATCAAGGACAACAACTTTTTCTCTAATGTCTATAGTCCAGACAGTTGGAGATATTTTGGTGAAAGGTCTCTAATATGCCACGTCATATATTTTCATGACTAATTTGCCCCTTTCAACCCTCATTCCTAAGCCAAGTTTTCTCTTATTCTCTGTTGTCCCAGAGAACTCATTCCTTCTTCTTCTTTCTCATTTTTCATTTTTTGTTCCTTTCCATGGTTGTGGAGTATCGTTGCAAAGCACTTTCTGTCGCCACCATGACTTCTGATGTTCTCTCTTTCATTTTTTCAAAGATAGAAATGGTTTTACTTTCTCTTACTCTTTCATCTGAAGTCTCTTCCAAATCTCTCTTTACAACTGATTTGAAAGAGAGTAGTTTGCTCTTGTGCTTGTTTTCCCTCTCTCTTTTCTCGATTGGATCATGGTCATCAAGTGTTCTTGTTTTGAGTTTCGATTTTTATTAGAATCTGATTTTCCGTATTCTGACTTTTTATGTCGCTGAACTCAGATAAATTTCCCAGAATCTTTGATAAATTAGACAAAAACTCAGATAAATTTGTCTGAGTTTTGCCAGAAACTCAAATAAATTTATCTGAGTTTTGGCAAATTTATCTGAATTTCTGGCAAAACTCAGACAAATTTATCTGAGTTTCCGGAAGGCCAGTGCTTCCATCGTATCATCCATTGATTGTGCAAATGGAACCATTAGCAATTCAACCAAAAGGGAGCCTGGATAAGCTCCAAAGATTAGAATGCATGTGTTGTCAAAGGTGAATCTTTGAAAAAAATCTTGTAAATCCATGATGCCTTGGTCTTGGTTGGCTTTGTGTTTGAGAACATGCATTTGGCCATTCACCTTTGCTTGGCTTGTCCTGTTAATAAAGGTGCGAAATTTCTTGCTGCTCATAACGCTGTGAGCCATTTTTCGCTGAATTCTCCATGACTCAGAATCTGAATTGATAATAGATTCTCCAAAGATATCAAAGATTCTTACAAATTCAGGTCCCCTGGCAAAACTAGAGAAGTTGGTGTTGTACATGTAGTTGATGTTGGCTGGGAAGCACATGCACATAAGGCTAAGAATAGTTCAAGGTAGCTCCTTGAGATGATGATGCTCCATAAGGAGGCCATGAAAGCTGCAGCCATTGGTGAGATGACTAAACTAGCTCTTAATGGAATGAGATGAAGATGTTGAGCCATTGGGGATTTCTTTCGCCAAAACTTTGATAAATTTATCTAAGTTCTGCTTTTGCTGACATGTACAAGGGCGTTTTTGTCTTTTTCAGTGTATTATTTTTACAAGAGGACTGCTATCAGTACGATAAAATATTGTGGACCGTTTGCAATAAAAACCACAGTTGAGGGACCTCCGCCCAAATGCCCTACAACTGCTATCTTAAATAACAAAGATAGGAGATTTTGGTTAAAATAAAAAATACTTAAACGAAGAATGCACTTGTTTCAAACTCGTGCTCTCTCCACAGGCCACTTTTTCGCGTAAAAGCCAGACTTACCTACGGAATAAATGATTTTTGAAGAGGCCGATCACCCTCATCAGTAAAAAGACGAAGAAGAATGTGCGCATTTGTTTTTTTTTTTTTTTTTTTTTTTTTTTTTTGTTTTTCAAATCCCGTGACCATGAATTGACAAGAAATTTGGAAGATTTACAATAGGGGCCACTTAATTAAAATATGAGTCACTCAAAATAAATGTCTCTTACTCGTATCCCATATTCCAAAGTCAACTTAATATTTTGGCCCACCTAAATATTTGTTAAGTATAATAAAATTGAATAAAATATTCTCTTTCTCGAATCCATATCCGCAAAACATCATATATCCCTGAGGGTATATTGTTGGGCCAACTATTTAAAAGATGAATCGCTTATTAAAACAAATGCTTCTATCTTGTATGACATATGTAAAGTGTTATCTTTTATTGTGCCCACAATATGAAAAGCCCACAGTAAAATTTATTGAGTGAAAGTATAATACACTTTTTAATCCACTTGTAGTTCAAGTGGTAAGGCATCTCCCTATCCACATATACAACAACGAATCAAAACCCTCCATCTATTGGATAGGGAATTGCGTAGGGCGAGTGTGTGGTGTGTATGTACTAGAGAAACAAGAGGTGTAATACACTTGATTTGAATTATAATAAAAATCCCCATGTTTTATCCATAGTGGGAAAATTTTAACTTCTCTTACTAAATGCCTTTATCTTGTATGGGATCTGGCAAATTTCAATCTAATATACTTGGGCCCATCATAAAATTAAAAATGGGGCCAGCTCTCCTAAGATCAAGCATAGGATAAGGTAAGCCCAAGTGTCTGGTGGGGCCCACCTGGGGACCTACACGGGGATGGGGGTGGGGGGGATTTCAAGGACTCCCTCGGATCTTCCTCTCCGCAAAAAATCAGCCACAACCGTGATTTCTATCATCTCCATATGGGCTCAAAAGTTTAATGGTCAATAATCCATTCAGATCGATACATAGTCGATCCAACGATCTAGTAAATTTGAATTTGACATAAAGTTGGTGGACATGTGCAATTTAGAAGGGTCATGTGTTTGGCACATTTGAATTGACCGAAGGTGGGCCCTATAAGCATGAGCTTACAATATTTTAACATAAGCTTGAGCTTAGGAAAGCCTTGCTCATTAAAAATATATCATTAATTTGATGGTGGGCACATCTTTATTAGAACGAGATTTTGCAAGGGCACAAGAAGGGCGGAGCATTTATTTGACATTTAGATCTTTTAATAGCTGAACCCCATTGTATAGCCTCAACTTTCTTGTGAATCCAAGCCCCAATGATCTTGCTGCACAGCTAATAATGTCCAACACCCCTGTAGTTACAAAAAAACGATAAAAATCTGATTTGTGCCTAACAATATCTAGCATAGTCTATTGAAAAGTTAAAACTCCACGGGAAAAACTCTGGAAACACTACAGTGGGCTGAACCTATTGGAAATCAAACCTCACAATAAACGCCTCGTCTTGTCTGTGTCCTGACGATTTTTCTTAAATAGGTGGTGGCCTAGTGTCAGATTGATCATCAACTCATACACTCATGAACTTTTTATGTTACTATTCATGATCAATCTTTTCTGCCATATCCCTGTAGATATTAAATAGGTGGCATCCACTGTAGATCTACCCAAAAATACCACTTTTCTTCCTTCTTTGCCCAAAACATAAAAGATCTTCCGAAGTCTACAAAACCCACTAAGAGTTTTGGTTTTGTGAAGGGGCTTATTATATAAAAATTGCAGCTAATCCCCCAAATGCTACCCTTCCTCAGAAAAACTGACAAATTTCTCTTCCTTTTTTTTTTTTTTTTTTCCTCCCTTCAAACTCACCTAAAATCTCATACTGCTCCCAAGTTTTTGTAACTACAATAACCTAGAAATTTCTCATCTTTCACCATTATTAGAATAACCCAAAAAAACCCTTTGATCTTTCTGCTTCACTTAGAAAAGCCAAAAAAAAAAAAAAATTACGGGTTTTGCAGTGTCAAGCATAGAAGCAACCACCAATTACTCTTACGTTGGAAAACTATCAAGAAAGAAAGCCAAATCCCATCAAAACCCACATGCAGTCATTGGTTGACAATCAAAGCAGGAAGATGAGAAAAGGTGGACGTGATGGGGTGCAGACAGAGAGATGAAAGGACCGATACTTCTTTCATGTTCGGAGTCTTTTATTTGCCACAGTGAATATGCCCACTAGAAGGGCAAATCACTTTGAGAATTCCAAGCTCCTTTCCACGAAACATCTCCTGGAACAAAATTTTAAAACAATAGAAAAATTGCTAAAACACATTGTTTTGGTAATGGGATTTTCTCCAAAATATACTTCTCTCAATACAAATATGAGATAATTGGTTCAAAGTGATCAAAAGAGAAAAATAAATGTTCAATAGGTGGCTAGGAACAATAAATGCCAGATACAGGTAATATGTTTAGAGTGGATCATCCACAGCCCTGGCAGATGATTCCCTCCACGTGCTGAGTTTATTCCATTCAGCCTCAAAAGATGTAACAGAAGTAACAGATGTATGTTCTGGAAATGCACAATGCTCAAACTACAAGGCTCATGTCCCTTTCCCAACCAGTATCTGAATGTAACTCATGCAGGATGAGTGATGCTCTAAAAGTGGACATTAGTGAGTATCCTTTCTTCATCCAACATTATTTCTGCACTGCTGCTGCTGCTGCTGCTGTTTTATTTTTATTTATTTTTTTATTTTATGTTAGTTTTTTCCCCTGCCCCATGGCAATCTATTTCAGGGCAATAAAGTGTACTAAAATTTCTATCTAAAATACATTTTAGGAAACCCAAACTAGAGAGATCAGGCTCATCAGACCAATGATCCAGATAACAGGAACATGGGCCACTATGGATTGGAAAGCTACACAATTATCAAGGAATAGGATCCGTCAATTCCACCATCCCAATAACTACCTTGAGCATAGATGCCAAATGCTGGATCATTGCTCAATATCTGAAATTGATTTTCCTCAAAAAATGAACAATAGAAAATGGAATGCAAGACAACACCAACGAAATTGTATTTTCTCTGGTCCACAAGATGGGCACTCTTTTAATTGGAGGATCCAGAGCCATGATCCTCTTTAGGCGGTGCCAACTGCCTGGTCATTTTTGATCTTGTCCATGGATCCATGGCAGCTCTCTGTGGTGGTTGGGGAGTGGCTGGTTTTGCCTCTCTAAGTTCGTTCTCCCTGTCAATAAACCTGCATGTATGCACACATTAGGAAGCATATGTCAGCATGTCAAACATTTAAATCTATGAATGGCATGGATGAAAATGACCAAGCCTGAGTGCATTTATAAATAAATGATGCCTAATTCATGTTTACTCCTCTTTTAAGTCTCTATGCATATCCCAGCTTCTCTATCATATATGCAGAAGCAGCTATAAAAGAACAGGCACTGACAAGCAGTAATATACATTGAGATGTACCACCTAAGAATACAACTGAGATAAGAGAAATGCAAACTTGGCGTTAAACTTTTTAGCTAAGGAGAGAGTGGGTCATCATAGTTTGTAGATCATGCGGAATGGGTTGTTACCCTACTTACATTGTGGTTGGAGCAAGGAAAAAAAACTCACTTGGGACCCGACTCGCTCAGGGCCGCGTCGGTGTTGAGTCAGGCGAGGGCGAGTCGCAACTCGGCTGAGTCCCAATTTAAAATAAAAATAGTCGGCCAAGTCTAGTGGCCAAGTCCCCATGGTTCGAGTCCGAGTCCGAGTCCGAGTCCGATAGGACCTGACTTGTTTAGGGCCAAGTCCGAGTCGATGATTTTTTAATCCATGGGTTGAAGACCCTCAGTTGATATGGGGAGATTTCTCCCTGGATCTAAACAAAATTTATCTCAAACTGCATTGCTAGGAGCGCTATGGCTAAACGTAGTATCTCAACGGTTGCAATTCCAAAGAGTTGTTTTTCAGCCCTTTTGAACTAAGGCTAACCATAGTATTTCCCACAAGTAACCGTTTTACTCTGGTTTCCTGGGTTAAGGAACCTGGAAATTTGGGACTTTTAGCATAGCTTAGGAACCCTAGCCTTGCCTAATAATGAATATGCATGAGACTTACGGGATAAACATCTCCTTACGGGTAGTCCGGGAATCGTACAAGGTACAAACCACATCGAAGCAAGGGAATATGATGTCCTACACAATAATTAAAGGCACCAAAGTACTATGAAAAGACATCTATGACCCCATTATCACACAAGATCAAATGGTGAGAAAGCAACTAAGAACTTAGGATGGATTGTAAAGATTCCTTGACTTGTGTCCAAATGATTGTAGTTTTGCTTATTCCTTTATTGGTTATCTACATGTCTTGGGCATGTTTCCTTGTTATTGGTACTTGTGTCAATTATGAGAACTTAGATGGACTTAGGAGTTAGGATCCCCTTTGGGTATTGTTATTGGATTAAGTTGTGCTGTCTACTTTGTACTATTGTTGGGATCATTTGTGGTGGTTGAGGCTAGGTAGCTTTGAATGTAAAGGCTATAAGAGGACTACTTGGGGTATTGACTTTGATGGGACTTTGATGAACTTTGATAGATTGAGAGTAGTTCCTTATTTGTTTGATGAATCTTATTCGCGCAAGAAAAGCCTAGCCCATCATTTTAGTGTATTGATAGTATTCTTTGAGTCAGGCACCACTTGGCTGTTAACATCTAACATGGCTAGGGCACCTCTATAGAATGGCCATTGTTTTACAACTGCAGATCGATTTTGAGGTGGATGTACACCACTGGGTACCGCCTTTTGATGTATGTCACCCAGGGTACCACCTTGACCAGGCTATCCACCTACGTGTATTCTAGACCACAACTCAGTTCGAGAACGAGAGGTCAGCGATAATATTCCATGGTGGATTAGATTATGTGGACTGCCTAATTGTTAGGATGTTGATGTTTAACTTATCGTCTTATCTAATTCTTTCGATTTTTTATATTCACGCACTATTGCCTAGTTCATCTGGTTTTGATATTCCATATGATAACATTGTCATTACTCCTAATTGATGCAGCATATATATTGTTATCTATATTTATTCACCTATCGACTCTTCGTGTTCTATTGATCTACACTTGGTGCTTAGGTGCTGAGCCCACCGATCCCGAGGTGGAAATGGAGGTGATTCAAGAGGACCAGCCTGATGAGTTCGACGAGTAGTGTGCTGAAGACATTGTCTGAGTCGTCACGTCCACGCACAAGAGAGCCTACACGATAGTATTGAGATAATTTTTTGGTATATCTTTTGTTGGCCTAGGCTTTTGTTAGTGGCCATGTAATTAAAATATTTTTGGTATAGTTTGTCCAAACTTTAACAATAGTAACGGGATTTATGCTTTGCTCTTTAAATTGTTCATAATTTTATCATCTGTTATTATTTGGTATTGACACTTCCGCAATAAATGCCCATATGAAAGAGAAATGTTATGTAACCTCAGAGTGGACCTCGATCCAAATCATGGTTTGGGGCCATGTGTATTCTAATGCTTGTCAGAAAAATTTTAATTGGAACTTAATCTCGCACACCCAGTGCATAGGAGTGTGACAGTTTTGTTGTGAAAAGCCGATCCCTTTCACAAGAGTTGGCTTGGCGCTGTGGAGGCCCATTTTGCATGTGATTCTTTGGTTGGTGTGGAAGAAGAGAAATGAAAGAATATACAAAGGAACATCTTAATCACCTAAGGATATTATGAACTAGGCTTTGATTAAGATTGGTAAATGGACCTCGGTCAGAAAATACTGCCATCACTTGTCTATGGACCATATTCGTCACAATCGGGAGATGTGTTTACGTGCCAGTACTTTTTTTAAATTTTTAACTGATGACGATGTATTGATTGCTCAAAAAAAACTGTACAGTATAAGAGTTATATACTGTCTTAAAAGGCCCCACAACAGAGGCGATGAGCAAAAAAAGCCCGAAGAGACAAAATGGGGTAACCCCAAAACCACGGGAACAACCCCAAACCAAAAATCAGGATCACCCTCAAACGAGCTAACAAGCAAGCATTACATAGAAACATTCAAGGCAGTTTTAAGAACTCCCTCTTTGGCGAGTTTATCCGCTTCCTTATTAGCCGATCTTTTATTGTGGTGAAAAGATACATTTAACTCCCACGACATCTGGACCACCTCTTCAATGATATCCACAAGGTTCCAAGGAGGATTCGAGGATTGATTTGCCCACTGAATTACGCAATACGAGTCTCCTTCAATCAGTAGCCGTTGAGGATTGAGCTTAGACGCTTCACGGATGCCAGTTCTAAGGGCCAATAATTCAGAATTGTTGCTAGAACCGAAACCAGCCGGGCTTGAATAAGAAAGAAGAATGGTCCCTTCCATATCACAAATGACTCCCCCTAAGCCAGTGGGGCCGGGATTTCCACAAGCACTACCATCAAATTTTAGCTTGAAAGCACCTGGAGGGGGAGGGCACCATCTAGAGAGAGCTCTAGAATGTATAGGGTGAGATAAGACCACTTCCTACCAATTATGAATTATGGAAATAATGGGTATACCTTTGAAAAGAGGAATAAAGGAGACCCAGATGGCCACTAAATGTTTAACTTTTTCCACCAATGTACTCACATCTGAAGATCTAAAAGCACCTCAAGTTCCTCTCTTTCCAAATGGACCAAATGACTGCCAAGATACTTTAGGTGCGAGTACTTTCAAAGAGAAATAATTAAATGAAGTGGTTTAACCCTCCTTTAGGGTCTTCAAAATTCAGTGTTGACGGGGCAAACCAAGCCCTGCAGGTACCCGTGGAGTTCTTCGTAATAAGGAATAGCTTGCTATCCTTCTCTAAATACGTTTGCATTAAAGACTAATGAAGCTGATATTTTGACAATAAATAGAGGCATTGAGATTTGCATGTGTAGTCTTTCTAGGATCCATTGATTAAGAAAAAACGATTCATCTAATGCAATCTCTTGGGCTTCAGATTCAACTGGGTTCGTGGAAGTTTTACTTTCATCTTTATGAAATTAGGTAGTTATCTTCTTCCATCCAGATTGTTTTTCAGTATGTTCTTCAATTGGTGAATAAAGTGGTTAATGTTTTGGCTAAGAAAGGCACATCTGTGCCAGATGCCAGTGACTCTATTCCATTGGAATTCTTGTGTGTTGGTTTTACTTTGTTTCTTTGGTGCTTTGGTGTAAGGTATAATGCACTTATACCATCTTCTTTCATTATTCTTGTTGTGCTTGTTGTTTGTAGCCTTTGCTTTCCTTCCCTTCTTTCTATAAAATTTTACTATTACCGATAAAAAAAATTATAAAAAAAAGCACATCAAGTCATTTTCTCTCAACTAGTAGCATGCAAACCTTCCTCAGTAAGAATTAATGACGTGTGTGTTGAGAATTTAAAGCAAATGGAACCTTACTCAATATAGGCCATGGGTGCAGCATCCCCAACTCGAATTCGAGTTCTAAGTAATCTTGTGTACCCACCCGCTCTATCCCTGCTTGATAAACAAATACTTTCCTCATGAAGGCTACAAAAATTACTTGAACAAGAAACCAAGAAGGAAAATCATCAAGAAAATGAAGTTACTTATAACGATAAGCCAGCTCTGTGAATAGCTTATGGATAACATCATCTCCACGAACAAAAGCAGCGGCACGTCTTGCAGCCGATAGAGTGCCCTGTATAAACAATTTACCAAAGAAGAAATATGAAAATTGAAAGGGATAAAAGTAGAAGATATGATGGACATATTTGCAGTTTTCCCCGTTCAGGACCTTCTCAGAAAGAAACCTTCACAAATATAATGGGCTCACACAGGCTTTCTTCAAAGAAAACTTACAAACACAGCTATTGCATAGCAACAAGCATAGTATGTTATGTATACTTCAAAGATTACATTAAACTTCCTTGTATTAGTTTTACAAGAATTTTCTCAAATTTATAGATCACAATGGATGAAATAATTTAGAAAATACTACCAAATCATCATCATAAAAACCTTGCCACAGCTATGTTCAGGTCAGCTACATGAATTTTGTTCCTCCAATCCAATCTATCCTCAACCAAATCCTTGGATCGGTTGCACTTCTTTAGATCTATTGTTACTACTTGCTTCCATCCATGTCCTCTTCGGCCTACCCCTTCCCCTTGGTGGGGCATCAAACCTGCCTAGAAAAACTTTTCCTCATCGGCATTAGTGCTGACCTAAGTTGGACGTGTCCAAACCATCTCAAACGAGTTTTACTAATTTTATCACTTATTGATGCTACCCTTAAATGTTCCCAAATATGTGATTTGATGCACATATGATTCTATCTTTCCTTGTTTTACCACAAATCCACCTCAAGATTCTCATCTATGCTACACTCATTTTGTACATGTGTTGCTTCTTAATTGGCCAACATTCTACTCCATAGGTGGAAAATACAACCAAAAAAGTTTGAAAATAATCCTCCCAACCTAAGAAAATTTTATTAAGATATTCTAATTATCCTATTGAAATCTAATCTAAATTAGGAACTCAATTGATCATGGTTATCTCTAACTAACTAGCAAAACCCCATGCTATGCACAGACTAATACCAATTATTTTTAAAAAAATTATTAATTAGTAAACTTGTGAGTCCTTTTTGTTGCTAATTTGATTTTTTTTTTTTTTCCAGATGTTTTATTCTTTAGGTGAGGTGTAAATGGAGTTTGATGAAGATCGGGCACGTGAAGAAAAAAATAAATAAATAAAAGACATATTCACAATAAAACAAAAGAATAAAGAATCAACCTCATAAGATTGTCTGGACTCTTGATTTATCAGTCCTAAAACTCAATCAACTGTCGTCGTTTAATTCACACGCTTTTGGGAATCAATCGAAGAGTGTGTATAAGTCAGATAAGTGTCAAATTGGGACTGGTGTTAGATCAAGGGACTTCAGAGGGGGAATGGAGATGGGTAAGATTGTTCCAAGGTCAGCGTAAAGTGGGTCCCATGCAGCTGGGCTCCACTTGGAGGAGTCTCCATCAGGAGAGAATTTTTTCTGTGGGGATAATGGCTAATGGGCTGGGACAGGACATGGTCGGATTCAGCCCCGGAGAGATCCACCCATTAAAATACCAAGCATTGAATTGCACACATGTTAGTACCGTAGCTTTATACAGTGGGCCAGACTCATCATGATCTAGCTCTATCTGGACTTTAATATTGAAGTCACAATGCGAAAATGGGCTCATTTATTTTCAGTGTATAAGAGCCTAATTTCCAACGAAGTCTGAATGTGTTAAGGAACCACTATTACAACAGTGGGTCCGGTTGGGTCCTTGTTTTTTTCTCCACTCTCCAAGCCCATGATAGAGTACATTCTCAAAACACCCCTTTCATATCCATCCTTGTTTCCAAACACAAGGCCCACCTATTATCAACACTGCAGGCCCACTTATGTTCAATCCCATCCATTCAAACACCGTTATCTGCCACAAGATCTAAATTGAAAAAAATAAAAAATAAAAAAGGAGATTAACTTCTAAAGGCTTCAAATCTATGTCAAGTATAATTTGATCACATTGAGATTGGCCCACCCTTAATCCAAATCTCGATCAAGATCAACCCGCCCGCTTGATTGTAATACACCAGGTGAGCCCTCTCCAATGGGCTGGAGGGAAAAGAACTAAAGCAGCATTGGGTATTATTGCCCACCATGTCATAGTTAGTGATGAAAAAATATTCGTTGATATGAAAAAATTGACACGTCCTTTAATCCTCTTTTTTTTCCTCGGGGCTTGTGCACATAGAGAGTAGATGGAGGGGGACGGGTTTCTCTCTTACTTGCTTTGAGATGAAAAACGAAGGGGAGAGGCGATGTTGCTACAACGAAGATGGAGTTGCAGGCTGACTATGAAGATTGATGGTGTTGTTGGAGTGCTCGTCGTCGGTGCCATTTATTCTCAAAACTCAATGCCCTCTTGCTCTTTCATCTGCTGCTCCTCTTTTTCTTTTTCTTTTTTTAATAGTCTATATTTGGAGCAGCAGATCAATTACAAAGTGGGGATTTTTATTTTTTTTTTGGAGGAAATTATGCGGGTCGGTTAGTTTAGAGAGAGGATAGTGGAGAGTGGAGAGAGAGGAGACTTGGCATGGATGGAGATTATGACACCTGTGTTGATGTATTTTCTAAAATTAGGATCTGTAGTTTGGAGGATCTGTTTACTCTATTCACCGGTCCATATTTCAAGATAGTTATGTTAATTTTTTTTTATTTTTCCTAAGAGAAGCTTCTTTTTGAAGATAGCTCAATAAAAAGTGTTTTTCTTTCAAAGGAAAAATATATTATATAAGGAATTTAAAAATATAAATTACTCGGCCTGATTTAAGGCTTGGGTCTCTTATTCGCCAAAGGCTTGCAGTTATACCCAGTACCCAATTCCTTAAGGGAGAGCCAAATAAATCTCCTATTGCCCAAGTGTGGAAGCGCGGTTTTGAATGCATCATATTTGATCTTTGAATACATGAAATAAAATTAGAGGGTGCAAACTACAAACAGAGGATGAAGTTTCAATGATGAAGACATTATAAAAAAATAAAAAGAGGATGCGGTGGTGAATATAATAAGGAAAAAAATAAGAAAAAAAAATTAGGGGGGCACTGAATAAAACATTAGATCTATCAATTCATTGGTTTAGATCATGCATAATCCCTTCCTACTTTCCAGAATTTTCAGATCAATCTCATATGAACTTAGTTAAGATTTAGGATTACCTTCATCGCTTCTTAAAAAAATCCAATCTAATATGATCTTGAACAATGACTGCGTCAGCTTGGTTGTGCACCAGATAATTGATCATTATCTGAAGGATTGTTGTGATGCCCTTTATTCCTATCCTTATCAAGTCATCAGGTCATTCCACTCTCTCCTTCCTTCCTACGCATGTCCCCACTTTCCCTTATTACATATGTTCCCAGGTCAACCGAACTCCACATTTTCCATGCACCGTCAGGCCACCTAATTTCCTCATCCCCTTCTCATCTATTGCATGTTCTGCAACAAAACGTCTCCAACTAAAAAAAAAAAAACCAAACCCAAGAGCTTCTCGCATGGGTTATTGAGGTGGCTAAAATCGTCCCCACCATCAAGTTCACCCCAGCCCCCTCTTCAAGATCTATGTTCCCGACCTGAAATCAGTGGCCCATGCAGTCCAAAAATGCAGAATTACCCCCTTTCTTATTCAAGACCGTCAGCCCCGTTTTTTGGTCGTTGGATGGTGGACCAAACAAGGCCCACCTCACACAGGTCCGCCATTCCTATGGTCGTCCCGCCATGTCCGGCCCGATGAACAGACCAGATTTGTCATCCAATCGTCCCACAGGTCCCACCTCACATACACTCCCCCACAGTTCAATTCTAGACCCTATTAGTCTTCTATTCCCTGGTTTCAATTGCAGTTTAGAACAATAATCCCGGCAAAAAGAAGTTGAAAATAGCGGTGAAATGTACCGTTATCTTTATGCAGTTTTTTCTCTAATGAAAATATTGGATCCAAATTTTATTTTATTTTTTTGGTTTATTTATCATTATCATCTTGATAGCTGCATTTGCTAAAATATGTATCTGCTCTTCTATGCCTAATCAGCAGCTGTAACACTCTCCTTTATCTTGCACTTTTCCGCTACACGAAACATGTGCATGGATTTTTCAAACCCTTTGCTACTTCTTCCTCTTCATTCCAATGCTGCTGATTTACCAAGCCCTTCTCCTGCAAAATATGCTGAACCTGAAACTCTTGTCCTAGACTTCGGTGGTTTATGTTATACTCCATATTAGAGAACCTCCTTTTGTGTTGGTTATTGCTTGTAATTTCCTCATTTTTTTATATTAAATAAAATAAATAGACGTTATGGTTATTAAAATCATACGATTCAGTATCATATCGTACCCTAAACGATTCATATCGCAATGTAGAATCGCAAACAAGAGAAAATCACACGATTCATACGATTTCTATTTGCAGGAAGTCGAGGAGCCCCATAACGCCATAAGTGCAATGTCTATTCCATGACGTGATTTCATGGGATACAAGGCAGCGTGCTTGTGTCATGATAAGAAGAGTAAAAAAAACTCTAAGAAGCCCGGAGAAAGAAATCTCAGCAACGAGAAGGAGACTCATCTCATGAAGAGGCTTGGCCGTTTGGGTTTTGATCTTCATCTCTGCATGCAATCAAGGTTTCAGCTTCATCTTTGCCCACAACCATCCTCCATCCTCTCCATCGATAAAACCCAAAATCCCAGATTTGCTGCTACAAGGACGATTTGGATCTAGATGAGGCCTGATGGGACCCAGTTTCAAAAAAGGGCCATCTACACTATGGTCGACCAAGAGATGGCCATCAGATCCTTGGAATAGATCTTTGATCGAGTGGGCCCCACGAACATAGTACCCAAATCGACAGATCTTGTATATGTCGGTTTGGTTAAAAAACAAGTCCCTGCCTAGAGTTTCAACTGAATTTTTTTTTTTATGATTAAATATATATATAATATAATATAATCAATTACACATCACATCCAGTAAATAGACAATCATATTCTATTACTAACTTAATATGGAGATTACAGATCTTGGTCAAACCCCAAGGAAATTTCAAGATCTGTCAGTACCCAGATCTTGATTCCTTGATTTCCCTTTTCTTTGGTTGTTTTCATGAATAATGGAAACAAAGATTAACCCAAAAATCCATATTTTTGTATACTTGGAAATATTACTCACCTCCTAGTGTAGCAGATCGTGGCACAGTTGATGTGGGATCTCGAGTACTGCATCCACTAGGCCTTCCGGCTTCTTCCTCCTTCCCACGAATCTTGTCGGTCCCTATTGATCTTCAGAGGAAATCTCTCTCCAGCTATTCTCTTCTTAGAAAACCAAATGCAATACCGGAGAATAAGAGGAAAACTAATAAAAAGAAACGATAAGAAAATATAGGGATAACCCCAAATCTCAGTCGTTGAAATCACCCCAAGTTTTACGAAAGATATCCCCCTCCCTAAGGAAATATCGTTCTAACAATCTAACAGCACAAATGGGCCCTAATGGGTTGGAAGCAGGCTAAGAAAACCCATTAATACAACCCAACCCAACCTAGTATCTTATGCGCCAGACAAATATGGGCCTAATCTGGCCCAGGTATTACATTTTAAAGTTTCTCCAACTAAAGGCGTCATGCGGTTTAGCAAGAAAGGAAAACTGAGCCCCTGGTATGTTGGACCATTTGAAATCATTGGGCGTGTTAGCGATGGTAACGTTTATGCCCTTCGTCTACCACCCCAACTAGCTGGAGTACATAATGTGTTTCATGTGTCCTTGCTCAGGAAATATCAACCCGATCCTTCTCATGTGATAAACTATGACTCGATACAGTTGCAACCACCCCAACTAGCTGGAGTACATAATGTGTTTCATGTGTCCATGCTCAGGAAATATCAGCCCGATCCTTCTCATGTGATAAACTATGACTCGATACAGTTGCTGTCAGATTTATCTTATGAAGAACGGCCGGTGAAGATCCTTGAAACTAAGGAGAGGACTACGCGAAACAGGACAATGGAACTAGTCAAGGTTCTGTGGGAACATCATAACCAGCTTGAGTCTACCTTGGAGGCAGCAGATGAGTTCAGGAAGAAGTACCCCCATCTTTTTCCAACGGGTATGTACTAAATTTGGAGGACCAAATTTCCTAAAGAGGGGAGAATGTAATACCTGGGCCAGATTAGGCCCATATTTGTCTGGCCCATAAGATACTAGGTTGGGTTGGGTTGTATTAATGGGTTTTCTTAACCTGCTTCCAACCCATTAGGGCATATTTGTGCTGTTAGATTGTTAGAACAATATTTCCTTAGGGAGGGGGATATCTTTCATAAAACTTGGGAGTGATTTCAACGACTGGATTTTGGGCTTATCCCCAGATTTTCTTATCGTTTCTTTTATTAGTTTTCCTCTTATTCTCCGGTATTGCATTTGGTTTTCTAAGAAGAGAATAACAGAGTGGAGAGAGATTTCCTCTGAAGATCAATAGGGACCGACAAGATTCGTGGGAAGGAGGAGGCCGGAAGGCCTAGTGGATGCAGTACTCGAGATCCCACATCAACCGTGCCACGATCTGCTACACTAGGAGGTGAGTAATATTTCCAAGTATACAGAAATATGGATTTTTGGGTTAATCTGTGTTTCCATTATTCATGAAAATAACCCAAGAAAAGGGAAATCAAGGAATCAAGATCTGGGTAGTGACAGATCTTGAAATTTCCTTGGGGTTTGACCAAGATCTGTAATCTCCATATTAAGTTAGTAATAGAATATGATTGTCTATTTACCGGATGTGATGTGTAATTGATTATATTATATTATATATATATATTTAATCATTAAAAAAATTCCAGTTGAAACTCAAGGCAGGGACTTGTTTTTTAACCAAACCGACATATACAAGATCTGTCAATTTGGGTACTATGTTCGTGGGGCCCACTCGATCAAAGATCTATTCCAAGGATCTGATGGCCATCTCTTGGTCGACCATAGTGTAGATGGCCCTTTTTTTAAACTAAGTCCCATCAGGCCTCATCTAGATCCAAATCGTCCCTGCAGCGGCAAATTTGGGATTTTGGGTTTTATCGATGGTTTGCGTAGTGGGACCAGGTGGGCCACCTGATCAGGGATCACCCCTAAGGATCCGATAGTAGACCCCTGGGCGACCAATGTGTGGGTGGACTCATTTGGAAATGGGTCCCATCTGGCCGCCATCTGGTTCCAAAGAACTGAACATCGGGACATCTGGGAATTTTGGGTTTCTTGGAAGATTGGGTAGTAGAACTATATGGCCCACTAGATCAAACATCTGACCCAGGGATCTGATAGTAGACCCCTGGGCGACCTAGGTGTAGGTGGACCCATCTGGGTTGGGTCCCATCTGACCCCACATCTGAATCCTAAAGATACTGCATCGTCACTTTGGGGAAAAAAAAATTTTTTTTTTTTTTTTTGTGTTTTGGATTGCGGGGCCCACTGGCCCAACTGATCAAAGATCAGGACCAGCCATCAGCTAGGTTCCTGATGGACGACCATGTTGGACTAGGTCCCAGGTGAAGTGAACCTGGGGGGGGCCACCATCCGAACGTTTTGATCTGAATACGGTGCTTATGCAGTTTAGCTCATGGGGCACACTTGGATGCATCCCTAAGGTTTCTTTACAGAAAAGACCCATGCAAAATACCAGCTCCATCAGATTATCCTAGACCTTCATTTAACGATCTAAAAGTTCAATGGTCTTTTTAACCATAGAGGTTTTTGAGACTCAACCCAACAGGGAGTGAAGGTAACCCAACAGTGAGTGAAGGTTTGTAAAATTGGGCATGGTGCCAAATCATTGGGGGATAAGAGTGTGAAAGGCGCTGCAATGATCAAAGGTGAGCCCAACTGGACCTCATAGAGCAGGATTTTACATGTAGTCCACTCATAGGAGAAAATACTCCTTACTATAGGTTCTTTCTATTATAGGCAATCATCATCATCAACAAAGCCTGACACCAGTAATATGGGGGGTTGGCACGAGATAGTTTTGATAAGCAATGGATAAGATAAAACTAGGAAACACAATTAAATAAGACTAAACATAATCCTGCCAACTCAATCAAATCAATTAAGACCAAAAGGAATCAACTTTTGGATAAGAGTGATGGTTCGAACTTGAGGACCTAGTGATGCAGCAGCAATACCATATCATTGCAACAAGGCACGTGGGCCACATGTGGGACCCATGAAATTCTGGTTTTAAAATTATTTATTAGTTTTAATTTTAGCAAAGATTGTACTTAGGATTAGTATCTAATTTGGATAAGATTATTATTTTGTTTCCTAGTTTGATTGGGATTGTTTCTTAGCCCCTAAGTTTCTTTTATTATATATATGGCATTGTAAAGATTAATAATCTCATATTGGAGTTAATAGAATTTAACCTTGATAGATTATTATTTTGTTCCTATTTTGTTTCCCGTTGGAGAGTGATCTTCTTCGTGTGATTATTCCTTGGGAACCTTAATTGTGCTCCGGCACTTGCGATCCTAACCCTAGAATTGCATCAATCGGTATTAGAGCCCGATGATCCAAATCGTCTGCGTGATTACACCTATCTAGCCATCCACTCGTCAATCCATCCTCACAGCCTCCCATCATCATCCAAGAGTCCCAGACCATCATCCGCCCTCCCCCAGCACCCATACCCCATCTTCTCCAACCATCCACCGAACCCACATGTCACCTTTCCAAACTCCAGAAACCCCAATCAGAATCCCAACAGCCACTCAACCACCCCAGTCGAGCCCTCCCTACTCTCCCAGAACCTACCATTCCCTACTAACCCATACCAACCCACTGCCATCTACCATTCCATCTACGCCCCCATCCCTAAAAATAAAAATAAAAAACCCAAAATACCCAGCTCCCATTGAAACCCCAAAATCACCGTCGGCAAGACCCAATCCCCAACACCCAGCACCTAAATCCCAGCTTCAAACCCCACTACACCACCCACTACCTCAACCTATCACCACCCTCTCCCAATCCAGAACCCCAAACCGAAGAAGAAAAAACAAACAAAAAGAAGACAGAGAAGAGAAGGGTAGAGTAGGAACAGGCGTACCGCTCACCCGGCGCCTCGCCTCAACTCCAACCGCCGCCACTAGCGCCCATCTCTTCCCTCTTGCCCTCGTCGAAGATCAGGAACAAAAAGGGACCAACAAAGATAATAAAATTGCCGCAGGGAATCCAGGAAGGACAGTTATCTTCCCGGTGATCACTCTTCGGCTCTTGTACCAAATTGGCGCAACTCGGATCCGCGATCAATGCGTTAGATCAATCTCCTGGGGGATTGATTGAATCCAAGAGGGATTCCAGCCACTAGGGCACCAACCAAACCATGAAACCCAACAAGGAACTCACAATGAACTCAAAAATTTTATTATCAATTGAAATTAAGCATTCTAAATACAATGAGGCTTAACATCCTTATATAAAGGAGTTCGCTTAATCTTTAAGCAACAATATTTCCTAACATCTGATTAATGCCTAAAATAAAATAGGAAACTAACTACTATTAATCTTAAACAAATCAAACTACTTAATAATACTTCCTAACTAAATGGATGTCCCGTTGGGTCTATGGACTGGACCCCAATGAGTTGGCTAACCTATTGTCTAGCCTGCATCACTGAATGTAGAATAGGAATTAAACACCATGTCCGACTGTGGCATAATGATAATTGATGTGACTAAATTGGTTTTGTGATCCCACCCCGTAATCATCATCATCAAAGCCTTGTCCCAACTATATAGATGTCGGCTTTTGAGCCAGGTGGCTCTCAGCCTTCATTTGCTCCCTTAAGGTCGCCTACACTTGCTCCTCCATTTGCTGGGAGCGCGTTTAATTTGAAGCTCGCCGTTATTTGCTGTCTAACTAGGGGAACGCTGTTTATGTGATCTCTCTATGCGGACCGCTTTGTGATACCTCCCTTAGTCAAACTCTTCCTATTCTCGCTTGCCATGGGGTTGTATCCACCGCCTGTATATTCGGAGCGGGTGTTTTGTCTATTTGGCAAAAGAGCGGAGACCTCATCTCATCCCATCAGTGTATCTTCAGAGTAGGTGTTCTATCTATTTGGCAAAAGAGCGGAGACCTCATCTCATCCCATCAGTGTTCCATTTGAGGGTGTTGCCTCACCAAATTATCTGTTGTTTATTTGGCAATTGGGATTCAAACCATCGGCTCAACAGCATGAGCCTAATCGACTAAGATAGCGCTTCCCAGAGATGACCTCTAACTCTTTCCAAAATGAATCTATCAAGTTTAGTGTACGTTCTATTTGAGAAGTATGTTTGATCCCACCCCAAAACTAATAATAGTTTTAGGATCAAAAAACCCACAGCTAAATGAAGGCTTGGCCCAAAACCCATGTAATCATGTTATTTTTGGGTTCAACAGCATATCAAAATGATTTTTGGTTGATGGCAAGATCCCAAATATGGGTTTATGGCTTGACCGAGTTATGTCAGAATTAGTCTTATAAATTCCTTACCATGGAACAGTCGAATACTTGATTTTGTGATTTATAGATTAGTAGGTATTCGGGGAATGTTGTCAATTGTTGATGTTGGACCAGTTTAAGGGTGTTAGGATTGGAAAGAGCACTCGAATCCCAGACTATTGATGGATTTATAACATAACAGTAGCATGCCTTGATTCTGATTTTGTATATGTTAAGTTGTAACTGGTATATTGATGGTTGCTATATTGACACTCGTTATATGATTTGAGAATTGTTTATAAATATGTTGGCAGCACATTATGATGTAATATGATGCACTATGTTGAGACTTGTTTATATCTATGTTGATGTTACAAGTTTCTTATTACATATGTTGGTTTTGAGATGGTAATGCGGAGATTGTGAAAAGTTTCAAACTTAGCGGGGTCGCTATGTGATCACTCATGCACAAATTGGGTAACCATTATGAGAGGGACTAGGGAGTATGAAACCCGAGAAACTGTGTAAGAGGCTGATTTCAAGACCACCTCGTCATTGTAATTCTGTTAACATTATAAACTGAAATTAGTTGGACCAACCCATGGGGCACCCTAGATCACCAACACGGTACGACGTCGATGTCGTCGCCCTAGAGCTAAGATGTTGTTGATGATGCTTATCAGGCCAAGCTCTTTTATTGACCACAGGTCAACTCTCTTTATATGTGATTACCTGGCTACTAGGATCAGCGATTTTACCTGACTAGTGAGTCATAGGTTCACTAACTATGAGTCAGCCGTTCAACTGACTATAGAATACCTCCTTATGTGTGGAGCATCCATGAGATGCAAGAGATGGGCCAGTGCATCCGGTGGTGAGGTGGTTGTCCTAAGGATAGATCCAGAGACCTTCTCTAAACTTTAAATATCACTTTATTGAGATGCATTGACACTCTATCATAACGTTTTACACAAATGTAGATTTAGATTTCTATTCATTCAGTGTTACTGATTGTGTGTTTTCGCACTAATCCCGGGTAACCGGAACGTAAAAAGACATGAGGATCCTGGCAACAAAGAAATAGGATTCGATATTTGCAGCTGAGCGACAACAAGACACATCAAAAATTAGAATATTAGGTTAGATAATTTAGCTAATTCAACTTAGTCATCAAAGAGTAATTCATGGATTTTATTTCTTATTCTGAATTATTATTTAACCTTGAGTTCTGGATTTATTATTTGAATCAAAGATGGAACTGATTAGTTAAATGTCTGATTATTTATGCTTATGATGATTTGATTGATGATGATGATATGTTACTATTTGGAAACGGCACGGAATCCGACAATGCCCCGGACTTTGGGTCATTACAAGAAGTAACTTCTATAATACTACTTTCCGGTAAGCACTTTTAAACTTTTAAAATGTCCAGCCAAACACCCTCAAAGCCATTTACCTTCTTTGAATCCTAAGGAGTTTTTGAAGATGAAATGGGAGAGGATATGGGGAAAAATCAACCGGCACCCCTTACCCAAGCCTTTCCCTCCTTCTCCCCTTCTTCTCTTCTTCCTCTACCTTTTCCTCTTTCTCGTTCTCCATCTAAAAGAATCATGCGAGTGGGGGGTGTTCGATTTAACTTGGGCGCGACAATCCTCTTAAGGGGATTGGGCCCACTTAATTTTTCTCTGTTTTTATTTTTTCTTCTTTTTTTCAATTGTTTATTTCCAATGGGACCTAGTGATGGGTGTGAAATACAAGGTGGGGTCATGCCCAGTGGATATTTATTAGGTCAAAAATTGGTATGACTTTAAAGAGCTTCAAATTTTATTTATTTTCTTTTAAGAAAATATGTCTTCCATTCTATGTAGCTTATAATGATTAACTTTTGTTACCTGGCATGTCAAGCTGGCTACCACTAAATTGATCAGTGGGTCCCACTTAGTTCGGTATTAAGTATTTTACTATATATCCTAGCCACACCAATATACTTTGCATTTAATTTCATTTAATTAATTTTGTGGATACTGGGGTCCCAAGTTATGACCACTACATATATTTGATTAATTTAATAATTATTCATTTCGTTCAATTAGATTTGTTAACCTTAATTTTTTTTTAATGCAATGCTCTATGATATTGACACATGAAACAACAAATTCGGGTCTCAGTCCCTACATCGATCCCTCAGCAAGTGTAAAACTAAGGTGCCAACACTACTCAACCATGTGCAACTAAGTTTCATTGTTTAAAAAAAATCTAGAAAAAATAATATCATGAACAAATATAATAATTAGTTACAAGATGTGGAGCCTTGGACACTAAAGTAAATTCAAACATTTTTCAAAAAAGATAAATAATAACAAATGAGGTATTTGGGATAAGACTAAATAAACTAACAAATTTATTCACTATATATTAAAAGAGACTTGTACTCACCTCTTTTCCAAGTTGCACCATGTTATCAGCAAGACGTCGAACTTCCTTCGCCTGAACGTTAAAAATATAGATTTTTTAACTTGATTTACACTAAAATCTCAAACAAGGTCATCAAAAATCACTACAAGACTTTTTTTTTTTTTTTTTTTGGAGACATAGGTGGGGTGGAGTGCAGTGGCGAAGCCACATAGGGCTGAGGAGGGGCAATTTCCCCTTCTCAACTTCTTTGTTCCCATGAAGATAGGAGAAAGAAATTTATAGTCTTAATGCCCATTTAAATCTATCCTTTTTGCCCCTCCTCAACTGTTTTTTTATTTTATTTGCCCCTTAACAATTTGTTTCCCCTTAGTAAAGAATAGATTTTTCAAAACACATAAAGGCAATTTTGTCTTTTACCTTTATCCAAAAGACAACTCACCAAATCACCATTAATATTCTTCGCTTTGATTGGTGCCTCTCCTCAACTCTCTCTTGCTTTTTTTCTTGTTTGCCCCTCAACAACTTTTTTTCCCTCTTAGTAAACAATAGAACTTTCAAAACAAATAAGGGCAATATCAAGTTTTGCTTTTATCCAAAAGACAACTACTCATCAAATCACCTTTGAAATCCTTACTTTCACCTTTCCTATTGCTCCTATAACATACACATCACGATTCTTCTTCTTCTTCTTTTTTCTTTCCTTTTCTTTGCCCTTTATTGAGTCTAGAATTTAGTTCCTCTAAAGTTTTTTTTTTAAAAAAAAAAAAATTGACATGCTTACAAGTAAATATGCTAAAATCATGCAATTTAAAATTCTTCTCTCTAGTCTTTTGGACCCATTATTGAATGTTGTTGGACGTGAAGAGCAATAAAAAATCATCATTATTATCAGTTTTGGGATATAATTTAATAAGACACTTTTCTCTTGCGCACCTGCGTACTACGCATGGTGTCTTTCATCATGCTGGACCCAGTGAAATTCAGGGGGCTTCCCACCTTTAATGATAGTCCAAATGCGCGCATAGGAAAAAAAATCATATCTAATAACAAGTTTATTAACTAAATTGGATTAAATACATGATTTCAAATTTTCAATATTATGTTCACACATTCATTCCTTTCTTCTTCTTTTTTTCATACTCCTCACTAAGAGAAATTTTTTGCCCCCCACCAAGAGTGGAGAGGGTGAAGAATCACAAGGACTGTATCAACTTACCCAAAACCTAATATAGAAATAGAAAAAATAAGAAAACTTTAAAATTCAATCATTTATAACCCCAACATCATTTTCTCTTTTTTTTTTTCTGTTTTTTACTAATAAATCCCAATATCATATGCCTTCACAAATTATATTTTCTTTGTTCTTCCCTATCATTACAGCATAGCTTATGCCATTTATTTATGGCTTTTATTTCCTTCAATTGCTAAATCCTTCTAATCAAATGTATCAACAGAATGCTCTATCTGTTGGAACAACTATCAAAAAATTACACCTTATAATTCTATCACCCAACAACAAAATAAAAACCTATTTTAAATCAATTTCTTGACATGCGAACCGACTGACGGATTGGTTGTAAGGCATCTCCATTTCCACAAGGACAACCAATGATCAATCTCAGTTATTGCTTCGCTGGTTAGGGACTTGTACGGCGTGACTTGAGTATTTACCAAAGCAAAGATTAAAAAAAAAATCAATTTCTTGACAACAACCCCCTTGCTCAGAGAAACTTCAGCCACCCGAGTCACTTCAAATCTATTTCACTCGCCAACCCCACAATCACATGACAGCTGGAGCACCTTATGTTGTTGTTTGACTTCTTTCTAATTTCAAGTTACTCATAATGACCACCCGCAAAGTGAAAATATCTACTTCATGTCTGCAGTGAATTTAGCCTAAAGATCATGCAAAAGGTCTCACCTGATGTATGGACCAGTTAATGTGGCTGGTTTTTGAACGGGGGTAGGTATAGAACTGCAAACTCAAATATGTATTAGTCTAACTACAAACCATGTGACTATGCTTTGGACTGTAGAACACCCCCACTAGGTCATTTATATCTTTACAAAAGTTGTCGGTCATGGATAGCATTGAGTTCCCCCTCTTGCAACTAGGACATCATCATAGTTGAATCTACCAACGAACGAAAATTAGACCCGTTCCAGTGTAATAATACCAACAGGTGATTTAATAAGATCTACAATTTCAAAATGATAGGGATTTGTTGCTTCCATAGGTTGGTAAGTGGTAATTTTCCACCTTTAAGAGGATTCGCTACACTGCAACAAATTCTTGTTGGTTGTCCTCCCACCATCAAAATTACTTCCCAATCAGATTCCAATGGACTCAAAAACTTCTTCAACCTGTGCAGGGATACCCATAGCACTTACCCAGGCCCTTCTAACCATCTCTCAAAGAAAAGAACTCTAGAGATCTCACCTAGACCATTGTATCAACTCAATATCACAACCACTCAGAAGACAAAACACCACCAAAATCTAAAACAAGAAAAATAAAAACTCACAAAAACTAGAACTGTGCATTGATAAATAAAATTATAAATAGCTGTATGCGATTTGTTAAATATCCCAATTAAAGACAATACCACAAAAGGGGTAAAACCATAACAAGGCCAACCATCTAAAACCCCAATACCATATGAACTAGGTACAATTTTCACATTATCTATTTCCATATCTGAACCACAATCACCCAATTCACTATACTTGAAAAGCATTCTAGTTTATATCAAACAAAATTAAAGCTTGATTCAAACAAACAGTTTCATTCAATTTTATCCATTTTCAAAATATAAACAATTACCCAATTTCCAGTTTTGCTTGCCAGTTTGGGATTAATTCTAAATGAAGCCGTATTTTTAGAAAGGAATGTCCAACATCAGAAGCAGGTTGTCAAACTTGACAAGGTATATTAGTAATTGAAAAAGTAAAGCAATGCAAAGTTATCACGTAATAAGGCTTATAAGGTTCATAATGATACAATAATCAGAATTCTTTCTTTACCTCTTCTCCTATTTTGAGTTGAAACTTTGTAAACTTTCGTCACAAAATTTCAATTAATCGGTTAAAAGTCAGAATATCAATTTTCTTAAGTGAGTGCATCCCTATCACAGGTATCTGTAAATCTTTTGAAATGAGATAATTGATATTTTGACCATTTTATTCCTTAGTTGCAGCAAATAATAGTTAATCCAATTTTTTTAATCTGATGTTGTCAGTTGTCACTCGTTCAAGAATACATTAAGTCTCACAACGCAGTTCTCTCAACCCGTCTGGTCAACTAGGAATCGAGCCAAGTCAAATCAAAACAGTCATATATTGAGTAACTGTGTAAAGTTGAACTCAGTCTAGATGAGTTCAGGATGAAACTTGGTCAACCTGCTTGGTCAACTCACAACTCAGTTTGACTCATCCTAGTAATATGGCAATTTCTACTGTCCATCATGAGATTGCATATTTTTGGACCGTTACATAAGTTTAAGTATATTAGCTATAGTAGATGTATAATTTTATAACAAAATGTAATTCAAAATCAATTTATCGACCCACCCGATCAGCTCTACTAGGCACTGGGTCTGAAAATTATGCTTAGTTGTCCTTAAGAGTGTTTTATACCATATAATTGCAATCACAATCCTACAAGCTATCGCAAGCTCGACTATGGTACAGGTCATTCAAACTAACAAACAGTGAATTGGACAATATACTAATAAGTAATAAACCAATGCAAACAAACTTAAAAAAAACCAGACAACTTTTTAATTGTGATTTTGGGCGAGAATTGGTTCGCACCCGAACTGAATTTATTGCAACCATATGTAAAAAATAAAAAAATAAGGTATCACATAGTGGGCTGACTGACCTTGGCAACTGTTGTTTCAATCCGCTCGTGCTTCACCAGCTGTGAGACCATGGTTCTGAAACAAAATGAAATGAATGCAAACCCATAAAATTCACAGGACGGAGAAGATGAAGAAATGGGAGCCTGTGATGAGAAAAAGAGAGGGATGGAGGGAACCTGAGCATGGACATTCGATGGGAAGCGGGACGACCGAGCTTCCTGAACTTAGTCATGGAGAGATAGATGGGGAGGAATATCTACTTGTGCCTGTTGCTCCTGCAGATTCATTTCTCAAGATACACAGCATGTTATCAACATTAGGGATGTAAAAGAGAAAAAGATAAGCCAAGAACAAGGTCCAGCTTGAGCTAGACTTGAGAAAGAATCAACCATTGGGGATCCAGTACTCAGACACGTATCCTCTCACAGTTCTCTCCACCAGCAGCAGCAGAAGAAGAAGAAGAAGATGGAGGGGAGGAATAAGAATACCTGGCACCTGCGAGACGAGAGGGCTCTTGGCAACGAGGGCTGCAGCTCGGACGAGAGAGGGTTGGGGTTTCTCTCCTCTAATGCAAAAGGGTTTGCGTTTTATGTTGGGAAATTTTCAAGACAGCGCTCAAGTTTTGCCGAGATTTCAAAACAGGACAAGAAAAACAACGTGAGTTTTTCCGAGATTGATTCCTCTGTTTTCTTCAAAATATCCAAAACACCCTTAAGCTCCCTCCTCTTCCTCCCTCCTAACCACCATGGTCCTCGACGACTTGAACCCAAATCCCAGAAATGAGAATCAATCACTAACGTTAATGATGATGTGTGTTTGGATACCTGTTGTAAGACCCGAGCCGAGCAACTGCGATTAATATTAATTAAGTCGTGTGTTAGCTCTAAGTGAGATTAATAATTTTTGTTTAGGTTTAGGATTTGAATAGCTTTTATATAGCTTTGGAGAGTTTAGAGAGCTCCTTTTTTATTTGATAAGACTCTTGGAGTGTTTTTTGTGTCTTTGCGTAAGTGTGAAGGATTATCCGCGATTCCGAAAATTAGTGCTTTAAATCTGACTGACTGATCTCGTTTCATTAGTCTCTACAACTTTCATGTTAACCCTGTTCCCCTTCAAGAACCCGAAACCCGACTTTTCCAACTTCGAGGGCAAAACAGTCTTTTTACACAAAATCTAAACACAAATTTCGATGTCTCCAAAACCCCTGAACTATATACTTTCAAAAACTAAGTTCTTCAACGAACATTTTTCCTTCTTCATCGAACCCGGAAATCCGTGTTTTTAGCCCGACAAGCTTCGCCAGTTATAGGACCCACCTCCACTTCCTATATAAAGAGAATCCTTCTTCACTTTCCCCTCTTTCTAGCTCCCATTCGTTGTGGAAGAGTGCTCCAGCCCATTTTAGGGTTTCCACTCCTTCTGGTTTCTCTATCTTCAATCCACTCAAACATTTGCTCAAATGGAGAAATGGGCTCCATCATCTTCTTCCCACCTTAAAAGCTTTCCATTTATGCCATTTGGAGAGAAGACCAGTCATCCTAAGATTCCTTGTGAGCAAGCTCTTGCCATTTGAAAACTTTACAAGTAAGCAATCACCCTCACCTTCTAGATTGGTGTTTTCCTAGCCCTAGAGAGTCTTTATTTTCATCATTGGAAGCTCTCTTCTTCTTGTTCATTGTTTTGACCATCTAGGGTTCTTAATGGGTGGTACTTTTGGGGGTTTTTTTGTAGCTTGGAGATTTGTGGCTTGGGAGTGAGATTAGGAGCTTGTTTAGCTAGCTTGGAAGCCAAGGCAAGTGAATGAATGGTTGTTTTGAATGTTAGCATGTTTTATGAGGAAATGTGGATTTTCACTACTTGCACTTTATGGTTTAATGCTTTTTTTATTTATGCTTCTTCCTATGATTTCTATTGATTTCGAAATGTGCATATTGATAGGTCTCTTTCCCTCTTGCTTAATCCCTTGGAAATGTATGCATTTGATTTTGTTAAATCTTGATTTATGTTACATATGGAACTCCATGGATGATGGGTTTTCTTGTGATGAATATGAATGAAAAGGGGAAGATTTGATGTATTTTGTGGGTTGTTTTGGAGGAGGAATAAGTGTGGTTTTAAGGATGTTTGGAGCGCCTCTTTTATGTAGAAGAGTTGAGACACAAAGGGATTTGCAAGAGAAGAAGAAGGGAGCACGAAATGCTGATAAACATGCTTTTTGAAGGAGTTCGCTCGAGCCAACCCCTTCCAGAGAGCAATTGGCTCAAGCCAACCTTCAGGTTCACTCTAGCCAGTCTGCCCAGGAACAGTTCGCTCGAGTGAAACAACCCCCCTCCCCCCTATAGAGCACTTGGCTAGAGCGAACCTTTGGTCCGCTTGAGCCATCTTTGTTGTTGACCTAGGTCAACGCAGGGAGATTGGGAATGATGTTAAAATGTTTGGGAGTGGTATGTTTGTAGCTCAAATGCGATGGTAAGACCTAGGAGGTGAAGTATAAAGTTTGATTGAGAAAGAAACCCCGTCACGAAGATATATTGAGGACTTTTGGCTTGCCAATGAGTATAAGGTGCTTGGAATGTCCCCGATCTTCTGGAGTACCAAGGCAAAAATAAAATCGACATACGAGACCCTAATACACATTGATTTAAATCTTGAAGCTTCAATGTATGGTCCAGTATTTTGTGGAAATCCATTTGTGTTTTATTTTACCCACATTACACATGTACTTTTCCGCTTTCATGTGTCACTACTAGTTTTGCCTTAAAACTGTTGATACATGCACTTTGAGTGTTTGATAGCCCCGTATATGTATGACCAGATATTAATGTGATATATGTGCCTATGAGAACCCTGTTTAGACTGTCTAGGTGTTATACACCAATATATGTTCTGATTTCTTCATGTGACCTTTGTGTCGGCACCACTAAGTTTGGACAACATTGTCGGCTTAATCCACCGACTTGGGGGTCCCCCTATAACTCCTGTCAGCTATCATCTGGGTCCCGCCTACCCCATTACCCAATTCTGCGGTCGTGGTCTTGTCTAGTATATGTATATGTATATAGTTGGCTCTCGTCACTTCGTGTATCCGAGACCAATGCCTCTAGTGTGCTCTCATCACATTAGCGATAGAGGATTTAGCTTCGTGTGGTTGTCATCTTGTCAGTTTCCTGTTCATTGGTACCTTTACATGTTTTATATTTCACATGTACTTCCGGATAAATGATGCATCTTATTTCATGAAAATCATTGTTTAAGCAGGTTTTTGAATTGCTTTCCCCATGTAACTTTTAAATTATTATATTGTTTATATCTTTTCACCCACATGCCAGACCGTCATGTCTGACTCACTCTTTTGATATCCGTATTTCCTCATCCCCAAGGAGGAATCAAAGAGCCGCAACGCGTAGAAAAATGGCAGGCTAACGATGTCGTTTAGACATTTGGTCAAGCCTTGAGGTACGAAACATCTTTTGGGATAGTGACTGACACATTTTAGGATTCTTTTGGCTGTACTGGCCTTTGTTGGCCTTTATTTAGGAATGATTAACTAACTCATATTTTGTATAAACCTTAACTTTATATTTGGGAAATGCCATATGATCATTGCCCACTCTGACGTCATGTTATATATATATATGTGTGCGTGTGCGCGCACGCGCGCGTGTGCGTGTGCGTGTGTTATCAATCTTGTTTTAAGGAATGAATTTACAACTTGGTTTGTGACACGCTTCTGCATCTTGATTGTGAGTAACTTGTGTGTATGTGTGATATCCTCACTGCGGAAACCTGCGGAAAAACACGTGCACGGATATTATATTCTTCTATGATCCGTTTACGTATCAAAAGAAAATAAACAAATGCACACAATGCATTAGCATTGGCTCGCTGATCCCGGATTAGAAGCGTCCTTTGGTCGCTAACCCGATTCGGGGTTGCAACACCTATGATGTCCAACACTCTTTGATTCTCAGAAACTCTTATCATGTAGTGGTAAGATGAGCTTCTACAACCAAATATGGAAAATCAAATGCAATCAAAATACAACATATTCAATAGCAGTATTGCTCGATTGTCCTATGGTAAGCAAGACAGAGATAACAAAGGGCTCTATTCATGCAATCCAAACAATACATATTACATTTGCGGATTCAGAACGAAGCCGTATGGGCACTTGTTTTCCCATGCCAAAACCTCCGGTTCCTTGCTTTTCGACCCAAAGAAAATGGAATTCAGAATTCAAAAATTATACATGGAATTTAAAATAAGAAATTGGGTCTAAGGCAGAGACTCCTTTTTGCCATAATTTTTTGGTTCTTGGGTTTTGATTATGCAAAAATGGGCTTGTCTCGATTTGAGGATGGAAGAGGAGAGGGGAAAGGAGGTTTTTTTTTTTATTTTTCCCTAGCAGTGGAAATGGGTTAGGAGGATGGAAAAGACGAGAAAATAGATGTCTCCAAAAAAATCGAGCATGCGTCGTCTTGAGATCCTCCACTGCTCCCACTGTCGTTGCCACCTCCTTCTCCAAAACCACCACCATCACCATATGACTATAGAGTTGAAAAACTCCGCCCCATAATAAAAAAGGGATTATAAAGACATGGATGGGGAAAGAAATATACGAACATCGGGGATTCTTCTGCGCCAATGACCTCGCAGCTGTCGATTTCACTGGATTCGCTTGAAAGCCCCGACAATCAAGGGATTGCTGCCGAGGACAATGATGGTCAGGAGGGAGGAAGAGGAAAAGGCCAAGGGCATTTTTGGCATTTTGAAGGAAAAAAAAGTCACCGGAGAACTCACATTTTCGTCGAATGTCTAAATGGAAAACTTAAGTCGTGATTTGAAATGCGAGATTTTTTTTTGTCCTGATTTAAAATCCGGCTTAGATTTGAATCCTGTTTTGAAATCTTCCCTTTTATATTTGTTCTGAGTTTTGTAAAGATATTGCAATAAGGTCCCTGCTATTTTAATTGTTTACGTAAAATAATTATGTAGCGCATTTCGACCAAATTATAATATATTAAAGTCAGTGGCGGACTCGGAATTTTTATTTAGGTGGGACGGACAATGGTCAATTGAAAAGGTCAAAATCAACCCAATAACAATAATCTCCACTTATTGTGTGGTTTAGATGTATAAACAAAAACGGAGACAAACTCTTACATTGAATATCATTGAATCAATATTACAAGAAAATCTCTTTTTTATTTTTGGAGTGGATTACAATGCTCAAAACCAAAAATACAATATCTAAATCCGAGAAGGAACTTGCTTCTGGTCTTTGACCTGCTTCTTTCTTTACAAGTAAAACGAAAGGAACTCTATAAATGGCTAATTTGCATTATGACATTATCTTTTATATCTCTTCAGCATATTTCCCATCATTAGATTGATGATCCATAGCGATCCATATGTACATCGGGCTTATAACCACATTTTAGGCCACCACGTAACCCACATGTCAAACTTATAGCAGTTCATGTGTTAGGCTAATAAAATTATAGCTCACATGTCAATTGGTCACATAAATGGCCCGTAGCAACCCATACGCATGCTTACAACTAACTCATATATGTCGGGCTCACAGCCCACATGTTAAGCTTGGAGCAACTTGCACATTAGGCTCATAGAAAACAATGGCCCACATGTCAAACCCATATTTAAAAAGAATCTGCAAGCCATATATATAGCCCAACATTAGGTAAAACATGTTCATACATGGGGTTCATTTCATGAACTAGATTCTTATTTGAAATCGGTTCAGACCATGGCCCACTCTTTAAAATGGTTTTATGCATTTTTTTAGAGCCCATTATGGCCCATGCATGATCTCTTTCAAAATGGTATTTAGGCTTATTTTCTGAGGAGATATGGACTATTGTAGTGACTTGTTGATACCCATTTTACAATCACTTTACTATAATCAATCAGTCCAATTCTGACCATTGTTTGGACCATGATCCAACCCAATTTCAGTCACTATTAAGGCTGAAACCTAGCCTAATTTAGTATGTATTTGGGTTAGACCCAACCTAATTCCAATCACTAAGTGGGCTGTCTTTTGACCCATTCAGAACCATCATTTAGACTGAGTTTTCAGTCACTAAGTGATTTCATGACATCTAATTTAACCAAATTTAAGTCGTTATTTGGGCTGATTTTTTATCTATAATTCTGGCCCAATTTTGACCCAATAGTTTGGGCTGGTTTAGAATTATAGGTCTAGACTGGTTTTGGCATCTATAATTCTGGCTTGACTCAGACTACAATTCTATCTTGGGTCAGACCCAGAATTATGGCCTGAGTTAGGCCGAAAACCTATCTTGGATTAGACCCAATATTCCGGTCTGATTCAAACTCAAAACCTGACTCGATTTAGACTGCATTCTAGCCTAATTTTGGCCTATGTTGTTTTTTAGCCATAAACTTGGCCTGATTTAGAATTATAAGTCTGGATTGATTCTTTTCTTTTTGCTTGCATTTGAAGTTTGTCATTCGCAATGGAGATAATTCCTTTTTAGGAGTTTTCTACTTGAAATGTAGCATTTTGACCTCCACCACCTGTATACTTCTCTTGAACGTAACTTAACAATGACTGAGAATTGGGTTTGCAATAAGATGACACATGTTGGCCATCACCTTGACTTTCAGTTTTCAGAGAAGTTTTGTTTGTTCCACTAGAATCCAATGGTGGAGTTGAAGAGTCAGCTTTATGGATTACTCTGGCACCCATTATAGGTCATACCAACTGACAAATATTAAGGCATTTTTCAGCGACATTGTATAACAACATTGAGCATGCCGAGATGTCATCAACCTTAAACAGTTCATTTGCAAGCTCTTTTCTCTGATTTCCCATATCACCAACATTTATTCTAACGATAGTTTGGTGTTTTGAGTATAGAAACAAAACATGCTTATGACATTTCAAACCTTCCTCGTTGTGTGAGCACATATGAGTGCATTTGTGACCAGGTTTTGCATCCATTTGAGACCTTAAACTATGGTCTTCAATGAAGTGCTTTTAAAGAACAGAGTCCTTGCAAGACAAGGATCTAGATCTTTGTTTGGGCTGGAGGGCGGAATCCTCCTTAAAAGAGGCTCCTAATCTCCATTTTAATGGTGGTCATGTGTGCATTACATATGGGAATTTGTCGGAGGGTGGAGACCTTTTTAAGTAAGGCTCCGAATCTCCATTTTAATGGAAATGAAGTGATTGGAAAAATGAAGATGGAGTGGGTACCCATTTGGTAGAAGGGCGGAAACCTTCTTTAAGGATCCGAATCTTCATTTTAATGGAAGGAAAGTTGCAGCATATGTGGAAGATGAGTATATTAGGAAGATGAGGAGTGGGGAATGAAATGATGGAGATGGAATGAAAGTGATGTGGTGGCTAGAGGGCAGAATCCTTCTAAAGAGGACTTCGAGTCTCCAATACATGGTAGTGGGGAAGATGGTGAAATGGGTGAACTACATGGAAAAGATGAGATGGGAAGATGGAGTAGGGATATGATAGAGAAGAAAAAAAAAAAAAAAGCAGCAGCTTTATTACCTTCTTCTTCTTCTTTTCTCCTCCTCTTTATTTTGTTCTCCTCTTCTCTCAGCTAGCCAAAATGAAAACCCCCTCTCTTTACTTCTCCTCCTTTTATTTCCTCTGTTTGAGAAGTTATGTAACTTCCAAACACAATGAGATCATGGAAATGGGTGGGGAGTTTTAAAAACTTCCCACAACGATCTCTTTTAAATGTCTGAGTGGGTCAAATGGCCTCAGCTTATATAGGGATTCGAACACCCACCATTTCACATAAAACAAGAACCATTAAACAATTCACCTAATGACATTACTTACATAAATTTGGCTAAAAAAATATTTTTGAACAAGGATTTACTCCATCTTGATATATTCTCATGGCTCATAGGTGAAGCCTTGATATTTTTGCTTGCCAATAGGACTTAGGTCCAATTTGTGCATAAGTGAGCTCGAATGAAATATTGGGTTCGAGCCCATTTGATCATGACCCCAACTGAGTCCACATAGAATAGAACTTTGATAAGATTTTTTTTTTTTATATGCCAACATTAGACACATAATTTTTAATTTTTTATTTTTGACAAATTAAGTATAAACCACTCATATCGTAGAGTGGGATGACGACTTAACTAGAATGGGGCATGGTGGCAATTTTGAATCATACCTGGAGCAACCACCCAGGTTTGTATCATGTAGGTCCACTCGTCTCCAATCTCTATGTAATAGTCAAAAGTAGAAAATAGAATGGGGCATGGGCCATTTTGGATTAGACCTAGGCGACCGCCCTAGGTTTGTATCATGTAGGTCCGCCCCTAATTAGAGCCTAGGATTTCAAGTTAATTTTGACACCAACTAATTTTGACTAGAAGTTATTTCACACAATTTCTAACTAACTCACTTTCTCCTCTCACTTCTAATATGTAATTGTATTGTAACCACTCAAGTCTTATTCTCACTTTTTCATCTTTACAACAATTTCATTTCCATCCCAAATCTAATTTTACTCTTCCTACTCCACTTCTCCTATCCTATTTATAATTATACTCTATGGACTCTTGGGTTGCGAAAAGAGGTACTCTCGTAATCTTCTCTTCTTTTTTCTCTTTCTAAGATTTTATGCTCTATCTAGGTGTTTAGATAACTGCAAATATAATATCATCAAATTTGAATATTGTAAGATTTTATTATCACAGAATAAAATGGAGTTATATTATAATATTGTGTCACTTGTGGCGTTTGGTAATTTCTAAGAATTTCAATATACTTATAAAATGTGGGACCCACCTAATGTTTAGTAATCATAGTGGAAGTCACCGAATGTAACCTTAATTTGTAGAGCCCACCTAATATTAATAATCAACAAGGAAACTATGTAATTATGACAAGGCTATAGAACCTACATAAAATTTATAAACATGGAAGGGCCCACTTGAGTCATAGTAGGACTCCTAGATAAACCATCAATGTTAAAAATTGCAATGGGCCACCGCGGTAGTATTTGCTCAAAAAGTTCCGCTCGTGTTTGCAAAAACTCTTGGTAGTTTTCTTTGATGAAAGATTGTTTTATACGTCGTATACTTGAATATTTTAATATGAAAGCTTTTGTAATAAAGTGAGATATTGTAGAATACCTTTTAAGTTATTCAAACACCTAGTTTTTAAGTATGTAGATTGTATTCTAAACTAGAAGATGATATAACAAAATCATTAGAAATAGGAATAAGTTGGTGTCAAAATTTACTCAGCCATTTCAGTCGAATAAAATAGGAATTCACAGCCATCTCTGCGGCCAAACAGTATGTGATGAAATGTGTTTCCATCTCTTTTGTAAGAGAGCAAAAAATGGCCATATATACCTATTCAATCAAATCTAACCCCGAGGGGTAGCTCAGTTGGCCTATAACTACGGTTTGCACCCGAAGATTGTGGGTTCGAAACTGCACTACCACATTTGGGCCATAGGAAAATTTTATCTGACTTTCTCTCCTGGGTTTGTAGGGATTATTTGGCCCAAAGGGCTGAGAACCCTGCATTATCAAAAAAAAAAAAAAAAAAACATTCAATCAAATCTGATTTCCAAGGGGGGGCCTGTTTGTGTAACCTTTTTTATGTGAAAACTCACTTCTTTTTTTTATTTTTTGAGAAAAAATCTTTGTGATGTTTGGTGTGGAAGTTTTTCTTTAAAAACAAAATCCTCAAAGTCAATACTCTCTCTCTCTCCCTCTCTCTCTTGGAGAATGGAATTGATGGCGTGTGTTGGGTGTGTGTAATAGCCCCTTTAAAATTCAAATCATTCATGAACCCCAAAAATTCATCTAAATCATGAGGCCCAGATGGATAATAGCCCCAAAATCAGATTTGTCAGTTGATCCTATATGTAATTTAACAAGAGTCTAGATCTCCTATTCTCTGTTTTGTACAAACTGAGAGGGACTGTTTCATCCAATCCACATTCGCCAATTGTATAAAATCTTCCGGATCTCTTGTTTCCTTGATTTTTTTTTCATTCCAAGAAAGCAATTGGTGAATGTGGATTGGATGAAATAATATCTCCCTATTTTGTAAAAACTGGGGATCCAGACTCGTTTAACAAACACAAGTGTTGAAATTGGACACGGTCAATGGAAGCTTTATATATATATATATATATATGAGCATTTGAGCATATAAGTCAAATTTTTTAGACAGATTTGGTGTTGTTTCCACATGGATGGCGGAAACTGAATGGTGGACAAATTGGGTAATTCAGTTTCATCACTTGGACGGGCAAATGGGAAAAAGCATGATTTTGTCCCAGTTTCCATACAAGTGCTCATGCCGAAATAGTGAAATTTTCTAATCCATCTTACTCTTTAGTTTGAATAAACATCAAAGATAGCCCTGCAAGCATTCTAAGTAGCACTTATCAATTGCATAGATCTTTTTTATTTTCATTTTAGGTGGATGTCGAATTAAGCTATCTTTCTTATTTTTATCTTTTGTAAATATTAACATTTTGAAAAATTAAGTTAGATGCAACTACCTATATCAGTTTGTAAATGTATTTGTAAATCTCAAAAATTTTGGTTTGTTTATTGGTGTGGAATGAATTTGGATTTTGGTGTGAAAAGAAAGTGGAAGAATGTGAATTTTGGTGTGGAATTTTTGGTATGGAATGAATGTGAATTTTGGTGCAGAATGATTGGCATGATATGAATGTGAATTTTGGTGTAAAATGGGAGGATTCTGGTATTAAATTAGTTGCAATAGAAAAGTTTTACACTAGGGTGTCAACTTGGAGCACAAAATAGACTTGGCCATAGTTATTGTGTTTCCTTCTATTGAATTTTCAGTTATTTTGTGTGATGATGAGCTTTTGAATTATGTCCTCTATTTTCAGTTTTATCCAAAGGCATGTCACCTTTTTTTTTTTTTTCTAATTATGGCACCCATATTGTAGTGGGTATAAAGATGGGAAGAAAATTTATCTATATCATCTTTTAATTGTTGAAATCTTATCTTTGCATTTGTGCCGTTGAGCACTTGGTGAATTTTGGAGCATCTTAGCATTTGAGAAATCCAAGCATTGTGTTTCTTTGATCTTTATGTTTTTCTTTGTTTAGATCCTCTTTATTATTTCAAGTATTTACTACCGATAATGAGGCATTGCACAGTTGGTTGTCAAAACCCACCTCTCATCTGAATGACCAAGATTGACCCCGGTCTCCCCGACTCCTCACATGTGCAGGTTCTCTCTCTTCCATATTTAGCCATTTCCTTTTGAGGCTTTGTTGCTGAATCCGTTAGAGGAGCTCATGTGACTATAAAATCCTATGTATTCAATTCCCCATCCAAACAAAGAGGCCCTTGACATCTACATTGTATTGATCTAATACATGCTTTCTGAAAACCGATTCTAGTTCGGATTATGCATTCATATTGGCCAACATGGTATGTGTTTTTGCTGCGTGTCAAATCAAATATCACACTGATACTCTTCCTGGTTTTCTTTAGAACCGGTATCTAGTTGCTACATTGATAGCTCAAATTGAAATATATTAAGGCCTTGTTTGGCAAATTTTATCATTATGAAACATTTCTGTATGATATAGATCTATTTCAAATAGATGTTTTAAAAATAGATTGTTTGGTAGGACCAAAAATTGTTTGAAATAGATGCTTAAAAATCCAAGGGTTCAAGATTTTTCATTAATTTTTCGAGATCTACAATGAATCAGGGCCGGAAATTTGAACCCATACATGCTTTCAATATTCTAAAGAGGATCAACAATTAGGATCATGATTTGGGGACTCACAAAGTTCTAAAAATGCAAATATATGGTGCTGCATGTTTTGCAAATCTCTCTAGATTCAAGAGTGATCAACGGTTCCAGTTTCAGTATATAGTTGTGTCTGAGCATGTGAAGAGTTTTAATGGCTCAGATCATCATCCCATAAGTTTTTTTTTAAAAAAAAATTACAAAACGGACAGATGAAAGTCACACGGAATGCAGCCTTTTTGACCTAAGCATATCCAACGGCTCATACTTTTTCTCAATTTTCTCGAGATGTACAACTAATCATTGGCTGAAATTTGGACCCATGGCCATTTTCACTATTCCAAAGAAGATCAATGGTTCTGATCATGACTGTGGGGCCCACAAAAGTCCAAAAATGTAGATCTATGATTCCAATGTTTTCTGTAAATATCTCGAGATCCAAGAAAGATCAACGGTTTAAATTTGAATACATGGCCCTATTTGATCTTCTTAAGATTTCTAATGGATCGGATCATCATGTAGCTTCCTAAAATTTAAGGGAAAAAAAAAATCAAAGACGGTGATGCCAAAAATATCGTTTGAGGAACCATCTTTCCGCTTCAGACTTTAACGTCCGTTTGATTTCTCCCAATTTGGGGTGCTTTCCAAAACAGATAGAATTTGTCTTTATCCGTTTTCAAATGGAGATGTCATTTCAGTTACCACACGGACTGTTTGAGTTTTGAAACCGTTTAAAATTAATGAAAGGCTAAAATAAGAGTTACCAAACGGCCCCTAACTTTTAGAAATAAAATAACAGTTTATATCATTATATATCACCACGCATCAGTATATCGACTACGATAAGTGATTGAAATCAAGTGTGTCCGCAGAAGTGTGAACGAATATCATAGCAATGGTTAAATATCATAGCAATGGTTATCAGGCCAAGGCCGTATGCTACAACCAATCGCGAGTCGGTTATCTCACCAATACCCTTATCAGCTAGTTGTCAATTGGGAAGACCCTTCTTTTTCTTTTTTTCTTTTTTGCCATCGAAAGTCTTTAACTGGAATCTTTCGACGTCGCTCACAGCCATAAATAAACAATAGTCTAGTTCAAATTCAACCCAATTTTGCAATGTACATTTTGATTGCATCATTCAAATGATGGGATAACGATTAAGATGATGATGGCATGGAGTAATGATTCAATCATGGTGACATTTATACAACATTAGGATAAGGATCAAGTACATTGCATTTAAACTAACATAGGTGGGCTACTGTATGCATGAGAACAGGATAGGAGGAATGGAAAGGTGTCACTCTGTATTAGAGTTATAAAGTCAGCCTCAACACATCATCCTACTAGCCACTTATTCGTGGCCTACAAAGTTTTGATCGATACTGGGCACTTGATATGCCGAAAAGGGTGCATCTAAAGACAATTTGAGGCCTAAAGCGATAACCCCATGTGAGGCCTCAAATTATTTATTCTTCTCTTCTTTTATTATTTTTATTTTTTTTTTAAGTTTTGAGTATCCAGACTCGTATTTTCTAATAGACATATTTATCATTTATAAATTATAACTAATAATATTTAAAAAAAAAAATGAACACTAACTATAATAAACATATAATACAAGCTTGGAATTTTTTTTTTTTTTTAAGCATAGAACAATAGAACTTGATTTAGAGATTTATCCTTGTTGGCCATAAAGATTGTAGATGTAGATGAATTTCAATTTAATAAAGCTTTTTCAATATAACAAGAAAAAAAAAACCAGAGTATATTTGAATGTGAATTATGATTAACATATATTATCAAAATATGCCCACATATATTATTAAGAAAAGACAAAACCAAATCAGTAAATCCTTAAAGAATATTGCTTTAGAAATAATATAAAAAAAGTAGTTATAAAGAAAGGCAATTTATGAAAAAGGCAGAGAGGGTGAAAGAGTTGAAAGTACTTTATATGGACGTTTTAATATGGCAAGAGAATATTAATTTATAAAAGAAACATTTATTTGAGAAACCTCACTAGTGAGGTGGCAGATAGGTTGAGATTAATTGGAATTTAAAAAGACACTATGTATAGGAAAAGAAAGATAATAGTAGTTTTATTTATTTATTTATTTATTTATTTTGAAATGTGAAAAGATGACCTTAGTGAGATATGATACTAAATACTATTATGGGGCCTTATTTTTTGTGGAGAAAGAAAAAAAACTATGGCATTTGCTTTAATGATTTTTTAAGATGTGAAAATATAACTTTAATAGGATGTGATAATATGGGGCCTTATCTTTTAGGGCCTGTTCGGTCAGAGGATATATGAGAATTCTTGCTGAGGGATATTTTAGAATTTCAAAAGTTGTCCCTCAGCTAGAAGTACAAATCCCCAAGGGTATCCTATAAACTAAATATGTGAGAATTTGGAGAATTCTATAACCGAGAAACCACTAGATATCAATGAGGGATTACTAACTAAATAGAGAATTTCAGAAGTTGGGAGGACATCTGCTGACATACTATTATAAAATCCCAACAACAAATTCCTGCAAACAAACGGGCCGTTAGGAGGCCTAAAGCAAGAGCTTTTCTTGCCTTATGGTCGAACCGCCCTTGATCCAAGATCAAACTCAGTCACCGTTTCATCAAAAGTTTAAACCTACAACAAGGACCAGAAAATGAAAATGCATAAAAGAATTTTCGTATTTTTAACAGGGATTGCACCACAAACAAAACCAGAATCGAAAAAGAATAAAGCCAGGGCCCGAACAAAGAAATCTTGCACTTCTCGTCACTAAAATGAAACCTTGAATCTGAAATGAAAATTGACATTTCATGTATTAGTTTGAAGTAAAAGAGTGCTTCAACATGAAAACAAAAAACTATGAAAGAAAATTTTCAAAGATTTGACGGATTAAGTTTCTCTATGCAGAAAAAATTACACCCACATCTCCATCCTTCTCCATTTTCATTAGTCTTGAAAGAACACAAATCCTTGATGGTAGAAACCTGTCATACATCATGAAACAAGAATTGAAAGTACCTGAAGGATACAGGCCACACTGCCAGCAGTAGCAATTAAACCAAAAAAGTCTTTGGCCTGCAACTGTTATCTGTAGCTGCAAGTTCATCTACTGAACCGTTCAAGACGTCGGCGACGCAGTTCTTCTAAAGAGAGGTCATGGTCATAAATAAAAGGTTCGACATGTACAGTTGGTGGCCCATCACCTTCCCTCTCTGCACCACACATCTCACAGGTGTTCAACCACCCAGAATTATCAAAAGTGCATGCCGGGCATCTCCACACCCCAGACACACTCCTTGTGGGAGGGTGACTCCGTCCAATGGTACCCCTTCCAGATATCTGCCTCCTACGAAATTGGAATATGTCACGGACAAATTTCAATGGCCAGCTTACTAAGCCAACAAGGTTTCTTATTGCAGAAGTTACTGGGTCTGGACCCAAATACGAACGCCTTAAACGCAAATAGAGGATCCCAGCAAGTATGCCACCAAGATGACCGAGGAATGAGACACCAGGGACGAATAACTGAATTAGAATCAATTCAGTCCATGCAGCATAACGTGAAGGGACCATTAATCCATGCACATAAGTGTAGTCACTGGATCGAGAGTTGAGAACCACTTTCATGGCAAAGAGAACGCCGGAGAATCCAACAGCATGTTCATAGTAGTACGCTTTTTCATAATCAAAGAAGACAAGCAGCGATTTTGCTAGCAGTAGTGTGATACCTTGGGACATGGCAACTAACTCCGCAATCATGGCTGCAAACTCAATGCTCCCCATTGAAGATTCCAACTGAATTCCTTTCCACAGAAGTGACATCATGTTGTAGACAAGATGTGATTCACCCATGTGGTAGAAAGCTGATAAGAAGTAGCGCTTGAGATCTTTGTTCTGCTCAAGTGAAAGTGAAGGTGTATAAGATGGGGAAATAGATGATGATGTAAGGATATATTACTGGAATGTCCAAGGATATGAACAACTGAGAGAGAAAAAAAAAAAAAACAATGGGTTGTAACCATCAAAAAGAGGAAGAAGAAGAAGAAAAGTGGGTTGAAGAGATAGATACTAGATAGAAACAATATGGGTGAATTTCACGATCAGGCCTACTTCACCAAGGCTGAAGTATGATGGGGCTAGGGCCTTTTTTGGCCAATTTCTATGCGGAAAATTAGTTAAATCAAACAAATGAAAAAATAGGTTGAATCCTTTGATTTTGATGAAATGAGCTGTTGCCAACTTTGATTTGAAGATAACAGAACTCATGGAAAGAACTTTTGCTATGACCAAGGCTCATTTAATTTTTCGGCACTCAGCCATAGCCTATAAGACAGGACCCATTCCTGTCCAAAGTTGACCCTGGGCCAAATAGGCAGTTAATCTCAAACTATCAAGCATGTTACGTATTTATAAATGCCATGAAGACATATAAAAGAGATTGGTGGTCATATTCCCATACAAAGATTGATTTAACCTTCGTGATAACAGTAGATTCTGTTTAACCAGCTTATTATAAATGAAAAGCATATGCATTTCTTGCAGGAAGGGAAAAATCAAAACAAAAACCACACCAATAAACTGCCAGGTTTTACAACTCCCACCTTCGTGGATTGGCTAGATAATCCACTCTAACTAGAGAAGTACCTCTCTAGATGCTTTAACTTTGAATACTTTCACTGAGAGAAGGATCAAAATTTTATTAGAAGAAATAAAAAGGAAGGAAAATCATACATGGCTCCAAACAAGCTCGAGACACCCATGCAAAAGCATTTGGGTTGATCAGAAATTTTGGCTTGATTTTTTTTACCCAGTCCTAAGGTTTTAGACTAACACTAGAACCCTGACCTGACTTCATTCTTACCCCACATTAAACATATACATGACAACTTTCAGTTGCACTTATCAATAAAAAGTAGTATCGGGCACTTTGCAAGTAACACGCACATCTCCTCTCTCCTTCAACAGAGCTTGCTTTAACAGTATTTCACCATTAGTTAAGAGTATGCATTACCCACCAAAAAGTGATACTCTTCAAGATAATCATCTTATAAAAACTGTTTGCATTATGACTAGCATAGAAGTGGTTCAAGTGCTACATGGAAGCCCAAATATTTCCAATCCATTTCAACCTGAATTCCATTTATGTTCAGTGATTTCTTTCAACAATTCTATATCTCTCTGCCTTTGTTGTTCTCGAGCAGTGCCTGAGCTTGTTGAGAAGCAAAAAAGACAGATGTGTTTTTGCAAGGGCTGTTTTTTACCCTTCTTGGTAGAAGTAGGGGCTATTGAGAAGCAGAATGTTGAAAGTGCATTCGGCAACAACAATACATGTACATTTGGAAAAGTTCACACGATGTGAGAAGCACCATTGCAAACATAAGTGAACAGAACAAAAATGCAAGGAAGACATGGGCAGGGCAAATGGTTTACATGCAAAGAGCACAAGATAGACGGGAATTGCAGAGAAATGATAGATGAAGCAAGTGAATTCATGCAGAGATCTTACAAGATACTTAAGTTACACTCAACCAATGATGGTCATAAATTTGACCTCATACAGATCAAAGATTAACAAACAGGTGTTTTTGAAATATTCTTGTGCAGTGCAAAAGTATTCCTCCCCAGCTCCAAGACTCCCAAGGACCAACGGAACCGATATGGAAACTGCCTTTTTAGTCAAATAAATATTTTTCTTCCTAACACGCGATATTTAATTGCAAAGTACATAGCATCGTGGGACTTATGATGAAAATGGAATCGCAAGCTGGAAATCACAAAGAACACGTGTAATTTATTTAAGCATCATCAAATATCTGTGGTAACAAAAAGCATAACCTAGTCTCAATGCAATGACTACTTAGGAATTTATTCAAATTTGCATATTAGATCTCAAGATGTCCACAGCTGAAAACTTCAATCAAAACATAGACACCAACATACAGATGCAATCGCATGCTACATTGAGCTCCAACCATGGCATGGGTGGTACTCATAGGCCCCATGGCTTGATTGCAGTGGGACTGATCACTTCATGGAAGATGCATTCCACACATATTGGGTGCAACCAAATTATTCAGCTCATCTTTCTATTTCTTTCTTCAGCAAAGCAGAAATAACCTATGATTCCCAAATACTTAAAATAGGCAAAGCATCATGTCATATAGTATCCGATACTTCAGTTTTTATATGCAAAATCCGCGTCCCTGCTGCATCCATGCATGACCGTGCTGTACCCATGTCATATATGGGCAACATAGGAAATAACTAATCAGTTCCATGTCATAAGTAGAGTGTAAAGATCATCTATTCCCTCTTTACATTAGAATTAGGAGTTACTTTTGATCAAGAGAAGATTCTCCAATGGGCAATGGCTGAAATCTATAGCTACAAGTTATGTTATCTATTGTATCAATCCTGCTTTCCATAGATCTTCTTCATTTGGCAAATAATCTTCAACGATCCTCCATCCATGCAGGCAAGGATCTTCCATGGCTGATGACATATTCATGGGCGATCCGTCTATATACTTATTGTGCACCTCTTTCGAGATTCAATCTTGTTGGAGTTGAGATACCAGCTCCTTAAGCAAATTGCACGCCTGCAACTCCTTCACAGTACTGTCGAACTTAGCACTCACATATGCTAGATCAATGGTTGCCGCCACCTTATTCTTTTGTCCTCCAGTCATGGCATCCAATGACAGAATCAACAGCTCTGATAACAAATGAAACAATCCAAAATATAGGACTATAGGACCAATCTCATCAAAGGGAAATTGAAAGCTTAGAACTCAATGGAGAAAATTCTCATTCCGCACTTCGTTTAGAAACCATGGTATTCTTCATTGCAAAACATAGGTTTACAACCATCATTAGTACCATATGCCTCTACTTAGACACATGGCAAGACATCCAAGTCTCTCCCTCAATCAAGTAACTAACGACGGAGAAAATCCAAAAAAAAAAAAAAAAGACTAAAATTCCTTAGATAACTCTAAACTATCTCTTTCCCAAATAAAGAAGATCTATGATGGACATGAGGATCATTACATTTATCAAAAGAAAAGAAAAGAAATCAACTAGTTAAATGAGACTATTACAAGCCAAAACATTATGGACATGGGCCCCTGTTTTTCCTTCTGAAATGATAACTAATTTTATTAGGAGGAGCTTAAACAATACAAAAGAAATATCCTAAAATGCAACCAAGTAAAACAGATAAAAAGACAAGCAACAGAGGATATCCTCAGGACTAAAATCTACGCCAAAAGCCCAAAAGAAAGAAGGAACCATCCTAGATAATTGTCATGCTTTGGCGAGTGACCCCTTGCTTATCTGTAAAATCTGTGATTGTGTTAGTGTTTCTTTTGATGTGATTGAATAATGTGTTCAAGATTGTGGCCAGGTCCACTACTTCCTCCACCACATCTGTGATGCAGTAGCACACGGTTGCCATATACTCATGGTCCACACGTGGGACGCAAGACAGTTTAGGAATTCTTTCTTAATTATTAGTAGCTACTAATTTTTATTTAAAAAGTTGTGTTTAGGAACAATTTCTAATTTGGGTAGGATTATTATTTGGTTTCCTAGTTTGATTAGGAATGCTTTCTTAGCCATTAAATTTCTTTTATTATAAATATAGCATTGTAGAGATCAATGATCTCAGAGATTTGAGTTAATATAATTTTTCCTTTGAGGGTTTATCGTTTGAGAGTGTTTTTCACGTGAGATTGTTCCTTGGGAACCCCAATTGTGCCCTGGCACTTGCATCCTAACCCTAGGATTGCATCAATTGGTATCAGAGCCGAACGCTCCCTCGATCGTCAGCGTATTACCCCTATCCCCATCCCTACCTTCGTCCAACATTACCTGTCCACCATCACCGTCCCTGCACCATTAAAAAAAAATTCCCTCCCTTGACCCGTCACACCATCCAGCAGAACCCGACCCACCACTCCCTGCCGAACCACCCTGAGACCCTGACATCTGACCCACCACTCCCTGCTCCCTACCTGCGCACAACCCAGCTGAAACCCATACACCCAGTCTACCAAATCTGTTGCCTTCCCAGACCTTCCAACCTCGTCGCTTACCCAGATTTTAGATCTCATCCCACTGTCGTCAATCCCCAAAACCATCTCCCCTTCCCGCAACACAACCCACAACCGACACCCCTTCCAAACTCCAAACCTTTTTCTTTTTTTTTTCCTATCCCTTTCCCGAATCCAGCCTTGTCCACTACCAAAACCCCAGCCACCGAAACCCCTAGATTTCAACCCAGCCAATAAAAAACACTTTCCTGCATAAACCAGCAACCCAACCACCTCCCCGTCGTCGTCATCATCCCAAACCCAGACCCAGAGTCTTCGTCGCCCCAAACCAGAGAGGAAAAAAAAAATAAAAAAGAAGAAGAAGATAAGCAGAACAAAGAAGAAGTAGCGTACCATGCACAGAGTCGTCCTTGCCGTCACGCCGCCCTCGCTGTCGTCGCTCCGTCATCGTCGCACGCCAGCAACGAGATCCAAGTCATCGCTATCGCACTCCAGCCTCCTTCTCTTCATTCAAACAGAGAGAGTTCGGAGGCTTTTTCTTGTTGGGAAATTCTATATGCACCCTCCCCTTGTGCTGAGCACACCCACGGATGTGGGTGTGCTCAGCACATATAAGGGTTGCATATAGAATTTCCCTTTCTTGTTTCCTTCAACACGAAAATCAAAAGAATCACACGTGCCACGTGTGTCAAGTGCCTGGGCTTGAATTTGGGCCACTTAAATTTGGGCTAGGTTTTATTTTCAAGCCCATCTGCAACAAAACAGCCAGGACAACTGTAGTGATACCATCAACAACATTAAGGCAAACATCATCATTGCATCTCAGCATCCGATCAACCATCCAGCCCCTTGACCAAGATCAGCTGTTGAGATTTCTTCTGACGATATCGGGCTCATCCACCGTCTAATTTCAGATCCGTTTTCGCCAGCGTGATTGTGAAGAGCAGATCTACACAACAAGTCAGTCCAACATTTTATATTCTCATTATACAAAGATGCCTCCCAAAAAGCAGGTTGACGCGGAGTCTTCCTCTCACAGTGATGATGATTTGAGGGGAACCGTTGCACAATTATCAGTAACTGTTAATTAACTATCTGCAATGATGGTTCAAATGCAAGATACTCTTGCAAAGATTGAAACACGGTTAACTACTTTAGAAACTAATCGGCGTGAGGATGATCATCGAGATGATGGAAGACATAATCGAAATCAACGAGATCCACATGCAGTAAATGTTGACCGAGATTTAGGTATTAACTTGTGATTCCTGAATATGATGGAAAATTGAAGCCAGATGAATTCTTGGATTGGTTAGTGTGTTGAAAATATTTTTGCACATAAACTAATGACGGATGGTCATAAAATTACACTTGTGGCAACTCAATTTCACAATTATGCTGCAATATGGTGGGCCGAGTTGCAAAAGAAGAGGAGATACCAGCAAATAGACCCTGTTGACACATGGGCCGAGATGAAAAATTTGTTGAAGCATAAGTTTCTGCCTGTCAATTACTCCAGAGATTTGCGTTCATGTTTTCAATACTTGAAACAAGGATCTAAGACAGTTGTTGAGTATTCTGAGGAGTTTATGACCATGCAAGCTCGTTGTGGTTTAAATGAAGATGATGAGGTCTTAGTTGACAGATACTTTAATGGGCTTACACTTGACATTCAAGATATCCTCGCATTCAAGCATTTTGATAATGTTGATGAGATTATTCAGCATGCTATCAAGGCTAAGGGAATTGCAAATCATCAAGCCCAAAAACTTAATGCAGCTAAATGGGTTATGCAGAAGAATTCCTCCATTACAAATTCTAAACCGAGTACATCATCGGAGAAAGTTATCAACAAGCTCGAAGGTCAAAATAGGCTCACCTGTTTAAATTGTAAACAACAAGGGCATCGTGCAGTAGAATGTCCCAAACGTCTCCACTTCATTGAGACTGAAAGTGGTGAGCCTGATACTCCAGATGATCCTAAAGAGCACGAGGTTGCAACTAAGACCGAAGACTTAGAGATCTACCATACAGTTGAAGGTGAATCCCTCTTGATCCTCACTGACACTCCCTCTACTACTAAGACGAAGTGGTTGCGAGAAAATATTTTCCGCTCAAAAGGAACAGTTAATGGTAAAGAATGCACAGTCGTCATTGATGGAGGTAGTTGTCAGAATATCATATCCCAAGATATCCCAAGCTTTTGTGGATCGCTTACAGCTGAAAGTTCGGAAGCATCATTGTCCTTATTTTGCTAGATGGTTAATGACAGGTGATGAAGTGCAAGTCCGATATGCATGTCCAGTTACCTTTTCCATTGGTGCCGATTATACAGATACAGTTTGGTGTAATGTGATACCCATGAATAGTTGTGATATCTTATTGGGTCATCCATGGATGTATAACAAGAATGGGACTAATGGCATGCGCGACAACACATACACATTTATGCATGGTGAAAAGCAAGTCACACTCCGTCCTATGAAGCCGACACCACCAAAGCATGGGTCCAATTCTCGTCTCACCAAGGATGCATTTCACGTATACACTATTTACAGAAGTAACATCAAGAAGAAGAGCCGAGTTCGAAGACGAACTCTTTTTCTACCCGGGGGGAATTGATGCAGTAGCACACGGTTGCCATATACTCATGGTCCACATGTGGGACCCAAGGAAGTTTAGGAATTCTTTCTTAATTATCAGTAGCTTCTAATTTTTATTTAAGAAGTTGTGTTTAGGAACAGTTTCTAATTTGGGTAGGATTATTATTTGGTTTCCTAGTTTGATTAGGAATGCTTTCTTAGCCATTCAATTTCTTTTATTATAAATATAGCATTGTAGAGATCAATGATCTCAGAGATTTGAGTTAATAGAATTTTCCCTTTGAGGGTTTATCATTTGAGAGTGTTTTCCACGTGAGATTGTTCCTTGGGAACCCCAATTGTGCCCTGGCACTTGCATCCTAACCCTAGGATTGCATCAATCTGCCAGGCTCCAAGGAGCCCTGCATAAACCTGATGCCCATCTAATAATGCACGTAGAGTCTCCTTCCACAAGAATATGACGAAGACTCAAACATCTGGCTTCACGAAGGCCAACCATAAAGTTTCTACCTCCGCCTTATGGACGGAGAAAATGCCCATCAGGCTACAAAATGAAAGGATAATCCCTCTATCACTATCATTGATCATGGACATGGGATTTTTAACATTTGGCTACTTCAAGTTTCGGTTTAAGAAATCCTTCTGTGAAAGCTTCCTGGTCAGGGCTGGACCATCCTTGTGGGCACTAAATGTTTCTTGGATTCGGTCTCATTCTGTTGAGTTTTGGTTCATTTTTCTATTCAGTCTTGAGATGTGTTGCCAGTTAGTGTTGGATCCAATATTTTAACTCCTTAAATACATCTATATCCATTTTCATGAGGCATGCTACTGGAGTTAGATTGCCGCACAGTTAAAAGGACCCTTGAGTAGTAATACTGTCGGTGGTGGTGTTTCTTTTTTTCTTTTTCTTTTTTTTTTTCCCCTTTTTCTGCAGTCACGATAGCATATGAGCATTGCAAATATACATAGTTCAATCCAACTATGAACAACCGAATTCTTAACAACCACCTAGTAAAAGGAATGTATTCAAAAATAATTACAAACAAATAAAACCAATTGTCACCACCACTTAAAAATAAAATATAAAAAAAAAAAAACAGATATGGGCTTCACCTAGTACTGCTTGGGGTGTAAGTATCTTTAGAATTTCCTGTATCAAGTCCTAAATTAACTAATATAACTCCATCATTGCTTCTCTAATCACTACATTCTTCTTCCTTTTAACTTTCTATCAACTACAATGCCTACCATATTAGAAGTCCCCCCTCAGGTCTCTACAATCAAACAACCAAAATCCCAAATTCACAACCACCATTGAATGTTTACAAAAATACCCAAAACACAATTCTTCCCAACCATTAGAAATTCATACAAATTGAGGAAAACCCACTTCTCTCCACTACCAAAACTGAAAAAAAAAAAAAAAAAAAAAGCACAAACTAATTGGTTATGATGGACAATATTGCAGCAGCAAAATAAGAAGAAAAACTAAAAAAGAGAATGATGAAATGAACATATTAGTTTGTTTACCTTGAGTATGAGATGGGGATTAAACCAGACCTGATCAAGGGTAGGAAGGATTTTATGGAGAAAACCAGGTCTAAGATAGATGAGAGTGTTGGTGAGGAGAAGACCAGCTGTTACAGGAGGCTTTCTATGCAGCCTACTGTACTCGCTCAACACCTGAAACCCCAGAAGAGGAAGCATTCCTCTCGTTATTCTCCCTCGGCCTCCTCTCTCCATCCTCTCTTCTTCTTCTCCTCCTTCTCCTTCTTCTTCCTCTGCTTCTTCTCTCTCGTTTGTTCTATGCATTTTGGGGCATTTTGAGTCTTTAAAATGACTGTCTTACCCTCTCAAACTTTAAGATTATCTGAAATGACAGACATTTAAATATTTAGATCAACGGTGGAGATTTAAAAATAGAGGGATTGAACGGTTAAAAGAAAATCAAACTAATGAAATAGGTTAGGATATCTACGTAATTTCACATATGAATCAGATTTCTTACTTGAGCGAAAAGAAAAGCCGCGGATCATCGAGAAGCATCGCAGTGAAAATAATAATATTAAGGTTCTTGGACATACAACCCTACCATTTTGTATAAATATAAAGAGGGCCCTAAGGGCTATAATTGCTGAAATATACCTTGCTTTTTCGTCAAATGCTCAAACATCCTAGATTGTAGAGTCCGAGTCACACTTTTATTCAATACTAGTGGAGCCCTGCACATGCATTGCACGTGCACCGAACACACAGTTTTACTAAGAAATTCTTAAAAAATTGAAGTTCTTAAAAAATTCAGTAAAAGTTTCAATATATTTAAAATAAAATTTCAACAGAGAATGAGTGATTGTAAATTGCAAGGCCTGTGAAATGTCCAAATATGGCTGACACAATTTTTTTCCTATACATTTGAAAATAATAAAACAATGATATAGTGAGAAAAATGAGATCTCAAAAGACAATCGATATGAAATTTATATAATTTTTTAAGGATATAAATCACATATTTCTAGATATTTTATCATAAATGTGTAAAAGAAATTTAAATTTACTTTATTTAACCTGTCAGGTCGACTTATTTGTTTCCTGGTAGACTTGACCTGCTAAAGTTGGAGTTCAGTCGAAAGCATAGTCAAATTGAAAACCTGCAGTTTTATAAAAAATAAAACTAAAAGCTAAGAATCAGATGAGTTTACTGTTCTAACCAATTACCATGAACATTATATATTCACTACAAAATCAGATTCTATTAAGGAAATTTTTTTTATTATATCTTACCTAAGGACATTAGAATAACAAAACTAAGATGGTGGTTTTAGTCTTAACTTACAAAGAAGAATAGCATCTTACACCAACCGTCAAGAATAATGAAGTAATCCGGCTTGTCCTCAAGCGACAAGGATCAATAATGGTGGAACTATGATCTGAACTCTAACGGGTAAGATTTGCAGAGCACCTGATGATCAATATTAGTATTTAACACGTGCTTTGTTTTATTTTATAAGACGAACCGCTATCAGGTAAAAAGAGACAATACCTCTCCAAGAGTCAGCATCTTCTTTTGCTTGATACAAAGTGCTATATTTTATATCCTGTAAGAAAAGGATAATACAAAGTAATCATAGAAATATCAATAGGGAAAAAAATACCAAAAAGCAAAAAACTATAAATACAAATATGTCGAAAGAATTAGACCTTCCTCTTAACAAATACATAAAAATGTAACACAGGTATTCTAGATCAACTCTTCTGTTATGTTCTGTATAGAGGATGGGAGTACTCATCAAAGTAAGAAAAACTCGAAACAAACAAAGACAAACTGAATTTGTTGCAGCTTAACATCAAATACTTACTTTAGTTGTTTGCACTTAAAACAACCACTTCATTTACTGACTCTGAAGTTAGTAGTAACGCTAGCATAACAAGCAGTTTCTATGAGATTCTCGTTTTCCCTTTAAGGAAAGGCATGACGCTTCATTGAAATATATGAAAAGAAGAAGAAGAAAAAAAAACTTGCAATGATGAAAGAAATAAATGTGTTAGAAAATTATCAAAGTTTTTCAATTTAAACCTCATGAGTAAGAGCAAAAATAAATAAATGTATTCATGCCCTTGAAATGCCCTTTTATAATAAAAAAAAATTCACAAAAGTTGTATATTAAGAAACTATAATTTGTACAGAACAACAATAATTTTACGATAGCAATCTATAAAACTACCACTAAATTGCATTTATGAAATTATCTTTAGCAATCACTAATATCAGAAGAGAACCAATGTTTATTTATCACATTATCCAACTTGTGATTACTCTTTGATCGTCAACCCCAAGTGCAAGGCCGCGATTGTAGTAATAACTCGGTGAAGTCCGAAGTCAATCCACAGGGAGTAATTAATCGCAAAACCTATCCTATTAAAAAACTAATCTAGGCTATCAAAAATCTATATAAAGAAATCTCTACGAAATTGAAATTAAAATTTAATTACAAATCCAAATTCAAAATTACAATCTCAAATAAAAAAAATCCTAATCTAAAAACTGAAAAAACTTAAAAGACATTAAACCTCCAATTGCATTAAAGTAAATAATTCATGCATTAAAGTAAAAATCCATTAATAATATCATTAAGAAATAAGAATTAAAAAAAAGAATTCTAAATATTCTTATTATGGAAATCACAACATTATATTGGTAAGATTAATAAAAAGACTGCAAAAACACCACACCAAGTGCGTACTGTCACTACCCACAAACACACGATGCCGATCCAAGGCGGGGCACCTTGACCACACTAATTGCGTCTTTTAAATTAAAGTAAACCAATAAACTAGAAATTTCCCAATAGTAATCAAAACGAAAAATATATATATTTCCTTACCCTAGATCAAACATATGAAGAAAATAAGAATTGCGCATAATTCCATCTTCAAGTCTTCAATCTTTCACCAATAGAGAAGTAAATGGCTGGTTGATGATGGAGCAACGGCAACAACGGCAGCAGCGTGACGGCGTAAAAATCCAGTGGTTGTGTGCCTTAGGGAAGGCCTTGGATAAAATTGTGATGGAAGGATGAGAGATGGAGAAAAATTATTGGAAAAGGGAAAGAGGAATTTGCTGGTCGTCCAAGAGGGATGGGAGGAGATGGATTGCACGTCCATGTCCTTTGTGGCTCTTTTTATATTTTTTTGGTATCTTGGGTTGCAAGATTTTGATTTGGATAAGGATTAGTAGTGTGGGGTCCAAGTTGGATTAGGATTAGGAGGGTTTTTGGGAGAGTTTCAAGGGATTTTCTAGCTCCTTATCTTCTTGGATTTCTTAGCACACCATCCTACTAAAGGTAGGATTCTTTATGTCTCATGCAACTTTCCCACTTGGGCCCACTGTAGATTTAATTCAAAATTTGAAACCTTATGGGAAGCTTTTTTTTTTTTTTTTGGACGTGTGATAGCTTTGGGAAAATCTTGGGTTGCAATATTCAAATCTTTGAAGCCTATCTTTTTGGAGATATCTTTAACAACTTAGTGCTAGAATCTTGGACTCTTGGATTTGGTTTCCAACTTGGATTGCTTAAAAAGATCTTTTCATTTTTTTTGAACTCTTCATGGCTGAAAAAATATCCTTAGATGGGCCCACTTTATGTCATTGGAATTTATGCCAAACGTAGATGGGTCCCATGGTACATTTGCTTCATCAATTCTCTTCCGCGGGCCCCAGTTTCTAAAATTCCCTACAAAAATAAAAATAAATGTCAAAGAATAATCTATTCATATAGGGCAGGAATTATGCAAGTTGCGGGCCCAATAAAATGTCACCATTTTATAAAATCTTCAATTAAATCAATGGTGCAAATAAAATTCATCATTTTATTTGTAAATAAAAAGTAATGAGAAATTTGTGACTTCCAATGCCAAAAATAGAGAAATTCATGATTTTATGTGAAAATGCAATTTTTGGATGAATTTTGACTCGAATTCAGACTTTGATGCCCATAAACATAATATCATGATTTTTCTACTAAAATGGTCCATGATTTGAAGATTAAGTCCTTAATTAATCTAAAATGATGATGAAATTATGCATTTTTAAGGACTTATCACTCTTCCAATAGGAGTATAAATCAAGATCAATACAACTATTATGTCAGACTGAAAACTCAATTATTCTAAATAAATAAAATACAAACACATGAAGCAAAAGGGAAAAGAATATTCAAATTTTTTTAATGGTAACTTTTATTAAAAGAGAGAAAACAGCAGGGCGACATAAAATAAGTTTAAGTTTGTACATTTCATTTTCTTATTTATGCTATTTTGTCAGTTGCTACTTTTTTTAAAAAGAAAAAGAAAAAACTAAACATAAAGCAATAATGCAAACGAAGTACCTGTATATATGGGATGTGCTTATAAGTTTTGGAGGTCCCTATACCTTTTTCAAAGGCCATAATAAATAATATACAACTGAAGGAACATTAAACTACAAATATTTAAGGTTAGTGCACAAAATATTAAAGGGTTAATATTTAAAAAATCATAACAAAGGGTTACATCCGTACAAAGAAAATAATCTCATATCTTCTGGAAACCTTCCGGAGCCCTCTGATGTTCTTAACTCTCAAATTTCAAATATAAATATCACTCAAGAATCTTTTAGTTCCACCAAAAAATAAAAATAAAAATAAATAAATAAATAAAAACTATTTGCACAATTAGCATTGGTTTAGGTAAAAAAAAAAAACAGAGAGAGAGAATGTTAACTCTCTCGTGTGTAGTCAATTTAGTATTTGAATTATAACACAACCACGAATTGACCACCTGCAACAATAACAAAAGTAGCAAGTTTGCTAATACCTTTTGTCGCAATTTTTAAACTGATGGCGAAATATTTGAAGTGGCCACAAGATTGTAAGTATTGAACACCAAAAGGTAGTAAGTAAAATACACTTGATTCCTTTTCTTTTGATCCATTATAAAATACACTATTCATTTTCTCTTTTATCTTCATCCCATCTTAGTTCAAGGTTTATTATTGAAAAAGCACATTGCATTTAAGTTTTTAGAGTTAAAAGGCAGTATATACACCATGAACCACATAATGGAGTAAATAGTGCACAGTTAAAATCTTTTATTTTTCCCACCTTGGCTTAGTTTTTTGACCGGGGTGGACAAAATAGTGCCAAGAAAGTCTAAAAAAACTTTTTGAATGATAAAATCTGAAATATTTTTCCTTTGAAATGATTATTTAATTGCACCATATCTCACAATTAATTTACAAAAGACAAAAAAAATGAATAAATTTTTTGAAATTAGTGAACAAAATGGTTCAATGAGAACCACGAATGAATGTTTATTGGTCTTATCCCACTCAAAAGGGGTTTGGAGGGTGACAATTGAAGAGGCATTGGTCTAGAATGTAAGAATTTAACTAACATAAACTAAAACGGGAAAAAGAAACAAAATAAAATGTCAGATTCTCATACAAATATGGATTAAGTTTTTGGCCTTTTAAATATTAGCACCTGTACTGCTTAAAAAAAAAAAAGCACTTCCCCTTCGACTCTGTGGAGAAGGAAAAAAGATTCTGACAGATAATGAAAAGTTTTTTCATGCCTCATAGCATCGTCCTTTTAGTTATTATCTACTTTGCTTTTCTCAACAAGGACACTTTCTATTTGAGTTTCCTATCTCACATAACAAAACAGTATCAATTTTACATTTTAAATGCTATGCATAAATTCATATTCTAAACATAGAGTGAGAACTAAATACAAAGTGCTACCATAAGAAAACACGAAACACACACAATTTGGAAGCTTGCAATTAAGATTTAAGAAATAAAACAGACATATAATTAAAACTATCAGAGCACGAAGGCTTTTAGTGGGCCTAACTTTGGCCCAAACAGAAATGAGAAAGAAAAAACTAACTCTTCATCATCATTTTCTTAACTCCGGTTGCACCCATTTTTCTTAGAATGAAGATTTTATTGCAACATTAAAAAAAAATTGAAGAAGAAGACACAATCAAACAATAATAATTTCAGTAGACAGTGCTCACTTACATATATGAAAACTCCCTCCATTCCAAAAGAAGTTAAGAGTCAATGAATAATCTATTAAAATATCATGTTCTTCCTTAAACAATTATTCACAGAAAAAAAATCTCATACCCACAAAATTTCCTACATTGAAAATCTTGTAGTATTTGAATAAGAAGAATGTTAAAAGAAAATTGAAACAAGGAGAGGGAAAAAAACAACAATTGAGATATTGATTTGAGATAGATTCTAATCATATCCACATTTTCCTTTTCTTTTCTACACCACTTTAAAAAAAAAAAAAGAAATCGAGAAAAATTGCTTGATTTATTGGAATGTATTAAAACGAAATTTTATTACGTTTAAAATATCAGCATCTACTCAATATAAGAGATTAAAAAAATTATTAGGATCGTGTGTGCAAGGTTTGATCTGTATCCAAGTTCATTTGGGTATAGTAAGGGGGGGGGGGTGGGTGTAGTTAGTAATTTTTTAGAGATTTTAGGGGGCTTTTCATAATTTTAAATTTTTGAGATTATGGTACCGTTGGGTAGATATTTTTAATTTCTAAACTTTAGTCTACTAGATCATCTTGATCCAGACCCTTAAAACCCCTCTAAATCCAAGCCTGGCCCAAAGTGTATTTTAGACAAATTGGGAAATTCCAATTATGTCTCCATCTTTATCCATATATAAAATACATATACATAATAAATATATATATAAGGGTGGGCCCCACAACTTGCATTTTATTGGGCATGTGTGTAGTGAAAAAAATACATCATCTTTCTCTCTTTTTTAGACATTTTATAAGACTAGTGGAGCCTAAGATGTGCAATGCACGTGCACTGAACACACTGTTTTACTAAGAAAATCTTATAAAAACAAAGTTATTAAAAAATTCAGTTGAAGTTTCAATACATTTAAAAATAAAATTTCAACAGAAAATGATTAATTGTAAATTGCAAGGCCCGTGCAATGTCCAAATACGGCTGACATTACTTTTTTTCGATACGTTTGAAAACAATAAAACAATGATATAGTGAGAAAAATGAGATCTCAAAAGACAATCGATATGGAATTTATATAACTTTTTGAGGATATAAATCACATATTTCTAGATATTTTATCATGAATGTATACAAAGAAATTTAAATTTACTTTATTTAACCTGTCAGGTCGACTTATTAGTTTTCTAGTAGACTTGACTTGCTAAAGTTGGAGTCCAATCGAAAGCATAGACAAATTAATAACATGCAGTTTTATAAAAAATAAAATAAAAACTAAGAACCAAATGAGCTTACCGTTCTAAACAATTACCATGCACATTATATGTTTACTACAAAATCAGATTCTATTAAGGAAAAAAAATAATTATATCTTACCTAAGGACATCAGAATAACAAAACTAAGATGGTGGTTTTTGTTTTAACTTATAAAGAAGAATAACATCTTACACCGACTGTCAAGAATAATTAAGTAATCCGGCTTGTCCTCAAGCGACAGGGATCAACAATGGTGGAACTATAATATGAACTCTGATGGGTAAGATTTGTAGAGTACTTGTTGATCAATATTAGTATTTAACACGTACTTTGTTTGATTTTATAAGACGAACCACTATCAGGTAAAAAGAGGCAATACCTCTTCAAGAATCAGCATCTTCTTTTACTTGATACAAAGTACTATATTTTATACCCTGTAAGAAAAGGATAATACAAAGTAATCATAGAAGTTCAGTTAAAAGGAAGCTCATAAATAGATATATCCATAGGGGAAAAAAAAACTATAAATACAAATCTGCCAAAAGAATTGGACATTCCTCTTAAAAAATACATAAAAATATAACTCAAGTATTCTAGATCAACTCTTCTGCTCTGTTTTGTATAAAGAATGAGAGTGCTGATCAAAGTAAGAAAAATTCGAAACGAATAAAGACAAACTGAATTTGTTGCAGCTCAGTATCAAATACTTACTTTAGTTGTTTACACTTAAAACGATTACTTCATTCACTGACTATGAAGTTAGTAGTAACGCTAGCATAACAAGCAGTTTCTATGAGATTCTCGTTTTTCCTTTAGGGCACGTTTGACAATGGGAGAGTAATCGTCTGTCAAGAGGATTCTTTCGTTCTTCTCCTACGGTAGTATCCTAGCTGAGGATTTCCTATGAACGGGATTCACCTCACTCCAGGTTTGTCTAACAAAAGGAAGCTGCAGATTTACATATACTACATCCAATGGTCTCAAGTTTTTTTGAATTTTCTCACAATCCATAATGAATCAACATCTAAAATTTGCTCTCCCCAACATTTTTGGCCATTTACAGATGATGGACAGTTCGGATTTTCATTATGGATCCCACAAAAATTAAAAATTAATTTGTAAAATTATAGACCTTTTTCACAAATATCTTGAGATATATGATGAATCAATGGATGAAAATTCGTCCCCTAGCCGTTTTGAGAATTCTCAACATGATGGGCGGTTCAGATCTTAATTTCGGGACCCATCTAGTAGGTTTCCAAAGCAAGAACCGGACAACATAACATCACGTTTGGAGCACTGTTCATCCGCAAATCCATGTGAATACTATTCATGTGTAGAAACGTTGCTGCAGTGTGGATGATCTACGGTCAGAAGGTTTTTTACGTGTTTATAACAATTCATGATGAATTAGGCTACCAAATTTGCACTAATAACTGTTTTAGGCATTCTAAAGATATTGGACGGTTTGGATTTTGGAAACAGGACCCACAAATCTAGATATCATGATCAAATGGTTTGAATGGTTTTCGTAAATATCTCAAAATATGAGGAATCAATGGCTGATATTTGATTATGTAGCTGCTTTGGACCTTCTTAACATGATGGACGGTTCAGATCTTAATTGTGGGACCCATAAGATAGGTTTCCACAACAAAAACAGTAATGCCCAAGTTACCGTAAAAAACACTATTCATCCATAAATCCACGCCCGCGCGGATTTGCAGAGTGCGATGGAGGGAGGTCTAACCGACGTTATTCTCTCTTTTATTGATTTTGTGCGCATTTGAAGGAATCCTCTCATACGACAGGATTTGCTTCCAAACACAGCTTTTCCACGCATCCATGAAAAATGGCGAGGATTCCTTGCCGGGTACCATTGCCAAACTTGCCCTTAAGGAAAGGCATGATGCTTCATTGAAATATATGGAAAGAAGAAGAAAAAGCTAGCAATAATGAAAGAAATAAATGTGTTAGAAAATGATCAAAGTTTTTCAATTTAAACCTCATGAGTAAGAGCAACAATAAATAAATATATTCACGCCCTTGAAATGCCCTTTTATAATAAAAAAAATTCACAAAAGTTGTATATTAAGAAACTAAAATTTGTAAAGAACAATAACAATTTTACAATAGCAATTTATAAGACCTACTACTAAATTGCATTTATGGAATTATCTTTAGCAATCACTAATATCAGAAGAGAACCAATATTTAGTAGTAGTTATCACATTATCCAACTTGTGATTATTCTTCGAGCAGAGTACCACTAAATTGCATTTATGAAATTATCTTTAGCAGTCACTAACATCAAAAGAGAACCAATATTTATTAATAGTAGTTATCACATTATCCAACTTGTGATTATTCTTTGAACAGGGGTATAAATCAAGATCAATACAACTATTATGTCAGATTGAAAACTCAATTATTCTAACTAAATAAAATACAAACACATGAAGCAAAAGGGAAAAGACTATTCAATTTTTTTTAGTGGTAACTTTCATTAAAAGAGAGAAAAAAAACAGGGCGGACATAAAATAAGTTTAAGTTTGTATATTTCACTTTCTTATTTATGCTATTTTGTCAGTTGCTACTTTTTTCTAAAAAAAAAAAAGAAAAAGAAAAAGAAAAAACTAAACATAAAGCAGTAATACAAACGAAGTACCTGTATATATGGGATGTGCTTATAAATCTTGGAGGTCCCTATACCTTTTTCAAAGGGCATGATAAATAATATACAACTGAAGGAATATCAAATTACAAATATTTAAGGTTAGTATACAAAAGATTAAGGGATTAATATTTAAAAAATCATAACAAAGGGTTACATCCGTATATATCTTCTGGAAACCTCCCGGAGCCTTCTAATATTCTTAACTCTCAAATTTCAAATACAAAACCACTCAAGTATCTTTTAGTTCCACCAAAAAATAAAAATAAAAATAAATAAATAAATAGAAATTATTTGCACAATTAGCATTGTTTCAGGTAAAAAAAAAAAAAAAACAATGTTAATTCTCTTATATGTAGTCAATTTGGTATTTGGATTATAACACAACCACCAATTGGCCACCAACAGCAATAACAAAAGTAGCAAGTTAGCTAATGCCTTTTGTCATGACTTTTAAACTGATTTTTAAGCTGATGGCAAAGTATTTAAAGTGCCCACAAAATTGTAAGTATTGAACACCAAAATGTAGTAAGTAAAATACACTTTATTCCTTTTCTTTTGATCCATTATTAAATACACTATTCATTTTCTTTTTTATTTTCATCCCGTCTTAGTTCAAGGTTTATTATTGAAAAAGCACATATCATTTAAGTTTTCAGAGTTAAAAGGCAGTATGTACATCTTGAACCACATAATGGAGTAAATAGTGCATAGTTAAAATATTTTTATTTTTCCCACCTTGGCTTAGTTTATTAACCGGGGTAGACAAAATAGTGCCAAGAAAGACTAAAAAAACTTTCTGAATGATAAAATCCGAAATATTGTTTCTTTGAAATGATTCTTTAATAGCACCATATCTCACAATTAATTTTACAGAAGACAAAAAAAAAAATGAATAAAAATTTGAAAATTAGTGAAAAAAAATGGTTCAATGAGAACCACGAATGAATGCTTATTAGTCTTATCCCACTCTTGAGGGGTTTGGAGGGTGATGATTGAAGAGGCCTTGGTTTAAAGCATAAGAATTTAACTAAAATAAACTAAAACAGGAAAAATAAACAAAATAAAATGTTTGATTCTTATACAAATATGGATTATGTTTTTGGCCTTTTAAATATTAGCAGCTTAAAAAAAAGCCCTTCCCCTTCGACTCTATGGATAAGGAAAAAAGATTCTTACAGATAATGAAAAGTTTTTCCATGCCTCATAGCATCGTCCTTTTAGTTATTGTCTACTTTGCTTTTCTCAACCAAGACACTTTCTATTTGAGTTTCCTATCTCACATAACAAAACAGTATCAATTTTACATTTTAAATGGTATGCACAAATTCATATTCCAAACATAGAGTGAGAACTAAATACGAAGTTTTATCACATGGAAACACGAACTACGTACAATTTCGAAGCCTGTAGTTAAGATTTAAGAAATAAAACAGACATATAATTAAAATTATCAGAGCACGAAGGCTATCAATGGGCCTAACTTTGGCCCAAACAGAAATATGAGAAAGAAAAAACCAACTCTCCATCATCATTTTCTTAACTCTGGTTGTATCCATTTTTCTTAGAATGAAGATTTTATTGCAACATTAAAAAAAAATTAAAGAAGAAGACACAATCAAACGATAATAATTTCAGTAGACAATGCTCACTCACATGCATGAAAACTCCCACCATTTCAAAAGAAGCTAGGAGTCAATGAAGAATCTGTTAAAATGTCATGTTCTTCCTTACACAGTTACTCACAGAGGAAAAACCTCATACCCACAAAATTCTCTGCATTGAAAATCTTGTAGTATCTGAATAAAAAGTATGTTAAAAGAAAATTAAAAAAAGAAGAGGGGAAAAAACAACATTTGAGATATTGATTTGAGATAGATTCCAATCTTATTCCCATTCTCTTTTCTTTTCTCCACCACCTTAAAAAAAAAAAAAAAACAAAGAAATAAAAAAAATTACTCGATTTATTGGAATGTATTAAAATGAAATTTTATTATGTTTAAAATATCAGCATTTACTCAATAAAAGAGATTAAAAAAATTATTAGGATGGTGAGTGCTAAGTTTAGTCTAGATTCAGGTTCATTTGGGTATAATAGGGGGGTAGTTAGCAATTTTCCAGAGAATTTAGGGGGCTTTTTCGTGATTTTAGACTTTCGAGATTATGGTACCGTTGGGTAGATACTTTTAATTCCTAAACTTTAGTCTTCTAGATCATCTTGATCTAGATCCTCAAAACCCCTCTAAATCCAAGCCTAACCCAAAGTCTATTTTAGACAAATTGGGAAATTCCCATTATGTCCCTATCTTTATCCATCCGATTCACTCGCTATTATCTCTTTTATTTCTCTTTCCTTTATCTCATTCTATTTCTTCCCTTACTACATCTTACTCTCTTTTTATTGGGCAGTGTGTAGTGAAACCGTAATACATCTTACTCTCTTTTATAATTTGGTATAAATAAAGATATCTATATATATATATATATCTATAATAAAACTAAGTGGGGCCCACATCTTGCATTTTATTGGGCAGGTGTGCAGTGTAAAAAACTACACTTTACTCTCTTTTATATAAGATTATAGATATAGATATAGATGTGTAGTGAAAAATAATAATACTAAGTGGGTCCCACATCTTGCATTTTATTGGGTAAGTGTATAGTGAAAAAGTATTACACTTTACTCTCTTTTATATAAAGGTATAGATATAGATATATATATATAGTAATATATTTATATATATATATATATATAATAAGGGTGGGCCTCACAACTTGACTACATATTTCTCTCTTTTATAAGCGTAGATAGATTTATTATATAATAAGTGTGGGCCCTACAACTTAACTACATCTTTCTCTTTTTATAAGGGTAGATAGATTGATTATATAATAAGGGTGGGCCCCACAACTTGCATTTTATTGAGCATGTGTGTAGTGAAAAAGGTTATGCATTTTTCTCTCTTTTATAAGGGTAGATAGACGAGTAGAAATTGGAAAATTTCCATTATGTCCCCATCTTTATCCATATATAAAATACATATACATAATAAATATATATATATATAAGGGTGGGCCCCACAACTTGCATTTCATTAGGCATGTGTGTAGCGAAAAAAATACATCATCTTTCTCTCTTTTATAAGAGTAGATAGATATAGATAGATAGATAGATATACATATAATACATATACATAATAAATATATATAAGAGTGGGCCCCACAACTTGCATTTTATTGGGCATGTGTATAGTGAAAAAAGGTACATATAGTAAAAAAGTATTACAATTTACTCTCTTTTATATAAGGTTACATATATAGATATATATATATCTATATATATAGTGATATATATATATATATATAAAATAAGGGTGGGCCCCACAACTTGACTACATCTTTCTCTCTTTTATAAGGCTATATAGATTTATTATATAATAAGTGTGGGCCCCACAACTTGACTACATCTTTTTCTCTTTTATAAGGCTAGATAGATTGATTATATAATAAGGGTGGGCCCCACAACTTGTATTCTATTGGGCATGTGTGTAGTGAAAACGGTGGTACTCCATCTTTCTCTCTTTTATAATGGTAGAGATAGAGTGGATAGATTATAAGGGTAGATAGATTTATTATATAATAAGGGTGGGCCCCACAACTTGCATTTTATTGGGTATGTGTGTAGTGAAAAATGTACTACATCTTTCTCTCTTTTATAAGGTAGATAGAAGTTGAGAAATTCTCATTATGTCCCCATCTTTATCCATATATAAAATACATATACATAATAAATATGTATAAGGGTGGACCCCACAACTTGCATTTCATTGGGCATGTGTGTAGTGAAAAAAGTACATCATCTTTATCTCTTTTATAAGAGTAGATAGATAGATATAGATATAGATATAGATAGATAGGTGGATATATGTATAATATATATACATAATAAATATATATAAGGGTAGGCCCCACAACTTACATTTTATTGGACATGTGTGTAGTGAAAAAAGGTACTATATTAAGTTAGGTGGGTCCCATCCAAAATGACATCTATCTTTCTAACCTAATGATAGATAGATAGAAAGATAGATGTCATTTTGGATGGGACCCACCTAACCTAATGATCAGATTACCATTGAACTCACCGCCCTCAATGAATCACATGACCTTTTTTAAACCGACCAGCTGGATTTCTTTACAATAATGCCCTTACATTTAACAATTTTGCATTATTTTCTTAGCTGCCCTTCTCATAGTCCTCACTACTACTCAACATCCTCTTTCACCATTTCCCTCACAAGATCTAACTACTTCCGGCTCTTTCTAACAAAAAGTAACTGTTTTTAAGGGAGCCACTATTTGCACATCTAAAGTTGCTCATTGCACATTCAATTATTTTAAGACCAATATACCCATTCATGAAATGACGGAATTGGACATCACTAAGGTAGCGTTTGGTTCGCTGGAATGGTTGTAGGCGGGAATGGAATGGAGACCGGAATGAGCCTGGAATGGAATGAGGTGGGAATAGTCATTTCCATTACAGTGTTTGGTACACTGAGGAATCAACTACGTAATAGAATTCTGATTCCTATTCCTGCGTTTGGTACGCTGGAATGATGCTCGGAATGGAATCAAATTTACATTAGATTGACCAAAATACCCTTGTTAGATTCTCTTGTCATATTACATTGTTTGTGGTGGATGATTTTTGTATCCTACTATTTTATTTGCTACACAGAAAACTCCAATTCAGATCAGGTATGAATTATAACGATAAAGGGATCTTCACTATATGGCCCACATTTAGCAAAGGCAAGATCTACCATTAGATTGAAACATGGTTGGAGTAGTGTAAAGGGTGTAATTAATCAGCTTCATGTAGATGATCAGAACTGTCAATCTGATTGACAATTACCATGGTTGAATCTAAACTGGATGGCCCTAACTATGTACCGTAATGATTCAAATTGGCATTATAAAACAATATAATTTAATACCCATTTTAAATGTCAAGAAATCTATTCGATCAAATGGCCAGAATCATCCCATCCATGAATTCTTTATTTTTTACTGCAGGCAATCCATGACAACACTGACTGCTAAGCAGATGGATTTTCCAATCATCCAACATCACCGTCGAGTCTGCCTCACCCAGTAACAACAAATCGCGCAACACCTTGCCCTCAAAACCTAGCATTTAATATAACTTTTTTTTTACAAAATTTTTCGAAAATATCCCTATACAAATACAATTTTTGAAACTAACTCAACTTCATCTCTGGCTGATATATCCCCCATAACAATATTTGCATCATTTCTTAAAAGACCTGAACCAGTCATCAAAATGGAGACCTCAAAAAGAAATGAATGCAGATTATATGCAATCAAAGTGTACATGGAATATAAAATAAACATTTTCATTCTACAACAATGCCTAGAAGAGAACACAAGCAGTTCTTTTTTTTAGGTGACAGAAACCACTATCATCAACACCATGCAAAACTTCACTTGTTTGGTTTTGACTTGATGCTGTACACAAGAAATCATGTCCAATCCATGGCTGCAACAGAATGAGCAGGGTTGCAAATTAATCAGGACAGTCCTTAGTCCTAAACCGACACCTGCTGAAGTACTCAATCTTACTAAATACTAGTGACTAGTACTTATTTAGTTGGATAGGACAGAGCAGCCAAACTCAATGGTCCACATGATGGATCGCAATAAGCCATAGCAAAGCTTAGACAACCCCAGTTGGGTATATACTTATCATCTATAATCGTCTCTGCACCAACTCCACACCCAACTGAAGAATAAATAATGACAAGTAGAACTCAAGAAATAAACATCCCACCTTAACCATCATAAAACACCCACTATTCAAACATGGATGGAATGATCATAAAATTAAAACAATTAATTGCATGGTACTACTAGCACAAGCTCCATATCACTTCATTGCACCCAAAAGAAAACCATCTTCTTGTTGTTAGTCATAATTGCAAGTACTACAAATTAGGAGTAGAAGTCTAGAAGTGTACAAAAGAGCACAGTCATCTCATGACATCCACAGTGCTTACGAAGTAGCAAACAACAAAAGGTAGAAAATGTATCAAAAGACCCATCATGAGATGTTATCTCATGACATCCACAGTGCTTACGATAATAGTAGCAAACAACAAAATGTAGATAAAGGCTTTGTGGCCTTTATATCAAAATACCCATCTATATCACAGGCCTCCACTCAGCAAAGCCCTCACAAACTCTTCTTTTTCATCATTTTCCAAAGTAAAAAAAACAGCAGTCATCTCATGATCACGAGCTATAGCAATCAAGGCTTTGTGGCGTTCCGCCCTCTCAAGATTTCCACAGTGATTGCGAAGTTCCTCATTGATTTTATCCCTTTTGTTTGCTATATCCAAATCAACACCAATAGCTCTACTAAACTTCTCAGTGGCTTCATCAATCTTGACACCAATGATCATGGCTGCTTCTCGAAATCCATCCATATTGTCGGTGCTCCTCTTCCTCTTTCCTGTCTGACTAGTTCCTTCACTATTGGTGGAAGGAGTGGAGACGTTGTGTTCCACTACTTCAAAATCCATGCCCAAATCTTGTGAATCTTCATACTCCTCATTCCTAGTCACTTCATCCAAGACATCTTCAGTGGTAGCAGCTCCTTTTCCTGTGGCACGATCCTTCCCAAAGATAGTGCACAACATTTCATAATATGGGAAACTTCTACTCCTCCATTAACCAGCACCCTTGTGTGTCTACAACAAACATATAAATAAGACAAATAGAGCAAAATATTCAAAAGAAATGGACAGACAAGGATACATAAAGATATTTCTTATTTAATCTACTCCATTATGAATTGATTTTTAAATGATAATACCTTCACATAACCGTTCCAAACCTCATCTTCGGCAACCACCACATTTTTTTGTGGATCCCATCCAAAACCGCTGCAGTTCTCTCCATTAAGCATATCATACACAACACGAAAGTCCTTTTTCATTGTCTTGATTCTAGAATCAATGTGTGGCTTAGCTTTAATTCCACTTCCAGGCAACTTTTGCTTTAACACTGCTTCAATGACTCCAAGAAAACCAGGCTTGAACCCATTGTCAGCTTTATGAGTCCCCGCATTTACCATGTCAAAAAGAGCATAAACCAACTCTTTATCCTCAGCATTAGTCCATTTTCTTTTGTTCTTCCCTGGCCCTTTCTCGTTAGTGTCCATGTCTTCAATCATGTCCATGCCTATTAATGTTGTGGGAACGACCACAATCAAATCATAGACAATTTGATATTTAATTAGCCAACAAAATCTAGCAAAAATAGAAGAGTTAATATAATGCAGTTAAATAACATAATATTGAAATTTAAACATTGTCACCCAAATACAATAATGTTTAAAAGTTACAACCATTACAAATGTTGTCACTAAAATGCAAGAAAATAAAAGTTACAACCATTACAAACGTTGTCACTCAAATAAAAACAAATTTAAATACTTCTCCACGAATTAAACATAGAAACAGCCATTTCGTCTCTAAATGACGTCCATTCAACTGAAGTTTCAATAGTAGAAATGTGATCTGTGTCACTTCCGCCCTCCTCCTCGTCTAGTTCAATATCTTCATACGGGTCCACACGTAACTCATTCCTTACGTAGTTGTGAAGCAAACAACAAGCCAAGATGATACGAACTTGGATGTTAATGGGATAAAAAGCAGGACTCCTAAGAATTGCCCATCGTTTTTTTTAATATCCCAAATGCTCTTTCTATTACATTTCTAGCGGTTGAATGCTTCATATTAAAAAGTTCCTTTGGATTCGTAGGTTGACGTCCATTATTCCACTCATTCAGATGGTAACGTTGGCCTCTATATGGTGCGAGAAATCCTTCACCATTTGTATACCCAGCATCCACCAAATAGTAGGTACCTTGAACAAATTGAACAAATTTTTTTTATGTTAGTGATCTCTAACATTTTTTGAAAAAGAAAATAATTATTTAATTTGCAATACCATTGTGTCTTACCACGTGGAACAACTAAGCCATGTCTTCTAGCAATTGCATCCCGTAACACCCGACCATCAGCGGCAGACCCCTCCCATCCAGGTAATACATAAGTAAAATGTAGATCTGGGGTACACGCTGCTAGAACATTAGTTGCAATGTGATTTTTTCTAGTTCGATACCTAGGTCTGTCAATAGCCGAAACATGGACCGGTATGTGTGTCCCATCTAAAGCTCCTACACATCCCTACAAGACATTACAATTCATTATAATATACTTACACATAAATAATAAAGTAATAATATACAATTGTATAAAATATATGAATCATTTACCTTAAACCACTTCCATTTCTCATCTACCGAGTTCTCCGGTATTGGCTCAGGTTTCTTATATAACTCTCCTTGTAGCCTAATGACTGAAATCAAAAACATTTTAAAGTGCCTACTGATTGACTCTGCTGAACGGTTAAACTCACTCTAAATGACCCTATTTTTGACATGATGAGCAAGGATATGCAATGAAATTGCAACCTGCTCATCAACCAACATGTGTCTGGTTGGTTCCAACTTCCCAATTGTGCTAAGCAAGTGACATAATTTCACAAAGGGTCCCCTAGTCATTCTAAAATTGCTCATACATATGTGATCACTCTTATACACCCAGCTTTCAATAATTTCTCTATTACCATAGAAATCTAGGCGGTACCTAGATCTAGCCCCACCCATGCATTGTCTTTCAAACAATTTATATGAATATTTTTATGAATAGCCCTACTAGATGTAGAATGTTCAACCACCACTGCATAGCCAATGCCAATTTCTTCACTTTCAGTTTTCTTCTGGCTAAACTAAGACGTGCCATAGCTGAAATAAAAAGAAAGATACATCAACTAATAGAAAATAATCAAATAGTGAAAATAAGTGATTTATTTGAATACAAAAGTTTAGATACCATATAAGTAAGTGCTCCAAAATGGAGAACCATATAGTGAAAAACATCTATAGATCCAGATTTTGAAGATCCAAAGTGAACTCAACCTAATCTTGCATCCAGTGCAGGTAAACCTATTTAAAACTACAAAAGTTTTCTTCAAATGTCATTTCTCCATAACAACTACATTCCAGGTATGTGTTTGTTGAGTGAATTCTTGATTCAACTGAACTGAGTCCTGAAAATAGGATGGTCTAACATTCTGCAAATTGAATGTACCCATTTATTACATTTTTCTCATTAATACCAAACCACAAACCACATGTGAGTTGTGACCCTAGAAAGTGAGGAACAAATAGATTCATAAGGCAAAAACAAAAAAAATAACTAAACAAACACCATTCAGAATACATGGAAAATGATTTATTTAAACCAAGAAGGGAAGAACCTCTTCCTCCAACATGGGTACAGGAAGGATTGAGGAAACCACCTCCAACTAAAAGAAACCCTCTTCCTTGGAAAAGACTTGGCAAATGTGTTGTAATAATAATGTTGCTACCTCTACCTCAAGTATTGGAGGGACCACCCATTACAGAACAGTGGATTCCTGACCAAGAATCTCCAATTGGGTTGCCCATTTCCTACATAAAAATCCCCTGTTTTCTGTATGCTACTCAATCCTCCAACTCCTTGGCCGCCTCCTACTAAAAAAAATTCTCCCTGGCCACCTCTTGAAAACACCCATTTGTATATTAACCCTTTGGAAGGGGGGCAACGTTCAAATCGGGATCCTATGGTTTAAGCAAGAAGACAGGAAAAAAAAAAAGCGCCTAAAATGGTATCAGACGATTAAGAAAATGCCTAAAATAGTGGTATTATGTTTCTAACGTTTCTCTTGCATCTTATGCCATACAAATCCACCAGGACATTGGGAATAAAAGGGCTGGCCTCATGGATAACCTTGCTCTGAGAAAGCTGGGTCAACACCATGTAAAAGAAGAAGAAGAGTAGTTGCAGCAGTATTAAAAAAAATGGGGAAAAACAATGGAAGAAGAAGATGAAGAAGAAAATGAGGAAAAACAATGGAAGAAGAAGATAAACTGTGTACCTGCAACTAGAGACGGTGTGGCTGGGACTTGGGCTCCGACTGGGCGTAGCACCGGCGACGGCTTCGCTGGATTGAAAACGGCGACGGCTTCGCTAGATTGAAAACAGAGAGGAGGAAGGCTTTTCGTTTCGCTGGAATGGGGAAAGTGATCGAGACAAGTGTTTTTTAGGGTTAATGTCAAACAAGGATATTTTTGTCTCAAGAAAAAGTTAGGAAGGAATGGAATGGCCATTCCTTCCCTTTCTCAATGGAATGGTGATTACCTCATATAAAGGAATGGGATTCCGGAGGTAATGGTCATTCCGCCATAATTTGGCGAACCAAACGCTGTAATGACCATTCCATTGGAATGACCATTCCATTCTGACCTTCATTCCATCGAACCAAACGCTACCTAAAGGTTTTTAAAGTCTTTCAATGACTCTGAACAGTACTAATTAAAAAAAATAGATTTTCCCTCCATTTTTTTCCTTCTCCCTCTCTCTCTTCCTCCTCCATCATTGTTCCCCTCCTCTCTCTTCCTCTTCCATCATGTTTGATTCTTCTCCTTCCTTTTTTCTTTCCTCCCTTCCCATTCCCTTTGCATATCTCCAAAAGAGCGATTTATGGGGTTTTTAAGAGGCCGAAGGGACGCCACTAAGTTTTTTTTTCCGCGCCCTTTGGGAGCGTTTCGTCCCAAACTTAAAATTAAAGGTTGTCTAGATGGGAATTGTCAAATCTCTCTGCAATTGAAGATTCTAAGTTCAAATTTAAATCATAAGTTCTTGATCTGACTTTGCTCCACTGGAAAATGGGCAGGCTATATGGACTCGAATACGGACTTTTTAAGGACTGAGTATGAATTTACAAGAACTATGAAAATCCTTTTATATTCATGTTGAGCTATTTTAGTCTTATTAAAATTTTCACAATACTTCTTTGAGAAATAAAATCCTTTTATATTTAAAAACTATGAAAATGAACACCCTAATTGTTTATCAGATGTTCCTAAATTTTACTTCAATAAGAGTCGGCTAGCTACATGATATACTATATGATGAATAATATAATTAATTACTTTGGTCAATCTTAAAACATGGCGAACATATACTGGAGTAATATTTGAGGACGTCCCAATGTCCCAATCAGGGTGAGAGGGTTCATTCTAAGTAGGTATCATTGTAGAGTTCCACTCGTTCAACTTAGAAACTCTCTAAGCAAGGGACGTGGAGGATCTGGACTCCTCAGTTTTAACTGAGGACCTTAGAACAAGGGGCTGGAACCCTACTTCTCACCTTAGGGCCTTCTTGGTTGCATTAAAATATATAGGAATTGAAAACATGGAACTCATACCCTTGGTATAAAAATGAAGATTAAAGGTGATTTTCAAAAATGAACGTCAAATAATTAACCTTTCCGGTTTTTTTTTTTTCTTTCCTGGTAAAATTAACCTTTCCTTTTAGAAAGGTTATTTGATGCTCGGTTTTAAAAATTGACATTTGATCTTCATTTTTAACTACTTATTGTATGAATTTTATATATTTAATTTCTATGTATCATAATGCAAACAAATATGCTCTTGGTATCTAAGGATATAAGACCATAGGCATATCTCCCAAAGGGTAGTCCGGACTCTGGATAGAGAACAAATGGTTACAACAGATTTTAATTTGTGAATAGACAGGAATTGAATGCATTCCATTTCTGGATGTCGACTGAACCTGCAACCCACTTGCACAGTTTATAAGAAATTGTTACTGCAATCCACCTGTGGAAGGAAATGCAATCAGCATTCCCTTGTGGGCCCCACCTAATGATAAATCATGCTTTCAAAATCAGCTAGCTACTAAAGTCCATTCAACAAATAAATGTGCTGAATCTCAGAATGCCTAATTTTGGTGAAGAGAAAATGATAAGTGAAAAATCTTCACCATACAAAAAAAAAAAAAAAAAAAATAAAGTGAAAAAAATGAGACAAAGAACCCTGATGTAGAGAATCATTGTCAATTTTTTAACAGTGATAAAAGAATGGTTAGGATACAAACTTTATTGGGTCACTGTCACTCACATCTGAGTGCCGTGTCCGGTGCTAACTGTCGACCTTTCAAACTTCAGCCATAGAAATCACATATTCACATGGGAAGGGAGCAATCAGTCAAGAGGTTCCAGCCTTCTAAACCAGCAATAGACCCAACATGTCCTGCACATTTATGACAGTGGAATTTCCTAAATGGATTTGATTCCACTGCCAGAATTATTGGTGATGTGTAAAATAGGTCATTTCCCACTGAATTACTCTTGCTTTTGTTATTATATGCATCATGTAAAAAAAGCAAAATTCTTTTAGGAACCATTGGGAAAAAGACCTAGAAACTTGTTTAATATATAAGGAGTTTTCAAGATTTTCTATGGGGACCACGGTGCCTACTGGGGCTCACCTTTGATTAATGCAACCCCTCGCACATTCTTATCCCCACATGATTATGTTAGATTGTATGTCCTCAATCCAGTGGATGATCGGAATAAAATTGATTTATTTCATTAATTAATTTATATTTTTCATGCTTTATTCATGTGATGGATGGTATTTTATTCTATTATTACACATAACCAATACAAAATGATATGATGGTTCATAAAATGAATCGGAGCCCACAAATGTATTAGATGTAATCCATGTATGTGGATGAGATTCACATATAGGAGATGTGCATCACAAATCTTATACTTAAAATATTTTCACAACCAGTGATGAGATTGGACATCTCATTTAAAAAGGTTGTAGCACTGCAATAGAGGAGGGGGAAATGGAGGGAGAGAGAGAGGGAAAAAGGGGAGGGATGGCCGGCCATGGAGACTGGGAGGGTGGGGGTGGGGTGGGGTGGGGAAGAGGGAGAGAGGAGAGGAGGGGGGAAGGGAGGGAGGTCGGCCGGCTAGCCCTCCCCGCCGGAGATTGGGAGAGAGGATGAGGGAAGACGGTGGAGGGAGAGAGGGAGAGGGACGAGGGGTAGTTTAGGAAAAAAACTTTTTTTTTTCTTCTAGTGCGGTGGGGAAAGCAAAAATTCAAGTGCCAATAGAAGCTCTCAAAATCTATTAATTGGCACAAAGGGTTATTTAGAGGATAGATTTTATCTTGAGAATTATATGTTCCCACAGCCCCACTACCATATACCCAAGACATCTAGGTGTTGACCCATAATTGACCTCACTTATTGATAACTCAAAGCAAATACATAGTAGAAACTTGAGTTCATTAATCTCTCAGGATAAACCCCAAGAGGTAACTTAGTTGGCCTAGGACCACGGTTTGCACTTGGAGGTTGTAGGTTCAAAACTGCACTACCACACTAGGGCTATAGGGGAGTTTACCCGGCTTCTCTCTAGGCCCGGAGGGATTAGTCTAGCCCAAAGGGTTGAGAACTCTCTGATAGCAAAAAAAAAAAAAAAAAAAAGGAAAAAAAAATCTCAGGATTGAGAGCCTATTGCTTAGGAATTATGAGAGCAGTCCTTAAATCAAAGACGGATTTGCATAAGGTGCTTCTCATGGTCCTTCAGTACATCCAATGTACCGGTACAATGGTCTAGAGTCTTACACTCTGATGATCGAGACATATCACACTATCTTATAGTTATCACAGTGTTGCAACCTTATCAGATGAGATGCTCAATCTCATCAATAGTTGTGAATCAATTTAAGTGTAAGATTTGTGATCCACGTCTCATGTATGTGAATCTCATCCACACATATAGATTACATCTAATACACTTGTGGGTTCTAATTTATCTAATGAACCATCATGTCACTTTATATAGATTATGTGCAAACATAGAATAAAATATCATTCATCACATGAATAAAGCATGATAATATAAATTAACTAATGAAACAAATTAACGGCTAGAATGTTATTAAAGTCTACAATGAGTAACCAGGGATTGAGATCATCCACGTGAGTGATAATAAATCACTTGGTTGTGTAAAGATTCGACACAGCCGAAAGGGAAAGTATCCTCATGAATGGAGGAGGCAGAAAAAACTTCTGGTTTCAGAGGACCCATATTCTTCCCCATGTCATAAGAATATTTTCTTTAAAATATTTTGAGAGAGAGATTTGATTGGAACGGTAGTTTTAGGACAGGTGGTTACAGGTCCTTAGTCATGCATGAGATTTAAAATAATCTTTATTTCACTCCACTCCACTCTATTAATAAAAGGGGATATTTCTGTGCATTCTTCCCTCACCATATGGTGAGAGACAAATTTAATGGGGCCCACCTAAGGACCTACTGATCATGGGAGTTGTGGGGGATGGGAAGAGACATCTTGGTTGAGACTATATATCAAATTTGGAGTCAATCATATGCCTCTAATCCCTTCATCATAAGCTCACAAATTTAATGACTTTATATTAAAGAAAAAGATTTGACCCTCAATCTAACTGTCCAGTCCATTTGGATAGGTGAAAATTCAATGGGTCTAGTGTAGTAAGTACGCTTAATGTGTGTGATGGTTCGGATGTATTAAAAAGTCAACAGTACTTTATTGCGGGTCACCACGGATGGAAAATGAATATTTCCCATTAATAAATGGACTAGTCAAACGATGGGATACCCGTTGAAAGGAGGGTGTCTGATGGTGCTTGCACTGCTTAGCCATGTTTCCCACGGCCCTCTTATCACTGGAGATCAGGTGGAAAAAAGTGGTACATAAATGGAATCTTGCTCTATGACAGCCCCAACTCGATCCTCTTGATGAAAAAAGTAACCTTGGAGACATCCTATATTCATGATGGCATTTGAGTTTTTAACAAGTGAGAGCATGGAGGTTCCCCAGCTTTACTGCTTCAAGCTGTGTGAATTCTATGAATCAAGGACTTAGAGGATCAAGATTCAAAAAGAAAAGAATTAAAGGGACATTTGCCCCCATTTTGTCTGAGGCAACCCATTTCAGTTATGAGGAAAGAAGAAGGAAATGAAGAGAAGTGAGAAAAGGAGGATAAAAAATTAGAACAAGGAAGAGAGGAGTTGGAAGAGGAAGAAGAAAGAAAGAAGTTGTAGCTCCAGGTATTTTTTTCCTGCAACTAATAGCTTTAGTTGAATAATACATTTATAACAGGGAATTCAAACTACCTATGCTATTTCATATTTTTGGCCACTTGTCCAATCTTGCTTCAATGAGAAAAAAAAAAAAGAGAGAGAGAGAGAGAGAGAGGAAGAAAAAATGAAAGAGGATAATGAAAATTGTTTTGATTTGGTTTTTGATCAAATGGATGGCTTTAGTATCACACTAATAGAACCCACATTTTCTCTATTTCATTCTAACATATTTAGTCAATTGTAGCACATGATGATGTTTTGCTACTTACTTCTTTTCCAACAAAGCCTGTAAAGATTCCAGCTTCTGAAGCTAATAGACATTCCACTGCTTATGTAACCCAGGAACAAGTGAAGTTGCTCTGCATACAAAGATCTCTCATTCACTCTCTGTATGCCTACTTAGAAAGATAGCATGGAAGCAATTGTTTCAGTTGTTGTGGCAGAATTGGGTGCCATGATAAAAGATGAGGTGGGCTTGTCGATTGATGTGAAAAAAGAGGTCGAAAAGCTTCGCAGCAAAGTTACAGCGATTCGAGCCGTGCTAGGAAAAGCTGAAAAGAAGCAATTTACGGATACGACTGTCCGAGATTGGCTTGGGAAGATCAAAAAAGTGGTGTACGAGGTCGAGGACATACTTGATGAGTTGAGAACAGATGATTTCCTATCAAAGAGAGACAAAGATGACATTGGTAATCAAAGGACGGTGGGATTTCTCTTTTTCCTTCCTCGTCTATTTTTCAAGCGACCTAAATTACTTCATGAAACTGGACATCGGATAAGGGAATTAACAGAAAGATTAGATGGAATTTCAAAGGAAAAGATTGATTTTAGTCTGAATGAAGATCATAAAATTGAGGAAGTTGAGTTTATGCCCAACATGAAAGAACGAGAAACCGGTTCATTAATTGATGAATCAAAGATTTTCGGCAGAGATCGTGATAAAAAGAGTATAATTAATAAGTTGGTTTGTGAAACTAATCTGGAGCAGAAGTCAGTTTCCATAATTTCAATAGTTGGAATGGCTGGATTGGGCAAGACGACTCTCGCGCAACTAGTTTGTAACGACGAGAGTGTGGAAACACATTTCAAACGGATAATTTGGGTCTGTGTGTCTGATCCTTTTGATGTGAATAAGATTGCAACAGAAGTTATTGAATCCATGGGTGGGTCTATTCCAAAGAATCCAAACCTAAACAATTTGCAGCACAGTCTTCACGAAGTTGTTGGTAAAATGCGGTTTTTACTAGTGTTGGATGATGTTTGGAATGAAGATGAAACACTATGGGAGAAACTAAGGGTTCCACTCATAAGTGCTGTACAAGGAAGCAAGATTTTGGTTACCACTCGCTGCCGTAAAGTTGCGGAAGTAATGGAAACAACTCACTTTCATGATTTGGAACATTTATCTCATTCAAATTGTTGGAACCTGTTTAAATCCATAGCATTCAAAGGAGCAGAAGACGAAGAGTTCTTAGAGCTGACAAAGGTTGGTGAAGAAATTGTAGGGAGGTGCAAAGGTTTACCACTTGCTGTGCGGGCGGTAGGAAGTCTTTTGGGCCGTAGAAGGACATATGGGTATTGGAAACACATCTTAGAAAGCAGAATATGGGAATGGGATGTTGACATTTTACCCAGTCTCTTATTGAGCTACTACAGTTTGCCCCTCCATTTGAAACGATGTTTTTCATTTTGTTCATTGTTCCCAAAAGATTTTGAGATGAACAAGGATGAATTAGTCAAGTTATGGATGGCTCATGGTCTCATTGAATCTGAGAAAGCAGACATTGAAGTTGACATCGAAGAAATTGGTGAAATGTATTTTGATGATTTGTTGGCATGTTCATTGTTTCAAGATGCAAAGAAAGATGATGATGGAAATATAAATGGGTGCAAGATTCATGATCTTGTTCATGATCTAGCAACACGTGTCACTGATGGTGACTACCGTTACATGGAGAATGCGCACTCTCCTATTAACTGTCATCATCTATCATTACTTCGGGATTTTTATGTGCCATATATTCCATCTTCACTGTGTGAGGCAACAAGATTGCGCACGCTGCTATTGCTTGCTGGCAGTAGGTTCCCATGGGGTGAACTGTCAGGAATCCTTGATATTTTATTCAATCATCTGAAGTTTCTTAGAGCTCTAGATGTAAGCAAAACTTTCCTTGCAAATTTGCCGAGTTCAATAAGCGAACTAAAACATCTAAGATATCTCAATTTGAGTCACTCAGTGATAATGAAGTTGCCCGAATCTGTGACTGATCTCTGTAATCTGCAAACTCTGAAACTCAATGGTTGCGAAAGACTTTGTGTGCTACCAAGTGGCATGAGCAAAATGGTTAAACTGCGACATCTTGAGATTGAAATGACTTTTAATCTCACGGTTTTGCCAAATGGACTAGGGAATCTGACTACCCTTCGAACATTGTGCAAATTCCCTGTGGGGGATGAGAAGAGAGATTGTAAAATTGGGGAACTGAAAAATCTCAACCTTCTTCGAGGAGAATTAAGGATAGAGAATCTGGAGAGAGTATTGAATGTGGATGAGGCTAGAGAAGCAGAACTCAATAAGAAGAGTTACCTTCAAACTCTGTATTTTAATTATAAAGACAAGACAGACGAAGAATGGAGAATGTCAGGAGATGGCGAGATGGAAAGGATGGAGGGTGTGTTCGAAGGCCTTGGACCACTTCATTCAAACCTAAAAGAGTTAGAAATAAACAACTATGCAGGTTCAAAGTTTTCCAGCTGGTTGGAGGATTCAGCATTTTCCACTCTAACTGAAGTCAGACTTCAGGACTGCAGAAAGTTAAGACTGCTGCCAGGTCTTGGGAATTTATGTTCGCTTAAATGCCTGAAAATATATGGAGCTGATGAAGTAAAAGTGGTGGGTGGTGAGTTCTGCGGGAACGGTGATGGTAAAGGCAGAGTGTTTCCAAAGCTGGAAAAGCTTTATTTTCACTTTATGGAGAATTGGGAAGAATGGAAGTTAACAGATGAATATCAAGAGGTGATGCCATCCCTCAAAAAGTTAAAAATTACCAATTGCAAGAAGCTAAAGGCATTTCCTGACCGCCTCCCTAATAATTTAAGGAAAGTAATAGTCGTAGAATGTAAAGAAGTTACTTGGATGCCATTCAATGCACTCCCATTCCTAGAACTTTTGTCCGTCGGAGGCCATGTGAAAGTAATATTATCTCTCTTCCCCGCTCTCAAGACTTTAAAGATTAGTAAAGCATCTTACGAAACGCTCCCCTGTGATGGATGGGAACTGCTTGAATCACTCCACACCATTCAAATCTTTGATTGTCCTAGATTGGCATTTCTGCCTGATGGGATGGGGAAGCTAAAAGCTCTTCAAATTCTATGCATCGAACACTGCAATCAATTGACATATCTGCCTGAGGGGTTGGGGCAACTTGAAACGCTCCACACTCTAAAGATCTACTGCTGCAGTGGATTCACATCTTTATTTAATGGCTCGGAACAATTAAAGGCGCTCCGACATCTTGAGATAAAAAATTGTGATGGTTTGAGGTCTGTATCTGATGGGTTGGTGCACTTGGAAGCGCTACAAAGTTTCTCTGTCTACCATTGTTATAAATTGCAGTCTCTTTTTGACGGGTTTGAACAACTCAAATCGCTTCGCAGCCTCCACATCTGTGCCTGCTCGGAGTTGAGGCATTTCCCACCGCTACAACACCTTACGGCACTTGTAGTGTTCGAAATTGGATGGTGTCCGCTTGTTAGGGAGCAGCTCAAGAAAGAAATAGAAGAGGACTGGTGCAACGTATCCCACATTCACATTTGCATTGATGGCAAAGACATTCAATAAGGTATGGATCATGAATGGTTCTGAAGCAATTACAACTCTTTATCACTCCATGTGTATATAGTCTCTACATTTTCACCCTTCTCTTGCAGTATTTTGAATTGCTGATGGACAAGCAGGAGCAGAAGAAATGGATATGTGAACAGCAGCTTTAAGCCTCGAAAGTTTCTTCTAGACTTTTAAAAAAAAAAAATCTCTTGCCAGCAGCACTTTTTTTTTTATTTTTTTTCCTCAACTTTTTCTTTGGATTCTCAAATCTCAAATGGACATGTAGCTAGTTTGAACATTTGTGATTTAATTTCATCTGAGCTACCTGTGTTTGAATTTGTTAAACTCTTCCACCACTAAACAATCTTTCCAAGGAATCCGAATCCAAACCCCTCCATCATCGTCTCTTGGAACAAATCCCTCTTCCTCCATGAAGATGATGGCGAAGAGAGATGAAGGAGATTAGAGCCAACACCACCAAAGAAATCAATGAGGAGATTGTCGATCTCAAAGGCGAGCTCTTTATTATTCGACTACAGAAATCCCAACGCAACGAGCCCAAATCCAGCGAATTCAGATGCATGCGAAAGAGGGTATGATTCCAAATCCCCACTCTCATTCATTTCTCTTTTACTGGTTTTCTTGCTATTGGGTGCTATTTGTTTGAGGTACTCAACTTCAACAGACTCAGATGAGTTCAAGGTCATAAGACTTGTAGTGGATTGGAGTTGAGGGTTTTATTTGGGAAGTTAGGGTTCATGTAGGGCTTGGGCTAGATGGGTAGTTTTCGCGATTAATACTGTAATCTGCAAAAAATACAAGTGCATTAGACATTAGACATTTATTATGCCAAGAAAGTAAATATCCTTAACCATTAATCATTATAAAAAAAGATATATATATATATATATATGTTGTGAGTGTGTGTGCAATTGTATTTTAATTTAACACCTAAGAGTTCAAATATAAATAGATAAGATTTGAGAGAATGAGGGAGTGAGAAATTTACCTGGCTGGAAGAAGATCAATGCCATGTAGAACATCATGCAAGCTAAATATTTTATTATTGTCATCATTATCAAATAATCTTAAGTATTTAATCTCAAAGTTGCTGTGAGAAGTTCTGAAGAACTTCAACTCAGGAAGAACAACAACTGTTGGTAAACTTCTACCTTCTATTGATACTGCCAAATGTCTAGACAGGTGAGCCTTTCTCATGTTCAGTTGTGATGGATGTTGTAACAAGGGTGTTTCTGGATGAACTCTACATCAAAATGGTGCTGGCATTTAGCCTGGAGAGCCCGAAATCAGGACACATTTGGTTGCAATATGAAAAGTGGGAACCTTATAAAACAAGATTGAAATGTAACATTTATTTTTCATTTTTTTGCCCCCAAATCAACATCTGCCACAAACAAATGAATGAGGAAATCATTCCATCCTCCTCCTTTTTCGAGGGACATCTGACATAGATTAGGTTTTTTGCATTACGTCTGCTTAATTATAGATTAAAGTTATTACCTAACTGATCATTTATCATTTCTATGTTGTCACAGCCTTAAAATCATGTTTGATAGTCCTATGTTTGTGGCATTATCTTCTTTTCAACACTTCTTTTTCAGGGGTATCTTGGATCTCTCTTCTTCAGGAATAAAGAATGAGTGTTGGATTCTAAGTGAATATGATCAAATGGCTTGTGAATTCTTTGAGTATATTTGAATCTTTGCAAATGAAACTAAACTTGATTCTGATCCTCTTTGTCTAAAGTATGTTCGGATGAAAAATGTCAAACTGGTGGAAGGATAATTGAAACATAAATCAACTCCCCTGTGCACCAATTGAGCATCAATTAAGAGAACCCATCATGTTCAAAATCAAAAATTTCCAGGTTAGCCCTGAAAGTGCAGACAGTTGTAGGCTTGTAGTTATGTTGTATTTCTTTCTACTCCAAGTAAATTATTAAAGTGGAAAATATAACTACTGTTGCAACTTAAACTGAAATATTAAAGGAAAAGATGGGAGAAATTATTGTTCTACTGCTGTAATTTTCATTTGGACTTTCAAATCAAATAAATAATGAGAAGGATGCAACACAGTAGTGTACCCACCACAGCATGACTTTTATAGATATTTATATTTGTATTGCCGCACTGGCCAAAGACAATAATTGGAGGTTATCAAAGCCATTGATTACGTGGTATCAAAGAGTGAATGCTTCTCTCCTTGATGGGACTTAGAAAGTAGTGATGTGTAGGCATGGGTCATTTTTTTAAGTGACATGTATTAATGCAAGGAAAATTAGTACAAGAGTAATACTGATCAACTTACAAGAAAACAGTATAAAACAAAGGCCCCAAAAGCAAAAGGACTACCGAAAAGAAACGAGAGACCATAGCAACAAAATTAACAGGAAGCCAATTCCCTCCAATTAAACATGATAAAATGAAAAAGAACTTGCCTAAATTGAGTGCAGATAGAAACCCACAAAGTCATATAAAGTCTCCAAGGAAGAAGAAATGCTTTCAAAACATCTGTGATTCCTATCTTTCCAAATAACTCAAATTGTCGCTTGAAAAGAAAACTTCCAGAAGAGTGCCAGCAAAGAACTTCCATCCTGTTTTTACTGGTTGAGACTCAAAAACAATCGTTAGGTCCCTTGAGAAAAAACATCTTTTATTTATGAAGTGCATATTACCGTGTTTCTCTTGTGGTTAATTCTTAAATTATTTTATTTGGATCTATGTAAGTTACTGTTTGTATGACACATTTCACTTGAAGCCACATTTTTGGCATCTTCCTTACTGCCTTTCATTGTTTTAGTAGTATAGTTTCCCTTTGAAGATTCCCTTTTAGAAGAAGAAAATAAAAAATAAAAAAAGGAAAAAGCAAAAGAAAAAACATAAACCCCATTATTGATGTTTAAGAGGCCTTTTCTTCGTTGGTCCATCTATCTTGAGGAGTCCCTGTAGCTCTTTGTAAACCTACCTGATGCTTCTTGTTTTCTAGATTATAACTGAAAACTACCTTTGGGCATCTGTGTTTTAGCAATTATACAATTAAATACATGGGTGGCAGTTAGTTCATAGTTGTGTATGAAGCTATTAATTGGTTAACACGTCTACAATGTTCAATCATGAAAGACCTCTCCTCCATGAATGGCTTTAGATCTCTTCTCCATGCTTCACGAAGACACAGAGTGAGACCCTTTCATTTCTCTATTTTTGGCCTTTTGTTGTCGTGCTTGTTTTTACTTAATGTGTTTTAATCTGAAAGAGAGGATAGCTTTGTCAACATACAAAATTTCTACACATCTGTTGTTCTTGTGAGGCCTACTTAGATGCATGTTTTCCAAGTCGAGGGCAGATTGATATCTCATGGGGCCCATTTAGTAAAAGCAATACCTTTTGAGATCAAGTACACTACTACACTTTCCTTTGCCACATAGATCTGTATTTCAGGTAGCCAAGGTAATTAATCAAACACAAACCATCCCTTTTAATTTTTAAGTTTCAATTTTTGTTAAATACTTATTTGATACAAGACTCATTTGCTAATTATCTTTCTTTTTTTTTCATATCTTTTTTTTCCTTGTCATTTGAAATGAATTATTGGTGCTTGAATCTCTTTTAATGGGGTCTATGAGAAAAATGCAACTTTTCAGTTCTGTTTTATTGTTGAATCAAATGGTATGCATCATTTTCATGTTGTTCGGTATCAATTTCGGATTTCAGGGTCAGACTCTCCACTCTTTCCTTGCATTGTTGGTCACAAAGCAGCTGGGTATGTTTAGTTTTACACCCACTGATTTATTCTTTTGTATTTTAACTTGTATTGAATTCTAGTATCAATCTTGGTTTTGCATCTAAATGGATCCTTTCATATTATATAAATAGTTCTTTTCATACTAAGATCTTCGAATTTTGTGGGATAGAATGAAGACCTTGTTTCATAGAATTATTTCACTATCCTCTAAAGAAGTAAATTATAGAGCTACTCAAGTATTCATCCTATGTCATTTCTTTTAAATATCTTTGTTACCAAATCCTTACACCATCTACTGGTGTCAGCTATATTATCTTGCATTCATAAGATACATTTGTTTGCATTTGAAATCAAGCTGCCAACAAATTGTTTTTCTGTTTTGGTTAAAGAAACATGGGAAATAATCTCGCAACTTTCTTGGGCCAGATGAATGTGTCATGAATTCAAGATCTCGCTTATTTCTAATTCCCCAATTCAGTTTTAACTTGGTGCATATCAAAACAGTCTTGTAAATATGAATAATTTTTATAACATTTCAAGATGTTCTTAATCAGGGGTGAATCCAAGTATTAGGCTTTTGCGGGGGTGATGCCTCCATTGGACTTAGAAAGTCCCCAAGGGGGGCTATGGGCCAGACGGACCATACCCCCATCAAAGATAAGCCCTCGCCCACCTCAAACAACGAAATAATCAAGAAAGTAGGATTATGGCCATCATCCTGCCCCTTAAAATGAAAATCCTGGGTTCGCTACTGCCATAAATATGCTCATAAAATCAGAGTCGTGTGTGTGATCCCAACTTGACCTATTCAGAATGTCCACAACAAAACAATTTCATGGTTTTTTTTTTTTTTTTTTTGGTAAAAAAGCGATCTCATGGGTTGTGGTGAAAAAATAGGCTCTCTTTTTTCAAGAAACTAGAATATTGCAGTCTAACTTGGTGAAATAGTAAGACAACGGTTTTTTTCCCCTGCTAGAAGAGAGAAGAATTATTGATATAGAGTTTTGGAATAACAGCTTTAAAGGACTTTTTCCAGTTTTCCTATTTTAGTGGTCATGTTCAGTGGCTAATCTACACTTGAATTAAAGCTCGTGTAGATGCTTTTACTTGTTAGTCCTTGTAGCATTGTGGAAAGTATCAGTGAAAGTGTGACTGACTTCAAGTGGAAGACCATGTGTTTCCTGTATTCACTGGGGAGTGGAATGAGTTTGCTCGTTGCGAATCAAAGGAAAGCAATATGTGCGATCTGTTGAGAATGAGTACTGACGGAGGAGAAAATGCTCAATGATGAAAAATCTTCTTCTTTCTATTAATGGGAACCCTGTTAACAACTTTGTTGGCACTTCCAAATTCAATGAATACACTGTTATTTATACAGGTTGTCTCGCACTTTTTGACCATTTGCCACCAGTTAACAAAGTTTGCATCATCGGTTGTGGTATCTCAACAATTACTTGCATGTAGATGTGGACTTCCTGTTTGTATTATGATGCGGTATTTTATTCTTCCTTTCAAGTTTTTACACGTATGGTGGAATGGAACCTATCATTTTGATATGGCAACTCGTGTCTTTGGATCCACTCTCTTGTGTTCATTTGAACTGATAAAACTAGTTCTCATGGAAAGTGGTGGTTGGTTTTGTTTCTTGCTGTAGGCTCTTCTAGCATCATGCATTCCTTCATCATCATTGTATTTGCTAAAGTTTCTTTGAGCATGCCAATTGTCTTTTTTTATGATTATGCATGCTTCATCCAAGGCATCATCTCAGGTAAGACCAATGTTACTCTTGGAGTTAATTCCCGGTGATTAATCCTACATTGCAACCACATTATTATAATGTTAGGATAGTGAATTTTCACTTAGATTTTCCTAGGATGTTGGAAGATGTTGCCTCACATATTCTTGCAACTAAAATGCATGAATTCTCCCCCCTTCATGAGAGTGCATTGCTAAAGATGTCTTTGTAGCTGGTTGTCATAGGTTGAAATTATGATATTAATTTTAACAACTTCAATTATTGCAAAATTTGAATGTAGTAGAACTGATTTATGATACATAAAAAGCTAACATAAGTGCCACAAGTATGCATGGATTTATTAATCTATATCTTATTCACAAGGAAGAATTCAATTTGAGTTCAAGATTTGGTAGTTGTGTCATCTGAATTCAAGAAAGCCTTTTAAGTGCTCTAGTTCTCATATTGAGATATGAATTTTGGTCCCTTTTCATGGTGTTCAAAAGTTCTGTTTTCTTATTGCTGTCATTTGGTACTTCTCTTCATGAATTTGGTATTTCTTTGGCGCTTATGCTTTAGACAAATTTTAAAAGAAAATTGGGTTGGAGAGTTGATCTATCACACATTGCAAGAATAAATTGTAGCTTTTTCCTAGCCCTTTTTCTTTCATGCATCTTGTTATTTTATAATCTCATATTCTCTTTTTATAATGAAGCGTCAACTATATTTCATAATAATGACTAGTGATTGTAAATGGATCAAGTTGCATAATTGATTTTTAGATCAGCTACATAATTGTGTATTATGGTGTGTATTCTGGGCTCATGCCTTGCACGTGCATGGCTCCACTAAACCAAACCAAACCAAGCCTTTTCCCACTAGGTGGGGTCGGCTATATGGATTCGACAACGCCAATCAAATCTGTTTAGGGTCATGTCCTCCTTTAGATCCATGTAGGCAAGGTCATATTTAATAATTTCTTTCCAACTTTTCTTAGGTCTCCCTCTCCCTCTCCTATTCCTGGCAATCTCCATGCTTTCACACCTTTTAACAAGTGCCTCCGTTGGATACCTTCTAACATGGCCGAACCATCTCAATCGATTTTCTCTCATTTTATCTTCAATCAGTGTTATTCCTACTTTGCCCTTAATCTCCTTGTTCCTAATCCTATCTCTCCTTGTGATCCCGCATATCCATCTTAGCATTCTCATTTCCGCAATTTCCATCTTCTTAACATGATTATGCTTTACTGCCCAACACTCTGATCCATATAACAACGCTGGACGTACGTGCATGGCTCCACTAGTTTAATTAAAATTGATTTAGAGTTGTCTAATCACCAATGCTGTGAATAGAGCATAACAGCACCATTCCAAGGCTTACTTTGAAAATTGAAAATGGAGACACTCTGGACATCATTGTCATGAGTAGAGCACAATACATCATCACCATTCATTGGTAAAAGGCATCATATTATATAATATATATCATATTATAAAAATTTATTAATAAATAACAGGCAGGGCCAAACTTTGTTAAGCCCTGGCTAAGCCCTCAATGCTGTGGGATTTTCAAAATTGGCCTGACCTACCGTTGGCCTTTAGAACAAGAAGAAAAGCTCTCATTTTTGCGGGCTTTAGCAGGCCGGCCCCACCATCAAAAAGCCAAAACCACATTGACCGCTCGACTATTTGCTGGCTTAAAATCTCGGCCGTTAGATCTTATAAATACATCCCATCGACCCTCAAACATAAAACATACATCGCGCCATTTTCACAAAAGAAAGAAATGGAAGAACGGTTTTCAGGAGGAAAGTTTGGAAGCAACAGACAGAAACGAATGGGCAAAAGATTTTGAGTGCTTTTTTGCAATGGAGCTCTTAAAAAACCCAGATTTTTATATCTTTCTCACACATGACATTAGGGTTTGCAGTGGAAACCTTGTCCCTTATCAGGCTACCTCTAAAAATGATGAAAATCAATGGCTCCCTGGAAATCTTGATTCTGACTTTTTTTTCTCACAATCTTTGTGACAAAAATTCCTGATTTCCAATCCTATAACTTTTTTGAGGTTATTTTACATATGTTAGGTGTTATCATTCAAAAAGCAAAGGTGTTGGACATTGTTTCATTGTGATTATGGGGGATGATTATCATGATTATGGTAGGGACTGTGTTTTGATAAGATGTATGCAACTTCGTTTTCAGCATTTAAAATAAATCTTCGAGAACTAGACGAGTGGAGAACACCAAAAAATCGGGTTTTTTTTCTTTGCCGATCAAGAGACTGCTATTTTTTTTTTTTTTTTACAAATATCTCAAAATCTATGATGATCCAATACGCAAGATTTGGGGCTAGAGCCATGTTTGACGTGATAAATATATCTAATGGTTTGTGTTGTGCCCCTAACAAAAGGCATTATCCACAAATAAATCAATCACAAACACACATAAGAGCAAAGTAAACAACCCATATCCATGGTCCAGAATTTTAACTCTCCAAAAGTGCAATCTCCAATGAAGACATATACGATGGAATCAAACACTTAGCGTTTGATTTTTTGCTCCAAGAGACCAAGCCTAATGGGATAAAGCACCCAACCGTTTCCAATGGTGCCGCTGAATAGCCACATGAAATTTTCTAAAATCAAACCGATGGTGCCAATTTGCTGAAGATGGATCTTTTAACTCCTTCAGTGGACTTAAATCCAACTCAAAAGTTATATCAACAATATGTAAATTAAGTCCAAAAAAAGATCAACAAATAGAATTGCCAAACAAAACCCAACCTCCAGTTTGCCAATTCCACACCAAAAAAAAAAAAAAAAACACACTTGTATTCTTTTCAAGAGAGAGTTGGGAAAGGGCACACATTTTTCGCAAAAAGATTACAAAGTCAGACCCCTCTCAAGATCGTGAGCTTTTTACAAAATTATCTACAGAAAAATCCTATAACAAACATCAATATAGCACTGACATACAGAAACCTCAGTTCTCCCAAAGTTGCAGCATGGCCATACACTCATTGTTTAATTCTCCAGAGAGGCAGAGATTCTCCTGAAACTTGAGTAGGAATGTTGGAGTTTGAATTCTGTATTTTTATTTGAATAGTATAGATAAAATATTGTCGAAATAAAAGATAAGTCTTAATTTGAAAAGTATAATAGTAAAACACCAAATCGCATGATTCAACACTTAAGTAAACAAAAAATAAAATAAAATCAAGGACAAGCAGTAGAGTAGTTTACAGGTAAACCAAATTACCAGCAACTTACCTGAAAGGATGATTAAAGTGCATTCAGGCTATCCAATCACTTCCAGTCATTTACATGTAAACCAAATTGCACTGATTGCGTAATCCAATCTTCTTCCACTGTCCTCAGTGGTGGGTGTTTTCTGCTTTGGAGTTTTCACTCCAATTTTCTGCTGTCGTTTTTTTTTTTTTTGGCTTGTCTAGAGGCTTGTTTTTGTTGTGCAGCATGTGGGTTACATTTTGTTGAGGGAGGCTGTGTGCATTTCCTTAGCTCTTTCTCGGTTGTTCTTCCTTCTCCAGGGGTGCAAGCAAGAGTTGAGCATACTTTCTGTATACAGTACATTATCCTTTGGAATACATAACTTTCCAAAAAACAAAAATACTGGTTGCAATACATTTTCATTCGGCACAGCTGCCAGCCCATGGCTCACCCTGTTGGTCCTCTAATTGGACGTCGAGGATGTTGCTTAGAGCTCCAATCAAAGGCATCCAGGATTGATACAAGTTACTAAATGGTACTCAACTAGCATCAGTTCCTAAAGCTCACATATGTACTCTGTAGTCCAATATTTTTGAGGTGATCCAGATCATTGATCTGGTAGTCCAATGTGGATCGAGGAGCAGATTATATGAAATGAACAAGAATTGACTTTCAAACAGAGCAGAAGTAGCACTGATCAAGCAGCTAAGATATAAAATTACAACTTTGGGTTGACCTTTCTGCTATACCACCAGTTAATGGTATTAATAACCCATTATGAAGTATCATATCTAGGGTGATGACTAGTAATGAGATAATAGTGACATAAACAAAAACAACTTGAAAGATACATGATTAGAGTGGGAATTCACATACATCATTCCAGCAGCTGGATGGAAGAACATAAAGTTGAAAGGAAAATAGATATAACATAAATAAGAAAAAAAGCCATTTGAAACCATTCCATATCCGAGAAATATTAAGCATGTGTGGGCAAGTCAGTTGAGCACTGAACAGCCTCATCACATTTGACTCCTACAGCAATTGCCACACTCCATGGGGCTGCTGGGTAGCAATAAAAGGCCTCCTCAAGCCTGCTGGTATCTCAAGGTCCTAACATTGCTTTCAGAAAAATGGATATTAAAAAGGCCAACCATCTTACGCAACTCAGATGAAAAAAATGGCTTGAAATATCCAAATCTGAATCAGCTATAACCCTTGATCTAAAACCTCAAGCCATCTTGGACTATCATATTTGAACAATATTCACAGCCTACATCCACTGACTTCGGAAGATGTTTGAGAGAGAGGGAAAGAGCATACGGAAAACAGATTGTACTAAGTACTGATTAACCAAGGACCTCATCAATACTTTCACATATTATAATTTTTTGAAAAATTAATACACTGTACCAAGTAAGAGAGAAGCTAACAGAAGGATGTATGAATTTTGTGAAACATACTTGACAATAAACAAAGATGACGATCATATTTGGCTAAAATGGATAGAATCCAAAGTGTGGATAAACCAAAATCAATCTGATATCTGATGACTCATCCACTCTACATGTTGAATGCAAGTATGCCAGTTTGGACCGCAAAACCAACTGCTCCTTGTGGATGTAGTACGAATACAATGATCTCAACCATGTGGGCAGCTTCCATCTAATGGTCAGTAGGCGAAGGCATAAGGACAAAAAAGGCTCCTATTTCTGCTTCATTTATTGTCTCAGCTGGCAAGCTTGAAAGCATCAATGAAAAGACCGTAGGTGAATCCCATCTTAAAATTGTTAAGGAGAGCCAGAGGAAAGGTTACCTTGGGTCGACTGTAGTAGAATCTAGTTACATACTCAGTAAGGAGGACACAAATTACTGCAGCAATCACGTCATTCACTCCTAAAGCACCAAATGACAAGGAAATGGTTTGTGCAACATAAAATCCACCTAGTAATGAGATACCACCAAATAGTGCCCTCCTGGAGGGGCTTCTGAAGTAGTTCCGTGAAAGTTCTGGGACAGTACGGATGATGTCAACCAGCCTCCGAGGTCCCTCATTCTCTTGCACTGCCCGTACAATCAAATTAGATGTAGATCTTGATGTAAGAGCTCGGCATCTCCCATAAGTGAACTTTGCTGGAGAGGTCATTCCAAGGTTGTTAATACTTGGAGACATCAAATTTAAATAAGATGCCATTAAGGATTCAATACAATGTCAACCAATTGAGGGTCCAGAGAAAGCTACTCTTTAAAATCCCAATCAGTTATATTCCACCTAAGGATCGGAAGGCCTTCTCTGAAAACACAGAAGAAAAAAAAAGGGAAAGGAAATCAAATTCACCATAATTGAAAAAATAACAAAGTCTAAAGAATTGATTGTCATATCATGTAGAGATTAAAAAAAAAAAATTGAAAATGACTACTTGTATTAAAGAGAGCTAGTAGTACATGTAGAGATAAAAATGCCACAAGCCAACAAAACACACAGAGTTTCAAGAGAAAATGTTTCCTTGCTGGCTCTTTACAAGCTATGTTGAAGTTTTTATTTTGTCTCTTCTTTTATAAATAACAAGGCATTTTTTTGCAAATACGAATTTCCAACCATTATATAAACCAATCCCAGAAGTTCGAGAAAAAGGCACAGGGGATCAACATAATGAGCTTAAAACATGAATCAATTTGATCCCAAGTCTTAAGTCAGGATCCATTGCTGCCAATACGGACAGTACTTGCTCTATTACAAGGAGAAGAAAATCGCAAAAAGGATATGCTTGGGCGAGATCGTCCATCTACTTCGAATGATGACTAGTCTCTAGTGATAATGAGGGTCATGGTAGTTGTGGGCGTGGCCATGGAGGACATAAAGGTGGCAGAGGTAATGGTGCTCATGGTACTGATGATCACCCAAATATAAATAGAAACAAAATTTATTGTGTACTCATTGTGGGAGACACAGGCATACCCGTGAGACTTGCTATTATTTTGTAAGCAAGACATCTCACAACACGTCTACTTATTCAGCAACGCCGGAAAAGCCCAATGATACAGGCAGTCAAAAGCAATCACTTAACACTGATGAGTATCAAAGCTTAAAGGATGAAATTACTAATTTGAGACAGAGACTTCAGGCATTGGAAGAAGTAACTCCACCCTCTTCAGTTGGTATGGTTCCATATAACTCAGCCGCCTTGGCATCTTCCTCATCTGCCACTCTTACCTGGGTCATCAATTAGTTCCCACGGATTATGTGACATATTCCCATGAGAGGTATAAAATTTTCAATCCCATATTCACTCAAGTAATAGGGGAAGGATCTATTAATGTCAAATCAAATTTATCATTATCTTTCGTGTTACAAAATTCCTCACTTTTCTTTTAATATTGTTTTTGTAATTAAAACAACTCATAATTGTTGTGTTACCCTTTTCCTGTCTCATTGTGTTTTTTCAGGATCTGAAGATGGGGTGAATGATTGGTGGTGGGCGTGAAGAGGGGCGGACCCACGTTATGGATACCTAGGGCGGTCGCCCCAGGTAAATTCTTGGACTTCCTTACAATTGCCATGGCCCATGCATCAGTTGATGGCTTGATGCCCAATCCCGCCCCACCTCTTTGCATGTCGCCCCATATAAAAGTCTTCCCACCACATGTTGCCCTCCACTCATTATATTATATACAGCAATGGTAGACAAAACCTTTTTTTATTCTTTCTTTAATTTGTTTTTTCTAGACATTTAAGAAGGCATGTTTCCAATCATAACTTGTGAAGCAGTGGCTTGGAAAAAATGGAACCATAATATCAATAGCATGCATTTTAGATTAGTTTGGATGGGATAAAAACGTGAGAAAATGAAGGCACAGCTACTGAAGTGTTGCCACGTTTCATTATGCTTTGTTATTATCTATATGTAGAGATTGAGTTGTGTCGCCCATGGAGAAAGGGACTGAACAGTAGAAAAAATTATGTTTAAAATCATGTCTTTCTTTCTATTTATCTATTATCCCTATGCGAAGATCAAACTACTAATCCTTTGTGTTTTCTATGGTTAATGGGTTTATCTCATATTAACCTATTTTTATTTAATCTTTTTCTTTATCCCTCTCTGTTTTTTATTTTTATTTTGATGAGATTTATCTAACCATTATCCACAGTTGGATTCTATTACCAAAATCAATGCACTAAAAAAAATTTAAACTTATAGATTTTAAAATGAGAGATTTGGTTATCTAACTAGAGGTAGATTGTACTACGATAATATTGCGGATGGAGCAAAAGGAAATAACCAAAGACGTATTACTTTTGTATGATAATTTTTTAATGGCTTTGATGATAATAATTAATATTTCCCTGGAGTTATTTAGAGTTTGTTTATTATCGTTGCAGTGTGATTGCTAACTTCATTTTCATCCCAGTAATTTGAATAAAATTTTATTTTCTCGAGGAGAAATTGGTTGGTGTAGTTAAAAAGCTTATGTAGAAATTGAGTATTAGTGGTAAGATGTACGTTATTTATATTTTATTTATCAAAAAAAAAATTTTTGTCTCTAAACCATATAATAAGTGGAGATTATTAGTAGTTGGTTTTGATTTTGACCTTTGCAATTGACCATTGTTTGCCCCACCTAATAAAAAATCCTGGGTCCGCCACTGGGCGTGAAAACAATGGTCTATATATTCTGGAGCGTATGGAGAAAAGTATAAAAGCCTTAAAATCTTCAACAGATATGGGTAAAATTCCTCTTTGGCATTGACATCTTAGATACATTGCTCTACAATGCCTTTATTTTATTTTATTTTAATTAAGAGTAATATTATGGAACTAAAGGGTGAATTGTGTTAATTTGCCAAGAAATGTAGAATCGTTTGTCCAATTACTGCTGATGAAAACATGAGGGTTGCTTTGGAGTAAATCTACTCTGATATGCTCATATCTATTTATAGAGATTGATATTTTATAACATTTATTGGTATGTTAATGCAAACGGGTGTGTCATGAAATCACAAGACGAGGCGTTGCAGATGTTTAAGAATTTCCATAAATAGTTGGAATGAGCTTTTATAAGAAAATTGAACTGTTGAGATTAGACAATGGTGATGAATATATCTCTAAAGATTTCTAACCATATTTATCAGAAAACTGGATTGATTCCCGATGCCAAAACAAAATGGAGTTGCAAAGCACAAGAAAAGATATTTACCGTAAGTAATCAGAGCTTTATTAATTGAAATGGACGTTCTAAATTCATACTGGTACAACCACTTTTCTTATAAATCAAATCACTTCACTCGTTTAGCATGAAGGAGAGTAAAAGGAGAGTAAAGAAGTACATGATGTGGATGGGAGTAAAAGGAGAGTTTAAAAAAAAGGTGATGTGACTATTTTACTCCATTGCTTTTTAGATGGAAGAAGGAGAGGGGAGAGTAAACTTTTGATGCAGGCCCTAGGGTTAGAACTTGCATGGGTGCCAAAGCACATGTCCGTAGACACTTCAAACATGTCTCCACAGAGACTTCAACACGAGGATGCACCTCTCCGATAGAAGAATACCCCTGATAATTTTATTCCAATAATCAAGTCTGAGATTTTCATCTCTACAATGTGATATAAATAGGGAAACAAACTTGATGGTTAAGAAACCTAAACAACTAGGAAAGCATACTAAATTAGAAACTATCCTAATCATACTCCTTAAATAAAATTGGAAATTTAATAACAAGCAATTTAAAATAATTTCTAAACTACTTTGTTGGGTCTCGGACTACCAAACTGATGCAAGCCCTAGGGTTAGAGCTTGCGTGAGTGCCAAAGCACGTGTCTGCAGACACTTCAGACACATCTCCGTAGAGACTTCAACATGAGGATGCACCTCTCCGAGGGGAAAAAGCACACGATAATTTTATTCCAATAATCAAGTTTAAGATTTTCATCTCTACAATGTAATATAAATAGGGTAACAAACTTGATGACTAAGAAACCAAATCAACTAGGAAAGGAGACAAAATTAGAAATTATCCTAATCATACTCCTTAAATAAAATTGGAAATTTAATAGCAAGCAATTTAAAATTAGAAATTATTTTAAATTGCTTGCTATTAAATTTCCAAACTACTTTGCTGGTCCCACACTTGGGTCATCAATTCTACATCAACTTTGATATGACATAAAGTCTGCCTTCTACCCCACTTTTCCCCACTTTTTTTTTACTCTCCCCAAGTGTAATAAATTGGGGAGAAGTAAAATTTTGCATTCTAGTGCCGTTTACTTTAACTCCCTCCTCTGTCCTTGATTCATGATTTGACCACTACTTTCCTTTTACTCTCCCTCGCGTGTAAAGAAACAAGCCAGTTTTAGGAGATAATAGCAAATTGCAAGTTCTCTGTCCATGTGCTCTCTTGTTTCCAATTCTACCAAAGGTGTTTAGGTGTACATGTTTTGTGCATATTCCAAAGAAAAATTAATATAAGTTGGATTCCAAGGTGGTAAAATGCATATTGTCAGATCCCCATTACTCAAAAAGGATACAACTCTTACTTTCCTAGAAAGAATGGAAAAGTGTCTGTGCGGTAGGAAGTCAAGGAAAGATTCTTTCACTAATCCAATAGGTTGCACCATTGTTATATTCAGTATAGGACGTCAGAGAAAGTGAACAGATAGAATAAACGCTAGAAAAGAGAAGTGCGTCAAAAATTCCACAGAAACAGCATCAATTGTATTATTAATCTACCATGAAAAAGAGAAGACTAGACCATTGTTTCATCTGACCCATTATAAGTGAAGGCCCTGGATTCAAATCCATAGCCCGGTAGCCCTTCTCAAATGCATGCTGAGATTATAGCTTGCCCTGCTATAATTAAAGTTATCCCTCAAAATCCTTTCAATAGATTGCCCATTTACCAATTTAGTAGGCTCAGATTGTAGCTTGTTTTGCTCTAATTAAAGTTACCCCTTGGCTCCTAAAACAAAGTAGAAGTCTTCCTCAACATGCATACTACATGTTACAACTTAATTATCACTTCTCACTAAAATCTTTTGACCATAGTAGCTTATTTTATATTTTAATAAATGCATTTGACCTATGATTAGAAACTCACATTTCAAGCATTCTGGATAAAATGTCTTACCTTCATATAAACAATATCAAAGAGAATGAATTATTAAGATAAATCATAAAAGAACTGTTTGAGTGTGGTTCAGCTTTTTACATGTCACAGCGTGACAGTGATGAAGCCTTCATATCATCTTGTCCACATCTATAGCAATGAGCAATCATTCATTGTTACTTTCTTCTCTCTCCACAAGCACCCAAACCAATATTTTGAATCAACAGTCCGGAGCAAAAATAATGAGAACAGAACACCTAACGTGGTTTCCAACTCAGAATCAACAATTATTTACTGTATGGTTGCTTGATATTCATCTTTCTATTTTACATGATTTAGAATCTGCTGCACTCATATGATACTAGTTCAAAAACCCGCGCTTAGCACGGGTACACTCATACAATATAAATTAAACAATCATACATTGAAAATCTAAAAACACTACATTGTAAATCAAACATTCATATGTTTAAACATCCAACTTAGAACAATTAAACATTAATAAATTTTTAGAAATGTCCCTTTGTATTGTTGCTCTTTTAATGGAAATCCTTGTTACTGTTCAAAAAAAAAGTCAGAAATGTAATTGACGATTAAGTTGAGAAGGAACATCACAATAAAGTCTTAATTACTTAAGGGTGATGCCCCGGATTGGTATCAGAGCCGAATTCGAGTCGCCGGGAAGAGTAGTTGTCCTTCTACTCTCTCTCTCTCTCTCACCCAGAAACAGAAAAAGCTACCCACAGTCCCCCTTCCTAAACCCAGTGCCCCTAAACCCAGTGCCCCTGTCCATCAACCCAACAACTTTGCCAAAAACCCTTGAACCCCAGTTACCTAACCCGAAATCATCTCAACCTATACGACAGCCCCAACCCTTCCAAAAAAAAAACTCACCGAACCCCAAATCTCAGCCCAAAAAACTCTAAACTGACTCAACCGAACTCCTCAAATCCACAGCCCATTCTTCTGAAGCTGTCTAAGAGAACCGAATCCCATGCCCAGAGGCCACGACCCCCGACAAACCGAGCTCGACCGCTTCAATCTACGTTCGGCATCCCCAATCAGAAATAAAAACATAGAAAGAAAGGAAGAGAACGAGAAGAAGTAGTTTGCGCTCTACGGCGTACCTGGCACCTTCAAATCTCCAGCACCAGCATCTGCAGCAGCCCCACGGTCTTGCTCCAGCGCAGTAGATAGGCCTTTCTCCCTCTTTTTTATCTCTCTTTTCACTGTATGCATGTAAGGCCTTGTTTAGCGTGTCTTTTTTTTTTTTTTTTCCTTTCTTTCTTTCTTTTTCGACGCCCATTCAACAAAGAGCGATTAAAAAAAGAGTAAAAAAGAGTAAAAAAAAAAAAAACACGAACAAAAAAAACACGTGTTTGGTAATGAACCTGTCTACTTTAAATAGACCATTTTGTATGCTCTCTATTTATCTCTTTTTAGAGGGGTTTGCCTTTTTTTAGAGGGTATCTTCTGTCATTATGTAAAAAATGAACTTATGCACATTTTCATCAAAATATGCCCTCTACACACATACCATAACATCGTAATTACTTATCATTTGAAAACTACAATCATTTCCATCAAAAGTAGATAACGAGGACGAGCAAACCTGAGTTCAGCTAGTTATTGGTGGGCTTGGTCTAGATTGGAAAATAAAAGATTAAGCAGAAGGGAAATTCTAAAAAAACTTACCCAATTTGCTGAGCCAACCCACATGCTTAGCTCGCCTACAAGAAAAGTATGAACTCCCTTTTTTTGCCGAGCCCACACACAAAAAATTACCAACGTACCCTTCTTCTTCTCATTCTTCCCTTCTTCCTCATTTCCATCCGTTCATAAAGAAAACGTGCGACGTCATTTTCGTTCGTCCTCCGAGCTTCGTCGTCAGCTCATCTGCTTCTCTTCTTCGTCGTCATCTCTTCTTCAGCATATAAATCGAATTTCATCATCTCCCCGTACCTCTTCATCTTCAACTTCTTCCATTTTATTTTCCTCCTTGTTAATTTTTTTTTCTAAACTAAATAAACATGTACTCTATACAAATGGAATAGAGTGTGAGTTGCAATTGGGAGGGAAACATAGTTGAATAGAAGGGATGGGAGAGAGGAGAATGCTTACGGATTGCAAAGAAAAAAAAGGGTTCACGTTATGCATGGATACGTAGATCCATACACTTTACGTAGATCCATACACTTTAAATGTGTATGGATCTACGTATCCATGCAAGATTTTTTTGCTCGGCATATAAAAACCGTGCATGTCTAATATGCACGGATCTGCGTATTCGTGCATAAATGAAGTCAAGGGTACAATCGGAATTTCACATATGGGTATTTTGGTAATAAAAAAATTTAAATGTGGGTGAGCTCAGCAAATGACATGGGTGTGTTTAGAATTTCCCAAATAAAATTGTCACCATAAATTAAGTTTTGATTTAAACAAATAAAGAACATGCTTCGATTGAATTTAATGTGACTATGATTTTGCTATTGTAGATTCAGTCTTTGATACCAATTGTTAGAAACAAAACAAGATCACTAAAACTCAAATCTATGTAGAATTACATAATCAACATTATAGATCATAGATCTATCCCATATGTTTATTAATCAAAATTAACAGCAAACCTGATGCCATGGAGTTGCGGTTTTGATCGTTGATCAAGCACAGGGATGTCCAGGTTGGCCCACGGTGGCTTGACCTCTGTTCCTTTTTAATGGCGATGAAAACCTCATTAGTTTTCTTTAAGATGCTAGAGGAGGGACCTTTTATTGATAGTTTTTGAGACTTTGGGCAAGTGGACTTATCCTCAAATAACCAAAATCCAATAAAATGGATAGTTGCTGAACAACTTTGGCTTGTTGGTACCATAGTCATTTAAGTCAGTTATCAGCCTCTGAATCCCATAGAGTTCAAAACAAATAAACTGCTATTCGGTTCAGCCAAATTTACTTTCTGAAAAATGCATGGTTCAATGCAGTTTGACATCCCTATTTTAGAAAAATAAGAAAGTCATGTGGGTGACTTCTAATAAGTTAAAAAACACTAAGGGATAGTTCAATTGGCCTAAGACCACGGTTTACATCCGGAGATTATGAGTTTGAAACTGCACTACCACATTGGGGCTACAAGGGAGTTTACATGGCTTTCCTCTAGGCCTGGGGGGATTAGTCCAGCCCAAAGGGTTGGGAACCCTCCGATGGCAAAAAAAAAAACACTCTAAAAATAGGAATTATTTTTTAGAAGTTTACACAATAGAGGGGAGAGATCTATATTAAAATAATTAAAAGAAAAATTAAAAATAAAACTATGGAAAGTTAAATCATAAGAGGAAAGAAAAAAAAAGGTTTTAGAAATAAATTAGAACTCAAATCATTTAATACATATTTAATCTCGTACTAAGCATAGTTTTAGGGGAAATTCTAAACACACCCACCCTTTTTGATGAGCCAACCCACGTTTAAAAAAAAATTATTCCAAGAATACCCATCTGTGAATTTCCGTAATTACCCTTGCCTTTATCTTCCTCTTCAGGCCATTTGCTTCTTCCTGAGCTTTTTCTTCTTCACTTCATCTTTCTCTTCTCTTCGGGAATTCATCTTCACTTCTTCTACACTTCTTTCCCTTCAACAATATATTCTTCTTCTTCTATTTGCTCTCATCATCATAAAGCTCCCACTTTGGAAGAACTCGTCCCCCAACCCATCTCTCCATTTCCCCATATAAGCTATCACATCTCTAATCTTAGGCACCACATTGTGTTTTAGAGAAGACATCTCCAATATGGACAAGCAAATGACCATATATGAAGAGAAGGTATCGTTTTTCTGATACATGTTTTCTTTTCTTTTTTTTTCCATTCGCATCCTGCACGGATTTGCAGAACCGCGCATCACATGTAATACTCGATAATATGAAGTCATGCATCAGTGTTTTGCTCAACAATATTAAGCCTTGCATCGGTGTATTGCACAGCTCTAGATTTCCGTGCATCGGTGCATTGCACGGCTCTGTATTTCCATGCAATACAAAATGGCGCGATAAATGTTGGCCCAACAGTGTGATGTTGGGTGGCGGTTTAGCAGGGCCGTCTAGCACTGATTTTTTTTCAGGATGTTGATTCTACAGGTGCCAGTGAGTGCTTATTGGATTTTACTAACGTCTTCACCACCGACACTATATTCAAAAGCCGAGATGCCCTTATCCAATGGACACGAGATGTCGGAAAAAAAACATAGCTTAGTAATTATAATCAAAATGTCAGATGCTGGTGTAGATGGTAGGAAACTGAGAATTATATGTTCTTGTGAGAGAAGCGGTACTTATAGGGGTTCTTCGAAGGTCTTTGAAAAGAAAGATTCGAATAAGGCGACGGGAACGAAGAAGTGCAGTTGTCATTTTGCTTTAAAAGGCCGAAAGTTGGCACGTGATGATGATTGGATGGTAACAATAATTTGTGGGGTGCACAATCATCTGAATGCACAACATCTTGAGGGGTACTCGTATGTTGGGAGGCTTTCCGAAGAAGAATTAATTTTTTTGATTGATATGTCAAAGGGTTTAGTGAAGTCGAGGAACATTCTTCACACATTGAAGAAGAGGGATGTGAACAACACCAATACAATGAAGACTATTTACAATGCTCGTCACAAGTAAAAGGTGGCATAGATGCCTGGAAGATCCCAGATATAGCAACTCATGATAAATTTAGAGGAGAATAGATATATTGAATGACACACTAGCAACGATGCAATAGACTGTGTTAGTAACTTATTTTGGGCACATCCCTCATCTGTTGAGTTATTACGAGCATTTCTCGAGGTGTTGATAATGGATTCCACATACAAGAGAAATAGATATTGGCTGCCTTTGCTTGAGATTGTTGGTGTCACGTCTACTCAGTTGACGTTCTCGATTGCTTTTGTGTACCTTGAATCAAAGAAGGTGCAGAACCATACCTGGGCTTTGGAGAGATTGAAGTCATTAATGGATGGATGCATGTTGCCACATTTGATTGTCACAGATAGAGAGCTAGCACCGATTAACGCAATTAACAATATTTTTTCGAATGTTACAAACTTGCTATGCAGGTGGCATATTTCAAGGAACATCTTGGCTAATTGTAAGAAGTTTTTTTAAACCAAAGAAAGATGGGATGCATTTATTACTAGCTAAAACATGTTGATAAATATTTCCCACCGAAGATGACTACATGTAATTTTTAAGTGCGGTAGATAGGAATTTCTGTAGGTATCCACAAGCTCTTGATCATCTGAAGAAATTGTGGTTGATAAAGCATAAGCAACAATTTGTGGTTGCATGGACAGACGTACATATGCACTTTCGGAATGTCACTACATCCTCCTTTGACTCCTCTATCGGATCCGGACTTGGATTCTGTCGCGCCTTACCTCTCCGCTCTAACGCCGTAGGCCTATGACGATCTGTGGTGGATGAGCCGCCACAGCATTCCGACCCCGCAAGGTCGATGGACTACTAATAGCGCCATCGCGCCCTGAGGTTGAAGAGCTACCACGACAAACTCGTCTTGGCGGCATGGTGAAATATATACAATATTCGTATTAGAAATAAATAAGTAAACATACTGCACTGATTTCATTAGCAGTGCATATCTAAAACTACACAGTTTTAATTACCCGTGCATTTCACATATGCACGGATGTGAAACTCCGTGCATATGCAACCTGCACGATTTTGAAGCACCGTGCATATGCACAACGCACGAGTTTGAAACTCCGTGCATATGCAACCTGCACGGGTTTGAATCACCGTGCATATGCAAACGGCACGGCTTCGAAATTTTGCACGGATCTACGTTTTCATGCAGAATGTGAATCATGTTTTTTATTTTGCATGCAATCCGTCAGTGATTTCCCTTCTCTGCTCTCCCATCTCTTCCATTCAACTAGATTTCCCTTCCAATTGCAGCCCACACAGTCCATTCCATTTGCATGCACTCAATCCATTTGCATTACATGTTTATTTAGTTGAAAAAAGATTTACAAAGAGGAAAACAAAAATGGAAGAAGTTGGAGATGAAGAGGTACCTGGGGGGGATGAAGATGAAGAACCCTTTGCTCACGAAGAAGAGAAGAAGATGAGCTATCCACAGGCTCGGAGGAGATGCTTAGATGGTCGAAAATGACGTCGCAAAGAACAGACGGAAATGAGGAAGAAGGGAAAGAAGGAAAAGGAGAAGAAGAAGGGGCACGTTGTTAATTTTCAGTGAGTGGGCTCAGCAAAAAAAAGGAGTTTATATTTTCTCTGTAGGTGAGCTTAGTATGTGGGTTGGGTCAACAAAAAGGGTGGGTGCGTTTAGACTTTCCCAAGAATCTTTGAATGACATTTCCCTTACATGAAATCATTCTTGAAATCTCATATTACACACACACACACACTATGTCTATAGCCTATCTGATCATTTGAATAAGCTCCATTCAAATTCAATCCCTCGGTGCAATGCAATGCAACTGCTTGTGTTTGATTATACATTCCTTTCCACTCGAGTGTCTTGTGCTTCTCCAAACGTTCCTTATTTTTATATGTTTGAAAGAGAGCGTGGGAAGACTGAAGAGTGAAGAGGGCCCATCTCCCGTGACGACGGATTATTAATAGGAATCAAAGATTTGAAGGCATTGTTGTTTGTCCCTTCTGCTCCACTTGCATTGTACCTTGGTGTCTGATTCACAATGATATAAACAAGCCCAAAACAAGCAAATGGACAATCATCATCATCTCCTCTCTTTCACCCCTTTTTTTAGATTGAAAATGAAATCCCAAGGATCAAATTCTCACCCACACAAGAATTAAACGTCTCTGTAGTAATATTCCTCCTTTTAAGGCATTGAAATCTCCCTCTCCCCATCTCACCTATTCAAAAACCTCGCAAAGAGATTTCAAGATAGTGATGAACTTGGTAAAATGCAGATATTGAAAAAACTGAAAGAAGTGGCAAATCCTTCATCCACCTATCTTTTTGAGCCGGATGTCAAGTTGAATACTCAGGGTTGATCCACATCAAAGAAGAAGAAGTCGAATGCTTCTACTCATCGAGATCCATTTGCTTTTGAGTGTGCACTCCCCATCAAAGAAATTAGTACACCGAAGATAAGCAATACGGTGATGACACCAAAGAAGGAGAAGTTAGGTGTCCATCAGATTTGATCGGGATTGTCTACATCTTATTATGACTCACTTCCTCAGACTTTTAAACCATTTATCCAGCATATTAAGGATACTGCAGCTGATGGTAACTATGGCTTTAGATGTGTAGCTGACCTTTTGGGCATGGGTGAGGATAATTGGGTTCAAGTCAAGATAGATTTGAGCAATGAATTGCAAAGATATCAAGTATATTATGCCTTGTTATATGGAGGAGAGCACAGGGTTGGTGAGCTATATTACACATTGTCATACTTTGATAGCAATCCATCATTTGATCGTTGGATGTCGAAGCCAGATATGGGTCAATTGATAACATTATTTTATAATGTTGCATTGATATACATATCTCTACATCAGTGCCTTACTTTCTTACCTCTAAGGTTTAGTTCGATTCCAATGCCTTCCCGCAAAGTGTTCACAATTGGGTTCATCAATGGAAACCATTTTGTCCAAATGTTCTTCACATCCAAATCTCCCATGCCTCTCATGGCCACAAATTGGCATAGATACCATCAACCATGTGCAACAGGATGGGAACTTTATTATGCCAGGAGCATAGAGCAGTTCAAAGATATCATAGGGGACTCTGTTGCTACGCAGGAGACGATTCATCTAGATAGCGATTGACTTTTTTGATCTAATGTCAATGCGAACTTTATTTTTATTATATTGTGTACTCTTAGGCTTAATTTAATGTTTTTTAGATTTTTATTGCAAAACTTTGCATCACCATTGCTACTTTGATCAACATGCATACTTTAAAAATAAATTTGTAAACAACTTATCCACTTTCCACTAAAAGTACATTCGAATTTCAAATGTCATGTAAATAGTTTTCTCCACATCAAAGTTCATCCACAAAAAATAATACATAGTTCATCTTTCAACCAACAAAATACATATCACACCTATAAAATCCGACTACAGTCCTTGTAGACGACGCCTGTATGTAACCGACAAGTTTTCTAGAATCTCGAGTGTAGTTTGTAACGCACAGTAATAGACGTTAGCTGGCTGTCCAGTTCGCACAATCATGGCACGGAGATGGTTCACAGCTCGATGGACCTGTATCAGCCGAACAAGATATGAATTTAGCAAATGGGTTAGGCATGCATATACCATCAAGGGGAAATCCTCAAATTAACTAATCTCACCGTCGTGGGGGTTGGGCCATCAGCCCTCTTGTGGGGGTCATAATGTAAATGGCGGTCTGGATTCTGGACCTGTATATGCGAGATCCTCCGAAACCACTGAAAATAATCCGAAATGCCAGTAATTGGAATGTCATCATCTCACCAAATGGTAGGTGAAAAGTGTTAGTCTCGGGCAGCCATCTCTCTACATATACCGACACCAAAGCCCGAACAATGTAGCGGTAAAATAAGTGCATCCTTAATGGTGACAAGCTGTACTCCTCTATAATCGCATGAAATCCAGGAACAGTATTATGTTCACCCAGCTGCGGTAGATACCACGATCTCAACTTAGGACAATGACTTATACACTTATGAGCATCGCGATCCTGAACATTGTAAAAAAAAAAAACATATTAAAATTAAATTCTAACAATTCCAATAAGAAAAATGAATTATTAATACATTGTCAGAATGAATGTCAGACCTCCCCTCCCCATATCAACATAGGTATTTATGTCCTAAAGCTGACAATGACAGAGAGATCCTCTGGACCACCTGGAATAGGACTTGCCTGACGATCCTTATCCACCCTCTCATACGGAATGAGCAGATGTGCATCCTCATCAGTAATATCATCTTCTGTAGCCTCCTGAGATGCTACATCCTCCTATGACTCCTCTATTGGATCCAAACTTGGATCTTGTCGCGCCTTGCGTCTTCGCTTTGACGCCGTACGCCTTTAATGATCTGTGGTGGATGAGCTTGTCACACTATTCCGACCCCGCAAGGTCGATGAACTACTAATAGCGCCATCGCGCCCTGAGGTCGAAGAGCTACCACGACGAACTCATCTTAGCGGCATGGTGACATATATATATCATTTGGATTAGAAATAAATAAGTAAACATACTGCACGAATTTCATTAGCAGTGTATATCTGAAACTACATGGTTTTAATTACCCTGGCATTTCACATATGCATGGATGTGAAACTCCGTGCATATGCAACCTGTACGGATTTGAATCAAAGTAAATATGCAAACGACACGGCTTTGAATTTCCTCTGTAAATTTTTTTTGCACGGATCTACGTTTCCGTGCAGAACGCAAACCATGTTTTTTTTTTTTTGCATGCAATCCGTCAGTTTTTTCCCTTTTCTCCTCTCCCATCCCTTCCATTCAACTGGATTTCCCTTCCAATTGCAACCCACACACTCCATTCCATTTGCATACACTCATTCCATTTGCATTACATGTTTATTTAGTTGGAAAAAAGATTAACAAAGAGGAAAGCAAAAATGGAAGAAGTTGAAGATGAAGAGGTACCAGGGGAGATGAAGTTGAAGAACCCTTTGCTCATAAAGAAGAGAAGAAGATGAGCTATCCACAGGCTCGGAGGAAATGGTTGGACGATCTACCGGGAGAAATGACGTCGTAATTAATAGACGGAAATGGGGAAGAAGGGAAGAAAGAGAAGGAGAAGAAGAAGGGGCACGTTGGTAATTTTTTGTGAGTAGGCTCAGCAAAAAAGGGGAGTTTATATTTTCTCTGTAGGTGAGCTCAGCATGTGGGTTAGCTCAGCAAAAATGGTGGGTATTTTTAGAATTTCCCTAGTTTTAGACACTCAATCACTTAATTAAAGGTTCTGGCAGTGGTTAAATCTAGTTTGTCGGATCACATAGTCATCGCAACTTGCAATCTCTGGTGTGACATGTTTCTCGGCTGGATTCCAGGTTTAATGCTCAATTTTTTCTTCACACGACTCACATGCAGAGAGTTTTCAGTAATAAAAATAGAAATTGAACTTTGGAGAGGTTGAGTGAAGGAGGTGAGAAGGTTGAACATGTGGAATAAAAGAGGAAAGGAAAGTCGACATTGCTTCTCTCCCCATCTTAATTAGTCCAACTCTCCCACTTCTCTATACATTAAAGAAATCTATTTTCTCTTTCTTTTGCACTCTCCCTCCTTTCCATGTTTTGCTGCTGAATTCACCCCAATTAAAGCCATCAATTAAAACAACTTTGCATCCTCAATATAAATCCTAGAGATTCCAAGTAAAAAGGTGCTCAGTGGGGTTCATCTATTAAAATCCTAATGGTACAAAATAATCATCTTCCAGGTGTAGACGCTATATTTCAATTTTTTTTCATTAATTTTAGTTTGATCCACCAATAGATTGACTTTCTAATAAAAAAAAATGTGATAATAAATATGCATAATATTTTGTTAATCACATTTTTTTCGTAAACCAATCATTCCAATGTTGAAAAGAACTCCGATTGATATAAGATTTGAGGATACCCCACGTAATTATATGGAAAAATTTTAAATCGTTCAAATTTCAAAAGGTGAGTCCCACTGCGGAGTTCTACTCTTTTGAGTAAAATGAGTTCTCTATGTTGACACAAAAAATGTCGTTTATGCCTCTTTACACATCTCCAACATCAAACAAGTCACATGAAGCTTCAACAAACCACATAGATGTGGTGTGGTTTTCAAATCTCTCACAACATTTTTGAGAAGTTCCAGCGTCAATTCATGTGCGGTGATTCTTCTCGTGATAGAATGGGCAACAACTACTTCAAGCATCAAATCTTCTCAAAAGCATCTAAAAATCTCAAGATCATTTAATACAGCCATGAGTTATGTATAGATCAAGTTCTGTACCATTCCACCATCATTTTTCCTAACTTCACTCTTCCCGCAACTAAACAGGACCTTTTGGCGACAATGGTGTTGCGGGACTATGTTTTTCAAAATAGAGTACACAGTTGGTCTCAAAATACCATCAGGAGGCTCTACATCAAATTTCAGGTCATTCCAACACTTTTGGCCCAAAATGCAAAAGTCGCATTCTTCTCACGACAAAGTCAGCCCTCCTAGTAACAACAATGACATAGACATCATTTTTTTAATTAGAGTTTGTAAATGATCTTAAAATTCTCCCAAAAGCCTCATTTTAGGTCATTTTGACATCGTTTGACTCGGCATCAATATTTTAGCGATAAAGCGGAGCATCCCGGCAAAGGGGGCCGCTGAAATTATCATTTTCGGAATCAAGCTCATGGATCATACTGAAACACTTCCAATGGGGTACACATCAAGTTTCGGGTTATTTTAACATCATTTGACCTAGCTTCAGCCCCCTGGTAACAAATTAAGTTTCTTGGTGATGGAGTCCATCGGAACTATACTACACAAATAAGAGCTGATGAATCGTCTCAAAATACTTTCGAGAGGTTCCCTGTCAAGTTTCAGGTTGATCAGACATCGTTTGACCGAACTTCAAAGCACAGTATCTTTCTTCCAACAAAACTAATTCTACTGGCGACAGGATTTCTAACGGCTTTGATTTTCGAGTTAAAGCATGTGGTTGGTCTTATTTTATGCCCAATAAGCTCCACCTCAAATTACATGTCATTCCAACATTGTTTGAACTAGTTTCGGCTTCTGGTGACAAATAAGTACCTTCGCGCGACAAAGTCTTTGACTTTCCCGCAAACTTGAAAACTTTACTCCTCATTTTGGATGGCTTTCCATACTCTTTACTACAAGAAAAGCATATCAAAAGGTGTCCGAATATATCAATAAAAACATGCCAAAAAGAAAAAAGTGAAAAAAGTTGAAAAAGCGGCCGAAACAGAGACCGAAGCTCCCCATGGTCGCGGTAGACCATAGGTGCATGGTAGCCGGCAACCATGGAGATCCAAGTTTGCCAGATTTCAACGAAAACCCATTTTTTGGGTCCTTTTTCTCATTTTTTGGCCTTTGCCAATATAACTTTTCGAAAATCTGACTTTTGAGGTATGATATCCGTAGACCTTCGTCAATTTCACGGATTCGCCGTCAAAGTCATGGATTCATCATCGGACATTTCAAAGTCATCATCCGGCCAACGAAGAAAGCACACTTTCTGCACAACAGATCGAGAAATCAAAGGACATATAACATTGGGCTCACCGACGACAATCAATGTCTGAAATTGTAAGATGATCTGACATCAAATGATGCATGAAAATCACCCCGTGACCAAGGCTCACTATGTCATGCAAATAATTCCAAAGGTTGCAAGACGGGCCATGACTTTTCGATTTTCAACACATGCTTTGGCGGTTACTTAATGCAGTTAATGACCCATTATCTTACAACGTCCCAATCAATATGCAAGAAAGAGGAGTTACAAATGAAGTAAAATCATGACATTAAAAGCATGTAACTCCCCACCCCCACCCCCACCCCCCTAATCATAGTGCATTAATGCAATTAATGGCCCACAACCTTGCAACGATAAATTAGAACGCAAGAAAAAAGGAGTTACAAAATGATGACATTAAAATGAGTAACTACCCCATTATAGAGTGTTAATGCATTCAAGGCCCCATAACCTTTCAGACGCCCCACCAAAAGCCTATATACCATTCCAAGGAATGAAACATTGCACTAAAGAATTACATACGTTGCACACAAGTTCTCTCGCAATAATCTCTTATTCGTTGAAGAAGTCCGACAACAAGCACCACCATAAGTGATCGGACCCCAAGTATAGGGTGCAATTGTAGTAATAATCTGGTGTGTCCAGGTCGATCCACAGGGAGCAATGTTTTTTAAAAAACTTTCCAACTTTAACCTGTCCTAATTTAGAAACTAAATCTAACCTTATAAAGAAACTAATCAAATTACAAGAAAATTCTTAAAAACTGAAAATTAAAAATATAACTTTCCAAATAAAAAAAATAAACCTAAACTAAGTAAAGAAACCTAATTTATTCAACCCTATTCTAACTATAACCTGCAGAAGTAACAAACTCATCAAAACAACCAATTTAATATAAAATAAATCAAAACAAAATTTCCTAAATTAAATCCTAATTACCAAAATCACTTTTTATGCAAATATGAATGATCTATAATTCCCTAAATACTAACAATGCAATTTTATGTAAGTTTCTAAAAATCTGATGCATGCTGTAAAAAATTCAAAGTATGGAAACTCTTGCACAAGCCAAATTTCTCTAGACGGTACGACTAGTGTAAGATGATATGAACCTAAATCTAATCAAAACACATAAAAGAACTAGAAGAAAGAAAATTAAATCACTTACATAGAGAATACGCAGAATCAATGCAAATAATGTCTTTATTCCTTGATCTTTAAGTACAAAAAATTGAGATTCTTCTCTCTTCATCATTCTCTCAACATGGCCTTTCAACCTATGTCTAAAGAATTAGAATGGAGAAAAAGAAGAAAGGGCCTTAGAGAGAGAGGGTGGATGGGAGTGGAATGGAATGAAGAGAGAGAAAATCTCCAAGATGCTACACAAGAGTTATGGACGTCCAACCCTCTTGTTGGCTTTCTTTTTATAATCTTTCATATTCCTTGTTTAGTAAAGAATCTCTCATTTGTAGGGCTCTTGTTTTCTTATGTGTTAAGATTCTTGCTTAGGCTCCAAGCTAGCTTCTCTCTTTAGAAAGACTTTTAAATTTGAGAGATCTCCTTGCCTTATTAGGTTTCTTGATGCACACACCTTCCTTGTACAATTCCAAGAATATCTCTAAAAATTGCATGATGTTGTAGAAGGAAGAAACTTTCCAAATATTGAGATTTCTTGCAATTCCCGCCTAAAACTGTAGCAGACAACTTCCCAAGGTCATATCTCCCTCAATATAGCTCTGATTTATGCAATCTTGGGCTCCACGGATATCTACTCGAAAAGATCTTTCCAACGTTGGTAGATTGTGCCGATCCGACTCTTGGTTTGAGAGTTATGACCATTTTAAGTTGCTTCCCCAGAAAAATCCAGGAATAATTGTGCACAAATGGAAACTTCTAGGTTGGCATGCAATGGGGTGTGTGGAGCCCATGTTGGACGTCCAAGGCATGCTTGGACTCTTTCCTTGCTTGCTTATTTGACTTTCCTTTGACCTCTCTTCTCAAATTTCATCAATGTAGGTCCCATGTTGATTCCTCCTATAAATTGAAAGAACTAAATTTATTATTAATTACAAGTAAGAAAATAAACATAAATCATACATGAGACCCTACATTCCTAATGATGCACCAAGATGACAAACTTTCCAAAAATAGCACATGGTGCCCAAAATAGCAAGATATGCATTGATGAAACCAAAAGCCTAATTTTGGGGTGATAAATGAGAAAAACTGAATTTCACAAAAGTCATGCAATTCAATGAATTTTGACCTATTTTGACCATGTTTCCAAAAATAACCTCAAATACATGAAATCATAAAATTAAATGCAATTCTATGCAATTAAACCTAATTAAGTCCACAAATACTAATGAAATGATGACCTAATGACCTAATTTTGTGGACTTATCAATAAGCTGATTGAAGACCTTTAGAGGGGCACCCCCCAAGGCCATTTTCATCTCTCTTCATGACTTAGACACGGCTTTTTAGTCCGTATACTTGAATTTTTATTGAATACAGGATTCCCCTTCGATCCTTATTCTCTAAAAAATCGAGGTTCAAGCCTCACCAAAGAATCAAAAGCATCCATGTTATCATCAAAGGAACGTTAGCTGAGTTCATACATGGCTTGTGTCCGCCAATCCGAACGTGTCCCCACAATCACTTGTAAAGTCAAATTTATATTTCTTACTTCTTGTTGTATTTGTGTTTTAAATGAGATAAAAATAGTAAGTCTTATCTTTTTCGATGAAAGTTGCAAAATCGCCTTTCATGGCATCAAATTCGCCTTTCACAACAAACACAAAATCGCCTTCCACGGCAAAAACACCACCTTTCATGGCAAACAAAATATAAAATTCGTCTGTTATGGCATCCAAAAATAAGATTATGTCTCTTTTGGCAAATGTGTAATGAAAAGTTTGAAAATCTTTTGTTTTCCTTTTTACATGAAAAGTTGTTCTTACTATCCTTTTATTTTTTAAGTAGAATAGAAAATTTGGCATATCCTTATACAAACCAAAAGAAAGCCCAATTATCATTTAGCTTCGGGTTACAAAATGGTTGGATCCATGGATTTTCGTGTCCACCGATTCCGGTAGTTCCTAAATGCGCAACGAACGCTCTAGGGTACATCGCACAGTCCATTGCATTGTCTTGAATTTGCGCTTACACCTCGATTTTATGATTCGTCCTATCTTGCTCAATTAGCACCTGGTGGTGAGAAAAGAAAGCCCTCAAATCAACATAAAGAGGTTATAAAGGGAGTGATGGATGCATTTCAAAGATTGAGTAAGGTAAGTGTTTTCACTCTAAATTTTTTTAGATATTTCATTTGTAATGTTTTTAATATGCACTAAATACATTCAATAAATTATTTTGCAATTTGATATTTTTACAAGATAATTAAGTTAAGCAAAAATCTCTTCTTAAGATTTCTTCATGTAACTTTTTTATTAAAATCTTTTCTTGAAGCCTTGGGACACTAGCCGGAAGGTTAGAATAGTCGCGGTGTCCGCATACATAAGAGAAATTATATAAAAATATGCTATAAATAATCAGATTTATGCATGATAATCCCTGATAAAACTCGAACTAATGAGAGGTCAAATATGCAATATTTAACACTCATCAATATATTTACAAGATAATTAAGTTAAGCAAAAATTAAGGGCTAAATACGCAATTTTTCATTCCAAAGATGGTGTTTAATGTTTATGGACTTCCTACAACAAAGGTGGATATGATTACTATGTCACCAATAAAATGGTGGTCAACTTATGGATGTAAGACGCCAGAGCTAGTAGACATAGCTATAAAATTTCTTACACAATCTGTAAGCTCGCCTCTGCAGAGAGGAACTTGAGTACATGCTCATTTACCCTTAATGTTAAAAGAAATAGGCTGAAAATTAAACGTGCAAATAAACTTGTCTTTATTCATTCAAATCTTCGTCTTTTATCATGCATGAAGGAGGGCTATAACGACGAACCATTTAAAAAATGGGACATTAATCCCGAGCCAGGTGTTATTGATGATTCAAGTGCACGTTTAGAAGACCTAAAGTGGAAATCACTAGATGATGATAAGGAGCCTCAACTTCAAAATCGTAGTGTGTAGAGTGGAATCCCAACCAAGTCACACATCTAATGTCGTAGCTGCTTAGTCCTCTGTACCATCGACTCAATAAATCAGACAAAGAAGCATTTCGTCATACGGATGCAGTTTGTCATCTTCTCGTGACAAAGGAAAAAGGCATTGGGAATGAAGATTTTTATTTCATAAATTTTTTTTTCTATTTTGGTGTTTTTCATTTATATCTTTTTTACTTGAAGTTTTGAATTTAATTTATTTTATATAGATAATTAAATGATTGATGTATATTGATTCATAATATAAATAGGAGATTTTACCAAATAATTAAGTATATAGTAGAATTAGACTGTTTTATGAAAAAACACAATGAAACTTCGAATTAGTTGTTCGTACATTTTTTTTTTGACGAAAATACCCAAGTTGATTATATCGCCAACTCAATTGACGATATCGTCATCCCAATTGACGATCGTCAACTGCCTGTATTTTAGCCCATGAATTCTCTTCATTTTCTTTTTGAAGCACTCTGCTTTCTTTTGCTCCTTTCTTCATTATGTGGGTTGCTTGCTTCCATTTCTCATAGATTTTTCTTAAATCTAGTTTGTGAAATTAATCTTCAATAATATGTATTTTTATTTTCTTATTTGGTAACTTTTTGTTATTTCCTTTCATTCTTTACTAGCAAATAGTGCTTGTGCTAATCACAGGCAAACAGGAGAAAGTAATTTAATTTCTTAATTTGAAAAGCTTGATTGAATTATAATGATCCAGAGTTTTTATTACTCAATTGATTCTCCACAACTTGCCAAATTTATTTGAAAAAATTAGTAAAAAAAGAAAAAGAAAAGAAAAGGTGAGTCTAATTAAACCTAATAAACCTTAATGTTTCATTCTAGTTAGTAGAACTTCTACCATATCTTTTTTATAATGGGTCTCCTTCAGTTAGTTCTATTTTTCTTCGTAGTTGAAGAGCACACTGTAGCACATAGCAATCATAGACAATCTTCGCACGATGGTATGGCACGTTCTCTTATGTGAACCACATAGGAATCTTATGTAGAATGTGATCGACGTATGCCAACACAAAGAAGCCACAATCTTCGCTGCAATCATTCGCAAGTTTGTCACAGTTTGGATGAAAGCATGATCATCTTGACTAATATTGAGTTAGGTTTAGATGGAAAATCTGACATATAAAATTCTGTAAGAAACTTCTATCAGTGACTTGCTTAGATGGAAACATGATCATCTTGACCAGTATTGAGTTTAATCAAGCGCACAATTCTTTTTTCTTATTCAAAGTTTTATGATTCAATTACCAAGAAGCATGCCCATTACATGTGCACCTGTAAAACTAAACTAAACCGTCCCATGCTAAGCATTTTTTGTTCTTTCCAAAGCGTCTTTTTCACAAACACTTGGCGTTTGTGATACAAGTCCGACCTTTCTTCATGGGATTTCAAAATCTGCTTGGGTTTTTTCCTTTCACCTTTTTCAAACTTTTTATACCAAACCCAAACCATCATTAAAAGAAAAAAGAAAGAGATTTTTTTGTGTGAGATCTCAGCCATCCATACGAGTGCAGGTAGAATACGAAAAGCTCGCGGTCCTGTCCAATACATTCATGATCACCACAAGGAAAAGAATTTATAGAATGAATGGTTAACGTTTTACATACAAGACTATGAAAGTTAGAAGTAAAGGAAAATGAGAGGGAGATTGACGAAAGGACATATAAGTTGGAAGACTGGAGATATGTAAGTGGTTTTGAGAGACAAAATGAGGATTTATCAGTTGTCTTGATCAAATGACATATGTGGCTTGTTATTTGTCTTCCACAGGGGAGGGAAGTGGAGCGGACGCATATACACTTGCAGACGACTAGATTTGAGGGGCTCAATCACAATCGAGAGTTTTGATGGGCTTAAATACTGGCAATTGACGATATCGTCAATTTGGTTATTTTCGTCTAAAAAAATGTACAAACAACTGACTCGAAGTCTCACTGTGTTTTTTCATAAAACAATCTAATTATACTATATGCTTAATTATTTAGTAAAATCTCCATATAAATAATAAATTATACATTGCCTTTAAACATTTATTTGCTCATAGTTTTTATAAAATGTCATTATTTATCTATTTATTAAGTATCTAATTTCTAAAAAGCTCTCTATGTATATTAGCGAATTTAAACTCGAATCAGTCAAACTATAAATCAGACAACTATGGTTGAGAGTTGAGACCACTTAAAATTGATCCAACACAAACACCTTCTCCTCCCTTAACCCTCTAACCAAACAGCACTCCATAAGCCATAGCCAACCTATCTCATCCTTCCATCACACATTGCCCACCTCAACATCCCTGCTCCTACCTCGTCACCTCACGCATCAACATCAACACACCAAAACGGTGAGTGACCGGGCCTGTGTTTGTTTTTTTTTTTGGTCCTGATTTGAAAAGTCCTAAAAAGTCAGGGCCCATTTTGAAATTTTATCTTTTATTCCCGTTCCCTCAAACGCTACAATGAGAGCTATAGAGCATAGGTTGAAACTCGACGGTACCCACAAAAAATTCATCCATCTTCGTCGGCTGCCGTGTTCTTCTTCCACCACCACAACGCCACCTTATCCACACTCCACACTATAAAAAAAAATGGCCACAGTTGTTCTTCTTCTTCATATCTTTTCCCGCCAAGATCCTCTCCCTCTCTAAACCTATGGATGCCATTGCTTTCCTCAAAATCACTGGGCATTCTACCGTCGCCTTTTCCATAGAATCATCGAAAATGGCAATGAAAACGCATTCTTACATGGTAATCTTCTTCTTCGATTTCTCCTCTTTACCGCAAAAAAGGTTATGCATTAGGGTTTTGATTAAGGTGCGATTTTGAACAGTCCTTGAGCTTGGCTTGTGTGCCAGTCAAGCTGAGTTAAGCTCAATCGAGGCCATTCTTAGCTTGGTTCGGTTTGCGCTTAGATCGTTTAAGGCCTGGCTTGAGCTGAAGCGCAAAGTCGGATTGATGAGTGTATGATGGTAGTAATAAGAACTATAGTACTATGTATTATTCATACTTCCATGTCAATGAGATAAATGTGATATGGTAGTATTAGACAAATAGACAATGCTGCAAATATTAGTGATATTGCCTGTAATGGTGATTTCCTGATTTTGCTCTGATACAATCAGATTACTGCCAAAAGAACAGTATCATGAGGAACTTGAGCGCGCGCACACACATACTTGCATGAAACAGGGTGAACTTGAGCCACACTTAACCCTAGCTTGATTCAAGTTTGAGCCTAATGCAAGCCAAAGTTGAGCAGGGGCAAGGTTCTATCAGCTGAATTGAGCTTGCTAAACTCAGCTCATTTTTGCCTTAGCTATTAGTGCTGGCATGTTCATGGCCATCCAGTTGCAATTCAAAATTTGTATTTGGATTTTGGATGTTGATTTCTGCCAATTATTGCAGTATTAAGTACCCAGTTCCAGTGAAACTGCAAATTTTGAGCATTGATTTCAGCTGAATACTGCACTATCAGGGAGAAGGCCAAATTAGCTAGAGGATAGAAGTGGTTCTGCGCACACACACCCCCACCCCTCTTTAAAGAAAAAAAAGGAGCGTAGTACTCTTATGTTAGTCTTGGACTGTCCAAATGCAGGATTTTCGATTATGTAGTGCATGGAACATATCTTGGTTATCTTCCAAATGTTCCCAAGCTCAGTTTGATATGAATTTTGTAAGTTACTAGTGAGAACCTCATTCAATATGAGGGCCGACAAATAGGAAAAAAACTGGATGATGAAATTAAAAATGGAAGAAAGAAAATGGAAAAGGGGTCTACGAAACAATAGGGAGAAAGAGTCATAAGATTTAATCAAGAGTAAGAAGGTTTCAAGATGTAACAGGAAAATATCAAAATGAAAGAGGCAAAGAAATTACTAATGAAAAAATAAACGAAAAAAAATAAACTACAAAAATTGTTTTGATAGTCAATTCCTAAATCTTAATTAAATTAGAAGCCAGCTGCAAAAACTTGACATATGTTTATTTTAAACAACATATGATGGGATAGATTGAGCAGTGTTACAAAGTCAAAGATGGGATAACGCTTCAGTCACAATGTTGCAAAAACCTAAAATAGACAATCTTCAAAACTCCCGGTATCCGTGAAGCGTCAAAACTCAGTCCTCAACGACTTCTTATTGAAGGAGACTCATATTGCTCAATTCAGTGGGCTAGTCAATCTTCAAATCCTCCTTGGAACCTTATTCATATCTTTGAAGAGGTGGTCCACCTTTCATGGGAGTTGAATGTATCTTTTCACCACATTAAAAGATCAGCCAACCAGGAAGCAGATAAACTCGCCAAAGAGGGAGTTCTCAAAACTTACCATATTCATTTAATTGCTTGTGTTTTAGTTCTTGGGAGGGTGCTCCAGGTTTTGGTTTTGGGTTGTGCCCGTCTTTCTGGGGTTCCTTTTTGTTTCTTTCTGCTCTCCCCTTTGTAGCGGGGTTTTTTGAGTCACTATATTTCTCTCATACTGTACAGTTCTTTGAGCAATACAATACATTGTCACCATTACAAAATGTATGGCATTGAAGAGGGAGTAGTTGTGTACACCAGTTTTGATTTGCACGCGAACTGGATTGGGTGCATAATTTGAACTCTAAAACAAAGTGACTATCAAGATGAATGAGAATAGAGAAGAGGCATGCATTTTTCAATGGTAAGGAATCATGTTGCTATAGGCTATGTGGGACCTAGCTGTGGAGAGGTTTGAGAAGAAGATAGCCATATGGAAGAGGAAGCATTTGTTATCAGGTGATTGAAGTATTCTGATAAAATTGACACTGGGCCTTCTTTTGATTTAGTACCTTTCAATGTTAAAAAGCTATGCAGTAGTGGCAAATAAGCTGGAAGGGATTTAAAGAGATTTTCTATGGGAGGGTAAAAAGGGGGAAGTTGTTTAGCATAAAGGGAAATATGACTTCGTTTGGGAAAGATATGAGAAAGGAATGGAACTCTTTCCAGTAAGTGGTTGTGGTGGTCTGGGCTATGTCATTGAATGATGCAGTGGGCTGGAGTTAGGTATCAGGTATATTATTAGGAACAGCAAGAGTCAATTTCAATAGTGGGTGATACATTTTATGCTGGGAATATATCTAGGATAAGATTTATAAATGGGTTAGCTGTTAGGGTGTTAACTTCTTGCTGTAATTTTTTTATTATATATATTTGTTTGTTAGGAGTAAATGCTAGAATTGTGGCGGAAAACGTTAGAGACTAAAGGGTTTAGGTTAAGTCGATGCAAGACGGAATATATGGAATGCAAGTTTAGTCAAAGTAGGACACCTGGTAACATAGTAGTAAGTTTGGGCACACAAAAGATTGTAGAGAAAGAAAATTTTGAATACCTTGGATGTATGGTGCAACAGGATGGAGGGATTGATACTGATGTAAGTCATAGAATTTAGGCCGGGTGGACCAAATAGAGGAGTGCTTCGGGCGTCTTGTGTAATCGGAAAGTCCCCCTCAAGGTTAAAGGAAAGTATAATAAGGTGGCAGTACGTCCAGCGTTGTTATTTGGATCAGAGTGTTGGGCAGTAAAGCATAATCATGTTAAGAAGATGGAAGTTGCGGAGATGAGAATGCTAAGATGGATGTGCGGGATCACAAGGAGAGATAGGATTAGGAATGAGGAGATTAGCGGTAAAGTAGGAATAGCATCGATTGAAGATAAAATGAGAGAAAATCGACTGATATGGTTCGGCCATGTTAGAAGGCGTCCAACGGAGGCACCTGTTAAAATGTGTGAAAGCATGGAGATTGCCAGGAGTAGGAGAGGGAGAGGGAGACCCAAGAGAAGTTGGAAAGAAACTATTAAACATGACCTTGCCTACATGGATCTAATGGAGGACATGGCTGTTGGAAATAGGTGGGTCTCGTGGATGGGATTTCAAAACTTTTGACCCACTTGACTCAGGGATCAAGCACTCATAAGGCCACAAACCATATCTAGGATGCAATCCCTCATACTCATCTATCATGTACAGTAATAAAACAAGCAACACCATGTAACAAAATAATCTACAACAGATAGAGAAGTAGATTATACCTTTGGAGCCTGGTTGTGCTCGAATGGAGAATAAGACTTGCTGGTTGAAAAAACTGCTTTCTTTGTAAGCAACGTAGGATCTCCAAGACCTTTTAGTCTTCCACGCTATGTCCCGTATCAGATCTCTCTTCTCAAGAAGACTGGTGGAAACTTCAAGAGAAAACCCTACAAGAAAACTAAGGAACTAGAAGATCAAGAGATATGTGCAACTCTTGCACATAAGGGGGCTGGGCGTGAATTCCAAGAGTATGAATGTCCCAACCCCCTTGCTTCTCCTTTTATAGCTTTAAGCCACCTCCTTTCCTCCTCTTGTACTAATTGAAATAGAAGTCTTACTTCCACACAAAATAGTAACCTTACTATTACCACTATTAGAAGTCTCACTTCAAATAGAAATAGTAACTTTCTAATTCCTTCATCTTAGAGTTCTAGTAGGATTAATATCTTTCCAATAACTTGGGCTAGCGTGGGGACCACTAGGGATTCCATAGAAAGCTGGCTCCAACTGGGACACCGAGACCCCACATCTCATGTGCAATCCGGGCCCACAGTTAATTGTAAATAACACCACTATATAAATGCAATTGCACTCCAGTCTTAGGAATAAATTACAATGAAGACCTTAAACTTCCCGATTACCACAAGTAGGCCCCTCTATCAATATCCATGGATCAATTAGACCAAAACTGCCCACCAATTTAAATCCACATCTTATTATCCTTGAGCCCCAATTAATCATAGTGATCATCAGTACCATCCAATTAACTCTTAATCGAGATAGGTGCGCACTTACTAATGACAAATCCATTAATTGGCACAAGGGGATAATATAGATAGATTCCATCTTGACCATTGGATGTTCCCACAGTCCTACTACCATGTACCCAAGAAACCTACGTGTTGACCTACAATTAGCCTCACTCATTGGTGACTCAAAGCAAATGAATAGATAGAAACTTGAGTTCATCAATGTCTCAGGATTGAGAGCCTATTGCTAGGGAATTATGATAGCAAACCTGAAACTCGAGACAGTATTCCATAAGGTGCTACTCATGGTCCTTCAATACATCCAATGTACCAGCACCGTGATCCAGAATCTTACATTCTGATGATTGAGACAAATCATACTATCTCATAGTGATCAAAGTGCTGCAACCTTATCAGATGAGATGCCCAGTCTCATCACCGATTGTGAAGATATTTAAGTATAAGATTTGTGACACATGTCTCCCGTGTGTGGATCTCATCCATACACATATATCACATCTAATATACTAATGGGACCCAGTTCATCTCATGAACCATTATGTCATATGTATTGGTCATGTGCATCAAGTAGTAAAACACCATTCATCTCATGAAAGGAAAGCATGATATTATTGATAAATAAAGAAATTAATCAATTTATTACATCATCTGATGGATTGAGTCCACATAATCTAACAATGGCTCTAAACATATTTGATTGGCGTCGTCAAATCTATATAGCCGACCCCACCTAGTGGGAAAAGGCTTGGTTTGGTTTATATATTTGTTTGGGGGGGGGGGGGGGGGTTGTTTGTTGGAGTTAGTGGTCAACTTTTTTGATCTTTTAGGGGATTGTTGTAGTCTACTGTCTTGGTGTTATTATTTGAGTGAGGCTCGTGATTACTTGCAAAGTTTATATTTTAAGTATGCATATGATAAAAGAATTTGAAAAAGAATTTCTTAGGAAAATATCTTTAAAACATTTTTTGTTTTTTGGATGAGTACTCCTAACCTTGTGGGTGTGGCAATGAGGACCTTATAAGCGTGTATCTTTATAGCGGTTAGAAGTTCATCAATCTCCCAAAGGCCTATTCTTAATCAACACAAATACACATTTGATATTATTGAGCTTGCTGATCTCCATGACTCCTCACCCGTTGATATCCCTGCAGAGGTCAATCTAAAATTGAGTAAAGATGATGGTGACCTTCTTCCTAATCCATATATCTACAGGTGCTTGGTGGGTAGTTTTGTCTATCTCACCATCACTCAACTGGATATCTCCCGTGCTGTCAATCTCGTGAGCCAATTCATGACATCTCCTAGACATCTTCATCTTACTGGTGTCAAGCGCATTATCCGGTACTTGTTAGGCACTGTCACTCGTGGCTTATATTATACAAAGGATAATCATCTTCAATTGACTGCTTATGCAGACACTGACTGGGTGGGCTGTCAAGATACACGACAGTCTACTACTGGTTGGTGCATGTATCTTAAAAATTCTTTCATTTCTTGGAAATGCAAGAAACAAGAGCGTGTTTCTCGATCTTCCATGAAGGCTGAATGTAGGGCAATATCTTTTGCCTGTTCTGAAATCTTGTGGCTCCGAGGACTTCTTTCGGATCTCGGCTTTGCTCAATCCTCTCCTACTTCATTGCATGCAAATAATACCGGGGCCATTAGGATCACTGAAAATCCTATCTTCCATGAACGCACAAAACATATTGGAGTAGATTGCCATTTTATTCGGGATGAATTTAAGCGTGATGTCATTTCTTTACCTCAAGTCCCTAGTCCCTACCGAACTTCAGTTTGCTGATATTTTCACCAAAGGACTTCCTAGGTCTCGGCATCAGTTTTTGGTTACCAAATTGCTGCTCTATGACTCCCCCATATCAATTTGAGGGGGGTGTCAATCCAGCCCATTTGCGCAAGCCCATTTGGGTCCAATACTTGTATTTCTATTTTTAGCTATTGTATCTTAGTTAAATTACAATTAGTCTAATCATAACTCTTGTACAATTAGGTTGCTATAATTTCGGATTTGATTTGTAATAGGATTCTGTTAATTACGCTTATATAATAAGAAGTGATGGAGCCCTAAAGGGAACACACGTTTTCAGCAAGTTCTCTCTCTCTCTCTCTCTCTCTCTTCTGTGCGTGTCCTATATTGTGTTTTCTCAAAGTGACACTTATGTCAGTGCTACTGTTAAGGCACTGTCCCATTGCACTATTTTTTACTGCTTCAATATTCTTTGGCATGCTATTTATTTTAGTCTAGATGGCACCCCATGGTGGAAGGTTCTTGTTAGTCGACAATAGCTAGGAAAGATCATAACTGTTAGCAACTTTCACTTTAGAGTAACATCTCCTCAAAATTCAGCGGCATTTTATTGAATGTAAAGAGCATGATAAATCACTTGATTATTATTCGACTCCCTTTAGTGTCATATGTTTAAGCTTCCTTCAGAATGGCACAATTGCACAGCTTGGACCACTTCCTGTATGATGTATAGCCTCTTAGTTGTTTTCTCAGTAATTTTCACTAAAAAAAATAGTTGACCATTTAATTTTTTTTTTTTTACTCATTTGTTGTGGTTTTGCATGACGGATCTGGCTTCATTTTCCTTTTCTGTGTTGCAAAATTGAGTGCGTATTTGTAGAGAGACCTTAGAGGATAATGTCATTTATTGGAGTTCAAGATCTTTCTAGAGAAAGGGGCAACTGGTTTGAGAAATGGTTTCAGGGACAATGTTGAGGTCTCTTTGGAAAGAAAGAGAAGAGGAGATTTTGGGTGCATGTAGAGAGGCCTTAGAGGATAATGCACTCATATGTTGGATTTCAATATCTTTCTAGTGGAGGGGGCAACTGGTGTGAGAAATGGTTTCAGTGATAATGCCGGGGTCTCTTTGGAAGGAAAGAGGAGAATAGAAATTTAGGGGCAAAAAAAAAAAAAAAAAAAAAAAAAAAGAAGGTAAGTGGATGAAATATTTGAGATTACATGGGTGGTGTTGGTGATATGGTTATTAGTAAGGAAAGAATTCAGAGATTTCAAAATATTGTATTTCATAGGCAAATGGTGAGCTTGTTCTTGGATGTGAAGAAAGGAAAAGTTAAATTGAGAAGTGGCTGCAACCTAACAGCCCCTCCCCTCAGATATGTGAAGTTAATTGGATCTGGTTGTATGAGGAAAGTCCAGGCTATACCAGGCATCAGATATGGGGATGATGCAATTGCAATTTCTTGGCCTTAAATATACAAATGAGCCATACCTTTAGAAAAGGAAACTGAACCATCTATATCATGTTTCATTTTTGGCGAAATTGAGCAACCGCTTCCACCAGTGTTGGTTTCTTATATTCACGTACATAGGAGTGATAATGAAGATGACAATTCATTGGAAAAAGAAGAGGTTGATCAGGAAAACTGTAACGCCCCACCCATACCCATGCATGATATTGTCCGCTTTGGCCCACGGGCCTCACGGTTTTGCTTCTGATGGGCCTCAACCCATCAAAAGGCCTCATGCAAGGTAAGGGTGTAAGTTCTACAGATAACCCCATTCACTTTCCTCTCTATAGTCGATGTGGGACTCCGGGGCATCACAATCCACCCCCCTTAAGGCTGCACGTCCCTGTGCAGTAGCCTGCCAGTCTCGGTAGCCTGCCAGCCCTCTTGGCCCGCCCACATGGAGACCCGCCCACTTACACCAGACCACGACAGGGGACCCACACTCGAACTAGTCGAGAGTCGGCTCTGATACCATTTGTAACGCCCCACCCATACCCATGCATGATATTGTCCGCTTTGGCCCACGGGCCTCACGGTTTTGCTTCTGATGGGCCTCAACCCATCAAAAGGCCTCATGCGTCGTAAGGGTGTAAGCTCTACAGATAACCCCATTCACTGTCCTCTCTATAGTCGATGTGGGACTCCGGCGCCGTAAGGGTGTAAGCTCTACATTTCCGGCGCCGGAGTCCTACATCGACTATAGAGAGGACAGTGAATGGGGTTATCTGTAGAGCTTATACCCTTACGACGCATGAGGCCTTTTGATGGGTTGAGGCCCATCAGAAGCAAAACCGTGAGGCCCGTGGGCCAAAGCGGACAATATCATGCATGGGTATGGGTGGGGCGTTACAAATGGTATCAGAGCCGATTCTCGACTAGTTCGAGTGTGGGTCCCCTGCCGTGGTCTGGTGTAAGTGGGCGGGTCTCCATGTGGGCGGGCCAAGAGGGCTGACAGGCTACCGAGACTGGCAGGCTACTGCACAGGGACGTGCAGCCTTAAGGGGGGTGGATTGTGACGCCCCGGAGTCCCACATCGACTATAGAGAGGAAAGTAAATGGGGTTATATGTAGAGCTTACACCCTTACTTTGCATGAGGCCTTTTGATGGGTTGAGGCCCATCAGAAGCAAAACCGTAAGGCCCGTGGGTCAAAGCAGACAATATCATGCATGGGTATGGGTGGGGTGTTACAAAAACCTATCAATAAAAGTTATTTTTTTTTCTTTTCTTTTTAAATTTTCCATGGGTGGATAGGTGGATTTTTTTCCACATGTTTATGTAATAGTAAATTGCTCTTATCCCTTACATTACTTTAATGTTCTTTTGTTTTGATAGTAGGATATTTGGTAAAAGAAAGAAAAAAATTTATACAACCTGAAAGGGGAAAAAACTTATCTTATGAACCAACGAGTGGTAGCTCTGTTGGCTAAGAACTTTGTGCCTCAAGAAGCGGAGTCGTTGGCCACCTCCCTAGTTTTACCTGGTGCATGTGGATAGGAGGGTTTGCATGTGGCCCTAGGGATTAGTTCTCAGTTGTCCAGAATCAAGTGTCCCTCTGGCTCAGGGCCAAAGGCTCCTGGGCTGGGTGGGAGATACCCTGGGTTATGAAAAAAATAAAAAAAAAAGACTTAACTTATGTTGAATGAAATAGAGATTAGAGAGAATTCACTCTCAAATTGAACAAACTGTAGTAAAGTTCAGAGAAAGGTAGAAAGAAAAGGAAACAAAGTGTTAAAGGCGATTCAGGAGATTAAATAAGCAAAAGTCTGATTCAACAAACAATAAGAAAGTTCTGTAGAACTAAAAGGAAGAGATTTTAAGGAAAAAGAAAAAGAATAAATAAACTAGAAACAGCCCATTTAGGATACAGATGTTGGAAATAAAATTTGAAAAGAAAAAGTCAAATCCTAAAAAATAAAAACATGTAGGAAATGGGTTCCATATATTAAATTTTGACGGAAAGGTATCAAAATTCTAAAGAAATGGAATAAAAAAGAAGCAACAATAAAAAGAAATCAAACTTAGATACTGTTTGGTGTTCTTATCATAGGTATTGTGTAGATGGGGTCATGTTCTGCTAAGAGGTACCTCTCACACAATCCGTGAGAGGTAAAACTTGGAGTTCCCTATGGGATCCACTTGGATGCATGCTAATCATAGGAAAGTACTGTGATGGAAAGGTCTCATTAGGGATATGATTTTGCGTAAAAATCATCTCAATCAGATCATCACAACCATTGATCAGGGCCTTAAAATTTAACTATTTCTTAAGTTACATATTTTATGACATTTAATGCAATGGTTAGTATAATTCAAATTAGTGTCAAAAGTTGAGTGTTAATTCCTAGGGGGGTTGATTTGTCATAGGGGGTCCCATGTGCAAAAAAGTTACCTCTCATAGATCTCGTGAGAGGTACCTCTTAGCAAAAAAGTTGCCTAAAGATGCATCTAGGGTGAGCCAGGAAGGTATGACCAAGCCCAAATTTGGATGAATAGAGCATTAGGGTTTGTATCAGGTTTGTGAGATCCCACCTACTTGGGCTTGCCTGTCTTGTTTGTTAGCTTGCTTGTCTCCCGGGGGGCGTGGACTACACTAAGTCCCACATCGGAAATAATCACGTCTTGACCCTGGGCATGTAAGCGGCCTAATCTTAACTCCACAAGAGACCTTTTAAAACCGTGTGGCAAGATTGTGTTGAAATCCTATGAGCCAAAGCGGACAAGATCATGTGGACAGTGGGCCTGGGTTGTTACAATTTTGTATCAAAATCCTGATCCCCACTAACAAGAACCTAAAACAGAAACTCATTTCTACAAGAAGTTGGGGGGGGGGGGGGGGGGGGGGGAGGCCTGTAAATATGGAGCCCAAAATTGGACTTTTATGCAGGCCAGGCCACGGGGGTGCAGGCTTGCCTGTCCCAGGTTGCACCCTGTACCCAAATGTCTTTTGGCTTGGAGTTGGATAGCCTTGGTGATATTGGAAAACATCTGAAAAGGATGAATTTATTGGACATTTTTTTTTTCGTTTACAACTGGATAATACTAACTTCTGCCTCAAGTAGATACCAAAGAACTTCTAGTGAGAGACATGAATGAAATAATCTAGATGGAGATGGGTGACCTGCATCTCATTCATAGCACCTGAAAGCTAGATTTACTACTTTTGGAATTAATGCTAATTTTCTTTTGGCATTAATGTGATTTTCCCGTGTATGTTCAGGTATTGTCACAGAAGGCATGCTTATCTTTTAGAAAATCATCTGCTGTCAGACCATTTTGTTTTAGTAGGGGACTGTTGGGTAAAGCCTTTTTCTTTTCGTCCACAACTTCTTATTCTACAAATAATGAAGATCATAGCTCTGCCTCAAAGCGAAGAGGTCGTGGACCGGTTATGGCTGCTAAAAAAGCATCAGAAGGTATGTGATGGAGTACTTAGATAAGCACAAAAACATCACCCTGAGCAACCATATGGTACTTTGGGATTTTTTTTTATTCTGGTTTTGGCATCTATCCATTTGTCTGAAGTAATTTGATTAATACTTTGGATAAAAAATTATATGTTCTCTATTTCTTATGTTGGGTTGCATTGCTGAACGTGTTCAGGTAAAAAGCAAGGAGATGGAAGGTATAAACACACGGTTGATTTGCCTAATACAAGCTTTGGCATGAGAGCGAATTCTGTTGTAAGGGAGCCAGAGATCCAAAAACTATGGGATGACAATGAGGTGTTGAAGAAGGTGGTTGACAATAACAATGGGGTAGGTTGCCTCGCTGACTCTCTGTTTTTCCTTGTGGTAGCTGACTTGATGTGTATTGCTTGACGTTGAATTGCCTTGGCAGGAAAGCTTTATTCTTCATGATGGTCCACCATATGCTAATGGCAATCTACATATAGGGCATGCTTTGAATAAGATTCTGAAGGATATCATTAATCGTTATAAGGTAGTTTTTCTGACCTTCAAAGTTTTCTTTTAAGGCCCATCTGTAAAAAAAAAGAAAAAAGACTATTTTAGCTTCATCTCAAAATTTCCTTTAATTAAGATTTCTAAGGATATTGCTGAGCATTAATGGTTCTTTTAAGTAACAGAATCAAGAGTAATGATTCTTTCATTTAAGGTTTGGAAGACCCCCCTGACTTTTCCCACCTTTGTTCCAGACGGTATGCTCCTCGGTCTCCTTAGATTTGGTTTTATCATAATTAATTGAGCAATTCAAATTATTCAATTCCCTGACCCCTTTGCTTGAGGACTTGCTGCCCTTCCTTTCTTGTCTATTTTTGTCTCTCCCTGCTTTGAACAAACTTCACTCAGGGATACAACCAATCTGTTGTCCCCTCCACTATTACTCCAATAGACTTAGCACAATGGACAATTTTCTGAGGTGACCAGTGCATGTCCCCAGCCACCTCTTCCTTATTATTAGAGCTCCCCTTGTGGCTGTAGTGATCATCCCCTGCCCCAAAAAACTCTCCAAAACCCATCATACCTGGGCCTGTATCAGCATCATACCATTGCTCTTGTTTGAAGGTGGTCGTCCTCTCCTCTCCCCCCAAGATTGTTGGGATGCAGCACCTTTGTTCCTTCTTGACCCAGAGGAGGAGCTGACCTGGACCCCCTTTTTGCAAGAAGGGATTGTTGTCCTTCATGCTTCTGTTGGACAGAAATCCATCCCTCTGAGTCTCTGATAGGGGTGTGTATAAGGACGCTATAGCCATCCATTTTCATTGTAGTCACTGTAGCGACTCCTTTCCCTCGATGTCCCTTTTCCTTGCTGCTTGTCTTCGGGTGGCTGGTTCTGAGGAAAATGATCCCTACTATGGACCTTTTAAGGAGGAGAGGGATGAAGATAGTGAATGGATGCCCGATGTGCTTGAGGGATGAAGAATCTGTGGACCGTCTCTTGCTAAATTGTAAATTAGCTCAGACTATATGGATGGCTATTATAGGAGGGTTTGGTTGCTGTTGAGCCCTTCCTCAATCTCTCATCGAGCTTTTCCAAGATTGGAAGGTTCCAATTGGGGACCCTAGAGGCACAATGATGTGGCGATTGTCTTTTCTGGTGGTTATCTGGACGATTTGGAAGGAAAGAAACTCAAGATGTTTTGAAGGAATTGCAGTTAGTGAAAGCAGACTGGTGGAGAAATCAAAGTTTTTAGTAGCTTTTTGGGTGTCTATTCTCTCTTTTTTTAAGGGATGCTCCTTAGATCAAATTGTGTATCATTGGAAAGAGGTGGCCTTTTCTATAACAGGGCCTTAGATGGCTGCTGTTAAGGTTTTTTGGTGTTTTGTTTTCTTTTGCTTTCTGTACTTTTCTTTTGTACTGTTTGCTCTTTTAATGAAAGTAACCATTCAAAAAAAAAAAAAAAAAAAAAAAAAAAAAGAGTAATGATTCTTTCATTACGCGGAACTACAAAGTTATTGAGTGAAAATGCTTAAAATGGCAAACGAAAGAAAATGTAGGTTAGTCTGCCCCAAATGTTATCTCGAATCACGTCTCTTTCTTGTAAGACTGAGGACGGTAAATTAATAAATCCAAAAAAAAAAAAAAAAAAAAATCAAATCGCACCATCTCTGTAATAGGTAAATGCCTCCTTTTCTCCTAAAGTTGTTGGAAAGGTTTTACACAAGTATCTGTTGTGGTAGATCCTTGAATTAGATGAAGCTCATGAGCAAGATCAGCTCTCACTTGATTCACCACCACTTGAAAAGACTTTTTTTTTTTGTTGAAAAAAGTGACTTTTATTGCACAAAGACTTTATAGTATAAGAGGGCTAAAACGACCAAAAAAGCCCTTACAAAAACACGGGGAAAGCTGTACACCAACAAAAAGAAAAGGAACTTAAGTAGGGCAAGAAATGAGCAAAGAAGGTTTAAAAACTCCATCTTTTGCGAGTTTATCCGCCTCCGCATTTGCTGATCTCATAATGTGAGTGAACGAAACGTTCAAATCACTTGACCACTAAAGCATCTCTTCAATAATATCTGTCAGATACCACGGAGGTGAAGAAGACCATATAACACAAGAAGAGTCTCCTTCTACAAGGATTCGTTGAGGTTGAAAGCGGGAAGCTTCTCGGAGACCAATGTGGAAGGCAAGTAGTTCCGCTTTGTTGATTGAACAAACACCTGTTGGGCCGGAGTATTTCTTTTTTTCCATGAGGATCAAATTGCCGCTAAGTACTAGAGCTTCCACATGACCCTTCCTCTTTTAGAGCCAACTCCTAATCTCCAAAAGTCAAACAAAGTAGGGATAGAATTTGGCTGAGGGCCACAAGAATGGAACCAAGCCACAATAATGGAACCAAGACAAAATAGATCTCCAAATGCACTGGGCAAGGGGACAATTAAGAAGCAAATGGTCTATAGATTCCGCACTAGCGAGGCACATTGACCATGCATTAACTACAATCACTTTTTGTCGATGTAAGTTGTCCATTGTTAGTATCCTACCAAGCAATGCAGTCCATCCAGAAGCTATTACTCTAGGTGGTGCTTTCATGCTCCACAAGATGCTCCAAAAAGAATGGCTCTCTACCACCACTTCAGACATTGAAGAGAAGAAGACGCCGAAAAAAGGCCATCAAAGAAAGCCGTCTAGATTCTTTTGTCTTTGCCCTCCTTAGGGATGAAGACACTCCCAAGGATAGCTAGCATAGAGCAAAATTGGGACTCCTCCACCTCTTTAAAATTTATTCTAAACGTAGGCCCCTAGTTGATTTGATCACCTTTTCTCTCCATACATTTGATAACTTTAGCTTCCTGGTTAGTAGCACAGTTGAACAACTCTGGAAAGGTATATAGGCCAGTGTGTTCTCCCCAACCCATAGATCAGTACAAAAACAAATTTTGTCACCCCTGCCCACTCGTAACCTTACCTGCTTCATATACACCTCCTTTGTTGCAAGAATGCCTTTCCACAAGCCGGACGAATAGGGAGAAGGATCTTGAACGAACCAACCATTTCTAGAGATGTCATATTTAGTGGCCATAGCCACTTTGTTTCATCTCCTATCCTCCATAGCCATTTACCAAGAAGAGCTGAATTTTACTTCTTTATTGCTCTAATCCCCATTCCTCCTTCCTTTTTTGGCTTATACACTTGAGACCACTTGATTAAGTGGAATTTTTTCTTCTCCTTTCCATGCCATAGAAAGTCACGTTGCATTTTCTCAATGCGGTTCATAACTTCCGCCGGGCATTTAAAAAGGGACATGAAGTAAATTGGCAGATTGGTCAACGCAGCTTTAATTAAAGTAACTCTCCCACCAAGCGGCAAGTATTTTGCTTTCCAAAGGGAGAGCTTCTTCTCCATCCTCTCTAGCACTGGAGACCAAAGGGAATTAGTGGATGTCCCACCACAAAGAGGAAGGCCCAAGTAAGTGGATGGGAGCGTTACAGCCTTGCATCCAAAGATGTTAGCCAGCCTATTTAGTTGATCTTCATTCACCTTGATACCAATCAACTCACTTTTGAAAAAATTCACCCAAAGATCTAAAACAGCTTCAAAACAGAAAAGAATAGCTTTGACATTACGAAGTTGGTCTTCAGTAGCATTGCAAAATAGAAGTGTGTCGTCTGCAAATTGGAGGTGGGAAATCTCCAAATTGGTATTGGTTGGCCGAAAGCCTTCGAAAAGGTTTGCATTGACTCCCGCATGCAACATGTGACTAAGGGCTTCTCCAATGATGACAAATAAAAAGGGGGAAAGGGGATCCCCTTGACGAAGTCCTCTAGATGCAGAAAAGAAACCTGTTGGAGAGTCATTGATAAGGGATTGAAAAGCTAGCTGAGCTCAAACATTCCAAAATCCACGACCTCCATTTTACTCCAAAACCCATCTGTCTCATTTAGTATTGGAGAAAATCCCAATCCACCCTATCATAGGCCTTCTCCAAATCTAGTTTACAAATGAGGTCGGGCCTCTTCTCATTCTTTCTAGAGTGGATGCATTCATTTGCAATTAGGACCCCGTCAAGGATTTGCCTCCCATACACAAAAGCACCTTGAGCCATAGAAATTATCTTGGGGAGAACTTTTTTTATCCTTCTAGCTAATACCTTGGCCAACACTTTGTGGATGGAGCCGATGAGGCTTATGGGTCTAAAATCTTATATGCTTTCAGCTCCGAACTGTGAAAGAAGCCCCAGTGTGCTTTGAAAGTTTACCTCTTGCATGAAACTTTGTCATAAACTCCATCACATCCACCTTTATGTCCTCCCAAAAGCGCTGGAAGAAAGCTAAAGGGAAACCGTCTGGTCATGGCACTCTCTCTCCCTTCATATTGAAAACTGCTGCCTTCACCTCCTCTTCATCAAAACCCTTTTCAAGCCAGTCTGAATCAGATTCGTCTAGTGGTATGAACTCCAAATTATCAAGGGAGGGACGATCCCAGTCTTCTTTAGTGAAGAGGTTTGCATAAAAGTCTACCACATGGCCTGAGATTCCTCTTTGCTCTCTAATCTTTGGTTGCCATCCAGAAGTGTGGAGATTCTATTTGTTCGGTTCCTGTGGGAGGCAAAACTGTGAAATTTTTTGTATTCATATCCCCCTCCTTCAGCCACAAAACTTTGGATCTTTGCTTCCATTTAATTTCTTCTTTCCTTGCTTTACACTGGAATTCATCTTTAAGCTACTGATGGAGATTAAGATCAAACTCTGATAGAGGTCCAATTTCTTCCTTAGAGTCAATCTCCTTAATACCATGCAACAGATCAGCCATAATAGTTTCAATTGTCTTAACAGTGTTCTTTTACCCAGCCTTTGATATTGCCTTTAAGGTTTCGAAGCTTTGATGCTAACCTGAACCCTGCCCAACCTTGAATCTGAAAATCAGACCACCACAAGCGAATGAGATCAGAAAACCCTTTTTCTTCAAGCCACATCAATTCAAAACGAAAAGGCCTTGGTCCCCAGTACTCCAGCCTTGAGTCTAAAACAATGAGACAATGGTCAAATGTTGGTTTTGGGAGTGCCACCTGAATTGAATGAGGATGTAGGTTGGCCATTCCCCTGAAATCAGAAATCTATCCAACCGAGACATAATGGGTGGCTCCTGGTGGTTAGACCACGTGAAAGAAGCCCCGTTTAGTTGCAAATCTAATAGACTGTGGCTGTTTATCCAATCTGAAAAGGCTGTCATCTCTGGTGGTATCTTGCATCCACCTAGTTTTTCTTCTGGCGATCTGATAATATTGAAATCTCCCCCAATGCACCATGGGCCATTCCACTTGGCTCTAACTGTGTCTAACTCCAGAAATCAGTTCTTCTTTGATTAGCATTTGGACCATAAACAACCGACATTATTCATTCTTTATTATTTTCCAGGTCTTCAAAGACAACTGAAACAGAGGATACTCCCACCCACTGATCTTTAGAGTTGACCTTACGGGTATCCCATAACAGAAAAATGCCCCTTGAGGCACCTGCCGCCTTCAAGGTAGCCCAGTTTATGTGTTTACTTCCCCAAATGTGCTTTACTATCCTCTCCTCCCCCGAATTAATTTTAGGCTCCTGAAATAGCACCACAGCAGCTTTCTGGTTGCGAATTACCTACTTTACCACTGCTCTTCGCTCCGAGCAGCTGAGACCCCTAACATTCCATGATAATATCTTCATCGGCGACCTTTGCATAGCACCTTTGAACTCTAGATATTCTGAATGGAACCCATTCCAACTGCTGACCTGCCCGTGCTCTTCTCATAATTTATCGAACTCCTCAGACCCTCTAGTTCTCTAACAACCCTTTTCTTAGACCTCTCCTCTTCTCTGGCAATGGTATTAATCCTGTTGCGCCCCTGAGCAAATTCAATCATTCTTGCCCCTGACCAGTCCGTCTCATTGTTTCCGACTGTAACACCCACAGCTTTCCCACAAATCATTATCTTAGAATTCAACCATTCACTTGAATTAGACTCACCAGATATGGAGGAATCCGCCACTCCTTTCTTGATTTTGTTCACAGTCATAGCTACTTGCTTCGCTGTAACTGGTGGACTGGACAATGACGGAATTGGCGTACAGTCAGCTTTACTTTTACGCTTCCCACGATTTTTCACCACTGAAATCCAGCCCTCTTGTAGATTCTGATGAAGCTTTTGGGTCCCTAAATGTTTAGAATGAAGGTCATCGACCTCTGTTGAAGGTAGATAGCCCAGTGGGGAGACAGAGTTTACATCGAAGATCATTGAAGCCCTCTCAGCTTGATCTTCGTCAAAAAACTTCGTCGCAGTGGAGTAGTGCATCTTTCCAGCCTTGTTACGTCTACTCGATCCCTCCTGTTCATCGATGTTTGGGGTTTCCTGCATTGAAATCATAGGTCTTCTGTTTGACTGAGATCCGCTCCGGCCTGCCCTTGTAGATCTTGAACTGGACTGGGGCTGTGGTCATCCGCCGTCTCCTTCGCTATCGGGATGTCTATCGTCTCTTTCACCATCGTGAGAGAGAGAGCATCTCCGCATTCCTTTGCCCTAGCATCTGATGAATTGGGTTGGTATAACTTTCCCCTTTCGAAAGAGGTATAGACTTTGGTCTTTATATTTGAACTTGAGAATTTAAGTGATGCAGGACCATGAAAGCTAGCCTAATATGATGAATTTGAGATCAAATAACAATTAGCACTCACCAATTAAATTATAGAATAATGCTCACTCTACCCTAAGTTGCGCAGAATTCCAAATTAGTAATTAAGAGCCAATGCAAAGCCTAATCAAAATCCCACAAATGGTTGTCCTTCAATCTTGATTGAGGTTCCCAATCTAAGACTCAATGTCCACTAGCCTGGGGATCACCATATATAGTCATATTATTCTTGATCCTATCAAGGATTTCAAACAAAGGCCAGGCTCAAATTGGGAAGTTTTAACAAGTTGTTAGGGTTGGAACCAAAGGGATTTTAGTCGTTTTTAGCAATATTGCAAAACCAGGAAACTAGAAACTGGATCTAGATGGTGAACTAGGATTTTACCATGCCAGAGAAGGGCTTATAGGGTTCAGCCAAGGCTATGGAGAGCCCTAGGGTGCTCAACCTATTAAAGGAATCCAAGGGTGGGTTCACGATTTAAAATTAGACTCCCTTAATTGGCTGAGCACCCCATGGTCTCTGTAGACTTTGCTGAACCCTATAAGGCCTTCTTTGCAATGGTAAACTCCTAGTTCATCATCTAAATCTGGTTTATGGTTTCCTGGTTTTGCAATATTGCTGAAACCAACTAAAATCCCTTTAGTTCCAACCCTAACAACTTGTTAGAACTTGCCAATTTTAAATTGTGCCGTGCAGAACATGTTTGGCATCATTATTTTAAGCTGTTCCGCTGAGAATATGCTCCGTGGAACTTGTTTGGTAATATTATAATAATTTTGTTTTAAGGAACGGAATCAAGAGAATTATGTTAGGCAACACTATTGAGCTTAATCCATTTTTGTTGCAGATAGGACCCAGTACCCACCTTTGCAAATTACAACATGGTACCCACCTTTAGAAATTAGAATAGGGGCCACCTTCATAAGATTTACAATGTGGGCCCACCTTTCGTGATTGTGAACATGTGATCCACCTCTAGGAATTGCTAAGTGAGACCACCATTTGTGATTGTGAACATGGGACCCACCTTTAGGAATTATGGAAATTGGGGTCCACCCGGTAGAAATTATCATGTAAAGCCCACCATTTGGGTCATTTAAAAAATTTTACGAGGTCATTTTGTCCAAAACATTAGTAAATTTTGCATTGTCCATCTCTATCTGCTTTAGCTAAAAAAGAACTTCTAAAATAAGCAGGCTCCCTCTATTTAGATGATCTCTATCTTTAAAGATGATGATCACTTAACTTTTGACAAGATTAAAATTCTCTTTTTAAGTCTTCATGTTCTCTTTTCCTATTCTTAGAGGCTTCTTTTCTTTGCTTTGTAATTTGTATAGTAGCCTGTTTGCCCAGGCGACCTATTCTTTTGAGCCTTTTTGGCTAATTATTTTGGGGGCCTTTGTCAGGCCTATGTAATTCTTTCTCCTCTCATATATCCAATTTTTATTATGTGAAAAAAAAAAGAGGAAACTTGATGCATGAGAGAATTAAAAAGAAATCAATAGATAACATAAAACCCAAAGAATAAATGACAATTTTATTTTAAAGAACTTTGGCAAGAATCTACGAAAATGAAAATGGAGACTGGATTTTTTATATTCAAATAAAAATAAGTAATGCCATTAATAACAAAAAATGAGGAAACAAGGATAAACTAAACGGTAAAAAATGAAAAATGCATAACCTATATTTTTGTGAACTTAAACGAAAAATGAGTCTCGAAAGAATAAAGAAAAACCTATTGTTAAAGTAAGAAATATTACTCAAAGGCTATCATCACCTAAAAGCTTAAATGATAGGAACATTATCAAAAATTTAAGTGAAAAAACACTAAAAGACATAGATAATGACCATAGTGCCTTAAATATAAAAGCTTCAATACAATTGGAGTTTCCTATTGAAGTTCTATCATTTTTTATTTCTTATGCCAGCGGGTCAACTTTTTAGGGATTTTTCCAGCCAAGTCAGTATTTGAAATGGTAATTATACTTACCAAACGTGTTTTCCACGGTCTTATCTCGTGGGAACATAAGAACATCCCATTGGCATGATGCCAAACACGCCCTAAGCTTTCTTAGGTGCCTAATCATTTCTACCTTTGCTCCCATTCTGTCGGTCTTACATGGTTTTAAGCTTTAGCAGGTGCACGCATTTGATATTCTCTTCTCCAACCAAAGGGAAGGTCCTCTAGATGCTGTTTACTACATTCACCCTTCCTTGGGAATGCTGAGTTCAAGATTTACTAAGTTGGCAAATTTTGCTGCTGCTTTATATTCCCTTGTGGAGGGATAAATAGTTCTTTTATTATCACTGAGGGTGGGATAATGGTCAGAACTTCCATATTGCTTATAGACACTAGATCTATTTGAAAGAAACAGAGAGTGATCAATGGTTATTTCCTTAAAAGTGTTATGTGCAGGGTCTTTTATTTAGATTGAGAAAATAGGGGCTGATTTGTAAATACTGAGCAGTAGTGTTTTTTTTTTTTGAAAAAATAAGAAATAGTATATATATGTTTTGTTGGTCATCTAATTAAGTGGGCAACCTCTTTCTTTATCAAATCTTATGAGATAAAATAGGGCGCTTAATGTAAATTCAGAAAAGGAACACTATGAACAGTAGGGTTCTTTTTTGTAATTCTGGAAGATAAGAGATAATATAAATATGATATATTTGTCGTCCAAACCTAGATTGAATGACCAACCTCTTTCCTTCTCAAAATATGCTATCATCTTTTCTCCTTTCTCTTTTCTTTCCTTACCAAAAATCTTTAGTTTTTCAGACCCTTCCCTACAGTACCTTACATCTTTAGATAATTAGATTAGAAAATCCAATTTCAAGAACTATTTTAATTAAAGGAAAGTGGTAGGGTGTAGAACAGGTAGAGATTGCAACAACAAGGAGCAGAAATAGAGATGCCTTCCCCAGTGAGATTTTTTGTTAGTGGAAAATATTTTTATTGCCGAATAAACCTTTTTCCTATATGAAATTACTTTGCGCTCAGATACACTAGAACTTCTTTTCCTCATTATGTTCACTTGTAGTTGTACTGCTTCTATGTCCTAAGTTTGTTTCTTGTGGTTCCTACGAAGTTTATTGTGAATATCAATGGTTGAAACAGATTAGTGAGTTCTTTGGCTTGGCTTGTTCCACGTCGAACTATGTTTCTTTTAATATGGAAGAGAATATCGGTTCAGATTCAATTTACATGCACACTTATTCATACAAATATTAAATACTTATTCACAATGAGGTGTCAAAATGCTTTGCATGACACCCTCATTGCTTTTCCTCTACAGCTTCTTCAAAATTATAAAGTCCATTTTGTGCCGGGCTGGGATTGCCATGGTCTACCTATAGAACTGAAAGGCAAGTGTTTCATATTATTTTTAGCTAGTAAATCATTTGCTCGTGGATTGTGTGTATTATTTGTTGCTCTTGCTCTTGTTTTTTTTATCCAATGGCTGGTACTGCTCTATTTGTTTGTTCCTGGAGTCATTCCTCTTTGTTGTACATCTTGTTTATGCCCACTTTCATGAATAAGATGTAGTTATCGATAACAAAGATTATAATTGACAAAATCCTGTGCCACAGTTTGCACCACATTGTAACACCTTAACCTTTAAAAAAAAAATTCAAAAGAAGGTTAATTAGTATACTTTAACTGCTGTTTATTGAGCCTTTTGTTGTAATGTTGTCACTTGTCGTGATCTCAAGGGGAAATGCTGAATAGAAAAGCAAAACCAGGAAAAATATAATAGAAGTCGCAAAGAAACTCCCTTGAATCTTTCTTGCTCCTGAAAATTCAAAGATTATATAGGCATAAGATCCATTCTGTTTAAAAAGGGTGAAAAAATGCATAGCCCTGCTCCTACAAACAGTAGACGTGCTCCCTAAAAATGTGAAACCGCATTTATTTGAGTTCAAAGTTTGTGTATAGACCTTTGGGAGATGGTAAATATCACCCCTCCTGCAAGATGATGTCTACACAACATCATCTGGGGTCCACTCAACTAAGTCTGACGGTGTCTCCTCCAATGCCTTTGGTTCCATGCCAAGGTTGGTGGTGATGTCTTCTACAGAGCCAAGGGTAACAAGGTAGAGCAAGTAAGCAAATAAAATAACATTGTCATGCTGCATCAATTATAGAATAAAATAGACTAGCAAAATTTTGAGTATCTAGGCATGTTTGTGCAATAAATAGATTGACATCAATGAATCATGCAAGGCAAGTCTGGACAAGTATAAACTAGCAAAATGGCAATCCACATGAGCTCATTCTCTCAACTGCACGGTTACAATCAACATGTCGATTCCGAGAGCTAGATAATATATATAATAAATAAGGGTATCATAGGCAGTGTTGAGAAATTCGTTTCGGATGTTGTTTCTGACAAACTCAAAAACGGATGAATGAAAATAAGCTTCAGAATTTGTATTCTCTGTTTGTTGTCTCCTTTGGAGATCGACCCTTAATTTATAAGTATATACATGCCTTTAATCAAGGTACTAAGATAGGAAAGGAACTAATTACATCAATTAGGGTAACTAAGTTAGGAAAGCAACTAAAGAAAGAAATATGCACAACTATCTAATATTGACACAATGCAAAACCATGTGAGATGTATGGGCCCATAGATGAGTTGGGCTTTGGGCCTGTTTAACACCCTCCCTCAAATTGATGCGGGAGAATCAACGAGCATCAATTTGCCAACCAAGAACTGATGGCGTGGTCGTGGAAGACCTTTGGTGAGAATATCAGCAATTTGAAGATCAGTGGAGACATGCGGAAGGCTGATGACACCACGTTTAAGTTCATCACGTATGAAGTGACAATCAACGTCGATGTGTTTAGTGCGTTAATGAAAAATTGGATTTTCAGTAATGCGAATTGCACTCGTATTATCTGCATAGAGGGGGGTAGCTCCGTTTGCTGGAAAACCAATATCAGAGAGCAGACCTCGGAGCCAAAGAATTTCGGAGCAGGCAGCAGACATGGCTCGGTACTCAGCTTCGGTAGAGGATTTGGAAACTTTTTCATGTTTCTTACATTTCTAGGAAATCATACTATCACCCAAAAACATGCACCATCCGGTCGTCGATCGGCGAGTATCCGGACAGCCAGCCCAATCAGCATCTGAATAAGCTTGGAGAGATAGAGGATTGTTCGATGGAAAAAACAACCCGCGAGTCGGTGTGCGAATAAGGTACCGAATGATGCGGCGAACAGCAGCCAGATGAAGGTGACGAGGAGCATTCATGAATTGACTCATGAGGTTGACGGCATAGGAGATATCAGGACGAGTGATCGTGAGGTAGATCAAGCTACCAACCAACTGTCGATATGGGGTAGGATCTGAAAGAAGGTCACCCTCCTCTTTACTGAGTTTGACATTCAATTCGACCGGCGTATCAACGGGAGCTGAAGCAGTAAGGCCGGCCAAGGCAATGAGGTCAACCGTGTATTTGTGCTGATTGAGTACTATACCTTTAGTCGATTGATGAACTTCAAGACCAAGGAAATAGTTTAAGGGGCCGAGATCCTTCATGTGAAAGGTCTTACGAAGAGAAGCTTGGAGTGCCTGAATCATATGTGCATTGGGACCAGTAATTACAATGTCATCAACGTAGACCAGTAGCACAGTAATCCCAGACGGAGCATGATGTAAGAACATAGAAGGATCATACTGGCTCGGATGAAAATCCAAACGGAGAAGAGCATCTTGAAATTTCTCAAACCAGGCACGAGGAGCTTGCTTCAGACCATAGAGTGAGCGACGGAGTTTGGCAACCATACCCTTCTCGGAGGAGTGCCCCTGAGGCAGACGCATATAAACGTCTTCCTTGAGATCACCATGCAGAAATGCATTTTTTACATCCATTTGATAGAGAGGCCAGGACTGAGATGCAGCAACAGCAAGAATTAGGCGTACGGTGGTCATCTTGGCGACGGGAGCAAAAGTTTCATCATAATCAATGCCATATTCTTGCCGATTTCCAAGAGCGACAAGGCGAGCCTTATATCGATCTAAAGTGCCATCTGATTTTAACTTAAGTGAAAAAACCCACTTACAACCAATGGGTTTGACACCCACAGGAGACGGGACAATATCCCACTTATGATTTTGCTCTAAAGCCTCCAATTCATCTTGCATAGCCTTGTTCCAACATTTATCCTGTACAGCCTGAGAATAGGATTGGGGAATGGAAGAAGAGGACAAAGTGGCCATTAAGGAAGTATGGGAGAACCCATAGCGGTCGGGCGGTACTGAGATGCGAGTGGAGCGACGTAATGAAGGATGTCCTGAAGGACCAAGTGCCGGAGGTGGACCGGATGCCGTAGAAAGATCAGGAGGGGGATCCCTGGGAGGCGCTTCTCTGTTCCGTCTGTGATACACAAAGTTAGGATGAAATTGAACAACTGACGAGGTGTCAGAAAAACCAGGTAAAGACACAAAAGAGGAGTCAGGAGGATCAATGTGTGTTTGAAAAAAATATTGTTGTTCAAAGAAAACGACATTTCTAGAGGTACGTAAACGACGAATGTGAGGGTCATAACAAATGAACCCTTTCTGGAAGGGCGCATAACCTAAAAACACACACTGAGCTGATTGTGCAGTTAGTTTTGTTCTCTCAGAAGGAGGCAAGTGTACAAAGCAAGTGGAGCCAAAAACATGAAGATCATCATAGGATGGAGAGGTCTTGTACAATCGGTAATATGGGCTTTGATTCTCAATGGAGGTGGATGGCATACGATTGATAAGATGAATTGCTGTAGCCAGTGCCTCAACCCAAAAACGGGTAGGAACCGATGATTCAAGAAGAAGGGAACGAGTGACATCAAGGAGATGTCTATTTTTCCTTTCAGCGATTCCATTCTGTTGTGGAGTATAAGGACAAGATCTTTGAGAAATAATGCCTTTGTTTTGCAAAAACCGTTGAAAATCGGAGGACACATATTCCCCGCCTGAATCAGATCGCAAGATTTTAATGCAAGTGGAAAATTGATTCTCAACATAAGCTAAAAAGATTTTAAAAACATTAAAAACATCAGATTTTGAATGCAGAAAGTAGACCCATGTGAACCGACTGAAATCATCAATAAAAGTCACAAAATATTTATAGTGAGCGTGGGAAAGAGCCGGAGCAATTCCCCATACATCACTATGAACTAAATCAAAACACTGAGTGGTGAGTGAAGTGGAATGAGGAAACGGAAGAGTTTTGCTCTTTCCCATTTTACAAGTAGCACAATCAAAAGGCACACAAGAAGATAAACCAATAGATTTATTTAATAAACCAGAATTTAACATAAGGGACAAAGCCTTGGAATTAGGATGTCCAAGTCTATTATGCCACAATCGGCAATTATCTCTAAGAGAAAAACAAAACACATTATTGTCAAATTGATTTCTAGAAAATTTAGAAAAATCCAGCGGAAACAAGCGTCCACACTTAGGCCCCCTCGCGATCTCCTTTCCGGACATCTGGTCCTGCACAACACAACCAGAAGAAGAAAAAGAGATGTTACATTTATTTTAACAAGCTGCCCGACTGACAAAAGGTTGGAAGTTAAATTAGGACACAGATAAACATTTTTTAATGGAATGGGACCAAGGATGTCACCAACAACAGTAATGGGAATATGGCCCCCGTTAGCAGTGTGTATTTGAAGAGGGCCATTGTAGCTTTGCACATTAGAGAGTGGTACACTGGAAGATGTCATATGATTAGAGGCCCCGGAATCAAGAAACCAAGTAGAAGATGGAGGGGATGTACCTGAGAGACCAAAAGCAGAGAGGGCATTGACAATCATCTGTTGAACTAATTCAGGAGTGAGAGAAGATGAGGGCCCAGGCTGTGAGGGTGCAGATGTAGGAGCAGGTATATCCAAAGAAGCAACATACGCATGCGGAGGCGGATACTGTGGAGTCAGAGACTGTGGTGATGGACGTTGTGGACGACGGCGACATTCAGAGATGATATGTCCCGACTTTTTACAGTAATTGCAGACCTTCTGTTTGCATTGAGTTGCAATGTGCCCAAATTTTTGACAACTGTAACACTGTGTTTTGCTCAAGTCTCGAGGCAAAGGCTGAGAACCCTTATTTGCCGAGAACGCGACAGAATAGGTTTCCGTCTTTTGTTGGGTTATATGAGCGGAGGTCGCAATCCGCTGTTCTTCGCGTAGGAGTTCATTCAAGCATACATCCAAGGAAGGTAATGGCGTCCGATTCATCAGAGCAGATCGGATACTTTCATATTCATTCCGCAGTTTCATCAAAAACTGATCCCTTTGACTAGAGGCCTGAAGATCTTGAATCACTGTCAATACATTGTCAGCCATATCCGCATACTTAATACTATCGTATTCCGACCACAGTGTACGGAATCCGGAATAGTAGTCTTGTACTGACAAGGTCCCTTGTGCATACTCAGCAATTGCACATTCAAGATGAAACTGACGCGTAGAGTTATCTTGATGATATACTTTCTTCAAATACTCCCACATGGCTTTAGAGGTTGAGTAAGGCTTGAGATTCATTATCAGATGTGGGTCCACAGATCCCAAAATCCAGGATTTGATTTTGGCATCTTTAGTATGCCAAGAGGAGATCTTCTTCTCATCCTCTGTAGGTTTAGGGTCAGTGCCAGAAAAAAATCCCCATAATTCCTTAGCTTCTAGGTAAATTTGAAATTGGAAAGACCAGGCAAGGTAATTCTTTCCCAAAAATTTTATCAAAGTGACCTCAGATTTCTCCATCGTAACTGTATATTGTGTAACAGTGAAAGAAAAAAGACCAAATCTAGCAATAGTTGTGATGAAGCACAGTTCGTGAGTGCAGGAGATGGTGCGGGAATGATCCAACAAGCAATCAGACCAAACAAATCAAGCAGAGAAAAGATGGTGCTGGACAGAACAATAAAATTGAAAAAAACAGCCGCTGACGTCCTTGAATGGAGCCCTAGAGCCTTTACGTGGCCCCCACAGATGGTGCTGGACACTAATCAGGTTCTTGATCTATGAAATCACACAATTTTCGCACCTACTGGAACAAGTTTGAACTTAATCTGCTGAAAATCCAAATTTCTGTACGGTCTTGATCAAAACTTGTGTAAGTTTTTGAGAAATCATGAGAATGATCAAAAACTGACTTGACAGTATTGAAAAAATTCTGAAAAAATCACCAAAATACTTAGAAGACCTAGGCGACCTTGGCTGGAATGATCCTTGATGGAGCTGTGATGATCGCAGGTGGGCCACAGTTGATCTGAGCCTATCGCAGATCCTGGATGGACGTCGATCCCTTGAAAACAGATCCTCTATCTGTTTTTCTACACTAGAGAGAGAGATTTCTCTCTGATTAACTCCTTGAATGATTTCTAATACTGAAGATTAGAACTCCGCTCTGATACCATGACAAACTCAAAAACGGATGAATGAAAATAAGCTTCAGAATTTGTATTCTCTGTTTGTTGTCTCCTTTGGAGATCGACCCTTAATTTATAAGTATATACATGCCTTTAATCAAGGTACTAAGATAGGAAAGGAACTAATTACATCAATTAGGGTAACTAAGTTAGGAAAGCAACTAAAGGAAGAAATATGCACAACTATCTAATATTGACACAATGCAAATCCACGTGAGATCTATGGGCCCATAGATGAGTTGGGCTTTGGGCCTGTTTAACAGTTTCGGTTTGGCCTTCAAACTGAAATAATTCGGGGTTTCGGCGAAACGTTTCGGATTTATATTTCGGAAAAACATAAAATTAAAAATATATAATACATATTAAAAAATATAAAATAAATATCAAAAATATAAAAAAATATGGTATCATACATTTAGTTTCTATATCAAGAAGAAGAAAAAAATACTCTGCCGAGCAGACAAACTGTTGAACCAGTCCAGCAGGCAGCAGTTGAAAAAAAAAAAACAGAAAAAAACATGAATGAGGCCCAGCCCAAAGCCCAGTCCAAAAGGGAGGAAAAAAGGGCAGGAGGGTCCGGATTCTGAATCAGCAGTAGTATAAATAAAAAGCAGTGGGTCACTCAGTCAGGTGGTAATAACCAGAAATAATAATAATTAAAAAAAGAGCAGCATCACTACACTACAGAATAAAAGCAGGACTGCAGAACTGCGGAGAGAAAAAGCAACGACTGCATAGAGAAATGGCAGCGGCACTGCAGAGAGAAAAGTAGGACTGCAGAGAAAAAAAGCAGTAGCAATCTTGATTCTTGAATAAGAAAAAAAACTGGAAGTGAAAAAGCAGAAGAGGAAAGCAAGACAGCACGTGGGTCGAGTAGCAGTGAAGAAGACGACGAAAACAGCTGTCCAATAGCAGGTTTAGGGGGAAAAAAAAAAAACTGGCAGCTGGGTGGAGCGGCAGTGCCTGGCAGCAGCTGGGTGGAGTGGACGACCAGGGCAGCAGCAACAGGTACTTCTTTCTTTCTTTCTTATTCTTCTTTCAAATTTTTTTTTTTTCTGTCAGATGCGCTGAGCTGCAGCAGCCGCATATTTGGCTGCTGCCGCTTCCTCTTCTTCTTCTTTACCGATTCAGCAGACCGTCAGGGCAGCCATCTGTTGGAAGTAGGTGGGCCTCGTGGATAGGTTTTAAAACTTTTGACCCACTTGACGCAGGGATCAAGTATCCATAAGGCTACAAAACCCAATCCAGGATCCAAGAACCTTAAACTCATGATCAAGATCAGTAAAACACTATCTCTAAGATAGCAAATAGCATCACTATGCAACCAAAATAAATCCATAACATACAAGGAAGTAGATTATACCTTTGGAGCTCGATAATGCTCTAATGGAGAAGAAGACAAATTACTTGAACAAGAACTCTTCTTGTAGCGAATTAGGATCTCCAAGACCTTGTCTTCCGCGCTATGACCCGTTTCAGATATCTTTTCTCAAGAAGAATGGTGGGATCTCCAAGAGAAAACCAACTAGAAGCTCTAAAGAAATTAGACGAAGAAACTAGAAGAAGAAGAGGAAGGAGGGAGTGCAACTCTTGCACTACTGGGCGTGAATTCCAAGGTGGACATCCAGGGGTTTTGGTTCCCCTATTTATAGCCTATGCAACCTCCTCTTTCTAATTAAAATAGAAGTCTCACGTCCATAAGAATTAGTAACTATCTTCTTTATAATTATTATTAGAAGTCTCACTTCCATAACAATTAGTAACTTACTATTACCACTATTAGAAGTCTCACTTCAAATTGAAATAGTAACTTTCTAATTCCTTTCCTTTTGAGTTCAAGTAGAATTAGCAATGATCTAACAATTGGGCTAGAGTGGGGACCACTAGGGATTCCATAGAAAGCTGGCTCCAACTGGGACACCCCGACCCCACATCTCATGTGCAGTCTGGGCCCACAGTTAATTGCAAATAACTCAACTATATAAATGCAATTACACTCCAGTCTTAGGAATAAATTACAAAGAAGACCATAAACTTTCCTATTACCATAAGTAGGCCCCTCCATCTATATCCATGGATCAATTGGACTTGTCCACCAAATTAGATCCATATCTTATTATCCTTGAGACCCAATTAATTATAGTGATCATTAGTACCATCCAATTAACTCTTAATTGCGATGGGTGCGCACTTACTAAATCCATTAATTGGCACAAGGGGATAATGTAGATAGATTCCATCTTGACAATTGGATGCTTCCATAGTCCTACTACCACGTACCTAAGACACTGAGGTGTTGACTTACAGTTGGCCTCACTCATTGGTGACTCAAAGCAAATGAGTAGATATAAACTTTAGTTCATTAATGTCTCATGATTGAGAGCCTATTACTAGGAAATTATGAAAGCATGCCATAAAGTATAGATAATGTTTCATAAGGTGCTTCTCATGGTCCTTCAATACATCGAATCTACCAGTACCATGATCCATAATCTTACATTCTGATGATATCTCATAGTGATCAAAGTGCTGTAACCTTATTATATGAAATACCCAATCTCATCACCGGTTGTGAATCAATTTAAGTATTGGATTTGTGACATGTCTCCCATATGTGGATCTCATCCACACGTGTCACATCTAATATACTTGTGGGCTCCGATTCATCTCATGAATCATCATGTCATTTGTATTGGTTATGTGTAAGAAAGTAATAAAACACCATTCATCTCATGAAAGTAAAGCATGATTATATTGATAAATAATGAAATAAATCAATTTATTACGTCATCCACTAGATTGAGACCATATAATCTAACACCATCTTCATTCTTTTTCACTTCATCAAAGGAAAGGGGAAAGGGGCTTTGGGCTAGGGTTTTTACTTTTACCTTTTAAGTTAGAAAAATTATGTTTTACCCCCTTTAGTTTTTTTCCTTTGAGTTTTAAGTTAAAAAATTATGATTACCACCGTCATGTTTTATTTTTTTCTATTTTAAGGCGCTTTACAGAATTCGGATGAACTTCTGAAATTCACCTAGTTCGGCCGAATCACTCCATTTCGTTCCGAATTTTGGAAATTCGTTCTAATTGATTTGAATTCTGGAACGAATTTTTTCCAAAGTGGTATTTGGTTCGGTAGAGGGACCGAACCAAAATTATTCCGGAAATTCAGATGAAACGAAACGAATTTCGTAAAACTGATCACAGGTCTCCATAAGGGAATCTATATATGTGGCCATCAAGTATGTTTGAGTATGGTACAGGAGGACATAGTCACTCCCAAGCGAGGCTAGGTTGCAGCTAGCATAAACAAGGCTAAATCCACACCAAGTTGGGTTCGATTAGAATGCAATCGAAGCTAATTGGTGCTGAAATGAGAATCAATGGCAACTCTATCGGACACGGTACTAGGTAGGCTACAACATACCTACTTCTTTAACGAGCTACATACATAAGGGGTGTAGCGCTAAACTTCCAAGTCCTTCTAGCTCTAGCTCATCATGGTGAACCAAGTAAATGAAGAAATATAATAAGTCCATTACAACAAGGGTTACTAGTCTATCTAAGTTCAAGTTACAAGTCCATCACATTATGATATCAAGTATGGACAAATACCGATGCATGTGCAAGTCATGCGAGTAATGAAATACAATAGGACACATATCATAAGACAATGGAAGTCAAAGACATGAACAAAAACCAACCCAGGGCTCAGATTGACCTTGGACAATGCTAACCAACCTTGCGTAGCCTTAGGGTTCCTGATGTCTACGTTGTAATATACCTTGGCATACTGAAGTTAAGTGACATCAAAGGCTTTAAACCTTCACACACTTGACCTAGCATTGGCCTCAACAAACTCAAGGCAATCCGTAGGTGAATGTCAGCTCAAACACCACCTACAATGGTTTCACAAGTGAATTACAATGGGGCATGGTCAATGGGTCCTAGACTATAGGTTGAAAAGTCCCCTAAACAAATGAAATCTAGGAAGCCACGATTAGCCTTCGGAGCTCCATGGTTAGCTGTATATGCTTTACGGGTTAGCCGTGGGAAGCTCTACGATTAGCCGATATAAAACTTACAGCTAGCTGTACTTCAAAAGCCCTGAATTTCACCCCTTTGGAATTTGTAACCATAAGAGAACCACGACAAGCTACTTGATACCTTACGGCTAGCTATAGAGGGCGCTCGGTTAGCCGTAAGCTTGATTTCTACAGGCCGAACTGAATTGATCTATTTTATGGGAAATTTAAGTCCAAACCCCAAATCGTACAAAACTCCATCATCTAAAGGGTTTTCTAGGTCCAATCGATCATATTCAACACCTAATTCTATCATATTAACCATTAACAATCCTATTAACATGTAATTAACATCAAGAAGCACAAACGAGCTTGAATTAGGGTAATCTAGAGTAGATCCATCAACAATTCAAGGAAAACTAGCATGCATGTTATGTAATTATAGATGTTTACTTGTCTCAGCTCAAATTTAGGTGAAAACTCTCCAAGATCTTCAAGTCCTCTCAAGACCTCTAGTTATTTTCGAGGAATTCCCCAAATCTAACCCCAAATAGAGCCCCTACACCACAAACAAAAGGAATTGAGCTTAAAAGGGTTTGCATGCAAAGATCCTAGCGAGTGGATTGTACAATTAAGTAATTGCTCACCAAAAGAGATCAAACTAATAGAATTAGAGAGGGGAAGGAGATCTTGATGAAGAAGGTGACAATCAAGGCTGTAAGAAGCTTGGATTGCCAATCTCTAGCTTGAATTTGATGAAGTCCTTTCATCTCTTGAATGCAAGGAAGGAGAGGAGACAGGAGAGAAATAGAGAGAGAGAGAGCTTTGTTGTAGGAGAGGGGAAATGAAATGAAATTTGGTGAGAGTTGGGTTTGTATAGTTTAAGTGAATTTTAGTATTTACAAGTAAGTCAATGATTTTGGTTCCAACAAAAGGATGATATGTAGCAAATGAAGGTGCCCCAAGCCCCCAACACAACTTCCCTTGTCCAAAGAGTCTTAAGATCTCCAAGATTCTAAAATTGCAACCAACCTCCACACTCTAAAAGGTTTACGAAAAGGTCCTTCAAGGTCTCCAACTAGGTTCAAACTCCCCAAAACCATCTAATCTCTAATCCGACCCCTGGAAAACTAGTTAATTACTCACTAATCACTATTAATTAGCAACTAATCACATAAACAAGGAACGGGACCTTACACGTGAGGCTGCACTGCTTTTCTTATTGATTAACTGGCCGTAGGCTCCAATATTGAGGTGTCACAACTCACAATTAGTTGTGAGGAAAGTAATTGAAGTTTTATGTTCTTTTTGAGTTCATGCGAATCCTTATTTTCTGTGTTCTTTGCTTCATGGTGTAGTCATTGTGCTTGATCCCATTGCATTTTGTCTTTTTCCACAAAATTTCAGAGTCATTCCATTTTTTTTTTTTGTTGAGATATCCCTTTGATAGCTGTCTTAAAATATTTCAGTTCTTCAATCAATGGATCAAGATGCCAGAAAGGCACTCACACCATTAAAGTTGCGAGAGAAAGCCGCCAAGTTCGCCAAAGAGACTGTTAATATTCAGAAGAAAGCTTTTAAGGTCATTTCAGATTTTGTTTTCCGTTGTATGGTTTGCATGCTTGTATGCTTTTTCGTTGAATGACAAAGAGGGAACATTGCCTACATTCTCCCTTATCACGTTACACGTAAATACTTATGTGTTGCACCATTGGCTGCATTGTGATAAAGATTCACATGCTTCTTCCTCTTCTTTTTGAACACCTCATAGACCTACTTTTTTCAAGACAAAGAACATGTTTGCTTTATCAAGGCAGAAAATTAAATTTAAACTTCTTTCTTAATTGTTGTCTGCGTTGTGATAGAGCTACACATGCATTTTCCTCTTTTTTGAAAACTGTATAGACCCGTGAGCAGTCCCGATTTGACGCAATAGGACTGTTAAGGGGCCCAAGAATCCAAAAACCAGAAATATTCCAGCATTTACATGAATGTGCATTATGTTAATGATCAGTTACAGCAAGAGCTCTAGCTTTTAGTGAATGACATAATAATTTATATCAACACCCCGCTTTTAATGGGAAGCTGTTCAAATTCGAAATCCAACAGACACACCAGACAGACAAATGGAGTTAACATGCCTCCTAGGGATTTTGAACTCGTGACCTTTGGCTCTAATACCATGTTAATAACCAGTAATACCAAAAGCTCAAGTTGTTAGTGAACATGGTTATTAACACGGTATCAAAGCCAGAGGTCACGAGTTCAAAATGTAGTTGTCAATATCGTTTCGGACTCCATTTCACTCTGGCCTACAACATGTAAAGTTTCGGCCGTTTCTGAATTTCGGCGAAACTGTTGGGAATTACATTTCGGAAAAAATATAACATAATATATATACATATATATATATATATATATGTAAAAACATAAAAGTAATAAATATGGATTTAATCCATTCTAGTAAATTTTTCGGAATTACATTTTGGGAAAATATAAGTAATACAAAGTATGTGTTAAAAAAAAGTTAAAAAAAAATAATTATGTAAAATACCATTTCGGCCGAAATTGACCGAAATTCAAACCGAAAAGTTTTGACTCGAATTTCGTTTCAGCCACTTGACCGAAATGAAAAATTTCGGCCATTTCGGCCAAAATGGTACGAAATTAATAATTATGGTTCAAAACCCCTAGGAGGCATGTGACCTCCATCTGTCTCTCCGGTCCGTCTGCTCTGTCTGTGTGTTGGGTTTCGAATTCGAATGACTTTCCGTTCGATGGGGGGTGTTATATAAATTGTTATGCCGTCCACTAACAACTCGTGCTTTTGGTATTACTGGTTATTAACACAGTAAAGAATAGAAAATTCAGAATTTAAATGGTGAAGGAATAATGCAATTCTGCATCAACCTGCTTCTTTTTTCAAGATAGAGAAAAATGTTTGCTTTAACAATGAAGATAATTAAATTTGAACTTCTTTCTTGAACACTTGCAGCGCTTTGGGGTATGGGGAGACTGGAATAATTCTTATTTGACACTCACTCCAGAATATGAAGCAGCCCAGGTGCTCTCTCTCTCTCTCTCTCCATATATATATATATGTGCGTGTCTGTATGGTAAATGCAACTTTCTTTTGTCCTCTCCCTGCTGTCCTCAATATTGCATATATCAAGCTTTGGCGTATGTTTCAGGTTCCTGTATTCTCCATTAATTTATGTGCATTACCAGCGCTGTTTAAAACAAAGAAGATTGCTTGCAGTGTTTATGATGCTTGTCTGTATGAGATGAATTATTTTGCTGTGATATATATGCGTGCGTGCGTGAACTAAAACAACCACGTGTGGCACGTGATGGTGTCGTCCATCAAGGAGCGAATAAAGCAACAAGAAATACAGAAAACACAAATCATGTTATGGTGTCTCCACCGAATGGTCAATCCACATGCCACCTTCATATTTGTTGGATATTACTTATAGTTGTCTATCGAATGCTTGATGGAAAAAGAAATCACAACAAAAACATAGCACATGTAAAATGTCAGCCCTCTTGCCTCATAAAGTTAAAGGAGTTGTGAATTATATATCTAGGAAAAACCAACTCCCTTGTACATTGCTAGCCATCTGATCTAAGGCTTAAAAAAGGACGGTCCATTTCAAGGTCTTGGATCACATGATTAGTAATGCCCAATAGTGCTGATCTTTACTAGATGGGAAACCAATCACCCCCTTTGAATTTTGTGAGGCCATTGGGCACTGGCAACTTGCCACTATGTACTATATTTGTTGTACGAACATCATAAATCTACCACATGTTGGGCTGGATCAAATACTTTTTTTTCCAACAGTTTCAAACTTTATCGTTCATTTTGGGGTTCCCTATGATCTATAGACTGAGACAGCCTCTCTCTTCATTTTGCTTGGCATGTCTTCTTCATTTTAATTAGTCTTCAATTGACCTTTTTAGGTTTTATTTTTGAACCTGGATCAAAATCTGTCGTAGAACAGGTTGATCAATGGGAACTAGTGATGTAAAGTGCTGCAATGGATTGAGAAAGCTTGACCAATGTCAGGTCAAAGTATGCTTGGTGGAAATTGTAAGAAACCACATACCAACCCAAATGTTTAAGCTGACAGGTGGAAGGCCCATACGGGTATATTAAGACATGTCAAGGCTATTACTTAGGCGATGTGGGATGTGGGACTTCCCAACACTCCCCCTCACGTGCAGGCCCACTTGACAAGCCCATCCATGAAAATTGTTGGGCCTGCACGTGAGGGGGAGTGTTGGGAAGTCCCACATCCCACATCGCCTAAGTAATAGGCTTGACATATCTTAATATACCTGTATGGGCCTTCCACCTATAAGCTTAAGCTTTTGGGTTGGTATATGATTTATTACAAGTAAGACACCATATACCAATGCAAAAGCTTAAGCTGATAGTTGGAAGGCCCATATAGGTACATTAAGACATATCAAGCCTATTACTTAGGCGATGTGGGATGTGGGACTTCCCAACAGAAATGACATTAGTGGTTATAAATAAGGTTGGAGATTGCAATCTACTATGAAAGTTTTTGGTGGGTTGAACGACATAACCCATGAATTTTTCAGGGGATTGAAGTTGAGAATTTGATGTAGGAGGAGGAATATGAGATCTCCTTATGGCTTAGAAATCTCCAAACTTGTGATTGTAGAGTCATATTTGATGGTGAAACTCTTTTTAGAGAAGATGGAAGTGACGAGACAGGAAGGTAATGTTGTGTAAGAGTCTAAGAGATTGAGACTCAACTTAAGACGAAGGATATCGGCCACGTGACTGATACTAGTGCTCCTGTCGGCCGATATGACTAACGCTAGTAATCGTGCCGACGTCAGTCCCTATTGTGCACATCGGCCAATATGACCGATACTATAGGTCGATATGATTGATATTACTTTTACAATTTTGCTACTTCTAGGCTGGAAGGGGGCTAAGATAAGGGGACCCCCTCTCCCCTTTTCTCTTCCTAATTGTAGTTGAAGCGCTGGGAAAAATGATAAAAAAGGCAGTGAGCGCATGACTGTTCGAAAGCTTCAGAGTGGCTAGAAACTCCGCAGCAATCAACCACTTGTAGTATGCTGATGATACTCCTATTCTGTGGAGCAAAAGAAGATCATGTTAGAAATGTTAAAGCCACAATCCTATGTTTTGAAGTAGTGTTAGGTCTAAAAGTCAACTTCTTCAAGTGTGAGGTGATTGGACTAAGAACCGAGAAGTTATTGCTCCTTAAATGTTCAAAAATTTTGGGTTGCAAGATTGGGGAACTACCAGTTTTGTACTTTTAGACATGTCGCTGAACTTGGGGCGGGTAACTAAATATCTATGGAACCCGGTCGTGGAAAGGGTAGAGAGGAAGTTGTCTACATGGAAATCAAATTACCTATCTATAGGAGGAAGGGTAACCCTAATCAAATTTGTTCTCTCGAATCTGCCAGTCTATTGCCTCTCCATCTTTAGATGTCCCGACCTCAATTATAATGAGGCTCGAAAGGTTGCAGAGAGAGTTCTTATGGCATGGCACGAGATCTCAGAAGAAGCTTCAGTTGGTAGATTGGGACTCCATCTGTAAACCGAAGGAAGAAGGAGGCCTGGGAATTAGACCCCTAAAGAAGATGAATCAAGCTCTTCTGGGTAAATGGTTGTGGAGGATTGGAGATGGTTCACAGGGCCTTTGGAGACGGGTGCTGGGAAGGAATTATAGCCTTCCAAGGAATGGTTGGGACGTTTAGGACACCCCCCATTGGAATTCATCTGCTATATGGAAAGGAATCCTCTCGATAGAGAGACTCTTTATGGAGAACATTAGGTACCAAATTGGATCGGGGGAGAGAACCCTTTCGGGTGAAAGGCATTGTGTGCTCAATTCCCAGACCTGTTTAGGTGTGCACAATACAAGGAAGCAACGGTCAGCTCTTATATGTGCACAATTGGAGGCCAGGTGGTTTGGGGTCCCACTTTTAGAAGGAACCTGAAGGATAATGAAGAATCCTAGTTCATTGCTTTCCTTAATTCCCTAAATAGTTTAATCATTCAAAACAGTAGGGTAGATGCTAGGGTGTGGATAGCCTCTAAAAATGGATCCTTTTCATTGTCCTCTTTCTTTAAGGCGATCCTAAGCAATCCCAGGGAGAGGAGTGGGGTGTATAGTATTCGGAAGTTGAAAGCTCCACCAAGGGTGCTCGTATTTGGTTGGTTGGCTCTTAGGAAAAGGATCGCTACTATGGATCTTTTAAGGAGGAGAGGGATGACGATAGTGAATAGCTGCCCTATGTGCTTGCGGGACGAAGAATCCGTGGACCATCTCTTGCTAAATTGTAAAACATCTCATGCAATTTGGATGTCTATAATAGGAGGGTTTGGCTACTACCGGGTCTTTCCTCACTCTCTCCCCGAGCTTTTCCAAGCTTGGATGGCCCCAGTTAAGGACCCTAGAAGCAAAGTGATGTGGCGGTTGTCATTTTTGGCGGTGATTTGGATGATTTGGAAGGAAAGGAACTCATGATGTTTTGAAGGAATTGCATCTAGTGAGAGCAGACTGGTGGAGAAATCAAAGTTTTTAGTAGCTCTTTAGACACCTCTTTAGGTGTCTATTCTCCCTTCTTTTAGAGGATACTCCTTAGATCAAATTGTGTATCATTGGAAAGAGTTGGTCTATTCTTATGCAGGGCCTTAGATTGCTGGTTTTAGGGTTCTTTTTGGTTTTCCTGCTTTGCTGTCTTTTGTTTTGCTTTCAGTACTTATATCTTGTACTGTTTGCTTTATTTAATGAAAGTAATCATTCAAAAAAAAAAAAAAAATACTTCTACAATTTTTTTTTTTTTTAAACTAGGGAAGGGGGCCGGGGGGAATCGTTATGATTCATCATCATCGTCATCCATTATTTTTTTTCTCAAAAGTTTCTATTTTGACTTTCTATTAATAAACTAATATAATGTAGTTTCTTAGTGTGTATCTGCATGCTTGCCTTAAAGAATGCTCTGTGCCTATTATTATAGTTCCATTAGTGGGGCCAACATAAAAAATCTAAATTGCTCAAAATACTACTATCCCTTGTTTGTTCTGTGTTTTGCATGTATAGGAGTTGGACTGACCATCATTTATCACACAAAAAGATGTGAGAAAATACAAAAAAAGTGACTCCAATCATATTGCTTATGTTTGTTTGATCAATCTGACACTGGGCCTAACTCTGATTGGCATGAATTTTCAGGGAGATAATACTAGGAGTGACGTTATCTGGAACAGTTTAGATTTTAAAGGATGAGCCTCACAGATGAATTTATAAGGATGGGCTCAAAGAATTCTCTAAGGTCACGCTTATATAACGCATAGGATTTCACAATGCTGTAGAAAATGCTCTGATTTTCCTCACAAAATTTCAAGCAGTTTGGTGCAGTTCTTTTCTGCTTGGAAAGAGGAAACTTTTTTTTTTTTTTTCTAACTGAGCTCAATTCGGTTAAAAAACAAAAACCCTTTCGAGCCTGTTCTTCTTCTCACCATCTCTCTCATCAAGCTCATGCTCTAATATCCACTTCATCTTCACTTGCTGCTACAATGCTCAATGACTTGCATTCCTTAGATTCGGTTCTACCCTTGAGGTCCCGTGTCTGCATCTCCTCCAGGAGGTCCAAGGTCAAGCCCCAGCTAGCCCTACAACCCTTCTTTCTTCAGTCCTTCTGATAATTGGATCTGCCTCTATGGACCCTTCATTGCCTCACCTGAAGCCCTTTTTTTCTCTGGGTTCACCAGCTCACCAGGCACTACTGCATGGCTTGCTGCTACTTCCCATGGTTCTGCGGGAGCTGTTGCTTGGTCACCTGCACAACACAACCACCCCTTTCTTTAAACCTGCTTCATCATCCTCACCCCACCACAACCACCTCTGTGCCTGATCTGATGCTTCTCATGACCTTAATTCATCCTATCCTCTAGCGCTGCAACAGGCTGCTGCCGCTCCCCCTCGCATTGCTTCAGTCTGCCACCCAGACCCGGGTGCTGCAAATGGCCACCACGCAGGTGCTGCTCTACCCTTTCATTGTCCAGGCCTCACTTAGCTTGGCAGCTGGCTCAATGGAACTGTCTCATCTCTTGCCTTTATTGTGAATTCTAGGCTTTCTTCAGTTTGTGGGGATTAGCCCACCTTTTGATTCCAGTAAAGGCATTCCTCCTGCTGATCTCGGCACCTTTTCGTCTAGCCCTTGGGTTTAAGTTTTGAGGCTCAAGCAGTTGATAGACCTGGATCTTTGGAGACTGCTCCCTCAGTTGTTTTAGTGCCAGATTCTTTAGGCCCAATTGAAGTTCTCAGAATTTGGAGCACCGTTCCACTTCTCAGACCCATTCTCTGGTCAGGTCGTGTCTTTGGTTCTTTTTCTCACTTGGATTGCCAGGTGTACCCACCTTTAGGGCCTTCCTCAAGTCAGATAGGCCTTGAAGCCTCCTACTTGGCTGCTGCAGTTAGGGTCCAAGATCAAGCTCATGGCTGCGAACGCTATGATGGACTTGTGCTTTTACATCCTCTCCTTGATAAGTGCCACTCCAGATTCAAGCCCAAGTTGAAATCCTTGGAGGATCTCTCTCTCCTTTACCACATGGGCTCCTCCAGGTCACAGGCCACTTTTGGACAGTTCAGCCTTGGTTGATGCTAGACCCAACTTGGGCTCCACGGATGCTTCCCTTCTTCCAACTGTCAATGTGTATTGGGTACCTTCTTTCCACACTACCTCTTTACTTAAAAATTCTTGTTTGTGTCTTGCATCTATTGCTACTTGCTAGTATCTTGGTAGCAACTACTCCGCCTGATGGACCGTCCACTATTGACACCGCATGCTCTCTTGGCCAAAACTTTGTAGCCCAAGGCTTTCAACTTAGGACTTTTGCTAGTCGTTTGCTCAACCCTCTCCCCCCCTCCATCCAATCTTTGGCCACCCCAAACTGGGTGGAAGGCAAAGCCTCCATTGACATTCCTATTGACACGATTCAATCTAGCCTTAACTCCGGTAGGTTTGCCCCTTGCGCCGTTGTTAGATTCATGGGTTATCCCCTTTCACTTGAGTGGGTTAAGCTTTAAGTTATAACTCAATGGAAACTGGCTTCCCATCGTTTCATTTCCCTCTCGGGCCAGGCTGCTTTGTTTTTCACTTTGGATGCTAGAAGGACCTTGATCGTATACTTGTAGCCACCTCATCCTTAGATAGAAGGAAAGCTTTTATGCAAAAATGGTATCCGGTTTTTGAGCGTAGACCTGTTCCAAAATGTGCTCCTGTTTGGATTTGACTGGATCGGATTCCTACTTATTGTTGGAGTAGCCAAATCTTATGTTCTTTGGCCAATGTTATTGGAATTTGGAACTCCTTTGCAACTTAATGAATACATAGTTAGACTAAGGCTTCTAACCTTTTCCTGCGTTCGTGTTGACCTTGACCTGAGTAAACCTCTCTTGAGTACTTTTACAGCAACTTCGCTGGCCTCCCGTCTTTTGAAATCTCTGTTGATCATGAGAAATTCCATGTTTCAATTGCTTGGCTTCCGGTTACTCACTAGATAAGTGTCCCCTCTTGATCCCCTCAAAGAAGGCTCCTTCATCCTCTTCTGGTGTGGCCTCCTACGCTGGAGTCCCCTTGGAATCCGTTTTAGACCAGCCTATTAGATCTTCCCCTGTTTCTTCTGACCACCCTCTTGTTCCTCCTCTAGTTGTTCACCCAGCATTTTCTTCGGGTGTTGCTCTCTGGGAGCTTCCCTGGATGTTCCTCCAGATAATTCCTCGAGTGTTGCTGCCGTTCCCTCAAGTCCAATGAATAGCGAAAGGAATAAGTTGCCAAAGGACCAAACCACAGCCACCCACCACGCTCCAAGCATCAACCGACTCATGCAAATATTTTGGAAAGCACACCAGACATCAAATCGAGTAGGATTGTTGTTAGGCCCGCAACCCCCCCCCCCCCCCCCCCACACACACACACACAACAAGCCACCCCCACCACCACCAAAAAAAAAAAAAAAAAAAGAAGAGTCGGACTGTAAGAGAACCCACAATGCACAAATAAACGAGCAATTAATTCTCTCTTTCAATAGAAGAGGCATTACCTATAAATGGCGTCTGATAGAATGCCCTTCTTAGAATGTCTCTGGTAGATATCAATCCAGGCCCAATCTCGCAGGCCCATTTAGGTTCATTCAATGTATTTTACCATTAGTCAAAGTACATGTGTACATACCTTATTTGTTAGCTACAAGATCTGAGATTGTATTGCCTTAATAAGGCATGATTAGATACTGTAATTAGTGCTGTAATTAGGGCATTCAGCCCCTATAGAAAGGAGACCAAGTCGACCCTTAAGGGACAGGACATTCAGCATCCGTGTCTCTCTTTATGTTCTGTATTTCATCTCTTCTATTGACAGTAGAAACTTTACTCCTAGCCACCCTCCCCCCTAAAACAATGAGTGTTGTTCATAGAAGGGACAGGTAATCATTTCGATACATATGTATATATGTTATATAATAGTTCCAGCAGAAGCATCTCAGCATGTCGGATATCAAAAGAACTGCTTCTACCTCATATATATGATATATATTAAAATCATCTGAATGAATCAATAATAAATTGTATCTTCTTACATGTTGTGTGTACTAGATTGAAGTATTCGGCCAGATGGCACTGCGGGGGTATATCTATAGAGGACGAAAACCTGTGCATTGGAGTCCGTCTTCACGCACTGCACTTGCAGAGGCTGAGTTGGAGGTAAATTTTTTTATTCTGTCAAGATTTATTGTTATAAGAAAGACATATAAATAATGAACAAGGAGAATATATAAATAATAATTATTATGACGGTTTCAAGATTAAATTTGGCATAGGTTTATGCCGTAACATTTTTTGAAATGAGAAGGAAACCCAAAAGATTGAGTTTTATCCTTGAGTTGTAGATTCCAAAAATACCACAAAACTAAAACATAAATAAGACAAAATCATGACGGAAAACTATTGTGCCACCTTGTGTGGTTGACTGGTATATCTACATGGCAAGAGAATCCTGTCAAGCAACAATCAAGGCCACTGAAGATTTCAATCAAATATCATCTATCTTTTTGTAGCTATACAATATCTTCTAAGATTGATGATTATCTTAAGATTGAATCTATTAAATCAATTTACAATTATGGCTCAGGACGTTACACATAGGACCCCATCTCTATAAAAATACTTATCAACATTTCAATAATAACTTCGTCTTCATGCAAATCACAAGATGCATTTATTATAGGCCCGTGACACCTCGGTACCTGTATCTGACTAGTTTTCCCATATCTGAAGGGCACAATATTGGAATTGGTATTGGATGCTGCACGAGTACTTGTAGGGTACAAGTTTACATATGGTACTGAACTGGGTCTATTATTTTATTATTCTGTTAGTTCTTTAGAAAATGTTAGAAAGAAACATAAATAATGATGGTTTCATTCATTTAGAAATGCTCTAGATAAGGAGATTAATACTTTAGCATATAAATCTTTTGGTTGCGTTGAGGTCGACGGGTGGTCAAATTAGGAAGGATAGAATAAAAAAAGCGCTTTTGTGAGCATTTAGGGGTAGCATCAATAGGTGATAAAATAAGCGAAACCTGTTTGAGATGGTTTGGATATGTCTAATGCAGGTCGGCAATGGTGTCGGTAAGGAAAAAGGTTTTTTTTTTATAAAGGTTGATGGCTCACTAAGCGTAAGAATTAGGCCGAAGAGGATGTGGATGGAAGTAGTAATAATAGATCTGAAGAAGCGCAACCTATCCGAGGATTTGGCTTAGAATAGATTGGAATGCAGTACTATAATTCATATAGCCGACCTGAACATAGTTGGAACAAGGCTTTGATGATGATGAGTATATAACCTTTTTAATAAAATATGAAAATTTATTATTAGATGGGATAGCTGTATTCATATCCGTACCCTGGATTTCAGTGTGCAAATTTGTATCCTCCATTCCTATATTGTTTCTGTAACCATATTTGTATCTAGGCGTTATAGTGAAGGCTAAAAAAGGGATATTAATCCCCTGTGGAATTGCCTGACAATTGGGGCTTTGGGGTTTTTGATATAGCAAGGACAAGTACGATTTTGTTTATCCATAGTGTCTGAGAGACTGAGCCCTCATCAACTGTCTCGTAAGAAAAAAATTGTTGGTACCCAAGAAAAAGTTCTTATTCCAACGGTAGGTGACAGATATCACAATCAAACCTGGTGATGTTCCATTCAATTTTCTTGTATTAATGAACAGAATGAACTTCTGGCCTCTTTATTGAGACAATAGTGCACTTAAACAATTTTCCTTTCTATTGTTGTATTTCGATACATCCAACTCTTAGTGGTCTTCAGCACCAGCACTGAGAGGTGCATGGAGGAGTCTTATTAAATCAATCTTCCAGTTATCTAATAAATAGTGACAGTATTGAATCAAGAAGGATGGCCTTGCGCAAAACACTATACAATGCAACAGCAGCTGGCGCTTACAAATATGAAAAATTTTAATTAAGAAATGATTTTAGAAGGTTAGATGTCTCCTCTTATTGGCTGGCTAGTGGAAAGAGTCAATTTTCTCAACATCTGTTTTTCCGGTCTTTCGTTGCCTTCTCTTCTATTGCCAATATCTCTTCATTAGAATCATCTATTTGGAGGTTGATCTAGTACAGTTGTTCCACCACCACAACAGCCAATGTATTAGAGCCTGTGACAGTTGTGCAGCTGGAGGTTCTATCTTGCCAGAAAAATTATATCGAAGAAAAGAAGATAACAGAAACAGAAGGTTAAAGAGAGATGGTTAGTCTTTTGAAGAGGAGAATGAGAAATATTTAGAAAGAAGGAAGTTGCTATACATCCAACTAGTAGAACAAGGCCCATGCTAAACTCGGGCCCTAAAATAAACTATATCTATAAAAATTTGAAATTATTGGAAGATGACTAAAATAATAAATTATAGTAACAAAATGATGTAATAAATTGATGTGGTCTCTGCCCATTGCTCTGGTGACTCATGATGTAATTAATAGATGTTGTAATAATAGTAAAATCTTATGTAGAAGAAAAAGAGCAGTAAATTTACATAAACTGGAAATCATATTTGATTTTATAAATTTTCATGTATTTTGATATTTCATGTAATTTTTAGGTTGAAAAGATAGAAAAGAACGCATTGAATTATTTATTTGCTATCCTATCTAGGAATCAAAGTCAAATAATTCCAATTTTTAAATATCTCTTAATTTTTTAGTTATCATTTTTTTCATCATACAAAACCAACCTCAAATACATGGACGATGATAATCATAATGAAATCATATACAATCAAATGAAATATATAAAAATATCATATACTTGGATGATGATGATGATGATTATCACAATGAAATCATATACATTCAAATGAAAAATAAAAAAAAGACTTGTGTTGAAACTATGTATACATATTGTAGAGTCTCACCCAATTTTGGAGCCCATGGGAGTCTAAAAAAAGATGAGACCTTTATGTCTCTGGTTTATCATTTCTATAAACAGATTGAATGGTTTGAATCATGAATAAGCGGTCCACATTAGTGCAGAAAAATCAGAAGAGTAGGATTGGATTGTTTTTGCATGAAATTGTGTCTTTGGGTTAATCTTTTCTATAAAAAGATTGAATAGTTTGGATCATGAAAGGCAAAAAAAGATACGACACTTACGTCTCTGGGTTTATCATTTCGATAAAAATATTAAATGGTTTGGCTCATGAGTAGGGGGTCCACAGTTGTACAGAAAAATCAGGAAAGTAGGATGAGATTGTTTTTGTGTTTTTCACATTTTTGAAAATCCAAGAAGATGAAAGATATGGAATATCATCTTGGAGGTTATTAGTTTCATGAAAATGTGGAACAGTTTAGATCAAAAATTGGGAGACCACAAGAGAGCCGAAGAAAATCAGAAAATTAGTGTAATAACTTATATGCACTTTTAAGATGTATAAAAATGAGGCTAGGGGGTTTTGGACCCTAGAACTATTTGGATTGTTAGTTTTAAGACGTATAAATATTAAGTTGGCAGATTTTAAAACTGCCACGCCCCCAACCTGGGTCCCCATGATGGTCCCGGATTCACATGGGGGTTTGAGTCAACATGACTCATGCGTACAATTTTACCCCACGCATTAGTTCCCACAGGATTCACGTGTGAGGGAGCATGAGATTTCCATCACAAATTAATAACATGTTTCAGTAGAAGCTTGTGTAACTAGTTCAATTCATAATCAATCACAGTAAAAGCATGGTAATCACATTTGTGAGCCCGTAGCACAGTTGATAAGATGAGAGAGCATAAACAAACAATACCAAATGATGATATTAAAGTGCGAAAGCATTAAAGTTGTGACTTTTACAAAAGTTAGTTTTAAACATCACATATGCCAACAAAGGTCAAACATCAACATCTAAAAACAGCCTAAAATGATAGCAATCACCCGCACAACAAGATGTCTATATGACAATGTTAGGAGTCCACTCTACTACCCCCCGAGGTGTCTCTTCGACCTCCTCAGTCTCCGTGATAATGGCATCGGCACTGTCACCTATAATGCCAACTGTAGTACCATTAGATTTACACAATCTAGCAAGTAGACAAATATAATAAACGGAAACATGCAGCATCAAATTTGAATAAAGACAGATAATCATAAAGACGACAATGATGTCTATACTAGGTGTAATGCGTGAATATAGATAACATGGTGAATCAGATATGACAAAGTCCAACAGATGTATCCTAACAAATTGGCAAAACCACATATGCTATATTCTCTCAACCACTAGGTTGCAAACCACGTGACAGTGGTGAGAGCAAATACAAATAACTGAGTTTGGTACCACATGGATTCACATAATATGGCCATTAGACAAATATCCATTGAGGCATTGGAGCACATATACGCTCCCAGATACGAACTAAACTACAGATAGTGTAACAAATACAAAACCCACACTCAGCTAGTCCGACTGTGATAGGATCAAAGCTGAGTGGTGCCGACTCAAGATACAGAATAACCGGGTTTCCTAGAGTCTACATCATACACGCTCACATAGGGACTTCTCCCACAGCAAGTCTAACAGATTATATACATAAACAGTAGTCTCATATCTGAAGTGAAATACCATAAACAGAGTAAACATAGAAAGACACAGTCTCACAATGTCTAAGTCAATCCTAGGGATGTACAGGTCCAATTACATAAAACTTACAACATAATGAGCAATAAGGATGCATGTACAAGCCATGCAAATAAACAGAACTTAATACAAGTACATATACATAGAGGATTGATGACAAGTGAAGAAGTAAGTTACAATCCTGTCTAAGGGTCCAGATTTCCCATTGGCAGTACTATCCAACTTTGCTTAGCCCTAACATCTCTGATGTCCTCAAGCTATCATAACCTTGGCATTACTGAAGTTAATGGACATCAAAGGTCTTATGTTAAACACCTTTGGCCTAGCATTGCTTTATACCAATTTTCGGGCATCCCCTTTGGTGTAAGTCAGCCCAAACATCACCTACAATGGTCTCGCAAGTTGCAACTCATTATGCCTTGGTTAGGGTCCATGGGTTTCCAAACCAAAGTCCCAAATCAAAGTCCAAAGTCCCCTAAAAATCCTAGGTTTTACGGTTGGCTACCTGATGTTTAGCCAGTGTGTGGTCTACGGTTAGCCGTAAGCCCGTAACCCCTTTATGAATCCTTTCTGAAAAATAGACCTAGGTCTCACCAATCAAATTCAAATAATTAAATAAGAAATTAAAGAAGCATGCAACAATCAATAATTTCTAACCCTATCATAAAATTTAGGAATGTTACAAGGGTCGAGTCACATTACAATTCCCACCAAAAAAAAAAAAAAAAAAAAGGACAAAGAAAAACAAAAACATAAAAAGAGCACATATACTATCCTATTCAATCTCTAAATCTAAGCAAAGAAACCCATATTATTGGAATGCCCATCCATGAGGTGGACCTATCCATCCATAGTCTTGGGTTGGGCCTCCATGTAGCTTTTCCTAGAAACTTTGGTGATACGTGGGCCTAGACTGCCTCAGTTTTATCATCACCAATAGAATGTGTGTTCAAAAGAAGCAGAATAAGATAAGACGAGCCACAGCCCATGCTAAATGGGCCATGGGGTGGATTCAGATCTAAGTTAAGTAATGGAGGGAACCCACCACAAACTCCCACACACACAAAAGAAAAGTTTTATGCTTCCATTGTCACTTACATGTTGATCTCCATGCAGTATCCTGAGGGGCACACTTCAAAGAGCATATATACCATTTTCAAGTTAGTTAGTGCACCTCAAACTTCAAATGGTTTGTTTGAGGAGTTCTTTCCAGATTTATGTGTTGCTGTATGGACCACAACTCCATGGACTATTCCAGCAAATGCTGGTAAGACTTAAATGTATTACAAGGTTTATGATGTTTTAAATCTTCAAACTCAAAATTAATGAATCGTTGAAAGTTGTTTTCTGAATGCTTCCTTGAGCTTGTAAATGGGTGGGTACCAAATTTTAGTATCCTGTCCACCCAAAAGTTTCATGATTTAAGGTTTGAGACATTTTTCTTGTAATGAGCTTGTGTTCAAATCTTTGTGAGTTTGACAAGAATTGAGGGAGGGCCCATTTTTATAGGGTTAATGCTAGTAGTAAATGTAAATGTATTTTAGTATTTTTTATTTATTATGTTTGAATGATCAAGATTAGAACATTGTTAAGTTGATTAAATGGTTGACATTGTATTTAGGGCTTCTTTGATGTGAAAACCTATACAATGAATGAAAGGGCTCAAAATACATAATCTTTTGGAATATTAGCATTTTTATTTGCTTCTGGCCTAGAAATCATGCATCTCCAGTTTGCAAATGATACTCTTATGTTTTTCAGTGCAGAAGAGCAATTAGAATGTGAAGACCATTCTGAGATGCTTTGAAGTGATAATTGTTTGCATATAAATCTAGTGAAAAATAAATTGTTGTCAAGAGTTCACAGAAGTAATGGGCTGCAATTGAGTATATTTATCCTTCATTCTATTTGGGTGTTCTGTTGTTCGTAGGGTTGGCTTTCAAAACACTTTGGAATCCTATCATTGGAAGAATGGAGAAGTGATTTTCATCATGGAAAGCTATGTGTCTTTAGGTGGTTGAATCACTTTTATTGAGGTGACCCTTGTGAATTTTCTAGTTTACTCCATGCCCTTATTCAAGTGCCTACTCTCGGTTATTGAGTGTCCATAGTGAAATAATGTGACACAGAGAATGAAGAGAGAGATAAGAGATTTGGAGAAAACTTGATACCTCAAAAGAGGATCGTCTGTATATTTATAATTACATTATACCCTAATCAAGGGTTCTAATTATCCTAATTAGTACAATCAGAATAAAGAATAATCAATCTCCTAATCTATACAAGGAAGTAAATAAGAGATAAATCAGGATACAATCTAAGAAGATCCCATACGTGGGATTTAACATATACAGCTATTTACAATAACTTGATGGACTGGGCTGGGCCTAGTGGGCCTAGGCCACCTTATCTTCTACACATAGAACTTGCAAAGGGAGTTATTATGGTAGGAATGGAAGGAAATTGATATATTGTCTAGTTGACTGGGAATTAGTTTGCAGGGAGGAAATGAAAGGCCGCTTAGGAATTATATCACTATAAAAATAAATCAAACTTTACTGGGCAAGTGGATGTGTAGGCTGAGAGATGATTGGGAGGGCTTGTGGAAAGAGCTCATCATTTAGGCTTGGAGTATCAAGGAGAGTTAGATTTTCAAGAGGCTTCTGCTCACCATTAAAGAGTTAGGAGGGCATTTGGTGACAAATCCCTGGCTAACTAATTTTCCTCCCCTTTCTTATACGCTTAGAACTAGAGGGCGTTTGTTAATGGTTATTGGAAGGATTTGGTGGTCTTATGTGGGGCCTATCTTTTGACAGTTTTTAATGGAGGAAGAGCAGTGTAAACTTTAGTGCCTGCGTAACACTTCTAAATTCTGTGTACATCTGGTGTAATGAGAGGACAAAAGTGTTTATTTTGTAAGTGGAGAAGGTCTATTTTCAATTCCATCCAGATCCATCTCATTCCACTATTCATCACACATTCCACAAGAATTGAGGAGCATTTAATCAGTTGGGAGTCCTAAATTGCTGATTTTCATGTGACATTTGCCCTTGTGACAAATTTGAATTCTTTTAGGATACTCTTTGTACTTGGCAGTCAATAAAAATTGCTTCTCTACTAATTGAACGTGTATAATGCCAATCTCCATGACAATCTTTAAGGCAAAGTGGATGCAGAGAAACCACCTGTTATGCAATCCAGGGTTGTCTAATGAGGGTGAAGTTTAAAAAATGTAAATTATGATCTCCAACTGTTGGCTTGGTTTCAGAGACTTAGTGAAGCTTTGTAGAATTAAGAACTTGGAAAAAGTAGTGAATACTATGTTCTTTTATGTGGGAAAAAACATTATTGCCCTGTTAGTTTATGCGGATCATATCATTGTTAGGTAGGGTTTGTAAACTCAGACTCGGCCCCCAACTTGGCCACGGTTGGTTTAGTTCTATTTCTTGAGGTTCCCTTTTTTGTTTTTGGGTTGAAGCTAAATGTAGTTTGTGAAGTGATGAAAACAGAGGGGAGGAGAAGAGATTGAAAGAGAGAAAGAGAGATGAGAGTAATGGAGCAGTCAAGTGGAGGAGAAGCTGTTCGTACCCAAGATGGGGATCGACTGATATATTTATATCCAACTAGTTGCCTAATCTAAGTCTATGATTACAATGTAATTACAATGATTCGAAAAAAATATTGAAGATACTGATTTATAGTTAGCTATACAAAGAATGTCCATAAATGTATCCCACACGTGGGATGACAGTCCATGGGCCTATTTGAGTTGGGCCTTATCCTGGTGGATTGTATCTCTACAAGTATCTGTGTATAGAAAACTGACATACTATCGTGTCGGGATCCACATATGGAAACATGTATTGTTCGTTAAAGTATTTAAAATCTTCCTTTGGGTGAAGGGCTTCTTAATTTCAAGTGTGGGCCTTTTGATATTAGATTGGGCCATATCTTGGTACGATAGAAAATCTACCTTCGGCTACTGTACATTTGTTGGGGGTAATTTGGTCACTTGGAGAAGCAAGAAACATGTTGTAGCAAGATAAAGTGTAGAAGCCGTGTATCAATTTATGGCTCATGGAGCTTGTCAAGTGTTATGGATTAAAACAGTACAATCAGATTTAGTAGCTGTTTGACTTCCAATAAATCTACATTTGGACTATTAGGCAGCTTGACTATTGTGAAAAAACCTATTTGGCATATGATAGGAATTGAGGAAGAAGCATACATAGTTGTGAATTTCGTTTTGGACACCGTTTTGGTTTGATCTCCAAATGAGAATTTTCGGCCGATTCGAAAATTTCGGTGAAACTTTTTGGACTTATGTTTTAGAAAAAATATAAATTTAAATATATATACATATACACGTAGAAATTTGATTATGGATTTACCTTAAGTGGAATTTGATTAGGAGATTTATTTTAAGTGAAATTCTTCTCCTTTCTTCTTCTTCCTTTTATTTTTGTTTGAAAAAGGCCTAGGGTAGGGGTTGGGGCCTTTTAGAAGGAAGAAAATCACAAAAAGTCTTTTTTAAAATAATTTTGGCCGAATTTTCTGAAATTGGCCGAAATCCATTGAAATTAACCCAAATTCCCGAAATTGACTGAAAAGCTGTGAAGGGCTGTTTTGTTTCGGTATGTGGACTTGGGGCGAATTAGGGCCCGAAAAGTTCCGAGACGAAACGAATTTCACGACTATGATACTGGTGCTGGCTACCATTTCATTAGGGCCTGTTTGTTTGCATGAGGAGTGAAGTGAAATAAAATTATGGGTCAAATTAAAAGAAAGAAAAAGAAGAGATGATTGAGACTTAAAGCACTAGAAGACAAAAAATTACTCCCCCTTCTGTCATTCAGTGCCTTTTAAGAGCACCTTTTATGTCATTTAGTACCATTTTAGGGTTGCTTTTTGTCATTTTGTGTCTTTACTTACAATCCCTTCCTTGTAGTTTTCCTCTCGATTTGACCACTTAATTGTTTTTTCATTTCAAGCCTCATGCAAACAAACATGCCCTTAAGAAAAAAGTGACGACCAACATTATTCATCTGTGTTTCTTTAGTTTGAATGTCAGTTTGCTGATTTCTCCGCCAAAGTAATTGGTAAGTGCTAGCTTTAGGAATCAGTTTGCGATCTGAGTAGGATTGATATATATTCTCTGCATCTAGAGGAACGTAAGAATGTTACACACAGACTTAGATGATCTGTAATTGTCTTGTATCATGAGGTTAATTTACGTCACATATCTTTTAATAATTAGTCTGATTAGAGTTAGTCAGATGCATTATTTGACTGACACTTTTGTGTGTGAAACGTCTTCCTCTCTCATCTTCTTTCTTCTCTTCCCTTTCTATCATCACTCAGTTCTAACATTCACAACTTACATACCTGAGATTGTAAATTAACTTAAATTTCTAACATATCATCATCATCCAAGCCTTGTCTCAACTATTTAGGGTTGACTACATGATTTCTGTTTCTCCATTCTGATCTATCCTATGCCAAATCCTTGGATAGATTGCACTTCTTCATCCATCCTTACTACTTCCATCCATGTCCTCTTTGACCTTTTATGGGCCATCAACCTGGATGGGAAAACTTTTCCTCAATGACGCCATTGGTGGCCTGCATTTGACATGTCATCTCAAATAGGTCTATCTTAATTAATCACCAATCGATGCTACCCATAAATGCTCTTGAATTCACTCATTTTTTATTCTATCATTCTTAGTTTTACCACACATCCACCTCAATTTCTAGTACGTATGATATTATAAATTTTTGAACGTTCATTTTCAAAAAAGTTTTGGTCAAAGACAGTATTTGCTCTGGTAAGTGATATATGGTGCATTACTGATGGATATCATTTTCCAGATCTGTCGTTATTCCAGAATCAATATTTTAAACCTCCAGTCTGAGTTCAACTTGATCCAGTCACCCCAGTAAATGACCAAGTCAAGTTGACTTCGCCAGTTCCTAGTTGACCCATTGGGTTGGAAATCATGCTGGAAAGTAGGAACCATAGCTTTTCTGGTTAATAGATTATCTTGCAGTCTTTGCGTTACAATCTTCACCTTATTTTGTTGAAAGCATTAAGAATTATAGAGAACCATTCCTACTTGATCCAAGCATTTTGAAAATGTTAGTTTGTCATGCAATTTGCAATACCTTTTCGTTGATGCATCATTGTTCCATTTCTATTGCTGATACTGGTGGCAGTGATTCATATAGTTTCTTTTGGGACTGAACAAACAGCATTTTGTTCTCCATTTTTTAGCTGTTGCAGTGAATGCAGAGCTTCTATATGTGGTGACTGAAGTTGATTCTCTAGGAGATGTTTCTACGCCACCGAGAACTGGATATCTGGGCATTGTTCTCAAAAGTGCACAAAGGAAGCCTTTTCTCATTGTTGCATCAGAGCTTGTGCCGACATTGCAATCCAAGTGGGGTGTAAAACTTTCAGTCAAGAAGACATTCTTGGGATCAGCTCTGGAAAATTGCAGGTATCATCTTGAATTAGATGATGGATTTATGTTGAAGCACTTTGCCTGTCAAAATTTTAATTGTTATATCTCAATTTGAGTTTTCTACTTAACAAATCTGTTCTATGCATTACAAATGGTATCTGATAATGGTATCAGGTATATTCATCCAATTGATAATCGGGAATGCCCTGTTGTAATTGGGGGAGATTATATCACAACTGAATCAGGAACAGGACTGGTCCATACTGCCCCTGGTCATGGTCAGGAGGATTACACAACTGGCCTGAAATACGGACTGCCTATTCTTTCTCCGGTTGATGATGGTGGAAACTTTACTGAAGAAGCGCCCAAGTTTTGTGGTTTGAATGTCCTTGGAGATGGTAACATTGCTGTCGTGAAATATTTGGATGAAAAAATGTCACTTCTCATGGAAGAGCCATACAGTAAGTTAAAAGACTATTCTTCTTGAATTATATGATTTAGAAGGTTCTGCTGAAAAGTACGTAAAGTTTGCTTTGGTGTCCGTTTATGTGGGTCCCATGGTGTGGTGAGTCAAATGTGGTTTTACTGTATTTCTTGGTCACCAATTGATGGGTTAGGATTCTCCTATCTGTGGGACCTTTGGTGCAAGGTTTTCTTTTTCTTTTTCTTTTTCTTGGTAACCAAATTGTACTGCATTTAAAAGTGGTTACATTATACCACATAGGTTAACTGCTCTAAAAAATTTTAGTATTTATAAGATTATACCACCCTGTCAGGGGGAAAAAGTGCATTTCCTTTGACACCGCTCCATCCCCCCTAAGCATGAAAAAGGAACAAATTGTATTGCATTTAAAAGTTGTTACATCTATACACATAGGTTAACTGCTCTCTAAAAATGTAGTATTTAAGTTTTACTACTCTATCAGGGTCAAAAGTGCATTTCCTTTGACATCGCTCCATCACCAAACCACCCCCCCTCCCCCCCATGAAAAAGGAAATAACGGAAAAATTGTAGCGAGTAGTGATATGTTACAACCATATATATATATATTTATTTCATCAAAGCATCTTACTTTTGTCTGTTCCTAACATGAGTGATCCATGCCATCAGACTTGTCCAATCCCTTAAACTATCTTAGTATAATGCATGTTTTGCAGCGCCTTCAATTTCCAAGTCCATTTTATCACATTTGAAGAATTGAGTTCTATGATGAGCTATCACGGAAAAGAATTTAAAAAAATTCTTAGTTTCTCAAGAATTTGAAATAACTTCAATCCTTTCCATTGCCATCATGTGGGATGTCACTGTAGCATTAATCCTTTTGGATCCTGTCAATGGATTGAGTTTCTCTACCACTTTTCTCATCTCTGGAGCATGTGATATTGAAACTTTCAAATTTCCTCTAGTGTTCGACATGTTACAACCTTCCAATTCATTTTGACCTAAAACCATCTTGCTAATCTGTCCTCTGCTTTAGTATGACTTCCACTGTTTTTTCTTTCCTTTTAAAAATCATCCTTCTTATCTTTCCATATCAACCATACAGCTGCTAGTGCTGATTTTGTTTGCTGTAATATCTTACCGCTACTGAAAAGGAAACCACTGTCTGGAATCAATTTGGAAACTCTAATAACTCCATGAAGCCATACAGCATTTTCTATTTTTAGGAAACAATGCAGAATTAATCCAGTAACTCTTCATACTTGTTTCACATTGGGCACTTAATGACTTATAGAGATCCATCCCCTTCACAGATTGACCCCAGTCCTGATCTTGCCTGCTACTGCCACCATCAAAAAGCTTCCGCTCTTGGTGGGGAGAAATGCCTTTCTACACCAGGGAGCATGCTGGTCACTAGGAAGTTTCTGTAGGTAGAGCCCTGAAGAAGATTGGCTGTGAAATGCCCAAAGGGATTCCACTTCCATACTAGTGGGCCATTCAGTGCAGTTATGCCAGGTCCAAGGTTTGGATAAGTGGACCATGGGGTCCATTTGTTCATATACTGGAATTCCTAGCACACTGTACTTTTCAGCTGTACTTTTCAGACTAGAGAAATATTTTCCTTTGTGGGACTAATCAACAATTTGTAGCTGTTGTTTCTTTCTGATTTGAAACAGAAGCATGATGCACGACTGTTGGTTTTGTTGCCTTGCAGAACACAAGTACCCATATGACTGGAGAACAAAGAAGCCTACAATATTCAGGGCAACTGAGCAATGGTTTGCTTCTGTTGAAGGTTTCAGGCAGGCTGCTATGGATGCAATCAGTCAAGTAACATGGATTCCAGCACAGGTCTTTCTCTCAAGCTCTGACGTCAGACTCTTAAGAAGATTCCTAAGTCTACCTGCAACTCTCTACTTGTATTTTTACTTGTGGTAGTGTGTGACATGTTTGCTTGATGCAAGCCTTACAGTGGTGGCATCTACCATGGAGATTTGTCATCTCAACAAGCTACACTCTGCAGAGTCATCTGGTAGTCGATGGGAGTCTGAAAACAGTGTTCAATTAAATGAACTGTTCCACTGTGGATGTACACATCCCATGGTCTGCCTGATGGTTGAAGCGGCTTGAATTTCGTGCTAGAAGTTTCAAAATGGTGGGCACCACATGCTAAGAGGCTTGGATCTTGCACACATGGCCTTAATTGCCCCTAATTGCTGGCGTGACTGCAAGTGTTGTCAACTGTGGCTGCCTTGTTTTGTTTTTGCTGCAAGTGGTGGTGTTAAGTGTGGATTTGTCATTCACGATAGTGTTAAGTGGTGTTTCCTTTTATAGTGCACTTTCCCTTTGACTCTTCAAGCACCTCCTTTGCAGTCCTTATACAATCAGCCATTTGGTTCTACATCATCATAGATTCTCCCTCCAAATTCTACTTTCATCCCTTTATCACTTTATGTTTAAATATTATGGCCCTTTCCCCTTTCAAATCCCCCACCTTGTTTTAGGGCACCTTTTATATACTCTCCCTCTTCTACTTCTAGTCTAAGCATTTAAAACTTCTACTTCTAATGCAAACATTTAGAACTACTATCGTATATTGTGTGGTCAAACTCTCTCCGAGAATAACCCTGCAGTCTTGACAACCTAGTCACTCAGTAGATTATTCCTTTAAAAACATTGAATAATCTTGCCATGATTATCTGTTTACCTGTTGTAACAACCCAAAACTTGGATTTCTGTAGATGTCCTCTTTTTGAGCCACATTCAATAAATGATGGGATCCACAATATGAGATTACTTACCACAGTAATATATTTAGTGGAAACATAATAACATCACATCATCATAGGTATCATCACAAGACAAAGTAGAAAATCCTGTTTCAATTTAAAATATCAAGGTACCAATTACCAAAGGTCATAAGTATGAAATAAATCCAGCTAAACAAGTTCCTAACATAACTAGCAAACCTAAGGCCTTACAACCATTCTTAAACCAATATCATAATGAATAAACTAAATAACTATAGTTGTTGTTGTTGACTCTCCGATGAAAGCACAATATCTTTAAGCTATATCGTCTGCGCTCCACGCGTATTTCCTCCATAGTTCCTCTTCGACTGCCATTCGCTCTAGTTCATCGGAAGGGGTGTCATTACCTACAAGCGTCAATTGTAGTGAGTCATGTTACAAATATCCTCAGCAAGTAAACATACTAGAATTTCATATTCCATACAATTTCAGTGGAATAAAGGAGAAGTTAAATGAAAACATTTTTCAGAAATATGTTAACTAATCAAAACCATATGTTAACTAGGCAAAACCATTTAGGATATAGGTATATAAAGAAAACCATCAAATGCAAATCTGACAAGATTTAGATAAGGATTAGATAGAGACCTGTTAAGTTGGCCCACGACCCATGAAGGGGCCCAAGGCCCATCAGTCAATCCAGTCTAGCAAGCTACATCTTACGTGGATTGATTTGGTCAATGTTGAGACAGTCTGTACATATTTTAGTAATTGATTGCTTTCCTAACTTAGATTAGTGATTAATGTAATTAGCTAGTTTCCTTTGTAAGAGTCTTGATTAAGGCATGTATATTCCTATATATATTGGTGGTCGTTCTCCAAGAGAAGATACACAAATTAATACAGTCAGTTTTCTATATCTCTCGTTCCATTCTTGTGGTTTTCAATTATGGGAATGACATGGTATCAGAGCTATGTTAAAGAAAATCTTGTTTTTTGATCTTGCATATCATCAAGGCAATAAGGATATAGAGAAACAATCTCTATTGAAGAACGACAGATTAGAGATCTGTTTCACAGATTCTAGACACTGCGGCAGTGACATCTTGATGGTGGCCCACCTCTGATCATCACACCATCTTCAGCAAACTTTCCAGACATGGTCTCCTAGCCTTCCTAAGAATATTGGAGATTTTTTCAGAAGTTTTCAGCACTTTCAGGTTGGTGATTTGCTCATTCTCGAGATTTTCCAGTTTTCTTAAACTGTTTCCATCTAGACCATCCAAAATCTTGGATCTGTGGGGGAATTAGTTCATTCTTTTTTCAGTAGAAGCCAGACTACTGTTCTTCCTTAGATCATTGATCTGATCATTGTTCAGATCCATCAGTGGGGCATCCATCTTCCGTCTCGAGACTTGAGCAAAACACAATGCTACAGTTGTCAAAAATTTGGGCATCTTGCACCTCAATGCAAACAGAAAGTCCATAATTAATGTAAAAAATTGGGACATATCATCTCTGAATGTCCCCGCTGCTCACAACGTCAGGCTTCACAGCATCAGGCTCCACAGTATCAGGCTCCGCATTATCAGCCTCCACAGTCTCAGACTCCGCATGCTTATGTTGCTTATTCAGATATGCCTGCTCCTACATCTGCTCCTGATATGCAAATTCATCTCTTCACACAACATAGTTTGGCTACTTCTTTTTTTGGCACGAATAAGGCATTGATTATGATGAAACTTTTGCTCTCGTCGCCAAGATGGCTACCGTACGCATAATCCTTGCTGTCGCTGCATCTCAGTCCAGGCCTCTCTATCAAATGGATGTCAAAAATGTGTTTCTTCATGGTGATCTCAAAGAAGACGTTTATATGCGTCTGCCTCCGGGGTCCTCGTCTGGGAAGGGTATGGTTGCTAAGCTCCGTCGCTCCCTCTATGGTCTGAAGCAAGCTCCTCGCGCTTGGTTTGAAAAATTTCAAGATGCCCTTCTCTGCTTGGATTTTCATCCTAGCTAGTATAATCCTTCCATGTTCTTGCATCATGCTCCGTTCGGGATTACCGTGCTACTGGTCTACGTTGATGACATTGTCATTACTGGTCCCAATGCACAAATGATTCAGGAACTCCAAGCTTCTCTTCATCAGACATTTCAAATGAAGGATCTCGGCCCCTTGCACTATTTCCTCGGTCTTGAAGTTCATCAATCGCCTAAAGGTATAGTTCTCAATCAACACAAATACACGGTTGACCTCATTGACTTGGTTAGCCTTATTTCTTTAGCTCCAGTCGATACGCCGATTGAACTGAATGTCAAACTCAGTAAAGAGGAGGGTCACCTTCTTCCAGATCTGACCGCATATCGCCGGTTAGTAGGTAGCTTGATCTACCTCATGGTCGCCTGTCCTGATATCTCATTTGCGGTCAACCTAATGAGTCAATTCATGACTACTCCTCGTCACCTTCATCTAGCTGCTGTTCATCGCATCATTCAGTACCTTATTCGCACACCGACTCGCGGGTTGTTTTTTCCATCAGACAATCCTCTCTCTCATAGCTTATTCAGATGCTGATTGGGCTGGTTGTCCGAATACTCGCAGATCAACCACAGGATGGTGCATGTTTTTGGGTGATAGTCTGATTTCCTGGAAATGCAAGAAACATGACAAAGTTTCCAAATCTTCTACGGAGGTTGAGTACCGAGCTATGCCTGCTGCGTGCTCCGAAATACTTTGGCTCCGAGGTTTGCTCTCTGACATTGGTTTTCCTGCAGAAGGAGCTACCCCCCTCTATGCACATAATACAAGTGTAATTCGGATTACTGAAAATCCGATTTTTCATGAATGCACTAAACACATCGAGGTTGATTGTCACTTCATACGTGATGAGTTTAAGCGTGATGTCATCAGCCTTCCGCATGTCTCCATTGAGCTTCAAATTGCTTATATTCTTACTAAAGGTCTTCCTCGACCACGCCATCAATTCTTGGTTGGCAAATTGATGCACGTTGATTCTCCCGCATCAATTTGAGGGGGGGTGTTAAGTTGGCCCACGACCCATGAAGGGGCCCAAGGCCCATCAGTCAATCCAGTCTAGCAAGCTACATCTTACGTGGATTGATTTGGTCAAAGTTGAGACAGTCTGTACATATTTTAGTAATTGATTGCTTTCCTAACTTAGATTAGTGATTAATGTAATTAGCTAGTTTCCTATGTAAGAGCCTTGATTAAGGCATGTATATTCCTATATATATTGGTGGTCGTTCTCCAAGAGAAAACACACAAATTAATAGAGTCAGTTTTCTATATCTATTGTTCCATTCTTGTGGTTTGCAATTATGGGAATGACAAGACCAAGGAGAACTAGAGGACGGACAGAAGAACCAGCAGATCTGAAGCCTTATCCATGACATACCTCTTCCCCAAGCCACCAAAACCACCCTATTATGTATAGATGAGTAGATTTCTGATTCTACATGTGTTTTAGATTCTTCTCCTTGAATTAACATGTTTAGAACCCTATTTTGCTATGGATGCTTGTTGTAATGATATACTATGGCTGTCATGTCAACTGTTATAATGGATGTACATGGCTGGTCAATTGTTGTACTGATATTCCGTCATTGGTTGAATGAGATTTGGGGTTTATTTAAATGTTGTGCTGATGTTTGATGTGGCCAACTAATGTATGATTTGAGTTCGAGGTAAATGAATGAAAGTACGATGAATTTGAAAAAGCTGTTACTGATTGGATGTTTAGTTATAAAGATGTGATGTCATCCTTTGATGATAAAACTGATGCAAATCTGAAACAGGTTGTTAGTAATGTTTTATGGGCCTTGGGCATCTCGTCTCTTATGGTTTTGATGTGTTCTTTCTGGGTTTTTCTAACATGTAGTTCTCTAAAGTCCACTGTTTTGTTGAATACAGTTTGATACAATGTTCACTATTTATCATAAATTGAAGAATAAATGCTTCCCTTAAAGTGTTTGATGGAATTCTTGTTAGTAGAAACTAAGGTTTAGTTATTTTGGAAGATATTACTTAGTTGCCACTAAATCAATGCATAAAAAAAGGGGTCCCACAGGTGTCTTTGTATCAAACAAATAGATTTACTACTTACTAGTTGAACCCAACATCAAAATAGCAGTTGCGGCGGGCGTAGCGGCCGATGGCCAAAACGCTATGTAGCGGGTGATATATAGTAGTAGCGGTGATACGTAGCAGTGTAGTGTGAATTTTTTAAATGGTCAAAAAAATTTGAATCTTGTATAGCAACCAATATTTTGTTTTTTAGTGATTTGAAGCCTTATAAGGGTAGAGACAACTTCAGGAAAGGCTACTGAGGAGAAGAAGTAGGAAAAACATTGTAATTCGAAGGGCCCCGGGTTCTCGGTTGTTACACTTCTCATGATACCCTAGGGTTTAAAGACCCTAGGAATTCATCCCAATAGGGTCGGCCAGCAAGGTGGATCCAAATGGGGTCTACAACCAAGGCTCCGATGTCCCTCCTTGCATATAACTTATATCTTGCTTTTTCTTCATCGTGAGCAATTTGATTCTCCACTCCATAACAGACTAGCACATTTGATATATCGTAATTCCAATTCCAAATAACTCTTATCAGGTTCACTTAAATCTGAAACCCTAATGGTAAACAAAAGAGCACATGGAGACAAGATCCAATATGGAAAATTGAAAACCCTAGGTATTCCAATCCAAGAGATCAAAAGCCCCAAAACATCCATTGAAATTCACTTCTCATGGCTATCCATGGCTGAACCTTGTTTGGCCACAGCCTAATGGGGTTTGGCCATGGTGAAATCCCTACAATAGGTCCAAGCCTAGGTGGGGTCCACATCCTATCATGCATCTTGCATTATTTGTGAAATCCCTAGTTTATGTAGGGTTTCAAGAATTGGAAACTCTTTGTACAAATAATGAAAATCCTAATTGACATATGAAACACATTCAAATTAATCAAATCCGTCAAAGATTACTAAACTTAAATGCACATGTATCAAAGAACCCCAAATACCCCAAAATCCTAAGAGGTTTTGGTCAAATGACCAAGTTTCGAGGCGAGCCCATGTACGGCCTGGGTATATTCCCATGTATAGGTCACGGCCAAAGTGAAATCCCATCTTTTTCATGTTTGCATATGTTTTTGGGTTCCTACCTCTTAGTAGTTAGGGTTTTTGATTGGTTTACATACATCTCATCATCCATTCCTTGTTTAGGCTTGAAAATTGGGTTTCTAGATTGAAATAAAGATCAAAATCAATGGGAAATCGGGTCTGAATAGTGATTAAAGTTTTTCTACTTGCCTTGATTGTCGAATGCATTGAAAATCTTGCGCGTGGTTAAAACCCTAGATCGATCCCTTGTTTTTCCTCGCTTTTTGCCCAAATTTCCAGTCCTAATTAGGGTTCCAATTTGAAAATCCCAAAGAGAAGAGAGGGGGGGGGGGGGGGGGGGGGGGGGGGGTGGAGAGAGAGAGAGAGAGAGTCAACTTGGAGAGAGGGATGCCAAGAGGGTCGGAGGAAGGAAAAAGGGGCTGCCCTTATATAATTTCTGAATGGTTGTGTTTGACTACAATTCTAACTCTTAGTGGACTAGTCTATCTTCCATTGGTCCTCCTTTATTTCTAGTTTAAAACTCTTAAGAATATAATTCATGAGCCCTCTCTTTTTCATTCATATTTTACTTGTTTATTCCAGCCACAACACACGACCATTGAACCCCACTTTTATTCACACGTGCAATATATACATGGGCTCTTGCCTATACCATAATCCTTATTTATTTGCATTTATTTGATACCAAAAGGCCCCACATGCTTCCCTAAAATTTTGTAATTAATTATCCTCTATCAAATGAGACCCACATTGACTATGTTTCGGAATTATGGAAACCCCTCGTATTTTTTCAAAATTACAAATAGGTCCTATTATTTCCAAATCATGCCCTAATCAAGTTTTTTCCCTAATTCTGCCCTAATTGTTCAGTGTGGGTTGATTTCCCCCAATTTGATTAATTCCATTATTTATTTCACAAATTAACTTCACAAAAATTAAATATCATTACGTTGGGTCTGGATCTTACACTTGTGCTGTTTTCTGTCTACAAGAGAACCAACCTGCTGATCTATTGTTTCTGCAATCCTTCTGTAGAAGTAGGCTTGCAGTCGGGTTTAACTTGAACCTGGGGCTGCTTCAATTGCTGCCTTTGCCTTTTTGTCCTGTTCGAAAAAGAGAAAAAGCAGATTGCTGTTTGCATTTGAGTTTTGTTCTCCACTGCTATGAGAATATGCACTTCACCAAACTTTGAGAAGATAGCAGTGATCTGCTGCTTTGATGCATGTGCTGTGATAGCCTCATTGAACTAACCTTGGCCAATCTATGTTTTGTTTCCTCTTCCTCCTTGGTGTTTGCCATTCCCCCATTTTGATCTCAATAGGATTGTCTCAGCCCCTCCTGAATCCTGACAAATCACTTGTGATAATTACTCAGATTGAAATGCAGTCCCGCTGGCCCAAGCGGCTCCAGTTGGTCCACTCGGTGAGGGATTAAAGTTTATCCTTGTTGTGAAATCTCCTCGAGCCATATTGAATTTCAGCCTTTGAGAGGAAAGGATTGTACTGTAACCTGTTATTTTTAAATCAAGAAATCTTGCTTTAGCTTTTAGAGGTTTAAATGCAGATTGTTTGCCAGTCCACGAGTTGTGTGAAATTTAGCTTATCTAGAGGTCTGAGCATTTTGATCTATTTGATTCATTTTCAGTGACTGTTCTTGGATGTTTCCTAATCTTTTTGATGGATTACACACCTCATTGTGCTTAAATCTAACTCCAGGATTTAATGATTTTACTGTGATGGGTATGAGTTAAGTAGGACTGCAAAGGAGTGATTTAGATGTGTTGTGAAGTTGGAACTGCATACTTTTAGTTTGGTGTGTTTTTTGTTGCTTTCAGATGGGATGAATTTATAAAAGGTCTTACCTCTTAATTAATTAAACTGTTTCCATTGTGCTCTTGGAGAAGATCTCTCTATTGACATCTTTTACTTTGGAAGTGCATATCTTTTCTGGAGCACCAAATCTGTTATTGTTGATTCTCTTTCACAGAAAATTGATGTCTCAACATCCTAAAAAATAAAAAAAATACTTGGTTAATCAGTTGTTTTACTTCGATTTCGATATTTCTTCTATTATTTACTGTATCCTCCTTTTGCTGGCTTTAGATAAGTATGCTCGAAAGATTTTATATTTTGCAATATATTTTCTCCTGAAGTGTACTTCAAGAAGTGCGCTGATGTTTTTTTGAATGATGAACATCTATTAAAGTTTGTGCTCATCATTATCATATGTTGATACACAACTATTGTTAAAAAAGTATGAAAAACTGGCCATATTTAGCCACATCCGATTTGGAAATGTCTTGCTTTCTGTTGCTGGTGTTAGATTGTTCTCATATGTAGCAATCGTGCAGGGAGAGAATAGAATTGCTGCAATGACTTCTAGTCGCTCTGATTGGTGTATATCAAGGCAAAGGACATGGGGTGTTCCAATTCCTGTTTTCTATCATGTAAATTCTAAGGAGCCACTGATGAATGAGGAGACAATCAATCATATTAAGTGTAAGAAGCTGTTGAATGCTCTTTTTGAACTTTTATGTTTCATTCTTTTTTTGAGAAACATTTTTCCTTGCGTCAGCAGTTCTCTTCTAGCAGCTGTCTTTTTTGACCCACATTTTTCTTTTCCCTTGCCAAATTCCTTTTGTTTTTTGTTTTATTTTTGCCCTTGTCTTTTCAGAAACATTTTCTTTTTCTTGTTACGTTTTATTCTTTATAATAAGTTTTCTTTATCAGAATCATAAACTTTAATATTTTAAAACATTCTGCTTGAAATTTAAGGCCAGAAATGCACAAATATTGACTACAGTTATCCAGAAAGGAGAACAAGTATTTTCAAGGGTAGAAGTGAACATGGATTAAAAGAATAGCAAAAAAATTCAAGGGAATAAGGATGAAGATCTGATTCCTGCAATCGAAAATGATTCATTTCTTGTCTATTTTTGCACCCTTTCATAGGTCATGACCACTTGAAATGGTGTTGCTAAAATGCGTCTTTATATAACCCTTTCATGCTTTCAATGAATATGGTACCCTTTCAGATTTCAACTATTCCCTCAAATCTTTTTGTTATATTTCTGAAAGCTATCTTTAAAAAGCACAACAAGTTTGAAATTATTGAAAAATATCAATTCATTGAAATGTTCTAGCATATCAACCTTCCGATACTCTTTGACACTATTTTTTTTTCCTTTTCTTTTGGAAAGGTTACTGATACTTCTGTGAGGAAAAGATAAAACTAGAATTACAATTTAACATAGAAGAAATGAGTCCGTGAATGGAATTTTTTGTTTTAAATTGTAATTTTGATGGCATTAGTATTATTCACAGGAAGAAGAGTAGGGTTTTTCTTGATGGAAGTTCAGTGCTGATAAAATTTGTCAGAGCCAAACAATTTTGGAACATGCAAAATACATAGCCTGATATTCTTCTTTAATAGAGGATTTGGAAACCCGCATCTGTTTTTTTAGGACTTCCCGGACATTAGTGCTTGGCTATACACACACACCACCCAGTTGTTGATGCAATCCTAGGGTTAGGATGCAAGTGCCGGAGCACAATTAGGGTTCCCACATGAACAATCACGTGAAGAAGACAACTCTCCCACAATAAAACCCACAAAAGGGCATTCTATTAACCAAATCTAATATGAGAAATAATTCTCTACAAAGCATTATAAATAGTAAAAGAAACTTAAACCCTAAGAAACAATCCTAATCAAACTAGGAAACAGGAAACACAATACATTAGGAACTAATCTTAATTATATTCTTTGCTAAAATTAAAACTAATAACAATTAAAATTAGAATTTCATGGGTCCCACATGTGGCCCATGAATCTTGTTGCAATGACATGGTATTGCTACTGCATCAATTGTAGATTGACGAGTGTCTATGCAACTGGCCTAGGCAGCAATTCCCGAACAATCCTCGCTCTTAAGTTCTTATGATAATTCGTTCTTACTATTGCTAGATGTAGGTGCCGTGGTTTAGTCATAAATTCACTTACCACATTAACTGCATAGGAGATGTCAAGACGAGTAGTGGTCATGTGGACCAGACTGCCAACCAACCTCCTTTATGCCGTAGGGTTGGAAAGAATTTCACCATCATCATTTTGATACTTTACATTAACTTCCAGAGGAGTATCAGTTAAGAGTAGAATTTTCCAAGCGGAACAACGTAATCAAATCCTTAGTGTACTTATGCTAATTGATAAAAATACCTTGCTCTGATGTGTGATATGAATTCCCAGAAAATATGTGTGGTGAGTCATATCCTTCATATGAAGAGATCTTGGAGTTGGCGTATCCCATCAGAGTCAGACCATGTAATTGTGATGTCATCAAGATAGTTGAGGAGTACAGTTATCCCAAGAGAGGTGCAGCAGGAAATATGGGTAAATCATTTTTGCTCTGTATATAGTTAGATGGATGAAGTGTTTATGGAAACTTGCCAACCAAGATCCTGGTTCTTGTTTTAATCCATAAAGAGATCGTTGTAACTGACAAACATCTCTGTGAAGTATTAGTGATCCTTAGTGGAAGCTTCACATCATTTTGAAATAGAGGCTTGGTTTGAGAGGCTGCAACAGCAAGGACAGTTCAAACCATTGTCATCTTCACAACTGAGCAAAGGTCTTCTCATAATTGATGCCATATTCTTTCCAATTACCAAGGGAAACTAAGTGGCTTTATTACAATCTAATGAACTATCTAGTTTGAGTTTAATGGAATAGACCCATTTGCGGCCAATAGGTTTAGTGTTGTCAGGACAACTAACAACATCGCATTAAATTCTCCTATGCTCATCATCATCATCATCAAAGCCTTGTCCTAACTATGTTGGGGTCGGCTACACGAATTCTATTTCTCCATTCCGATCTATCTTGAGACAAAGTCTCAGATAAGTTACACTTCCTCATATTCATTTTTCCACCTCCATCCACGTCTTCTTTTAGCCTACCCCTTTCCCTTGTTGGGCCATCAACCTTCATGGCCAAACTTTTCCTTAGCGGCGCTGTTACTGGCCTACGTTGGACATGCCCAAACCTTCTCAAATGGATTTCTCTAATTTTATCCCTTATTGTTGCTACCCCTAAATGCTCTCGAAAGCAATCATTTCTAATTTTATCTTTCCTAGTTTTACCACACATCCACCTCAACATTCTCATCTTTGCTATATTCATTTTGTGAATATGTTGCTTCGTGATTGGCCAACAGTCTGCTCCAAAGGTCATATCTGGTCTAATCGCTATCTTGTAAAATTTTCCCTTCAATCTTGTTGGCATTCGTCAGTAACAAAGAACTCCAGAAGCAAGTCTCCACTTCAACCATCCCACTTTTATCTTATGTTCGAGTAGAACCTTCACTAATCATGTCGTCACCCAATGCACACCAAAAGTCCTAAAGGGGTCCCCCCTAGTTGTCATAAAAAAAATGGCGATGAAGGAATTGATTTACATCCTCTCCAGCACTTAGACACATATTACTTTCTTTCATGACAGTTTTTCATTAGGAGGAAACTCTTCTGCAGGGTATTTCTCTGTATCATGTTTTTTCTATATGATATTATTTTCTTTGATGCTCATGTATTAGTTATAGATCTGTATATAAATTTTTTTTTGTTGGGCTGTTTATGTCTTTATTCCATATGCTTTTCCCAGTGTTTTGTCTATATGATATTATTCATGTTTGTTCATTGTCATGACATATGACTTTTGGTTCCACTTTTTCACCTCTATGTTAGGATTTATTATAGCTATCAGGAATGTTTATGGAGGTCCTGTTATTTCTTTTGCAGCAATCATATCTGAAAAAGGTAGTGATGCATGGTGGTATATGACAACGAAGGAGCTACTCCCCGAAAAATATCATGCTTATGCTTCAGATTACCAGAAGGGAAGTGATACAATGGATGTTTGGTTTGACTCAGGTCTGTATTTAAAACTTGTACGTTCGTGTTGCACATTTATAGTTTTGTCCTCATGATATTTTTTGCAGGTTTCAATTTCTTCTTGATTTTTATATGATGAACTTCTAGTATTTCTTTGGATTGAAGGTGCTTTATTATGATAAAGAACCAATCTTTGTTTGCACAAGTTGTTGTGTGTATATCTCATCAATCTTTGTTTACCCATGCCCTCACGGAAGGACGAGGCGAAGGACCTTTTAGAGCCATGTAGGACATGGTGGAAAAGGGGCCCAGAGGAGAGAATTTTCATGTACGATTCCCCTTATCTTTTCAAATAAAAATGTCAATCAGTAAATCCAATGATGACACATACTTGACCTGATTCATAAGAACGACTACAAAAATACACTTCTCATAACACCCTTTCTCCCTCATAGCACTCATTAGCTGAAGACTCTTTATTAGTTACAACCTTGAAAATACTAGGAAAAAGACTATACAAAGGACCCAATCCCAACCAATCATCCAGCCAAAAGTTGACACTCCTCCCATTCGACCTTAAAAGCCACTCCTTTCCTAAAAACATCCCCTCTTAATTTTAGACATATCCCCCAAACTGACAATAGCACCTAATAGACTCGACACCTGAAACCTAGAGACTTCACTAGGAACCCAGACCATAGTTACCTGATTCGGTGATCTGGGTTCCGCATCCCGAACCGTTCGCAGCGAATAAATCGCTATTCGATTCGGTGAAATTCGGAATTTGTAAAATGTCCGATTCGATTCAGTTCGACTTCTTATTTCATGATATAATAAAGACGTTGGAGAGTTGTAATGGAAGTGAAAACCCTCCAAAAATAGGAGTTACAGAGGAGAGGAGAGGAGAGATCTATATTAAAGAAACATTAAAAATTAAAAATAGAAAGTTAAATCATAAGAAGAATCAGAACAAAACTGATTTTAGAAATCGAGTAGAACTCAAATTGTAAAATACCTATTTAATCTCTTGGTATGCATACTTGTAGACACAATCCCTTAATCGCATGCCTCTGCATTCTGCAATTAAATCTAGATTTCTGGTTCTCAGATTCTTCGTATTCTCTTGTGTAGTGCGTACTAGGGCGGATTTCAGGTATGTATCTCATCTCCATCTTCTTCACACAAACATGCAGAGAGTTTTAAATGGAAAAAATAGAGAAAAATGGTTGCAGTCTGTACTCTGTAGAAACAAAGGAGATGAACAGGGGAAGGGGAAGGGGAAAAGCTCTCTCCATCAGTCCATCTCAATCCATTCGTTGGGAATGGAAAAGAGACTTTTCTCTCTCCATCTCAATCCATTCGTTGGGAATGGAAAGATAATAGTCAATGCTATATTGTTTTGGTACTACTCAAGACACTTGAAATTTTTGTCATGCTGAGAATAGTCCTCATCTTTCTCAAATCTCACCGGTACACTGTTGGTGGGCCATAAAGATGAATGGATGTAATTAAAGTGGATTTTCTCCCCTTTTATGCTCTTTCTCCTTGTCAAACCTTGCTACTCGATTTGTGGGAAATCAAATCCACTTGATCTTCATCAGAAATCTTGAGAAATCCCAACTTAAAAGGAGAAAAAATAAGTGGGGTCCACCTATTGAATTTCAAACCATATTCAATCATCATCCTACTGGTGTATAGGTTATTCTTAAATTATTCATCAATCTGAGTTTGATCCACTGATTGACTTTTTGAAAAAAATATTAAAATAATTATACATAAAATTTGTGTTGGTCACATTTTTTTTTATCAAGCAATCAATCTAAAGGCTGATCAAGCTTTGATCGATGTAATATTTGAAGATACCCCATGTTGGTATATGGCATGTATTTTGAACCGATTGGATTTTAATATGTGAATGCCCACTATGGATTAACTAGTGACTGCGCTGGGTTAGATTGTTAGACACAATGTCAGATGATCACATTCACATTCATGTCTATTAAACATTATTGTTCTCCCTCATATTGCATACATTTTGAGTTTTGACTATTCAACTTACCAATAACTTAGGATACCATATCTATTTGTTTCTTTGTTTGTTCTCCACCTTTGGACTTATATTTAATTTGGATGTGTGAATCCCAACGTGGGTCTCACTTATGAGAAACACCTTATCAAAATAATTGGCCCCCTTTTATGGGGGTTTAATTAAATTTCCTTTCAAAATAAAATATAAAAATAGAGTCACTTACTAGATATGTGAATAAAATATTATAAAAGAATTTACTTATTTATACTAACTAAATCAACGAAGGATCCCTCTCTTAATGAAGTGTAAAAGTAATCAATAATATATATGCTAAACTCATTTTTACTAATTTAGATTTTTTATATATGGGTCCCAATATGAGTGGCACAAGTATTGTTTTATACATTTAGAAAATCCACAATTTTAGACAATAGAGGAGATCTGGAAGTTGAGTCCTGGGTTTTTGGATATGAAATCTTGTAAAACCTGATGTTGGTCTTAACCTATGAGAAATCTTGTCACATACTATATTAAATTATTTAATAAATCAAAATGCAAACATTAAATCATCATCATCATTATTGCTATGTATGGCTCTTTTTTTTTTTTTTTTTCATTAAATCCAAGCCATTCTATAATTAATCTTCATCAAGTTTTTGTTAATGTATGAAATTTCACAAAAAATTGAGACAAGACCTTGTTAGATTGATTATAGATTTTATATCTAATTTCATTTGCCTTCTAGCTTGACCCAGTAAAACCTTATAGAAAATTGTTAAAACTCCAAAGTAAGTCCTACTTATTAAAAATCCAATTCAATCATAATAGTTCGACTCCCTATTTTATCGATAATAAAAAAAACCATAAGATCAACCAATTATTTAATATGTGAATAAAATATAAAAAAATATTATTTATACCTATTTAATGAGTCAGATGGAGGCATAATTTCTTATTAGTGTTAATTTAGATTTATATGACTATCAAGAAGAAATATATCAAGATTTTAGTAACTGGCTCATTGATATGCCCAATACAAAATATTAACAATTAATGACGATATAAAATGGAGATTTGAAAAACCTTTTACATTGGACTAAAACTTGACAAGGCCCACTTATAATTTAGAAATGCCACATTTTCAAATAATTAGATATAAAATTACAATGTTTATTTTGTAACAAAAATATTCTTCTTAATATATTCAAATTTGTGCAGTATAATGTTTAGTGGACAGAGAAAAAGAAAGCAACAAGAAGATGATGATGTCATCTGTATTGAAGAAGAAGCCGAACAGTATGTCAACCAGAATAGTGATGAAGATATAGATGGTAATCAAGATGAAATTCCTTCAGGAAAAGAAAGTACTTTTAAAGGAAAGCCGCTATGGGATGAAGTGAAGATATTGGGGGACGCGAAAACTGGTAAATTATGGCTTTGTCCACACTGTAAGCGTGAGTTCAAAAGTTCCTACACAAGAATTCACCAACACTTTTTTGGGCCAGGGCCAAATAAAAAATCAGATATTACCCGATGTCAAGCATTGCTTAAGCAACCTAAAGGTCCTCAATTATTACAAGAAATTATTGATAGGGTAAAGAAAGCAGAGAAATCTGGAGTTCATTCACAGTTAAAGCACTCAACACTTCTCCCGCTACAACAAGTTAAGCAAAAAAACCCAATTATGGAGTCCTTTAAGAAGGTAGAAAGAGATTTTGTTGACAGTGCAATAGTAAGATGGTTATGTGCTTGTGGAGTGCCCTTCAATATATTGCGGTCACCATTTTTTCATGAAATGATTTCAGCTGTAAATAAAGCGCCCGAAGGATATAAAGCGCCTTCATTTGAAAAGGCTAGAACATCTTTGTTAGATGAGGAGAAAAGAAAAGTGGAGAATGAAATTGCAATAATTAAAGATACATGGCATATGCATGATGTGTCTATCATCTCTGATGGATGGACCAACATAAAGAATCAGCCACTGATTAATGTACTTGCAGCAAATAAGGATGGGGCGATGTTTTTGTATGCGGTAGAGTGCTCTGGTGTTGAAAAGACTGGATCTTATATAAAATCCTTATTGATAGATGCAATTGAGGAGGTAGGTCCATCCAATATTGTTCAAATAATCACAGACAATGCAGCCAATTGCAAGCTGGCATGTAAGGAAGTCGAAAAGGTTTATCGTCATATATTTTGGTCTCCTTGCGCCTGTCACACAATTAATCTGATCTTTAAAGATTTGTCAAAGCATTGGCCATCATATGAAGAATTTTACACTATGTGCAAGACAATTGTGACATATATTATCAATCATACACATGCGTTGGCAATATTTAGAAGTCATTCTCGATTAGAACTTCTAAAAGTTGCAAAGACTCGATTTGCTTCATATTATGTCATGATGAAGCGACTCTTAGATGTGAGACAGGCCCTTAAATCTACCGTTGTTCTTGATGACTGGAAAGAATGGGCAAAACATGGCGATGAAAAAATCCAAGAGATAGCAGAAAATATAAAGCGATGGGTGACCGATGATGATGATACTTTTTGGACAAATGTGAGGCAAATGGTTAAAATTACCAAACCCATTTTCAAAATGATTAAATTTTGTGATCAAGATGGACCATTGATGGGGGAGGTATATGAAGGAATGGATAATATGCTTGGTGAGATAAAAGATAGTCTCAATGGTTGTGCAAATTTTAAGGAGATTTATGACATGATGGAAAATATTGTAATAAAAAGGTGGAAAATGATGCACAGCCCATTACATTGTCTTGGATTTGCACTCACACCTCGGTTTTATGATTCATCATATCTTACTAAATTAGCACCTGGTGGTGAGAAAAGAAAGCCCCCAAATCAAGATAAGGAGGTCATAACGGGAGTGATGGAAGCATTTGAAAGACTAACTAACGTAAGCATCTTCAATTTAAATTTTTATAGATATTTTATTTATTATGTACCTAACACATTCTATATTTCGCAATTGTTTTTTTCAATAGGACACTGAAGCTGAGGCTAAATTGAGGGCTCAATATGCCATATTTCATTCTAAAGATGGCATTTTTGGGCTTCCTGCAGCAAAGGTGGATGCTGTCACTATGTCACCAATAAAATGGTGGTCAACATATGGATCAGAGACGCCAGAGCTAGCAGAGATAGCTATAAAAGTTCTTTCACAACCCGTAAGCTCATCGTCTGCAGAGAGGAATTGGAGTACATATTCATTTATCCATAATGTCAAAAGAAACAGGCTTAATGCAAAACGTGCAGATAAACTTGTCTTTATTCATTCAAATCTTCGTCTTTTATCACGCATGAAGGAGGGATATAATGAAGGACCATTTAGAAAATGGGACATTGATCCGGAGCCAGATGTTATTGAAGATTCAAGTGCACATTTAGAAGACCTAAGGTGGAAAGCACTAGATAATGATGAAGAGCCTCAACTTCAAAATCGTAACGACAGTCGACAGTAGAGTGGAGTCTCGACCAAGTGGTACATCAAATGTTGCAGTCACCCAATCCTCTTTACAATCACGTCCACCTAGTAGACAAAGAAGTATTTCATCATACGGATGCGGTTTGCCATCTTCTTATGACAAAGGGAAAAGGCATTGGAATTGAAGACTTTTATTTCATACTCCTATTTTTGATGAATTTTTATTTTACCTTGCTTTTTATTTATGTTTTGGTGTTTGATATTTTATATCATTTTTATTTGGTGTTTAGGATTTAATTTTTCTTATATGGATAGTTAAATGGTTGAAGTTTATTGATTAATAATAGAAAAAAGTTATAGATTGTTTTTAAACATTTATTTTCTCATAGTTTAATGATTAAATGCTTTTAATCATTTATTTGCTCATACTTATTAAAGCATCAAATGACTAAACTTTTTTTTTTATGCATATATTGAATGGACATATGAATTATATCGAACTATATCAAATTATATGTTCGAATTAACTTAGCGAATTCATCGAACTCGAACTGCGAATCAAGCGAATAGAAAACCGAATTAATTCTGCCTACCCCATCGAATTTTCGAATTTGGGTAACCGTCGAATTGCGAACTGCGAATTCGAATCCGAATTGGTCGAACTGCGAATCAGGTAACTATGACCCAGACCAACTCATCCTAACTATATGTAGAAACAATTGGCTCCCCTACAACGCCTCCTTCTCTTTCCTAAACCTCCACCAACACCTGGCTAGCAATGCCCAATTTTTCAACCAAAGGCATCCTAGACCCAAACCCCCATCCGATTTCGGTTTCAAAACATCACTCCATTTCATCAAATGCAATCTCCTAATTTCACTCTTTGCATCCAAGGGAAAAAAAAAAAAAAAAAAAAATCCTTCTGATGCTATACAATCTATCACCACCTCCTTTGGGATTCTGGAATGGGACATAGAATGCATCAGCAAATTAGACTATGTCTCCTTGATCATCGTATTTCTCCCTCCCAAGACAAGTCTGTTCCATATGGATAATTTCGTTTGAAAATTTTCGATCATGGGTACTCATAACAGTTTAGACCATGGCATAGACCATATCAGCAAGCCAAAGTACTGCATAGGTAGCCTACCTCTGCTACAAGATAAATAGTAGTGGGGTCTATCAATTCTAGTTATTGTGCAATTGCTGGAGAATTACGATTAAGTCCACATGTAGCAGAATTTACCAATAGGACCAATTTTTATGTGCATATGCAACGCATGACATCTTATAATGCATGAACAATTCAATTACTTTCTAATTCTCAGAATGGGGTCCACAACATGTTATTACAAGTTAATTAATCTCATTTGGGAAAAGCTGGGTTTGGTTCCTTACATCTTCACAGATGATTGGATCTCAGGTTAGAACTAAAAATCATGAAGGAATTTCAGTCCAAAAGCCCCAAAAGTTGAACTGTCAAGACTGTAACTGAATGGTCAATGAATCTGGCCTGATAGGACCAAATCTGAATCAGTTTAGGAATTCCGATTGGACAGCGAATCACGATTCTTAGTTCAATGTTTTCATCCAAAGATATGAGAATTTAAACAGTGATGAGTGAAAACTGTCCAGAAAACACTGCTGATAGGAAGAGGGGAAATCACTGACCTGGAAGTGCCAAAAATTGCAGAAAAATTACTGAAAATCCAAAAAAAAAGAGGCAAAAGTTGCTTCAAAATTCCACCTTTATCGGATCACTGATAGCAGGGCCCACTCTAGGAATCAGGATCCTTTGTCATTGCAAAGTCGTTGACAGAGATGAAGATCAATGAGGAATCCAAAAATCCCTCATTTTACCCAAAAAAAAAAAAAGGCTAAAAGCAGCCATTTGACAATGAATTCCTACAAATTCAGATTGATGCAAACAAACTAAGCCCATTCAAATCAATTGCTTCCTATGTATTCTAATCCCATGCAAAAAAAAAAAAGGCCCATTTCATTAATGAATTCTTATGTATTCCAATTCCATGCAAACAAATAAGCTCATTTGGCAATGAATATTTATATGTTCCAACTTTATGCAAGCAAACAAGCCCATTTTTATTGATTATTTCCTATGTATTCCAATTCCACACAAACTAACAAGCTTATTCCAGCTGTGAATTCCTATGTCTTCCAATTCCATACAAACAAAAGGCTCATTTGACAATGAATTTCTATGTATTCCAATTCCATGCAAACGGAGAAGCCCATCTCAATTCTCAATCAATTGTTTCCTATGCATTCCAATTCAATGCGGACAATAAGTCCCATTTGCATCAATTACTTCTTATGTATTCCCCAAATCTTAAGCTTTCTAGGGTTTCAAATTGAAAAATCCTAATTAAAGACACAGGTATTGGGCGTGTGGTGAGGATTTAGAGAGAGAGTCTCTAGAGGAGAAATTTAGAGAGAGAAAGAGTTGTAGGAAAGAGCAAGGGGGAGAAAGGGGAACTGCCAAGAGTGGGGAGGCTTGTGCGCATGACTTGAATGAGAAATAAGGGTCATACAGCCCTTATTTATTTATTTACTTTTGGGGGTCCCTCTTTGAATCGTATTGTAAATCTTCATTTGAGTTGGATTTGGCTTCTCACTTGCTTCCAAGCTATTGTTTTGAGACTCCTAGTCCAAATCAGAATCAACCTATTATTCTGGCATGATAACCATTGCTGTAACCCTCTGCTCCCTACCACTGATGGTATACCCTGAACCCATTGTGGGTTCCTCTCAACTTAAAGGTATTAAATAAAACAAAGTTGGTCGTCCAACTTAGATGGTTCCCAATTGGGTCCCAACCAATCTAATTTGATTAATTTACTAATACTCATGAATTATTTAATTTCCCTAATTAATTAATTAATTAATCAATAATGGCCTAATTGTGCCCTAATTCCCAAATGTTGGTTGTTCTCCCCTAATTGAATGAATTTCATTATTTAATTCACAAAATAAATAATATATTATTAAATATCCTAAATTTGTGTAGGGTCCTTACATCATAAGTATGAAGGATGCTTTTGGCAGGATATCAGTTGAGATTAAGAGGTCTAATTTGATAAGATCAATCACACAATCATTTCTTGAAAAGATGTGATTGTGGGCAGTGGCGGACCTAGGATTTTCGTTTGAGTGGGGTGGGAAATTGAAGAATATTTTCATCATCATATTTTCCAATACATTACATTTGAATTAAAAAAAAAAAAAAAAAGCAATTGGTGACTAAGTTGCCCTTGAGTTCAATGAGCTGCGTAGCATTTGGTTGAAGTATCTCTACAAAGTGCTAACCACCACCAAAGTAAAACAAAATATTCTACTATACCTTAATAACAAAAAAAAAAAAAGTAAAGCAAAATATTTTGTCTTGCAGATTCTGTCCTTTAAAATTCTTACCATTAAATCTTATTGTTCTTCAAAAATTCAAATATGCCACAGATAATTGCCCGGTTTACTATTTACTAAAGTAAGCTAAATTCATCTCATACACTTAATAATTTCAATTTCCAGTCATAATTGCCTCAAGCCATGCCTGGCACACGCTGTATGTGGAGAAAACCAGACCAAAACCAACCAAAACCAAGCATAATCAATTTGAGCCCATATCAACATTCATTACCTGAGTGCAATTTGGGATAAAACTGTACTCATTTTAGGTATTGAAGTTCTTGGTTTACTTTTTGAAAGGTTAGAAAATTAAGACAATACTTCTGACTTGCCAAACCAAAATCCAGCAACAAGCCTCCCAAATTTTGACTAGCCCCACTAAAATTCCACTTATTGATTTGTGTTTGACCATCCAGGTTTAGGTTAGTCCTAGGTGCATACCCCTTCATTGAACCATTAGCTTAGAATCTCTGTTGTGACCAAGATATGTTTTGAAGGAAGATCCTATTTTATCAAGTGCTCATTTGTGGATGTTTTTATTAGTATTGATCCTTGATCTTCTTTATAAATATTTTTGTTTAGTGCCCTATACAAATAAATAAATTCTACCCACACATATGAAAGCTTCTTGAATTATTTTTTTAGCATTTCACAAGAGAAACAAGTTATTCTTAATTGAAAGGGAAACAAATTTTAAGAAAAAATGACTCTTATTATGAGGAAGACGAGATAGGGTTTTGGTATGGAGACATTTGCTGATTTGAGGATGGGGTTTGAATGAAATCAGGAAGATTTTTTCATATTGAAATGGGGCTACCCAGGTCGGGGGTGGTGCAGGATTGGGCCCCAACTTATGCATGGCTCATGTGGCCCAGGGCCCTTTGAGGGATCTCAAAATCTTACCTGGGGCGAGGTGGTGCGGGATTGAGCCCCAACTGATGCATGGCTCATGTGGCCCAGGGCCCTTTGAGGGATCTCAAAATTTACCTAGGCCGGCCGCACCCACTACCTCTAAGGTGCGTCTGCCCCTGATTATGGGAGGGTGTTGGTGAGGTAGGTATTGAGTTTGAATTTGAATTAGAATTCGTTTTGAAATTAGAATATAATACGCGTATAAATTAGCTTTTGATAAGATTAATCAGTCTGATTTATCTTATTCACTCTCTTATAATAGGGGATGTTTCATCAATGTAATATGGTTAATTTATGAAAATGTAGCCTTTAGATTTTCTGCTGACGGTAACGCCTTTTGTTTTCTTTCTTGCTATGATTCTTCTGCTCCCATTTTTTTTTTTTTTTTTAGATTTTCATCCATCATTTGCGCGGTTGGATTTCCCAGTTAACTTTATTAGTGAAGATCTGTACAGGCAAGCATGCTCTTATTTGCCCTGCATCACTTTGTTGCAGGATGAATTGTGAGGGCTTGCATAACCTTTTTAGATTATGACTGGTTCTTGGGAATTTTTCGAGCTTCTTTTTGTCTCAATACTTTAATTCGTCAATGGAATGAGTGGGTACAAACTTCATGTTTATACTAGCTTGCATGGTTTTGTTGGAAGTAGGTGGGCCTCGTGGACAGATATTCAAAACTTTTTGACCCACTTGATGCAAGGATCAAATATCCATAAGGCCAAGAACCCAAGCCCAAGATCTAAAACCCTAATATCATGCATTAAGATCAAACATACATCAAGAAAATAGATAAATAAATAACAAGCATAACTAGATCTACTAATTCAAATAAATAATAGATCTATACCTTTGGAGCTTGGTTGTGCTCTGAACGAGAACTAGAACTCTACGAAAATCCTTTTCGCAAGCGTTTGATCTCCCTTGCCTTTGTGTTCTTCCATGCTATGACCCTCTCAGAGAACTTCTAAAGGAGAATGGTGGGATCTCCAAGTAGAAGAAAACCCTAGATCTCTAGTAGGAAACCATAGGAGAGAGCGGAGGAAGAGAGAGAGGAACTTCAGAGATTATTGTTGTGTGTAGAGATCTCAAAGCCTCACCTCTTATTTATAGTTTATGACACACTTCCTCTTAGACCAAGATTAGAAGTCTCACTTCTATTCTTAGTAAGTATCCTACTACTCATTTCCTTAAGAGTTCTAATGAGATTAGTAACCTTCTCTTATTAGGGCTAGCATGGGGACCACTAGAGATTCTTTAGAATCTGGCGCCAACTAGGAATTTGGACCCCACATCTCATGTGAACTCCGGACCCACAGTTAATTGCAAATAAGTCCACTAATTAAATGCAATTGCACTCCAGTCTTAGAAATAATTACGAGACGACCCTAAACTTCCCAATTACTACAAGTAAGCCCCTCCATCAATTATATCCATGGATCTATTGGAATTAAATCTGTCCAACCAAATTAGATCCATCTCTTATTATCCTTGTGACTAAATTAATTACAATAATCATCAGTACCATCCAATTAACTTAATTGAGATGGGTGCGCACTCACTAATGATAAAATTCATTAATTGGCACAAGGGGATATTTATGAGGATAGATTCCATCTTGAGAATTATATGTTCCCACAGCCCCACTACCACGTACCCAAGGCATCGAGGTATTGACCTACAATTGGCCTCACTCATTGATGACTCAAAGTAAATGTATAGTAGAAACTTGAGTTCATTAATCTCTCAGGATTAAGAGCCTATTGCTTGGTAATTATGAGAGCAGTCCTTTGATCAAAGGTAGATTTGTACAAAGTGTTACTCATGGTCTTTCAGTACATCCAATGTACCAGCACAATGATCCAGAGTCTTACACTCTGATGATCGAGAAATATCACACTATCTCATAGTGATCACAGTGCTGCAACCTTATCAGATGAGTTGCCCAATCTCATCACTAGCTGTGAATCAATTTAAGTATAAGACTTGTGATCTATGTCTCCTGTATGTGGATCTCATCCAAACACATGGATCACATCTAATATACTTGTGGGCTCCGATTCATCTCATGAACTATCATGTCATTTTGTATTGGTCATGTGCAAACATAGAATAAAATACCATATATCTCATGAATAAAGCATGAAAATATAAATTTATTATTGAAACAAATCAATTTATCAGATTATCCATAGTATTGAGGTCATACAATCTAACAGGTTTATGATGCAGGGCAACATGAAATCTAAACTAACATGTAATTTTGAGATCAGTAGAGAATTAATAATTTAATTCTAATTATAAATCAGCCAATCGCACATCCTAGAATGTTGAAACTTTTAGGGAAATTGTGTAATAGTCTAAGGCTTTATCACAAGTCCTGCAGTAACAGCCCAAAGTGAGAAGGGATGGATCTAATGGAAAATAGAACTTCCACGTGCTTAGGGATGAGCTGATTCAAGTAGCTTAATTGCTTCCCTTTTGAAGATTTGAAGTAAAGTCTTGGTTCAACTTGGTTGCAATTGAAACAATGTATAGTTTGGGACTAATTTTAAAATTAAATTCAAATTTATGATATTGAAGTAAATTATGGATTGTGATGGTGAAATAATGGAAAATCCATCAAATAGATGGTGGATCAGGTTTGGCCAATGGATTTGGAGGGGCTGATTGGTTCAAATGGGCTGGCTAGCGGGTTGGATGGGTTCGGCCAGGTCTAGGATAGACCTGGGTTGGGTCGGATAGATTGTTTTTGTGTTATGAAGGGATGAGGCAGATCTATGGATTCATGATAGTTTATGGCTCGCGGCACTTGTGGAAGTTTAGATTTGATGATCCAATGGCTGGATTTGGAATCTTAGGGATAGGAAGGTGGGATCTATTGGCTGATCTGGATCTAATGGTTTTAACGGCTGGTTGTAGAAGTAGATGTGTAGTTCTATGATTTTAATGATGGAAAACACCAAGGAAGAAAACAAGAAGATAGAAGGAATACCTCACTTGGCCTCTCACCAAACTCCAATCCAGGAGGCAATTTCGAGATCTCAAGAGCACATCAATGGAGACTCATGTAGAGCTTGAAAACTAGGGTTTTTTTTTTTCATAATGTAGCATAGCATAAAGAGAATGTAATATCTTGAATACCTGGTCTCAGGATTAGTTTGGCCCAGGAAGGACCCTTAGTTGTTAACTGGTATTTGAAATTAGAAGTGTTTCCCTTTTATTAAATTAGAAGTGTTATTGGAAAGTGTCTCACGTTTGGGACTGGAGTTGTATAACAACTCTAACAGTGGAAATAAGAGAAGGATTAGAATTAGGAAGTATAAGAGGGCTAGGACTTTAAATTCCTCTTGGTATATATATATATATATAGATATATATATATATAGGTAACCATCGTCCATCCCTTATATGGAATTATCTTTTAACTTTTGAGAGAAACAATCTGAGAGGAAGTTGTTGCTGGAACCTAGGGGAAGAAGAGGAAGAAGGTCACTGATTGATGTCCTATTCGCGCCCATACATCGCAAAAGCAACTATTACATATCAAAGGTGAGTGGATCTTCCTGATTACTTTACTGGTTAAGCAAGATGATTGGAATTGAGTTGTGAATTGGACATTTTGTATTAAGATAAATCTATATTGAGATGTGATGCTCTTATTCTGTACTTAAAAGAATTGATTCAAGTTTAGGAATCCTTTATGTGGTTACTAGAATTGTTATAGTTGATATGATATGCACATTCATGAATATCTCTCGAATTGATGTATAACAGGTGAAGTTAGGGGGTTTGACGTCAATGTGTAAATTGACTACAAATAAGTTGTGGGACCCCATGGCCCACCTGATCACAAATCAGGTCCAGATATCTGGTAGGGTATTGTTGGTCGACCCTGGTGGTGCTGGTCCCATGTAGAGTGGACCCCACCTGGGCCCTCATCCAATCGTCATAGCGCATAAGAAGAGTCTGTCACAAAGTTTGTGACTGTATGTCGTCAACGCTTATTGGGATCCACTACTTGGTCTGATCAATGATCAAGACCCCACATCTTGTAGGGGACCCATGGTCGACCTTTGTGTAGTTGGACATCTGGATTTTTAACCATTGGGTCCCACTATTCAAGAGGTGTAATGAATTCATGGCGTGAATTTGATGAATACAGGGCTGAAGGTCGACATCCATGGTGGGACCCACTACCTAAATCAATCAGAGATTAGGACCCCACGTTTTGAAGAGGGCCCAGGGACGGTTTGAATGGTGGTGGTCCCATGTGGCCTGGTGGCCTGGGCTCCATCTGACCAGTTATCCAGAAACTTCAATTTTGTTAACCATAAGGGTTACTGTTTGTGTTTTTGAAACTGCGGGGCCCAATAAAGATGTTTGATGGTCAATCCTATCCATTAAGAGTAAAGCCTATACGTGGACAACCTTAGACAGTAGGTCTGATCTTGGTTTGGTCCAGCGGAACCCACTGGATTTTACATCAAGAGTTCCAGACATAAACTGATTGTTTATTTTATGTTCTGGATATCAAAAATTAGTTTTGAAATGGGTTTAGTAATTGAGAAAGACTTGGATTTTTGTCTAGAAATATTAAATAACTTTCTTTGGAGTGAGTTTTGTGAATTATGATTAACTATGAATAGTTATGATTAACTGTGATTAATTCTTTAAATTGTGAGTAATTAATGTTATGTTTATAATATAGTGTGGGCGACCCCTGTTTAGGACTTATTTAGGACTTATAATCTAGTACAGGTCTCTCCTTTGTCACTACCCAAATTCCGGGGCCCAGTCGGATATCCGAATCGTGATCATATAGCAATATTCACCATGCATACATCAAATAATATTCACAAGGTATTAGGCATTTAACTCAAAAATAATTTCAATTATAAATATCATTAAATTTATGAGAATTCAAACTTTGTATATAACTCAATCCATAATATACTTGAAACATTAAATAATTTTCCTAAATAAGTTCTAATGATTCCATCATCTATTTAAGTTTTTCTCGTTCTCTCTTTTCAGCTACGCATGCCGAAATACAAGTCTCTCTCATGCCGAATTCGGGTCGTGACAAAGAACAATACAATACAAGTCTCTCTCATATGTGAAACCCTAAACACGTCACAGAAAAAAATAAAAAATAAAAGAAGCAAGAGAAAGGGGCTTCTCATGGGTTTTCGTGTGCAAGGGACTTGCACACGAACCCCAAGGCCTTTCAACTTAAGTTCTGGGCCCTCCTTTGGGCCCTTCCATGTTATTTCCTTTAAATCTTCTTTGTTTTCCCTTAGGCCCCTCTTGATTTCATTTAACGCTTTTAATTTCTCCCATGTGGCACTTCCCGGAGTGGGGCCTTCAATCCATGAAATGCTTGACCCGAAGAGATCCAACTATTGGATGTTGTCAGAATGATAATCCAATGGTTGATTTTCAATTCCTTGGCGATCAAAGTCCGGATGCAATGTCCATCCACATATTTGCTTGATGTGCAATCCTATGCCTCCACCGTTGGTAGATCTTGAAAGAACTGGGGAATTAGGGTTGATGTCCCAATTAGTTTACCGTTTGTCTTTAATATCAACCGATGAAAACTTTCATGTTGATCTATGGATGTTTGGCCAGTTCTAATGCTTTTGCTTGGTTTCATTTTTTTCACATCCTCATCTGGTTTTGCTTAGTTATCTGTAAAAAATTTAGTGCATAATTCTATTTCATATATTTTTCTCTGATGGAAACATGAGTCTCCTAATTTTATGAGTTCTTTTTTAGGCTCTTCCTGGGCAGCTGTATTAGAGAAAAGAGATGAACTTAGTTGTCCTGCAGATTTGTATCTTGAAGGTACAGATCAGCATCGTGGTTGGTTCCAGAGTTCATTACTAACCAGTATTGCCACAAAAGGTAGAATGCAGTATAACGACTTGCATTAGTTTACCTTTTTCTTTTGAGTTGTTAATTGACATTCTTAGTGATATAATTGGTAATGTCGGCACTATCTTTACACTTATTTTGATGGACTCTCTCTCTCTCTCTAAAAAAAATCTGTGAAAAAAATAAAAGAAAAGAGAAGCTGGCTCCTCCAGACCTGCAATTAATTAATTAAAATGTAATTAATTGCAGTAGTACTGATGGCAATGGTCACTCTATGTTAACATGTCACTATTGTGTATGTGACAGCTATTATTTTATAACAACAAAATGACTTCTTTCTGTGTTAACACGAAATAAAGTAGGATTGACTAATGAATATGATGCTTTGTTTAGTATACTGTTTTTAATTTTTAAATAGTCAAGCATTGAAAAATAAATGGCTATTATTTCGTCAAATAATTTGATGCATCTTCAAAAGTTGAAGCTGGCTCCTCCAGACCTAACCCAGTCCCAACAGGCCTAGCGAGGCTTGGTCTCAGCCTGACAAGCCCAACGAAAACATGCCCCAGCTGAGGTCAGGGTGACTGCAAGTCTCAATGCAAAAAAACCAGGCCTGTGGGGTCCAACTGAAGCATGTAGGGTCCTGCACACCCGTCTCATGGGTCCCACAGAACTGACTTATCTGATACAGTTTCTAGTCTTTTAAATAATATATTTTTAGTGTTCTGTAATTATAGTCGAGTCCAAAAGATCAGAGTAGGAACATAAGTGTGTCCAAGTCAAGAATTTCATAAGAGTTTTAGTTAAAGAGGAAGTTGGTTGGAATTTTATAAATTAGGGATGGTTGACCATATAATTTCTAATTCTAGATTATACAATAAAAATTGGTAGTTTCTTTTTGTGCACTTGAGTGGATCCTCAGTCCCAGGCCCAGCGGTCTATTTGGAGCCTGTTTTACTTTTTGTTTGGACATTCGCATCACAACATCTGTTGCCTATTCTCGCATACGCTATTGCTTGTGGTGTTGTTTGTTCTAAAGATTAAGAGGACTAATTGAGGCTGAATTCAAGATATTTTTCTCAATTTTATCATAACACCTTATTTGAGTCCTCATTGTTTCCTTTCCTCAAATTATATTCCTTCCAGCCTTCTAAGGTTGATTTGTTGAGAACATCCTTCCTCTCTGCAATCCCTTTTGAAGGATAATTTTGGGTTTCGTGAAACTATAATTTGGATAATGATGATGATGATGATGATGAAACTATAATTTGGAGGATACTTAAGGGCTTGAGGGTTCAGTGGTTCTTCTCATCAAAATTTCCTTTATCCCTTAGTGGTCCAAAGGCATAATCTGTTTACATTTTAATAATCATACTGTTTATTTTTAAAATATTGAATAAGTTTTCAGTTTTTCCATTTCTACCAAATTTCTGTTTTCTGGCGGCTATTACTTTTGTATATTGGTAAGAATGCTTGTATCTTCACAAGTCTGTCGTTAGACACATCCTATCAATGCAATGAATATCCCATCAATACAATGAGCTTTTGATGACTACCATATGCAACACATGCATGACTATACTTCAGATTATCCTGTGTTCTTTACACAGTAAAAAAAAAATATAAAATTAAATTAGCAATTCTTGTCTACAGATTTTTAACCTCAGGTATCATTTCTGTTAGCCAACAGTTCATGTTCAGAACCAAAGGTCTATTGAGGAATCTGAGTACTTTTTATCCCTAATCATTGTACTAGCTTTCAATTATATTTCTTGTAGAACAAATTTTCAAGTGAGGTGGATTTTCCCTTTTTGAGAAAACAGTTTTAAACTAATCATCCCTAATCATTGTACTAGCTTTCAATTATATGCATTGGACCTGATTCTGTATGAGTGAATGTAAACTATAATTTTTCTTTTCCAAGGACATTTTACCTTATTTATAGGCATCTGTGACTTCATTTACTCGAGGTTCATTTATCTGAAACCAATAGTGATTGTAAATTATTATCTTTTCTCTTCTAAGGAGGACATTTTACCTGTCTATAGATAATTATGACTTCATTTTCTTGAGGTTCATTTATCTGAAACTGATTGTTTTTTACTTGTAGCCACTGAATAGGAATATTCTCTATATGTGAGATAACACTATATGTCACTTGTAACAGGAAAGGCTCCATACTCTTGTGTAATTACACATGGATTTGTACTTGATGAGAAGGGGTTGAAGATGAGTAAATCTCTGGGTAATGTTGTGGACCCAAACACTGTGATTGAAGGGGTGCCAAACAGAAAGGTCTGGGAATGGAAGCAAATGCTTTTTTTATTTTTCTTTTCTTTTCTTTTTATTTGTACCTTTATGGAAGTTCTTCTTGTCATATGATAGTTTTGATTCTTCTTGGTAGGATGCACCTGGTTATGGAGCAGATGCCCTCAGGCTCTGGGTATCTAGTGTAGATTATACTGGCGATGTACTGATAGGGCCTCAAATCCTTCGCCAAATGTCTGACATATATAGAAAGCTACGGGGAACTTTGCGATATCTTTTATCAAATCTGCATGACTGGAAAGTATGTTCAGTTTATCAACTAAGTGCAGCTATTTGTTTGTTCCGCTATTCCCATGAGTATGAATTTCCTGATCTAGCCATCCTTCACGACTCTCTTGATTTATTTATATAAATGTTAGAAATGATTTTCTGGCCATGCATTTTCATATGTATTAGCAGATTGTATTGTAATAATCCTAGGGATTCACACTTGTAATGCTTGGCTAGGAGCACCTTTGGCGATGGTAGGGATATATGTATAAATAACTAGAGAAGTGTGTCTCTGGATGTGGGTTTGTTTCTACAATTAACTTGAAATGAATTCACATGTATTTTGCTGGGGAAAAGCAGTAGCATTCCATGTGTGGTTCTTCAAATGATGGTGGCCAATATTTCGTTCCATGCTTGAGAGGAATGAGGAAGAGTGCGATTGATACCCAAAGGATGGCTGTGTTTGTGTTCAGCGACTCCGTTTGTTAGGGGATGTAGGGACATGATAGCTGGGAAATGGTCCTTAATGTGAGAGGAAGTTGCAAAATTGAGCAAGGATATTCTCCTCCATAGTCAAAGCGAGAAGTTTTAATTCTAGTAGAGAACTAAGTTTCAACCATGTGAACAAATGAAACATACATGTCATATAACTCATTCTTATGTTTCATTAAATACACCTATGTATCATCGTCATCATCATCAAAGCCTTGTCCCAACTATGTTGGGGCCGGCTACATGAATTGTCTCTATTTTGATATATCCCGAGCCAAATCCTCGAACAAGTTGCACCTCTTTAGATTTATTTTTACCACGTCCATCCACGTCCTCTTTAGCCTACCCCTTCCCTTTGGTGAGCTATCGATTTACATAGCCAAACTTTTCCTTATTGGCGTCGTTGCTAGCCTGCGTTGGACATGCCCAAACCATCTCAAACAAATTTCTCTAATTTTATCCCCTATTGATGCTACCCCTAAATGCCCTCAAAATTGTCAGATATGCACGCATGGAGAGAGAGAGAGAGAGAGAGCCCCTATTGATGCTACCCCTAAATGCCCTAAAAATTGTCAGATATGCACGCATGGAGAAAGAGAGAGACAGAGACTATTGGAAGAAAATCGTGTCCCCCTTAGGGTTGTGTCCCTCTCATTAAATAAGGGTTGATTACCCTTTAATTAGATCCTAATACAATACAAGTTCCTATAATTAGTATCTTAATACAATACAAGTTCCTAAAATAAAGCTATCTTAATTAAAACAAGATCCAATCCTACGCAGATGGACTGGATTGACACCTCCCCTCAAATTGATGCGGGGGAGTGATAAAGCGGCAATTTGGAAACCAGAAATTGATGTCGAGGCCGAGGAAGTCCTTTGGTGAAGATGTCAACAAACTAAAGGTCAGTAGGGACACGAGGTAAAGAAATGACATTACGCTTCAATTCATCCCGAATAAAGTGGCAGCCCACTTCAATATATTTGGTGCGTTCATAAAAGACAGGATTCTCAGTGATCCTGATAGCCCAGTATTATCCGCATGTAAGGATGTAGGAGATCTTTGTGCAAAACCTAGATCCGAAAGACGTCCTCGTAGCCATAAGATTTCTAAGTAGGCGGTAGACATAGCCCTATATTCAGCCTCTGTAGAGGATCGAGAAACACGCTCTTATTTCTTGGATTTCTAGGAAATTAGAGAATTGCCAAGATACATGCACCAACCAGTAGTAGATCGACGAGTATCCTGACAGCCTGCCCATTCAGCGTCTACATAAGCAGTCAAATGAAGCGGATTATCCTTGGGATAAAATAAACCACGAGCAACAGTTCTCAACAAATACTGGATAATGCTTTTCACAACAGTTAGATGTAGGTGTCAAGGAGATGTCATGAATTGGCTCACAAGATTGATAGCATATGATATGTCTGGGCGAGTGATGGTGAGAAAGACTAGGCTGCCTACTAGGCGCTTGTAACAATAGCAGTAGTGGCACGTATTGAACACAGCAGCAAGTGGCAAAAAAACTACTAAAAATTGAACCAAAGATCTTCGCAGCAAGAAGCTATCAGCAGTTACCAGAAATCAGGCCAGAAAAAGAAGCATAACTGTTACCTGAACAGTTGCTTCAGGCAGCAACTCAAAACAGCCCAGAAACAGGCCTGGCGAACTTGTGCGGGTGGTGGGTTATGATCGTGGCCCCACCAGATGATCAGAGTACTGATCTGATGTGGGGGATGAGAGCACAGAATATTTGTGCAAGTAATGGAAGAAGTTTCAGCCAAAAACAATCAAGATCCTTGATTTTGGACGGCTGCGATGAAATCAGAAGAAGAAATTTGAATTTCTATAGATTGTGATAGAAGACCTACCTCGAATGGGAAAAAAATTCCTGAAAAATCACCGCAATTCCTAAGAAGTCCACTCGACCAACATGGGCTGGTTCTGCAGAGGTTCTGATGATGATCTCAGGTGGGCCACACCTGATCTGATATGATCGGAGTTGATCGGAGACACACCGAAGGCTTCCAGACGTGGAAAATGACAGGGAGGATCTACAGCTCCTTGTAGTTTGAAGAAACTAGAGCATTAGGGCACATATTGTAGCTCTGATACCATGTCAGATATGCACGCATGGAGAGAGAGAGAGAGAGAGAGAGAGAGAGAGAGAGAGAGAGAGAGAGAGAGAGAGGAAAATCGTGTTCCCCTTAGGGTTGTGTCCCTCTCATTATATAAGGGTTGATTACCCTTTAATTAGTATCCTAATACAATACAAGTTCCTATAATTAGTAACTTAATACAATACAAGTTCCTAAAGTAAAGCTATCATAATTAAAACAAGGTCCAAGCCTGCACAGATGGGCTGGATTGACAAAAATATCTCATTTCTAATTTTGGCCTTCCTAGTTTTACCACACATCCAATTCAACATTCTCACCTCTACTGCATCCATTTTGTGCATATGTTACTTGATTGGCCAACATTGTACTCCATAGGTCATAGCTGGTCTAATAATAACTGTCTTTCAATCTTATTAGCATTCATCGGTCATAAGGCACTCCAGAAGTAAGTCTCCACTTCAACCATGCCACCTTTGTCATATGTCCGGCATCTTCAGCAATCTCCCCATCCTTACTGATTATCAAGCTAAGTCTCCACTTCAACCATCCCACTTTTTTCATATGTTCGACATCTTCATCAATCTCCCCATCCTTACTGATTATCAAGCCAAGGTAGCATAATGAATCTCTTTGTAGTATCTCTTGGGCTTCAATTCTCACATTACTTTCAGCTCTTTGTATATGGGCAGGGATGGAGCCACATAGTGTTGAGAGGGGGCAATTCCCACCAACAAGCCCCCCTTGCTCTCGCTCCTCCCCTCCCAACTTGTTCCTTCCCCTTAAAATAGGAGAAAGATATCCATGGATATGTTTGATCCAATCCTTTTGCCCCTTTGCCCCTCAACAGTCTTTTCTTTCTTCCTTGTGGTAAATAATAGAACTTTCAACACACAAAGGGGATTTTTGTTTTTTGCTTTCATAGAAAAGATAACTCATCAAATCACCAGTAAGGTATGCATTTTTTTCTTTTACAACAGAGGGTGTCCCAGCCCTTTGGGCCGGACTAACGAGGCAGGTATGCATTATGCTGTGATTTTTCTTCTTTTATTCTTTCTTTTTCTTGCACATTATCAAGCCTAGAATCCTAATCTTCTCAAAGTTTGAAATGCATAATTAGCACAACTCATTTAAGTTATTATTGAGTTTTAAATTTTTAACATTTTAATTTAAAATCTAGATTAAATTATGTTAATCCTTAAGTTATTAGTTTTAATTTCAGTCACCATTTAAAAAAAATTATTAGGTTTAATTTAATTCTTGAGTTTAGAAATCTCATGTGGTTATTTATAGATGTGCTTAGAAGTTCTTTGTAATCAAAGGTTCCATCAAGGTTAACAATTTTATTAAATTTTTAGAAGGATTTGAGCTCTGAACAATGGGCCAAAGATCAAAGCTTTTAGTAAATGTCAACCCCATATTTCGATCATTCAAATTATTTAATTTGATTTTTTAATTATAATCACGTGCCTCATGAGTAAAAATGCTAAAATTATGTAATTTAAAATTCTTCTCTAGTCTTTTACACCCATTACTGAATGTTGTTGGATATAAAGAGCAATATAAATTCATTTTTTTTTTTTAATATAATGTAATAACTAGTCTATAACTTTTTGTACCCATTATAATGTAATAACATTTTTGGGGTATAATGCAATATTTTTTTTAATTTCTTTCCCATATTCGTCGCTAAGAGGAATTTTTGCGCCCCACCCCCCCATAAAAAAGAGAAAATCTTGGCTCCGTCACTGGCAGTGGGTCAGGTCCTACCAAGTTGTCGACCCTTGCTGCCAGACAGGGACTTTGAAAGAGTCCACTGTGATTATTTGCTGATTGTAGTGATTTTGGAGAAAAAAAGAGACCAGATAGAGAAGCAAGGGAATGCTATAAGGCCTTCTAGTGGGGTTTATGGTTCTTACAGTAGATGAGATCGAATATGTGGGTCCCATGAAATACAGCAGTGCATCACTCGCACAAGCAGTATCCAAGATCACTAGAATTAGACAAAAATTGAGAGCGTATTCTCTAATACCATGAAAGAAGTCGAGAAAAACAAGAGATTTGGAAAAGTTGTATTGGGTTAATGCTCCCAAGCACTCTGTTCATAATGGAGTCTCATGTTCAACATTAGTAATGAGCTTATCTACATAAGTACAAAGAAGTTTGACTAACTACTTGAATCTAAGAAAATGTATGATATATGAGAGGCTATCAAATAAAGGTGATCCATTAGAGATTATTGCGCAACCTCGGATCCGTGATCGAACAATAGATCAATCTTCCGAAGGAATGATCAAATCCAACGATGGAATCCTGCCCTAAGGTACACTGACAACCATAAAACACACCATAACTACTGAAGAAAACTTAGAAATCTTTAATTAACTGGAATAAGCATGTTCAATTACAATGGAGGACTCAACTATATATAGAGTATTATTTTTTTAACTACTAAGACTTCTAAATAGAAAGCTTCTAATATTAATCAAACAACAAAATTAGAAATAGTTCCCTAATTGAACAAGGAAATAGAAATAGGATAAAAAATAGAATGCCACATTAGCTCTCAGTCAATTGGGCATGTGGAGTGTGGACAGAACCCAATGGACTGGGTTGACATCTGGGTCAATCATGTGGGCGCAGTCGCTTTCTTGGGCTTACGTACTGCATCAGATTATAATCGACCGAGGACCTTATGAAATTAAGTATCTTCACATCTCACATTTAGTACAATGTGTAAGAAATATAAGGGTTTATATGGTATTTTATATCATTCTTCAGGCTAGTGTGTAATTTCATTAATATGGAGGGCCCCATACTCCTATATTTATTATAGAAGAAGTATTTCAATAACATGAAAGAGGATGCAATTGACCAACCCTAGGTACGACAATATCTTTTCCTCTTCTATTCTTTCGTCTTTTTTTTTTTTTTTTCCTCTTCTTTTCTTCTTTTCTCTTTCCTTCATTAGATCGAAGCCCTCAACTGATAAAAAGACAAGGATCAAAGCAGAGTGGGGGTTGATTTTGAGGATCATCTGCCCTAGCCAAACATGTGTATAGGTTCGGTTTGGCCTCCTAGTTGTCACAACAGGTTCAGCTGGACCTGTGGCTGGTTAAAGTAGGTTTGGTTGAGCCTCCTAGGTGCTGTGACAGGTTCGAATAGGTTTGGCTGCCTATGTTGGTGTTCGGCTGACCAATATGAGAGACGACAAGACTCAATTTGCATTGGTGGTGTTTGGTAGTGGTTGGTTTGCATTGTTGATGTTTGGCTGTGGTCATGGTGGTCCAGTGGGTATAGATTGAGATAGACTACACTGTACTCATTGTGGGAAAGCTATTCATGTTGAGTTCAATACATTATTTGCAGCAGAATTCTCAGGTGAAAAAATTGGTTTTGGAGAGAATGTTGGATGTAAGGGGGAGTTGGATGTCAATGACAAAATCCAAGCACTAAGACAATGTCTGCAAGCACTAGAAGATAGGGACTCTTCACATGTGGCTCGTATGGCATCTTATTTTGCAAGGGGTGCATCATATATGGCTTTTGCATCACCATTTTCCACTCATGGGTTATTGACCCAGGTGCTACTAATCATGTCACGGGTATACGTTTTGAGTTCACCTCATACACATCATCACCCTCTCTTGGGACAATCAAAGTTGCTTGTGTTAACCGCACTAAAGTCCTAGGTGAAGGGACAATTGATGTGTGGAACACATTATCCCTCAAATCCGTTTTACATGTCCCTTGGTTTTCTAAAAATCTACTTTTTGTAAGCTCCATTGCGAAATCACATATTTGTAGTGTTATATTTTATCCTTCTCATTATGTCTTTCAGGATCCAGAGACAGAGAAGACGATTGGTGGTGGCCATGAGCAGAGTGGCTTATATTTCTTTGAAGTCCTTTATAGAAATCCAGTAGCATTAGAGCCTATGGGTACTGTTGAGGCCACATTAAAGTGGCATCGCCATTTGGGTTTTGCACTAGTTAGGAGTCTTAAAGTGTGCGTCTTTCCTTACTTGAATGTCAATAGTAATGTAGTAGAAATAAATTGTGACACGTCACTCTGCAAAAAGTTGAAGATTCTCTTATCCAGTTAGTAATAAAAATAAAAGCAGTACTCCTTTTTCCTTGGTCCATAGTGATGTGTGGTGTGCTCCTCTTTTTTATATTAATCGCTATCGATATTTTATTTCCTGTATTGATGGTGCTGCCAGATGTACATGGTTGTATTTGTTAAAATCTCGTGGTGACTTTTTTGTATATTCGAGAGCTTTCATAAAATGGTAGCCACAAAGTTTAACGCCAAAATTAAAATCTTTAAGTCTGATAGTGGGGGCAAATACATGTCACACGACTTACGCTCATATCTAGCTCATAATGGAATTGTGTCTCAAACTTCTTGTCCATGCACTCCGGAACAAAATGGTGCAGCGGAATGCAAAAGTGGACATTTGTTAGAAGTAACGTGGGCGTTACTGTTAGAGATGAATGATCCTAAAGCCTATTGGTCTGATGGTGTTCTCATTGTGTCTTTTCTAATAAATCATATGCCTCAACAAGTTTTGAAAGGAAAATGCCCGTTGCAAGTAGTTCGTCCTGATGGTCCATTGTTTTCCATTCCTCCAAGAATGTTTGATGTGTTTGTTTTGTTCATATTCCAAAACACCATGGGGACAAGTTAGATCCATGAGCTGTTAAGGGCATCTCTGTGGGGTACTCCAGTACTCAAAAGGGATATAAGTGTCGTGTTCCAGAAAGGGGGGGAAATCCTTTGTTACCTTGGATGTCACATTTTTCGAAGATGTACCCTATTACTCATCGAAGGGGAAAAAAATATTGGAATCATATAGACGGGCAGCAACCCACACTTGTTCAGGATGTTCCACCACCATCATATATAAGTTGTCACAGTTTGACTTCGCTTAGTGCTATATCGACTCATAATGAGAACGAGCATGCAAATGTAGAAAATTCCAGCAACGTTTTTGCTTTTGAGAGTTTGCTCCAGGAAGAGAACCAGAGTTGAGCTGCTACCTACTCTTAGTACACTACCATCTGAAGTCCCTAATCCAGAGACAAAAACAGGTAATCAAATCTTTGAATCATCGTACTTAAATCTTCCTATTGTATTAAGAAAAGGCAAACGTATCCACTAGATACCCAATCCAATATTGTATCCTACCACTTTCTTTCCATTGCATATAAAGCCTTCGTGTTACAGTTTTCCTCAGAACGTATACCATGAACTGTTATTGATGCATTGAGTGACCCAAAGTGGAAGGCAGATGCTTGAAGAAATGGATGCTCTGGATAAGGATGGCACATGGGAAATAGTGTATCTTCCAAAAGGGAAACAAAAAATTGGTGTAATTGGGTCTACACCATCAAATACAAACCAGATGGTACCATTGTAAGGTACAAGGTACGACTAGTGGCAAAAGGTTTTACAGTCTTATTAAGTAGATTATTTTGATACCTTTTCATTGGTTGCTAAATTGAATTCTATGAGAGTAAATCTATTGCAGCCAATTTCCAGTGGCCTTTGTACCAATTATAATCAAGAATGCTTTTCTGCATGGTGATCTACAATAAGAAGTGTACATGAAGTTCCCTCCAGGCTTCGTTCTGGAAGGCCAAGCAAATAAGGTGTGTCATTTGAAAAGGGCGCTTTACGGTTTGAAACAATCTCCACGAGCTTAGTTTGATAGATTTAGCCAAGCTATGATGATTGATGACAATTGGGTACAAAAGGTGTCAGTCAGATCATACCTTCTTTATCAAAAGGAATTGTGAAAATGCGACTCTTCTCGTTGTCTATTTTGATGATATTGTGTGACATGTAATGGTGAAAAAGAAATGAAAGTCCTTAAACATTATTAGAGCACACAGTTTGAAATTAAGGACCTTGGGGAGTTGAAATATTTTCTTGTCATTGAAGTGGTAAGGTCTAAAAAGGGTATTTTTACATTTCAACGAAAATGCACTTTGGATATACTAATTGAACCGGGATGAGAGGTGCTAAATCAGTTGAAGCACCTATGGAGCAAAATCATGGGCTTTGTTCTGATAGTGGAGAGCTTCTAGATGATCCAGGCATGTATCGGAGACTATTCGAGCGATTGATATACTTAACTATTACATGACTAGATATTGGGTTTGCTATCAATGTTGTGAGCCAGTTCAGGCAAGCCCCTCGCAGAGAGCATTTGAAAGCAGTCTATAGAATATTGAAATATCTGAAAAGGCTTCAGGTCAAGGAATAATGTATTAGAAGCATGGAAATGTCGATATTGAGATTATTGAGATTTTCATTAATGCAGATTGGGCATGGTCTACAACAGATAAAGGATCAACAACTGGGTATTATGCATTAGTTGGTGGTAATCTAGTCTCATGGAAGAGTAAGAAACAAAGTGCGGTAGCTCTATCGAGTTCAGAAGCAGTATATCGTGCAATGGCCAGTGGAACTTGTGAGTTTCTGTGGATAAAAACTTTGATGCAGGAAATGGGATTTGTGTGCAAGAAGCCAATGCTTCTGCATTGTGACAAGAACTCTGTTTTAGATTTTTTTTCTACGCTTTTTTACTCATGTATTAAGTCTGTGTTTCCTCTATTTTTATTTGAATCTAATTTACCAGTTACTGATAACCACCATTCTGTAATTGGGATTGTGATATAATTCTATAGTTCCTCTCTTTATCTTTTTCATGATCATTCTTATGAGTGATTGTTGTCTTTGAATTGTAGCCAGACAATGCCATTTCGTATGGTGATCTCCCCATGATTGACAAGCATGCATTATTCCAACTTGAAAATGTTGTAAGCAGCATCAGAAACAGTTATGAGAATTATCAGTTTTACAAGATATTTCAGGTGATGTGCTTTCCTGATAACCTTTCTTTCTGGAAAAAATCATTCAATCCTCACACCTTAAGAATTAGGAATCCTGAAGAAGTTGTTACCCTGCTTTTCTACTACGGATGGCCGTAGTAAATGATGTGGATAAGGTAGCAATGATTGCAAGATCCCTCTAATCTTGTGCCTTATGTGGTGGTCTGAACCATTCATCTTGTGCATCTCACTATAATTGACTGCAAGTAAAACTCCCACTGATCTCTTCATTATCTACAAAAGATGGTTTGGAAGTTTGAAACCAAGGTAAACATTTCAACAATATTGAATGGTGCAAAGAATTTTTGTCCAGTGTTTCTTTCCCCTTCATGTGGACCATTCATGTGGGACTAACCCCTTGATGAACAGTTGATCACCTCATGGAAAGTCACAAGGTGTGAAAAAGTGTGTCCAAGGTGCGACCTTTGCTAGTGTTCTTGGATGCTGTTATTCATCTTTCAAGGGACATGGTATCTTGCACTGAACATAGTAGGAACTGACAATATGAGGGTGGGACCTTAAGTAACTAATGAAAGTGCAATTATTTTTCTGTAACCTCTTTGAAGTTTTGTTTTTCTTTGTTCCATAAAAAAAATAAAAAAGAAAGGCAGATTTTTGTTGTCCTTAGTTATTGCATTGATGACCTCAAGTTCTAAAGGCACTTGCCTGATATGCTAATCTACATGCCTCATCATCGTTGTCAACCTTACCCCTATCTCCCTTTAGCTTGAGGAGCTCCAAAATATAACTTCAGAGACTGGGGTTGGCTTGATGATTTCAACCATATAACTATAAAAAACCTGTCATCTTAGTAAGAAAGCGAATAGTATGGGAAAACTGGGGTTGATTTCTACTATATGACAATAGAAAAAAGTGAGAAGCTGAATTTCTGAAGGTAATGTTTGGCTTGTTGTCATGATAGGTGGAATTAATTCAATCCTGACTAGTATTCTGACTTTGGTTTATGTATTTCAGATTATACAGCGCTTTGCCATCGTAGATTTGTCAAATTTCTACTTTGATGTTGCAAAGGACAGACTTTATGTTGGGTAGGTGCTTCTTTACGCAGCAGTATTTAGGCCTTGAACAACAATTTAGTACACTTATTTAAGCCTAGAATCTTCCATTTTTATGGTTCTCAGAGTGGATTTAATAAAAATCTTACAGTTCTTTTTACTGTAGGCATTATTGATAGGTAATAGAAAGTTATATTAATTTAAAAACATAGTTAGGATGATTTAAGACAGGCCCATTTCACAACTGGAAGGTGCTCATTGTTACAACAAGAAGATTGCAGTGTGACTCTTATTACTCATAAGAGAAGGTACAATGATCAAGTGCGAAACTGCAAAATTCATTGAAGGTATTAGATTTGATGAACCTCTTTTTCATGAAACATGGCTTGCACCCACAAACTCATAATTTCAATGAGGAACACCTTCCAATTGTGATGCAGGCTCTCATCTTGTAAATGAGGTGCCTTGTAAGCGTACCTTGTCATATTTTATATTTTGGTTGGAGGAGTTGTTGGAACTTGTCAGTTATTGATATCCTGTATGGTTCATTTGACAGAATATGGTCTTTCCTTTGAAACTGAACCTAGATGTTTTGTAGCTGAATTTTCCTGGAACGATTACATGTGCAAGAAGAAATTTTTTGAAGTTTGTTTGGGGTTCATCCTTGCTTGATAAATGAGCGGTGATTTCAGGGGAACAACAAATTTTACCAGAAGAAGTTGTCAAACTGTTCTTGCAGCACATCTTCTCTCTATTGTTAGAGTAATTGCTCCTATATTACCACATCTTGCTGAAGATGCATGGCAACACCTACCCTTTGAGCATGTCAAGGAAGATGGTTCTGTAGCAAAGTTCGTTTTTGAGTCAAGATGGCCAGTTTCAAATGAAAGATGGTTAGCATTTCCAGCTGAACAAATTAGTTTCTGGGGAGAACTTCTTGAGGTATTATCCTAGATCCATTTAATCTGAGTATGGCCGCACAACGAAATATTAAGAGTTGCAGCCCATATGGACTTTGCTTTGGTGGACCCCCGGGTTTCCGACCTGGTTTGGCTTTCCTGTTAAATAATAAAAACACTACAAACAAAGCCATCAAGGTATCAATATCTGTTCCTTTGGAATTGTTCAAGAATAAAACTGGCTAAAATTTTCAGCAAACGTGCCTCATATGTTGGCAAAATCTTGCAATTGTTGGATCTAAACACAATCAATTTATCACAAATTCTTTTGGATGTTTATTTTCTTTCAAAAGTCACAAGTTCATTCATCATTTGTCTGGAGACATGCAGCCATAAATCTCTTTGAAACCAAAACAGGATCCCTCTTCAAAAGACTCATTGTGGAACTTAATCTGACCAATTTGCAGTAAATTACAATTTTTTTTTTCTTAGCAGTTACGGCAAATTACATCAACTAAGAAGGATTACAAACAAGGAAGAAACCCCCATATATATATATATATATATATATATGCGCAGGGGGCAGGGTGGTGTAACAGGATAAAAAAAATATTACGTAGTAAAAGCCGTTGAATCTGAAGACCCATCCACCCCTTACTTAGCCAACATGTCCACAAAGCCATTGGCCTCCCACTGCACATGTTGAAACCTCACTTGAAGCGAGTACAACAAGGACTTTATCTCATTGAAGTAAAACTGAAATCTCCAAGGTAGCTTGACCAGAGACAATATCCAGTTGATTGCATTCAAGGAATCACTCTCCACCACCAACTTGGCATGAAGAGAAGATGAAAAGATCCGAAGGACTTCAAAATAAGCACCACCGCCTCATTGGACCACATACAAGCCACATGCTTAGAGAAATGTACTAAAAACCAACCCATGACTATCACAAAAAGCGCTCCTCTGATGCTGGCCGACCCTGGTTTTCCCCTAATTGCCCCATCAACACTGAACTTTAGCACTTCTACAGAAGGAGGAACCCAAACCACCAATATGCACTCCTTAGGAGAACCAGCAAAAAAGAGAAGCCTTGCAATTATGTAAGTTACCATCAACTCTTAAGTTATCAAACCCTTCTTTCTCCCCAAATAGACCACAGAATGACAAAGGGGATAAGTCTCCAAAGAACTGCCCTGGTCCCAAAAGAAATAAATAAAAATGCCTCTAAACAAACCAGCCTAAGAATTCGGGAGGCACCTACAAATGCCACTTCAACCAAAAAACAACACCACAAGACATAAGAAAACTCATAATGCACAAAAGGTGATCAACAGGCTACCCCTCCTTCCTGCAAAGCAAGCAAAGATTAGAAGTGTCCTCTGACTTCATACCCCTCCAAAGATTGTTAGTTGTGGAAACTTTTATGGAAACAGATAGCCAACAAAAAGCCTCCACTCTAGGAGCCAAACCCAACCAAACATGTGGGCTAGAGGGTCTGACTCCTTGCTCTGACTACAAAATGTTGGAAAAGGATTTCAAAGAAAAGGTGCTAGAAGGGCATGGTTTCCAAATTTGAATATCTGCCGCCTCCTTGCAAATGATGTTAGAAGGAAGACTGAACGACTGAGACTCCAATTCAAACCAATACAAGACTACTAAAATCCACTTCCCAAGAAACAAACCCTGTCCTCGACATAACATTCTTTAACCAAAGCCCCCCTTTTGACAACCACTCTAAACAACCGAGGAAAGGACAAAAATAAAGGACCCACACCCAACTAATCATCGACCCAAAACCAGACACAACCACCCAATCCCACTTTAAAACCCACCCCCTATGAAACATCGCCCTTCCTTGGAAAAAAGAAAAAGAAACAAGAGAAGGAAAATAAAAAGAAGACGCATCCCCTAACTTTAAAATGTTCCTCAACAACCCCGGCACTCGATAACTAGGAACTCTACCTGGAAACCACGGCCACTCATCCTCGCCGAATTTTTCCACAATAACCTTTCTCTATAGAGCCTACCTTTCATTCCCGAACCTCCATAGTCACTTTGCTAAATGAACCCAGTTCTTAATCTCCTAGTTACCAATCCCAAGGCCCTAACAACCTTAGGGTTAACATCATCCGACGTCATAAGGTGAATTTTACCATTATCATTATGGCCTCCCGAAAGAAGTTCCTTCTTATGTGATCCAATTTCTCCCTTACCACAACTGGCATCAATAACATGGACAAGTAGTACCGGAAGCTTAGACATGGTTGCTTTGATTAAAGTAATTCTCCCACCCAAAGAAAGAAAGTTTCTTTTCCATAAAAGGAAATATTAAGGTTGGCAGAGCAAAATACACATTTTTTTTTACACTTGATAGTTTTATAAAAGGTGCAGAATGTGAGTTGCTATCAACTTTTATGTTTCATTGAACACAAATGAAACTATAAACACCAAAGAAAACTTATGTCAAAAGGTCAACTGCCAGTAATATACGTGTGCTTTTATCATGTAGAACGGATATGCCCACGTGTGGGACCACCTAAGATAGTTTAGGAATATTTTTATTTTCCAAATTATTTGTTTTTAAGTTTCTAATTTTATTTAAGAGTTTTAGTTAGGATAATTTCCAAAATTTCTTAGTTTCCTAGTTGATTAGATTTCTTAGCCATGAAAGATTGTTTTCCTTATTTATATTGCATTGTAGTGATGGAAATCTCAGACCTTGATAATTAATAGAATTTTGAGTGGGTGTTTTACCCATTGAGGTGCGTCCTTATGTTGAAATCTCTATGAATATCTCATATAGTGGACACGTGCTTTGGCACTTCCATGCAAGCCCTAACCCTAGAGCCTGCATCAGTTTGGTATAGGAGATGAAGATCCATCGCCGGATCGTTCGAATATTACCCTCACTCCATCCTTCTCCCTACCAATCCCACCACTTCCGAATAGGTCGTTATCCCTATCAAATCATCTCTGTCGATTTCATCTTGACCTATCCCATTGATTCCAGCCGCCCAAAACACTTTAACGAACTCAACCAAGCCCTAGACCCAAAAAAAGGGGGGAAAAAAAACACCATCTTCAACCCATACCCAAAGCCCCATCTCCATTGTTATAAAAAAAAACTCCAAAACCCTAGTCTACCCACATGCTACATCAACACCACCGAGAAGCAAACCCGTCAACCCAACCGAACCCACAACCTTCCATAACCGAACCTACCTGCCGAAAACCTAATTGCACCTCTCATTCATTGAAACAACCCAACCCGTAAAAAAAAGAACAGAAAAAAACATAGGAGAGAGAAATTGAGAAGCAAGAAGAGACAGAGGAAGAGGATGTACTAGACACCTTGATTCCTATCCATAAACTTCGTTGCAACCGCGCCCATCATCGTCGCCAGCAGCCAACAACACGCTTACCGCCTAGACCTCACCTCTGCAACAAACGATGATAATAGTTGGAGAGAACAACCACTACCACTCACCACCATCATCTGACCAGAAGTCACCGCCCACAACCATCGCCGAGAGTGAGAGCCCTTGCCTCTACAATTTGCTATAAGGAAAAGAAGATGAAAAGAAAAGAAGAACCTTTTCCTCTCTTCTGTGCACGAAGGCCTAGACTAAAAAGAGGCCATCGCACGTGGACACGTATTGGGCCCAATTCCAAGCCAAGGTCGGCCAGGTTACAACAGGGCCCAATCAATAGCAGTGTTGACATCATCTACTGACCAAATCAAAGGTGGATTTGACCGATTGGAGGGCCAAAATTTCTTTCTGTGATATTGGAGCCATCCTAAGTCCGGTTTCCAATCTATTTTTGTCATGTCCTCCGAACCCGATTAGAGAATAAACCGGATCTGGGGAGTGAATTTTAGGGCTAATTAGAATTTTTCACCCTTTTTAGCCCTAGGATCATAAGTCCGCTGTGAGGATAATACAGTTTAAATCCCAAGTAATATAAGAACTATGGAACTCATTACAATTCAAGTCATTGATTATCAAAGCAAAAGAATATCAATTCTCATTAATATTAAAGTTTAAACAGAACTAATGAGACTAATAAAGACAACCATTTATTAATCAAATGGCCATCCCAAATCCTAGACCATTTGGAAACCGAAAAGAATCAATGATAATAAAGTTCAATCCACAATGACAAATAAAATCAACAATCTAGAAAAGATCTCATATGTCGCTCTTGTGCCGGATAAGGTGACTCTACTCTACGTCATCGACACGCCACTCACGCCCCTCCTCTGCCGGTTGGAGAGGATCTCCTCACCTGCCGGCTCCTCATAGTAGTCACCTAGGGTGTCTACACACCAAGGAACCGAGTCAACGACATGTTGAGCAATAATAAACAATGAATAATAACAATGTATATCATGTATCAAAATGAGAGTATAAACAAGTATAATCATGTGAACACAAGGTAAAAGAATGAGGCGTATAGCATGAGTATAAAACAGGAATCAACAATGATAAATTCCTAGCAACATCTAGCAATAAACATAATCCACACACATGGAAGATGCAAGAATCAAGGAGACTCCGAGAGTGTCCAAGCCACCTCCCGGGGCACCAGTAGCAATCATATCCAAATCATTGATACCAAAGACCGGCTCCAGGGGGGATCCGAGCTCCCATTCCTAGGAATAGCAGCACGGTCCAGGCCTGCTCCCAGCTATTCAACGCCATGGACGCCGTCCAAGCCGACTGCCCATCCCAATATCCGAATATCCGGCCCATCTAAACAACCCCCAAACGGCAACTGGTCATGATATGCAATCCTCCCCATAGTGGATCCTATTGTGGTCGGATGATGAATAGTGAAGTGGTGTTGACACGAGGAAACCAAGACAAGCGAGTTTGGCTAGTCAAGATACGTGACCGAGATCAAAGGATTATCTCATTCAAGCCAAGTTGCAGAACAAGTCTATACTAATTGATAATCCCTTACATCCTAGCCATCCTATTTATCAAGTATAAAATACAAGGGTCCTAAGGTACACCCTAAGTCCAATCCAAGTCCTAGTCCTACAAGGATTTATGTTTCATAATTAGTTAAGTATTTTATGCCAGGTAAGCATACAAGGAAACAAGATCAACGGATACGATTGCAAATTAAGGAAGAAGTTACAATCCAATCCTAGGCATAGGTTGTCATCCATATACCGTACATGACTTAACGGAGTACGTGTGGAAATTGAGCCAACGATGCTTCTAGGAACAAATCCTTGGTGAGCAATCATGTTAGACATCAATTGAATCAACTTCCACATGCATTCAATTAATCCATGCATAATATACGAATACCTAGACAACCATCGAGGCACACCAAGCCACGTGCTTCGATTTCATTTCCCATTATTGGTCATGTGAGGGTAGGATCAAAGTATCCAACATCTAAGGCTCAAACCTAGGTTAACGGTCTCATTTCCCATAAGACAGGGTTCGAATCATTAATCCACATATCACCTTAATTCCCCATCTCCGATCATTATGAAATCTGAGCCATTAGATTCTACGTCCTAAGAGCTTTCCAGTAGTATATAGCCCGCGAAATTCCGACGGACGGATCAAAAGTTATGGGCGTTCAAAGTGGCCATTTAAAACATGTCCCTGCGGGTTCCCAGCGTCCGGATGCCCAACACCAGTCTGGGTGCCCTGGGATACTGCCTGCTGGCATCCGAACGCCAAAACCCTGGCGTCCGGCAAAAACCTCCAGACGTCCGACCATTTTCTTCTTCTAATTACCTTCACAAGGCCATAACCTGCACAAAATTGAGCCTCCTGCTCTCCCAACAATCCATTTCCATCAATAATTCATTGGAACCAATCTCTACCAATAATCAAGTCCAATTACAATAATTTAACGTTAACATAAAAATCCAAATTCCATAATTTATTAAGCTTGGATTTGTGGTATCTATCAATATCATTAAGGAATCACAGAAACAATCAATTAACCATTGTTCATCACTTGCCTTGGTCACGAAGATGAAGAGAAAATTGGGGAAATTCGAAGAGGAGAACTCTTTTACGCAAAACCACCGATCTACCCCACTCAAACGCAACCTAGAACGCGAAGGAGAAGGAAAGGAAGAAAAGGATCAAGAACAAACCTAAATCTAAACAGAAGGAAATGATTAGGGAAGATGAAGATAGGAAAAAACCTACCAACTTAGATTAATGGAAAGAGGAGATCGAGAGAGAAAAGATTGAGGTTCGGATCGTCGAAGATAATTCCTCTTGGCTGGGGTCTGGAGTTGGAGAAGATGAAGAATAAGAAGATGGGCTGCTAGGGTTCTTCATTGCAGAGAATAAAGAAGGGGATTAGGGCTAATCTCTCTTTAAAGAGAAGGGGAGGGGAAAAGACTAATTTGCCCTTTAAGTGGGTCCAGTAAAAGAATGGACTGCTTGAAGGGTTTCTGATTGTCGGATTGCGACGAGCCAAGAGACAAAAACGATCAGCGCAACAAGACCTTTCCAATGAACCCAAAATCACGGCTATTGGAATTTTCCCGAAAAATAAATTGCAAACTACCCCCTGCTAGGGTCAACGCGCTTGGAATCGCACAAAACTTCACGGACACTACTCTAGTAATAAAAGAAACTCATTCATGGTCTAAACCCACCTAAATATCTAACAGTACAATTAATTATAACTTTTACAAAATAAACGGTACAATGGGCCTGTTGATGGGCTTAACGGACCCAGTAAGGTTGGGGACCTTACAATTTTTACCTACGCATTTGTGGAGAGTAGATCCATACATCAGGTTAGTCTAAATTTTTAATTCACATTACAAAAAATGGCTCAAAAGAAGAAGGTAGAAGTGGAGTCTTCATCCACGCCATGGAGGAATTGACTGAAACTATTTCAGAATTATCTGGAACTGTTGCTCAATTATCCAGAACAATTGCTCAACTCCAAAAAACTCTTGTAATGATGGATACCGGAATAACAAATTTGGAAGATAAGCAACGTGCGGATAATTACCAAGGTGATGGTGGAAATATTCGAAATCAACTAGTAAACAGTGTTGATCGAGATTTATGGATTAAACTTGTGATTCCCGAATATGATGGAAAATTGAAATCAAATGAATTTATGGATTGGTTAGTGTGCGTTGAAAATATTTTTGCACACAAGCCAATGTTGGAGGGCCATAAAGTCTTTTTGGTTACAACTCGATTTTGCAATTATGTTGCGATATGGTGAACCAAGTTGCAAAAGGAAAATAGGATTCAAAACATTGATACTAGTGAGACATGGATTGAAATGAAGAACCTTTTGAAACAAAAGTTCTTTCCAGTCAATTACTCAAGAAATCTACATTCAAGTTTTTAAGATTTGAAACAAGGATCCAAGCTAGTTGTTGAGTATTTTGAAAAGTTTATGACAGTGCAAGCTCATTGTGCTTTAAATGAGGTCAATGATGTTTTAGTTGACTGATATTCTCATGGGTTGAGAATAGACATACAACATATACTTGCATTTAAGAATTTGGGTATTGTTGATGAAATCATCCAACATGCCATTAAGGCCAAGGACATTGCAAATTATGAAGCCCAAAAAATTAGTGCGTCTAAATTGGGTGCACAAAAGATTCCATCAATACCAAATTCTAATCCAAGTGGTAGTTCCTCGAAAAAAAAATTCTCCAAGCCTGAATAGGTTCACATGTTTTCATTTTAAACAAAAGCGGCATCCATCATTTGAATGTTCAAAATGAATGAACTTAAATGAAGGTGCATGTGATGAGCCAAACACATAAGATGATCCTAAAGACAAAGAAATGGAGGAGGTAGAGGAAATAGAAGCCGAAAAGGATGGTGAAACTCTCATGGTCCTCACGGAGACTGCACCAACTGTAGAAAAATGGTTGTAGAAAACTATTTTTCATTCAACAGGTACAGTAGATGGCCACTCTTGCATAGTTGTGATTGATGGGGGAAGTTGTGGAAACATCATAGCTCAATCTCTTGTAGATTGCTTAAAGCTGAAGGTTCGAAAGCATTATCATCCCTGTTTTGTCAAATGGCTTATGATAGGCGATCGACGAAGTGCAAGTCAGATATACATGTCAAGTTACTCTTGCCATTGGTGAAGATTATAAAGATACCGTTTGGTGTGATGTGCTACCTATGGGTAATGGTGATATCCTGTTGGGAAGACCATGGATGTACGACATTAATGGAATTTATGGCATGTGCGACAATACCTATATGTTTGCACACAAAGGAAAGGAAGTGACACTTCATCCTATGAAGCAGCGCCAAAGAAAGGCTCAAAATCCATTATCACAAAGGAAGCTCTTTAAGTACACCATGTCTACAAAGGCAACATGAAGAAAAGTCAAGTTCAAGGTCAAACTCTTTTTTCAACCTAGGGGGAATGATGCGGAATGGATAAGCCCAAATGTGGGACCACCCAAGATAGTTTGGGGATATTTTTATTTCCCTAAGTATTTGTTAGTAGGTTTTTAATTTTATTTAAGAGTTGTAATTTGGATGAGTTTCTAAAATTGCTTAGTTTTCTAGTTGATTAAATTTCTTAGCCATCAAAGTTTGTTTTACCTATTTATAGTGCATTGTCGAGATGGAAATCTCAGACTTTGATAATTAATAGAATTTCGAGTGGGTGTTTTATCCATTGAGGTGCGTCCTCATGTTAAAATCTCTGTGGAGGTCTCATATAGTGTATGCGGACACGTGCTTTGGCACTTCCATGCAAGCCCTGATATGTTAACTACTAGAGTTTATTAGTTCTTTGGAATTAGATACATCATTATCATATGCATTTATAAAGAAGTGGAAGGGTCAGTGATATAAATTAACTTTGTATGTTTCATATGTGACAGCTTCTTTTTTTTTTTACTTTTTCTTTTTTACCTCTTCTTTTTCCTTTCTCCTTGATGAGTCAAATGGGAAATTCATTTCCATGTTATGTATCATCCATCAGTTGAGAACGGAGGTTAATAGAGTTCTTGAGACTGCTCGTGTTGGGAAGTTGATAGGCTCCAGCTTAGATGCAAAAGTTTATCTCCACACCACACATTCTGAAATGGCCTCCAGGTTGCAACAAATGTGTGCTGCCAGCAATGATGCAGATAGGCTGCATCGCATATTCATAACATCTCAGGTAAATTGAGTTGTACCTATGATCTGCTAGAGAAAGAAAATAAGGCTGTCTTTATAGAAGATGAAGATTTTACAGCTTTTAATTTTATTCTCTGAATATTTGGGCACATTTCAGGCCTCATTGGCTCGTGATAGATTGGAATGGAGAAACAAAATTCATATAGCCAACCCCAACATTGTTGGGACAAGGCTTTGATGGTGATGGTTTCAGCCACATGGCTGTAGATTGTCATTGTGTGAGGGTCCCTTATAAAATGAGAATTTTTTACATTTTTACTTTTCTGAATGCCTATGTGTACCTGCAGGAAAATCACAACCATCATCCGATGTGGTTTGGTCAGGCCTACATAATCACAAAATGATTATAATCTATAAATTCCTTTTTGTTAATTTCCACAGCCAAACACTACCTTACCCATCATGTATAGTAATTGCAAGTTTTCACTAACCAATGGTTACAGGTTGAAGTTCTACCTCATCTGGACAGTGGGTTAACTGCAAAAATACCTTATTCTGGACAATATGATCTTCAGGAGAAAACCCAAATCTGGATAGGAGTGTCACGTGCAGATGGCACTAAATGTGAAAGATGTTGGAATTACTCCACCAAAGTTGGTTCATTTGTTGAGCATCCTACCCTTTGCGACCGCTGCTTTAATGTTGTTGGCTGCCAACCGCTCGCTGCTGTGGCAGCAATTAGTTAAGATCTAATTGAAGAGAAAAAAGATTAATGACAGCCTCTTTGTTTCTCTGCTGCTTCAGAAGTCAGATTATTGCTCCATTCGTGCTTCATCAGATGAAATGGATGTGCATCAATATCATATCTGAAATGAAGCCATATGCGGATCTGAGGTTAGATAACTTCCTCTTTTACCAAGAAAATACCTCAATTCCAGTGTCTGGTTTCATCCCAGTTATTGACACAAGTTGATGGCTCATTTGAGTAGTTGCATTTGTATGTATCTCATTTATTGTAAAGACCATTTTTCCTTATTCTTTGGAGAAACATGTCTAACAAAGATTACAAAGTTTACAGGGAAATTTTTTATGATGTTTCCATCAGTTCGCTCCCAACAACCCCCCATGGAAGGTTCATCCTGGGGTATGTCAGTAGTCAATGTCTACATACTTGACCGGATCGAACACCATCTGGTAGCCGGATTCTTACTTCCATGCATGGGGTTTGTGCATGTATATCAGCTCCTTATGTTAAGCTGAACCCTTATTCCCTGAAATGGGCTCAAGTTTACACAGGTCTTGCAGCTGGGCCATTGATGCTTCAAGTCACCAGACATTCTCATTTGGCATTTTCCTTACTGATACCAGCATTCATCCAACACAACCAAGTTTCCTTTCAATATTTTAGATTGTTCCATTTAAAATTTTTATTAACTTTTATCTGGATAGTTGCTATTTGCTTAAAAGCTTTCAACCAGGTGTGCTTTCCAGTTATGATTCATTAAGAGTAGATTGTAATTTGGTGAACCAAGCATTTCATCATGTTTTTTTCCCCCTTTTCCTTTATCATGTTATAGACACCTTGTATTGCTAACTAGAATGATAGCTCTTAGCCATGCTGATGAGTAGTGCTGTTAAATCAGGGTTTTTCAGTTCGCTCATGTTTATGGGCAACTGCCAAAAAAGTTAAAATCTTCCGTAGTTTTGGTGGTGCCAGCCAACCCTAATCAAGGGGTGCTTTTAATGAATCTGCTTGGAAAAACCAACGAGTGGTAGCCTAGAAATCATTGCTTTTAATGTTCTTTGCCTTGTAATTCCTTTGAGTGCAATCCTATAATATTTGGAATAGGAACACCTAGAAACCCTAAATCTTCACGCATTGATCTGGAGACTTTAAGCATAAAATGAATTTTAGGAAGGCTCCATCTATGTTAAATATGAAACTTTAATCTTGACCCTTTAATAAGTTGGGACACTACTAAGTTGTTTCGACCTGGATATGATTACTAGCTGCAGTCTGGGGTGCTCATGGGCTGTGCCAGCTGCAGCCAGATCCCGCTTTGGGCCAGGCTTGTATAAGTGATAGAAAGCCCATAGCTCGGCCCGGCTTGTGTAAGAAATGCATGTAATTTAATTTAGTTAGTGTTCTAATTTTCACAAAAGTGATGAAAAGCCTGGTACAGCATGGCCTGATTGATTGAATAGGCAGGCTTCAGCCTATATTTTATGGCCCGTGGCAGGCTTGGACTGGGCCTGGGCCAGCGTTTCTAAAGCCAAGCTGGGTCATGATATGCCTTAGCCCAGCCCACGAACACCCTTAATCTGAAGTGAATGGTACAACCCCAAAACTGGCTCTTGTTCCCAAGAAGGAAAACATTACTCAGGGATCTATGGGTACCACTTCCTATTTTTAGGCGGCTCATATTCCCTCCAAAAGACCTTATTATTTTGGGTAAATTAGTAAAAGATTTCTGACTAATGTATTATAAAGTCTCTAGTATACAGTATTATTGTTTAAAGCCTAAAGTCCCTTGTGCATAGGATTAATACAGGCGGTGGTCCCTAAGCATGCCACATCAGATTGTTTTATGACTAATTTGCCCTTCTAACCGTTTGAAGTTATGCCACGAATTTAATTTCTAGTTTTAAACTCATTAATAAATGCATCAAGTTGTCAAATGGATTTTATTTTCTAGTTTTAGATCAAGTTTCAAAATTCAAATGAGGGGGAATAGATCAAGTTTCGAAATTCAAATGGGAGGGAACGATGTTGCTAGGTCTTCTGCTAATTCTCTCTCTTCTTTTTTCCCCCAAACAATGACCTACCTCCAAGATCTGTAAGAACTTCAGAGGATCTCACCCTCTCTCATATGGTGAGTTGATCTTTCTAGTGATACTGAGTCGATCTGTTGGGTGAGTCATGGGAGGGATTGTTGAAGAATGCTTCTACTACAAAAGAGAGACCCAATTGACGGTTCATAAGACATCTCCCTTCTTCACAGTAGACAGTTTCAGCATCTACGATTTCAAAGGAAAAGTCCTTTTCCGAGTCGAATACTATAGCCATGATGCAAGGAATCACCACCAACTCGTTTTCATGGACGCTTCCGGAAATGGCTTCCTAACCGTTCGTGGGAAGGTAAATTCACCATCCTCGATCATCGCTGGACATAGACTGTTCCCATCGCTGTTTGCCTTCACCGCTTCCAGAGAAGACAAAGGAACTGTTAAATTTATCTAAGTTTTTGTGAAATTTATTTAAGTTTTTGTGAAGTTTATTTGAGATTTTGTCAAATTTATATAAGTTTTTTAAAAATTTAAGTCTTTTGAAATTTATTTGAATCCTTTGGAATTTATTTGCGTCTTTTGAAATTTATCTATGTTCTTTTGAAATATATTTGTCTTTTAAAATTTATTTGAGTTCTTTTGAAATTTATGTGTTTTTTTTTAAATTTATTTGAAAATCTCATTAATGGATCTTCATTAATCATGGGCAATTAAATGATAGTTGACCATTATTAATGGCATATCCCATGATTAATGGGATATAATTTATCTTTAAATAAATAACAAAATTTAAAGAAATGTTAACTTGAACATTTTAGGTCTTTATATTTAGAAAAAGGACCTACCACACTATGAAAAACTATTGTGGATATGAGGCCAAAAAATGAAATATTGAGGGACCCGTCGCTGAATGCTCCTACTATTTTCGAGCGGCTCATTCCCTTTGGGGAGCCTTGTTTATAATAACTTGGCCAATATGGTGTGTTTTTTGAATTATATGTCTTAAATATTGAATAATATAAATTTTAATCTTGCATAAAAAATTGTTCGAGAATCTCTATAATTCTATCTTGCATTTCTGTCCTTTTCTATTAAAAAAGTTCAGTTTTAATTAGGAAAAGGTTGAAATGGACTTCTCAAGAATTGTAGTGTTTTTAGTGTACTGCTGCTAAGACTTGCAATAAAACTTAAACTACATTTTTGAACACTTCCAAACTTAATGGAAAATCTGTCACCAATCAATAAACAAAAAAATGCAAAGAAAAATGAACTGTATCAATTTCCAGGAGACCATTTAGAAGTCTATAAGGAAAAGGCCCAGGGCCACAATTGGTTAAGTGGCATGCAATTCATAGGGAAGTCCAATCAGTTCAGCCAAGACCATCCACTTACTTCGAATCCTTTTTTTCTTTTTTTTTTTTTTTTTTTTTTGTAAAACCAGGGAAGAATGAACAAAAAACATTTTCAGGTAAAGTGTAGATGCACCAGTTCCTTAAACCCTTGGAGTTCACTAGATATGGGCTACAAGAAAAAACATAACTATTGATTCTTTCATTCTATTTTATGTTAATTGGAAATGGAAGGGTCTTGCAACTTTATCTGGACACTCACGCAGCTTTACTGCTGCTAGCATGGGCGGTAAACTCGTATTTTCTAGTTCTCCTCCGCTCTGAGAGGATGAAAACTAGAAATTGCAGGATCCCTCTTACGACTTTATTTGGACACTCACGCAGCTTTGCCACTGCTGGAATGGGCGATAAACTCGCGTTTTCCTGTTTTCCTCCTCTCTAAGAGGAGGAAAACCGGAAATTGCAGGAAAGGTCTTGCAATTGGACACTCACATGGCTTTACCGCTGTTGTCATGGGCGAGGAACTTGCATTTTCCATTTTTCCTCCACTCAAAGAGGAGGAAAACCGGAAATTGCAGTATACCGCGGAAACGCACATTAGAAATTGTGCAAACCGATTTTTAGCCTTTTTTTCCTTCTTTTATTTATTGGTGGGTCACAGGTCGGGGCTTAGTTCACAAAATGATGGATGGACGTGTGAATAACAATTAGATGAAATAATATCAAATCACAATAAGCACATGAAACTTGTTCACACACAGCTTGTTCTTTTGCTTCTCGCTCATTGAAAGATTATCCACGGCATTCCTAGGCAACAATTACTTGCTAGTTAAAAACCTGAGCAGAAAGAAAAAAAAAATCTAATACAGTTTGGTTAACAATAATTACTTGCTTAATAGATATTTATAAATCTAACTCACTCACCAACACTTCCAGGTGAAGAAGTAACACCCAAATCCTGAGGATGATGCATTCGAAGGGAGAAACTCAAGAATTTAAAGAATGGAGAACGAATGACATAGTCTAAAACTGTAAAGATCAATTAAAGAGAAACATTTAGATTTGATTTAGTTTTATTTAAATATTGAGTCGTTATGTTAAGGCCTAAGATTGGGCCAATATTTTATATGGATTTTGGATTCAGTTCATATTTGGTCGGACAATTGAAGATAATAATAAAATTGATGTGCTCTGTTACTTACTTGGCTGCCAAGTTCGGCTTGACCTAATTTCACGAATGTAAAAGGACTTCCACTATAAGGGACTGTTTGGGGGCTTTACTTGTAGAGTTGAGTGGAGTAAATGTTATTTTGAAGAAATAATAAAATATAAGTGAGTTATGATGGTATTTTATTTTTAATTGTTTGTGATGAAATATTTTTGACTTTTTTTTATTAAAAAGTGGAGTTTTTTTGTCTTTTAGTGAAGAACTAAAGTTACTTTTTTTATTTTTTGGGGGAAAATATGATGGAAGATTTGAATTAAAGTGTTTTGGTGGGAATTTTTTTATAGAAATTGGGACCTTACCTTATTTAACTCTACAAGTAAAGCCCTTAAACAGGCCCTAAGGGTGTAAGCCATAATGGTAAAAAAAAAAGGCTAGGGAGGGTTGTTTTGACAGTTTTACCCACTTCCACGCACCCAAAAAAAAAAAGGGTCATATTTTGTATCATTTCAACACTTGGTCGGTTTAAAAATACCTCCTCCCCTCATTTATCATCGTACTTGTAAATCTAATTTGAAGTTGAGAATTATCATCAAAGTTGCTGCAAACTTTATTTCAAGTAACATAAAATAATTCGAGTTTTATTTTTCATATATAAATTAGCATTAATGTTTGTACATTTTAGTAATTTCAACTTCATTTATGTTTGTGCATAAAGTTCATTTCAAGTTTCAGTTTACATAAAAAATAACAAATAAAAGGAGGGGCATGTGGGCTGTGCTGGGCCAACCCCCCTTGGGCCTGAGCACAGCACAAGATTCACGGGCCGGCATGGCCCAGCCCAGGCACGGGATGGGCCACCACAGGCCATTTTACACCCCTAAGTTCTACTGAAATCTAGGTTCTGGGTTGTGAAACCAAGTAATGCTTCACATTTGAACAATTATTGCTGCATCTTTGATGCAACCCAGCAAAAGATTAGGACCTGCAAAACCTGATGGACCATCTGATCGGGGCCACATGATCTCTGATTTGGCAGAGATCCCTATCCTTATCTAAATTAGTAATATTAATTAGTTGCTTAATAGGATTGCTTTCTAATAACTAGTTTGAGTAGGACTAGGTATGTTACTATTTATAATATCCTAGTTCGTTTAAAAATTAGTTCCTATATATATAAAAGAACCTCTTGTTATTTTCTATGCTTTTTTCAATCAAATCTATTAACGTGAGTTATTCCCATGAGTTCATATGGCAGTGAGTGTTCTTTTGTGTATTCCCCCTTTAGTGGATTGGATCAACCTCATCTGAAAGGCTGGTTTATTCGATCGAAGGTCCGGAGCTATGCCAATCTTTCCAGATTTTCAGCAGTTGCAAAGCTACTTGGATTTCTTGTCACACCCCCAAACCCTGATTCCTAGTGAGGCATGAAAGTCCCAATCTTGAGGCAGTGACTGGTTTACATAACCAGGATCGTAGTACGCGTGAGGATACTTAAAACATTCCATAAATAACATTTGAGCGGATATCTCAAACAAAGGTATCAGTCCATACATGAAATAATAGAGTAAAGCAAGTCCACATCTACATATCTACATATAGTCCAAGTTTCAAATGAAAAAGAAAGTGTCATATTACAAAACCAGCCACAAAGGGCAAGTGTAATCTAGAGAAAACTGAAATAAAGTCCCATCAAGGTGAACATGGCAAACGTATCGTATCCGATACTACCCTTTATATGTAAAATCCGTGTCCCTGCCGTGTCCTTGCCGTATCCATGACGTATCTGTGCATCATAGAACACGTGATCCAAAACTGGCACACGCCTCCAACTAAATTGTTATAAATAATCATATATTGAGTTTATCTTGTCTGCGACGTAGAATAGGTTTCTGTATGGGTTTTGACCATCTAAACATTTACAAAATAAATAAATAAAAATGTATGATCCTCAAAGATCAATCTATAGTGCCTTTAGCAGACATACACGTAGGCATGTCAAACGGGCCGGGCCGGGCCGGCAGGCCTTTCCCAACACAGCCTCCGTGCCGGCCTGCTCGGCGTGCCTCTTTAATTTATTTTTATTTTTTTGGATTCATTTTCACCTTTTTGGTATTAAATTTATAGCACCAGTAGATTATTATTTACACATGTTATTCCAGTTAACCAACAAAGATTACATCAACCCCGACCCCAAGCCACCCAAGAAACCAAACATCACATTAACAATCAGCCAAAGATAAGATGCAAAGAAAAGATGAACCAAGAGGATGGATGCATACCTGTTTGTTGCTGGAAATCGTTGCAGAAGGTGGAGAGGAGCTTGATGCACAATATCTATATACAAAGTAGAAAGATATGGAGAGAAGGAAGAGGTGGGGAGAACCAAAGTAAAGTGAAAATATTATTATGGTCCATTGCGGTAAGCCTTGTCATCTGCAGGGTCCACTGTGGTTAGTCTTGTCCAACTTCACAAATTTTTCCCTCCAGCTTGGTTTTCAAAAGCAAATATCAAGAGGACATCCTACATAATCTTAAAAGCAAAATGGGGTATGGATCCAGGAGGGCCTACCGTTATAGACAGGTCGGCCCATAGCGTGCCGTGCCTAAACGAACCGACCGTGCCAGATCCCTCAGCCTAGCACGGTCCATGGCACGGACCATGCCTGGTGGGCTGGGTCATGCCCTTGCGGGCCGGCCCGGCCCATTTGACATCCCTACGTGCAAGCTAAGATTTGTGATTTTGACCAATGATCTGAGATCCGTCATGGATTGTCAATGGCCCAACAACAACTCTTAGAAATATCCCCGGCACATGTGGATAGGAGGGTTTGCATGTGCCCCTTGGGATTAGTTCTCGACTGTCCTAGATTGAGTGCCCCTCAGGCTCAAAACAAAAGGCTTCTGGGCTGGGCTAGACGGGAGATACCTTGGGTCATCAGAAACAAATAAGAAAAAAGAAAAGAACTCATATGGGAATATATGAGTCATCAAATGTTAGGTCATTTTTCACTTTGAAAAGCTATTCTTTCTTTGGTTCGTATCCAGGATACTAATCAAAGGGTTAGAACTCATCATCCCAACTAGAAACCCATCAGCCCAGCCCGTCAGTCTAGAACACTAGTACAAAGTTAAATCCTGAAAGATTTTTTTTTTCTTTTTATTTATTTATTATTATTTTTTTTTTGGTTTTTTGAAAGGCTCAAGGATATATAGCATTGAGTGTCGAGAATCGTTAATTCTTATCAGATTCAACCACAAATGATGCCCCCAGATCATTGTGATGATAATGTAAGAATAATCCAAAAAAGCTACTGCGAAATGGTTCGCGATGTTAAGAAATAAATGAATAAATTGCATTCAGTGTACAGTAAAACTATCACCTGAGGAAAACCAAATGCCACACCAATACTAACCATAATTAATACAATGGATGAGAGCATATGACAAATTCAGATATCATTCATCCAGGAGTGTTTTCTTTGATAGTACATAACGCATAAATCTCTGCACGTAACTAAAGGATCTCCTTCCAAAATCGGACCGATCTGTCAGTTCCACAAGAGACAAATGCTGCCTCATTTGGTGAGTGCTCTAACCAACGTGGTGCGCCTATGTGATTGGATGGCCACCTTGCCACTTTTTCAGAAGTCAGAGCATCCCAAATAACAATCTGAAATACAAATCAGATCAGTCAAATAAAGCTATGAACAAACACTTGGCTCCCCTCTACCAAAAGCTCGCAGAAAAATGAAACCAAACCTCATTGCTTGGTTCATCAATTGATAGAACGAACTCCTCTGTCTCATTGAAAACAGCCTGCATGCCAAATTATGGAACTTTATCATCATTTAATACTTCAAGAAAGTTCCACTCAAAAAATGTGAAGCTATTAATATTCATTACTCAAAAGAAATCTCTATATGAACCTGAAAGAAATTTTTATTTGCATTTTCTTGTTCTTACCAGTACCCAAATTATTATTATTATATTTTTTTTATAACCCAAATTATTATTATAGCCATCATCATTATTATTAATATTATTTTGGTTTTACGTGGGACTCAAACTCAAGCACCCATAGACACAGCACGTCCCTGCCCAGGTGATCAACAACCCGGGAAAGTACTCTAATTATTATTAGTATGGGTTAAAGGTTGGAAGGGGTCATGGCATCGGTCAAGGAATTATCTTGTGTGTGCAACTCAAGGGCAGGAATCCAGGACCATAAAAGGGATTGTAAAAAAAAAAACATGGGCAAGGCCTAGGATTCCAGGATCCTAGGGGAATAGTATTTTGCATCCTCCACAGGGGTCCAGGTTTAGGGTTAGAAGGGTGACAGGTGGAGTTTATTGGATCAGGTTCAGAGTTCTAACAGTGATAAAATGAGGCTATGGAATTCAGTTGGTTATTTATACGAGTTAAGACTTAAGAGTTTAAATTTCAATTTCCATAGAGATACATATTTAAGGAGGTGTCAGCAACAGTGCTAGGAGGTAAGAGGGAGGTGTAGAGTGGCACATCCTCTTCCAAGCTCATTGATTTTCAGTTTTCGGGCAAATCTGTGATTTGGGTTAGTGCCATAGGAATCATGATCTGGCATGATCCATGAAGCTTAATGGACTAGATTGAACTCCAACTGATTATACATAAAAAGGACCAAAACCAATTTACCAGCATGAATCTCATAAACCAAATGTTATGAGGATAATTTAATCCATTTCACAAAACAACCAAAAATGCTAGCCATCATGAACCCTAGTCATCAATATACCTAAGCCCATCTACAACTGTTAACTAAGACCCCATCAGAAAGCAACATGGGTTCTACCCCAAAAGGACCCCTTTTGTCTGCACTGACCATCCCCATCAATACCACCTCTCCTTGAAATTTAGTGTTAATGTTGCAAGGAAATGGGACATTATGCACGTAATTGCAAGAAAGGAAATGCATGCAACCATTGTAAGAAACCAGACTTCTAGTCTCTGAACACCAGCAATGTCCCCAAAATAGATTAGTGAATGCCTATCAAGCAACTGCTTCATCACATCTGATCTCATCTGCCTCCATCAACAATGATCATTCAACACAACCTCTTACTCGAGATGATGTAGCAGATTGCTCAAAGCTCTCATGTATCTACTTTTTCTGCCATGGGCTTCTCAAGTACATCCAAACCCTCCTCTATATATAGTATGCAGATTCTGGCTCCAACCATCATATGACTAATTACCAAACCACCAAGACAATCTACAACCTGTGTTTCGAGACCATTATATCCATACTGCTAATGGTGGTTGGATGCTAGGCCTTATTTATCTCTATTCTACTTCCATTCCGTTTCTTAATATCCTATTATCTCCAAAATGTTACTACCAACCTTCTATCTGTCAGTAACTTGGTTGAGAATAATTGTCATGACTCTTTTTCTTATGATGGATATCTCATGCAAGACCAGAAAAATAGGAAGCCGATCATGAGGGGCATAGGAATGAACACTTTCTGCCAAAAACTTGGGAGTCCCTGCAGCTGCATCTCTCTACAGCATCTCAGATTCCAAACAACAATTTCTTTATTCATATATTAGGACATGTGCAATTTAAGAAATTGCCTACTATGTTGAACTCAAGAGCATTGATGAAAAAGTTTCCATTTCATCTCATGACACTGTTTGCGATAATTGTTGCATGGCAAAAGGAAAAACTTCACCTTCGTCCTATTTGTGATACTATTTCTAAAGCATGCTTTCACTTAGTATATAATGATGTATGGGGCCCTACTGTTCTTTCAAGGGATGGCTACAAATACTCCCTCTATAATGAATTCCTTCATTACCAATCACCCAATAAAAAAGGAAAAAGTCTACTTGGCCGAATTTTGGGACCGATCCTTGGACCGGTCCCAAAGTTCTCATCCAAAATTGGATGAGAACTTTGGGACCGGTCCAAGGATCGGTCCCAAAATTCGGTCCATGTAGCAGGGCTCATAAAAAAGATGGCTAAAAATACTTATCACATGATTTACCAATATATGATTCATCAGAACCATCCACACACATGGGACCCCCTGAATTATACTAGATCCATTGAGCTTTCACTAATCCGAATGGATTGGACCATTGGATCGATGGTCTTTTTTTTTTTTTTTTTTCTTTAATATAAGGTCATTAAATTTGTGGGCTACGGATGAAGGGGTTAGAGGCATGGGATTGACCCCAAACTTGATATATGGGCCTATCCAAGATGTCTCTTTCCACCACCAACAGCCAACCCACCCCAAGTCCAGGGGGATGGATGTCTCTTTCCATCCCCCACAAGGGTGTACATTCCCTTCATAATGTGATAAGTATATATATATAAACACTTATCACATTCATTGATAAGTTTAGTCTTCACACGAGGGTTTAATTTTTTTAAACACATGACAAGTTTTCCGGATCTTTCATGAATTTGTTACACTTGTTGAAAGTAACTTCTCTATGACGATTAAAATTTTGTGGTCAGATTCAGAGGGAAAGTATATATCAAACAAGTTTCAATCCTTCTTAAAAGGAACTGAATCACAATGGCCTGTCCCTACAGCTCCGCAACAAAATGAAACTGGTGAAAGGAAGAATCAACATATTATTACCACTGTCCATGCTTTACTTCTTGATTCGTTTGTCTCATACTTATGTTAGGCATATGTCATCCATACTGCAGTATAATTGATCAATAAACAATTCACTTGTCTTTTCAATTCTCACATATACATACGTTTAGCTGTAGTTGGCATGTCTCTTACCTCCTCATGCATGCAACAAATTGACTTCACAGTTCACAAGCAGGGAAATGTGCTTTTGCATCATGGACATACTCAAAAAGGGTTTATATGTTATGATCATGTTTGGAAAAAAAAAAAAACATCTCACATCTCTCAGAATATGGCAATGTTTTCTTTGTTGAACACATTCCTTATTTTCATACATTCATTCCTTCCTCATCTACTCCTTCATTGCATGATAAGTTTGCATATGGCCTTGTATACCAGTGACACCATCGGATGGTTGCTCTTACCCCTCACTGAAACAAATCCCAGTCCTGCTCCTGCAAATTGTAAAGAGAGGACAAGGCCCGTTTGTAGGCCCATTCGTATACTAGCAATATCCTCACCTATGATGCACGGATACTTCAAAATTGGCTACGTATCGTGTCATATCGTATCCAATACTTCACTTTTTATGTGTAAAATACGTGTCCCTGCCGTGTCTACGACGTGTCCTTGCCGTATCCATGCCGTATCTGTGCATCATAGATGCTCACGTGGGACTTAGTCAACATCACAGAGTTTCTATTCATAGAGGATTCTAATTAGCTATATAGTTGCTGATCACAGGAGATTTTGATTTAAGATCAAAATTAATTGAGTCCTATTTGTAGCCTTAATTGGCACTCAGGCTTCCCTTCAACATCCCTCTTTTCTTCACTCTAATCAACTGCCATTCCCAACTCTTGCAAACAAGTCATTCTTCATCTTTGTTGGCAACAAGAAGTGCAAGAGCTCTGAACCTTACAAATCACACGTGGGATCTCATTCCATGTCCTTCAGATGTTACTCTGATTGGTTGCAAATAGGTGTACACGATCAAAGTGAAGGCTAATGGTTCTCTTGATTGATACAAGGCTTGACATTGTGCTGGGTAATAAACAAGAATATGCGCTAGATTATAAAGAGCTTTGTTCCTGTGGCTAAGATCATTACAGTTCATTCTCTAATTGCGGTTGCAGCTATCAAATCTGGTATATTCTTCAGAAAAAAAAAAAACTTACGCGGTGACCTTGAGGAGACACTACATATTTGTATTCCTGACAGTCTTGATGCACATCTATTATATGTTTGTTATATGACCTTAAACACCGAGTCTAGTTCAAAAAGGTCACACGTTGATTATCAACTTTGGATTCAATTAAAGTCATTAGGATCACTCATTTTTTTCTTTGCTGAACATCTAAAGGTATTATGATCCTTTTGGTGTATGTGGGTGATGTTCCTATCGATTGGAAAAACGAACCCGCTCTTTGTTCCTATTTTCATATGAAGGATCTTGGTCTAATTACTTATTTTCTTGAACTTAATCGTTCCAACTTCCAACCAAGGGATCATGTTCACTCAAACTAAGTACACTAAGGAATTGATTGATGTCACTCAAGTCATGGATTTCACGCCTACGGATGCTCCCAAAGAAGTCAAATGTTAAATATCACAGAGGCTTCGGAGATAAAATTTCTGATTGCTGGCAGCCTCTTCTATTTGACAAGACAGTATATCCTTTGTCATGAATATTGTCAGCCAATTCATGTCTAACCCATGACATCATCATTTGGTTATATGTGCATCATAAGATATCTTTGTCAAACACTTGATCGTAGCTTTTTTTTCTATCCAAGTCTAATCTTCATCTAATTGCTTATGCGGATGCCAATTGGGCCGGTTGTCCAAACACACAACGTTCCACAACTAGATGGTGAATCTTTTTGGGAACATCCCTTATCTTGTGGAAATGTAAGAAGCAGGATCAGGTTTTGAAGCCCTCAACTACGGCTTGATATCATGCAATGCATTCTTCCTATTCAGAAATCATATAGCTTGTCAGATTTCTTAAAGAACTGGGCATCAAAGTTCCTAGTCCTATCCCTCTTGATGGTGACAACACTAGTGCCATCGAGATTGCAGTCAACCGAATCTACCTTAGCTCACGAAGCATATTGATATCAATTACAGTTTATTTGTGAAAAACTTTAAGACAATCTTCTCACGCTATCTCATGTCTCATCATCTCATCAGATTGCGGATGAATTCAATAAAGCTATGAGCCTATGATGCATCAAATTGTTGAGAAGCGTGAAGGAACATAGAAAATAGTGTCTCATAGAACATTGTGCACTTAAGTAAGGAGTACCATACCCATATCTAGTAAATATCCTAGAATATTGTTGATTGATTGATTTACCGGTAATTACCCTAATCAAGGGATTGTGGAATGTATTCTCCCTATTCAAGGGTATGAAGGAATGCACATTGTGGGTCACAAGACAAATGCACCTCGACTCTTTTCATTCTCTCATTTGCTTAGTTTCTGTGTTTCTCTGTTATTGTCATCAGCCCAAAAGTTCACCTATCATGAACAAAAGTAACGAAGTCACCTCCAGAAGTGTGCATGCTGGACTCCAAGGAACCTCACACCTTTACTAACTGATTTATAACTAAAATATCATCCTACAAAGCATCAGTTGGACTTCCCCCTCAATTGCCTTTAGCATGTGAGAAGATCATATTTTACAGCCTCCACATGTGATGAAGATTTAGATTTTAATTCATATTATTCTACTTACTGAAAAGATTTTGGACCAGTTTGAGGGCTCTGAGAAGGCCCGCAAGGGCAGGTCAAAGTGGTAATGGTTAGACCATAACAGTCCCCAGTTACTAACAAAATCTGGAAAACAGGGGCTGTTTTAATAAATTAAAGAATGCAGGGTTTTTTTTTTGTTTTTTTTTTATTTTTTTTTTTTTTTTGTGTAATTTTAGGCAATTCTGAAGCTTAAAAGGGGCAGCACATGCAGCAGTTTGGAGCCTTATTTTGGTGGACCATTTCAAACCCAATCCACTTGAAATCAACATGAAAAGGGCCGCTTTCCTTGGGGTTGCCTCATCCAAAAGTGGGCCACATGGACCCACAAGAAGATTTGTCCAAGAAGGTCTGATGACCTGTGCAATGGGATTTTGGGTTCGGCAGCTTCTTTCTCATCTTCTTTCTTCTTTTGTTTATTTGGGACCCATTTGAGTGAGTGGCCTTGATTTGCTTGATGAAGAAATGGATGGCTGAGATTAGATTAGGGTTTGAATGAGTTTATTAGCATTGAGTTAAAGGAAGGGTCGACTATTGCTGGTTCTGAGTTTCGAAGTTTTCGGACATTGTGTAGAAATACAGCTTTGGCTTCTTCTCCATCGGGATTGAGGCATTCTCCTTGGGATTGAAGAAAACCATTGATTATTCATAAAATATAGTGAGTAATCTTTTCTATTCTCCTTGTTTTCTTGCTTAGTTACTGTTGATTTGGTTTAGGGTTGCATGTTTGGGTTGCTATTCAATTAGGGATTTTCTATTTGGCTACATCAACATGCAAACAAAACCTGCCCTTTTCCCTGAAGGTTAAGCTTGATGCACTGGCATCAGGTGGTTTCTTGCAAGAGACGAGGGATGGAAATTCATATATTGTAAATAATTCTAGAATTAACACACGCATCTTCACAAACACTCATGCACGTAGGAATATACACACTCGAAAAGTAAAACTACATGAGAAATCTCTTCTAAAAATATTATATAGAGGAAGATTTATCATTTGCAATGAAATGCAGCATTACAAGTATGAAGAGTCTCCATGGTGATGGTGGGTGAACCCATGCATAATTGCAAAATAATTCAGTTTTCACAGTCAAATGCAAGGATTTACACTCACATCTCACATCCACAACTTTGCAAAAGAAAATTGAAGACGTTTACCAACCTGGCAACGCAGCTGTGTATGAGTAGCTCCAAGATATTGCTTTACCAGTCTTCCAGTGCCTACCTCCCATAACTTTGCTGTTGAATCTTTCCCACAGGAAAGAATGAACCTAGTGATTCAAGTTATGCAAAATGAATGTTTAGAAATAAGAGATGATAAATCGTAAGAGTAATAGACTAGAAGAAGAAACTTATGCAGTCCACTGAGCGCAATTCTAGGATATAGCAAAAGCTCAAACATATGGACAGGCTCATGCAGGTTGAGCCCAAATCCATTTGGCTTATTATGTCAGACCTGCACAGTACCGTACAAGGATAAAAATAGCGGTTGCGGCGATACGTAGCGGCGTAAGTGTGAATTTTTTTTTAGTGGTAAAAAAAAAATCAAATCTTGTGCAGCAGCCAATCTTGTATGTATGTATACATATATATTTTATAGTGATTTGGAACCATATAAGGGTAAAGACAACTATACAAAAAGGCTATTGAGGAGAAGAAATAGGAAAAATAGTATTATAAATTAAAATTGCTTGGCTCTATTAGGTTTTAAACTGTATCGCCACTATTTTCAAAATAGTGCAGCGGCCTCAATTGCTACGGGCAATAATGCACAGCGTCCACTATTTTGAACCATGGTACTATAATTGTTATTATCCTTAGAGTAGCTCTATCTTTATCATATGAGATGTAAGAGATATGATCATGGCTGAAAATCGTGGTATTGGCTATGATGCCCAGATACGACATAGACAGGAGAGGGACATGCCATGGACATGGCAAGGACACATTTTATATTCCAAAAAAACAATTTACATTCCAAAAACAATTACATTACGAAAAAAAAGTGAAGTGTCGAATACGATACAATATGGTATGTTGCCCATTTTTTAAGTGTCCATGCATCATAGGGTATCGGTTGCCTTCGTAGTGGATCCTAAAAACCGATACGACTATACGTCGTATCATAGTTCGCAACTGTCACAGTCCGTTATGTGAAATTTTTCCGACCCAAAATTTTTTTTAAAAAAAATACCCAAAAATTCCAGAATACTGGAAAATGGTAGAATTTCTTTTTCATTAGAGCACACTATAAATCAAAGTATTAGTCCTCCTAACTCATATTACCCTATGCACTACATAATTTTAGATATTAAATATGAATAGTTTTAGTATTTAATCTTTGAGTTTGTCATTAGAATTTATAAATCCATTAATATAGTCCATATATAAAGTTCAAAACACTTAAAATAACCATCACACCTTATATTAACTATGTCAAAAATAATCAATAAGACTTGGGCCCATCATTAGATTGACTAGTATAATGCAATTGAATTTTCTTAATATTTTATTTGCATATTCTATAAGTGTTTAATCTAATAGTCACCCTAACTTATCTGAAGAAAATTTGTTGAGGGACCATTTAAAAGGGGCATTTCTTTTGAGTGATTTAGATTTTTCTTCCAGTTGGACCGTATTAGCAAGGTACAGCTCAAAGAGAAAGTTTGTATATTTTGGGAAAATTGAAGGCTCCATAGGGGTGGGGGGGGGGGGGGGGGGGTTGGGGCGCCAGGGGGGTGCATTTTTTACAAAACCTTACTTTACTTTTATGTATACATTTTAAGTTAAAAAAACCCTTACATTTTTTTGGTTTTAAAGAAATGATATTATAGGGTAAAAACTTTACTCTTTTTTTTTTTTGTTAAAAAGGACCACATGGTCAAATTAATGATGCCATCGGCCTAATAAGGGAAACAAAACCCTTAGAAGGGCATTTGCCCCTTTTCTTTGGGACCAAAGTAGAAACCACAAGAGGGATAGACTATCGAGAAAAATGAAAGGGAAAGAGAGGAGAGGAGAAGGGGAACGCACGACACTGTGCGGTCACAACACCACCACCGGCCTCCATGTAGTTCTCGTCCCATTAACCCACCCCCCACCCACTCTCCCCACAAACAACACACACCCACACACAGCAACCAACCCCCACTTCCCCCCATTTTCTATATTTCTGTATCTTTTATTTTCGCCAACCACCCCCCCCCCCCCCCCTCTCCCTCTCTCTCTCTCTCTCTCTCAACATTGGTTTGATCAGGGTTGTGATCATCCTCAATTTTACCAAAAGTCATCGTACTCTTCAATCTCTACTAATTCTTTCAATTGTTAAGAACAAATGGGCCCGGAAGGAGTCAATCTTAGGAGCACGACTCTGGGAACCAAATTGTCTACAAGAACAGCTTTTAACTGTCAACTATAAGCTCTTCGTCTACATTTTCCTGTTCTAATTAATATAATATACCATAAGGTCAGAAGAAATTAGGTGTCCAAATTATCATTCTGATTGTCTAAATAAGTAAAACACGATGCTGGCATGATGCCAAAAACTGATCTAGTCGCTAAGCAAATAGCTATTGCTACCTCTGGTCCTTCGTGAAACTTGCACTAGTAGCTTCTGCCGAACCATGTGCACCATTAATGGAGCGCACACACTGTGCAGTTACTCCATCCCATACCCGAACTGCACCATCTTTAGATGCTGTCACATACAGTCCACCCGTGGATGAATAGCGAACCTGTATGACCAAATGTGGGTAAATAAGTCATTTTTATCAATATTGTTGAAAGTAAATGTGCTGCAAAGACAATAAGCTTCCATTTATCACCAAAATATGGCCTCCTGGTTTTCTTATTTAAACTGCAAGGGGTCAGCATGCTCAAAGTCTGATAAATAAACCCAACTCGCCTGGTTAATGGCAGCATTTACATTTATCTCTTGAACATTAGCTGATAGGTAACATTGGAATGTATTGATGTCATATAAATGTGCAATTGGATGATCTGTTCCTGTAAATGGTTCACAACCAGTAATAAAATAAAATTCAGATTCTTCTTAGTTGGAAATTCTACAACACTCACATTGCAAAAGATAAAGGTCAAAACCATAAAGGAAGCATGCATGCAATAGCCAAATCCACACTTGATGTGATGGGAAGGCCTAATTAACCCAGCCAAAAGAAACATGTACTTTCCTTTCATAATGAGGTGCAGAGCATGTGATAGGTTCCGACTCTCCACTTCTAGTAGTTGCAATGATTGATGTCAGTGGTTAGACAAAATTCTATAGTAGAAAAGAGGAGAAAAGAAACAGAAGAAATCGATGGAGAAGAAGGACATGGTTGTTCACTATGGGGTTGGGTGATCATACCTATATATTAATTTGTCAACTTTTCCAAAATTACAAAAAGAACTTGGACTTCCTTAATTACACAAAACCGCTTGAAGTTTATTAATTTACAAATAAATCATATTCTTAACTCATAAAACTCCACCTCAACCTAGTGCATATATATTTACCATGCCCCAGCTTGGACAAAACATCATTAACTATTTCCTAACTTCTTTTTAAGAAAATCTGTAATTTGATCAGTTGTTCTTATATATGATAGCATCATTTCTTTTTTCTTTAACTTCTCTGGATGAAGTAACAATCACCTCCCGCATGCATCATTTTCTCATGATACACTGGATTCTTGGCTAGTTTAATTGTTGAAAAACTGTAACGATCCACCTTGCTTGAAACCCATTTCTTCTAATAATTTTCTCAGCCATAACAACTCAAAGCATCCATTGGTCATGACTAGATACTCAGCTTCATTGCTTGATTTTGCACTAACTACTTGCTTCTTAGTTTTCCAAAATTCAAGATTTCCACCAAAGTTGGGAAGTTAAATTTAATATAGTCGGGACTTTTCCTTAGAGACATTAAAAAAGCCCAAGAAAGGGGGCAAATGAGAAATAAGGAATAAAAAAAAAAAGAATTTCTTAGAGCGAATGGTATAGCATGATTGCCCTACTTTGGACCTAGCTATATTAATCTTTTTTTCTATTTTCTGTAACGGTAAATTTTATTACAAGAAAAAAGAGAACGGAAACAAAACAGAGGAAAACAACTCGAGCAAAACTAGACTGAAACAAGGATTCTAAACATCAAAAGAAATGTGTAACTGAAACACTCCTTCCCTTGCAAGGCCATCCGCTGTATCATTAGCTCCCCAATTAATATGAAGAAAAGATGCTCCTAGCTGAGACAAAATATCTTGCACCTCCTCCACCAAGTCCACCAAAATCCAAGGATAAGAGGACTTCCCAGATCCCCACTGAATTGCTGAAAAAGAACCTCCTTCAATAATTGCACTATAACCTTCCAACTGACGTAATTCCCGGCACCCTACCAATAAAGCAGATATTTCAGCTCCAATAGAATCCAGACAATGAACAGGCCCTGAAAAGTTATTTACAGTCTCCCTGAAAAATCAAGAAAAACATCACTAATGCCACCCATCTGATTATGCTGAAAATAACTACCAACGAAGTTCAACTTGAGACAGCCAATTGGAGGAGGTTCCCACAAAGTTTGATGCTAAAATTAAGATGCTGACTCCAGTGGAAATGGGTTGTCCACGATCTGTTCAGGTTTTCTAAAGAAACTCCTACAAACTCAACCTTCCTGATTGCCCATTCCGAAATAACCCATATAATAGACTGAACAATCTCATCTGAAGAACTGCTCTTGTTTTGAAAAATCCCGTTGTTCCTCTCAAACCATAACTTCCAAAAACCAGCATACAAAGAGAAGTAGAGAACCACCACAGAATATGCCCGCAAACAGATTTTCATTTGAAAGTCCACTGCTGAAAAGGCTCCTTAATAGAAGAAAGCATAACCCAACACATATCGAATAATTGAAGAATAGAAGACAAAACTTTCTGAGCATAGGTACAGTGAATAAACAAATGATTTTCCATTTCCTCATCTTGTAAACACAAAGGGCATCCATTGACAATAATATAATTTCTCCTTTTCAATTGATCCATAGTAAGAATTTTATGCAAACTCGCCACCCAACAGAAAACCAAGACTCTAAGAGGAACAGAAGGATCCCAAAACCTCTTCCAACCCACAATCCTACCATCCACACCAATCAAAGCATTATAAAAACACTTCACCGAGAACTGCCCTTTAGCATCTGGCTTCCAAATTTTGACATCCTTTCTTCCTACAGACATAAATCTTCTCGGGTAAAGAGAGCAGCAAGCTCTGTTCTTTCATAATCATGCAAATTTCAATGGAATTGAAGAGCCCAAACTACAGATCCACTCACAATCTGATAATATTCTGCTACAAGGGCCTGAGGACTCCTATCCAGCAAAAAAAGAACAGGACACCGACGCTTAACAGTAGTCTGCCCACACCATTCGTCATGCAAGAATTTAATACCCTTACAGTCATGAGCCCTGTATCTAATCCACTGCATAAACTCATTCCTGATAGAAAGAAAAGACTTCCATAACCCCGAAAACTTATAACTATGATCAATAATAAACCATCCATAACCCATGAGTCGGGCCACCAATCCTCCATAACCATTTCCCAAGCAAAGCTTTGTTCATTTTATCAATAGAACGAATAACCAGACCTCCTTGCACAACAGGATTGCAAATGATATCCCATCTCACCAAATGAAATTTCCTCCTTTCGAACATATCATTCTAAAGGAAATCACATTGAAATTTCTCTATTCTCCTCATGACACCTTTAGGACACCGAAAGAAAGACAGAAATATATAGGAATGCTTGAGAGAACTGATTTAGGAATGTAAGATGACCACCCATCAATAGATACCTTCCCTTCCACGAACTAAGCTTTTTATCCAATCTCTTCATCATTGGATCCCATAAAGATTTTTGCAATATTACAAAATAACCCTTGTATTTCCTTAAATTACATAAAAATCCTAAGACTTAGTGATTTACAAATAAGTCTTATTCTTAACTCATTTAATTGTTTCTTACTAATTGCTTTTGTAAGGAAATTTGCAAGTTAATCAATTGTACTTGTATATGCCGAAACCACATCTTTTTCTTCAATTTTCTCCCGGATGTTGTGACAATCAACTTCCACAAGCCTCGTGCTCTCATGAAATATTGGGTTTTTGGCTAGTTTAATTGTTGAAGTACTGTCGCAATGAAAAAACCATGGGTCCAAGGGTAAAAGTTACACGGGATCCAGTCAGCAACTTCTTCCTAACACTGTTAATCCTAATACAAGGATAACACAAAGTCGTTTCGATGGTACTAATTATAACGATTAGGCCTATTCAGCCAGAATGGCCATTGGAGGATTGAAGAGACTTGGGTACATTCATGGGAGTATTAAGGAACCGGAAAAGGAAGACCCTAAATATTCAAATAGGGTGTCCAAAAATATCGTGATCATGAATTGGGTTCTTAATTCAATGGAAGAAGGAATTTTGAAAAGCTTTAAATATTCTGCAACTATCAAAGAACTTTGGGAGTCGATTGAGGCAGCCTATGCTCTAAAGAGGAATAATGACAGAATACTAGAATTGAAGATGGAGATTACTGGTTTTAAGCAAGGGACTCTCTCAATTGGAGATTACATTCTAGATCCAGGGCGTTATGGATAGAGTTGGAGTCTTGCATGAGTCCCAAACCTTCTTGTGCTAAGAAGCAAGCAAAGTTACTGGAAGATCAACATATATTTGAACACTTGGGAAGTGTTAACCCGGAGTATGAACCTATTAGCACATAAGTAACAAGTTAGGATCCATTGCCTCCCATCGGTACAGTATTTGCTATGCTTCAAGAAGAGGAGATTCGTCAGCTAGTTATGGATTCCAAACCTAATATTACACCCCAAGAGTCTGCTCCTGCAAATAATAAAGTTGGCAACACATTGCCAATACAGGTTATGATGGTTACGGTGGAAATGGTGGAGGAAGAGGACGTGGCCATGGAAGTGGTGGAAATAATCATGGAGGTGGACGTACAAGTCACAATAATGGAAATGGAGGTCGTGCTCAAGGAGGACCGCCACCCAATGCTGGAAGGGGTTATGGTGGACAACCTAACTATAATCGTGACAAACTTTTTTGTACTCACTGTGGGAGATACATACTCGGGAAAATTGTTGATACTTGCATGGTAGGCCAAGAAATCTATCTGCAGCACCAGTGGAGGTGGAACATTCTAGTGGTTCTAATGAACAAGAAGCAAATTTCAAGGCTGACACACAAAACTGGAAAGATGAGCTTCTACTTCTATGTCAATGATAGGATGCATTAGAAGGTGTGACTCAAGATTCTTCCGTTGGTATGGCTTCTTCCCATAATCCTGCTTCTTTTGCCTCCTCTATTTCTCCTTCTACCTGGGTGATTGATTCAGGGGCTACAGACCATGTGACAGATATACATTATGAGTTTCTATCCCACATTACTACCAATGATGGGAGGGTGAGAATTGATGATGGTTCGTACATCCACATAGCTGGTAAAGGAACTGTTTGCATCTTACCTAACCTATCCTTATCAACTGTCCTCCATATTCCAAGTTTTTCATCCTTTTATCTATTAGCGCACTGACCAAAATCCTTTTTTCTTTTTTCATTTTGAATGGTGCAATGACCAAGAATCTTGATTATTGCATTACCTTTTATCCTTCTTACTATGTTTTTCAAGATCCGAGGACGAGGCAAAAGATTGGTAGTGGTAGTGTGAGTAATGGTCTTTACACCTTAGACTTGGAAGAACATAGAGTCAAGAGCATTACAGACTGATGTTGTTGATGACAATAAAGTGACCCCGTGGCATCGTTATCTTGGTCATGCACCACTAAGTGTCTTAGGATATTCTAAATTTTGCAAATAAACCTAATACTTTTTTGAGATGTGATGCTTGTCAATTTGTAAAAAACTAAAAGATCATTGTACTCCGTCAATATTAATAACAGAAGTACTTGTCCATTTGATTTGATTCATTTTGATGTCCGGTATGCTCCTATTACATCTATTTATAATAATCAATATTTTGTAACTTTTATTAATGATGCAACTAGGGTGACTTGAGTGTATCTTTTGAAATCTAATTATGAGGTCTTCTATACTTTGCAAACATATCATAAAATGATTGAAGTTAAGTTTAACAAAAGAATTAAGGCATTTCGTTCTGACAATGGAGGAGAGTACACCTCCAACGTTTTTCAAAGTTATCTTGTAAAAAATGGGATTAAATCACAGAACTCATGTGCATATACCCCATAGTAGAATGGTGTTGCGGAACATAAGAATAGACACTTGTTGGAGGTCACTAGGGCTCTTTTGTTTGATATGAATGTACCAAAGTTTTTTTGTCAGATGGAGTTCTAATAGCAACATACTTAATAAATAGAATGCATTCAAAGACATTGGGAGGTAAGACTGTCTTAGAACGGTTGTGCCCTAGTACACCGTTATTTTAAGTTCTAGCGCAGCCCCGGAACCTTGATCGAAAGTGTAGACCAATCTCGATGAGATTGATCGAATCCAAAGGATTCCAGCCCTAGGGCACAAGACAAGGCATAACACTCCAGAAGAATAACTCATGATAAATTTATTTGATTGAATAAGCATGGGAAATAACAAGAGGGTTCTTCTGTATATATAGAAGACACTATTTCTAAACTAATAAGGATATTGAAAATAGTAAAATACTTAATCCAACTCAAAATAGAAATTTAGAAAGCAGTTCCTATTAATAAACTAATTAATATTACTAATTTAGATAGATATGGATCTCTGTTTGAATCAAAGATCATGTGGATCCCGTCAGATGGTCCATCAGGACCTGCGGGTCCTAGTCTTCTGTCGGACTGCATCAACTCTCCCCGACTTGAAAGAACTCGACTCTGGCGAGTTGACAATTTGATAATGCCGTAAAGAATTCGACCACAAGTCCGGAAAATATCCTCTTGGGTCGAAAATCGAGCGCACAAACTTCCGTCTTTTCTTTGGATCTGCATTCGCATGACATAGCTTGGAAGCTTGATGCGATCTTTTCCTCCATGTAGAAGTACGTTGAAGGTGTCTTCTCTGCTGATGTATGAAGTGAATTCGGATGCGTGATTTGATTATTAGATGCTTCAAGTGTGGCCTTGGTACCAACAAATCACACTATCCATTGTGGCTCCCCGAAAATGAAGTCAATGTGAGGAACTTCAATAACTTGATCTTCTTGTGAAACCACTGGGACAACTGATTTGATTTCCAATGATGCAACTGGATTTTCTGGAAGTGGCATGACAATAAGATCTACCAGATATTCAATCGTTTTGCTAACCTAGTCAAAGTCTTTGATATTTGCTTGACCTTGTACTTCCTCAACCCTTTGAGGCTCTTGAGTGGCACTATCTTGATCAATATTGTTTGTACCCACGAAATCAGCTTTGTTATGAAATTGCTCTTCGATGTTATCCTTGATGTCTTCTGCCCTCGCTTGTGTTCATCTGTCGAAGGTGATGATGTAGATGAAGACAGGGCTATTAAATTCATTGGAATGAGTCTAATCCCTTTTCCATTCCATGAAAGGGTATATGTATTCGCCTCTTTATCATTGTGCACTTTTCGATCAAAAAGCCATGGACGTCCAAAAATAATATGAGCAATATTCATATTAATCACATCACACCAAATTTTGTCCTCATAATTGCCAATCCTGAAGGATACCAAACATCTATGAGTGACAGGGATGACATGACCATTAGACCATGTGACTTGGTAGGGCTTAGGAAGCTTCTCAATTAGCAAATTAAGTTTGTCAATAACCTCTTGTGCGACAAAATTTATTGCACTACCATTGTCAATAATCACATTAACTGACCTGTCTTTCACTCTTACCCGTGTGTGAAATTTCTGAGCCTATCTCCATTCATCTTCTTCCTTTTCATTTGTATTAAGGAGTCGGCGAATGACAATAGTAGGATTGTGTTCTCCTGCAAAAAGTCTCTCCACAATATGAGCTGCTCTTTGTTGACATTGTTGCCTGCGAGACTTTCTAAGCATGCGCTCAACTCGGATGGCTTCAAAATATGCCTCCTAACTGGTTTTGCAATAATTCATATGTTCCAAGATAACTGGTCCCAAGCCTTGGACATAACGAGCTAAGTTATGTATCTCATCTTCCTCCAATTTGCATATCTCATGCAACTCTCGAAAGTGGCGGGTGTATTCATCAACCGTCCAATTTTATTGCGTCAAGTTGAGAGTTGAATGAGATATGCAAATTGGAGGAAGATGAGATACATAATTTAGCTCGTTATGTCCAAGGCTTAAGACCAGTTATCTTGGACCATATGAATTACTGCAAAACCAGTCAGGAGGCATATTTTGAAGCCATCCGAGTTGAGCACATGCTTAGCAAGTTTAGCAGAAAACAATGTCAACAAAGAGCTCATATTGTGGAGAGACTTTTTGCAGGAGAAGACAATCCTACTGTTGTCATTTGCCGACTCCTCAATACAAATGAAAAGGAAGAAGATGAATGGAGACAGGCTCAGAAATTTCACACGACACGTCAATTAATGTGATTATTGACAATGGTAGTGCAATAAATTTTGTCTTCTGCTGTTCTCTTCTTTTTGTCGCTTTTTTTTTTTTTCTAATCGGCAGATGGGAATGGGTTTCTGTTTTGGGAGATGGGGGGTTTCTGGTTTCTGTATGGATGGTGGACGTTGATGATGATTGGCTAAAAGGGAAGAAGATGGGTTTGGGTAATTGGGCTTGGGGTTTTGAAAGTTTGGGAAAAGGAGTGGGTTTCGTTTGGCTAGGGGTTCTGTCAGGGACAGTGAGGGCTGTTTGGGCTTAGGGATTTGTGGATGCCGTGGATTGAGATGGAGGCCGGCTGGGGTGAATAGGGTATCTGGTGTGATGGACTTGAGGTTTTGTCATGACCCAAATTCCGGAGCCCTGTCGGATATCCGGATCGTAATTATATAGCAATATTCACCATACATGCATCAAATAATTTCCACAATGAATCAGGCATTTAGTTCAAAATATATTTCCAATTATAAATATCAATAATCTCTGAGTAATCAAATTTATTATGTCCTGACTCAAGTTAATAATGTACGTAAAACATTAAATAACTTTTCCTAAACAAAGACTAATGATTCCATCAACTATTTAAACTTTTCTCGTTCTCTCTCCCTTCAGCCATGCATGCCAAAATCAACGTGCTGAATGTGATTCTGCTCTGTCCCACCCGCAACATGATTACCTTAAGGAGGCAACACAACATCAGTATTACTGGTGAATGAATTTTCCTAATTACACAAGCTGCATACAACATAACATCCCATAATCAACAAAATCTGAATCAATAAATCAAATATCATTTAAAAGTACATTCACATACAAATCCGTGCCCATGCACATATCCACGCCTCAAAGGCTTTATCGAATACATGTATACCAGTCACCATGACCCTGTCTCATCAGACACGTCCACTAAGGAACAGCCATCATAATGGCCATTCACGTCCACTAAGCATCAACCAATTCAACGGCCATCAATCATCCGGACACAAGTCCAACATCCCACATCTAGTATCCAATGCACAATATTTCATTACCATGTTTACTTTTCTAAACATGTCATAACATTACCATAACCAGAATTCAAATAAATAACCAGTAACTTACACAAATCATCAGTGTGGACCCTGCCCTCTACACAATTTATTTGTTGCTGCCCCACTTCTATCCATGTCTGGTATTGATAAGTGTAGGGTGGCCCACTTAATTATAAACAAGACAGTACACAATATCAACAAATAAAAAAATCCATAAAACTATCATAATCCTCATAAAACCTCAACTTATTAAAGCATAATGATAAATTGTAGTAGTACCCAAAGTCCAAGGCTGTCTCCAATTACAGACTCCATTCAGACTTCCAATAAATACACAGAGACAAAAAAAATAGTAAATTACACCGAAGTCATCTTGGCTTGGATGCTGTGGGTCCCACTGACCTAAGGTATGATCAGGTCTGCTCCCTAAGGTCGCCCAAGGATAGGCTTTACTCTTAATCGATTGGATTCACCATCAGACATCTTTACTGGGCCCCACAGTCTCAACAAACACAAACAGAATTCATAAATAAGCCTCACGATTAACAAAACTAAAGTTTCTGGATAACTGGGCAGATGGGGCCCAGGCCACATGGGACCACCTCCAGCCAGGTCGACCCTGGGCCCCCTTCAGATACACGGATGGTGACCCAAACGGAATCCAATTCTTGCAGGACCAGCACCTCCCAGGTCGCCCATGGGTCCCCTTCAAGATCCATAGTTCAGATTTCCCACCTAGTGGGCCATGGGGTCTCACAACCCTTCAATGTCAAAATACTACTCAACGACAGTTTCTGTTTTCCATCAGATTTTCAAATTTGTTTCATATACCTGTATCCCAATCTACTAGCATCATTCCCTTATCTATTAACATGAGATTCAACAGATCTTGTAATACAGAATATACATAAACATATGATCCAACAGATCTTCTTAATATCGAGTATTCATAACATATGGTTTCTTAACCAGTAAATCTTCTCAAAACAGAATATTCAAATCACATCACAATATCAATCATCTTAATTAATCAACTAGAAAATTAAGAAGATCCACTCACCTTTTATAAACGATCATCACCTTTGCAATAAGTGGACGCGAATAGGACATCAGTCAGCCTTCCTCTCCTTCTCCTAAATTGCAACCCATAGTCTCTCTCTCAGAATTTCTCTAAAAAAAATAGAACACCATAATAGTGGTCGTTGGTTTGCATATATATATATATATAAGGATGGGGTGTATACTTCCTAATTCTAATCCTTCTCTTGTACATCCTCTTACTAATTAGAGTTATCATACAACTCCTTTCCTTTCCTTTCTAAAAACTATTCACGTCAGGCAAATTCTAATTCCATCATAAGTAATCAACTAAGGTCCTACCTGCGCCAAACTAATCCTGGAGCCCAGGTAACTCAGGATATTATAGGTTTCGAAGGGGGGGCAGGGGTGGGTCGAGAGGGAATGTGGGTTCTGTAATTGAGGGAAATTTTGTTAGGGTTTTGGGATTTGGATTTCGGGGATTCAATTGGGTGGTTGGATTGTGGCTGGAGTGGGATTCGAATGTTTGCAGGGTAGATGGTAGATGATAACTCGAATCGGCGATCTGAGATTGGAGAGTTGATGACAAACCGGAGAAGACAATCGTTTCTCTGGCGACCGGATCTCGAGTCTCGACTCTGATACCAATTTGGCGCAACCCTGGAACCTTGATTGAATGTGTAGACCAATCTCGATGAGATTGATCGAATCCAAAGGATTTCAGCCCTAGGGCACAAGACAAGCCATAACACTCCAGAAGAATAACTCACAATAACTTTATTTGATTGAATAAGCATGGGAAATAACAAGAGGGTTCTTCTGTATATATAGAAGACACTATTTCTAAACTAATAAGGATATTGAAAATAGTAAAATACTTAATCCAACTCAAAATAGAATTTTAGAAAGCAGTTCCTATTAAGCAACTAATTAATATTACTAATTTTGATAGATATGGATCTCTGCTTGAATCAAAGATCATGTGGATCCCGTCAGATGGTCCATCAGGACCTGCAGGTCCTAGTCTTTTGTCGGGCTGCATCAAGTTCCACCAAAAGTGTTTCGATGTACCAGCTTTGTTCACATTTTGAAACATCAAAGGGATAAATTGGATCCAAAGGCAGTCAAATGCATGTTTGTAGGATATACTAGTTCTAAAAAAGGATACAAGTGTTATGCTCCTAGGGATAAGGATTATCTCTTTTTGACAATGGGTGTCAGCTTCCATGAAGATATTCCTTTCTTCTCATCAACAAGCAACTATTGCCAAAAGAAAGTGCAAAAGAGAATGTCCCTCTTGTTGATTCTGTGTCTCCCCCATTGTATTCAGTATCACCATACGGAGAAGGCACGGACTCTCTTGCTCTAGAAGAAGGTGAGCAACAACAGAGACCACTGTGGGTATACTCAAGGAAGACAAAGGGAAATAGACCATTGCTCTCATCTATACCATTGTCTGATTCTCCGAATCCAAATCCAAACCCGTTTTTCCCTTCTCCGTTTGAAGTTGCTCCCTAATCAGGTATTTCTTCTAACTTGGATCTTCCCATTGCCGTATGCAAAGGAACAAGACCTGTGTTACTCATCATCGTATTTATAATGATGTCTCTTATGATCACTTTTCTCCTACCTATCAGACCTTTATTTCCAAACTAGGCACTGAATGTATACCTACACATGTGTGCCCTAACTCATCCTAAGTGGAGAGAAGCAATGGTGGAGGAAATGAATGCACTGGAAAAGAACCATATGTGGGAATTGAATATTCTTCCTGAAGAAAAGAATCCTGTGGGGTGTAAATGGGTGTTCACCTCAAAGTACAATCCAAATGGTACAATCAATAGATATAAAGCTAGACTTGTTGCCAAGGGATTTACTCAATCCTATGGGGCTGATTACTTAGAAACTTTTTCTCCCGTCGCTAAACTAACTTCTATTCGGATGCTATTATCCCTGGCAGAAAACTGATTGCTAGATGTGAAAAATGCTATTCTCCATGGGGATTTGAAAGAAAAGGTTTATATGGATCCTCCACTAGCATTTGTTGTTAAGGGACAGGAAGACAAAGTTTTTTCTCATAAAGTCCTTATATGGACTCAGATAGTCTCCCCGAGCCCAGTTTGAAAGGTTTAGCAAAGTAGTGTTTAAGTATGGGTTCAGAAGGTATTATGCGGATCACACAGTTTTTGTGAAAAGAAGGAATATGAAGGTAGTCATCCTTGTAGTGTATGTTAATGACATAGTTGTTACTAGGAGTGATGTTGATGAAATCCATCTGCTGAAAGTTTTTTTGAAAAAGAAGTTTGAGATGGACCTAGGTTTATTGAAGTATTTCCTAGGAACTGAAGTTGCAAGGTCCAAGACTAGAATTGTTATATCGCAAAAAAACTATACCCTTGATCTCCTTGCAGAAACTAGGAAGCTAGGCACGAAATCGGCACACTCCATTGGAGCAAAAGCAAAGCCTTTACAACAGCAATGGAGAGTTGCTTCTAGATAATAGAAGGTATCAGAGATTGGTTGGGAGGTTGATTTACTTGACAATCACTAGACCCAACATTTCTTATGCTGTCAATCTCGTTAGTCAGTTTATGCATGCCCTAAGAACAGATCATCTAGCTGCAGTGCCGAGGATTCTTAGATATTGAAAGGATCACCAGGTCAAGGAGTCCTATACAGATCTCATGGCCATGCTAAGGCCATACACTGATGTAGATTGGTTTGGATCATTGACAGATCGGAAGTCTACTATAGGATATTGTGCAATGGTTGGAGGAAATCTAGTGTCCTGAAAAAGAAAGGAACAGGTTGTTACTGCTAAGTCTAGTGCAGAGACAGTCCAAGGTAGTCAGATGAGTCTATACTCTGATAGCACTTCAGCAATCAAAGTTGCCAACAATCCTATCTACCATGAAAGAACAAAGCATGTGGAAATAGACTGTCAATTTATCAGGAAAAAAATTGAAAAGGAGGATGTGTTGCTTCTCTAAATTCATACTGAAGAACGGTTAGCTAATTTCAAGGTTATCAATAAAGCTAAGTTACATCATGTTTTGTCCAAGCTAGGCATTGTAAATTCTATGAACCGGCTTGATGGGGGTGTTATAAGTTAGAAAATAAGACCTGTTTATAATTTATAATATGCTGGGGACCTTGGTGTTAATACTAGGAACTTGAGGGGCTTTGTTGTAATTTGCAGAAACTAAGATCTCATGATATAAGAATGGTCGACTGCCCCAGTAGGCCAGATCATTCTTAAGATTCCCTCTCTAAATCCTGTACTTTTCTTCTCTTTTCTTCTTTCTTATCTCGTTGTTTTTCTAAGAGGCTTAACAATAGAACCCTAGATCGAATCTATTCTAAGGTTCCAACTTTTTATGATATCTATGCTCCAACTTGAGAGGAAGTGTTAGAGACTAGAATCACTCTCTAATATAGTTCTTGGGGACTCCCATATCCAGGGATTACCATTTTGACTAATATTCCACAGGATTGCCATCTCTCTTATATGTCCCTCTATGTCCAATGAAATTGAGATAGGATTAGAATGTCAATTGGGGATTTGATTAGCCTGATTGAAAACATGTAGTAGATCTTAAAATAAACAAATAAAAGATCAACCACCCCATAAATGATCATCTCAGAGATTCATACTCCAATCTCTCTCATTTGTCCTCTCCTACTGTTCTTCTTCCTCCTCTTCTCTCTCATTGTACCATATATTTAGAAATCCTCATCAAGAATAGATTATCTTTCATCATATAGAATCAAACATTAATGATGTTAGAACATGATTCAGGACTCAAAAAATCAAAGGACGAAGAAAAGGCACAGTTAGGCCAATCAATACCTGCCAAAAGGAATTCCCCAGAAGGATGAAAAGATACAGACCTCACATTATGAGTATCCTGTATCCATTTCAGAGAAGATACCCAGAAAGAATTCATAAAGAAATTTACAAAAGATCAGTTTCATTCCTGACAATAAGAACAAAAAAAAAAAAAAAATCAATGGAAGAAAAAGGGAAGAACCTGGATGACTCTGAAAGCTCGCTTTGCAACTGTTTTTGAAAAATCAAAGAACCTGCAAAGCATATAGTGAAAATTCCATTAATTATGCATGTGACAATTTTCTTCTACTAAATACATTATGCATAATTCCGACCAAAACAAAAACACATTACATCATCATCATCATCATCATCAAAGCCTTGTCCCAACTATGTTGGAGCCACATACATGAATTATGTACATGAACTCTGTTCCTCCAATTCATCTCAAAATTCATGTTTGCGTTGTACCAAAGTTTTACAATGGCTGTCAACCTACCTAATGCAACCCTCCTTTATCCAGGCTTGGGACCAGCAGTAAAAACTACCAATATGTTACATATAATATAATATATATAATTCAAACTTACCCAAAGAACTTGGGTTCTCACATCCATTTTTGAGAATGAGGAAAAATAACCTCCTTTTATCTAAAGATAGTGGCAATGGTAAAACAGAGATGCTTAAATCTGCACAAGCAACACCACACCCCAAAGACAAATATGCATGCACACCCCATAAGCAGTAGTAGTACCTAAATCTTATCTCAAGGTTGAAGGCAGAAGTCCTAGCTTGTCCATGGTTACAGGTACAAATCATTATATATACCGATAGGTAGGCTTACAAAATCAACAGAACAGAATAGAATCTGTGATACCCTTTAGAATCGCAAAAAAAATCAGCTCTGACTGTAACGGCTTTTAGAAGCAAGAAAAGATTTATTTAAAAACATGACACAAAGGTAACATGATCGACATAATACCGATTCACAAATCGAACTATCTATCATACCCAACAGTGAGTCCCGATTGATCAAAAACCCCAAAATCAATTCTGTCCAGATCAAAATACAAAATAATAAGCAAACAAGGAGTAAACATACAGGATTGCTTACCCCAAACCACTAATCCACCACTTGGGAGAAACACTCAAGCCAATGGAGAAGAGGGAGGATTGAAAAACCATGCAATTTTATTGAGATAAATACCAAATCCAACTTGGGTTAGACGTCCACATACTACTCATGTACAATGTTCTCACATAAAAGAAAGTTGAAAGAGCACTAAATAGAAGTCCTTACTGCAAATCAATAACTTTAAAGAGAGAAGAAAATAGAAAGTTTCTAAGAGATCCAAATTTGAATTTGACAGCCCATGTGGAGTGAGATTTGATCCCAATTGCTTCTTTTCTTTTTGCTTCCTATATTTTAGAAGGTTTCTCCAACTCTAGTATCTTTTCTTGGAAAGTTTTCAGTTATCATCTTTCTTGCATAGAAAGTAATTGCGCATGCCACATCATATGGGTTGTTTTGTGCTTGCAAAACGAGTCAATGGGGTGGGAACATAGGTCAGCTCTAGACGTCCATCATCAGCCTGGTTAGGACTTAATTGGGCTTGATTAGATTGTCTAAATGGACTTTAAGGGATTGATTAGGTCCCCATTAATTTCAGCATATTTATTCTCAAATTTGAGATGCATCTTAAGCTCATCTTGACTAACCAATGTTAGATTTGAGCCTCTATTCTTGATTGGACCTCATTGAGATGGATCAAAAGGCCATTTGATAGATCGATTTGATCCAAACAATTAAGAACCAGAACAATCACAGTGACGCAAGCCATCATGCCAAGCAACAGCATAGTCTGGAAAGTGATTCCCTTAAAAAGCACATAAAACCCAGACGTAAACATTTTAGAGGCGCTACATGAAACACTCATTATCTCACTCACTCAACTTGAGTTGCTCATGATGATGTCTCTCTAAAATATCAAATGAGTAAGACTCACTGTGGACGTGTGGTAAAGGAAACAAAACAGAGCTACAAAATGTTGCACCAGAAGTCTTAGTCACTACATTATTGAACTCTCTCTGGACCAAGGAATTAGGAGTTAGGACTCCAATATAGGACCAAGCTTCTAAAGATTGTTCCAAAGATCTAAAAAGATTAGTGAAAAGATCAAAAAGGACAGATTAAGATCTTTGCAGTGCATTGAGGAAACTTACTTCCATATTGTTACATTTATTGCTTTTTTTATTTGTTTATAAATATGAATGGGAATCCTATGAAAGCAAAAGAATAAAGAAAAAGGAAAATAGCAAGAGCTACTTATATAGATACCACGTGGCACATAGGATGCTACTGAATAAATGTGGAAACAAGAATAGATTATCAAGAAACGAACTGGTAAGAAACCAACAGAATAGATTAGAAAGCACCTGATTAGATAAGTTGAGAAGATGTGAACACAAAGCGCACTTGCATGATGCACATTTGTAAGGTTCCATTCCTAATTAAGCATGTATTAGTGTAATTAATTGTAATTTGTGTTTAATTAGGTTTGGTTGTTAGTTTGATAGATAAGAGGGTATTGGATTTTTTTTTTTAAGTTAGGATGGCATTTTGATTCGATTTGAGAGTTTTTGGACTAAGTTCAGTGCATTTGGGAGCCTATTTGCAATTTCAGGGAACCCTTGGGTGGTATTTTCAATTTCAGAAACCTAGTGATTTTGGGTTCAGTAGATAGGTCTAATGATTCTGGACAACTTTTGCATAGAACCCCTGTCCATCCAAGGACCAGAAAGTCTCCAAACTAAAAAACTCACTAAAAGCCTCTTATAACCATTGATACCCATCCACTTCTTCGTTTCCCAACACAACTGAAACCCCCTTTTTTCGCTTCTTCTCCTTCTTCCTCATTTCCCCATCAAAATACCTTGCCAAAGGCCGGATCTCCACCACCTTGAGCTCCTCTACATCGCCATCATCCTCATCTTCACTGTCACCATCTCCAGCAGCCTCAGCGAGAACCGCAACCACACAGCCAGCTCTGTTTTGTCCTCCCCAAGCTTCCATTTTGTGCAGGGTAAGCTTCCTTGGTCGTTTTCCATCCCATTAAACCCCATTTGAACCATCCATGCCACATGCAGCACCTAATTTCTTCTCTTCCTTGCTTTCACCAATTTTGGCACTAGGGTTGTAGAGATTTGGGGACTTTAATCTTAGAGTGTAGATTGGCTGCAATTAGAGGTTTGGATAGCATTTTTATGTGATTTGGAAGCCAAGGCAAGTGAACTCTACGGACCCCATCTTTTGTTTGCAATATCCCTATATTCGAAGCAGGGGTTCAGATTTTTAACATCATCAGTGACTGCTTTTCTATAATCCTTTACTGATTTATATCTAATTATATTGGGTAGGACCCATTAAGTTAACATAGACTAGATTATCTATTATTAGGAATTAGTTGTGGGACCTTGATACATGTTGAGGAGCCTTTTAAGTGAATTGAAGTGGGACCCAAATCCTTGATTAAGAGGGACGCACAACATACCAAGTAGGACTTGCACAAGGTCTACTTGGGAGGCCTTTCGATAACAATAGGATTAGAGGTCCTTTGGAAATGGAAGTGAAGTTCAAATAGTTTGGATTAGGGGAATTAGCCAATCTATGGGAGTCGACACCCAAGGGGACCATTCACTTGACGCCCTCTCCCTCTCTTAATCCCTCTTGCAAAACCCATTCCAAAATCCAAACCCTAACTCTTTAAAGAGATACACAGAGGAGGAAGAGGAGAACAGCCATCTAGTAGTTGTAGTGAATGTCTTACCTCTTTCCCTGAGTCAACAAAGCCACAAACATTTATAGTAGGTGAGTAGAAATCTTTATCTACTAGAGTTTGATCTCAAATCCAAATTTCTGCCTCCGAATTCGTTGCTACTCAGTGGTTTTTATGGCGAAATTTGAAAGGATGATGAGGATTAGATTGATTTTCTAAGTTTTGTATGCCTGTTATAGAAATTCCACACTATACCGATATTCCTTTTTATTGTGTGAAGCTCAAATTCCTAATTTCCATCATAAGTAGTTTGCCTATCCACTCTTTCATGTAGACAAGAGTACTATGCTGCTATACCAACTCAACTTGACCAAGGAACAGTGAGAAATCATAACAGAGTGACATGTACAGAATTTCAGTCTTGGTACAGTTTTTCAAATTCAGTTGTGGGCCCGCTGCCCGCATGTCCCACTAGATGGATGATCTGATTTGTTCATCTAAAGGAACACCCTTGGGTGATCCTTAAAAGTGTAGGACCCATATGGAGTGAACCCAGTTTGGTCCAACATCCAGCAGACCCTAAATCAGTAGGCATGACTCATGAGGCCATCTTTATGAGTATCGATATCTGAATATGAGGCCTGAACCTATTGTTTTACATATAAGCACCATATGAGTTCAGAAATTCCACACCAGCTGTGTCTTGTACAAATCTTTTAGAGTTCTGAAAATTTTTAATTAAGCACTGACATTTTATAATAATTACAACTGAACCTTTTATGACTTATTAATTATTATTGAATGTTTTAGATTTTACCGTTGATTGATTTAGACAATATATGTGCCCTATTCTAATTGATGACAAGTAGAGCAAGTAAAACACAGGAAATTCATGTTGGGCAGAATAGGACTTAAAGTCCCAAACCTTATAACTGAACAAATCAGGGAAAGGTTGGAGAAGGCTGAATTGACCTTAGAGGGGCCCTTTACATGCTTGAACTACCTCAAATGTTCTATGGGCTAGTCACACCCTAACCTTGAGATAATATGTGAAATCTGAAATGCAGTATGATGAAGATAGGACTTCCCTTATGATTTTCAGTTTGATCTATAAAATTCTAGTCCTAAACTACATGTGAATACTTTGTGATATACATTGGAAACCTGAACATCAAAGTTAATGCTGGATTCTAGTGTTTCTCTTATGGACAGCTGTACAGACCTTAAACTCTGATGGTGTTTGCTGTGTACAATTTAATTATGCCTGCACATTATTAGTTATGATGAACAAGGATGTAAGTCTTTTAATGGAGAAATATCTCAAACCTAGCAAGGTAACTATGCGATTACTCTTACATTGCTAGGTACCGATTATGTATCGGAGAGGGGTGCAGGACCTCGGAACTTGTGTAGGGGACTAATTCCAACTTCCAAGTTGCCTTGTTATTGGTATTGAGAACTATTTGTGAATTGGTGATGAATCTAACTCAAATAATCTCTATGATGAACCATATTTAGCATGTAAAGGATTAGTTTAGGCCTACCTATTGGACACCCCTAGATCACTAGCACGTGAAGCTAAGAGATGAGTTTCTTACGTCGCTTTCAGGCTATCCGCGTAATTTCTCTGACTTCTAGGTCAGTTGCATTTTTAAATTGGCTATAGGCCAGTCGTTTGACTAACTATAGTCCGTCCCTTATGTTTCAGGAGGCACCACGAGGTGTATGACTTTGGAAGCATGTGCATACAGTGGTTAGGTCGTAGTCCCAATGTAGAGTTAGAAACTGGACTTAACAAGCATATCTCCCAATTAGTTCCTGACTAACCTGAATATTTCATATATTATATTGCTATTTTCACACGTACTTGTAGATGTAGAATTCTATTCAGTCGGTGTCACTGATTTGTGTATTTCGCCCCAAATCCAAGGAATCATAACATAAAAAGACAGGAGGATCCCGACAACAAAGTGATAGGATTCGAAAATTGCGGCTGAGCGACATCGGGACTCAGAGATCAAATTAAAAGTTTAGTTAAATGATTCAGTTTATTTCTTTTTTAGACAGCAAAGACTGCTTATGGAACAATTGCATTTTTATTTTCATTCAGGAATATGGATAATTCTTTGACATTGAGATTTTGGAGTTAGCCTTTTAATTAAAAATTTGAAATAATTAGGAAAATCCATGATTAATATTCTTATGATGGTATTATGCTACTTAATGGAACATGATACGAAATCCAACGGGGCCCTGGATTTCAGGTCGTGACGGTGTTTGTGTGTATGATTGATTTTTGAATCTTTCATGTGTAGAAACCCATTTTGTTCAAGCTCTTTTCATGCAGATGTGTGATTGCTATGGGGACCCTAGGTTTGGCATTAAGAAGCTGGAGAGTGGGGTTTTACAAGGGTTAGAGTGGGCATAGAAGCCCCTTTCTCAGATGGTGGCGCTCTTTTCATACTAGTAGATGTGTGATTGCTGTGGGGGCCCTAGGTTTGGAATTAAGAAGCTGGAGAGTGGGTTTTACAAGGGTTAGAGTGGGCATAGAAGCCCCTTTCTCAGCTGCCACCAAACGAATGGTTAGTGGGACACCCTTGATTAACCCCCTTTTTGGCCTCCCTCTTGCCTGAAATTTAAGGATCTTCCACCAAGCTAGTTGTGACCAGGAAAACCCCTATGGTTGGGATTTAATAACTTAGAAATTGATTAGACTTGGTACCATTAACTCAACCTCTAATGCCTTTAATGCGAAGATCATTGGTAAGCGGTGGTTGAGATTGATATCTGCTTAAGGACTGTCTGAGCACCACGTGGAGTTCGTTGTCACACCAAGAGTACGCAGATGTGCAGTCTTGGTTGCCTTCAACTTCCAGTACACCAAGCGAACTCATATCGAGCACGGGGATCCTACAAATGCATAGAGTTGGATTACTTGGATAACACCGTCATTTGCATACGGACAACAATCCTCAACCTAGGCTTGACTAGTAACTTCTCATAGGGCATGAAACCATTGAGTTGTGCACGTATTTAACATATTCACTTACCATAGGATATCCTTTTACCATAACCCATGTCAGCATTATTTTTCGCATGTATGTTTCTTTTCATGACCTCACCCTAACTGTTGTCACCACGGGGTGACACCTGTAGCCGGTCTCTCGGCTTAGCTCGCATTTGCTTACAAGTTTTTTTCCATTGGAAGCAACAGGATCCTTATGCATGGTTAACTTGGATGGTAGGCTCACAATGATTTGCAAGTTACTGTTCCAAGATGATGGATCCAACCCTTCTCTCACCCATTTCAAGTCAACTCGGTCAAGCCGAAATGCTGCCCATTTTGGGTTAGGCTTCACATGACCGGGCTGGAGAGTTTAAGTCCCACTTTTTGGTTCATTTCACCTTGTTTGGCTACCTTATCATTTTTAGACATGCATAGTCTTGTTTTCCAAATAATTGTCTCGTTTCGCGTTTTGGTCTAGTGATTCTAAGACTCGGGTAGCACTATTCATGACCATTGGGGAAAATTTGTTAGTCTTGGCTTGTATGGAGTAGTCCCTCAATACTGTTAGTATAGTCATACCCCTTATCCCTGGTTACCCATGTTGCTCCACTTAGCTTCGATCAAGTGCAGTTGGTGCACGACTGCTTTCGGCTCTTGCCTAATTATGATTATTAACTCCCTACAGTGTAGTTCATGTTGAGGTGATTGCAGATTTATCACTGCTTAGTACACCATTATTGCTTGTACTCATAATGGCCACAAGCTGAGCCCTGACAAGGGTGCTTACTGGTACTCGTGCTTGCTCGTGTGATGGTAATCTTACTATGGTTTTCCCAATAGTGGTTGGGCAATAAGAGACCTTAGCCATGCGGCTGCCACTTTGCCTGGGATGTTTTCCACATGTACAAATTTATCATTGGGACCCCATGCATCATGTTTTCCTGTTCATGCATTGATTACGCCAGTTTCATGTTCTTATGGTTACTCCTTCAATTTCCCGTCGTTTTACTCATCTTTTGATACATCATGAAATTTCATTCATATTGGCTATTGTTGGGGCTATTTCGATAGTCTGACACTGTTTCGCTTGGCATGTAGGTAATGGAACCACTTCCTATTTTGAGGAGATCGAGGCAGTCGAGGAGACCCCATAGAGGCTGAAAGAGTGGAGCACTGACAATGTGTTCTAGGCATCGCACAGGTGTTAGAGAGAGAAGACTTTGCGGAGAAAGACTTTTGGATAGTTTCCTTTTGGACAGCTTTTATTTTGGAATTCTTTTATGGATGACCCTTTTTGGTTGGCCTCTAGATGTAATTAAGACATTTTGATTTTGGATATCAAACTTAAACATGTTAATGAATTCCTATTATTATGCCATGCACTATTATTATCTAATATCTCTAGTTTACTTGTCTTAACGCAGGTTTGAGACCTGCGAGCAGCCACTTTATGCAAAATTGCCAAAGGTTAGGCCTGACTCCAGTTTGGACCCTCCCAGAACCCTGCTTCGGCAGGACCCGCACTGGATAATGATCTCTATTTTACTCGTCTGTTGGATGAATGCACATATTTCTGCTGCATGATTTTGAACAATTTGACCCAGCTCACAAGAGGTCCCACCTGGGCTTACATACTTATATTCAAGATAATAATCATCCACATCACAGCCTGGCCCGTGGATCATTTTCAGGGGCCTAGGGGCCGGGTCGTGACAACATTATAGCAACCATGAGGTAGCCGTATCAAGTCACGTTAAGATGCAAACAAAATGAGGTTGAAAAAGGTTACAAAAGAAAAAATATGAGAGACAATCGTACTTTATGGTGTGATCTTTCGCCCCTGATATCAGTACAGTAGATTGAGGGTGGAAGTCCAAATCATTAATTGGCTGCAAGTTACATCAGCAAATAAAAAAGGGCATCCATTAATAATCTTCGATTGACAAGTTATCACCATATCACCAACCAAAAAAGGATAGAAGCTGTCACCATATCAGACAAATAATTCTCAAACAGATGGAACAACAAAAATCAATCAGACATATATTTAAATCCAACAGCTAGCTAAATCAAGTTTTCTCTTTTTGTCGCTAACATCAAGGTTATGACACTCTTTTAGTCTATTTTATGACCTTCAGGCTTCAACAGACTACATACCAACAACAAAAGCTCCAGACATAATATATTATGGAGTTACTCCTTTGAGAGAAGAGGAAAAATTTTCGGTATTCAAAGATTTCATCATATTTAGAAGCTTATGCCATAATAGCACAAGTGAAATATAAAACACAATATCATAAAAATGGAGATATGAATTTGTCAGACAAATTTGTCAGACAAATTAAGGACACCGAACCAATATAAAACAAATAGAAACCATTTTTACTGGTTGTATATTGATATCCATAGGCGAGTAAATATCTTCAGAACCGAAGTCTTAAAACCTAGTGGTCAGGAATTGCTCTGACTTCAATAACGCCCCGCCTACACATCAAAGGATCTGATGGACCATGTACCATACAGACTGTACAGACCCATAATGCATCATATTAGATATTATCTTTAGGACTAACCCCCGCAACCTTATCACTATCATAGGAGATTAGTTTGATCTTCTGATTAGATAAGCTTTCCTAAAATTAACATAAATCATATGTTTGTAAAATCTATCCTCATTTGATGGTCCCCATAAAGGCAGATGAATGGATCAGATAGATCCGGTTCCTTCAAACAAGGTCTCAATCACATGGTATCAGAGCCCCCATTCCTGCTATCTGGTAACTGGGGCACAAATGCAGTATCTCATTCTATATATTCTTTCAAGTTAGTAGGTTCGCTAATGGCATGGCAGATGCACTAGCAAAGCAAAGAGTGGATCATCTTATTGATCTTAGTGCTTGTACTTTATAATGGTGCTAGTTTGTGGTATAATGCTCTTATACCGGCGCGTTTTCTTTAGGAGTTTTTTTTTGTCCGAAATTGTTGCTGGTGATGTTTACTTTTTATAAATAAAATTTATCGGTTCGATGCAGGACATACCCACCCCATGGGTCGACCAGTCCATTGGGCTCAGCTCATATGCAGTTTTTATTTTACTTTATTTATTTTTATTTAGAGTTGTTATTTAATGGGCTTATGTTTTAAGTTTGGATGTTTTAATCTCGACTGTAGGAATGCTTAGATGGTTGAGATTAGTTCTAGGGTTTTTTATTTCTCTATTTAAAGAATTGTATAGCCTCTTGGCTACTTTAGATTTGCTGAATGAAAAAAAGAAAATTGATTTTTTGTTTTCTGCAATCTCTCCAATCTCTCCTGGAAAGGAATAGCGTGATGCCATGGGCGTGAAGCTAGAGATCTACAGGGTGAAAACCCCCCTTTCTCTCCATCTTCCCATGCCCGCCCCACATTGGACCCCGCTCCACATCAATTGGTATATCAAAATAACATGAACAAAAATCTCAGATTACCTTGGATCAATGGTTATTGCTCAAAAAAATAACCAAAAAAAAATTCCCCTTCCTTGTGAGAAGACTTCTCAGTGGACTCAATTAAACAAGAAAATCCCCATTCATTGGTTTTATTCTTCTCGATGGATTCAGTTAAACAAGACAATAAGAATATGATCTCAAAAGTCTTCTTGGTGAGCCTTGTTGAGCAGAAGACTTCATTGTTTCTCTTTAGAAGATCCTAAATTTGAACTTCAACGATCCTCTGCTGATCTCTGTGACTTGAACTGCTGCATCTGGCGAAAGTTCTGTAAGATTTTTTTGTCTGCATCCAACCAGATTGCTAATTGCCATTTGGGAAGATCATCTATCAAGAACCTCAGTTTTTCCATCATCAGCACTTTTGTATGGTATAATTTGTCCTCGGTATTTGATCAGATCTGTGCGAACTACCGCGGGATTAAATTGATGAGCCATACGATGAAATTATGGGAAAGAGTTATTCAGATAATCAATTTGGTTTCATGCCTGGAGATCAACCATGGAGGCTATCTTTCTCCTGAGAAGGTTAATGGAACAGTATAAAGAAGGTCAGAGAGATTTACATATGGTGTTCATTGACTTGGAAAAGGCCTATGACCGGGTTCCTAGGGAGATTCTATGGAGAGTACTGGAAAAGAAAAGAGTGTGTGTCGCATATATTGAGGCAATAAAGGATATGTATGATAGAGTCGTGACATCTATAAGAACGACTGGCGAAGAGACTACAGAATTTCCTATCACGATTGGGCTACACCAAGGCTCAACGTTAAGCCCGTACTTGTTTGCCCTAGTTATGGATGAGATTACAAGACATCCAGGATGAGATGCCGTAGCGTATGCTATTTGCATATGACATTGTTTTAGTGGATGAGACGAGAAAATGAGTGAATGCTAAGCTAGAATTGTAGCAGAAAACGTTAGAGACTAAAGGGTTTAGGCTAAGTCGATGCAAGACGGAATATATGGAATACAAGTTTAGCCAAAGTAAGACACCTGGTAACATAAAAGTAAGTTTGGACACACAAAAGATTGTAGAGAAAGAAAACTCTAGATACCTTGGATCTATAGTGCAACAGGATGGAGGGATTGATACTGATGTAAGTCACAGGATTCAGGCCGGGTGGACCAAATGGAGGAGTGCTATCACGGGATTCAGGCCGGGTGGACCAAATGGAGGAGTGCTTCGGGCGTCTTGTGTGATCGGAAAGTCCCCCTCAAGGTTAAAGGAAAGTATTATAAGGGTACGCCTAGCGATGTTATATGGATTAGAGTGTTGGGCAGTAACTCATAATCATGTTAAGAAGATGGAAGTTGCGGAGATGAGAATGCTAAGATGGATGTGCAGGATCACAAGGAGAGATAGGATTAGGAACGAGGAGATTAGGAGCAAAGTAGGAATAGCACCGATTGAAGATAAAATGAGAGAAAATCGACTGAGATGATTCGGCCATGTTAGAAGGCGTCCAACGGAGGCACCTGTTAAAAGGTGTGAAAGCATGGAGATTGCCAGGAGTAGGAGAGGGAGACTCAAGAGAAGTTGGAAAGAAACTATTAAACATGACCTTGCTTACATAGATCTAGTGAGAAAAGGCTTGGTTTGGTTTGGTTTGGTTTATTTGATCAGATCTGATCAGATTCCTAAAATCTTGGGTGGCCCACCAACCATCAAGAATCTGCACCATTTATCTATCCAACACCATGACTCAAGTACAATAACAGTTTATCTCTCTCTCTCTCTCTCTCTCTCTCTCTATATATATATATATATATATATCAGGTTTTCAGCTCTTTGATTGACCATTATTTTTGTGCAGATTTCATCTCCCCCATCAAATTTTCTGGAAATACAGTTTCTTGTCCTGGAATTTTTCCACATGGTACACGGCTGGTTTCTTCTTTCCAAAATAGGCCTGTATCATGATTTTGATCCTCTAAAGCACTTGTAATAGCTGATCTACCATTCATACAAAGGGCCGCCCAAGTCATTTGTGCTATAATTTTGCCAACTTACTAAATATTCACGTCTTTGGAACAATGGATTCCGTGCCCTTGTGCACTCAAAGATTGGTCTGGTTCAGGTGTTATGGGGTTCCTCTCCACGGGTGGGATGTTAAGGTGTTTTCAGATATTGGGAAGAGGTTGGGGAAGGTGGTTGCAATCGTAAAAGAGACACTGGAGAGGTCTGTGTTGGAGTATAGGAGAATGTGTTTACTGGTGGAGTCACATGGCTTCATTACTAGGAATAAGACTAGATATTTGACGTCCCTCTTTCATCATCATGGTGAGGCAGGAAATAGATTTGCAGAAACCCAGAGTGGAAGGCTGGGAGGAGAAGGATACAGGGGCAGATCACAGAAACCTCATCTAGATATGGGGAAAGGAAGCGAGTGTTGGAGTCATCCAATCTTGATTTGTTGAACAATGTAGCATTCAGAGCCAGGGAAGGTAAGTGGTGCAAGGAGGATAGCGTGGCATTTAGGGTTGAGTCGGCTTCATAGCATCCTAGAAGATATGGTGTTGTGGTCGCAAGGGATTGGAGAATCTCTTCCCAAGACACAGACCATAGACCAAAGAGTCACAGATTGGCACTGCAGATATCAGGTAAAGCAGTAGATTTGAAAGATTTCCATCTTCATGGAGAAGACCAGCCAGAGAAAAGGACAGATCTAATAGTCTTCCAGCATCGCAAATATAGTAAGGGATTGCATCCAAAACCATATCTTGAAATAGAAGAAGTTGCAAAGAGGTGATGAAATTACTAAATGAAGCTTGGACCTCTAGTGACAAACATAAAGAGAGGATCAGTAGGAAAAAGAGATTTGGAAGAGCACAGGTTAGGAAATGGATTGATAAGAATAAATGAGTGTTTTCAGATGAAGTCGAGGAGGCAGGAAAGCGTAAAATGGAGCACAAGAAAAGTAACACTCTGGCTGTGAGTTGCAACGCCAATTAGCTTTTGGATCATAGCAAAGCTATTTTTGTTCATTTCCTATGTGAGGAAAACAGAGAGAGGAATAAGGACAACATTGTGCATTCATGTAGTATAGGAAGAATTAACACATACAGCCAAAACCTTTTAGGTGGGAATAATCCAGCTTCTAGTGGAACTACTCCTCAAAAGGTGAGATTCAAACATTAGAATGAGAAACACAGTAATCAAATATTAGAATGAGATTCAAACATTAGAGCTAAGAATGCATGGTTTTTTGGTCTTAATAGCAAGGGCTTTTAGCCCTTTTAGAGCCTCCTCCTTTCTTTCTTCCGTCCATTCACCATAACAGGAAATTGGATTCATTTATTTGGTGTGTGGATATAGCATATTATTTATATTTATATATATATAGTTTATATGAAATTTTCACTTTTTAATATTTTTCATTTGTTTCTTTGTTTTATATGTATTTTAAGTCTTCTTATTATTTTCTGAAATGTCACTTTGAAATGAAACACTGAAATACCAAAGCATCCGAAAAGTTTCATTCTGGAGTCAAATCGAGATAGGGTCTGGCCGATGATTAACAACTATGGTCCCAGATGATGATACAACTTGTCCAAGGACATATAGCTAGGTAAATTATGAATTACATTACACAATTAACTAGAATGCTTGGTTATCAAAAAAATTAACTAGAATGCTTCCCTTAACTACATACTAGCATCAAATTTTCATCTGTACTGGTTATGTTTGCCATTCAAAATGAAATCAGTGATGTCACAAACAAATTTCACCAAACCACCGACAAAAGATTTTGATTATCTATGAAGTTACAGAGCATCAAATAAACACCTTACTTGTAAATGATCATAAAATGTCCGAATGACAGGTCTCACAGGGCCTTCCCTTGTATCTGGAAGCATCATCTGCTTGACTTTTGAAATCTACCAAAAAATAAAAGACTTTTGAAATCCACCCAGACAAAAAGTAAAAATAAAAAATCAAGCATCTCCAACAAGGAACTAGGGAGCTCAAAAGACTAAGCAAGTAATATGGTAAAGAAACACCAACCTCGAAGAGCTTGATTGATGTATCTGTACTCCCAGTTGCAACAAACCGTCCATCTGGACTAAATCTTGCACATCTGGCAACATTCTATAAAATTCAAATAACATAAATAACACCGGTTATGAATTACAACATGCTAAAATTTTTAAGAACCTTAAGTTATAGCAAACCCCAAAAAAAATACTTACTCTAGGTAAATGATGGTAACAAATGAATTCAAAAAAGAAATCACACAAAAAACAATAGGGAGGTAACATTGAGTGACTAAGAAATCACCATCAAAGGCACTCAGCAACTTGCCTAGTTCTAAAGGTAAACCATTAGAAGGTATGCTTCCGCGGTCTACCATTCTCCATATTTGTTGGATGTACATAATGTCACATGTATATCTAAAAGAGGAGTATGCAAACACTTAATGGTAAAGTTCAAAATTATTAAAAAGACAAAGCAACAACTTTGACAATCCTAAACAACACAAACATGGACAGTGCAGTTGCCGAGATTGCCCCCTCACAACAAAGGAAGCTACAAGAAACGAAAGATACACAAAGCAACTACCAAGAAACAAAAGACTTGAGCATCGTATCAATAAAGAAAATAGATTGTTTCTTTACTACACTTCTTTCTTTTCTTTTCTTTTCTTTTTTAAGTAACGGTAAATTTTATTGAAAAACCATAAAAATACAAAAACACGAGTATAAGAGACTTATAGCCAAGATAAAATTACACAAGAATAACCTCCCAGGGAGACGACTTTTGAACCCCTTGTTTGGCTAAGGAGTCCGCCAACCCATTAGCCGATCTAATCTCATGATAAAAAACTACAGAAAGAGAAGAAGCGATCTCTTTGATCTCATTGAGAAAAAACTGAAATTTCCAAGGCTTGACCGCTGACCTTGTAACCCAAGAGACAGCATTAGAAGAATCACTCTCCACCATCAGACGACCCTGAAAAGAGCGAGAGAAAATCCTTAGAGCCTCCAAAATAGCCAATACCTCCGCTTCATTGGAATCCCTCACTCCCAACACTTTTGGAGAATATACAAAGGATCACCCCTTTATCGTCGCGCAATACTCCTTCGATACCCACTAGCCCCAGCTTCCCTCTAGCTGCCCCATCAACATTAAACTTCAACGTTCCCATCGAAGGAGGAGACCAAAAGGTCAACCTCCTCTCCTTGGTCAATCCACACACCATACAAGCCTCCCAATTAGAAAGAATGCCGTCTACACTAAAGTTGGAGAGTTCTTTCCTAACAACAGCCCACTTTGCAATTCTAAAAAGGATTGCTCCTCAAATTTCATCCTTCGAAGAAGAGACATTTTTAAATATTCTGTTGTTCCTTTCCTTCCAAATAGACCAAAGGATAGCAAAGGGGGTGATCCGCCAAAGGATAGGGCCACACCCAAAGAAAGGACTGCCTCGCCAAGATTCTGCCAAGTCTGAGATCGACTAAGGGATACACCACTACAAGCCACACTTGTGAATGAAGAAGCTCCAAAGATATGAGGCCATATCACAATGCAGGAAAAGGTGATTCGCCGTTTCCTCCTCATTACCACACGTGATGCAAGTGTTTGATAAGGATTGTAAAGGAATACCTCTCCTTCTTAGGAAATCTATAGTAGACACCCTCCTTGCAATCGCCAACCAACAAAAAGCCTCCACCCGAGGAGGAACTAAACCAACCCAAGCAAGAGCACAAGCAGAATGCGGTTCTGGTGAGTCCGTCAAAGCCAAGTAGAAGGCCTTGGCAAAAAACTCACCAGTAGAAGACGGTTTCCAGATGCACTTATCCGCTTCATCCTTGCATAAAAAACAGACATTAGAAAGATAAACCAACAACTCTTCACATTGAACTTCCTCCCCATGACGCAAAGACCTCCTAAAGGATAACTCCCAAGAAACCACATTTTCCCTCACAACATAACAATCCTTAACTAAAGACTCTTTGTTGGACACGATTGTTAAGACCCTAGGAAAACGGGAATGCAAAAGACCCACCCCCAACCAATCATCCAACCAAAAACGAACCAAACTACCCTCCCCCACCAAGAATCCCACCCCTTTACAAAAGGTTTCCCCCCTACCATTGGACTCACTCCCCATGCTAGCAATGGGACCCCATAAACCCGACAATCTATAACTGGGGACTGGCTTTGGAACCCATCCCAGTTATTCACCCCATATTTATTGGCAATAATCCTTCTCCAAAGGGCGTCCTTCTCTACCCTAAATCTCCTCCACCATTTAGCCAAGAAAGACCAATTATGGGTCTCCAACTCCCCAAGACCGAGACCCCAACTGATTTCGGCTTTATGACGTCACTCCACTTTAATGGATGAATTTTCCTTCTTTCACTTTGACCTTCCCACAAGAAATCCCTTCTAATCTTGTCCAACCTCAAGCTCACTGCCTTAGGCATTTTGAATAAGGACACATAATAAATTGGCAAACTGGAGAGACAAGCTTTAATCAAAGCAATTCTGCCCCCTAAAGAAAGATATCTCCCTTTACACATAGATAGTTTCCTCTCAAACTTCTTCACCACTAGATCCCAAACAGACGACGCTTTTATCCTAGCACCCAAAGGGAGACCCAGGTACAACATTGGTAACCCCCCTATCTTGCAATAAATGATACTAGCCAAAGAATGCATCACATCATCAAAACAACCAATCCCCACAAAAGAGCTCTTGTTCAAGTTCACCTTCAACCTTGATATTAATTGAAAACATCGCAAAATCCTCTTCAGAGTAACGATTTCCTCACTCCTGGTTGAGCTGAACAAAATAGTGTCATCTGCAAACTGAAGATGAGTTATGTACTCTCCATTCTGGCTGGCAGCAAAACCATCGATGCGGCCAATTACTTAAGCTTTCAACAATAGAGCACTCAGCGCCTCTACCACTATAGTGAACAGGAAGGGGGATAGAGAATCACCTTGACGCAAACCTCTAGAAGCTTTAAAAAAGGGGGACGGAGACCCATTAACCAGCACGGAGAAGGAAGTAGCTCCCGCATCCACCGTCTCCATAAATCACGAAATGCAAACCTACCCAACATATAATCCACAAAGCCACACTCCACATGATCGTAAGTTTATTCCAAGTCAATTTTCAATATCACACCTTCCTTACGAGTTCACTTCCTAGAATCAATGAGCTTGTTAGCTATGAGCACACCATCCAATATTTGCCTGCTTCCTACAAAAGCTCCATGGAAAGGACCAATGATACTAGGGAGAACCACCTTCAACCGATTCACTAAGACTTTAGATAACAACTTGTAAACACATCCCACCAAACTAATAGGCGTGTAATCTCGAAACTCCACTGGATTTGGCACTTTAGGAATTTGAGTTAAAAAGGTGGCATTCACCTCTTTGTTTAATCTAACCCTTTGATGGAACTCTGATAACAGACTCAAAAAATCCTCTCTAAGACAGTCCCACCCAGCATTAATGAAGGAGAGATTAAAACCATCTGGGCTGGGGGCTTTGTCACCGTCACGGTCCTTTAAGGCTCTCACTATTTCATCCTCCTCAAAATCCTTTTCCAAATTCCTTAGACATTCTGGCAATAAAAGAGGGAAACTAACCCCTTCTAACTTAGGTCTAAGCAAATTTTCTTTCTTGTAGAGAAGACTAAAATATTTGTTTGCCTCCTCTTTTATAGCTTGAGGCCCCTCAAAAATCCTTCCCTCCCTTTTGACTCTCTCAATTTGATGAAAGAATTTCGTGTTTTTATCACCTTCTTTAAGCCAGCATCTTGGATTTCTGCCTCGAAGCCACAACTTCCATGCGATTAATAGCCCAAATCTTGCTAACCGCTTCATTTCTAGCTACTATTTCTTGATGAGAAAGAATCATCTGATTCCCCACCTTATCCATTCCCCCAATCCTTTTTATGAAATTATCTCTTTCTTACCTAGCTTGCCAAACACTTCCCTAGACCAGATTTTAACTCTGCCTTTGAGAATTTGAAGCTTTTTACACAATCTATACCCAGCAAAACCCTCCACATCAGTCTGGGACCAACACTCGCAAGCAAACTGTAAAAAATCTGTGTAGCAACCAATGGTTCTCAAATCTGAAGGGTTTAGGGCCCCAATTAACCACATTAGGGCACAACTTAATTGGACAGTGGTCTGAAATGACCCTAAGGAGAGCCACCTGACTGACGCCTGAGAAGTGAACCTCCCATTCCTTGGAAAAAAGAAATCTATCAATTCTACTCATAGCCGCCATAGCCTGATTATTCGTCCAAGTAAACTTCCTCTCGACAAGAGGCAAATCAATCAACTCATCATCAACAATGAAATCAGAAAATCTAGCCATGCTTTGAGAAACATGCCTTCCTCTTTTCTTCTCATGCGGGAATCTGATCATATTGAAATCACCCCCTAAACACCAAGGGATAGCCCAATTGCTTAGAAGATTGGACAATTGGGCCCAAAAAGGACTCCTCTCCCCTTCCATGTTCGGACCATAAACATTTGTTGAAGCCCAGAGAAAGTCATCAGACCTATTCTTAAATTTAATAGCCAAGACTCTTGGAGACTTGATTGCACTAATCCCTAGCAGTTGTCCTCATTCCAAATGGAAATTAAACCTCCTGAAGTCCCTTCCGAAGGAACCCAATCCCACCCACAATTTCCGGCACCCCAAACATCAAAAATGACATTCTCAACATCACGAGATATTTTAGTTTCTTGCAACAATAAAAGATCTGCCCTATGCTACCTCACCATTTTTCTTATAGCCAGTCTTTTCTCCAACCTCCCTAATCACCTCACATTCCAACTAACTGATGCAGCAGCAATACCACGTCATTGCAACAAGACTCGTGGGCCACATGTGGGACCCATGAAATTCTAATTTTAATTGTTATTAGTTTTATTTTTAGGATTAGTTTCTAATTTATTGTGTTTCATATTTCCTAGTTTGATTAGGATTGTTTCTTAGGTTTAAGTTTCTTTTACTATTTATATGGCTTTGTAGAGAATTATTTCTGAGATTAGAATTGAGTTAATAAAATTCCCTATGTGGATTATTTCGTTGGAGACTGTTTCTTCTTCGAGTGATTGTTCTTCGGAACCTTAATTGTGCTACGGCACTTGCATCCTAAACCTAGGATTGCATCAATTGGTATCAGAGCCGAACGATCCCCAATCATCGGCAATTACCCATATCCTTCCTTCCGTTCATCATCCCACGCCCATACCCCTTCACTGTCAAATCCTCAATCCATCCAGAAACCCCAATCACAATCGTCATCCCCCATTATTGATTCGAATCACCACAGAACCCATCACCGACACCCCAAACCACCAAAATCAAAATCCTAAACCCATCTAGCCTCCCATCATACCGTCCCCAATCTTCTAAACCTACCATTGCCAGAAGCCTGTCCCCCCTCCCCTGCCAAAAACCTCATCACAGAAGACAAAAAAAAAAAGGAAAAAAAGCAGTAAAGAAAGAAAAAAGAAGGAAAGAGGAGCGTACCGTCACCGTCGGCACCTGCACCACCATCCCTGAGCACCAGCACCAACATCGTCATCTCCTTTCTCGCGGACTCCTTGCGGTTGCTCCGGACTGACAGGAGCAACACCAATGCCCTCGCCGCCACCTCCTGCATCCCCACCGCTGCCGCACATCCCGCCTTCATTCCCCTAGGGTCAACCATCTGCACCCAAGCTTCAACCTCCTCCATCGATTGGTTGCCGGCTTGCCGCACCGCTCCCTAGAATCGTCGAGTGAACTGAACAAAAAAACAAAAAAGTTTTCGGTCTCTTTTCTCTCCTCTTTGACTCAAAGATCAAGGCAGCCTACACATGCCAGACCATTGGGCCTCATCTGCATTTGGGCCAAGTCCATACTAGGCCTAGTTCAAGTTAATTTCTGATCCTGACCCATTCACACAAGAAGCCCAGTACCATCAACAGAATTCAGTAAGTAGCAAATTTTGCCCAGATCAACAGTTATAATTTATTTTCGCGATATCGGGGTCCTTTACCGTCAGATTTCATATCCATTTTCACCAACGCGATCATGGAGAACAGATCTACACATCAAGTTAGTCAGAAATTTTGAATTTGCATTAAAAAAAAATGCCTCCCAAGAAGCAGGTGGAAGTGGAGTCTTCCTCTAATAATGATGATGTTCTGAGGGGAACCGTTGTGCAATTATCGGTAACTGTTAATCAACTATCCACAACGATGGCTCAAATGCAAGTTCAAATGCAAGCGACTCTTGAAATGATTGAAACCCGATTAACCAATTTGGAAACTAATCAGCGTGAAGATAATCATCGAGATGATAGAGGACGTAATCAGAATCAACGAGATCCACATGCAGTAAATGTTGATCGAGATTTGGGTATTAAACTTGTGATTCCCAAATATTGTGGGAAATTGAAGCTAGATGAATTCTTGGATTGGTTAGTGTGCGTTGAAAATATTTTTGCACACAAGCCCATGACGGATGGTCATAAGATTACTCTAGTGGCAATTCGATTTCGCAATTATGCTGCGATATGGTGGGCCGAGTTGCATAAAAAGAGAATATACAAACAAATTGACCCTGTTGACACATGGACCGAGATGAAAAATCTATTGAAGCAAAAATTCATGCCTGTCAATTACTCCAGAGATCTGTATTCACATTTTCAATACTTGAAACAAGGATCTAAGACAATTGTTGAGTATTCTGAGGAGTTTATGACCATGCAAGCCTGTTGTGGTTTGAATGAAAATGATGAGGTATTAGTTAACAGATACTTTAATGGGCTTACACTTGACATTCAAAATATCCTCGCATTCAAACATTTTGATAATGTTAATGAGATTATTCAGCATGCTATCAAAGTTGAGGGAATTGCAAATCATCAAGCCCAAAAACTTAATGCAACTAAATGGGTTATGCAGAAGAATTCTTCAATTGCAGGTTCTAAACCGAGTGCGTCATCGGAGAAAGTTTTCACCAAGCGTGAAGGTCAAAATAGGCTCACATGCTTTAATTGTAAACAACAAAGACATCGTGCAGCAGAATGTCCAAAACGTATCCACCTCATTAAGAATGAAAGTGATGTGAAAGATGTTCCAGATGACCCTAAAGAGAATGAAATAGAGGAAGTGGAGGATATTATGCCCGATGAGGGTCTTGAGTCTCTCATGGTCATCCAAGACACTACATCGACTACTGCTAAGAAATGGCTGCGAGAAAATATTTTCCGCTCAAAAGGAACAATTAATGGTCAGGAATGCATGGTAGTCATTGATGAAGGCAGTTGTCAGAATATTATATCCCAAGCTTTTTGTGGATCGCTTACGACTGAATCGGAAGCATCATCGTCCCTATTTTGCTAGATGGTTAATGACAAGTGATGAAGTGCAAGTCCGATATGCATGTCTAGTTACCTTTTCCATTGGTGCAGATTATACATATACAGTTTGGTGTAATGTGATGAGTCGTCCGTAGATGTATGACAAGAATGGCACTAATTGCATGTGCGACAACACATACACATTCATGCATGGTGAAAAGCAAGTCACACTCTGTCCTATGAAGCCGACACCACCAAAGCAAGGGTCAAGTTCTCGTCTCACCAAGGATGCGCTTCATGTGCACACTATCTACAAAAGCAACATCAAGAAGAAGAGCCGAGTTCGAGGTCGAACTCTTTTCCAACCCAGGGAGAATGATGCAACAGCAATACCACGTCATTGCAACAAGATTCGTGGGCCACATGTGGGACCCATGAAATTCTATTTTTAATTTTTATTAGTTTTATTTTTAGGATTAGTTTCTAATTTATTGTGTTTACTGTTTCCTAGTTTGATTAGGATTGTTTCTTAGGGTTTAAGTTTCTTTTGCTATTTATATGGCTTTGTAGAGAATTATTTCTGAGATCAGAATTGAATTAATAAAATTCCCTATGTGGATTTTTTCGTTGGAGACTGTTTCTTCTTCGAGTGATTGTTCTTCAGAACCCTAATTGTGCTCCGGCACTTGCATCCTAACCCTAGGATTGCATCACTAACAATAATCATGACAACAAAAACACCAGCACACCCACAAGATAACCAACTCAAACAGCACAAGAAGCTTACCGTCAAGTACAATCCTTGACAACCCCATCACCAGGCTTCTTAATTGATCCCCCTTTACCTTCCTCTATTTCCAAATCAGTAATGAAGTGTAGAAGCTCCTCTTCGCCGTTAGGCTTGTTAGTCATTCCCAGCACTTGCCCAACCTCAAGCACCTGCCATACTTCCTTACTAAAAGAACTCTCCCCAGTGCTTCCCTCAGATACCTCCTCTAAGTTCCTGTCCAAGCAATCTATATCCTCGTGATCAGAATTACCCACGTTCACAACCTAGGAACAACATTCTTCCATCCCAAGACCACCCCCCTGGCCATGCTGCAAATCAAAGTGATCCTCATAACTAATGTTTTGGAGCAATCTACATCCACCACAGGACCCTTAACCCTCCGTACCTTGGGTCTCAATTTCTTGGAACACTTGAGCCTTTTCCCACATAATCTTCTCCACTTAGGAATGAAAGGAGGAGCTACCCATCTCTTTGGACAGCCCTCTTGACTCATGGGAAAAAGAAAAAACTGAAGAGGAAAATCTCCCCTCAGGCACACTAGAGGATCTCTTTCTATGGGTAAAAATGACCTGAGTATCTTCCACTCCCTTACCCAACTCACTGAAGACCTTGGGCTCCACAATTTTATTTTATTTTATTTTTGAATGGTGAATTGAATTAATCAAAGCAGAGCAGTACAAAAGATATATACTGAACAGCAAAGAGAGATACAAAGGGACCAGAGAAACCAACCAAAGAAACAAAAGAGGAGACAAAACTCCTACATATGCCCAAAGGCTAAAGCCCCCAAAAAAAGAAACCAAACGATTAGGACACTACTTCCTTCCATTTAAACAGCATAAGCTCCATAGGCGCTCCCCAAAATTTTGGCAACATAGAAACCCAAGACGCAGCGAGGAATTTGGCTCTCGTAGCAACAACTATTAAAGGAGGAGAGCAATCTTCAAAGCAACGCCTATTTCTCTCCTTCCAAACTGTCCAAATGTTGGCAACAAAAGACGAACGCCAGAGAAGCCTTCCTCTCTTGGATTGGAATCCGAACTTCCAAGCATCAAAAAGCTCTGAAATGGATCGAGGGAGGACCCAGTTACAGCCAAAGCAATCCAGAGTAGAATTCCAAATAGCTTGTGCGAAACTGCAATTAAGCAAAAGCTGATCCACGGGCTCCTCTGCCGATAGGCATAGGGGACAAACGTTGGTTAGATTCACCCCGCGACAACGGAGATTATCCATAGTGAGGATGTTGCCGTGAAGAGCTAACCAACCAAATGCCAGGACTCTAGGAGGAGCCTTGGTCTTCCGAAGGTAATCAAACCAATTACGAGAATTGTGAGTGTTTGACAGCACCACAAAGAAAGCAGAAACAAAAAATACACCATCCTTTGAGGCAGCCCACACTCTTTTATCATCCCCTTCTACGGGAATAAAAATCCGACCAAGCTTATCAAGGAGAGTCATAAGGTTCTCCTCATCCGACTCCACCAAACCTCTTCTGAAGATTGGACCCCAAAAAACCCTGTTCGCAACCCTATCCATATAATCAATCACCTTTGCTTGTTGGTTCCTAGCGCAACTGTACAGGTCCGGAAATTACACCGCTAAAGGAATATCCCCCACCCAAACATCATGCCAAAAGATGTCTTCACCTGTCCCAACATGGTACCTAATTTGAGAATCAAAAGAGTCCTTAATGCCCATAATATCTTTCCACCAACTTGAGCACCTATAGGATGGTCCATCAACATCCCAACCATTTCGTCCCACCCCATATTTGGACAAAATGATGTCTCCACAAACTATCTGACTGATCTCCAATTCTCCACAACCATTTCCCAAGAAGGGCTTGGTTCATAATCTTTAGAGATCTTAAGCCTAGCCCACCCTTTCTTTTAGATCTACAAACTTGGTTCCACAGAACCAGGTGATACTTTTTCTTAGTGCCTTTTCCTTGCCATAGAAAATCCCGCTACAACTTCTCAATTCGACTGACGATCAAAGCCGGGCATTTGAACATGGACATGAAGTACGTTGGGAGATTAGAGAGGGCCGATTGAATCAAGGTAATTCTTCCCCCAAAAGATAAGTATTTTGCCTTCCATGTAGCTAGCTTCTGTTCTACTTTCTCCACTACCGGATTCCAAACTTCTTTGGAAGGCCTCCCAAGGCAAAGGGGCAACCCAAGGTAGGTAGTCGGAAAAGATCCAACCTTGCATCCCATAATGGTCACTAGGACCTCCACCATCTGAGCCTCTACCTTGATGCCTATAAGAGCACTTTTAGAGAAATTAACTTTGAGGCCCGAAACCGCTTCAAAACATGAGGATTGCTACTACATTTTTTATTTGCTCTTCCTCCTCTGCACAAAAGATTAGAGTATCATCAGCATACTGCAAATGAGTGACCGTTGGGCCACTAATCGCCGGTTTAAATCCAGAAATCATATTTGCCTCGCCCACCGCTGATATCATACGACTTAAGCCCTCTCCAACCATGGCAAAGAGGAGAGGAGAGAGAGGATCACCCTGACGAAGGCCTCTCTGAGCAGCAAAGTAACCATTTGGAGACCCATTGATCATAATAGAGAATCTGGCGGATTTAACACACTTTAAGATCCACCCCTTCCACTTGAGCCCAAATCCCATTCTACACATCAAGTATGATAGGAAATCCAGTCAACGCTATCATACGCCTTTTCCAAGTCTAACTTGCATAACACTCCTTGCAATTTGTCCTTGTGCCTCGAGTGCAAACACTCATTAGCAATAAGCACCCCATCAAGGATTTGCTTGGGCTCCACAATATGAGTTTCACCTGAAGATAGAAAAGGCTTACAGCTAATATCAGGCCCACAGTATACACAGTTATTAAGCCCATTTTTAAAACATGGGCCTAGCTTGGTCATGGGGTTCAAAAAGGTGCAAGCATCACTGCCACTAGACAAAACAAGGGTCCCTTCGATCTCCATGCCATCTGCATCTAGGATCGGATGGGAAGAAGACTTCCTCGATTCCTCTCCATCAGTCCCTACGCTCCTCGTACCTTGATCATCTCGAAGCACTCTTTCTCCTGAAACGTTTCCTTTGGAAGACTATCAAGGCATGCTTGTTCTGCTGACCCACTCTTTCTCCCAAACTGCAAGGGCGTGCTTCTTCTGCATCTCCTCTCTCCTTCTGATTTTCCCAGACAGCCTGCACCCTTTTGTTACTGCTAACAGAAGACTTACTCCGCTCATTGGATGCCACAACACCATGTACTGCGTACTTGCCTACAATATCTACCGACTGGCCTCGATCAACTCCACTAATGCCAGCACCTCCAACTTTCGGCAAGGCGCAGGCGGATGCCTCATCAGAAAGCTTCTTCCCTTTCTTTGCCCTACAACATAACCTCCCACGACACTGGAACCTCTCCCATACTTCTCATCACAAAATGTTGATCTAACATTCCCTCCAAAGAAGATTTGGCAACAGCTACTTCCCCTCCCTCACCGTCACTGGGAAGGTATACCCACATGTCTGTAACTTGATGACTTTGTTGATGGAGGAAAATCCTCAACTTCCACATAGATCCTTCCATACTCGAGCATTAATCTATCAGAAGTTTCTTGAGCAATGCCTATCACTCTCCCAATGCTCTTCCCTATTTTTGTCAAAAATCTGATAGTCCCACCCCATTAGAGAAACCCTAAAGCACCGAACCAACACCACCCTAGAAGAGCATGGTTGGGCTGGCATCCATCTTTCCATATGAATAAACATCTTCTCCATCTCAAAATTAGCCTTCTGGATCACCGGCAGGCTGCAGCACCTCTCCTAGGTCTCTGAAAGTAATTAAAACCTTCATATCTCCTAATCTGGCCACTTCGACTCCATCCATCCCTTGAGTTTCACAAATCGCAGGAATAGAAGGAATGGATCTCTCACATCTCACTGTTGCTACCATGCTATTAGATAATCATCCTGAATTTTTGTTAGTAACCTCCCTAGGTACTGGAATGCTGTCTTCTCCCACCCTACTATCTTTTAATCCCTCAAAGTTTCTGATCACTGCATTAGCATAGCTCTTCTCTTGCTTCCCCTTCTAAGGACCTCTGATTGCCCCCATGGATTTCCTTGTGCCCTAGGAAACTAGGAGCTAGATTTCCCGAGAATGAAGCCTCTCTTCTGGCATTAAACTCTCCTTTTCTCTTGCTATTAACATCATACCATCCATATTTAGCTAAATTGACTGCCACTCTTCTGCCTCCCAAGTTATAACCATCCATGGCATCAACAGCTTTCATGGCTAAGTTTCTGCCCTAAAACCTCACGAACCCAAAACACCTCCCTCTTCCCCTCCTACTAGAAGCAGGGATAAAAACATCCATCACATGCCCAAATGATGAGAACAGTGATCGCAATCTCTCAGTTGTCATGGATTAAGGCAAGTTATCCACGAAGACAGAAAGAAGATCTTCCCACCTGACGGCCCTCTTGCTATCCCCTCTCCTTCTCTCCACAATCTTCCAAACTCTGGTGGCCATATTCCCACTCAATTGTCTTGTCTTTACTACACTTCTCGAAACATGTAGGAAAGAGACCTCCCCCGATCTTGAACTAAACCCATCAATTCCTCCATGAGACATAGCACCCTCTGCAAAAGCATACCCCCTTCTTGAGAGAACCAATAGCAACAGAAGAGTCACCCTCAACAACAAGACAAAGCAGCTAACAATGAATGGGTTTCCAAACCCTAATGAGTCAGTTATGCATCATTGATTGATAGCTTGGAGTCCCCCAGACCCAAGAAGCAAAACACCACAGCAACATTAGAATCACGAATGGCTCCGCTAATCCCCAACGATCCGTGGTTACCTTCAAGGCTTCAACACTAGCATCAAAATTGTGCTTATAATAACCAGCCGGAGTCTTATGCTAAGGATTAGTTGTTTGTTTTAGGAATTCCTTTTCTTGGTGTTTGGTCATTCTGTTGTTTGTTTGTCAATTCTCACCACTTGTACTGCTTGTTTTTGTTTAATGAAAGTAGCCATTCAAAAAATAAAAATAAATACCAGACAGAGGGCACCATTTTGGAAGGGCATCTTGAGCAAGAATGTAATCCTAAATAGCCTCATTCTAACACACTATTCATCATAGAGATACAGACTCCTTCAAAGAGGTTAGTCGTGACCGCCCAATAGATAGTACAGTGGCAAAGTAGAGAGATAAGGGCTTCAAATATCACCCTTTTACTATCAGAAGACATGTCATTCCTTATTAATGTATACTGCAAGTTAAATATGAAAGAGATCTGGTTTCCAGAGTTTATCAAAAGGAATAGATTAGACCAATAAACCAACAGAAAACAAACTGAGAGAAAAATATTGAAAATAAAATTGATCGATGAGAAAAGATATTTTCTCAAAGCAAAAATTGTCAAGAACCTTACAATAATGTAATGCCCTTGTCACAAATTGTCAACAGTGCATTACTAAAGGAAAATAAAACTATGATGGGCCATAACTAACGTCAAAGCACCATAGTGCGAGTAGTAGAATAACTGACAAGACATGCGATGTTTCCTTCTTCTTCTTTTTCATGGTTTTGGAATGTTCAGAAGAAAAGAAGGGGGAAAAACATTTCTATTCACATTCCTATCGACGCAATATTTGATATTTATCTTTTCTATTTACATTCCTATCAACGCGAGATTTGATATTTATCTTTGTCACCCGCGTTTAGAATATAGATAAGACCAGAGAATGGCAAGGCAACAGTCCTAGAATCGGAATCCTGTAGATGGGTTTTGGTTCCCCTAACCATCACACATCACCACAAAGAAAAATATCATCCTCATCACTTTAGTTGTACCTTGTGCTCCGAAACATGTCGTGTTTCATGCTTTGGGAAGTTTTTAGATGAACCTTTTGTATCCTGCACAATACTGGTTTAAAAAATGAAATAGTCAGTATTTCCAAATGGACCAATCCAAAAAGGAAAAGGAATGCGATTTAACACGTTAAATAACAATGCATCATTAGTATTGATAAGAAAAAGGGTTTGCGATGTGCTAAGGTTGTATTTGGTAAATACAGCAACCAATTCATCAATATATGCATGAAATTACTAAAATCACAATGATTTGGAACACTGAATTTGAGGGAGGAAACTAGAACATAATATATGGACTCCAAAAATTTCAAAAACCAATCAAATAAAGATATGAATGAAGCTCTTCTTGGAAAATGATTATGGCACGTAGGTGAGGAGTTTGATGGTCTTTGGAGGGAGGTTCTTTGCTCTAAATATGGTGTCCCTAGAGGTGGGTGGGAGTTAAGTGGCAACTCTTATCATCACTAGGGAATTTGGAAAGGCTTTATGACAGTTAAGGAGCCTGTTTATAAGAATATTCACTTCCATGTGGCTAAGGGGGATAGAGTTTTGTTGTGGTTGGGTACCTGGACTGGATTAGGGATATACCAGTAGCTACCCAATTCCCGGACTTGTTCGCTGCTCTAAAAATAGTACAGTGGTAACTCAGGTGAGTGACTATGTGGAGCAAATGGGAGATAATGTAGTGTGGGCCCCCATTTTCATAAGAAACCTTTCCAGCTTAGCTCTCTATTGGCTTCATCAATGAGGTCTACACTCTGTTGGATGGTAGGGACTAATAGACTTTGGTATTGCTCCACAGATGGGTCCTTCGCAATTGCTTCTTTTCTCAGTGATAACAGTGGTTGGTTGTATCCTAATATTATTACTAGTCTGTAGAAGTTTCAAGCTCCTCCTAGAGTCCCTGCCTTTTAGTTGATAGCCTTGCTAGGAAATATGTTGACTATGTATAACCTTCTGCAGCTGAAAATGACTATTGTTAATGTCTGTCCCATCACCCATGTGCTTGGTGGAAGTTAAATCTGTGAACCACTTGTTCCTTAACTGCAGTTTCGCTCAGTCCTTATGGAAGTCTTATCTTTAGCTGGTTTGATTACAGTAGGGCTCTTCCTTCTTCATTGCTTCATCTTTTTGCTGCTTTGAAGGTGAGGTGGGACCTTGAAGGCACCATAATATGTGGAGGGCTTGTATCAAGGCTACTGTTTTTAGCCTATTTGGAGAGAGAAATTGTCATTTGCTTTGAATGTAAAAATTCCAGTGAGGCTTTGGCTAGACAAGGTTAGACCCCTTGAGGCTTTGTGTGTCTTCCCACTTCCCTGTCTTTGAGATTTTCCAAAAGATATGATCTTCAGAAACTGAAAAGGGATGACTCTCTCCTCCCCGGCTGTATTTCTTGCTATCCACAGCTGGTCTCCCACTCCCCTAGCTGGTCTTATGCTCAATTTCAACTGTAGTATCTATGGTAATTCGGGGTTGGCAGGTGTGGGAGGTACTATCACGAATGGTTTGGGTCATACCGTCCTATCTTTTTTGGGTCTGAAACTTAATTTCGACTGTAGTGCCTATGGTAATTCGGGGTCAGCAGGTGTGGGAGGTATTATCAGGAATGGTTTTGGTCACACTGCCCTAACTTTTTCAGGATCTGCAGAGATTTGTTTGGCCAATGAAGCTAAGTTTTTGGCCCATACAACTGGACTTCATGAAGATCATCGGTTTATCTCTCTTAAAGTTAGTTATTGAACTCTTTGTGCCATTTGGTGGGCTTCTGATGAAGTTAAAGCTCATGGGAAGTAGGTGGCAGTTGTGGATGAAATTTGGATCGCATTCAAGTCTCCACCTCTCACATTGGTTGCAGTGCCAATACTGAAGCTGAAGAGGAAGTGCCTCACCCAAACTTGTCTTTAATTGTGTTAGCTTTGTAATTATGTAATTATGGGATAGTTTTTTCTCTTTTTGGGTCGGGGATTAGGATCTCTCTGTTTTGGCTCTTTTCCTTCCTGGCTTTCTTTTTTTCTACAGTGTATACCTCTCATGCTCTATAGCCTCTATTTGTAAATAGTGATCTTTTAGAATATTATTGCACAACCACTAACAAATTACTGCATACTAAAAAATATTTTCTTAAACAGTAAAACTTCAAAAATTTTCGTAATACTTAAAACATGTATATGGTATTAAAATTAAGGGTTTAAAATTTAAACAACTTTGAGAAAAAAGAATACAGAAAAAAAATAAAGTTGTGGTATTTATTTAACCTGAAATCAACAGCATGGCTTCGTGGAGGAGGGATTGAACCATATCCAGCCGGAATCGGCATTGAAGAATCATAGAGTGGAGTAGGAGCAATTCCCTTTGATGCCTCGTCTCTCTCCATGGCAAGTCCCTGTAACAGGCCAGTACACATTAACTCAAAAAACCCAACAGACACTATGAACAAGGCATTGAGTTCAAGCACCACAATATAAACCTTGGAGACAAGATCTAGAAGCTTGTTAGGAGGATGTTCAACAGTCAATGGCGTCATGGTTGCTGAAGCAACTGCATTTGCAACCTGTAAATGGTAAATAATTCATTTTCAAAATAATAATAATTATAATAGTAATAACAATAATAACAATAATAAAGTGAAAAGGTAAAATTGTCCACTGTCCAGATTGAAGAAAGCACAAAATTCAGGCAATAATGATGAACAGAGCAACACTATTTGCTAAATCACAAAAAAAAAAAAAAAAAACTATAGAATACTTAGAAAGGTAGAAGTTAGCAAAAAAAAAAAAAACGGTACAAAAAAAATAAATAAAGATGTTGTAGGCAAAGCCAAATACAAAGACTATGACAACTTGTATGCACAATTGGGAACTATGGAGAAAGATAAGTGGACCTATACGCTAACCAAGATAAGAGAAAGGAAAACAAGAGATCTTGATTTTGTAAGGTGCATTAAAGATTAAAATGAGAGAATAGATAAATGAAAAGGCCAAAGAGAAATGAAAAATTGTATTTTAAAGACCTTTTTAAATAGGAATACGCAAATCATGCAAAATTATGATTTAAAAACAAAATCAAAGAATGATCAACGAAATATCCAGAAGAGAAATAAAAATGGTCCTAGCTAGGATGAAACTAGTGGTGATGATGATGTCGGAGGCGGCGGAGATAAATGAAGACCTTGGGTTATATAAGGAGGAAAACATATCAGAAACTAGAATTTGCTGAGATCATAGCTATAAATACAGCTGTGTAGAAGATAAAAACTTGTAGAAGATTGCAATTATGAAGATATGATGATGATTCTATGATGGAGAATAGACAAATAAGTTTGAAAGTGCACCTTACATATAGATGTGCTTTCTAGAATATAACTTTTTTTTTCCACTTCAAATGTGGATACTTGTTGTTTGATATCAATAACTCCTTTTTTCCAGTGTTACCTTTATGTCTTCCTCTCATGGTTTCATTCCTTTTTAGTGAGTGTCTTCATCGTTGGGCTCATACTTGCATTTCTTAAATCATTATTACCAATAACACACACTCTCTCTCATATGCAAACACAAACACAAAGAGAGCTGACTTTCATGTTCCATACTCAGATAAATAGGAGCTTTTGGACATCTTTTTTTTTTTTTTTTTTTCAGTTTCATAGTAGAAATCTTAAAGCTTGAACCCAATACAGAACTAAAAAATGGAAAGCCTGTAGGAGAATCCAATTTCTGCTCTATATCAAATGCAGCCAAAGGGTGTAAATGCAAAAAGAGAGAAAGTTGTATGAAGATTTCAATAGTGAAGATAAGAAGATTACTTGCCTGGTTGAGATTTTGATCGTGGAGATGAGCAACGATCAAGGAGTTAACCTGGCGAAGAAGCTTTCCGTCCAGCAAGGTCTGTTCTAGGCCCGACCCCATTGCTTTCTTCACACCTTGATTGATCAGCCTACAAAATAGATGCTATCACTGGCTGTGGCTGCACAAGAACCCTTTTTCATCGACGAATGCTGGTGCGAAGGAGCGTGGGGGGGGGGGGGGAGAGTGTTCTTCTTTGGGCACTAAAGTGGGACCTGTTCATGATGAATCCATACCTCCCACGTGGGTACACCTATCTCCCTGTGAAATTGGTGGGACCCATGCTTGTTATCTCCCATTTTTATATGTTGGGGCTAGGCTACTGGTTTTTTTTTTTTTTTTTTTTTTTTTTTTTTTTTTTATTTTTATTTTTATTTTTATTTTAAGAGTAAGTGCGTTTCTCATTTTCAAAAATAATAATAGAGTACAGAAGGAAATCCTATCATCAAAAAGAAGAAAGAGATTGGCAAACCCCTTTCAAAACAAGAATGGAAACTAGCAAATTTAACAAGATACACACCCACAGCCCGGGCAGCAAGCTAAAGCTCATTTAAATGAGAAAGAAACGGAACTTGATTAGTTGAAAGGGTGTTTTCATGATGCTTTCAAATGTCTTAAAATTTTATTAAGAGGGGTTTAATAGGGGGATTACTGTACAAGAATCCACTTGTAGATATGACCTTTTACAAGTTAGGCCAAAAGGGTAGAGAATCCATCAAGAATGTACAAATGCATTTGAGTGTTTCAATTGAATTTGTTAAATCCCCTGTCAAAGGATGACCTCTTCTCTTGGTGTATCTTCAATTGAGGAAAATATTCTGCTAAGAACAGATTGCATGTGCAGTCCAACTCTAAGAGGCTCATTTGGGCCCTCATCAGTGCAGTCCCTTCGATATTCTGGTCCTCGCATGATCTGGCATCGGGTCGAAGTTTACAATCACTGAATCTTCACTAACTAATGGATTAAATTTCAAAAGGATCTACAATGCAGACGCCATTAAAATGTATGATTGTTAAAAAAGGGGATACAATAATCTTGTGGGGCTGATATTTTAGCCCCCATGGCCATTAGGAAACATTTTCACCTACCAACCTCCCATTGATAGACATGCAACTAAGCAGGCCCCATAAGTTGGACTAGCAACAACGCCCTGGGCCTGTGCTTAGTCCGGGGCAAAAAATAAGTTATTATATTTTGAATTTATGAGATATCAAAATTAAATATAAACATATAAAAATATATTCATGCATATTTATATAAAAACAGTCAACACATCTTCAATCACAAATACAAGTGGTCAACATCAACAATAAACTATTACAAAGATAACGCTAAAAAATCCATTCAACAACAACATAAAAGATAATAATAACAACAATAATTACTAAAGAAGATATAGAAAAGCGAACTTTGCTAATAAATATAATATTAGTGATAAGAAATGCATTCAAGTTTTTGTTACCCATTGATAATTTCAAAGCCCAATAAAACAAAGCCATCTCATTTGGACTTGTTTGTGCAACAAGAGATTCTAGTTTACGCAGATTTTTATTTTCTCATGAGAATGAAATTTTATATTTTTGTAGAAAATAAAAGTCTTCTCTATTAAGGAAAAATGATTCATTTTTTTCTTCTATGCAAGGAAAATACATCACACCAAACAACATAATATTGTTAACAAAGAAAATCATAAAAATGTGCAATCCTCCCGTTGCACAAATGCACCATTTTTTTTATTTTCACATAAGTCAATGGTCATTTCACTCCCTCCGTACAAATTTCTTCTCTACCCCTTCGAAGCAGCACCAATACCATTTTAGAACTGATCAAATCATTTTTTAGCTCTAGATTTTAAAATATATATATATATAAACATATATAAACATCTTAACTTTAAAAGCCATTAATTTTTATCAGATTTTAAAATCATAGTAAAATCACAGGCTAGTGTTATTTGATCCCAGTAATAATTGGCCCACTTTGGATCAATGTATATATCTCTTAATTATGAGTCCATGTGGGCCCACGGAAGTGTAATTTATGGTGGGCCAAACCTAGAGTCATATGTCCATATAATCAGATCAGAAAATGATGTCTATAAGATTCAACGAAAAAAACTCCAACCTCAAAACATTTTTATCACAAGCCCATCCATGAGGTGGTCTACCAGAAGGTTGGGTTTGATTTTCATTCACATGTGACCATCTTTGAATAGAGTAGAGCTTTATTTGGAAACTAAAAGAAAATAATATTTTTAATGAAAAATTTATCAGTGTGAATTGTTAAAAGGTGGGCCTCAAATATTAAAATAAAAAAAAAATGACAATCTTGGTCTACCAGAAGGTCACGTCTGATTTTCGTTCACATGTGACAATCTTTGAATAGAGTAGAATTCTATTTGGAAACTAAAAGAAAATTATATTTTAAATGAAAATTTTATCAGTGTGAATTGTTGAAAGGTGGGCCCCAAATATTAAAATAAAAAAATGACAATCTTGAGAAGATGGAAGATAGATGGTGTTAAAAGAGATATAGCAAAATAGAGAGATTTTAGGGGATATTGATTGAGAGACTTTAAGAGATAGAGGATATGGATAAATAGATTTTTTTGGAGAAAAAATTGTGGCATTTGATGACATGGCACCTTAAAGCGCTCTATGTTTTTTCTCCATATTTATTTGAAAGGAGAATTATTGGATTGCTGAGGTGGCACCCCTCACAGGCCACCTCCCCCTTTGCATTAATATCTATAATATATAGAGAGAGAAAGAAGTGATTGTCCCAAAAGAGGAATGGTTCCAATATATATACACACACACTAGCAAGACAGGCCCACGTTAAGTTCCGGACCAAAAATAGAACTATATCCAATTTGAGGCTATTTTTGGATATATTAATTGATTAGAAGAAAGTAAATTAAAATCGAAGAATATTTCACTTATCGGTTTTTAGATACTATATATCAAAGTTTATTTAAAAGGAGAATGTATATTAATAATCTCCAAAATAAATTTGAATTGAGTATTGAAATTTGAATTTTTAAAAGATTCAAAGTCTAAGAAACTTTGGAAAAGAATATTTTGAGATCACATAAGAAACCATCTTTATCTAAAATAAAGTCAAATATATAGATAGATGTGTTGAATGTGTTGGACTCTATATTTAAATGACTAAAATTGAATATTTATCCCAGATCCCTAAAATCTCTCCTTAAATTAAAATTGAAATCGAAATTGAGCTCCAATTTTGCAATCAATCGCGAAATTAGAGCTTAATTTCGAAATCGATTCCTACATCTATAGTATATAATAACTAGCAAAGCATGCCCGCGCTAAGGCCGGGCCCAGAAAGAAAACAACGACCAATTTGTGGCTATTTTACGAGATATTACTAATGAGAAAATAAATATAAAACAAAAAAATATAAATAAAAGATATTACTTAACATCAATGTTTATGTATTTGTTTTATTAATTTTAACTTTATTTCAAGTTGAAAACCCTAAATGCCCATAAAGGCTCTTATAATTTATATAAGCAAATTTAAAAATAGAAGATTAGGATGGGCATGTGGGCTAGCTCATGGGTATCATTGTCTAGCCTAATTGGGGTACGGCAAGGTACAGCACGGTTGGGCCAATCTGAAAGTGGGTTATGCTTCTTTGACAAAAGTTTAAATCTTATCTTTATTTGAGAATTACTGGAGGTCTTTATATCTGCTTGTAAGAATCAATTTTGTTTTTATATTTTCTTAAAAATAACTTTGAAACATTTCACTTTTCGCGGAATGGGGCCAAAATCTCATTTGGACACTGGGCGCCAATACATATGATAATTTTGGACTTCAATAGTTTGGATTTCACAGGTACACATCAATGATGAATAAACAAGGTAGAAAAAAATGGTCATCCATCAAGATTTGACATTTATTTCTTTCTCAACTGGGAACTTGGGTGCCTTGCAAAGTTGCAATATAACTTGCTGTGAAATTATATGTATATTATAATTTTTTAATATTGTGATAAAGTCAATATTACAATAAAAAGAAGATAAAATGAAATCTTTTTTTTTTAAAAGAAGATAAAATAAAGTCAATATTAAATCGAAATCAAACAATCAATTGCAAAATTGTATGTGGCCCCGTCTTTAGAAATTAGAATATGAGGTTTACTTTAAAAAAGTTTATTGTATGTGGAGCCCCAATGATCACTTTTAAAAATCACAAACATTAAGGGTTTTCTAACCATAATAGATATATTAAAATTCTAAATCTACCTACAGAAAACTCACTTTAACTTGGTTGGATAGAGTTATTGAGCAAAGTGGATTTGTTCATCTGGATTCTTTAATCACCTATTTATAATAGATATATATTAAAATTTGAATTCACATAAAGAATCTTAATAAAAGTAGACTCTGAATTGATTGATAGAGCTTATCTCTTGAAATTGATTTGAGATCCAACTTCTCAAATTGATTTAAGATTAGAGTCCAATTTTGCAATCGATTATATAGTTTGCTTTCGGAGAATATTCTCGCTACAATCGAAACTGTCATAACAGTGGTCCTAAGACATAATGATAAGGCAACAAGAAAAGAGGATGTCATCCATTACTCTAGGGCACATTTGGCAAATAGAAATAGAGGATTCCCTCCATCTCCTTGAACCAAGATATTCTCAAAAAAAGATTTCTAAGAAAAATTCCGAGTTTGGTAAACGGAAAGGATTCCTATTGTATGTTGCATGTGTGATCTAATGGTTGTAACTTCTTGAGAATTTCTCAAAATCCATAAAAAATCAAGACTTCAAATTTCACCCCTCAGTCGTTTATGGCCATTTTGAGAATTTGAACGGTTTGGATCTTGCAAAGGGAACCCACAAGAATTAAAAAAAAAATAGTTTATGGTTTGGACGTTTTTGCAATTATCTCAAATCTAGGAAGGATCAGAGGCTAAAAATCGAGCTCCTAGACATGTTTTGTCTTCCGGAGATGATTCATGGTTTGGATCCCACATAAACCAAAACATTGAAAATACACGACTGTTGGAGAATCACATTTTTTGCATTGTGTAAAGTTGAATGGTTTGGAGTTTTTTTATGATTTTATCACAACCCATGATGAATTAGGCTTTCAAATCTGACCTCATAGCCGTTTTAGGCTTTAGAAGAAATTTAGCGGTTCGAATTTTGCAAAAGTGGCCAACAGAAGTCTAGAAATTGAGATCCATCGGTTTGAGCTTTTTTGCAAATATATCAAAATATATGAGGGATTAACATCTGAGATTTGATCACATGGCAGTTTTGGGCCTTTTAAACATGATTAATAGTTTAGGTCTTAATTGTGGGACCCAAAAATTAGAATTTAAATCACAAAATCGGTAACCTTTGAGTTACGCCCAAGTCCTACAGCTCCGCTTTTCTTGCCTTTCATGGATTTATGAAATCGGAAAGGGGAGGTCTAACCGTGAGAATAATCGGAAGCAAAGAAGAGAGGATTCCTATTAGCCTTTTTCCTTGTTGAACCATATAGGGATTTTCCACAGGAGAGCGAACAAGCACGGGGAATCCTCTCCTCAGAAGTTTGCCAAACGTGCTTCTTGGATTCCTCGGGATCTTTAAGTAAGGAGCCCACACCGTGTGCCATTGCTCTAGACATCAAGCACTATAAAAAAGTACTTATGATGCATCTACTAATATATTTGAGGTTTGATATGAATGGTTAGATAAAGAATTTTAATATGGCATTAAGGACAACTAATCGCAAGTTTGAATCCCACAAGAAATGACTCACCACGAAAATGTGCATGTTGCAAAAGCATGTAGACAAAGTTGCACCCAAAGGGTAGTATAATTGAAGAGTATTTTATGCTGCTGCTGCTAACATCTCAAATTCCTTATAGAAATGGTTAGTTGAGGAAATTTAATAGGCACCCCTTTACAGCATTGAACTTCGGATGCCATAACTTTTCGTTTGCCAATGTCCACGTTATAGACCATTGAAAAGCTCTTGAAGAGTATATTGTAATAATTTAAACATTCATCCCATTTTAATTTATCAGCAAAATGAGAATGGGGGCATAATACAACCTTGCCTTGTGACCTCATTTTCCTTCATTTTGACCCCTTCAACTTCCAAATGCTATATCTTTTGTATACATTCGTCTGATTTTTTACTATTATATATCAGAGGAAAGTTACTTTTCAAGATGATTGAAATGGTATTTATGTTTTAGCCCATTGAGATCTAAGTTCATAGATTAAACATCAGACTACTCAACCATGCTAAGCAAGTCTATTCCGCCTAGAAAATAAAGTACTAGTGCATGGTGTTGAGGAGTGGACTCCACCCAAGGGAGGATATTGAAAAATATTTATGCTGCCTCTACTGACGTATCAAGGTTTTGGTAGGAATAATTATAAATTTAATAGCGAGAACTTGTCTACTTTTAGTTTGGGCCACCTAGTAACTTAGATTTTATAGTGCAACCATAAAACTTATAATGAGAATGAATCTCCTAAAATATTTTAGAAGAAGCCAGTGACCTTCGTAATGAAGAGCTAAGTAGCGAATATTGTTATTAGAATTTGACACAAATCCATCAAGGAACGTGCAGTAGAAGATCACATAGCTGCAGTGGCATAGCCAAAACTTTCTTTCAAGAGGGGCAAGCAATAGTTGACCAACAACGAGCAAAACAGGGATTTCTTTTATAGAGGCGATTGGTAATATTTTTTAGATTTGTTATTTTAAAAGAATGCAGAGAAATTTTAAAAGCCGCAAATAAATTTCAAAATATCCAAATAAATTTCAAAAAATATAAATTTTTTTCAAAAGATGCAAATAAATTTTAAAAGATCCAAATAAAATTCAAAAAATATAAATAAATTTCAAAAGATCCAAATAAATTTTAAAATATATAAATAAATTTCAAAAGATGCAAATAAATTTCAAAAGATCCAAATAAAATTCAAAAAATGTAAATAAATTTCAAAAGATGCAAATAAATTTCAAAAGACGTAAATAAAATTCTTATTTGCAAATAAATTTCAAAAAACACAAATATATTTGCCAAAACTTAGATGAACCAATTTTTCGAATTTCAAAAAAACTTGATAGAAATTTAAGTATTTTTGCCAAAACTCAGTTAAATTTATTTCAAAAAACGCAAATAAATTTGAAAAGACACGAATAAATTTGCAAAAAAAAACTCAGATAAATTTGTAAAAAACACAAAAAGATTTGTTCAAAAACTCAATTAAATTTTCCAAAATGGATATAAATTTGTTAGAAACTTAGTTATATTTGCCAAAAACTTAGATAAATTTACCAAAAACTCAAATAGATTTTCGAAAAAACTCTGATAAATTTGACAAAAAGTCAGATAAATTTGATAAAAACTTAGATAAATTTGACAAAAACTACGATAAATTTGACAAAAACTCGGACAAATTCTCTTCCTCGTCGATTTCGGCTTGACCGGAACCAACCTGGAACCAACCTCTTATACCCTGATGTAGCCTGGAACTAGGTCAACCTGACCCGACCCAAACTTGGCCTAAAACCTAACCCTAACAGGGTCCTTTCCTCTCTCCGGTTCTAGTTCTGTAACAGGGGAGATGAGACCCCTTTGTCTTTTCCTTCTCCAATCGAGCAAGGCTAGCGACAGGAGGCATCGCGGTAGCACGGGGCTCTGTCAACAGCAAATCCAGTAGTCTTCCTTCTCTTTTCCTTTTTTGTTCTTCAACAGGAACGCAGAAGACTAGAAGCGGTCTTCTTCTTCCTTGACAAAGATGGGGCGGCGGCGACGGGTGTCTCTGGGGGAGGAGAGCAACAATCCAGTGATGAAATTGATCTCTCCACTCCTTTTCTGTTACGCAACAGAGGACGGAATCCAAAGGACTCTTCTTCCTCTCAAACGATAGCGGTGCATTGTCTTCCTTAGGTCCGGCAACGAAGGAATGGAGGTCCATCCTTCTCTGATGATTACTAAGGTCTGAAGATGTTGCTCGGTAGATTCGGCGACAGAACAACATAAGCGACAGTGGCAAAAGACCCCTACAAGTTTCCTCTCCTTCTCCGGCGAGGTTCTGCGTCAGAACCCATGCCTTTCTTCTTCGGATCAGTCAAAACCCTGAGCCTTGGATCTTTGAAGAAGAAGAGGGTGAATAGAATATTTGAAATTTTAAATTTCAAAATTTTAAGTCTAAACAATTGAAAGGGCAAATCAGTCATGAGAATATCTGTTGTGGCGTATTTAGGGACTTCTCATCGAAATATGTCCAGCTGTATGGACTAGAGTTATTAGAGGAAAATTTGTTGGACTGGAGGCCTTACAAGACTATTTTGAGGGACCTTTCGTTAATTTGCTCTAATAAGGGGATAAAAACAAAACTTTCTTCTTCGGATCAGTCATGCCTTTCTTCTTCGGATCAGTCAAAACCCTGAGCCTTGGATCTTTGAAGAAGAAGAGGGTGAATAGAATATTTGAAATTTTAAATTTCAAAATTTTAAGTCTAAACAATTGAAAGGGCAAATCAGTCATGAGAATGTTTGTTGTGGCGTATTTAGGGACTTCTCATCGAAATATGTCCAGCTGTATGGACTAGAGTTATTAGAGGAAAATTTGTTGGACTGGAGGCCTTACAAGACTATTTTGAGGGACCTTTCGTTAATTTGCTCTAATAAGGGGATAAAAACAAAACTTTCTCTATAACATTAAATAATGCAAGTTCAAATCTTAGTGCTCGGAACCTCCTCTCAGCCTTCTCGATCTCGCTCTGAAAACGTGGATCGGAGCTTTCGGAGTGGATCCGTCTTCAGAGCGCGGTTCGACCAAATATAGAGCGAACCGTACATAATTTTGATTTTTTGTGCATTTTCTTTTTCTGTAAATATTTATATTTTGAATGAAGAAAATTCTTTTGACTTATTAGTTATTGTCTATTTTATGTGATCAAATTGCAAAGTTAAGTTTTTTTCCTCTATTTTTGATACTTGAATATTGGAAAAGATATATTTGTGTTCATTAGTTAATTATTTATAAATCCACAAGCATTATGTTGTATAAGCGGTCTGGAGGTGGTCCGAATATATAATTATTTTAAACCTTAGCGTTTCGCCGTCCCCGCCCCACTCTACGTTGTGGCACTTATGTGGAAATAACAATGTTGTAAAAATAAATGGAGAGCTTCTAAATACACAACGATTTGAACCTTTCACACACATATTTTTTTTTAAATTTTTTTAATTCATTTATATCCCTATATGAAAAGACAAAAAAGGACAATCACATTTCGCATGATACAACTCATATCTCTCTGCACATTGTCCCATTTCACTGCCACCATCTTGTTTCTCTCATTCCACCGTCTCATTCATCCATTCACTCTCATTCCCTTCTTCCTCCAATCTCATTCTTCCCTTCACATCACTATCTCTCCATTTATCACATTCTACTCACCCATCATATCCCACCATTGTTAGACATTACTTCTTAGTGAAACCTCACTCTCAATATCATTTTTTTGTTTAATAGATGAGCAAACTAACAATCACAATGCAGTTCCTGAACATAATAGCAGTGAGAAGGTGAGTTTTTGTGTGTTTTTTTTATTTCCAGCATTTTTCGAAGCTTGTAAAGTGTTTTTTATTTTATGTTGTTGCAAAATGTTCAGACTTTCAGTGCTAAACAAACTGCCAACGTTCAGCCTCTTATAGTTGAACATATCAATTTTTCTCAGCCGTATCTGGCTGAACAAAAAAATTTTATTCAGCCGAATAGGGCTAAACGAAACGATTCTGTTCGGCCATATATGACTGAACATAAAATTTTTGTTCAAAAAGATACTACTGAGCAGTGGCAGTTTATTCTCAATTTCTATAAAATATGTTCCTCCCTCTCTAATCAATCAATGCTTTTATGTAGGATGTTGTGTCTACATAGTGTAGTCAAGTTCGCTCTGAATGCGTAGTGGACTATAGTCATGAATTTAACAATGAATAGGTAAGAAATATAGTTGAATTATATTTAAAATGAACGTTATGGGTTATTATCATCTTATTTAATTCTATTATGCGCAGATATTCAACAGTCTAGAAGCATTAATCACGTGGCGGTCCCAGGTCATTACTAACAAATTCAACAGTCATGAAGCATTATTCAACAGTCGGGAAGCATAACTAACAAATTCTTTTTTTTTTTTTTTAGGTATTCTTGGTCCTAGGTCATCCTACTCCGCTGATTGCAAAAAAGTGGCGGCAGTTTCATCATACATGTGCCCAAGGATGGGAAACCACGTACCATTACCAGAAGCAACGTTTCAAAAAAATTGTCACTTTTGGCCACATGTGAGACGATAGAGTTGAAATGAGGCGATCACCTTATTAGCTCATAAACTGATGTAGCCACTTGTAGGGCAATCTTATTTTTGTTGTTAATGATGTAGCCACCTTATGGTGATGGCATGTTGTATTAAACTCATCTTTTTTTTAATGACAATCTTACTTTTCTGGATATTGATGTTCATAACTGTTATGGTGATCTTCATTTTGATATACTAGCATCAAAATATACAACATCCATGAAAATTTCAATAGGATTAAAACAATATTAAATTGATTGGTATTCATCATCTAGTTGCTTACAAGATAGAATCCACCCATCAAAGTAGATCCACCCTACAAAATACATCCATCTTTCAAAATACTTCAACCCTTCAATTTCTATTACTACCCCTATTGGTTTTGAGTGTGTAAGTAACCGATGTCAAACGGGAGCTCCGAAAGGTACGTTGGACTTCTTCAATAGAAGTTTCCCGCAACAATCTGCGAATCTAATCAATAGAAGTGTAGATCATGTTTGGGTCCTAAATGCACTCTTCATAACCCTTCTGAATGATTGAATCCGCGATAGTTAGAGCATTCTTATTCCGCTGCATTTAGACATGTCAAAAGAAAATAAATTAAGAATAATTCATTTTGATGAAACAAGTGTACATTCATAAATGATTGAGATGAGGGATTAACCATACTAGTTGATAGACTCTGAATCATGATCCATCACCCATATAGCGTCAACCATTAAGAACAATAAAATAAACATTTAATACAAAAAAAAAAAAATCCACTTTGTAACAGATCCACTCTGTTCGTCCCTGGGAGGCTGAATAGACTGGATTTGTTTAGTCTCTTAGTGTTGAACAGAGTGGATTTGTTCAGCCCCAAGAGGCTGAATGTACTAGATTTGTTCAGTATCTTAGGGCTGAACAAAGTGGTTCCGTTCAGCCTCGGAGGCTGAATGGAGTTGTTCCGTTCAACCCCGAGAAGCTGAACGGAGTTGTTCCGTTGGAATTCCTTGAAGCCTTTTTGAGCAGGAGACAAATGCCTTAGAAAATGACCTCACATAGTTTGAAATGAATTAACATGATTGAAAGATTTGGTTTGATGGAGCTACTTTTCCTCTTTACTTCTAATCTTAACATTCCTTTCAACGACTGTGAAGACATATATAAAAATGCTTAGTAATAGTCGATCCCACGAAATCGCTATTTTAGAAACTCAAATAACCAGATATCCTATCAAAGAACCAGATGTCAAGACAGATATAAGAATGTTGAGCAAGAAGCATGCCACGAAATCACAAATGCCTTATACAGCTCAAGGAACCATCCCTCGAAATCACTATTTTAGAAACTCCCAAGACAGATATAGAGGAAGAAGAAGAAATGGAGGAGAAGGGATATTATCGATTGGGAGGAGGAGGAAGGAGGAGGGCTCCAAACGTCCGTCGACAATGGAAGGAGAGGCTCCAAACGTCTGTCGACAATGGCAGAGAGGCTCCAAACGCTGTAAGTGTAGAGAGAAAGGAGAGAGAGGATTTTAGATATGTTTTTTGTGTGTAGAAAGGAAAGTCATAATTTTAAATTTTTAATGCCGTGTGTGGATAGAACCTGTGTGTGTGAAAGGTTCAAGTTACTGTGTCTTTAGAAGCTATCAAATAAATGAGCTCGTTCTAGGCTGCCGAGGATAGCCAAATGACTAAACTACCCTTGTAATCAAAATCATATAAAATCAGCAAGCCCGGAAAGTATAAGGAGGAATAGGAATACGAATGGCGCCTGTGAAGGCCACTGGCGCCGCGGCTGCAATATTTTCCATGGCTATAATATCTTACATCCTCTGCAACTCTCGCTTCAAGTTCCCATGGCGAACTTCAATCTCCAAAAGCAGAGCCAGGAAAGGCCTCGTCGACGCCATTGGCAACACCCCTTTGATCAGAATCAACAGCCTCTCAGAAGCCACTGGCTGTGAAGTGGGTCCTTTTAACTTTGATGGGTCTTTCAATCTCTTCTCAAATTTTACTGGATTTTTCCACCCAGAAAGAAGAAAAGGATTGATTTTGTGATTTTAACAGCTCTATCTATTTTTTGCTTTTACATTGTTCCAGATTCTTGCAAAGGCCGAGTTCTTGAACCCCGGAGGGAGTGTGAAAGATAGAGTGGCAGTGAAAATCATCGAAGAGGTAAACTAGTATTTTCATACTTTGGGGGGATTTCGTTAACGTTGCATAAGAAATTTGATGTATGGGTTATTCTTCTTGTGGTCTTGTGGGTGGTGTGAATAGATAAATGGTGTTTTTTGTGACTTTGCGTTCTTCGTTAGGGCGCTTTCTTTGTTGGATATGCAGATAGAATGATGTAATATAGTCCTTGATATTATACTAGAATGATGATGGAATTTGTATAATGGGAGAATCATTAAGTTTTAGGGGAACTCATTTTAGCGAGCTCGGTTCTGATTGTTTCATAGCTCTGGTCTTTAGCAAAGCTGATTAAGTTGATAAATGTCTCTGATGAAAAAGAAATTTTGAAATGGTTATGCTTGGATTGAGTGTAAACAGGTTTTGAATTTTGAATGCCAAGTGATGAAGGTCTCTGCTGAATGCCAAGTGATGAAGGTCTCTGCTTTATTTACATACATTAGGAGTAAGTGGGTGATTAGAAGTTCTTATGTACAGAATGATTAGAAGTAGTAGAATTCTATGCTTTACCCATAAAAAACTAGAAAGCTCTAGGTGCAGCTTATCTTAATCAGTTCTCTTCATAATAATCCTCATCCAATCACAGATCATAGTTGTAGAAACAAAACTCTGTTTCTCAGTTACTGCTTGCAGGAAATGTTTTTGGAAACACAGCAACAGAAAAACAATTTCTTTGCTGTCTACCGACTTCTAAATTGGATCCAACTTACAGGTTTAGACCTAATTGAATTCTGATTTTGATCTGGGAGGTGGGCACTTTTAGGGGATCATTACTACGGCTTCAAACTATATAGATTCTCATGATTAAAAACTACCAAAAAAATTGTGCTGAAACAATTCTCCTAAAATTAATTATTTCTGGAACTTTGGATTCATAACTCAAAAGGCTCCAGATAGTTGTGTAAAATCACCATGATACTATAAAAAAACACCCTTGGAATTGAAAACCCTATGTGTTAGAAAATATCGTGTGATCAGTAGATCTCAGATTTATCTAGAATTGCAGAATCAATGATATAGATTTAAATGATAATAATCATATAACATAAAATAAGGCATACCTGTCGCCACGATAAAATGTGCAATGGGCAGTCTTTATCTTTTTTCAGGCACTTGGATGGCCAGATGACCCACGAGAGCTTCACCTCTATTCCTCCTTTACACACCAGTGATGGAAACCTTTGTGTTTCATATGAGGCTGGAGGAGGGACCATGAGTAGCCTTTTACAGGTATCGAATGGATATCCTAACCATCAAGGATATCCCCCTATACTTTCTCAAATCGTTTTGAAATTTGTTTGCAATGACCCGGGCTCGCTGTCCACATGATATTGTCGGCTTTGGCTCATAGGATTTCAACCCAATCTTGCCGCATGATTTTAAAAGGCCTCATGTGGAGTTAAGGTCAGGTCACACACATATATACTTATGATCATGACTAGCGTGTTTTCGATGTGGGACTTACACACCACTGCATACCCAATACTCCCTTTCTCTCTAGGTGGATGCTCGTCGGACCCAACGCCCTTCTAAAGGGGGGCCACAGATGTGACTGAAATTTACACAATTCTCAAATAACCAAAAGTTGAAGGATAGGGTATTCGTTAAAACAAACCAAGGACAAGTTGTTTTTTCAAAACAAGGAGTTGTTGGGAACGCTTATGAATATTTCCAACATTCTCCCACTTGGTCCAAATGACACCAGTATACATACATACATATGTATATATTTTCTAATCAAAATACTTAGTTTAGAAGGGAATCATAGAGCTGTCGTTATGGATAGTGCGCTCGATCCCACACTCCACCCAAGGATCGATCCCTGGGCTTGTTTGGTAAAAATACTTGTATGATGAAGTGTAGATTGAAGAGAGAATAAAATATTAGGGTTCTAATTATAGTATAATGAAATTTTGTTTTTAGTGGCTTGATAAGGAATCTTTTTGACTTTTGGGGTAAAAAGTTGATGGATTTTGTCTTTTAGTGGCATGAGAATGTTACTTTTTGACTTTTTTATAAAAATAAAGGAGGGAATTTTGAAATTTTGTACTTTTGATATGATCCCTAGTCTTTTCTTGTTTGGTGAGGGGAGGCTTTACTCCACTCCACCTTACTAGTGAAGTGGCCAAACAAGCCCTGGGTGGGCTGGTTTACTTTAGCTCTATGGGCCACTAGGCTAACTAGCAAAAAAAAAAAAAAAAAAAAAAAAAAAAAAAAAAAAAAAAAAAAAAAAAAAACCAGAAACTTAGTTTAGAAAGACACATCCTTGGTTCAACATTTTTTTTTTTTTTTTGAAAAAACTTAATGAGTGCACTCTAATTTTTCAAAGCAAACTCATATTTCCATTTTGGTAGACAATATCATTTTTCAAAGACCTTTATGTGCATGTTCCTGTGCGGATGGAGATATATTGGAGATTTTAGGTCTAGCAGTGATTCAATTGATTTTAAATCCCACTTACAAATTAAATGTGCACAATTAACTAGGAAAGCAAAACAAGAAATGATATTATTATCAATTTTTATACAAACTTTAAACATTAAAAGAAAGAACTAACTAGGCCCATATGGTTTACATGATCTTTATGCGTACTTGGCGCTAATGCCTTGGTCAGTGGATCTGCTATCATTAATCTTTTATTGATGTTTTCCATGGACACATAATGTTTCTTTACCTTTCCCTTACAAGGAGATATTTGATCTTTATGTGTTTGGAACCACGTCAGTGGATCTGCTATCATTAATCTTTTATTGATGTTTTCCATGGACACATAATGTTTCTTTACCTTTCCCTTACAAAGAGATATTTGATCTCTATGTGTTTGGAACCACATGAGCTTTTATTGTTATTGGAGAAGCGAATTGCAAATGTATTGCCACAATAGATCTTTAGTGGTCTTAAAATGCTGTCGGCGACTTGAAGTCCCTAAATGAAACTCCGTAGCCATAATGCTTATGACATGGTGTCATAGCATGCCACAAACTCTGCTTTCATGGTGGAGCTTGCAACAAGTGATTGTTTTGTGGTCCTCCATGAGATTGCCCCCGCCAGCAAAAAGATATAATTAGAAGTAGATTTTTTGCTGGCAAGGCATCCGACAAAATCAGAGTCTGAATAACTGATCACCTCTAGTAGGTCGGTCTGTTTGTATGTGAGCATAAGATCCTTTGTACCCTGGAAATACCTCATAACTTCCATGGCAACCTTCCTATGAGTCATTCCTTGATTGCTTTGATATTTGTCAAGCATTCCAACAACAAAAACGGTATCTGAATGGATTCAAGTTTGTGCATAAACAAGACTTCCTACAATTATAACATAATTAATATACTTCATCTGATTGCGCTCAAGTTCATTTTGCGGACACTACAATTTGCTGAATTTATCACCTTTATTGATGGGGACTTCCATCGGTTTACAATCAAGCATCTAGAATCTTTTTAGGACCTTATCGATGTAGACCCTTTGAGACAACCCCAAAATCCAATTCTGTGTATCTCAATGCTAATAACAAAAGTGGTGTCACCGCATGTCATTCATTTCAAAGTGCTGAGTCAAGAACATTTTAGTCTTTTGTAAGAGACTAGTACTTGCTAATATGATGTCATCCACATAAACCACCAAGAAAATGATGCTACTCCGTCTTCAACTAATACACTGGTTAATGATGCTTTGTGTAAACCCAAAAGAGGTTATCATCACTTCATCAAATTCCCGAAACCACTGGTGAGAAGCTTGCTTTAAGCCATAGATGGACCTCTTCAATTTGCACACCATATTATTATTATCTGCACTTACGAATCCTTTAGGCAGAGCCACATAGACTTCTTTCAAATCACCATTAAGAATTACATCCATCTGGTGAAAATAGTGTAGAATAGCTATAGGTTGTGGGATAGAAATCCATGCCTTACAAGAGTTTTTTTTTTTTTTTTTTTAACAAAAAAAAATCTTTTTACAAACCGACCCGACCTGGCCAGTACCAGCCACGAGGCGGGTCGGGTATGGAGCAGATAAAGTGCCATTTGGATCAGGCTTTGGTTTAGTTCGATGTGAACCTGACCCGACCCATGCCATCCCTAGTTCAAGATAATGTAATCCTATGGCCATAAAAAAATAATGAAACAAAAAAATTACAAAACTAAACATACTGACTTTTGTTCTAGACAGAACAACAATAGAGTGTCAAAATAATAGAAGGAAATTGGTCACAAAATAACAAAAAGAATTTCTGGGTGGCCATGTGGCCTATGGAGCCATCACTATAAGTTATGCTATTAATTCCTTATCTAAACCATGAATTCTGAAGCAAGAATAGATATGAAGAAAAGCAACCTATTTGAGGATTTGGCCTCAGATAGAATGGAGTGGCGAACCATAATTCACGTAGCTGATTCCAACATAGTTGGGACAAGGTTGATGTTGGACAAATCCATGATCCATGGGTTCGCTAGTCCTGTTGGGCTCAGTCCAGTCCATAGGCTCATCAATTTAATTTTTTTATTTTAATTACTTGGTGTTTTGTTGAGTTATGCAAGTAGGGTCCATTAGTTTTATATTATTGTTTTAATCTCAACCCTTTAGATTTTTTAATGGTTGAGATCAAAGTCTAGGTTTAGGTTTTCCCTATTTAAAGCATTGTAAAGCCTATTGGCTTTAATTAGATTATGATTAATGAAAAAAGAATTGAGTGATTTTGCTCTCTTGCCCCTCTCCCCCGCCCCCCGCCCCCCGCATGAAAGGGTATGGCGTGAGGACATCGGGCGTGAAGCACTCAGGTTTGAGGCCTGATCTATCTCCCCTATCTCTCCATCTTCATTCCTACCCTCCCCACATCGCCCATTGTTCTACATCAATCGGAATTAGAGCTGGATTCGAAAATTGGCACATGTAATCGATTCTTCATCTTTCTCAATCTCATCATTACCCTAGCCTCTCTCCTCACTATACCCCAATAGACGAGTGCCACCATCAATTCCAATACCTTGTCAATATAATCAGTCCACCCAAATCATCATTTGAACCGCATCAACATCAAACCCCTTGGCCGAACTACCCAAATCACCACTCCTTATTGACTGAACTTCACATAGCCAGCATCCAGCTAACCAAACCACCATCTAGCATCAAATCCTAATCCATTCTGCCGCCCATCCCTAGCCTAATATGGCTCAATCAAACCTTCCTCAGGCCCGAACCCAATTAGCTGAACCCGGTCTCTCCATCAAACTAAAATCCTAATTTCAAAACCCCTCAAATTTTGAAACCGTAATCAAGCCCTAACGTCCAAATACACAAAACCCCCAAATAACCCAATGCCCTAAACCATTTCCCCAATCCCAAACCCAGACCCACTGTTCCGAAACCACAACCCTTCAATTTCCCAAATTCCCCTCGACCCTAAACACCAAACCCCAAGTCTCGAAACCCCACCCCATCCCATCGACCTCTCAAAACCCTATTCAGGCACAGAGAAAATAAAAAAAAAAGGGTATGCCTTTGTTTGACCTCAACCAAACCGACTGAAAAAAAAAGAGAGAGGAAGAAAAAGGAGGACAATGCATATGTAGCACTGCACAGTCAAACGCATCAGCGACACCATCAGACTGGGAGTCGAACAAACTGTAGCAGCACCAATGACGTCTCTCCATTGCCAAGCTCCTATCTTCCCCTCTGTATATCCATACTTGTTCTGCTAGCAGGGATTTTATCGTCGACATCAGTACCCTCAAAGCAACATCGTCGTCACCGTCGCTGCAGCATTGCTAATCTCCATCATCTTCTCTCTCCCTAGTGAGTAGCACTGTCTATCCTGCAATCAGAACAGCCGCAACGTCATCATCACTTTCCCTCTTTCAAACCAAAGCAGCACGAGAATGAGAAGCTCGTCCTTCCTCTTTGTTTTCGGCTGGATCTTACACTCTTCCCTCACCAGAAACAAAGTCATCCTTGGCTCTGATACCTTCTGCCACACCATGGGGCCTGACCCTCCAAAAGACGCCTTGTGGAGGAGGTAACCCGTGGGTACATATAAGCCCTGGCTATGGACTTGGATGTTTCCGATGTGGGACTCGTGCAGTCCCTTATATCTTGGGTGTTCTTTGGCAGGTGATGAGCACACCGGATTTCAACAGGATTTGCCACCTTGGCCCAAGCCGCCAGATCTTACAGTAAGCCAGGGTCTTCAATCCCTTTTCTTCTTTCTTCAGGCACTGAGATTGAAGCTAGTAAAAGAGTGACTCGCGACTCACAAGTGGTCCTCTCTGTGGCACGCGCCCAGCTTACTGGGCCTAAAATCAGCTCAGGCCCAGAGCTGAATAAAAACAAGGTGAAGCAAGGTGCATAAATAAGTGTGGGCCTCAAATTCAAGCAAGTTTCAGCCATTGATCTTCAGGCATTGATTTGGTGCTGACCTCAACTGAATTCAATTTATCTGTTTATCTTTAAAAGGCAATATCCTGAACATCTGAAGTCTGATTTCAGATCTGCCTTCGCCTATGCATCTAAACAATTAGATCTACACAATAGGTCAGGCCTTTTTTTTAAGAGCATTAAATTTTACATCCCTTTGGCATCGAAAGTCAATATGAATATGTAATTGCAAGTCAATTTAAAATTGCAACTCTCTGAAATCGACAATAGACTTCAAAGAATGATGTATGCAATTGAATATGGAGATTGGTACCATTCAAAAAAAAAAAAATGAAAAAATGAAAAAATGAAAAAATGAAAATGGAGATTGGTATTATGAGAATAAGGTTTATTTTGAACAATTCCTTGATTTAAGACAAGGAGACTTAACAATTGATGAATATTCCAACGAATTCAAAAAACTGCTATGCATATGTGAACTGAAGGAGAGCAATAAACATGATTCAAATCGCTTTATCAGAGGGTTGATACTGAACATAGTTACTCGTCAACGAAAGTATAAGTCTCAAGTAGAAAAGTCTTAGAAAACATCAAGAGCCCGTGTTGTGGAAACCGTGGCTGAGAATGTCAAGCCTGACATTAAGATGCAAGAATCAGGACCGGAAAATTCCATATCAACCTCTGAAAAGGTAGCATGTCCAAATCCAAAAGAAGGTCATACTTTGGATGAAGTAAAGAAAATAGGTCTTGAAATTTCCTCAATGAACAATAGTGATCACAAGATTGAAATCAAGAAGATTGAGTCAAGCCTCCAAGCCATGCAAAGGAAATGGAGGTCAACTGGTCAAGAAGAACATCGACGATTTGTATGTTGGATTTTCAATACTGAAGCACATCTACAGAACTCGAGATTGAGTTCTCTCCAAGATGGGGAGAAGCTAACGCAGGACAGACCCATGATCCATGGGTTGGCCAATCTGTTTGGGGCCAGTCTAGTCCATAGGCCCATTATTTTATTTTATTTTATTTATTTGGAGTTTTGTTGAGTTATGCAAGTACTATCCATTAGGTTTATATTATTATTTTAACCTCAACCCTTTAGATGTTTCAACACTTGAGATCAAAGTCTAGGTTTAGGTTTTGCCTATTTAAAACATTGTAAAGCCTCTTGGCTTCAATTAGATTATGATTAATGTAAAAAGAATTGAGTGATTTTGCTCTCTCTCTCTCTCTCTCTCAGGTGTGAGGCCTGATCTATCTCCCCTATATCTCCATCTTCATTCCTAGTACCTACCCGGCATTGTACACCATTCTGCATCAATGGTTTTGATGATGATATTGATGGTGTTGTATTCAATTCACTCACCACCTTTAATCTTGCATAAAATCTTTCTAGCCGGTACAAAACCTCTCCGGCCCTGAGAGAAATGTGGTCTTCTATGATACCCGGATACTTCAAATAGGCAACATATCATACTGTTTATGCATTTGATACTTCACTTTTTGTGTGAAAAATCTGTCCCCCTGATGTTGCATCCCGTATCCGGGCGTCGTTGGTGGTCTTCATTGATTTAATCCTCATGAAGTTTTTTCATAAATTATCTCAAGTTTGTTGTGGCTGCAACTTTTCCTATTCTTCCATTACTGCACTCATGATGCAATTTTCCTCAATGCCTATAATCTAGTCCCAGCATAAGACGTGCCCATGCTCATCATCTATACTAATCATCATTGTAGACTAGCTGTATGCATATCACAACTGCATGATTGGCTGCATTGCTTTCGAGGTATTTGCTTCTCATTTTCATTTATTTTACTGCCATAGTCATTGGTTGCTGGATATACCGTTTGATTGAATATGCAAGACATGGAAGAACCTATGATGTTGTACTGTGGAGACCTTTTTTTTTACCTCTATGACCATGCTTTCCATTTATAGCTTGTCAACTTGTGATTCTATGTAGGCTTTGTATTCTGGTTCTCTTGCTCGAGGTGGTGTCGTGACTGAAGGGAGTGCCGGAAGCACTGCTATTAGCCTTGCTACAGTTGCTCCAGCTTATGGGTGTAAATGTCATGTGGTTATCCCTGATGATGCTGCTATTGAGAAGGTATATGCTCAACTGTGTCTGTTGTTCCTCATGTACAGCTGTTAACAGGTCAGCTTGTATGGTTTTTTGTGCCCCTGGACTATTTCTTCCAGGTCTCTATTTTAAGCCAAGACAGAACAAGCTTGGGCTCTGCTTAGTCAGCTATGATTGAACTTGGTCATGTTTATGACCATAGAGGGCTAGCTTGAGCATAGTTTTCTTACAGGCCTCTGCCCGGCCTGCTGACAGCCTCATGACTACATTCTCCATTCCTTGGGAAGAACTCGAACTCGAACTTAGAAAACTCTATATCATTATTAATAGCCATTCATGAGCCAAAGAGGCTTTACATCATTATATAGGAAAAGAAATACCCTAGATCTAAATTGGACCATCCAAACACAATGATGGCTAGGCATAAAACGTCTAACTTAAAAGATAATTTAAAACATAAATAAATACATAAAACTCTAAATAGACTAAAGATAGATGGTTTGGGCCCAAAGGCTTGGTCGAGATAGATGGGTTGGGCCCATAGGTTGGTCGACCCATGGGGACCATGGGTCTGTATGGCATCAACTTTTCCCTCTGTTGGAGAGAACTCAACCTTGAGTTTTGTAGATGTCCTCCAGGATCGAAAATCTAACGTACAAATTGTTGAAGTTTTTCTTGATCTTCATTTTCTTTGTATGGCTTCAAAGCTTGACACAGTCTTGTCCTCTGTCAAGAAAAGAAGTAAATTGGAGGTGCTACTTCTATTGATTGTTGGAGTCAGCTTTGGTGTGTGATCTGATTGTCGGATGCATTAGTTGTCGACTTGGTACAATTGGAATACAATATTCTAACATCAACAGTTTGTTCCCGAAGATGTAATCAATGTGGGGAACCTCAGTTATTTGTTCTTCTTTTGCAATCTCCCGATTAGTAACCTGTTCTTTTGATGATGTAATCTGTTGGTCTGTGAGTGGGTTTATAGTTAGATCCATTGGTTGGTCAGTTGGCTTACCTACACTATCCAAGTTTACTTGTTCAACACTATCCAAAGAAGGCAACTCGGATCCCTTGTTTTTGAATTCTGCTGCTTTCATCTTTTGGTCAATGCCGTTAATCACTTTGTTTCTTGGGTTTTCCGAAATATGATCTCCTGCAAGAAAGCATGCTTCTTGATTCTAGGATGTCACGAAATATTTTGTATCCTGTTTTGGCTTATCAGCACTGCCATAAGGAGGAGATTTTAGTCTCTTTTTCTTCCAATTCATCTGAAGCAGAATCGTTTGGATGAGTTTTGTCTGTCACTTCATCTGAATTTATTGTGAAATCAGTTGTTTCTTGCATTTTCTCATCACTATCAGCCTTTACATTCTCTGCAATGGGTTGCACAATATTGGCTTTTATTGTTTGTGTTGACTTTCCTTCTTGCAACGTACCTTTTCAGAGGCGAATCTGTTTTATCAAGTGCTCAACATGAATTACTTCCCAATATGCGTTATGCATATCTTTGCAGTCTTTCATATTCTTCAATATGCACGGTCGGGAACCTTTGTGAAAGTGATTGAAATCATATGTCTCGCTCTCCAGTTTACATAAACCTTGCAGCCTATCAAATTCATTTGCATATTCATCCAGGGTCAATTTTCCTTGTCTCAAATTAAGATACTGCTCAAAATAGACTTCGTTTTCATAATACCATTGTCCATATTTATTTGCATATTTCATTTTTTGAAGGGTTTTTTTTTTTTTTTTTTTTTTGTACGAACATTCTTTGAAGTTTATCGCTGAATTTATTAGAGAGTTGCAATGCGAAATCTTGCAATTCCATATTGACTTGGAGGTAAGTGCTGAAAACTTAATGCTATATAAAATTAAATAGATTCGATGTGTAGATCTAGTCTCCACATACACGCAAGAGCAAAACAGATCTGAAATCTGTAATCAAATGGCTCTAATATGACAAAAATACACTGTAGCCCTTGATCAGGTCAAGCCTGCTTTGACTGTGCCTTGCTGATGTCAGCCCTTGTGCAGCTGAGCTGCAGTTTTGAATGACTGGGCTTGATCATTTCAGAGCCATTCATGAGCCAAAGAGGATTTACATCATTACATAAGAAAATAAATACCCTAGGACAAATCTGGACCATCCAAATACATTGATGGCCAGGATTAAAACATCTACTTAAAAGACCACTTAAAATATAAATAAATAAATAAGATTCTAAATAAACTAAAGAAAGATGGGCTGGGCCCAAAGGCTTGGTTGAGATAGATGGGTTGGGCCCACAGGCTGGTTGACTCATGTGGACCATGGGTCTGTCATGCATCTGCCCCATGACACCCCTACTATTGTTTTCCCTTTCTTGCCTTGCGCGTTGGGACTTCTAATCTTTTCCTCTTTCTGATGCCACTGCAAAGGCTTTGTTGCTTTATCTTCTTTTCATTCCTCCCGTCTGCACTATTGAACCATCTCTTTTTGTCACTTGCCTCTTACCAGTGGCTTCTTTTTCTAGTCGCAAATACTTGAAGCTCTTGGAGCCACTGTGGAGAGAGTCAGACCCGTGTCAATCACACATAGGGATCACTTTGTCAATATTGCAAGGAGACGAGCATATGAAGCTGCTGAATTGGCAAAAGGACGTGGAGAAGCTGGTAGAGCAGAGACCAATGGCTTCGTTCATGTCAACGAGGATGTACAAGTAAAAGGAGACCATCTTCACATTTATGCTGATGATTGCAAAGGTGGTTATTTTGCGGATCAATTTGAAAACTTAGCAAACTTCCGTGCACACTATGAAGGCACTGGACCTGAAATCTGGGAACAAACTGGCGGTGATTTGCATGCTTTTGTGGCGGCTGCTGGTACAGGTGGTACCATAGCTGGTGTGTCTCGGTTTCTTCAGGTTTGTTTCTCTTCTTTTGCCCTTAATTTTATTCCAACTATTTGGCTAAAATTGCTACTATTTTTGTTGGATGCTTATGTGAATTGGTAATAAATGAAGAGGAATTTTAGGGTCTCAAAGAATCAGCATTCCAGTATCTTGATGTGTCCATTCTATTTCATTGGGCTCCACTGAGTCTGCTGTAGAAGTCTTTAGCAATCAAATGAACCAAGCCATATATATTACATTAACCTATGCTGCCGGGTTTATGGCAGTTTCTATGTTGCTGGATGCAAGTAAATGATGTGGGGTCCATCTCCCTGAATCAAAACCGTAGACAAACTCAAAGAAGGTACCTTCTAAAATGTTTTTAATGCATTAAATAAATCATGTCTTACACATCCTGCAGGAAAAGAATCCTAATATCAAGTGCTTCTTGATCGACCCTCCTGGTTCTGGTCTGTTCAATAAGGTGACTAGAGGAGTGATGTATACTCGAGAGGAAGCTGAGGGTCGGAGACTGAAGAACCCTTTTGACACCATAACTGAAGGAATAGGGATCAATAGGCTAACCAAGAACTTCATGATGGCGAAGTTGGATGGAGCTTTCAGAGGCACAGACATGGAGGCTGTTGAAATGTCTAGGTCAGCATTCACAACTGTTGCAATGATCAGATTTGGGAGAAATTTGATACAGTATTTTTCCAATAATATGCATACTCAATAATTGCGGAAAAATGGCAAAAAAACTTCTATTTTTTTTTTTTTTATTGTTCCAAAAATAAATCACTAGTTCATATATATTTTTGAGGATTTTACCAGAAAAACCCCCTTAGACTCGTTGTAGACCAAAAAGCTCCTCAAATTCTAATATAAGACAATAGAGGCCCTCCCGCCAATTCTCTCTCTCTCTCTCTCTCTCTCTCTCTCTCTCTCTCTCTCTCTCTCTCTCTCTCTCCACTTTTGCGTTGAGTGATGATATCGCTGTTCATTAAAGTGTGTTGAGTGGTGATATCCCCGCTCATTACAATGTGTTAAGCGGGATATCCCTTCTTAACTGGATGTTTAATTGTGATGAACGGGGATATCGCCGCTCATCATAGGGTTTTTTTTTTTTTTTTTGAAGAGCAATCGAATAAACCACAACTTACATTTCACTTTCACATTTGAAGAGACCTATCATTCTTTGTAACATTCATTCACCTAAAAAATACGGAATGCACCTATAAACACACCAGAATCATAAAACCTGAAGCATTCATTCAACAAAAACTTGAACCATAAACCAGAACAATCATAGAATGACCTATACACCTGAACCTATTTCTCATTCTCATTGCAATTTGCTATCGAGCTCGGTTTTTTCCAGCGGTGATCGTGTAACGCCCCACCCTTACACACATGCATGATATTGTCCGCTTTGGCCCACAGGCCTCACGGTTTTGCTTCTGATGGGCTTCAACCCATCAAAAGGCCTTATGCAAGGTAAGGGTGTAAGCTCTACATATAACCCCATTCACTTTCCTCTCTATAGTCGATGTGGGACTCCGGGGCGTCACAGATCATCTATAATCTATAATCTAATTTTAGATGGTTCTTCGGTCCTTTTCATTTCAAAGGCATTAAAAAATCTCTTCTAACATGCAACGTACAAAGATTTGAAGACATTAAAAAAAATGGAAAAAAGTATCTACAATATAAAAATGAAATCAAAACATAAATTGAAACCAATGTAAGATTTTAATGTAGGGTGGGTTTTGGTGTAGAGAGGTTCTGGGTGGTGATGAGTAGGACTATATGTAGGGATGCAAATGGATATCCGATTCTCCGATTATCCGGAGGCTCCGAGCCATAAAAAAAAGGGGTTTTGAACCTGTTTTAGGTTCTGATTCATAAACGGGTTTGGGTCTGGAACCCAATTTAGTTCCGGTTGATAAACGGGCCTGGATTTGGGTCCATACAGATTCCGACCCGTGGACCCGGCACCATACGAGTCTTTAATGTTGCAAACTATACCTTATTTTCAGTTAAAAAAAGAAAAGAAAAGAAGCTAGAACCAATTTTGGTACTAGATACTAGAGTTTCGAAATCGGATCCGGGTCCTCCTATCGTAACCGGGTTTGGAACCAATAAAATAGGTTTTGAGTCGGAATCGGAACCATTATTTAGAAAAAGTTCTGAGTCCGGATCCAGTATGGTTCCGACTCGAACCCGTCCCATATGCAATCCTAGCTATATGTGAGAATGGGGTGCTTTCGGTGACAAGCTCCCATTTGCACCCAAGTCTAAGACCGTTGAGGTCACCATATCATAAGGAAAATGTTAGGCAGGTAGGGGGTTGGTTGGTAGAGTTGGAAGGAGTTGAGGATGAAGGAGGAGGAGGAAGAAGATGAAGAAAAAACAAGTGGGGATATCCCCATCCGCTTATGTGGGTGAGTGGGGATATCGCCGCTTGGCAAAAATACAAAAGAAAAGAAAAGAAAAGAAAAATAAAAACAAAAAGGGCCCTTGGGACCACCACGGTGGATAAGTTTTGGGTTCGTTTTGGTCTACAATGACTCTTTTTGGTAAAACTCTCTATTTTTTTCCAAAAATTGGAGAAATTTTGTAACAACCTTTTCTATGCTGCCATTGCCTTCTACCCACATTAACAATTTTTCTTTTTATTTTTTTACCTGATTCTGATATCAGGTTTCTTTTGAGGAATGATGGGCTATTCGTTGGGAGTTCCTCAGCCATGAATTGTGTAGGAGCGGTTCGAGTTGCAGAGTCATTGGGGCCTGGGCACACGATTGTGACAATCCTATGCGACAATGGAATGAGGCATCTGAGTAAGTTCTACAATTCTCAATTCTTGTCTGACCATGGCTTGACACCCTCCGCAACTGGTTTGGAGTTCATGAATATTGCCTGAAGCACCCATCTTTTTATAAGTTGATTTTATAGTCATTAGAATTTATTCACTGAATGCTGTGCACATGCCTGAGTTCATCTTTCACTCAAGTATATCCTTGGTATTATTGGTCCTTGTTTTTGTATATGTAAGGCCCACATTTTGATGATCTTTACAGTTGATATTGTGTCCAAACTTTAGGTAAGATTATGTTCCTAAAATATTGGTTGGTGCAATCCTAACATCCTGTTCAGAGGCATTGAAAGTGCGGTGGTGATCCATAGTAAAGGATGCCAAAGATCCTTTTTATTTTATCTTATTTTAATTTATATTTTTTCAAATTTTTATTAATTTTGAGTATGGTGTATCCACTAGCCCCCCATATCAATGGTCTGGGCAATCAAACATTGGTCCTAATGTACTGGTCCATGATTTAAAGTATGCCAACCTTCCGGAGACTATATAGTTACTCATCTTTAAGAATATATATGTTTTTGATAACTCAAGGTATCTCCTGCCCAGCCCAGTCCAGGAGTCTTTGGCCTTGAACCCTTAAACCGATGACTAGTAAAGTCCATAGGATCTGGTTTTGATAGATGGCTAATCCACTGACACTCCCATCTAGGCCATATATTCACTTGTTTTCAGCTTGTTCCTGGGCATGGGTGGGGGTGCAACTCTTAGTGGGTTGGTCAGGTTGAGTATTGACTCAATGCAAGCCAGACATAAATTTTCTGTAAGTAAATCTAAAGACTGGACATCTATTGCTGCTGGTCCTGGACCAAAAAGATCTGAATTGACAACCCATACTCAAAAGCTCAAAAAAAAAAAAAAAAAAAAAAACCTAAAGATCCCACAAAGATCCATACTCTATTCGTTTCATGCATTGTGATCCTAAACATTAGGAAATCACTTCATACAGCTTTCTTAATTTTTGGATTCAATGAGCATGGGTCCCATATCCATATCCATTAAGTGGGCCATAGGGTTTTTTTATTTTGTTGAATAAGTTTTTGAATTTTTTTTTTTTTTTTTTTCTCCTTACTCCATGTGGACTTAAAGTTCTAGAAAAAATGATCTGAGTAATGTCAGGATTCTATCATAGGTTTTTTCTATTGATTTTCCATGATATAGAGGATTATGGAATTCAGCATTTTGCATTCTACCAGTGGAATTCTTAGTTATGGAGACTTGCTATTTGCAAGCTACATTGATTTTCTTCTCTCTTTTTATTTTAAACAAAAAATTTTAACAATTAATTCTAACTATAAAAGTACATGTGGATAGGAGGATTTGTATGTACCCCTAGGGATTAGTTCTCGGCTGTCCAGAATCGAGTGTCCATCAGGCTCAGGACCAACGCCTCCTGGGTCGGGCTGGGCGGGAGATATCCTGAGTTATCACATAAAAAATCAAAAAATAAAAAAATAAAATAAAAAGCTAACTGAAAAAAAGTACAAATGTGAAAAACATATTGTGAATATTAGCAAGCTACATTGATTTTCTTTTCTTAATGATTCGACCTAACTGCAAAAATAAATAAATAAATAAATAAATAAAAATAAAAATAAATTGCAGGCCTTTAGGTGTGCCATGAGGGCCATTACAAATATTAGCGACATTTTCTTTTCTTTTCTTAAAAGATAACAAAGAAAAGTTGTAAGATTAGACCTAACTACAAAAATTGCAGGCTCTTAGGTGGGCTATGAGACCCATCACATTGCCTACTTAGGATCCTCTAAACATAGGTCTTAGATCCGTTGGGTAGGCAATAGGGCATCTTCATTTATTGAATCAGTTTGTATATGTTGTTTAATACTTAATTTTCTTCCGAAAATAATTTGGATAAGGTCAGGATGCTACCATAGGTTTTTTCATTAATTTCCTTCATCAATTAAGGAGTGGGGATTAGATGTTAAAGGACTATTTATATTTTTCAATAATATTAAATCGAAAAATATTCAAGTGCATCCATCCCTCACCATAGGGTATCCATCCCTCCCCATAGGGTGAGGGATACTTTCCTTTTTGGGAAGTTTCAAGTACAAAAGAGAATCTTCCCAAAAAGTACAAGGTGCTTTTATACTTGAAACTTTCTAAAAAGGGGAGTGTACCCCACCATCTGGTGATGGATAGATGCACTTGAATATCCCCCAACTATTAAATCGACCACATACAAACGACCCTACGGATGATTGTCATGGGGCGATTTTGGTATAACAACTATAAAATCTGTCACAGGTCGGGGTGGGTATGGGTAGGGCTGGAAATGGGATGGTTTCGGATCGGAACTATAGTGGACCAGGACCTGTATCCGTTTTTAAATAACGGTTTCGGTTCCGGATTTGACTAAGAATTGTTTTATTGGTTCAAGACCCGATTTTGATAAGAAAGCCGAGCACTGAAATTTAGTTCCAAAATCGATTCTAATTTCTCTTCAATCTTCATTTTTTTTTTAAAATAAATGTATAATTCAACTTATAACAGTGCATTAAGTCTACTACCTCCAGCATTATATATAAAATGTCAAGAAAAAGTTGATTTTGAGGTACAAGTTGTAATTTCAAAGGCTCATATGTTAGGTCCCGAATCGGAACCTATGTGGACCCTTTTTTTTTTTATTCAACTGGAACATAAATTGGGTCCCGGACCCCGACCCGTTTATAAACCGAAATTTAAAATAGGTTTTTTTCAGATCGAAACTTCCAGGTAATCAAAGAATCAGATACCCGTTTGCAACCCTAAGTATTATAGGGCAATACAAACATCAATTGGGTCGGGCTCGGGCCTACCTAAACCTGAACCCACACCACCCTATTACCATCCCAAAGTTTTGCAAGTGCCACTACTCTCTCGAGCAAGTAAGAATACCTTAATTAAATCATGTGTCAGTTATTCGTGTGTATAACATATCGATCTTATGTCTTTCTAGAAAGACTAACAATGAGTTAGATAAAATTTATAGAAATCTTTGAGAGGGGACCAGGACAACAAAAGCAGTATCCACACCATTAACTAAAAAGAAATCTATAAACCAATCAAGGATGGGGCTACTATGGGCATAAGCGAATCCAATTGTAATAATTTGGCCCTATTAGTGAAAACTTGTGAACATTACCAATACAAAATTTTTATGCTAGAAAATTCTTAAAGCCAAATATTGCCCGAACAAATCCTCATAGGAGAGAAAAGAGAAGGAAGGAAATTCTTGGTTTTGGAGGAGTTCCATGCAAGTGTTAGATTTTATTAATGCTAAAATTAGGTTGATAATAGGTAAAAGGGGGACTGTATCTCCATTTGAAATTGTAATTAGATCCCTTACATATAGTGTTCTCCTAAATCAAAATTCACAATTCACCAGTCCCTTATCTTAAGTTGGCTGTCAACGATCTTCTCGATCGAGCCCGTAAATGGGATAAGGAAAAACTTGGAAATACTTTTAACACTGATCAGGATGTTAAGAAATGCAAAACAAGACCACTCTTATAGGACTGCAACTATGACTTGGTTGTATTCCTATAAGAGTTAGTTGCATCACGGATACGGCAAACATTGATAGAGTTTAGATTGAAACAAAGTCTTTGAAAAAAAAAAAAAGAAAAAAAAAAGAAAAGGAAAGGAAAGTGGAGAGCAGTTATGAGTGATTATGATAAAGAGATAAAAAACTTCCAGTCAAAATTATAACTAACACGCAAAATTGAATCCAAAACCTCCTAACTTAATATATTGTAATGGCCTGACAGTGACACTAGCTCCCATCGTCATCTCAGGAACCTTAATATAAATACTTTTGAATTTAAGGGAGTACTTCAGAAATATTAAATTTAGAGGATTTTAAAAAAAAAAAAAAAAAGAAATCCCTAATTCATAATCAAGGTTATTTTTTTTACAAAACACTCAACCACTTATCAACTCAATTCAATTCAATCTGCTAATTAAAAAAAAACACTTCCTGCTTTATGAACAAACCAAACCCCCCAAAAGGGTAAAATTTGGACTTGTTAGCATGATTTCCAATTCTATAGACAGTGCTGCCATCGTGACCTTGCGGCCACAAAAACACAACCCTTGAGTCAAAAACAGTTTGGGCAACAGGATTTCAGCCGGTTCTGCTCACTCTTCTTGATGTCTGAAGCATACGCTGCACTTATGTTAATAAAGTTACATTTACATTTTAGACCCTTGCCCTCGAGATGATTAGTTTTCCAGAGCTTCCTTCTCAAAATCGCAAGCCACCTGATAAATGCAAGACCTCCAAAAGAGAAAAAAAAATTAGGGACATGAAGGGGTAACAGAGTCAGGAAACAGGGATAAAGTCCAAAGTCAAAATTGTAAGAAACAATCAAATAAGTAGAGTCTGTCATTTTGCTTACCTGGTTTACCTTGATTTATGGTGCACTTCAATAATGTCTTCATCCTCCAACTCGAGGCTTTTTGGCGATGAAGAAGTATTGACTTTATCCCCATCAAAACAAAATACCAAGCTCTCAATGTCATTCTTGGTTTTCTCAGCATACATCTTGAAAAGTCTCTCAAACTTGTCATCCTATGAAGAGTAAAAGATTTCACAATTAGACACATCTTCCCTTCTCTGAAATGCAGTTCAAGTTTCAGAATATTTCAAATGAGACTCTTTATTTTGAAAAGCCGCTCAAACATGTCCAAATGAGATGAAATTGGCTTCATTGGATGGGTAATTCAATAACCTTTAATAAGCCCAAGTTTATGTGATTCTGACTGTTATTATGAATATTATGTCCCATTTGTTGATGAGTAGATGAGTACCAATGTGTGTGTGTATCTATATATATGCCCTGGTAAAATACTCACATGCATCCTACACACAAGTCCCACACCATCAACACTACAACAAGGGATTGATCCCACACCATTACAGTCAGCACTAGAGCTAAAAGGGGAAAACTCACGAATTTAATAAAATTTCTGTCACTTTCCCTTTTTGTTATATCTAGGATGGCAAGGTTAGCTAATATTGATTAATGGCCTGGATTAAATATGGCTTTTTTCTTCTACTTACAAATAGGATTGTAACTTACGTACAAGACGACTCTGATGGAACAAGGAAGAAAAAATACTCTCTGGGAGTAATTTTCTGGGTTTCATTGGAAACCTGATAGGATACAAAGACCCAAGCAAATCTTATCCACATGCAGTCTTCCTTTTTCAGATAGATCTTGTGTCTGTTTATCAGAACTCTTTATTCAGAATAAAGGAAGTGCGATGCAACTGTGAAAGCCACAAGCCTGGGAGCAGGGGAAAATTCAAATCTTGTACATATATTATTGCAAAAGGTCAAGTACAAGTCAAACCCGGGAAGCAAGTAAAGAAAGAGGGGCATAAGAGAAATCATACCCCACACCGCATCAAAGCTATTACATAATAACACCCACCCACGGAGAAGTTCTAACCACTTCGTGTTTGGCTAAAGCATCTGCCATAAAGTTGGCCAAACAAAGTACATGCTGAAAAGTAAATCTGCCTTAGAGTTGTAAAGATATTGTTCATCCTCCAATGTTGAAGTTATATGGCAAGGAGAGAGAACGTCAAGAAGCAATGTGTGGTAGCCAAATCTAGTACAGAAGCAGAATATAAAAACAATGGATCATGATGCTTTTTAGATTCTTTCGATCAAGTCACTCTTAATTGATTCAAGGGTTCATGTTAAGCTTCCTATGCTTTTGTACAGTGATAATCAAGCAGCCCTGCATAATGTTAAGAACATAGTTCTTCATGAGAGGATCAAAAGTATTTAAGGGCCCATTTCTTTACTAGAATTTCTGGAATTCATGTCCGGAGGCTGTTTGGGATTTTCAAATGCTGGAATTCTGAAATGCTATTGAATTCTGTCATATCTGAATTCCCTGTTTCTTTTATACCTGAATTCTTACCTGAGAATTTCTGAATTCCTAAATTTTCTGAATTCCTTGTTTCATAACTATAAGGATTTCTGACTAGAATTTTACTCTTGTATGCATTGTTTATTTACCAATTTAAGTTTAAAGTGCCCACCAATGTATTTATATAACTCAATACACACATGGGTCCTATTATTAATGATAAAATGCAGGACTCAATGTGGGGCCCACTTTCACCATTCAAGAAGAAAATGGACTAATCATAGGTGGGCCTTTGTATTCAATGGAAAGGGATAATGATCCAAAAACAATAAATTTTTGGTGGGCCTCAATCACAAATGGCATTAAAGAAGATCAGACCAAAATCGCCTTGCCGACACGGTCAAAATCGTTGAGAAGAACAAGATTTGCAAGCGTAAAGACGATTGCAGAAGGATCATTACTGACGGCCTTTCGTCTCTCGAATACGATGCCTCAATTTGCAGATCTCGTTGGGAGAAATCCCCTTTCTTCCCAGCTGGTACTCATTTCACTCTTCTACTTGGATTCATTCTTTTTAGTATTGTAGAGAAAGCTTTGAGTTCATGTCTTTTCGTGTTTTTTTGGATTTCAAGGAAATACAAATACGTTGATGTGATTGTAGAAGGCGAGCGTCTGTTGATAGACATCGATTTCAAATCGGAATTCGAGACTGCGCGATCAACCAAGAATTACAGAGCAATCCTGCAATCTTTGCCGTCGATCTTTGTCGGCAAGCCAGACCGCCAGAAGCAGATTTTTTTCCGTCGTTTGCGAGGCTGTGGAGCAGAGCCTGAAGAAAAAGGGACTGCATTTTCCGTCGTGGAGGAAACCAGAGTACATGAGAGCGAAATGGCTCTTTCCTTATCAACGCCTGAAACACAATCAACAACGATTGTTGATGCTGTTAGAGTTTTTGTGAGGCTTCCTAATGCTGCCGGAGTTTTTGTGAGGCTTCCCGGAATCTCAGAATTCTGAAATACTCTTGGGAGAGCTGGCATTTGGAAATGCTACCCTTTAAGCATTTGGAAATGCTGGAATTCTAAAATTCCTAGAATTTTAATAAAGGAACAATGAATTCCTAACAGGAATTTTGGAATTCCCAGACAGCCGGAATTCTTCTCAGGAATTCTTACAAAGAAACAGGCCCTGAGTATTGTTGATGAGGACATCAGAGTTCCACTACACAAGTTCTACAAGAGAAAGAAGAAGACGACCAAGGAGACACATGCAGGCTTCTTCATGGCTAGATAACCATTGTCTAGTTTTGGATCGCAACTCAAGTGGAGGTCCATCATTGGATCTTGATTTCGACACAGATCAACGGTCGGATCAAACTCGATCTGACAAGTGATGAAGATGAAGACCCTATGTGGCAACAATCAGAAAGACCCCACATTGGGATGTGCCACATGGGAGAGATCAGCAAAGAAGAGAGGCAACAAAGAGTATTGAAGATCAAGAGGGGCCCACCCAAGTGACTGTACGGTCACATGTTGTCCAAGAAGCCCATTTGCATGTATTTTATTTTCTTTGTTTATTTAGTTATTTGTACTAGTGGGAGTTCATTGTGTACCATAAGTCTTATGTTAATGTTCTAATGAAGAGCTTTTGGTGGGCAGTCTCCAGTGTTGGTGGTCCCATGTTGGGTCTTTGCCTGTTTTCTAGGTTTCTTTCATGTTCAGTATAAACCTTTCGTACTGATGTGCTTTAATGAAAGTTATCATTCAGAAAAACACAAAAAGAAAAGAATCAGAGCTTTTGGTTCTCTCCTCTGAATGGATTTGGTGTGAGGCCATCGGCGTGAGGTCATAAATACAGGTAATGTTCTACTTCTTCTCCCTTTTCCATTATTAGGTTTTGTTAGTTTTCTCCATTCCCAAGTTTTGCCATCGTCATCAACCCAAACCACAACCAAAGAATCCTAATCCACAACCATCACATCCTGGAGCCATATCTTTCACAATTACATCCCATTCACTTGCCCAAACATCAACAATCCCCGAACCCACTACCATTTAGAAACATTAAAGCAGTCAACAATTAACAAAACCCAAGCAACCCAGAAATCTTCCCAATCCCCACCACCCATCTTTGATCGACCAACCCTAAACCCAAATCCAAGTGGTTGATATTTCCTAAACCCAAAACCCATGTGGCTGAAGGTCACCATCATCAAATCCCATTCAGCCAATTGCCATAATCCACAAAACTCTTAGCCGAATCACTTGGACCTTATATCCATAGTGGCCGCATCATCTAAAACCTCTTCCCACTTGACCGAGCCACCCTAGCCCCTTTCTCACCTTAGCTGAACTCCAATATGCTACAAACCCATCAGCCGTACCCAACATATTGATACCTTACCTGCAGCATCCCCCAATCCCCATTCCCACACCAGCTGAACACTCCTCACCACCACTACACATCAATGGAAGCCCCATCCTTCCCCTTTTCACATAGGCCTAACACAAGACCCCACCTTAGCATCGGCCGAACCCTATATCTAGGTTTTGACCTATTCCAACCATTCACTTTAATCCTTTGCTTATTCTTTCACACTTTGAGTTTGGTACTTGCTTATTTGGGCCACATTGAATTGTGGGGATTTCTAAATACAAATCTGAACCTTGGTTTGCTAGTTTTGCACATCACAATTTTAATTGAAAACCCTATGAGCCTAGCCTTTTGTTAGATCCTCAAGAGGGACACTAAAATGACATTGGTTGATCCCTAATCTAGTGGAAAAGATATTCTTCTGTTGAGACTCCCAATTTAGATTTGGGAGTTCCAAATTGTGGGATTGTGGCGAGGCCTAGAGTCATTACTAGTTTCCTCAATTGATTTTCAATATCAGAGTCACAATCTGAATTTTAATTTTATTATTTTAGTTGTGATTGTTAGTCTTTTATGATCTCATAAAATTCATTTAGGTTAGCCTTGCAGTGTACTGCATCAACTGTTAAGAACATAGTTCCTCATGAGAGGATAAAAAATTCTTCATGAGAGGATTAGAAGAAGTTCAGATTATTAATCCAACATGTATGAGATCTGAAGACCAAATTAGCATATGTTTCTACCAAGCCTCTTAGCAGAAAATTTTTTCACAATGTTCTTGAGAAAGGTGGCATGGTCAATATCATACAACAACTTGAGGGGGAGTGTTGGACAAACATGCTACATGTGCGGGCCTAATTTTACTTTCTAATATTTTGTTTATGGCCAGGAGTGTTCTTGTGAGATCAAACATGTGATAGGTGATCCTAAAGCAATTCTCACACTCACCATAGCTACATCGATGGTGACTGAATGCCGGATATCCCGGTTCTACGTGAGGTTAGGCTGACCTCGCCCTTGTCCAGTAACCATTCTGAGTGGGGTATAGAGCATGAGATTCAGTACACTCTGATTTCAGGTACAAGACTTCATGGTCAGAAGTATTCTAGTGAAATTATTAATAAAATATGTTGATTGTAATCCACAAAATACAAAAAGTGATCTTTCCAGGAGTATTCTAGTGAAATTGGTTAATCATATTAATAAAAATATGTTGGATGCAATCCACAAAATCCCAAGTGTGATCTTTCTTTCTTTTTTTAATTGGTAAACATTACTTGAATCCGGAACCTTTGTGTTGCGACAATGAGCACCATCTAACCGTACAATGGGCTCTAGTATCCAACTTTTTTGTGTTATTTACTAATTGAGAAAGGCGATTATATCTTCCCCTTCTTCCCAATCAAATTATTCTTTCTTTTATTTAAATGGCAGTATTCGTAAATCTTTATTCTATGTTTCTTTTAACTCTCATTTGGTTGCTGATGCGCAGATCCTTACATGGGAGCAGTAAATGTTTTAATAATTTTTTTTTAGTTCACAGTTAAAATGCTAAAAACATTGGAGATGGGTCACTTCATTGGTTTGTAGAAGTATACTTTTTCACTAACTGCAACAATCTCAGCTACTTCCTGGTACAAGATCGTTATGCAAATTTGGAATCATAATAAAAAGGAACAAGTAAAATGCAAAGTTTAAATTTATACCTTGAAAACACAAAACTTTTTCTGTTCATCCTTGTCTTGGATTGTAATAACAATTTTCTCTCTTTCACCAGTCACCTTTGAAGGTTGATCTCCTTCAGGTTCAAGAGCTGACCTTCCTAACTTACTAATTTCTTTTCTTGCAGATTCCTCCACTGCACGCATGACATCTCCAGCTGATTGAGCAAATGATGCCAACTCTTGCTTCTTCAATCTATACATCATGAATATAATATGGTTAGAGGCACAACCATAGTTGTGAAATTCATTTCGGATGCCATTTCTGTTTGACCTCAAAATAAAAAGTTTTGGCCGATTCGGAATTGTGGTGAGACATTTCAGAGTTACGTCTCAATGAAAGTAATTATTAAAAAAAAATTTATTTCAGAGTTACGTTTCAGAAAAATATAAAAATTAGAATAAATATATGTAGAAAAATATAAGATTAATACTAAAATTTAAAAACATGATAACAATTAAATATAACAAATTAATGTCATCATTATAGCTCATAATCATAAAATTAAACAACCAGAAAGTTTATTTCTCATCATTATAGTTGAGTTTATTTCTATTTTACACCATCTGTGATGCCTCTTTCTCATGGAAACCCTATTGTTCAAGGTGTTAATGAATGAGATCTAGCCTTTGGTGTATCAACACTCTCAGTTTTCTCACCAACTTTAAGGTCAGAGACTGTGTTGTCTCATGTATTGCTATGGCAATAACATTCCAATAGTTTAATTAACGGTATTGGGTTCCCTTGGTACCCACAATTGATCAGTTGGTATCAAAGCCCGACCTTCCACTACTTGTCGAAGGGAGAGACCAAAATCATGCTGTGATTGGGGAAGTTTGGTATGAGGATTTGCAAGACTACATGGAAACCATGGACACCACATCTAGAATGAAGGATTTGCAAGACTACATGGAAACTATCGACACCAAATCTAGAATGAAGGAGGAGCAATTGAGCACAATCACCCAAGAACTTGTGGATCTAGTAGCAAGGAGAGCTCCTATGAATCCACATGAAGAAGAGGGTTCAATTGGAAGTGATGTTAATCCTTTCCATCAGGGAATCCCACAAGGTTATCGTAGGCAAAGAAGACAGGTGGACCAGGGTGAGAATCTCATCTCAAGGTTGAGATTCCAGAGTACCATGGTAACCTCTGTGGAGATGACTTCATTGAAGAGATTGAGCCATCAAGCAGGTCTTCGAGTATCGAGTGATCACAGATGATCGATTACAAGACCAAGCTTCAGCTCAGTGAGAACAAATGAAAGCTACAAGAGAAAGCCGAGGAAAGCACAAGGTGACGTCATGGGAGAACATTACGTCCCTGATGCGTAAAGGAATTTCATCAACTCACCATACATAATGATTTGAGCAAGTTGGAAGAGCAATTGGTGACATTCTTCATCAACGGTTTTAGGCTTGCCATTGTCAAATTGATGGGGCTAGGACCAATCCTCCCCATTGCAGAAGCATGCTGGCAAGCAAGCCTACTAGAGAAGCAACTAAATAAACAAAAAGACTCTGGAGTTCTATTTTAAAGCCAGTCTAGGAGCAGCGGCTGTTGCTCTAAGTTGGAGCTGATCCGGCCATCAAGTGCCAGCCGAGCACTCGCAACAACGGGACAGCAAGGCCGAGTGGCCAAAGAACTGTTCATTGTTATTAATGCAAAAAAATATGCCATATTCCTCTGAGTGTCACAAACAGCAAGCCGCCTTAACGGGCACGTAGGGAAAGAACATTGTGGCTGTATCTGAGGGCAGAGTGATTTCTAAAGAATCTAAAGATGTCGAGTATGATAACAACAATGATGAAGGGATTGTAGGAGATGAAGCAGAGACTTTAATGATCTAAAAGAGCCTAATGATAACAAAGTAAGATGACAGTTATAATTCCATAATATTTAATGAGCACTGAAATGATGAATGTGACCCACCCACATGCCACAAAATTGTGACAAGTCATGAAAATATGCTTGCTTTGGATTCAGTTACTGTCCAATCTTAGATGTATATCGAGATTGTGACGTCATTGATCACTTGATCTTTGGTGAATGTGAAGATGTTGATACTGAGAAGCATGTCGTCGAGCAAAACTTGCTGAGAAGCGACTCAAGAAACACAAAGACTCTGATGTTCCATTCTCAAGCCAGTCTAAGTGCAGTGGCAGTTGCTCCAAGTTGGAGCCGATCCCACTCTCAGATGCCAGCCAAGCACCCGAATTGAGAGCTCCAACAACAGGACAATAGGAGCGGCCGGCCAAAGAACTGTTTATTGTTATAAATGCAATGAAATATGCCATATTCCTGGGACTGTCACAAACGGAAAGCCGCCTTAACAGGGCACTCAGGGAAAGAACATTGTGGATGAATCTGATGGTAGGGTGAATTCTGAAGAAGCTGAAGATGTCGAGTATGATGACAAAAACAAGGAAGGGATCGTAGGAGACGAAGTGGAGACTTTGATGATCCAAAAGAGCCTAAGGACACCAAAGGAAGATGATAGTTCTAATTCACCGATATTTAATGAAACTGAAATGATGAATGTGACCCACCCACAAGCCACGAAACTGTGATAGGTCGTGAAGATATGCTTGCTTTGGGTAAATGTCCTATCTTAGATGTATATCAAGATAGTGGTGTCATTGATCACTCAATCTTTCATGAATGTGAAGATGTTGATGTTGAGAAGCATGCTGGCAAGCAAGACTTTCCGAGAAGTGACTCTAGAAACAAAAAGGCTGTGAAATTCCATTCTCAAGCTAGTCTAAGGGCAGCGGCAGTTGCTCTAAGCTGAAGCTGATCCGGCCATCAGATGCCAGCCAAGCAACCGGATCAAGAGCTCACAACAACGGGACAGCAGGTGGGGTAGCTAAAGAACTGTTCACTGTTATAAATGCAATGAAATATGCCATATTTCTCGGAGTGTCATAACCGGCAAGCCGCATTAGCAGGCACCCAGGGAAAGAACATCGTCGCTGGATCTGAGGGCGAGGTGAATTCTGAAGAAGTCAAAGACATTGAGTATGACGACAACAGCGATGAAGGGATCGTAGGAGATGGAATGGAGACTTTGATGATCCGAAAGAGCCTATTGACACCAAAGGCAGATGATAGTTCCATGTTCCTAATATTTAATGAGTACTAAAATGATGAATGTGGTCCACCCACATGCCACAAATTTGACAGGTGATGAAGATATGCTTGCTTTGGATCCAGTTAATGTCCAATCTTAGATGTATATCAAGACAGAGATGTCATTGATCACTCAATGTTTGAAAAATGTGAAGGTGTTGATGTTGAGATGCCAACCTTTGATGTGTACCCCGATCATGAAAGTTTCATTATGCACTTCAATTTCATCTCCTAGTACAATGATCTTGAAGCAAACTCTCAAGGTAACATAGAGCATTTTGATCTTTTATTATACATTGATGGATACATAAAGAAGCGCCAAATTGAAGATCCATTTGATGAAGTCTTTTCATACCAATGTCACAAAACATTCATCCAAGATTTGATCATGCATCATTGGGCTGATTGGATGTGAATGACACATGGATTATGCAAATATACCATCTGGTGACAACTTCAATGGCAGAGATCACTTACAAGATTTGTGGAATTGCAAATGGTTCTTCTCTATGATCAACACAGGTCACGTGGCATCCTAATTCGAGGACGAATTCTTCTCAAGAAGGGGAGAATGATGCAGAATGAAATTTTTGAGTTCTTCTCAAGAAGGGGAGAATGATGCAGAATGAAAATTTTGAGTTCTTCTCAAGAAGGGGAGAATGATGCAGAATGAATTTTTTGAGTTTGCCGAGGCTTACATGGCATGAATTGATCATCATAAGGTGGCCATGATCACCATAAGGTGGCCAACAAGGATTTAATTAAGATTCAAGTGCTGATCGAAGTTGGCACCTAAACAGTCCAGAATTTTGTTTAAAATTGAGTATCAGGGGCTGTTTTGAGGAAAACAGAAATGGCAGGGGGGATTTTGCTTAAAAAAAAAAAAAAAAGAGGATTTTCTGCACAGAAAACACTGGTAGTTGAGCACTGTTTTGGGTTCTGATTGGAGAGCTCAAATGTGCCCAAACTCAGCCAGATGGGCCCAGCACCACCTGGGTCATCATTTCAACTGGTAGGGTCCACCACCGTTGACAGAAATATCCAGAATGCTCTGGAGGTCCTGACTCCTGAGTCCTGACAGTAATAGTAGTATAGGTTTTTGACTTTTTTCTTGCCCTTTTTGCTTTCCAATTGAATTAATCAAGTATCACTATCATATAATTAGGCAATAATGGTAGGATTAAAAGGATGGGAGATTCGATTGAATATCTAGAGGATTCCATGAAGATTATAAAATGTAAGGGTTGATGACCCTCCAGCACAGTTGACATTCACCAGTAATGTTATTTCCGCTCTTTTTTTTTGTTTACTTATAACAAGTTTGGTTTTATTGTTAGTCTTTACTCTTTAGTAGGAAGGCACAGTTGGATGGGATTCTCTAGAGAATCTCTTTAGGTATTTTCCTTTATGTTTTTAAGCATTATATAATGCTTTGAAAGGGACTGGGGACAGACAGTGCACAGTCGTCAACATTACTACTTTGAAATAGCAGTTGAGTTTATTTCTATTTTACACCTTCTGTGATGCCTCTTTCTCATGGAATCCCTATTGTCCAAGGTGTTACTGGATGAAATCTAACCTTTGGTGTATCAACCCTCTTAGTTTTCTTGTAAACTTCAAGGTCAGAGACTGCAGTCTTGTGTATTGCTACGACAATAACATTCAAACAGTTTAATTGACTGTATTGGGTTCATAATTTGGAACCCTTCGATAAATTTCATAATTTGTAGGAAAATAACTACCAATAATTGTTTTGTTCTTTTTGAAAAGATGCAAACCATAATCTCCGAGGATTACAGTTTTTCCAAGGATAAGATAGGTCACTACACCTAATCATAATTTTGAAACCTGGCCAAAGAAGCTTACACCTTTATAAGGCTTTTGTCTTATAATAAATACCTCACATAAATATTAGAACGTCATTCTCATCAATTTTGTTCTCTTTTTTATTATTTTATTTAAGTTTTAACACTTTAAAATATGCTTAATGCAGATTTTTAATTTTATTTTTGAAGTTTTTTTTCTTTCATAAAAAGGAGAATGGCACATAAATATTGCTTTCTAAGAATGATACGTCATTGAATGGACAGCCTAAAAGCCCCAATCTCATTCATATCTTTTTACTTTTTTATTCAATTTTCTTAATTTAGTTTCCTAGTAAAGATCAGCTCCAAGTCATTCTAAGATCTCTACTCAAAACATTTGGCGTAGCCCCGGAACCTCAATCGTACTGTAGACCAATCTCGAGGATGAGATTGACCGAATCCAAAGGATTTCAGCCCTAGGGCACAAGACAAGCCATAACACCACTCAAGAGATATAACTCACGATAATTTTATTAGTTGAATAAGCATAAACATGACAATAAGGAGCTTCTCTATATATAGAGTAGTATTGTTCTTAAATAAGCAATAAATGAAATATTTAATCCTAATCAACATATAAATTAGAAAGGAAATCTTCCTAAACAATTAAGCAACATACTAATCTAGAAATCAACACTACTAATTCTAGATAATTAGAAAATCATGTGGACCCCATTAGGCGGGTCCATCAAGTTCTGCAGAAGGTCCTGGTCTTGGATCTTGATCGGGCTGCATCAACATTGAATTCTCAATATAAGACTTCCCCCAAAAGCCCTGAATCTCATTCTAATCTTTTTCTTTTTTGATTTAGTTTCCTAATGGAGTCTAATGCTAGATCAACACAAGAAGTAGAAAATATCTGAAAATGTAATGTGCCTACTAAATGATTTTCATGATGTCAAAAATATTTTGAAAGTGGAATTTGCAATTTACTTTTAGAAATTTACGTTCCTTCTCCAAACCAACTGAAATAGGCTCACATTTTGAAATTATTTATTTAGTACAATTATTTTTGCTGCATTGGGTAGTTCTCATTCCAATTTAGCTCAATATAGATTGGAAAAAAAAAACTATAACCTATACAGTATACACCTTTTATTATAGATAGATTTCAATTTTTAACGTCCTTTTCTTCTTAACTTATTTTAATACCAACACAAATTAAATTATGTCTAATTTTATTAAAATTCAGGGTGCCACGTCATTTCTCAATAGGGGCCCATCTGACCAAGTTTGAGGTCCAGACCTGTGAAAGGGCTCAACAGTAAAGGATTTTCATAAACGTTGCAAACCTCACGCAAATTTCTAGACGCTGACTTCGTTCCCAATTAATAAGAGGGAGATTCATGCTTTGTTTACTTTATTAATTTAAATTTTTTATTAAAATTCAGGGTTCCACGTCATTTCTCAATAGGGACCCATCTGACCAAGTTTGAGGTCCAGAAATTTGAAAGGGATAAACATTAAAGGAATTTCATAAACCTTTCTACCCTCGAGCAAATTTCTATATGCCCAAATTTTTTTTATTAAAATTTAGGGTTCCACGTCATTTCTCAATAGGGACCCATCTGACCAAGCTTGAGGTCCAGAAACTTGAAAGGAATAAACATTAAAAGATTTTCATAAACCTTGCAACCCTAGTGCAAATTTCTATATGCCAACTTCATTCCCTATTAATTAGAGGGAGATTCATGCTTAGTTTACTTTATTTGGCTATCTTATGACTATGAATTTAATATTTTAAAAAAATAATCTCTAGGGGTTAATGTTACAAATTTTAATATCTTATGACTCCTCTCTTCTTTTCTTTTTAATGGCCCCCATATCTAACCAATTTGAAAACTTTCAATTAAAATTTTCAACCAACAGGATGAGAGTCTCGGATGATATAGACTCTCATGCTAACAGTTTCATTTCAATTCCAAAGTTAATAGTTTTGTTCCAATCTCTTTATCCTTTTACTAATAAATCATATAAGGAAGTATTATGTTGACAGAGAGTAAGAGAATGTCATGAATAAAGAAGCCCAGATCCAATCTAAGAGCATCGTCACATGATGACCAAACGGCGTATGTATAGCCATCCTTATATGCTTCATTGGGCTCATTATTGTTGGTGGGCCTTTTTTTTTTTTTGAAAATGGTGACTGAAATTCATTTCTCAAAGAAACTGTACAGTATAAGAGGGGTATACTGTATACAAAAAACCACTGGAGTGGAGTGCAAACAAGACTGAAAAAAGACGAGCTAAGCCCCCCAAAAAATGGGCAACAACCCCCAAAACTAATTACAAAAAAACCACTAAGGACCAATGGTCAGAGCATTTTTCCTGACTCCTTTGGCAAGTTTATCAGCTACTTCATTGGCCGTTCGCTTTATATGGTGGAAAGAGACGTTCAAAGCACCGGAGATTTGTATCACCTCTTCAAAGACATCTAAAAGGTACCAAGGGGGACTAAACAATTTTTTATTATTTTAGTTTAGTTCGTCATACAAAAATATATTTGCACATCATGGATTCAATTTTCAGATTCATGGGTTCAATCTGAGATTATCTGAGATTACCAATAGAAATTTTTATTCCATGTGTGATTATGTATGCATCATTTTATGTACATATATCAAGAGAAAATATCATGCAATTAGAAATCTACCGGATCACCCAAACATTGTGATGCTGATGTCAATGTGACCTTGATGTCTGACCTAGAGGCGGCTGCGGTGGGATGGACAATGGAAACATTTCATCACTGTTGTCAGTTTCATTTATGAAATCCAATATTGTAGTATAGGAGGCTCCTTCGCCAGTCAATGGTCTAAAACCTAAATGGTTCCACCAAAAAAAGGTCGTAAAACTTGATGGGGTAATATGACAAATCCTCATTGTGTCTTCGCTTCAAATTCCTCGCCAATAATCTCATATTTGATGAACTTACACCAACTTCTTTAATTTTTCTAAGGTTACAAGATTCCTTGTTTTTGTATGGATACAAAAGAATATACACTAATTTCTCTCAAACCCAAATGATGTGATGTTTGGCTCAGAATTTTAATTGCAACCCTTCTCAGTTCTTTAATTAAGCACCCACCTCAGCCTTCGACTCAAAATCAATGAATATCATCATATTTTAATTCCCAATTAAACACCCAGTGAAAAAGTGCTTATATCAGCTCTTCATTTTACAGGAACCCTACCCTACAAAATTCGAGAAGGGAGATATTTGCTTTCCATTAATGAATTTCATTATGAATTCTCATTCTAGAGTTTATTTTTGCATTTTCTAAAGTTTTCATTAGTGATTTTCGTTATGGATTCTCATACTAGTATTTTTTTACATTTTTTCCATTTTTTTAAAGATTATTTTAATATGGAAGAATCCAACACAATGTATCATGATTTTCCCATTTTTAGGGTTAATAATTCATATCATGATGATCAATTGTCATCATCTAATGAGACCCATACTATGGTCAAGATATGATGACTGACCATATATGAAACAAATATCATACATTAATACTAAAAATCCCACTCATAATTCACCACCTTTTGTTTTGGGCTCAGGTGTTGAGTTCAGGCTTAGTCTTGGGCTTACCCACATGAAGTTCAGGCCGGAATTGTGCTTGGTCAATACTTGGCCCAACCCCACTTGAGTAGCACACCGAGTTACAATGTCATGGTGGCTGAAAACCTTGTAATTGTCACTAGTGTCAAAGATAAATAGGAAGGGAGATGATCTTGTTCGAGGAACGTCAAACCTCCTAAAATCTCAAGAGAGAGAAAATCTTCATAAATATGATACAGCACTACAACATGATTTCAAAAAATAAAAATAAAAAAAATAAAAAACCTCTAAAGTAACTGCTCCAGTTTCAAATAAAAAACCCCCCAACACATAAGTAAGAAGCTACCCAAATCATAACAAAGAAACTGAACTAATATACAATAAAATATGTCGAATAACTACCCTAACATGCGGAAGAAGTTGTCACACATCCCATCTAACAAGGGTTAGTCATCAAGTGCCATTTTTCTCAAAAGAAGATTCTAAATCTGCTTTGAAAAGATTTTATAGTTGAATACCAACATGGCACTCCTTTCTCTGAACTTGAGACCAGCACATGACCATAACAAATGGCAAAGGAAAAACCGAAGCAGCCTCAATGTTACCTAACCCAATTGCTCAATTTTGTAACTGCAAAACATTTTTGAAACTCTACCAATTTTTAAACTGGGGATAGTAAAAGAATTTCCTACACTCAGTGCATCAAAACAGCCTCTACAAACTTGTATTGAATTGTTTATTCATGCTTCGATTTTGGACTGTCAAATAACACAAAACACACATTCTCATAATTTTTTTGCCTAGCAACAAATTCACATACATGCATACCTCAACTCCTTTATGGTGGGATCTTCTTCAAACCCAGCTCGAGACACCGGCATTTTTGGCGGAGGCGGCAGCCAATCCTCCTCATCCTTCTCTTTCTCATCCGCAAGAACTACAATTTTGCAACTCTCCACTTCCTTTTCCACCTAACAATCATAAAAACACCTCACAAATCCATATCCAAAACCCTAAACCTAAAATACCGTAAAAAAAAAAAAACCAAAATCAAACAACGCTAAAACTTACTGTAGGGCTAGGAATCCTCTTCCGTTTCGGTGCGAAAATCGGAGGCGAATCCAAAACGTCATCATCTGCGAACAGATTGACAAATGGAAAGGGAAAAAAAAGGAACCCTAAGAAACTGAGAATGAGAAGAGCATTGAGATACCAAAAGGGGAGAAAGAGATTACCATCGAGATATACGAAATCTACTGGTTGAATGCGTCTGTAATCGAAGAGAGGTTCGAGTTCTTCGGGCGTCGATTCTTCCTGCAAATAAAGAGAAGATTCAAAATCGAAACCCTAGAGAATGCAAAAAACGAGATGATTTTGTTGAAGCGGTAGTAGAAGCAATGATCTTCACCATCTTGGAATTGCAGAGAGGGGTTTGGGTTTTGCTAGCCGTTGAATTCGAAGCTCCGGATCAAAACTGGAAGAGAGAGAATATAAATCTAATTTCGTTCTCACACACAAATATATATAGGTGTATATATATATATATATCTATATCCACTGGGCCCACCGGCCCCGTTTTTTGATAGTCTTCTCATCCAATGATCAAGCATGAGATCCAATTTCACACCTAGTGTACCTTTATTCTTCGTTGGATTGAATTTCAAACAAAAAGTTTACTATTAAGATGTGATTAAGCTCGAGGTTGATTTGAAGGATCCGCCTTGTTTACGAGGAGACCTTTCAATCTAACCTCCTTACATCAATAAATTTGCATTTAAGTGGGTATTTAAGGGCTTATTTGGATGTATGAGAAAATACAAGAAAATAATATTTTATAGAATATAATCTTTAATTTTTTAAAGAAAAAATTTATGTGCGTTTGGTAACTCAAAAAAAATTTGAAGAAAATATTCTTTTATTTTCAAAAGCTCAATAATCTCTCCTACAACCTCTCCTTGTAGAAAACTTTCTACAATATAAAAATCTTTTAAAATGATTATTACAAAGTGGTAGAGTAAAGTAAAAACTTTAGCTCATCAAATCCATTATAATGTGTATGTTTACATATATGGTAAAGTAAAGTAAAAGTAAATCTCACAGGACGGAAAATGTGTGGTAAAGTAAATGTGAGATAAAGTGCATGGTGAAGTAAAGTGTGAATGAATAGTAAAGTAGTTTCTTTACTTTACTTTACTTTACTTTATCACATTTTATCTTAGTTTTATATGGTAAAGAAAAAATGACTTGTTTACAGGTGTGGTAAAGTAAAATAAAGATTGATATCATATCATGGTAAAAGGTGAGGTAAAGTAAGCTCGGATAAAATATGTGGTAAAGCAAACTGGGAGAGAGAGAGAGTTATAAACTAGTTTTTTTTTTTTTTATTGACTTTACTTTACGATACTTTAATGTGATAAAAGAAAAGTAACTTATGGTAAAAATATGAAAGTTAAACTTTACTTTACTACATTACTTTTTTATCTAGACGTTGTAAATTACATATAAATTAAAATATTTAATAAAAAAAATATTCTTATAATGTAATTTACTTTAATCATAACACTTTCCAAACTGCTCAATTTGAAATCTGTAATATTCTTAAAAAAATCTGTAATATTTCTCAAAATGGCAAAAATATTATGTTGTTACAATATTGCATTATTGTATTCTATACTATTTTATTCTTGCAATATTTAAATCTGTAAATATTTTATTCAGTATACATCCAAACGGGCCCTAAACGGGCCCCACAGGTTGTAATGCATATAAGTTGTTTGCCTGTGAACTTGCACGAGAACATTTCCCACCTATTGAGAAAGATTGTTATCTTTTGCACTGATAGAATATCTTGAATATACTTGGTCGAAATACTGCAACATGGGTTTCAAAGGGGACGGGGGTTTTCAAATTAAATTTTGATGGTTCAGTAAATATGTCTACTAAGGATGCTAGATTTGGGGAAATTATTCAGGATTGTCAAGGAAAAATGATTGACAACTACGCATGTCAATTAGACATTGAAAACCCATTGAAAGGTATTGAGATTATAATTAATGAGTAGCTTTAAAATGTGATTATTTAAGGGGATGCTCTTTTAATCCACATGGGTTTTCAAGGAGAATCGCTTTTCTTGTGGCACCTTTTGTCGATATGGAAGAACATTCTCATCTCTCTTGGGGGTTGTTTGGTTGAGGGCATTTATGTATTTAAATGACTCATATGCGAATTGTTTACGCAACATTATGTTTGGTTGACGTCATTTACGCATCACATGTGAAATTTTCATGTGTAACAAAAGTTGGTCACTGGTTTTCTGCATTTTGCAACATAATTGCAAACATAGTTTTAGATGGACTAGCAAAATTGGGTCCACCTACTCTTAATTGTCTTTTAATTGTTTATATTTACAGCGAGGGTTTAGGGTTTTGCTAGCCGTTGAATTCTAAGTTCCGAATCAAAATCAGGAGAGGAAAAAACATCTAATTTTAACCGAACGTAGAGGGATACTTGCATTCATGTATATATATATATATATATATATTCCCAGTCCGCTCACCAAGTGCGGAGCCCAACAATAGTGAATGCCATACACATTCATCACCCAAAAACAAAGCCCGCCCAAGTTTCTTCATTTCCTCACTCTCCATATGAGGCCCAAACCAAATCCCCAAAATCGATTTTGCCCCTTGTTGTCCTTAGCTCTCCTCCTCTCCCTCCCTCTCTTATGCATCGATCATCCTAGGCGACTACGAGCTGTCTTCATCTTGAGTTTGGCGGTCTCCAGCGAAGATGTTCTCTCTCCAGCGACTGAATTCCGTGTGTGGCCTGAGGACCCCAGCCTCTATCCCAAGACCATCTTTCTCCTGTGACTGCGAAAGACGATCATCCCCCCCAAGGTTTCGTCTCTCTCTCTCTCACGATCGTCTCTCTCCAACGGCTGTCTCTTTGAGGTGTACCCTTTCTTTCTTCTTTCTTTGTTTTTTTTCCTCTCTTTTCTTTCTCTACTAGCTCTTTTTCTGTTTTTGTGGGTTGTGGCGAGGTTGTTGGATGGCTCGGATTTTGGAAAAAATATGTGTTCGTGTAGGTTTTGGAGGGAGGGGTACCCATTTCTACTGTTTTCAATTTTCTCCTTATACGCATTGCATGTAGTAGAAATGGAATGTGAGTTTCTTTTTTTTATTTTCTTTTGTGTGCAAGGTCTGGGTTTTTTTAGATTTGACAAATTCAATTTTAATTCCTTCTGTTATTGTCAAATTTTGATTATTTTTTTCTAACAAAACTGAATTATCACCTGCTTTACTTGTAAGATTTGTAAAAAAACTGAAATTAGACTTTCAGTTTTGTTAGATTTGACAACAAGTAAAAAAAATCTTGTTAGATTTGTAATCACCTACTTTACTGTGACAAATAAAACCTTGTATATGTGAATTTCCACCTTTTTGCCCCTTCATCTTCACAATTCCCCTATCTCATAAACCAGTTTGGAAACAAACAAATATATGACCTTACAGTGCCATGTGTTTCACTTCTTTTTCCCCAAATGTATTATTATTAATTTCTTGTATGAACTAAACAGTCAGAGGTGATGCATACTATATAACTCCCTCTCATAATATAAGAAGACTGGACTTGAATTTCTTAGTGAACTTTTGGCAATGGATGGTTTCAAGCTTTAGATTTTCACAACTTCTATTTATATGAACTAAGGGCCTCTACAGGAATCTGGCCTCAAGGAACCTGGATTATTTTCTTCTTTACTTGTTCGTCCTTCGATATTGTTCTATTATCCATGGTTGATTACTTCTGGTTGTACTAAAGCAGGTATTTTTGTTCTTCTATATATATATATATATATGTTTATAGGAGCAATGCATGCCTTTTGGTTTGAATTTATATGAACAATTTAGCACCATAATATATATTATCTGTGATCCAGTTTCAAGATGAATATAGTCTCCTCATCAACATGTTTGTATTATCCAACTGTAGAAGAGGATATCGATATGACACCAAAAGTGGGGATGCATTCTAATAATTTAATGGAGGCGTATGAATTTTATAATGCTTACGAAAAGCTTGTTGGGTTTAGCGTGAGAAAAGACTCGACTCATACTAAGGATGAGGAGGTACTATGAAAGCGATATTTTTGTTCAAAGGAGGGTAAAACAGATGAGAAACATTGAAAAGATAAGGAATGTGTTCGAAGGCGTCAGATGGAAACAAGAGAAAACCGTAAAGCTCAGTTGCAAGTTAAAAAAGATCAATCGTGTGGTTATATAGTGTCGAAGTTTGTTCCCAAGCATTCCCATGCCCTCACCACTCCTCATAGGAGGTTGATGTTGATATCGCATTGTGTAGTGCCGGAATAAAAAAAACAATTAATAAATATACTTGATTCTGCCAATATTCAAAGCACCCAACAAATGGTAGTGTTTGGAAAGCAGTCGAGGGACTTGAGAAGATTTGATTTACAGATAAAGATGCAGAAAATCATCGTAGAAATGAAAAGGAAAAGAAAACGAGACTAGATGGGCATATGCTATTTCAACATTTTGAAAATCGAAAAGAAATGAGTCTTGACTTTATATATAAGATGGAGACAACAAGATAACACATGTTTTGGCAAACCACACATTCCGTACGGCATACAGTATCTTCGGTGATGTTGGAGCATATGACACAACATATAAGATGAATTGTAATGGATTAATTTTTGCTGCATTTGTAGGATACAACCACCATGGTCAAACAACACTATTTGGATGCGTGTTCCTCCAAAATGAAAAGACTTAGTCATTTGTGTGGTTATTTAATAAATGACTTGAAGCAATGTTAGGTGGTCCACCAAGAGGAATTATAACAGATCAAGATTTGGTAATGAAAAAGGCCATACTGAAAGTCATGCCGAACACTACTCATTTGTATTTCTTATGGCACGTTTTGGACAAACTACCAACAAACATAGGTGGGGTTTCTATTCAAAATGAAGGTTTGATTGATAGTATAAAAAATGCGTGCATAAATCCAACTCTGTTGCTGATTTTGAATGCGAATGGAAAATGATCATAACAGAATTAAAGGTTGCGGACAATGAATGGTTGACACAAATATTCAAGACTCATGATATGTGGGTACCGGCATTTTTAAAACACAGGTTCTTTGGAGGTATGTCAACTAGTCTGAGAAGTGAAAGTATGAATGCTTCCGTGAAGCGCTATGTAAAAAAAAAAAAAAAAAACACACTTCTTGATTTTATATTGTGTTTCGAGCAAGCCGTTGAACGGTTAAGATATTTTGAAAACAAAGAGGAATATGAGTCAAGCAATGGGAGATCGAAACTGATGACATATTGTTCAATGGAAAAAGCAAATGGCAGATATCTATATGAGAAATATTTTTTATAAGTTCAAAGATGAGCTATTCACGACTATGTCAATCGTTCCAATACTTGTGAATGAAGATGATGTCGGGTGTATCTTTAGCGTGAAATATTTGACGAATGAAAATGAAATCGAAAGAGATATTTTATGGAAGAAAGAGGATAAGCTTGCATATTGTTCATGCAAAAAGTTTGAGTTCGTAGGCATCCTATGTCGTCATGTATTGTCTGTAATTAGGCAATTTTGTATTAGATATTTGCCAAAACATTACATTTTGAAGCAAAGGACAAGGAATGCTAGAGTTGGAACATTTTTTTGATAAAGATGGAGTTGAGATAGGATCTTATTGTGCCGACTCGTTTATGGCGAGACATAGTATTTGTCTTGTATTTTCAATGCACTAATTGAAGAAGTTAGCTCATTGAAAGAATGCTACGAAATCTTGGTTAGCAAGCATGTTGAATTGCAATTGAGCGTGCGATAAGTCAAATCAAACGATGCATAAGAAAGATGTATGCATGGTGGGGAATAAATAATAGTCAGCAATGTGGTAGAATATCATGATCCGCCACATGTTACTACAAAAGGATGCGCTAAGAGGCTAAAATCATCAAAGGATAAAGAAACAAAGGGACGTTTTTGTCGTGGTTGCAATAGACGTGGTGCATTACATGACAAGCGAAATTGCCCGGTGCTATTGAATACGTAAACAATAATGACTTAATTTCTATTATCCTCTATATTTCATTTTTACAAATGAATTTATAATACATTATTTCAAATTAAGGAGCGAAGATGAATACAATGATCCAAATCTTAATCTTGACAGTAGCGAGAGCTCGGAAGACTTTGATTCAAGCATTCAGTGAACTACAATGGTATTTGCCTTTTAACTATTGATTTAATCTTCATCTTGTAGATTTTCATGTACTCTTTGTTAAAATGTTTTTTCTTATGTGAAGGGCCTTGATTTAGTTTGGTTGTTTTTTCTTATTCCTTTTGCTTATCAAAGTTTAGATGTTATGTTGTCTGTATCAGGTACTTATGGCATTCACTAGTGTTGAAAAATGTATTAATTTTGTTTTAGACTGATTTTTTGTCTGTGGATGATCATAAACCTGCAGATTTTTTTGAATGCAGCAAGATTGAATATATTCAATTACACTTCGAGGGTGACTACTACATACATTTTGTTGAGTCAATTGTTTCAATCAAGTCTGTGAATTATATCTGGTGCACTGTACTTAAACTTTGTAGTGTAGTTTGGATGATGTCTTTTCTTCTAGAATGTGATGGGATTTTTGAATCAGGTGTACTGTACCCACCATAAGTGGATTAATTTTCCTACATTTTTGTCTTATGGTTATTGAATACACATTTCTCATCCAACTATGTCGACAGTCTAGTTTAAGCATATGTGTAAATATCCCTTGTAATGTAGGTAATATATGTTATGCTTCTAAGTAGGATCTAAAATATTCCGGATATTAGTCTAGGAGTGGTTAAGGTGGAAAAGTGGTTTGCTGAATGTTCTAGCATATCATGAAGTGGGATTGTAACGAAACATTAGTATAAGAGAGGTTGGGCCGTGGTGGATGGCAATGACTCCATGCATTCTTCCATTAAGGCTTTTTTCCCCAGCTGGTTGAGTTCGGATTTATCTTTGAAAGATTTATCTTTGAAAGAAGGTTGAATTCGGATTTGGCTAGCTAGTTGTAAGTGCATGAATTGGCTCTGGGCTCGGTTTGGTCGTTTGACAGGTTGAATCACAAGGATGAAATCACTCATCCATTAAACAAGGTTGAAGTTTTCAACCCAAATCAAACTTAAAAGTAAAAGGATCTACCCATATATATCTCTATAGAATTTCCAAACAAACCTAAACTACCTTAAGGCACCAAATGACAAATCGTAATTAAATATGAATTATATCAATGTCCTTTGCCTTCTAAAAGAAATGAGTGAGGCATGTTCATTGTACTTGAGCTAAACTTCAAATGTGTGACATTCAACGTCAATGGTGAGAATATGAACATTTGAGATATATCAAAGGGAGAGAGATTGTATTATGGCTACAATGGATATGAGCAGGAATCCCCAACCCTACATTTTGTTGTATTGAAATTCTTCAATTTTAAGTGTGTGCCATTCCCACCAATTGGAAAAATAAATATAGGGCAATCAATTCAAATTATTAATTAAAGAATATCTATTTTACATGTACAAATATAGAGTCACCCCTAAGACATGAAGGGCATCTTCATGTTCATACATTTAGAGGACTAGTCCAATGTTCTAAAATGTTGACTTGCATGGCAAGCCTTTTCAATTACCTAAAGCATCAGGTGTACACATTTTTAAATTGATAATTCATTGCATAAAATATCTAATATATTACAATACTATAAAAGTTTCACTCTGCCAACACGCTTATGGTCTAGTACGTTTATAAGCTCTTTACACCTCTTATTTTGTGGTTATTCTTGTTTATAACATAACACCTCTTATCTTGCACAAAAAAAATAAATAAAAAGGAGCTTTGATTCAAGGATCCAATTATTGTAAGTTTACACCATCTGGTCTTTGATGCTTCAATATTCCAAATGAGACTTCTTAAGATTTTCTTTTGTTCTTTCTTAAACAAAGTGTATCTACCTAACAAGCAAAACAAAACAAATAGCTTATGTGCCTCCCATAACTGAACAATGTCTACATCAACTAAGACAAATAGGCACGTCCATTTTGTCCACGCCACATGTACGCAACAAATAGGAGAAGAATAACAGTCAAAAGTGCAAGGCCTTTTTTGCATCTACTTCCCATAATTTGAGTCTCTATGCTTTCACTTAGACGTCGTATTTCTAGGTACAACTCTTTGATTGAGTCTTTCATTTCTTCCATTTCCACTTCAGTTTGGCATCGACTTAAATTTGGCATTGGTATGCATTCTGGAGCAACTTCATCCATCCAAATGAAAAGACTACAACCTTTTTCTCCCTACAATCAAATTCATCATGATATAATGAATATTGGAGCAAAAAACAATAAGATTAATGAATGAAATTGAAATGTTTTGAGTATTGAAGAAAAAAATAATAAATGAATTTGGAAAGATAGACGCTTACATGTAAATCTGGACATTTTCAAAAATTTTCGGTCAGGGTTGGATGTAATACGAGACGTCTTTAAAATCATATACTCGTATCCACATGGGAACTTTGGAGTCCATTCTAAGTTTTGTAATGGAAACGAAGACGACCTGCCTATGTATTCTTGACCCGAGATCTCTGACGAAGTAGATGAATTCAAGTTTAATTACAAATATATAACATTTATTTGAAAAATAGTTAATCTCTAATCACATACTTGAAGATGACATGGGAAATGAGGATGATGACTTATATTGTTTTGCCTCAGATCACCTACCCTGCAAAATCAAATTTAGGTCAAGAAAACCACAACAAAAGGAGTCTTACTTCTATACTTGTAAAGGAATGAAAAGAATAAATTGCGTGTATAATGGGTTTCTAATGGAAACTAAAAAGTTCAAAAACACAAAACTGTCCAACAATTTATGTATCAGTTATTTTTCTATAAATTCACACATGACACAACTCATGCTTTTTGCTTCATAATTTTTTTTTATAGCGGCCCGAAATGAACAACTGATATGAATCCATACCTCTATTGGAATATGTTTTGCCTTCGTTTAATCACACGTCTCCAAACTACAAATCCTAATTTTAGAAAATATATCAACACAGGTGTCATAATCTCCATCCATGCCAAGTCTCCTCTTTCTCCACTCTCCACTCTCCACTCTCCACTCTCCACTATCCTCTCTATAAACTAACAAACCCATAACTTCCTAAAAAAAGAAAACCCAGAAATAGCTGTTTCCAATGAATTCTTGGATGGATTTGGGAGATGACAGTGGTTCAGGAGCAAGAGAGGACGAATTAGATGACATGCTTGAAAACCCCCTCCAAAATCCCCAATTAGGAGATGAAGAAGACGAAGATGACGACAAGGAAGACGAAGATGAGATGATGGGAAATCCGATTAGATGATCCCATTTAGGGGATGACGGCGAAATGATGGAGAAGTTGATCTGAATATCTCATTTTGGAGAGCATAGTGATTTGATTGGAAATTACGATGAAAGGCAACAACGACAGTATCATGTGGAGGAAGATGTAGATTTGATAGGTAATTTTGATGGGAGGGTGCGATTTGACGAGGATGGGGATGCAATTGGGAATTCTGGCGGGAGGACGCTTGGTTCGTCTGAGGATAGGGAAGATCAAGAGCCTTTTTAGGACATGCAGTTTGAATCGGAAGAGGCTGCGAAGAAATTCTACAATTCGTATGCAAGGCGTGTGGGTTTCAGTATCCGGATGAGTATCCATTGTCGGTACTCAAAGGAGGGTTTTCGCAGGAAGAAAAGTGGGGGGAGTGAAAGCAAGAGTAAGCGGTCGCGGGCAATCACGAGGGAGGGCTGCAAGGCGATGATTTTGGTGAAGAAATAGAGTTCCGATGTTTGGGTGCTTTCCAAATTCTAGAAAGATCATAATCATCCCCTGGCGCCTCTGGGGAAAGTGCAGTGCCTTCGATCACATAGGGTTAGTTCTTTGAATTCTCAAGCTTCTTTAATTTCTTCATTGGAATTGTTGCTATTTTTTGGCCAAATTTTTCCATTTTTTCTTACTGTGAGTGAGATATGTACTTTGGTTATTTTTGAATATGGTCATACATCATTTGTGGGTTCAAGTGCTTGCAGTGCTTTTGGAAAAACATTTGACGAATAGATTTCCAGAGAGGTCATGGAACATACTATGACATGGTGGGCAATACCTAATGCTGCATTAGTTCTTTTCACTTCAGCACAATGGAGAGGGCCCACCTGGTGTATTACAATCACGTGGGTGGGTTGATCTTGATCGAGATTTGGATTAAGGGTGGGCCAATTTCAATGTGATCAAATTATACTTGAAGTAGATTTGAAGCCTTTAGAAGTAAATCTCTTTTTATTAATTTTTTTCAATTTAGATCTTGTAGCAGATAACGGTGTTTGAATGGATGGGATTGAACATTAGTGGGCATGCAGTGTTGATAATACGTGAGCCTTCTATTTAGAAACAAGGATGGATGTGAAAGTGGTGTTTTTAGAATGTCTTCTATCATGGGCTTGGAGAGTGGAGAAAAAACCAAAGACCCAAAAGGACCCACTGTTGAAATATCCATGACATGGTGGGCAATACCCAATGCTGCTTTAGTTCTTTTCCCTCCAGCCAAATGGAGAGGGCCCACCTAGTGTATTACAATCAAGTGGGTGGGTTGATCTTGATCGAGATTTGGATTAAGGGTGAGCCAATTTCGATGTGATCAAATTATACTTGAAGTAGATTTGAAGCCTTTAGAAGTTAATCTCTTTTTAATTTTTTTTTTCAATTAAGATCTTATGGCAGATAACGGTGTTTGAATGGATGGTATTGAACATAAGTGGGCCTGCAGTGTTGATAATAGGTGGGACTTCTGTTTAGAAACAAGGATGGATGTGAAAGCGGTGTTTTGAGAATGTCCTCTGTCATAGGCTTGGAGAGTGGAGAAAAAACCAAAGACCCAATCGGACCTACTATTGTAATGGTAATTCCTTAACACATTTGGACTTCGTTAGACTTTAGGCTCTTAAAGACTGAAAATAAATGAGCCCATTTTCACATTGTGACTTCAATATTAAAGTCCAGAAAGAGCTAGATCATGATGAGTATGGCCCACTGCATAAAGCTACTGGACTAACATGTGTGTACTTCCCGCATAACTTCCTAAAAAAAAAAAAAAACCAACTTCTCACTTCGTAACTGCTCTCCTATCTAAAATAACTAAAAAATATTTGAGAAATTTAAAAAATACCCCAAATACAAAAACAACGTTTAACAAAATACTCGGCATATTCATATTTTGGATATTTAGGATTTCTAGAGGTTAATGTAACCATTTCGAAAGTTGAATTCAGTGTCTTTTAATTTGTATAATTCATACGAATTGTATGTTGCGAATCCCATGTTATTGAAATTAAATCTACGTGCTTTATTCTTTTGTTTTATTGTTAATATGTCTTTTATTTTTATTTTTTTTCTACATGTGCCCAATCTTCATCAAACTCCATTTACACCTCACCTAAAGAATAAAACATTTGGAAAAAAAACATAAAGATCAAATTAGCAAAAAAAAAAAAAACAAGTTTACTAATTAATAAATTTATTAAAAATGATTCGTATTAGTCTGTGAATTTGGTGGTTCCATGGTCCGTGCATAGCACGGGGTTTTGCTAGTAAATATCAGTACGATTGTTGTTTCAGCACACAATCCTCATTTACACAGAAGAGTGAACAGTTTAAAGAAATGACTCGATGCGTAAATGAGCATAGATAAAAGTGTGTGTGTGTGTGTAAATGTTACATGCATAAAACTCACATATATAAATGGAAGCAAACAAATGAGCTATTAAGATAACTAGGCTGGAGTAATACTTACAAAAACTATATATAGATATTAAAGAAAGCTCATGGAGACATTTGTTTATTTTTTACAATTCTTGCATTAGTTTTTTTTTTTTATTATTTCTTTTCCATACTATGTAATTTTTTTTTTCTTGTTTAGAACATTTTGGGAGATTTGACTAAATGGATCTGTATGGAAAATAAACTTCATCATTCTGTGATTTCAACGTTGGACACCCATAATCAGATGCACAATACAAATTTTCTTCTAAAGAACATCTTGCATAAAACAATACAACATTGGGCTATCATCATCACTACTCCAAAGAACATCTTGCATCAAACAGTACAGCATTGGGTATAGAGTTTGGGTCTTACCATGATTTAAACTTAAACTCAAACCCCAACTTAAATTCAATTTAAGTATTTAAAAAAAAAAAACCAAGAGATGGATGCATTTTGAATAAGTCATTTTCCAAATGACTTGATTGGATAGGAAAAACTGCCCCAAAAAATTAGTAACAATTGATCCCCAGACTATCCAAAATCCATCACAAAAACCTCATCGCATCCACCCAAATACTCTAAACCCCAATTCCAGAAATCTGAAACTTAAACCTAAATCCTGTCAACCAAACCCCAACCCCAACCTATTGATCCCAATCCATGCCCAATCACCATAGCCTGCCTCCACCCCCCAACCCACATTCCATTTCTATTGGTTGCAGTGCATTTAAGAAGATAAAAAAAACCTACATTCCATTTCTACTCTATGTCGTGCATTTAAGGAGAAAACTAAAAATAGTAGAAATGGAACCAATAGAAATTGGTACCCCTCCCTCCAAAACATGTAGGAAGGAACACACAATTTTCCTAAAACCCAAGCCATCCAAACCATCCCCTTGAACCCATCTCAAACTCAGACTCCAATCAAAGGAGTCCCACCCAACCATTTTCCAACCTTGTCACAAAAAATAGGAAAAGAGCTAGCAGAGAAAGAAAAGTGAGGAAAAAAAAAAAAAAAAAACAAAGAAAAGAAGAAAGAAAGGGTATACCTCAAAGAGACAGCCGCTAGACAGAGCCGAAGCCTTGGGGGCATGATCATCTTTCACAGTTGTGGGAGAGATATGGTCTCGAGATAGAGGCTGGGGTCGAGTCTTTCTCTCAGGCCGCGCACGGAGTTTAGTCGCTGGAGAGAAAACGGCTTCGCCGGAAACTGCCAACTGCAAGAAGAAGACAGTTCACAATCGCCTGGGAGGATCGGTGCAGAAGGAGGGAAGGGAGAGGAGAGCTAGGGATGGCAAGGGGTGAAATCGATTTTGGGGATTTGATTTGGGCCTCAGATGGAGAGCGGGGAAATGAAAAAAATGGGCGGGCTTTGTTTTGAGGCGACGAATGTTTATGGCGTTCATTATTGTTGGGCGCCGCACGTGGTGAGCGGACCTTTTCCTCAGCTTTAGCGAAGGAGAGGAGTTCCCATATATATAGAGAGAGAGGGAGGGAGAGAGAAATTCTCAAAAACTCCCCTATCTCAAAAGGGGAATTTCTGCCCCTATCTAATAGCCAATGATTTGTTAGTATTTTAAGAGATCCACATTTGTAGGAGAGAGAATCAGATATGTGTATCACTAATGACTCGTGTCATACTTCATTGGCTAAAACAGGGGCTTTTTTTGGTAAAAAACGCACGGGGAGTTTTGTAGCGTAACTCATATATATATATATGGAGATGCTCCTATGAGAGTTACTTTTACGATACTATGAGAGTTAGGGTGGGGGCCTCACATCTATATCCAATGCTAACTACCTAAATGCAAGAACCCCTACGCCTTACTCTCATAGTACCTTGAGAGTAACTCACAAGAGCATCTCTCATATATATATAGAGAGAGAGTGGGGGTCCTCTCCTCAGCTGAAGCATAGGCTAATTTCCACTCAAGCATGTGCACCGCACGTAAGACTTAAGTGGATTGAAGGGGACGCATAAAATTCAAGTGGGCCGCCCAATTTTTCAGCCTTCCCTCTCATAGGGTTTTGAAAGAGGGGAAAACCCAAAACAGACAAACGAGGAACAGTTGGGAAAAACCAAAATCGAAGGAGTAGCTGCTCGGTCTTGCCCCTAGAAGCCGGAATCCCTACTCTCGTCGCTCATCTCATAGGTTGCGACGCCTAGAGACTTCGGGCGCCCCACCTCTCCAAGCCCTCCTCTCCCGCTGCCTCGTCCCTCAGTCGATCTCGCCCCTGGAAGCTGGAATCCTCCCTCTCGTTGCTCTATCGTCGGATCCTCCCCACCTCTCTCCCGTATGCGACGTCCGGAAGGTGTTCCCCCCCTATCCCTTCTGCGACGTCCGGCGATCACAGCCTCTCTCTCTCTTGAACCCCATCCGTTCCCGAAGGAAAAGGTGGTTTCAGACGCTGTTGAGGGAACGTCTGCAACAGGCTGCCCAGGGTGAATCTGGTGCAGACAAAATCGAAAGGAAAGTGAGAAAACCCAGTTTTGGGTTTGTTACAGTCAGTTTGAAACTAATAAGACTTATTAAGGGCTATTGATCAATGGGTTATGAAGATCTAATATTGGGGATGATATTTTGCTTACATGCGAGTCTCATTGGCACCTTTCCATCCTCCACCTCAATGGGATCTAAACTATGCAAGTCCCATGTAAGATATGTATCATATTAGATGTTCTGTAGCATTTTTATGATGCCTATCATATATTGGTTAATTGCATATCGTTAAGTTTCTAACACTTTTATATCATATCATGGATGTTTTGTATCATTTTGAAATTCCTATATGATGCATATCATACACTGATTAATTGCATATCTTATTCTGATGATGGATGTTCTATTCTCAGGTATCAAACAAATGATCAAATTTCCATCTCAAAACTTTCAACTATAAATATTGGGGCCTCCATAAATAAAACCAAAATTAAAAACTCATCAGAAAATAAGAACAAACCAAACATCAAGAAGTGGCAGACCTCAAAGATAAAATAGGAATATCTAACCCCTTGCAATAAACACTCAGTTTTCATCGATGTGAAAAATTATAATTAGGACCCAAGTTTACAAAACCCACAAATAGTACTTATGGCATTGTGAACAATCACAAAAAAGAAGGGGCGGAGCACAACCCATATAACCAAATCATCAGAAAAAGACTACATATCCCCAATTTGTTATATGTTACCGTTTAGACTTCCATGTAAGAAAAATATACGTGTTCAGTGACTATTCTTATTATTTGTTTAATCAAATTCATCACATATTCTTATTATTTGTGGTCTAGTTTGGATATGGATGTGTCCTTCGCATCATCACCATGTTTGTATTATCCGGATGTAGATGAGAGTTTGACATCGAAATTGTGAATTCATTTTGAGGACTTAACGAAAGCATATGAATTTTACAATGTTTATGAAACGGCTGCTAGGTTTAGTGTTAGAAAAGACTCAAGTTGCAGTAAAGATGGGGAGGTAGTTTGGAAGCGATTTTTCTGTTCAAAGGAGGGTAAGACAGACAGGAAACATTGGATTGATAAGGAGCTTGTTCAAAGGCGTCGTATGGAAACAAGAGTAAATTGTAAGGCATAGATGCAAGTGAAAAAGGATAAATCAAGTCGTTATGAAGTGTTGAAATTTGTTTCTGGGCACTGTTATCCCCCCACTACTCCTCATAAACGATTCATATTGTTGAGGTCACATCGTTTTGTATCGGAATCAACAAAACAACAAATAAATACATATGATTCCGCAAATATTCGAAGCAAACAACAAATGCAAATATTCAATTCACAATTGGGGGATACTAGACAAGGTAGGATTTACAGATAAAAATGCTGAGAATCACCGCAGATATGAGAAGGAAAAGAAAAGGGGGCTAGATGGTCAGCTTTTATTTCAACTCTTTGAAAACCACAAAGAAATGGGTCACGGATTTACTTATAACATTGAGCGAGATGAAAAAAAGAAGATAACACATATTTTTTGGGCAAATGGAACATTCCGTTCGGCATACAAAATTTTTGGAGATGTTGTAACATTTGATACAATATACAAGACAAATTGTTATGGGTTAATATTTCTTTGTATGTTACTTTTGAATTGAAAATGTCCCACATATGTTTTCTCAAAGGGTTCTTCATTTTCATCATCCAGTTGTGCTTTGAAATCAAAGGCCATGAGAAGCCATTGCATATAAAATTCATAGTAACAGAACACAAAAGGAAGGATGACAGTATAATAAATGGAAGGGAAAACAATAATTATTAAAACACAGTAGCATCCTCCATCATTACACAGCTAGGTACATACTTAATCGATGTAATGTGATCTCGTGCAATCCTCCTTCAATAGTGCCAGACCAAAAGCCAACACCGTAAAATTGAAAGGAAAAGAAAACATCAACCTGTTACAAAAATTTACATATCCTAACGAAAGGTAGAATAGACAAAAACAAATACACACCCCAAGGGCATATGAAGGCAGAAAGTACATAATGCCAATTGAAAATATGAGATAATAATTTTTACACCAAGCCCAGAACAATAAAAAATGAACAGTAGCAATAACTTCCATTAATAAAAATGCATCTCAGGTTATTGAGAATGTGTTCGATCAGGGGTTCATTCATCTAATGAAAAGAAATGCAAACTGACTTAGAAGAAACCCAAAACTGAGTTTTTCTTTTTTCCTTTGGATTATGTCTGCTTCGAGAGGGGTTTGGGAGAGGGGGTTCCAGGGAGGAGAGAGAAGACAGAGTGTTTCAGAGCGGAGCTCTCGAGAGGGGCTCGGATCGCTGGATGTCGTAAAAGGGAGAGAGGGGGGTAACACCTTCTGGATGTCGCAAAAGGGAAAGAGGGGTGGGGGACACCTTTCGGACGTCGCAAAAGGGAGAGAGGTGGGGAGGATCTGGTGACATAGCGACGAGAGGGAGGATTCCGGCTTCTAGGGGCAAGATCGACTAAGTGTCGAGGCAGTGGCAAAGGAGGGCCTAAAGAGGTGGGGCGCTAGAAGTCTCTGGGGGTCGTAGCTTGTGAGATGAGCGACGAGAGTGGGATTCCTGCTTCCAAAGCCGAGACCGAGTAGCTCCTCCTTCGATTTTGGTTTTTCCCAATAGCTCCTCGTTCGTATGTTTTGGATTTTCCCCTCTTTCGAAACCCATATGAGAGGGAAGGCTGAAAAATTAGGCGGCCCAGTTGAATTTCATGCGTCCCCTTCAATCCACTTAAGTCTCACGTGTGGTACACACGCTTGAGTGGAAATTAGCCTACACTTGAGCTAAAGAGAGCCCCCCTCATATATATATAAATATATATAACACTACATAGTGACTAGACAGTTTTATAAGCAAAACGCCCCTTTTGTTAGTGAATGAAAATGGAATGGTCATCTGACGTAGAGATACATTTTCAGATCATTTATCGCACATAAAATTTTTATCTCTTTCTTCTGTCTTTACCCAAGTCCTCTTTCTCTTTCTTGTCTTTCCTTTGACTTTCACCTACTCTCACGTCCTTCTCTCTCCAAACCACCCCTGTTGTTTCTTTCTCAACAGAAACCCACTCTCTAAATGAAGATCCTCTCTCTCTCTCTCTCTCTCTCTCTCTCTCTCTCTCTCTCCACCCCTATTGTAGCAATCATAACATCCATCTAAATGTTGTCTATTCTAACTTCTATACATTGTAAATTACAAAAGAATGGGAGGAAAATGACCAGAACAAGTTTTAGCCTGAGATGGTCTATATGTTTTGGCCATGTATGGGCAGACCATTGATCCCTTTGTGTAGCATTCAAATACCTCACATCCATCCTAACATACTTTGCATGTTCAACAAGTCGATGCTACTAATATCCAGCGGTTATCACATCAAGCCTAGCACTGTAAAAAGCTTCTTTTCTTCATTGTTTATAGTTATCCATTTGTGGGAATGAATTTTATGCAATTAGACTTAAAAGAAATGCAACCAATATTTTATAAACAGAGAAACAATGCTCACTATTTCATGCGACATAAGATTCATGAAGCATAAATAATGAAGAAGAATACTTGCAAGAAAGAGATTATGTGTTTGTTTGGCTTCCCAAAAGAGAGAAGGGTTGCGAAGAAAAAGATTGCACTTGGGACTCGGGAAGGAGGCATGAAAAGCAATTTTGGATGTAGAACGTCATATTTATTTTACAGCTTTTGGTTTAAAGGCTATTACGACCTGCCAATACTTAATTGGACAACTGGAAAAGGGCAAAAATACCCCATTTCAAATGGGTCTTTTTAGAGAATTCCCCATATATATATTGGCACAAAAACTCGTGCTAATCACGGGTATGCATGAAGTGATAAGATTCTATGTATGTTAGAAACGGGGAAATAAGTGGGGGAACTTGAAAAAAAAAAAAAGGGGAAAGTATTTTAGTGAAAAGCAAAGGGGGAGAAATATATTAGTGGAAAGTGGAGAGCGAGTATGTTAGTAGTCGTAAAAACTAGAAATAACTTCTAGTCAAAATAGAAAGTCTAGTCAAAACAAATGGGCCCACTAATGAGACCATGATGAATGGCCTATTTTTACTAATCTATTCGCGAGAATAAGCAAGGAAGATCACGGTTATTGTTTCATTAGTATCAATGGGCCCTATTATTATTGTGATTAAATCAATGATGGTTAGTGTTTGATTAGTATCAAGTTAATGCTAATTCAAGGAGTTAGGAATCCATCAGTGGGGCCTCTAACTTTTATAATTGAATTCAATCAAAGACATGGTCATATTTGTGTGAAATTATAAATAATGCCAACATATGGGGGTGGGCGAATTTGAAGGCTTAGATTTAATGTGAAGGGCTTTGCTTAATTCAAATGTGTGCCCCACTGTGCAAAATAAAGAAGGGCTAAAAGGACAACTGAATGACATATTATATCCACGTGAGTACTTCAAAAGAGTATCTCTCAAATTCAAACATCGTATTTTCTCTCCTAAACATCTCTTATTTTCTCTCCTACACACTCCTATAAAAAAGGTGAGTAAATAAATATGAATTGGCATGAGGTGGCATTATCTCATTGGACAAATAAAAAAGGGTGAAAATGCCCCTTTTGAAATGGGGGTTTTTTGAGAGTTTTTCATATATACATACATGTAGAGAGAGAGAGAGAGAGGAGCTTGATAAATATGTGAATGATTATAGAGAGAACATTTTTGAACCATCATCTTATCTTGGTTATCCTTCAAATGCATAGATCTCATTGTCACAAGCACTTAGGTGAAAATAAATTGATGATAGGAGTCTAGATGAGTTCAGAAATTTCAAAATGGATGAACTCTAACCATTTAATAACATTAGCTTGGTATAACCCAAATCTAATTTAATCATAATGTAAGATGAACTCATCCTTTCTATATCAATTATTCTTTAGAATATTCTCTACTATTATACTCCACATGTGATGTTGGCATGTCCCTACGAAGACGATTGGTTAATGATTTTTTAATGCACTATAGAAATCTAGAGTCTAGCTATTAATCTAGTGTTTCATGCCCTAACCAAACGTATTGAAATCGATTATCATTTTGTTTGTGAGAAGGTAGCATTGGGTGCCTTGGTTATATTGTCACGATTGCGGATTAGATTACTGCAAAACGATCCTCATCTTGAGGCCAAGCTGTGTATTAGGCAACGTCAAAGAATTTCACCACATGCACGTGATTTTCAATAGGTTTCCACGTGTGAGGATGAGAGAAGTTCCCTCAATGCATATAAATAGATGTTTCTATAAAAGCTTTTACTAATCATGATCATATGCATACATAATAACTAAGGAACAAGACAAAATCAAAGTGTACAAAATCCGAGAAAGGCATACCCATTATATTATAATAAGTTTGTAAGGAATATCGAGTGTTGGCTAATTCATTGAGTAATGGACAAAATCGAGACTTCTATTTTCAATGTACTTTATAGATGGATGACCCAAATTGAAGACTGAAGAAAGATTTTCTCGGAACAGTCCCGAGAGCTTGGGCACTCGAGCAAACCCATATGCGCTCGCAATGTCTAGAGAGATCCCACGCTCGATCACTCCTTTCAGCGCACAAGCATGTCTGACGACCTGAGACCAGATTGTGCATCCGTTCAACTGCAGGTATGGTCGCTTGAGCACATGCTTCGTTGAATGTCCGGTTTTTTCCAAACTCCAAGGGCTTTGCATACACAACTCACATCTTATTTATAGCCTCTCTCTCAAACCTAGGGCACTTCTCTCCAATTCTAAACCCGAGAACACTTTGAGAGATTTATCATCTTCACAAAGCAATTATTCTGTAGTGCTAAAGATTGAGGTTTTGGAGTTTTGTTCATCTACTCTCTTGTAGTGGATACATCTTGAATACGCGTTCAAGGTAGTTGTTGCAAATACGGTGAAGGTGTATGGCGAGGCATTAGCAAATCAAGCAATCCTTAGGTTGAGTTACAACTGGAAAGGGTACTATGACTTTTGTAACTTTCATATTACATAATGCTTGGTTGTCCTTCTCTTGTGGTTGATTGCTTTTTGTTTGGACTTAGTTAAATTAACCATAGATTAATAATCGGAGTTGAGATCTAAAAAAAATACTAATTAGGGACCTTAGCCTGTGTTAAGGGTTAAACTCGCAACTTTCAAAGTATTTACACAAAAGAAAGTTTTATATATAATTTTTCAAAAGTAGACGCCAACAAAAGATAGTACATCAAAAGAAAACCCAAAACCTAAACCCCAAAGTGATGACAGCTCTAGTGCAAGACTTGATGTCTAAATGACATAATCAATGCACCACTCCCTCGGCTCCTACGGCTCCTCAACCGCCTTCGTAGGCTCCCGCTCAACGGCAATGGGATCGATACCTACAGCACCAAGTGTAGCTAATCAGGCACAACGATCGACAAATGATCAAAACAAAGAGCATAGCATGTTGCATTCAAATATGATATAAGAGATAGGAAATGAACAAGATTCCAATAAAAGTCTACGGCTAGGTATGTAGTGCATAAAGAGTAAGATTGCATGATAATAAGCCTACAATCAATGTAGGATAAACATCAATTCACCCTCACAAATTGGCATATCCACACATAGCTATACCCTCCCAACACATGATAGTGAAGAGAGCAAACAAGTCGAATGAAAACAAGCAAGATAATAATAATAGTAAGTCATGGACATTAAAATAATAATAATAATAATAATAATAGTAAGTCATGGATATTAAAATAATAATAATAATAATAATGATAGAAAGTCATACCCCAAGGAGGAGTTTATTAGTTGGCCACACAACAAGATACTAGGTATGATATTGGAATACTGCAAACAAGTAAGAACTATACTAAAAATAGTGATAAGAAGTAAAGGATTTTAAGACAGGCAGGTCCAACTGAAATGGAAATATAAGCTTAGTGGGGCTAGCTCTTGAATCCAATATAAAACTGACCGACTAAACTTTACCTAGAAAATGGTAGCTAAAATGGGGAACAACTCCCAAACCAGGGTAAAGAAAGCAAAACATACTTCCCCTGAACGAGTAGCCCCTAGCAATACTTTTGAAAGTATTTAAGATAGCATCAACATTTGATAAATTAAGAGAAATTTATTTGAGATGGTGTGGACATATACAATTCTAGTCCACAGTAGCACCGTTGAAGAGAAGGTTTTTTGTATGCAGGGATATGCCCATCCAAGGATTTGGCTTATGAAATAAATCGAAATGGAGAATTAAAATTCCCATAGCTAACCCCAAACTAGTTAGAAAACTCTCAAGGATGTTTTCTTTAAAAAAAACGCCCCTCCTATACTGTTATACATGACAACCAAGGAATGCCATTGGATGGAAAGATATGGATAAAATCTACCTATATTTAAAATTTCAACTCCATTAGATCATCCTAACACCTTGATCTATGGCCATAAAAGTTTAATAGTTTTAAGGACATCATTTTCTTAGGATTTCAATCCAGCGGTGAGCAAAAAGTTGGAAGAGTGTCAAATTTGGACTTGTGACAATTCATTTGGGTGGGGGTATGTGTGAAAAGATTAGATTAGCTTAAGATGGGCTCCATGACCTAAGAAAAAATAAGGCTGCAAAAAGGAGTACTTAAATTGGGAATTTTTTAGAATTTATCCTCCTCCGCTTACATAGGTAGGGATTGTCCCATTCACACACATGTGGGGCCCACTGTTGGCCCATCCGTTTGGACCACTCTAGCGCCCCGCCCCCCCCCCCAAAAAAAAAAAAACACACACACAAATATAGTCACAGGCCCCGGGGTTTGGCACCCATCCGAATGGACTAAACCGTTTGATCAACTATGGACCCATTTTGGATGACTGTTAATCAAGGGGTTAGGATGATAAGTGGAGAATCCCTGCTAGATAGAAAAATGAGAAAACCAAGGCTAGACAATCATAGGAAATCACTGCCTTCCTCTTAGTGATTCTCCGCTATGTTTGGACTCCTATAAATATTTTATAAGTAAAAAACTCATAATCAAATTGTTAAATATTAGTTTTTATTCATCAAAACTTAACTCCGCTAGGAGAGGGTGTTCTCCCTGCACCTTGAGAGAAAATCTTTTCTCCTACTCTGCAATAGTTACTTTTCTCTTTGAACATAGATCCAAAGAGGGGAAAACATATTCCCCTAGAGAGAATTTTCTTCTCTGTTTTTCTATACATCCAAAAGGGTCATTAAGAAAATGTGGATGTAATATTTCACCAAAACATCTTTACTGAGTGGAGAGAAAAATACCAAATACAATACTAGATGTTCCTCAGCCTTGTTGCTTGCCAGCCATGTAATGTGGGCATATTTATTTTAGGATTAACATTTCTGCATTTATTGGTTAGGGGGGTAAATGAAAGAGGAGCATCTCATTCTGGGCACGTTTTTGCAGTAACTTTTCACTGGATACTGCAGATTGTGTAGATCCAATATTTGGTGCAGCAATTTCTGCTTATACATTGCAGAATAGTACCTCCGGAAATCCAATCCTCCCTCCTAGTCACTGCACGAAACAAAAATTACGAATTCCATAATTTGCAGAATCCACACCCAAAATTCCCTTAGAACATGGGATTCTCCAAGCTATAGAATCCTCAGCTGTTATCAAATGTTTCCTTGGTGAAGATATAATATGACCATTGGTTTTAAATATTGGGAAAGCAATGATAAATCATTGATATCAAAGATGCGATTTTAGCTTTATTGAAAAATAATGATAAACAGAGTGGATCCACCTGTATCAGCATATCGACCTTACTGGTGATACAATCACAAATTGAGTACCACATTAATTTTCTGTACATAACAACCCATACATGATATATTTAAAACTATGAATACCAACCACTAATGGCTTCTATTTTATCATGGTACAACCTCATGCCTTCCCTAGAGCTGGCCCATGAGGGTGAGCATCTGCTTTACAAAAGCATTGTGAATTGAATCAATGAGTTGCTTACATTATAAAGGCATCAAATTGCGGGGAACAAAGCCAAGACAAATTTTTGTCCATGAATGTTCAGAGTAGACAAAACAAAGCAATGAAGTTCCTGTTTTGGTTGGCACGCTGCTCACGTTTCTGCTTAATGAAGCCCAAAAGGAGCATATTGAAGGAGAGGAGAAGACTGATTAAATGCCAACTACATGCTCACCTCCATAAAGAGAATATATGTCTTGCATGTTTGGAACTACAACCGGGATACCAACTATCAATTGTGAGCTTCTTTTCATATGTGATGTAAAGCCTGAGTGGCATATTTTCTTAATCACGATCCTCCAGCTGAAATATTATAATAATGATGCTTCTAACTTTTTTTGTCTGGTTCCACCGAATACTTTTCCTCATTCCTTGGTCCCAAACCCATCTCCTCCATTTGTTGTTCAACTGATACTAGACCTATCTGAGCAAGAAAGCTGCAGAGAAATCCACAAGCAAAAGAAACTTCATAAGGAACATTTCCAACCAAGCAATTATACCCTGTTTTTTAAGAAAGTAGCACCTAAAGCATCTACTGATTTATGCTTCAGAAAGATTGGTATGAAAATGTTGATTCCAACCAAAATATGAAGCAAAGAAATAGATTTTAACTATTTCTCTGTGTTGCAACCAAACAATGGCATAACTGCTACAAGGCAAACCTTATAATCCATAGTCGAGATTTAAACAGTCATTCGATCCAACCTCATATTAAGAAGTCCGCATGAAAGAAATTTTGTCGTTCATAATTCCCCCATTCGTAATGTTATACATGAAGATGGAAAACTTTCACCTGTGCACAGTGCCACACGCGCATTGCACATCCAGACCGTCCCAAAGGTGTGACCCAACTCTGAATTCACCTGCTATGGATCCAGATGCACAGTATGCATCGACCAATGAAATTCATCCGCTATGGATTCGGATGCACAGTGCGCATAGGCATTGTGTGTAGGTGATTTTTATTTTATTTTATTTTATTTTATTTTTTGTGAATGGTGGGTTTGTAGGTGAATATTTTCCACGTGAACATTACCAACTAAAGGTAAAAGTAACAAGCAGATAGAAGCAACAGCATTCAAGTACATGATAAATCCACCAACCAAATGTGACACTTGAGAATTGAAGCTCTCAATAAGAGAATAATAGAGTTTTTAGGGCACTGTTTCCGAGTATCCGACTGAAGTACACTGGTTTAAAAAGATCCAAATAGTAATTGAATGGGTGAAGCTGGGCTGGACATTCTCCCCAGCTATCCAATTTACAAACTGATAAATATTATTGAAGCACAGCGTATGATGCACGGATACTTCAGAATGGGCAACATATCGTGTCGTATCGTATCCAATACTTCACTTTTTATGTGTAAAATCCGTGTCCCTACCGTGTCTATGGCGTGTCCTCGCCGTATCCATGACGTATATGTGCATCATAGATCACAACTTAACAATCCATTATCTACAATACTTAATTATTTAAGAATGATAAATTCTGAAGTACTAGAAACCTCAAGCATGGGCGTCAAATTGGAAGAAGCTGGGATCATTTGTTTGCAGTTATTTACATATGTAAATTATTCACATACATAAGGATCACGCATTATCACGTTTGTTTGCATACGCATCGCATTGGGGAAGTGCCGTTGGAGGGTGGGGGAGTCAGGCCAAGGGTTGTGGCGACAGATTCTAATTTCCAAGTAAAAGTTGGGTAATGATAGGTGGTGAGTGCCAAGCCAGTTGTTTAAAGCTTCTGGATATTGGAAGTCAATTTTCCCTGTGAAGGATGATTTTGTTCCATGGATTTGTTTTTGGGTGCGTGATGGCCATTGAGTTCAATTTTGGCATGACGAATGGTGTGGCCAGTCAGTGTTACTTAATCTTTTTCCTAATCTTTATGTGTTAGACAGGAGACAACAGGCTTTTGTTGCAAACAATCTTATTATTATTTGTGGTTGAGTTGTGTGGGATTTTCATTTTCATCGAGATATGACAAAAGGAGAAGTTGTTGATTTCACTCACATGCTTGGTTCTTTAGATAATGTTTTTGTCACTGGTGGAAGATGTGATGCTAGAGTTTGGAAGCCTGAGGTTAAACGTATTTTCTCATATAAAATCTTTTTACAATGTCCTGATTGACTGTGGTTAAACATATTTTCTCAACAACCATCACAAAACATAATACTGCTAGTAATCAGTAATCGACACAATCCGTAAACCAACCGTGTTTATCCTAACAAGTTTTATGGCTTTGGAAAGCAAGGAGAGGAAAAAAATCATTCAAATAAAAATGGAATATTTCCAGATCTGAATGATTGAAGCACCAAAAAAGACTTCCGAGTTAAGGTTCATCAGAGCTGGAATTTGTGAGTTCATTTATTGCCCAATGGTAAGGTTGCACGGCCAAGTCTTCCTCCCCTTCAAGATGTAAAACATAAGTGAACCGATTTGGTTCTTCTTCCACATGGTGAATCCTCATTTTATTTATTCTTCCCCATTGGATTGGGTTTGGGGAAGAGAGGAAGAAGATGAGGAAAACTTTTTTTTTTTCGCCTACAACCACACTAGTTTTAGAGAGGGCGACGTCAACCCTCGAAAAACTAGGTAAAAAAAGAAGGATTTCTTGGCGGGAAGGCGGGTTTGGTGTGAGGGAAACTAAATTGTCCTTTTTTGTAGAGTGCATCTAATGTGTGCCTTTTTTTATTGTAAAATTCTTTTTTTTTTTTGGGGGGGGAGGGGGGTGTGGTTTCCCCTTTGATTAATAATTTTTACCATTATTAAAAAAATTTCACACCATAACAGGTGTGAAATTGATTCACACCTCTCCTGCATGGTGACTTAATTCTTGTGGCCCCCCCAGTCCATGATCCAAACCATTCAATATTCCTGTATTAATGGTAAACATCATGACACTTAGTTTCATATCTTAGTTCTTCATGGATTTCAAGAAATTTGTGAAAAAGTTCCAGAAAAATCCATATAAATCTAAAACCGTTGGATGCATCCTTTTACTCATGAAAATGCTAATTTTGACAAACAAGGTATTTTGTTTCACATGTGCAACATTTACATTTGTAAATCCCATTTTCCTATCACATATGTAAAAGGCAAACAGCCCTGAAGGAATTTCTTCCAACAAGATTTCACCCTGTGAGTTAACGACATGGGACAGAGAACAGTTACCTGCTAATGAGTAGAAATAATGTTCCACTTATGAGAACAAATATAAGAATATGGATCATCATAATGACATCACTTGAGGAGAATGCTAGAGCCAGCATGGAAGCAAGACAAACGCCAAGGGTTAAGAATGCCATCTTGAGCAGAGACCAAGTTGGACCCTAAATTCATTGCTTATAGCAATTAGCCTCATCCAAGCAATCAAAGAATCAGAATAAATAAAATAAAAATTCACAGGTTTCAAATTAATGGAAAACACAGCGGCAGGGGAGAGAACTAAAACAAAAGTAGGCTTAGAAACCATACACATACATTAACACCAGAAGCCAAAGCTCCCAACAACACTGCTGTTGTAGATGATACATTGTTAGAAATAGGGTTCTTCATTAGCACCCAAACACAAGATCTGGAAAAAAAAAAAAAAAAAAAAACACATAAAAACACTGATCAGGTATTAGATGTTTAGATGCCAAATTGGCATGTGTATCAATGAATGAGACTGTAACCATACTAGTCAATAACCATATTATGCATTTGTTAGTTGTTCTTCAGAATAAAGAGTACAATCAGCATCATGGGATACATGAATGGATGTCAATCACAAGGGGTAATGGAAGGTCAACATGTATGTGATTTAAGAAACCCGAACCTTAATGCTTTTGTTAGTAACCCTTTGACCCAAGGGGTAGCTCGCTCAGTTGGCCTAGGACCATGGTTTGCACCCGGAGGAGGTTAGAGGTTCGAAACTATACTACCACACCAGGGCTACAGGCGAGTCTACCGGCTTACCCGGCTTTCTTCTGGACCGGGAGGGATTAGTCCAGCGAAAAGAGCTGGGAACCCTCCGATGGCAGAAAAAATATACTTTTGTTATGCATTTTTTTTCCTGATTCAATGCAACAGTGGATGGCAAAAGGGTCTGCGTCAAATTGGTGAATGGCAATTCATGGGAGTTAGGTGAGTGAAAATTTCATTGTCTGGGTTCGGTACTGCTGCTAATAATAATACTCATTGCAGAATGCAGAATGCAGAATGCAGAGAGTGCCATTTAGAACTGAAGCCGAGGAAGGAAAAGACTGCAGAAATAGGATTACAATGAAATGGGTATTGCTCTGATCTGTTGTTAGCTTACTTAGATCTGCATCTTTCTGCATCACCCACTGAAGTAATTACGCCCATAAAAAACTGAAAGCAAAAGAGAGAGAGAGAGAGACAGAGAGGGAGGGCGAGATGAATACCTGCGGAGAGCGATGAGGGGCAAAAAAAAAAAAAAAAAAACCCTAGCTTGGGGGTCGAGGAAATTTCGTGCGATACTTGGGGGCGTTGAAAATTCGAAACCTTCGGGGTAATTGGCTGGTTTTGGTCCGCGGCTGATCCGAAATCGGACGCATTTACTTTTCAGGACCTGTATGATGTTGTAAACCCGCTTTTCATGAGTCGGAACCTCGGGCAGGGAGGAGAATTGGAGACCCGCTTACATCCCGAGTCATAGGTGGGCCTGGTCCTAATTTTTAAATTATTTGATTAAGGTGAAATTTCCGTTGGAGTTTTTTTTGTAGAAAGAGAAAACAGTACGATACTTATCTGGACTTCGATAATTTTGTAGAGTACCCCATACACTTTTGTATTTTGTACTAAACCTACCTATAGTTCTGATTAACACGCAAAACTCACGGATTCTGTTAGTATTAACAGCATATGTTGTATAAATGGTTTCTGGTGTATACTAACGGCAAATTACTCACCCAAAAATATTTATTTTCCCCTGAGGAGAAAAAATCTCAAGCCCTTTTTTTTTCCTCATTTTTCCCCTTCCAAATTTTTGAACCTCCACATTGAATGTCGATGCGCCCTTCAATGAATTCGTTGCCACCCGAGGGCTTTTTCTCATGTATTTGTCTTCAGGCATAATTCTCCACTCGCTTTCGCAGCCTAAGTGTGATATACATATTCTATCATAGGCACAGCTGGGAAACATTTAGAAATATATTGTCACAAGGTCTCACACATTGATGCCACATTAAATACTACCTGTTAGCAATTGGGACTCTTCTTCGGTCAATCCCTCAGTAGTATTGCTAAATCTAGCAGTAGTATACTTTCGAACCAAACCTGGACCCCAAGGTCCTACACCTTTGCAAGATAGAGATAACAAAGCCGCAATATGAGAAAACTATTGTGCAATGAAAGCTTCATTTAATGTTAAAAACTGTAGCCGATTACCAAGCACGAATCGAGTTCTGCAAGAGCCGCGGAATCTCAAAGATGCTTCTTCCTTCGATTGACGAAGGTGTTATCCCTATTCTCGATGCTGTCTCCAATGACAAGGATCTCAGTTCCAAAGTGAAAATTTCCCTCTGAATCGATTGTAAAGAACTCAGTGTACTTGCAAACGTTGATCGTGCAAAACAATGGGTTCGTAAGTACATAAAGGTCACGAAAGCATCCTCAGTGACAATTGCAATTCGGTGGGGTGATGGGAAATGGTGTGGGGTTTGGGATTTTAGGAATCTCTGGTTGAAGAAGATTGGTTGTAGGGGTTGGAGAAGAGTTGATCTGGATATGCAGACGAGAGAGGGAGAAGAGACGATTTTGGGAAACGCCAAGACACATCTTATATATGGAGGGGTAAATTCGTCATTTTCTATTTTCCGTCACGGCCGTCTGTATTTGCATTGTGATTAGAACTATAAGTTTAGTATAAAATACAAAAGTACTGGGGGTGCTCTGCAAGATGACCAAAGTACATGTAGGTATTCTGTTGTTTTCCTTTTTAGAAGGCCTAGGGATATCTTAAGATCACCCTCGGTCCTAGTGATGGGGCCCCATGTACATTGAGGTGCACACACGGATTCAATGCATGGACCCATCTAATGGTCCATCTGACCGGACCACACACACCTAGGGGTGTACAAAAAATCCGTCGATCCGTCAATTCGATCCGATCCGATCCACGGATTTTGATCCGATCGGAAGGCCAACGGATTGGTGACGGATTGTAAATTGTGTAATTCGTTAGCAACAGATTGGTGGCAGATTTCACCCTTAATCCGTGGATTCAATCCGATCTGATCCGTTGTCATTAAATATAAATAAAAAATATATATGTATATATATAAAATAAGAAAAAACAAATGTAAGGGGTCAATATGTAACCTTATGAATAGAAGAGGATAGAATGGCATACAGCTCTCAACTCATGCCCTTTTCTTTCAGTAGCTTCAAAAGTCATGGGTTTTTTCTTCTTTTTTTGTCCATGTAATGTACATAAACGGATTGAACGGATTAATCCGATCCGATCCGTTCCTCCACGGATCGGATCGGATCGGATTTTAACAGCCACGGATTGGTGACGGATTCCAAATTCGTCAATCCGTAGGCAATGGATTGGTGACGGATTTGGCCCAATCCAGACCAATCCGATCCATGTACAACCCTACACACACCCCTCTAAATTTTACATGTCCCCTAAGGTTTGCACCCAACTGAATGGACTAGACTGTTGAATCAACTGCACACCAATACAAACGAACTGTATGCCGTTAAACTTGTGGGGGCCAGATGGAGATGATAGGATTTAGGGTTGGAGTCGATTTTTCCATAGAAAAAAGGGCCATGGGATCTTTTGATCCCCCTACGCCCTAAACGGGCTCTCTTTTGATTTTCGTTTTCCTTCCTCTTTTTCGTTCTCCTAAGTTGCAGCTTCTGTTATCCTAAGCTCAAACAACGTTGGTCCTACAAATTAAAGTCGACTATTTCTATTTTTGGCATGATAGAACTGAAAAATCCAGTTCTGATTGGATTTATCTTGATTTTGGAGATGACGATTTAAAACAGTTTGCGATGGAGATGATTTTGTAGACGATTTCAGCTTAGGAGAGTTGTTCTCGTATATATAGGGAGATACTCCTATAAGAGCATCTCTCAGGTGAGAGATGCTCCCATAGGAGCACATCCCACACACACACACACACACACACACACACACACACACACATATATATATATATATATATATATATAAGAAAAGTTCTCAAAAACTCCCCATTTCAAATGGGGCGTTTTCGCCCTTTTTGATTTGTCCAATGAAATAATACAACTTCACATTGTTCATGCCAACTCATATTTATTTACTCACCTTTATTCTAGGAGCATGCAAGAGAAAACAAGAGATGTGTAGGAGAGAAACTAGGCTGTTTGAGTTTAAGAGAGACTCTTTTGAAGTGCTCACGTGGATATAATATGTATTTACTTGCCCTTTTAGCCCTTCTTTATTTTGCACAGTGCGGCACACATTGGATTTAGTAAAGCCCTTCACATTAAATTTGAGCCTTTAAATTCACCCACCCCCATGTATTGGCATTATTTATAATTTCACACCAATGTGACCATGTCTTTGATTGAATTCAATCATAATACTAGAGGGCCCCACTGATGGATCCCTAACTCCTTGAATTATCATTAACTTGATAATAATCAATACTAACCGTCATTGATTTAATCACAACAATAATAGGGCCCATTGATACTAAAGAAACACTAACAGTGATCTTCCTTGCACATTCTCGCGAATATATTAGTGAAAATAGGCCATTCATCATGGTCTCATCAGTGGGCCCATTTATTTTTAGCACTTTTTTTCAAGTGGGCCCCACTTAAGAAACATCAACACAAAGTTCTCGTTAATCCCAAAGAACTACAATGTGTTGTTCTCATAAAAAAAAGGGGCAATTGGGCGGAGGTCCCTGAACATTTGATTTTATTGCCTCAGATCCACACTTTCTTTTCATAGTGTGGTAAGTCCTTCTTCCAAATCTGAAGATCTAAAATGTCCAAATTGCCCTTTCTTTAAAAGCCCTTATCTATTTAAACATAAATCATATCCCATGATTAGTGGGATATGCCATTGATAATGGCCAGCTACTATTTAACTGGCCATGATTAATGAAAATCCCATTAATGAGATCTTGAAATAAATTAAAAAAACAAAAATAAAATTCAAAAGACGCAAATATATTTCAAAATAATGCAACTAAATTTCAAAAAAACGCACATAAATTTCAAAAGAACGCAAATAAATTTAAAAAGACAAAAACAAATTTCAAAAGACATAAATAAAATTCAAAAACACAAATAAATTTCAAAAAACGCAAATACATTTGTCAAACTAAGATAAACCAATTTTCTAAATTTCAAAAAAATTTGCAAAACACTTAAGTATTTTTTCCAAGAACTCAGTTAAATTTATTTCAAAACACGCAAATAAATTTCAAAATACAAAAAAGAAAAAAAAAACTTGTACACGTTTTATCTGAGTTTTGGCAAAACTCAGATAAATTTGACAGAACTCAGACAAATTTATCTGAGTTTTGGCAAAACTCAGATAAAATTCAGATAAATTTGCCAAAACTCAGATAAATTTATCTGAGTTTTGGCAAGAGTTCAAGTAAGTTTGCCGAAAACTCAGATAAATTTATCTGAGTTTTGGCAAATTTATCTGCGTTTTAGTACATTTTATCAGAGTTTCTGAAAAGGTTTCTGTAGCAAATTTATCTGAGTTTCTTAGAAACTCTGATAAATTTTAGAAACTCAGATAATTTTTTCAAAAGAAGAAGCATAGACAACATAAATAGTATAAAGAAAAAAAAGGATAAAAAACCTAGTAGCCACCTGTATCAACATCTAGTCATGTTGAAGATAAAACCAGGATGACCATGCAACCCGTTTCATTGTGTAGGTCGAGTAGAAACTTCCAGACGTTGATCTAGAGGGGCCGGACCCACTTCAGCCGTTGTGTCTTGGACATGTGCTGCTTGGGCGTTAATGTTTAGACCACTCATCTATTCATGATGATGATAAAAAGACAATGTGTGTTCTTTGCGAACCCTCTCTTTTTCGTCTATTTTCTGCAATTCCGGCAGCCCTTCTCCCTCTACATTCTTACAACAATTTCAAAACATAAGTAAGCGATCTTCTTCGATCAACAATCGTGGCCCACCTTGAAATGAGGGGGAGAATGAAAGATTCAAAATTTTGAAATTCAAATTTTTATGCTTAAAAAGCTAAAAGGGCAAATTAGTCATGAAAGTGTCTGATGTGGCATATATAAGGACCTCTCTCCAAACTATGTACAGCTGTATGGACCGTAGGCCTTAGAGCAAAAGTCGTTGGACTGGATGCTTTACAAGAACAATATGAGGGACTTTTGGCTAATTTACCCTAAAAAAAAAATATTCAAAATTTCCAGATTTGATAGGGAGAGAAATTAGGAGTAAAAAAAGGAGATAAATTGGCATGTGATAACTTTGTTTCCAAGTGGATGGGAATCCTGCTTATGGGTCGTATGAAGCGTTTTTCCTAACTTATCTCTCCTTTTGAACAACTGTAATGTTTTTAATTCAAAAACAAAAAGATCTACAATGTGGATGTTTCCAGTTGGATGGAGAAAGAGGGTGTACTTTCAACAAAAAAGCCCCGGCCATTCTCTAGTGTGCCCCTATATATATTTGTCAAGCCTCATGATTTGTTTGATTTTTGGAGAACCAATAGAAACCTTATCTAGTGCGCCACCAATTCCGATAGGCTCAAAAAGAGTGGAATGCGATAGTGATGGACTCCACAAACAGATTGTGATTGCTAGCGAACCACAATGAACATTTTGGCAAGGCACTAAACCAAGACCAAAGGGTTATATTTACTATAACCAATTGTACAATAATTTCTGAGTAGCTTAGACTCATCAATAAGTGGCCCAATATGCGGTTTCCACAAGAGTGAGTATATCTACTTTTTAAAGAAACGGAAGCTGCTTGTAAGGATTATAACTTATTAATGATGTCTAACAAAAGGAAAAATGCTAAAGTATGTCCAACAAACTTTTTTTTTTTTTTTTTTTTGCTTGGAAGGTTGATCATTTATTTAGTAGTAAGAGTTGGTACAGCTATATGCAGAAAGGAAATTGACATGGCTCTCAAAACAAGTGGAGCAAATTAAAGTTAGGCTCTCAAAACAAGTGGAGCAAAAGTAAGGCCAAGTGTAGCAAAAGTGAACCCTATCACCGAAACGCCCATATATTTCCCGGCTGTAAGTGCAATTCAACCACATGGCATTAGGTTGTAGAATATTAGCATCCATAGTGATGATGTGTTGTATTGCTGCAACCACCCCTCTCCATCATTCGCCACACACGATTACTGGTTCCTGCGTGATGATTTGTGGCAGACGAATTAAGTGGATGAGAATTCATCCCGTACCTCAGTGTCTTTGAAAAAGGCTCTTGTGTAGGCATATGCACGATCATGTTCTTCAGTTAAAAATATCCCTTGCCTGAATTTGCATATCAGCAGCATTGCATGTTATGACTGGGGCATCCAGTTTGGCCAGGATATCCGCCAGTCCGTTGGCTGATCTTTTGCAACAATGGATCGTGCATCGCTCTCATCCAGAGTCCCATCATGTCCCAAGTAAGGTGCCCAGAGTTCTGGATAGCTGTGATCGGTGCTAAATAGTCACCTTCAACTTGTACATTTGAAAGTTGCAGATCATGGCAGCTGATCTATGCGAATCTCACCTGAGCACGCAGATATCATGTTACCATACGAGTCTCTGATTACCCCTCCAATTCTTGCTTGTTGGCTAAAGTAGTTGAAAGCTCCGTCGAAATTCAGTTTCGTCCATCTTGGAGGCGGCGGTAACCACCAATCTATTGGTGCCCCATCAGAAGAACCTGGACCTACATAAATAGGAGAAATTTGCATTGATAAAATAGATGAGATTGCTTTTCTTTTTATACAATATGGGTTGATTGGATGGTATTAGAAGATGTAGTTATTTTTGGCTTTCCAGATATACCACATCACCTAATGCCCATGGATGTCCAACAAACTTATCATATTGAAGATGCTAGGCTTTCATCTTCTAATCATTTTTCTTGTAACTGTAAGTTGAAGGTTAAGCATCAAAGGTGAATTGGGGATACAAGTCCAAAATTCAAGTCCTAAGGTTCTAGGTTTTCAACAGAGTTAATTAAGATCCACTAATTGATTAATTAGAGGAGGAAAACAATGGCCCACAAATAGTTGGCATGAGTGCCTAGACTAAAGAGAAGGAATGAAAGAGGATCCGGGCCCATTAGCACTTGCTAGTGGCCAATGGCCGATCTGTGACAGTGAGTTGCAATTTTTCTTGAAATTTCTTTCATTTTGGTCATCTTTTCAAGAGTCTTTTGCACACATTGAAAGGCCCTATGATTCCTGTCTCATTACAACTTCTGATTTACACAACACATTCCAATTACAAAGATTCACAGAAGATTATGAGTTCATATAAGATACTTAAAAAAAAAAAATGGGAATTGCAAGAAATTAACAATTAACATAGCACGGAGGTAATGAAATTCGAATTGAGCACTTGCCTTGGTCTTCTAGGCTCATAATCACAACTAAATCAATTAAATTCAAACCGATCCACTCTAATCACGAAATCCCCAAAAGCCTAAAGCAAAAGGCCCCAAAAATAATAAAAAAAACCAAGAAAATGTTGGGACCGATGGGTACTTTAGGGCCCTTAACGATAACTACAAGAAAGAAAGGAAGATCTTATATCTAAGAGCTCAAATGGGGAAGAATTCAACACAAGATGGGCGGCCAAACAATGAAAATATGTACAAAGACTGATGGAGAGAGGAGAAGGAAGTCAATGCCATGGTACTCTTTGCAGAAAAACTAGAGACTTAAATATTGAGAAATGGTGCAAGGAAGAAGAAAGTGTTAGATTGTATGACCTCAATCCAGTGGATTATACGGATAAATTGATTTATTTCATTAATTAATTTATATTTTCATGAGATGAATGATATTTTATTTTATGTTTACACATGAGCAATATAAAATGACATAATAGTTCATGAGATGAACCAGAGCCCACAAGTATATTAGATGTGATCCATGTATTTGGATGAGATTCACATACATGAGACATAAATCATAGATCTTATACATAAAATGATTCACAGGCAGTGATGAAATTGGGCATCTCATCTGATAAGGCTGCAGCACTGTGATCACAATGAGATAGTGTGATATGTTTTAATCATCAGAGAATAAAACTTTGGATTATTGTGTTGATACATTGGCTGTGCTGAAGGGACCATGAGTAGCACCTTGTACAAATATGCCTTTGATTAAAGGACTGCTCTTATAATTCCCAAGCAATAGGCTCTGAATTTTGAGAGATTAATGGACTCAAATTTCTACTACACATTTACTTTGAACCATCAATGAGTGAGGCCAATTGTAGGTCAACAACTCGATGTCTTGCGGACGTGGTAGTGGAGCTGTGGGAACATATATCAAAATGGAATCTATCATCATAAATATCCCATTGTGCCAATTATTAGATTTTATCATTAGTGAGTGTGCACCTATCTTAATTAAGAGTTAATTGGATGATACTGATGATTACTGTGTTTAATTGGGTCACAATGATAATAAAAGATGAATCTGATTTGGTTAGACAGATTTATTCCAATAGATACATGGATATAATTGATGGAGGGGCATGCTTATAGTAATTGAGAAGTTTAGGGTTTTCTTGTAATTATTCCTAAGATTGGAGTGCAATTGCATTTAATTAGTGGACTTATTTGCAATTAACTATGGGTCCAACGTTCACATGAGATGTGGAGTCCAGATTCCTAGTTGGAGCTAGATTCTAAGGAATCCCTAGTGGTCCCCATGCTAGCCCTAATAAGAGAAGGTTACTAATCCTATTATACCTCTTAAAGAAATGAGGAGTATGATACTTACTAAGAATGGAAGTAAGACTTCTAATCTTGGTCTAAGAGGAGGTGTGCCATAAACTATACATAAGAGGTGAGGGTTAGAAATCTCTCCACAACAATAATATCTCAAGTTCCTCTCTCTCTTCCTCCTCTCTGTGTTCCTCCTCTCTCTCATCTGGTTTCCTACTAGAGTTATAGGGTTTTCTTCTATATGGAGATCCTACCATTCTCCTTTAGAAGTTCGGGTCATAGTGTGGAAGAACACAAAGGCAAGGGAGATCAAAGTTTGCGAAAAAGAATTTTTTGTAAAGATCAAATTCTTGAACAGAGCACAATAAAGCTCTAAAGGTATAAATCTATTATCTATTTGTATTCTAGTTGTGCTTGTTGTTTCTTAATCTATCTTCTTGATGGATGCTTGATCTTAATGCATGAGATTAGAGTTATAGATCTTGGGCTTGGGTTCTTGGCTTTATGGATATTTGATCCCTGCATCAAATGGGTCAAAAATTTTAAATACCTATCCACAAGGCCCACATACTTCTAACAAGAAGAAATTGGGGGGGGGGGGGGGGGAGAGCACACAAAAGTGTATGAAACCTCAGGAAAGACTCAGCGAAATAATTCCCTCTATCTATTGAACCCAATATTGACATACAAACCACACTTTTTTTTAGAAATTATATCTATGTCCTGAAAAGGCACTAAACTAAGTCCAAAGGTTGTTGAAACTACTCAAACACTAATCTAGCATATAAATCTAGTTAAGTAACATCTAAACACACTAAATTGAGACACTGCTAAAAATACCCAAAATAACCCCTCACTGTGGCTGAATGATAAAATTACCATTTTTTAGCAGGAACTCAGTCTAATCACAACCAACCCAACTCAACTACGAACTTAACACTAAAACCAGTTTATTTAGCCTTTAAACATGATTAATTAACACTAATCAGGATTTACATGGGTCAGGGTCTTACATTCTCAAAACCTATGAAGACTAAACATATGAAAGCAAACATCTTGTGGTGTATTAATTCGATAAAAGGAATCTGAATGGTCAGGTTGTAATTTTAGGGCCCACAACGCTTAAAAGGAAAAAAAGAGTATGGTTTATGATTTTTTTTTTAAATCATGCTTGCATGGGGTAATTGAACTGACACCTCTTTACAGTATGAGGTGTAATAGTTTCACACTTGGGAGGAGTGAGAATTTTGATGTGAGAAAGGCACCATTTACGTACCTTTTTTACACCAAAACTTATGCATGTGATATATAAATAAGTTAAACTAAAAGTGGTAATCATGCATAAACATTACACATTGTAACATTTATATATATATATATATATAAAAGGAGCGCAAGAAAATGATCCCTAAAGCGGCATAAGGCGGTTGAAGAATGAGGAAATTTCCCGTGACATGGGTATTCCAAAATTCCTTCAACCCCCCACTCCTCCCCACTTTCCTTGGACTTGATTTAAAGCCGGAAAATCATCTTCCACGAAGAAGAGATATTTAATGGCCCTTTGTGGATCTTCACCTTTCTTTCTTCACTTCTGCTACTTTACTAATAATACAATTTTTATGAATTCAATTCCATACAAACAAACTGCCTTGAACATCAACTATGTTGCCTGCACTCACTCTATGGGGCCCTTAGCGTGACCCCATTTAAATGAACCTGGAGACATCTTCATCCACAGTGAGACTATTGATCACTAATTATTTATACATGGGGATGTGTTGAGAAACAAAAACTATAGTTGATGTAGCATAGGATAAAATATGCACCCCCCTTCCCATGTCTTGTCATTTTCAATACATTTCATGAACATTCCAATCTACAAGATTTTTTCCATGTATTCTCTCCATCATCTTATACTTAAAAATTCAGCTTCACTCCAAAACTTTTGGTAGGGACATCATCAGGATAAATCAGGATGCATGGGTCCCACTTAAGGAACACATTCAATGAAGTTTGAACTACCACACAAACACATGCACCGAATTCCATCATATCTGAAAATTTATCTCCTTCTTTCTCCTGGAATAATATCCCAGACAAGGAACCTCGTTCTGTTCATTTAGTGGGGTAGGAGGTGTTGTGAGCAAAATCAATAGGAATATAACTAAAGCTATTTGGGCCCTCAGAACCTATATATAGCTTTAACATGTGAATGCAACCAACCTTAGTTATATACCCACCTTATTCGGAATTAGAGACTTTGGATTCTCAAATAATTAGATACCTATTTTTTACCCGACTCATATGAAACATAATTTTTGCCTAAAGAAGCCTCTTAGAAAATATTTATATATGGTACAAACAAATTGTCAAATTACTTTTGAATACTTAAATTCCTCAATACAAATAAATGCTCTTTTGCACCGTGGATGTAGGTACATTGCCAAACCATATAAATATTACCATGTTCTTCTTGATCTTGCTTTAATATGCATCACATAGAGGAAAATGACCAGGCCTGCTTCCAAGTTTGAAAGATCTTAGACCATGAATTTTCTTTTACTTCAGGTCTATGAAGAGTAGAATAACATCAGTGTCAAGTTTGGCCTAATGCCAATTAAAGGTGGGTACTGAGTGTGAAAGGGTACATTAACCAGGAGGGCCCAAGTAGGCCACCACGTATGAACAGTACCAAGTCTAGACCCCAAAGAATATTTCTGTCCATCCTCTCAATTATATAAACTACTTTGACATTCCTTCAGTTACTGACTCACTGCAAATCCAAATTCATGGCAGAGTTTTCAGAGAATCTGAATAGCTTCAAAACCTCACTTCCTTTCACTGACATGTATTCTAGTATGGAGTACAAAAATCAGTTCACAGAGCTAAACATGGAAAATCCTACCAATAATCTACACAGCTTGATGGGTTTCTCTAATGACAATTTGCAGTCAGATCAACCCAAATTCAGTGTGTTTTTCAACCACAATCAAACGGGTTTTTTCACTGCTGACTGCCCAACTGTGATGCCCATTGCTCGGTCCATTGCTTCTACAGAGGATTTGAATCAAGAGATGAAGAGAAAAGTCATCAAACCATCAGCAACCAGCTCTGGAATATCTTCTGCTCCTGGTTTTGAAACTGGGACAGGAGAGGATGATACAATCAGTAGAAAAAACGTATGAATTCTCTGCTTATTGGTTTTCTTGTTTGGAATTTAGCATTTGATCATCTCTGTTTTATGGGAATGGTTTTGTGGTTATGTTTGATCTTGAATTTACAGAGCTCTGGGAGGGGAAAGAGAGGGAGATGCAATAAGAAACAAGATGAGAAACAAAAAGAAGTGATTCATGTAAGAGCTAGAAGAGGCCAGGCTACAGATGGCCACAGCCTAGCTGAAAGGGTAATTATGCTATACAGTAATATGAATTTAAGCTAGTGTAAGATAAAGAAAAACTGCTCTCATTTCTAAAATTGATAAAATACTCCTTGTCCTTCTCTCTGTACTTTCACCTTATTTATTATTTTGGGTTGCCATAGTGTCTTGATGATTTGATTTATCTTTTTACTCATCATTAGTAACAAATGTTATTTCTTATTTTTTTTGGGGTAAAAAATGTTCTTTGTTAATTGTGTTGACTAATACTAAGGTTTTAAAAATCGGCCGAGTTTGAGCCAACTTGCACTATCTCTAAGTAACCACTTGGCCAAGTCCAACGAGCCAAAATCAATTTCTTTTCCCATTTTATTATCATGAGAAGATGTTGGAGACTTACTGGATCCTTTCGAAGTCGAATTGGCAGACCAAAACTATATTTTGTGAAAGATCAGATCCAATTGAGTGAAAGTCACACAACCAACTATTATTACTTAAATTCATTCAGAAAAATTAAAACACATGTGTCTCAAGATCTAGATTCATTGGACATAATTTTTTTTAATCATTTTAAACTCTTTTTCGCCTTTTATGGATTTGGGATGCGACTTGGTGAGAATCTACCAAGTTTCACATCATAGGTCGATTCGGATCAAGTCAAGGATAACTGAGTTGCGCCCAAGTCTGAGTTTTAAATCCTTGATTAACATATTATTTCTTTCATCATCATCATCATCATCATCATCATTATAACAACTACTATTGTTGAGAGCTCAAATTTCATGCAATTGAACTCTGATATTGCAATGTATCAGCTAAGAAGAGAGAAAATCAATGAAAAGATGAGGTGCTTGCAAGACCTTGTTCCTGGTTGCTACAAAGTAAGAACCTCCATTACTTCTTTTTTTTTACATGATATCAATACTTTTCATATTCATTTCCTATGACTATGCTTTTGCAGACAATGGGCATGGCAGTCATGTTGGATGAAATAATTAATTATGTTCAATCTCTGCAAAACCAAGTCGAGGTTAGTTGTCCCAAGTGAAGAAGCTCCAAAATGTTTTGAATTTAATTTTCCAATATTATATGTTGTGGGCTTTTGCAGTTTCTTTCTATGAAGCTGTGTGCAGCCAGTAACTTCTGTGACTTAAGCTTTGACAAAGAAGCTGAGGAAACACCACAGGTAAGGACCATATAGTAAATGTTATGTGCTTCTAACAATAACCATGGCGTTTGCCTTTTACACATTTCAAAAAAAAAAAAAAAAAGATTTACATATGTAAATGCTACATATGCAAATCTTACACATACGAAACACATTACCATATTTGTCAAAATTAACATTTTCATATTACCAAAAAAGGACATCCAACGGGTTTAGGTTTATTTGGATTCTTTTGAATTTTTTCACAAATTATTCCTAAAGAGTTATGATATGAAATAAAATGTCCTGATATTTACCATTAATACAATTTAATTGGTTCTGATAAAAAATTAGAAGCCTACAAAAGTGCGGTCAAAACTATAGGTTGAGACATTTTCATAAATTACTCAAAAGTCTATGAAAACTCAAGATAATGAGCTTCAATATTGTGGGGTATAGTAGATTTTTAGGAATTCATATTAAAGAGGGTTCCAATGAATGAACCTAAAGAGGTGGAGCGTGAATGATATAAAGTGGTTAGGCAGAAGGAGGCGCACTTTTAGTGCGATGTGATGGCTGGGCAGTTATTGCCTAAATTAGAGTAAGACTAGATGGCCTTTTTGTGAATTTTCTAGTGTACTCTAATTTTAAGCCTTTTACAGGAAGGGATTACTTAGAAATTCCTAGTTATTTAATTTAGTTCAGATCAAACAAAATGGCACTTATTGAATCTAATTGTAAATGATAAGAATGGATCTATTTAGCCCTCAGTTTAACAAATTGAGTCTTGGAGCTTCATGGATTTATTCTCTTACCAATCTTGGTGAGAACATACCTCCAGACTTTATACACAATTCCATCGTCTATGTATATTTATGTGTAGATGCACGTGTGCATTATTCTTGTATGACCTGTACTTACTACTTACTGATAATCCATGGGGTATGCCTTGGGTCAGGCCAACCTGAACCCGACTTACTTGACCTGATAAAAACCCGTATTCGGTCGAGTTTGGGTTCAATTCCAGATGGGGTGAAGCCCTTCAGATTTTGGGTCATGTCAGGTATGTTTTGAAACTGTTGTATAATCAAGGAATGTAACAGCTTGAGTCAAATTGAGTTAGACCTTTTGGAATTTGAGTGGTATTTGGGTCCGGCCAAAGTTGAGCCTTGGTTCATTCTTTCAGAATTTAGGTTGGGTTCAGATGGGCCAAAACCTGATCTAACCCATAACAAATCACAATCTTTAAGCAATTTAAATGACCTTGAATGTTTTATGTTGCAGGTGACAAACGCATATGAGGCCCTTAAACTAGAAAGGTTGGCAAGAGGAGGACATGGAGGATTCACTGGATTCCACTCAACACTGCCTGTTTGACTCTACTTTTGGAACCTACCCACATCCATGAGCCTTATCATCTCTCCCTCTTCTCTATACCAAGTCTGTCCCTTTTTGTCAGACAATGCACAACTGCATACAGGAAACAGTACCTTTCCCCATAATTGTGTGGGGCTGAAACTTGCTAGTAACTAAAAGGATATTGTTCCCAATTCACTTGATTTGTGTAACTGATGGCCCCTCAATAATTTTGGGTTGATAGCAAGTACTGAGTATAAGTGTGAGTGCTTGCTGGCTTGAATGTTCATGGGCTCATTCTGAATAGCATTCTTATTAGATTGTTTAGAGTCAACTGTGGTCAATGACGCATCCTGTACTAGTTTGTTGCACAAATTAAAAACCAAAATTGTATTTGAGTAGATCTGACTTTATTGATTACTTGGATTGTGCTGTTGTCAAAATCACAAGGTTTCATATTCAATCTCATTTACTAATGAACAACAATAGCAGCAGCAACAATAACCACACCATCAATTGGTTATTATGGTGCTGTGATTTAGATCGCGCCACTTTTAGTGGGTGAAACATGACCGAGTTTGAGTCCAGATCCTGTGAGGGTTTTCTCCACGGTGAGTGTGAGCGGACCATTTGCAGTTTGCCACGTTACCGCGAGCAGCCTGACATGCATCCGAGCAGGGGTTGCCTGCAGTGACGTGGCGGACCGTGAATGATCCACTCACGGTCACGGTGGGCGAAACCGTCATATAATCCCGATTCACCAAGTTTGGATCCCCCCCCTACGCTGGAAAATTTATAAGACGAGTGGAAGCTTGTATTTCGGGAGTCCACCACCTAAGGGGTATGTGAAATAGCCATTTGAAAAAAAAAAAAACCCACTGATATACCAGAAGCTTCTAGCCATCCGTCTAAAAGCCAGTAAATGAATGATAAGGTAGAAAACCTCTCCTTTTATAGCGTCCAAACAGAAGTTGTTTGGAAGTTGCTAGCCATACTGTTCATTGCATTGCTGTATTGTATTACATTTTTTTTTTCTTGTGTTTCCTGCATTTGCACTCTTCGGTAGAGTCAGATTTATGTTTCTTCCTTCTTCTCGAACGATCTTAATCTTATCGATAGAGGCATGTCATAATCATTAAAGTTATTTGTCCAACTACTGTTTCTTGTGAATAAGAAGTCATCAACATAAAGACATGCTACTGTGAGAATTTCTTTACTACTGTTTTTTTCTTTTTTCATACACTAGTATGGACATTTAGTGAAAAGCCATTTTCTCAAAGATTGTTGTCAATATGTGTATTCCAAGCTCATGAGGTCTACTTTAACCCATATAGAGCTTTCTTCAAATGATACACCTTGTGTTCCTCTCCTTTCATCAAGAAGCATTCTGTTTGCTCAACTTTAAGGCTTTTTCACAGTTTGCCATTTGGGAATCTGACTTTACATCCATTTGGTAGACTTTCCAATTGTGATTAATGACAAATGAGATTAGTAGCATCCTTACTATGTTAAGCCGGGCAATTAGAACAGAAACTTCTTCACGGTTATATTCCATACTTGTATTTGCAGCCTTTAGCTACAAGCCTTGCTCCTCTCCTTTCATCATGAAGCATTCTGGTTGCTCCACTTTTGACTCTTTCATAGTGTGTCATTTAGGAATCCGACTTTACATCCATTTGGTAGACTTTCCAATTGTGATAAAGTGGCAAATGAGATTAGCATCCTTACTATGTTAAGCCGGGCAATTAGAGCAAATACTTCTTCATGGTTATATTCCATACTCATATTTGCAGCCTTTAGCTACAAGCCTCGCCTTGTAACAATAAATCTTTCCATCAGCTGTGCACTTGATCCTTTACACGCATTTAACATAAATAGTTCTTTGGACATGAGGAAGTGTAGCTTGACTGTCTTGTGGTATCTTTTTTCAATGGCATGAGTCTCTTTTTATATGGTGATTCTGTAACAATATTTTTCCATAGCCTCCTGAGAGCAAGCGGCTCCTGATTAACATATAAAAAATAAAAATAAAATCTCTTCAGATTGTTCATAAATTCCTCTTATGCTCTTCACTTTCATTCGAGCAGATGAAGTGCTAAGAATGTGACTTGCTCTTTTGAACTTCTCTGAATTGTTGATGATGTTGCTTGTGAGGTATTGAGGAGATTTGCTACAAACTTTGATGATTGTTTGCTGCTATTCCACTTCAACTGATTTTTATTTATTTATTTTTGTCTTGTCTTCTTCGGTCCATTTACACGATGCTTCTTCACTGAAGATTACATCTCTATCCACAGCTACCTTTTTAGCAAGTGGATTATAGAGATTGTAGGCTTTAGACTCCTCACTGCATTCAATAAACATGCGTTTTTCTCCCTGATCATCTAACTTTTTTTCCTTTTAGCCTCTGGAACTCGAGAATGTACAACACATCCAAAGATCTCAGGTGTGCCACACCTGGTTTATAGTCATTCCACACCTCCTCAAATATCATGATCTTGACACTTTTTGTAAGGTACCAATTGAACAAAGAGGTTATGGATGCAACTGCTTCCGCCCAAGGATACTATGACAATTTTTTTCTCTTTGAGCATGGTTCTTGTCATATCAAGGATAGTGAGGTTTTTTCTTTCTGCAATCTCATTCTGCCTCATATAAGTAATTAAATTTTAACACCGCTTGCCACTTCAAGATGAGCTTTAAAAATCTCCAAGATTCTAAAAGCAAAAGATTTTTCTTTAATAATATACACCCAAGGCTTTCTACTAAAATCATCAATGAAAGTAATGAATTACAAACTGCATCTAAATCAAGAGATCCTTTATTGTCACTACTTAATGCCAAACTAAGCTGTGATATGAATCCTACTAAAATCATCAATGAAAGTAATGAATTACAAACTGCATCTAAATCAAGAGATCCTTTCTTGTCACTACTTAATGCCAAACTAAGCTGTGATATGAATCCAGCAATGTATGTACCAATGTTACTGCTTTTTCTTCATCCTGCATTTCTGCCAATATAGTTGACAAATGATGTCGTTGAAGGCATTCAAATTATTTAAAGCTTTGGCATCCTCCATCATCCTTAGAGAGTACAATCTCCTCTTCAAAAATATCCAATCTACAAGAGATTTAGCTTGAAACAGTAACTACAATTTCACTTACAAACCTTCCATCATCGTCCACCCAATGACATCAAACACTAAACTCAGCTGAGTATGAATGAACAGTGCCCAAAGCTTCTAAATCCGTCTCTGTCCATGTCTCATGTTCATTCATCCAGGCTCAATTTTGTTTTCCACCCAACTCTTTTTACTGCCCTTGTTGTCCTTAACTTTCACCCTCCACAACTCAATTTTCTTGTATGTCAGACTTCAACTCATTGTTCATAGATGCAGTGACATTTTCCAAACTAATTGCATTGATCAAATGCCTATCATTTAATACCAAAATTTGAGATGAGGTTGGTTCCTTTCCAAATCATCCAGTCTCTAACACCCAATGTCAGATTGACACAATGATAAATGAAAATGAGCCTAATGTATGATAAATTAGAGAAAAAGAATAATGAGGAAGATAATGTGTGACAAATTAAAGAAAGTGAATGGACAAAATAATACGCAACAACCTCCCACAATAAGAACAACAACATTTATATATTTATCACTGCGAGCTACATCGAGAGGCAATCTGACAAGGAAAAGTCTACATATCTCAAGAAGAAATACAAGGTGTAAGAATACCTTTAAAATATTGAAGAAATCTCCTCTTACCCCCTTCCAATATGATAAGAAACTAGAATACCCTCTCCACTCCCACCAAGAAGCCTTGGTGCACATGCAAAAAATCCTTTCTATCTTTAATGGTTAAAGGCAATAAAAATGGGGAAAATTTGCTTATTTCTCCTCCTGTTCTCTCTTTTTGACTTCTCAATCCCTTCAACCAAGCCTTAAAATCACTCTTAAATCCAAATTCCAACCAGAGAAATTTACAGAGAAACCCCTGAAGTTTCCACATAAAGCTTGAAGAAAAGGAAACCCAACAACCCAAGGAATAAAATCCCTTTCGCTTGCCTTTGAAGAAAGCAAAGAACCCCATTTAAAAAAGCAATCTCAACTTACGGGATTAAAACCAATGTCACCACCACCCACACACAAACACATAGAAACACACGTACACATGAAGTCAACGAAATTTTCTAATCTACGACTACATGTGTAAGGAAAAATAATTACTTCAATTACGCCCAATCAGCTAAATTTTAAACATGTATCTAAAGCATAAAATAACCAACAGTAACACAACCCAAAAAAAAAAAAGCAAAAGAATATTGCTTCAAACAATTTGCAGCTTTACCGAGCAAAAAGTTGTGATTTCTACATTTGGGTTTCGCTTGCATTTCTCTTCCTAGTCAGTGAATGCGTGTCAATCTCTAAATGATATCATTGCCATCATCTCCCATTATGGAGAGACCAAAAGGAGCAATTGCAACGTTGAAAGTGGAAGCGCCGACCCTATCAATGTGCTTCATCTCAAAATCACCTTCCTGCCTCAAAACAAATAGCAAAAATGGAAGGGCCTAAGTATGATTAAAGAAATTATCATGCATGAAACACGTGCATGCAAACATTAAAGCTCATAGATGCATGTCACGTAGTAGGGCTGTTCGTGAGCCATAACAGCATGTTTTGGCCCCACGCCTGCCTGCATTGAGCTGTGTTTTAGGTCCATGGGTGGTACCAAGGCCTGATATCTGACCCTGTAACTAAAATGAGGTTGGAGTAACTTTCAGACACACAATGGATGCCAATGGCACTAAATATTTCCCGTAACAAAAGAAAAGGACTTTAAAAGGAGAAAAAAATCTGAAGAACTTGGAATTGGACAGAACGGCATAATGTGACCTGTGCTCGAAATGCCAGAATGGACATTTCTAGAGAACATTTTAGACATCAAGGAATATACAGAGAAAAAGATTATAGTACTTATACTTGTAGACCAACTTTCATGGTGCTGCCGTCTTTTCAAATGGAAAAATATGCACTTGAGATAAAACTTCTCACAGCCAAATGTTGTCTAATTATGTCACTCTATTATTAGATATTAAAAATAAGAAAACATTCATCTGCGCACCATGCATCCGGACTGTGAGTCACTCATAGTATGCAAAATTCAGAGGTGGGTCCCACCTCTGTGATGGTCCAGATGCACAGTGCATCGGCGTGCCAGTGAATATCTTCCATTAAAAATATGCCCGAAGTTGGAAATAAATTTATAGATCAGATTCAAGAACTCAAGGATACAAAAATATTAGGTAGCCACTTGTTGCCAACTCGATAGTCCTGCCTTGCCACAAAACACTGTTATCATGCCCCTTTTTTATAAGAATAAGTGCATAAAATTGGATATGAAACAGAATCAACATTATAATCAAACCAAAAGAATTTAGATTAGAATTCATTTTTCACACTCTAATCACTTATATAAATCTAAGCACTCAAAATTGATCTAATTATGTAAAATAAAAATGATACTAAGAAATTATTCAGCTTACCATCCTTCCATTTGGAGTGCTCAAAGGGCATGCAGAGGAGTACTCAAAACCCTTCCGAGGAAAAATGACAGGTTGTTCACCAATAACGCCAACACCCCTGCCAACACCCACCCACACCATCCCCAGCAGAAAGATAAAATAAATAATGATGAAGAAAATGATAATGATGACGATGCTAGTATAAAAAGTTCAAGGCAAATACATATAATGGAAATTTATTACAATCATCAGGGTAAGAAAATGGAAGACTCCTATATGCATCTTCTGCAACAAAAAAACATTAGGCAATCTCAGACTGCCCAAATCACGGGTCCCATAATTGAGAATGTAGATCACAAAGTTTTTGCTGATTTGGAAATGCTAAGCATCTGACTTCTGTCAAATCTAGAGCAGTAAACTGCTTCACTATCATCAATAACAAACATAGCTAGGACAATCTAATCTACATGACCTTTTGGACATGCCCAAATTGCAATGGATCTAATTCGGAGATTCTGATAAATGCTTATTGTATATAAGTTGTGTAAGACCCCATTCCTTAATTATGTGATTAGAAGCTAATTAATTGTTAATTAACTAGTTTTGTGTGTGTTAGATTGGAGGTTGGATAGTTTTGAGGGGTTTTGAACCTAGTTGGAGACTTATTAGGACCTTTTTGTAAACCCTATAGAATGCGAGGGGTTAATTGTAATTCTAGAAATCTCGTGGTTTTGGGCTTGTTGGACCGAGAGTGTCATTTTGGGAAACTTTCATGTTTGGGTCAAGCCATTTTTATGCATGGACTTCCTTGTAAAAACATTTACCTTAGAGCCGAAAACTTTCTTGTAAATATCAAAAACTCACTTAAGCTATATAAACCTAGCCCTTTCTCCATTTCATTTCATTCTCATCTCATTTCTCTCTTTCTCTACTGATTCTTGTCTTCTCTTCTTCTCTCCTTCTCCTTCCTTGAATCCAAGAGACCAAGAGACTCCATCAATTTCAAGCTAAAGATGGCCAATGCAAACTTCCTTCACCATTGATAATCATCTTCTCCATGAAGCTTCCCTTCCCCCCTTTAATTCTCCTTGTGTGGTCTCATTTAGAGAAGAATGCTCTTCCCAAATCTCCTCTTGCTTAGTTGTATGATCTTATTGCTAGGATATTTACATGCAAGTCATCTTAGCCCCAATTCCCTTGGTTTGTTGTATAGGAGCCCTCTCTAGGGTTAAATTTTTGGGGATTTTGATGGATAGCTAGAGTTCTCGTGTGGATTTGTGAATCTTGAAGAGTTTGGCCTAGATCTGACCTAAGGCAAGTAAATGTCTATAATTACATAACATGCATGCTAGTTTCCATTGAATTTGATGATTAGATTCTACTCTAGATTATCCAATTAAAGCTCTTCTTGTGTTTTTGGTTATTAGCTTGTTTTGGTTATTACATGCTAATTGGAGTAGTTAATTGTTAATGTGATGGAATTAAGGGTTGCATGTTAGAGATCAGACCTTAGATGCCTTAGAAATGGTGGAATTCAGCAAGATTTGGTGCATGGAAAGAAACCCCCTTGAATTTAGATCAATTCAGTTCGGCCTGCAAAACTGGGACTCACCACTAGCCGTGAGCTTCCTACAGCTAGCCATGAGGCCATAGAAAGCTGACCATAAGTCTTCTACGGTTACAAATCCAATGAAGTGATTGTTAGGGCATTTACACATCAGCTAACCATAACCTCCACATTGGCTAACCATAGGGTGTATATGACTAACCGTGGGCTGAATCACGGCTAACCGTGATGCCCCAGGGTTTATACGTTGAGGGACCTTGAACCTAAGATTTCAATACTAATTTTGGGACCCGTTGACCATGCCTTATTTAAATGTGGGACCATAGTAGGCGATGTTTGAGCTGACATTCACCCACAGATTGCTCGGATTTTCTATATGGCAATGCTAGGTCTAGTGTGTGAAGGTTTAGGGCCTTTGGCGTCAATTAACTTCGGAACGTCAAGGTGCAATACATTGTAGACACCAGGGACCCTAAGGCTACGCATGGTTGGATGGCATTGTCCAAGGGCAATCTAAACCCTAGATTGGTACTTGTAATTCATCTATGACTGGTATTATCTTGTGAGATGTATCCTTATTATGTTTCATGATTCACATGGCTTGTGCATGCATCTTTACGTATCCACTCTTGTTTATTGTGTTATGTTGAGACTTGTACCTCAAACCATGGATTGAAATATCGGCCGCCACGTAGCGTGGCGGCCGATATATCGGCCGTGGCGGGCGATACCGCCACGCCACGGCCGAAATATCGGCCGCCACGGTTCGTGGCGGCCGTTACGTGGCGGGGGGGTTATAAAAACCCCCCCTTTTGACGAAAATGGGTTTCAAACCCATTTCTTCTTCCCCAAGTTGCTGTTTTCCCCCATTTCTTCCTCCAAAGTGGTCCCAAGTGTCCCCTAAGTGCATTTTTTCAAGATTTCTTGTCTCCAAATCAACAACATACAACTAATCAAAGGATTTTAAAGATTCTAAATAAGAATCTTCATCTAGGTATGCAATTTTTTTTCAACTTTTGAGATTTTCACTCTCTAACTACTATGAATCACAATATAATGGCATCATTGGCTTGTTTTATTGTAGATCCATGCTTCCTTTTGATCTTGCATGCATATCTTTTGGTTTTTTTTTTCAATATTGTTATTTTTATTTTCGGATTTATGTTATTTAAAAAAAAAAAACCATTATCACTTTTGGAAAACTCATGAAACAACTTGAAAATAGCTTCATATTGTTAGATCTATGTTTCCCATAGATCATTCCAACATGTAATGCTTGTTTTTCAATTTTTTTCTTTTTTTATTTTCGGATTTTTTTATTTTTGTTAAAAAAAAATATTTTTAGTAATTGAATGCCATTCAAATGTCTTGAAAAGGGCTCCTAGATTATAGATCTATGTTTCCCATAGATCATTCCAACATGTAATGCTTGTTTTACAATTTTTTTCCTTTTTTTATTTTCGGATTTTTTTTATTTTTGTAAAAAAAAATTATTTTTAGTAATTGAATGCCATTCAAATGTCTTGAAAATGGCTCCTAGATTATAGATCTATGTTTCCCATAGATCATTCCAACATGTAATGCTTTTTTTACAATTTTTTTCCTTTTTTTATTTTCGGATTTTTTTATTTTTGTAAAAAAAAATTATTTTTAGTAATTGAATGCCATTCAAATGTCTTGAAAATGGCTCCTAGATTATAGATCTATGTTTCCCATAGATCATTCCAACATGTAATGCTTGTTTTACAATTTTTTTATTTTTTTATTTTCGGATTTTTTTATTTTTATAAAAAAAATTTAATTTTAGTAATTGAATGCCAATCAAATGTCTTGAAAAGGGCTCCTAGATTATAGATCTATGTTTCCCATAGATCATTCCAACATGTAATGCTTGTTTTTCAATTTTTTTCTTTTTTTTTATTTTCGGATTTTTTTATTTTTGTAAAAAAAAAATTATTTTTAGTAATTGAATGCCAATCAAATGTTAAGAGAATGATTCTTAAGTGTTAGATATATATTTCCTCTAACATGTTTTTCTGTTTTTTTAATTTTTAACATACTACTTGTTCATATTTATAGGTATTCAGTCTTCTATTGTGCATTTGTGTTTGCCAATTGATTTTTGAAGATGCCTCGTGATATTGATCCCGCATGGAACTATGGTGAGGCAGTTGAGAACAACAGGTTGAAAATCAAATGCAAGTTTTGTGGGAAAGTGACCAATGGGGGCATTACAAGATTCAAGCACCATTTGGGCCACATTTCTGGCAATGTTGCGGGCTGTACCGAAGTACCAAGGGAAATCAGGGAACAAATGAAAGCTTTGGTTGGCCAAAACAAAGCTAGAAAAATAGAGATAAAAGAAAAGAGGCAGCAAGATGTTGATGCTGCCCGTTATGATGTATTTGGGGATGAAGGTTTTGATGATGAGGATGCACAGATGGAGGCTGCACGCCGAGAGTCCTTTATGAGTCACCAAGAAGAATACGAACGTCGTGCATTTGCTGGAAGCAGCAAATATTATGATGCAGGGGGCTCATCTGCTGTGCCAAGCAGGGGCAAGGGCATTGCGGGGGCCATGCGTAGGGCATTTAGCACCCGGGAAAGGGATGTTGATGTAGAAATTATTTCTACTAGAAGAGCAGTTCCTCCCTCTATTGATCCTCTAGCACATAGAAAAGAGGGGGCCAAACAACCAAATCTATCAAGTGTTATGAAAGGGGTGATGAAGGGTGCAAGAGATAGATTAGCCAAAGCTACAGCAAAATGGCTAATTCACAAGAACATACCGCCTACAGCAATAGATTCCCCATATTTCCAAACAATTCTTGATGTTGCCGCCGAAGCTGGCCGAGGAATACAGTCGCCCTCTGTTTATGATGTGGGCACTAAGTATCTCGAAGAAGAATATAAAGAAATAAAGGTATGGGTGGAGAACTTTAGGCCCATGTGGCAACAGAATGGGGTTACTATTATGTGTGATGGGTGGACCAGCGGCACACAAACACAATTAATAAACTTTTTGGTACAATCAGTTGCTGGGTGTGTCTTTGTGAAGTCCGTGGATGCATCTGAACATAGACGGACAGCTAAATATATATACACTCTTATGGATAAGGTTGTAGATAGTGTGGGAGAGGAGAATGTTGTACAGATAGTTACAGATAATGGCGCCAATTTCAAGGCAGCCGGTAGGATGTTGGAGAATAAAAGACCTCATCTGTTTTGGACTCCATGTGCAGCACACTGTATAGATCTCATTATGGAAGATATTGGAAAGAAGAAGAAAATTGCTGAAGTTATCAAGGCATGTAGAGGCATTACCAGATTTATTTATGATCATTCATGGCTTTTGAGCTTGATGAAAAGATTCACAAATAACCATGCCTTGATACGTCCGGGAACAACTAGGTTTGCCACCCATTTCATTGCGATGGAGAGCCTTGTAAGGTTTAGAACAGAGCTTATTCAGATGTTTGCATCAGAGGAATGGCTTCGTTCGAAATGGGGCAATGCAACAAGTGGTCCGGAATTTGAGATCCCTAACTTGATGAGGGACAATAAATTTTGGAAAAAAGTATCTAATTTATTAAAGGTTTATGAGCCTTTAGTTAAAGTGTTGCGGCTTGTAGATGGTGACAAGCCAACAATGGGATATATATACGAAGCAATGGATCGGGCTAAGCAAGCTATCATGGAAAATGTTAGATATCATGAAGATTATATAAAAATTATTGATGCCCGGTGGAATGACCAGCTGCACCATCCATTGCATGCTGCAGGTACTCAATAACAATATCACTATTTGATGCTTTTAAATCTATCTAGTTCTCTTTGATTGACGTTTAATCAATTAATCATTATGCATTTCAACTGTTTTCAATGTAGGCTATTTCCTTAATCCCGAATTCTACTACCCCAATGCCCAACAGCACAGCGATACAATAGACACAGAGTTGAGGGTAGGATTAAGGGAAGTGTTGAAAAAATTGTTGGGAGTTGATGATTCAATCGAAGCCATCCAAGAGGTGAGTTCGTGATTGGGAATTTTATATTTAAGTCTTGAGATGACAAATGTATATGCTTGAGATAGGTCTTAAACATGTATGGTTTATTAATTTATTCCGAATTTTCACATTGTAGATATCTACATACACACAAAGGAAAGGAGGCTTCGCAGACCCTCTTGCAATGAGGGCGATTGGAAAGATGCCACCTGGTACCCAATCACCAGACCTATTAGGCTTTTGTTATTTATCTTTCAATTGATTGGAACTTGGAAGGACCTAAGGAATATCTAATTTTATTTGTTTACATTGAATTTCAGCTGATTGGTGGACGAATTTTGGAGAAGACACTCCAATGCTAAGGAAAGCGGCTGTTCGCATCCTTAGTCAAGTTACAACTTCATCAAACTGCGAAAGGAATTGGAGCACTTTCTCTTTGATCCACACAAAGTCCAGGAATCGGCTTACCATGCAAAAACTCAACAAACTTGTATATTGCCATTACAATTTGAAGTTGAAAAACAGAACAAGAGAAAGGAGGGCAAGGGATAATCCGAACTATTGTCCTATTAGTTTGGATCACATATTTAGAGAGGACGATCCCTTGCTCCCATGGATAGCCGAGATAGAGGATCCATTGCTAGATTCAGATCCGGACTTTCAGGAGGAGGTTAGAGATTTGCTTGATGAAGATATAGGCGGGGCAGAGGGTGCCCCATTGGGAGGAGAAGGCTCAAGTGCACAGCCGCAAGGCCCGCAACCACAACCAAGAGGGAAAGAACCTGCTCATGCTATGTCATCTTCTGAGAAGACGAGTACCACCGTCTCTTCGAGTAGCCATGGTGGAGGAGATGGGGGAGATGGAGCGGGAGACACTAGTGGGACAGGTGCTACTAGTGAATACTACCAACATGATCAGGAAGATGTCATTCCTATAGAGGAGGTACACGACTTTCCGGAAAGAATGGAAGGAACCATTGGTTATCAACGGCGTCGGAGACCACCTGCTCCTGGAGGTAGTAATGAACAAGGTGGAGGTAATGGAGGCCAACAAGCAGCATCATGGGCTGAATCGTGGAACCCTAGTTACAGTGGACAAGGACCCTCACAGTATTTTGACTATTTTCCATATGGTCAGCCAGGTCAAGTACGACAAGAAGAAGAACAGTCTTCAACTTCAGGGTCCTACTCATATGGTGACTATGGTGAAACCCAATATAGTAGATATCCACCTCCTCCACCTCCTCCAAGTTCTTTTGATGCGGGTGCGGCTGCCTTCTTTGGATTTGTGGATCCCAATGCTCATCAATATCAAATTCCATATGGTGCCACTAGAAATGATAACAATGATGGGGATGAGGATAGTCATAGCCCCTTGAATCTTGGTAGACGCTCGTTTTGGTGGTGATTAAGGTAATCTTATTTCCTTCACTAACTCTATTATTTGTCATTTCTAAATTGGCGTTGAACGTTGATTGTTGATCACTTCATGCTTCATAGTTCATCCACTTGATTGAATTTGAACCTTGAATGTTGAAGTATTTATATTTGATTGTTTAATGTTCATTAATGAGTAATGAGTAATGAGTCTAATGACTAATGACCTAAGTACCTAACCTAAGTACCTAACTCTTAAGTCTTTTTAATTCTTATGCCTTTATTTCATGTTCTATTTTTTTTTATGAGCTTTCCATTACTTTTTAAGTTAACATGACTAAGAAAAATGAAAACATGTGAAAAAACTCATCATTACTATTATTTTCTATTTATACAGCGATACAGGACCTCATGTATTGAGGGCACCGCTACGCCCCCTTTTCTTACTTACTTTTGCAAAAGAACTACATTTTCTTTCATTTTACAATTTTCTGGATTTTCTGGAATTTTTTCAGATTTTTTTGGCGATTTTTTCAAATCGCACCGCTACGCCGCTACGTATCCCCGCTACGCTACGTATCGCCCGCTTCGTATCGTTTTGGCGGCGGGCCGCTACGCCCGCCGCCACCGCTATTTTCATCCTTGCCTCAAACCTAGAATGGACTAAGATACCCTTGTTGTAATGGACTTTTTCATTTCATTCACTTGGTTTAGCCATAGTGGGCCAGGATTCTAGGAAGGACTTAAAGCTATAAGGCTACCCTCTTGGGCATGTGACTTGCTAGATAAGATCGAATGTTGTACCCTTCCATATTACCTTGTCCGAGGAGAGTTGCCAATGACTCCTGTGTCGGCGGCACCACTTAGCTTCGATCCCATCATAGTTGGACCCATCTTGGTGTGGATTTAGAATTGTTTATGCCAGGTGCAGCTTAGCCTTGCGTGGGAGCGACTATGTCCTCTGGTACCATATTCGGAAACATTATTGATGGTCATATATATAAATTCCTTTATGGAGACTTGCAGTACCCTCGTCTAATATACTTGCATATTATCTAGCTCTTGCCACGAACATCTCACTTGTAACCAAGCAACTGAGAGAATGAGCCCGCGTGGTTTCCATTTTGCTAGGATGTATTTATGTAGGCTTGTCTAACATAATTCATTGATGTTGATCTATGTATTGCACAGCCATGCCCAGCATTACTCATTTCTCGCTACCCTTCTAATCTACTTGTCTTTAATTCTATATTTGATGCAACATGACTATGTCTATTATATTTGATTACTTGCTCTAACTTGCTACACTTGGCGTTGTAGGTGACAGCGCCAAAGCCAAAGGCGGCGGAGGGGACACCCCAGGGTTAGTTGAGTGGACCCCCGATGACATGGAGGAGACATCGAGCAGCGACAGTGGCATCACATAGATAGAGAGAGATATCTTTCTTGATTTAGTTGTTTTCCTTCTTTTTTTTAGATGTTTACCCTTGTGGCTTTGGATTGTAACTAATTAAATGCTTACTTTTATGCTTCCACACTTCTTTATGTTGGACTCTTTTATGCTCTGATGACAGGTTACCCTATCATACTCTGATTCATATGTTCCTTGGATGTATGCTACCATTGGTTACACAAGTTTCCACCGGAATGTGGTCTAGATGTTATGGAAAATTTTACTTGAACTCACACGTGGAATATTGTGGTAACTAAGTTTGGGGTGAAATGTTTTCTTTGGTGGACCCCGCACCAGTTACACCCCAAAATTCAGAATGTTCTCGGTGGTCCAATTAGGGGGTGTGACAAGTTGGCTAAAAGTTTGGATTTATGGACGATATTATAGAATCCAGACATTATATTTGTGTGTATGTGGATTTATAAGAGTGTGTGTGTATGTGTGTGTGTGTGTGAGAGAGAGAGAGAGAGAGTAATACTCTACAAGGAATAGTTCTTTTCAAAATAAGGAACTTCTTATGGAACCCACTTGGATTTATGCCAATCTATATTACTAAGGGAATGTATCTTCCCTTCCTTTAACCACAGGGCTCCAGGTGTCAGTATCTCCTCTCCCTCTCTACTCTCCTCTCTCTCCACTCTCACTAACCGACCCACATAACTTCATCAAAAAGAAAACCACTACGTAACTTATCTGCAACTCCAAATACATATAATATTTGAAAAAAGAAAAGACTAATAGACATTTATTTTCCTGCGTTGAGGCCGGGACCCAGGTGGGTCACCCGATGACCCATCTGATCCGCGGATCAAAATGAGGACCCACGAGCGACCCAGTAGGTGGTGAACCCGTGTGAGGTGGGCTCAACAACGTCTGATCAGAGAGGGGAGAGGACGTGTTTTAGATGACATAGAAATCCAAACAGTATAGTGTTTCTCAAAACTTCATTTTCTTGCGTTGAGGCCGGAACCAAGGTGGGCCACCCAATGACCCATCTGATCTGTGGATCCAATGGAGGACCCACGGGCGACCCAGTAGGTGGTGGACCAGTGCGAAGTGGGCACAACAACGTCTAATTAGAGAGGGGAGATAACGTGTTTTAGATGACTTAGAAATCCAAACAGTATAGTGTTTCCTAAAACTTCATTTTTCTTACGTCGTTGAGGCCGGAACCCAGGTGGGCCACCTGATGACCCATCTAATCCGTGGATCCGAAGGAGGGCCCACGGGCGACTCAGTAGGTGGTGGACCCGTGCGAGGTGGGCATTGTTTGGCCCACCTTCCACCGTCTGATCAGAGAGGGGACCCAGGTGGGCCACCCAGGCTTTAGATTCTATTTTGTACGGATTTCTTTCAATTTTGACTTTTGTAAATTGTGCTTTGGTAAAAATCGAAAAATATATAGGTAATGAGATTCAAACTCACGACATTTTGCCTCGACTAACCTCTACCACACCACACAATATCAATGTGTGGTTGTTTAACAAAAAAATGTCAAAAATAGTAAGATGGAGTGGAGACCCTAGCCATTTGGGCCATGCCCGTGCTTAGCACGGGTTATTGTGCTAGTCTTCGAGAAAGGGAATGGGAGGGGGAAGGGCTACCTGTGGGTTAGGGGTAGACCAAAAATTTGTCCCAATCAAATCATTCTAGCCATTGATTTAGAAGGCTTGAAACTTAAATAAAGTGATTTTCAAAAATGGTTATATAAGCAAAATGAGTGTGGATCTGGGATCAGTGCAAATCCATGAAGGGGTAGATGTATGTGGAGGTTTGGATTCGTCATAGCTTGGCCTCAATAAAAGGCACTCTCTCTCCTCCCCTAACATGCAAACATCCTCATTATCATCATCCTAATAAAAACGAACAAGCCATGAAAATTTATCCCCCTTATAACTTTGGTGCAAAACATGATATCTAGCAAGATTGAATCCCTCTAAAAACTACTTGTAAATTAGTTATTCCCAATCTACACTTGTACATGTCCTCTCCCTAAAACCCTTCCTATACAGCACTTAAATAATTGCACATCGTAGACATTAATATAAATATGGGGCATTTCCCATAATAGGGAAGGGCAAATTTTATGCAAATTTTGATATTGTCAATGGGCCCCAGCTTGATGCATCCCATCAGAGGGATAGGATGAGATTGGAATATCTTAATGCACATTACATGCAATCTAATGATCAGCACCATCTATTTAAGAGCCTCAAAGTCTAATAGTTGTATATGCATTTATAAATCCATTGGACTTTGGGACCTTCAAATAGATTATTGATATCAGATTGTACTAATATTTTCCCTACCAACAATCCACATTGAAATCTAATATTGGGCAACTCCTGTATTAGCATGCATCCGAGGGGTGGGCCACAGCAAAGTTGGTTTATAGGTTAACTTTTATCTGTGTTTTTTTAGTTTTCTTATTCCACCTTTTTTTTTAGGTGTTGTTTGTGTTTGTGTGTGTGTGTGTGTGTGTGTTCTTTTTTTTTTTTTTTTTTTTGAAGGGGTGGGGCACGGGGGGATTTTAAGGCCTCAATCAACAATGCCGAAGGTGTTGAAAAGAGTGTGTCACAAAGATGTTAAAGAGGGTGTCCAAACTCCCAACCCAACGCCGAAAATAAAGTCGGATGAGGTTCAAATTGTCATTAGTGCCAATTTATAGGGGCTAATGCCTAGTGATGCATGGGCACTTGCTTTATCCTTCTTTTCATAGGGGGAGGGCTTGCAGGCCGCAGCTTATTTAGTTATATAAAAAAAATCTTGCATAGGAAAGTTTTCACATATGTACATATCTGCAATGAAATTGAAGAACTAATGCCACAAAAATACTAACCAGATATTGTGAGGTTTTCCATTAGCATCAGTGATGATCCAATGCCTCCTGAGAAGCTGAACAGGTCGCTCTGAGTCATTAGAAATTCGTATCCGGTATGCAAAATAGTACTGACCCTTTGAAGGCTGACTTCGACCCTCAATGTAGACACTTCTTACTTGCACACGAATGCCCTGAAATATAAATCCAAACTCAAATAGGCAAAACTGTTTGTTTGGTGAAAACTTAAAACTGGACTGAAAATTACAGTCACAACTTAAATAGGCTGTGGGATGAGAAAAAAAATACAATAGAAAAACCAATGAGTGATGATTGGAAATGCCTACATAGTTTTAATTTGAATGTAGGAAACTAGGAATAGAAAAACCAGATAAACCTAGGTAGAGAATACAGTGTGCAACAGCAAGACCATGCGGAACAGAGGTAACTCATCAGCTGTACATTGGAATGTGTGTATGTCAATCCAGATAACCCAAGTTGTTGAACCCATAATACAATGAGTTAAGAGCACAGCTAGAAAATCACACTGGTTGAACAATCTTAGGCATCAATTTGCTTGCCATCAAATACTATTAAACCAAAATGGCCTGCACCAAATTTTTTAAACATGAGATCAGATTTTAGCAGTATGGTTTTCAGGCAGGCCTCTATTCCTATACTCCACTCACAACGGAACCCACTATGGCCAAAGTTGATATGTATGAACTGAAACAGTTCTTACAAGGTGAAACACAAACACTATACTCTTGCCCAAGTAAAGATATTACCGATAATGGGCTCATTCAATCAAAATCACAGCAATAAAATATACCAAATTTCCTCCCAACGTTCAGAGTCATTTAAGGGAAAAAACTAAATGGAAAAGGTTTAGTCTTTGACAACAAAGTTGCCTAGTTTATTTAAGAGATGTGTACCTTACAGTAACATGCAGGATCCTGTTAAAAAGAAATCTTAGGACATAATTAAGATCATGAATACTTGTAAATGATTATAATTATCATCAAATGGAAGGATAAGATAGTCATATTAGTAATATAAAAATAATGGTCCAATCAAGATTTTAAAAACCGGGCCCAACATGGGACTCGGTCACCCTCAACTCCATTCAAACTGACTGAGTCACACAGAGTTAAACCAAGCTACAACCTAGACCAAGAAGGGTGTACAATCTTATGAGAAAATGATTAAAAAAAAAACCAAAAAAATTAAAAACTACCTATGAATACTTAGATCTGCAACAAAATACAGTTCTTTTATCTCCCAAAAATAGCTTAAAATATCCCTAACAGCCTCCAATTCATTCTCCTAACAGGAAAATGACGAAAGAGATGAGTTTGGTTCATATCCCATAAGACTCAGCCTGGTGGTGGAGACTAAGGAGGTGGCTAGACTTGATAGTTGTTGACTTGGCCAAGTCACTCTAACTAAGACAACCTTTTTAAAATCATGGGTCAATGCTGATGCAAACATACTTTCTATGTTTCATTATTGTTCATATGTGTTTTCTTTCATACCTCATTTACATAGTATCAAACTATTCCAGAAAGGTGGTTGTGATTCCTTGCCGCAATTGTTTTGTATACCTGAGAAGATGACTAGGTTTCTTAGGTAACCTTCAGAAAAATGTGCAATAATTTTTTGAGGTTTTTATGAACAGCTTTTTGAGATCTTCTGCAAGCAAAAGGTCCTCAATCTCTACTTACAGTTTCTCTACACAAATATTCATCTCCACCATTAGATCTAATGGATCTTTGGGCTTTTTAACACAAACCAATGTTAGTTGCATCATCCATGGTTTTGAAACTCGGCCAAGTGGGAACCGACTCAACCAAGTCCACTTGAACTTGACCACTAATGAGTTGACACCCCTTCCCAATACATAGGCTTACATATGACTCACGAGTCAAGTATGGATGAGTAGGCGTAAAGCAGGAGTGGATGTCCTGGATCTGATTGGTCATGTGACACCTCAAGCCCTCAGTTACTCGGACCGGTTTGATCGATCAAATGGGGTTTTGATCTGCCTTAGCAAGGGCTTAATTAAGTTATACGGGTCAAAAGAAACATTAGATGGTCACAGTGGGTCTAAATCAGGTCCGAAAATTTTGAATTAAGTAGGAAGTCAAGAACTAACCATAATAACCCATTTGGATCAACCCAGGTTTCCAAAGCAGGGCCATATAGGCCCATAGTCTACAACTAATGGAAAGCAAACAGCCAAGCTTAGGCCTACTACACTAGGCCCAACGGAGGCCCCCAACCCATCAAAACAAGAACAACCTGATCGCCCATGGCTGAGTGCCAGCCTGTAGCTGGTGGCTGGCTCCACCAAGACTAGAAGAGGAGTGCACACCTCTGAAAAAATAATACAAAAACAGGATTCCAGGAATCCAAGTCTTGCACAGGAATTATTGAACGAAAGATTGATTAAGATAAGCCAAGATTGGAATACATGTCCAAGGGATTCTCCAAGATTTTGTGCACAAGGGTCTCAAGTGACTATCTTTTCTCTCCTTCTTGATTATGGAAGATTGTATTTGGAAGAGAATTTTGGATATGCTTAGCAGGATTAGGAGATTAGTTTCAATCTATTAACAGGTGGGACCCAATAAAGCAAAAGAAGCCGCCAATACACTCATGTCTGAGTGGTGTTGGCACCTCAGTATCACACACATGCCCAGGGATCGATCCCTAGGTCTTTAGGTGGATATCAATACAATATTGGCCAGTAGGCAAAAAAAACCAAAAAGGCAAAAGAAGCCGGCAACTCAAATCTGTGAACATTTTATTCGATTTCTTTTGTTTTCTATTTTATCTCCATGTAATCTGGAATTTTAAAGCAGGAACTTATGTTTATTATGAATGGTGGTGATGTATTCTTAGATTTAGGGGTTTTCAAGTCTTTCTATACACATGTAAGAGAATGTTCCATGCTAGTATTGTTGTTCTTCATTATTTTTTAATAAAAGTTGCAATTTCATTCACGTTTCTTCTTTTTCTCTCCCATTGGAATGAAGATCTTTTTCATCGGGTTTAACAATTGAGGTAAGCTAATCTGCAACCTTTGTCCATGTTTAATTGAGGATTTTCTGTTAATTGAGGATTTCTGGGTTTAGGTTTACAAATGATAGGAATTTGCTTCTTTTTACTGCATCACACTAGTGACAAGACTATTAGATGGCAGAAGCTTAAAGCCTTCTTTTTCCTTTCTTTTTTTTTTTTTTTTTTTTTTTTTTTTTTTTGAATGGATACTTTCATTAAAAGAGCAAACAGAAAGCTTAAAGCCTTTATAACCTTATATGTGGTTTGCTTTCCCATTTTTATGTTTGGAGAGGGATTGGGACTTAGGAGGTTTCAACCAAGGTTTTAGGGAAGATTTTGGAAATCAAAACCCATACTCTTGCACAAATTTAAGGCCTTTGAAAGTTGAAATTATCATTTATCCAAAAATATCATTCAGGGTTCTTGGTTTTTAAAGTATATTTCTCTCATTTACCAAAAAAAATAACGGGAATTTTATTGTCATCACTTCTTGGCCTCCAAAGTTTTTCCAAGAAGAATAGATTTTCAATGCTTTTTCATTTTTGTTATCATTCTAGCCAGCTTTAATCAACGCAAGAGTTGGCTGAGAGTTATATTTGCAGATCAGTTGATGGAAATCAGTTAATATTGTGCTTTTTAAGTGATTAAAAATCAGCTAAATGAAATTATGAACATTGAGTCGATGACTTAGTGCTCAACGACACTAAAAATCACTACATTTGAGATAAGATACTACTCAAATAGCTCAATTTTCATAGTTTTACTATTTTTCTATTATTTTCTATTTTTACGATTTTTTTAGAAATTTTTTACACTTTTTAAGACCCTCGCAACCGTGCCAGTCAAGGCTCACAAAATTGGCACTGGAATTTGAAACCTTGATAACTAGACTTGATGATGGCATATAAGATGGAGGTAGAATAAACTAAAAACGATATTTCCCTTACTAATTTTCCCATTTACTTAAAGAGAATATAGAAAGGTACATCTTCAAAAAACGCTACATCCATCGTAACTGTCTCCCATTTTACAGGTTAATTAGCAATCATCCCCTTTTTGAGTGCTAGGATTGTAATAAACCATATACCAACCCAAAAGCTTAAGCTTATAGGTGGAAGGCCCATACAAGTATATTACGACATTTCAAGCCTATTACTTAGGCGATGTGGGATGTGGGACTTCCCAACACTCCCCTCACGTGCAAGCCCAACAGATTTCATGGACGGGCCTGCATATGGGCTACACAAGAACGACAACCACGTGAGCTCCACAGGAACAACGGGATCGGAACCCGCTCTGATACCATGTAATAAACCATATATCAACCCAAAAGCTTAAGCTTATAGGTAGAAGTCCCATAAAGGTATATTAAGACATGTCAAGCCTATTACTTAGGCGATGTGGGATGTAGGACTTCCCAACAAGAATAACCCACAAACATGCACTTAATAGATTTGACTAATAAAGATTATTGCTAAGTGCATGATCTAGTTGGACTCACTCTTAAACAAAATCAAAATTAAAAAACAACATCTTAATCAATTGTCAAACCCAAAGTGACGAGGGGTTTGGGTTTAGGCAAATTGGATTTAATTAGTTGGTCTTTGTTGGCTACGTGGTGGTGGAGGTTAGGGGCAGAGAGGGAGGCTTTGTGGCGAAGATTCATCATGGCTAAATATGGTGAGGTGGGGGGTTGTGTCCTATTAGAGTCCCCAGGTATAGGGTGTCGAGTCTGTGTATGGGATAACCTTTTGAGGTTTGGGGATGTTTCTTTTGTGGGTGGGGAGGTCCTTCATCAAGGGCTGAGTTTTTGTGTTGGGGAGGGTAGTAGAGTCCGTGATTAGTTGGGGGCTGGTGAAAGATTTTCGGGGGGGGGGGGGGGGGGGCGGGGGGGGGCGCGGGGCGGGGGCGGGTGCGGGGTGGGGTGGGGTTGTGTGGTGTTGTTCAAGGAAGGTATCTATGGCAGATATCTGAGGAGGCAAGGCTTGCTTTCATAGGAGATTTCAGATTGGTGCTTGCTTTGTAGTAGGGAGAGGGAGACAGTTGATCGCCTATTCTTACATTGTGTGTTCTCCTCTTCACTGTGGAGCTTCTTCCTTAGGCGGTGTGGTGTTCTTTGGTGCTCTTCAGCTTTGTTGCTAGGGATGATTAAGGCTTAGGGGATGTCTCCTTTCTTCAGATGTGGGGTGGTTCTTTGGAAGCTCATTCCATATGTTTCTCTTTGGTCTGTTTGGAAGGAGAAGAATGACAGAGTCTTCAGAAGTTCTTCGATGCCAATGGAAGATCTTGTGCACTTGGTGTTGCTGCAGATGGCAAAGTGGGTGTCTAGTAGGGAGGAGTTCGATAGCATCAAGGTGGATGGCATTTTGCATAATTGGGAGGCCTCTCTTCAGTGTGTCTTGAAAGGAAACAATATCAATGTCTTGGTCCCCTCCTTCTAGGGAGTTGAAGTTCAATGTCAATGGGGCAGCTAGGGGGAAACTAGGGCCAGCGGGGATTGGAGGGGTGCTTCGCAACAGTGATGGTGTTGTGTTTGACTTGTTTTCTAAACATGGAGGTAGTATGTAGTAAACCGAAGCAGAGGTGGTGGCTACATTAGAAGCTCTTCATATCTTCACCTCATACTCTTTTTAAGAGTCGCTTATTGTAGAAAGTGATTATTTGAACTCTATTTCTTCTGTGTTGACGCCTGACGGCCAAATTCCCGTGGAGGTTTCAATTCTGTTTTAACGAGATTTTAACCATCTTGTCTTCCCCAGGTGTGAGATTTCAGCATGTGCGGCAGTCAGCGAATGGCTTTGCGGACTCTTTGGCAAAACAAAGGGTGGAGAGATCTTCAGACTTGATGGCTATCTTTTAGTGTTGTGTTCTTGTTTTCTTTTCGGTCTGGTGACGGTATAATTCTTTGATACCAGTTTTGTTGCTTTTCCTAAGCTGGGTAGGATGTCCGGTTGTTCCTTTGTACTCTTCTTTTTCCTGTCTGTAATATTATTTTCAAGTTACTGAAAAAAAAACTCAATAGGATTTTAACTGTCTCTAGATCTTCCCACCCGCAGGATATAGTGCATGTAATAACTGCACACTTCCACACGTGTACCTGGATACCTACTTCATGGACTGGCTATAAAGGATCCCCCGGCTTACTTCTGAAAGGAACAAACCACCTAACAGGAAGGAACTTGCATAGATCCGTTGTAAGCCCTGATCAAGATCCAGGTTTTGATACCACGTTGCAACTCATAATTTAAAAGAAAATTCATAGGATAAGAAGAAAGATGAGAGACTGAATGAAAGAAAAAGAAGTGAATATAGTAAGAAGTGAGAACGACTTGGAGGAAACACTTTGTTGGTCATCCCATTAGGGCTGGGCAAAACCATTCTTAAATTTATATTAACGATGTTTTCCAAAAAATTACAGAAAAGAAATCTCAAGTTTCTAGTATTATGCAGAACAACCACTACTATTTTTGAAATTAAAAACAGTCCCTGTCAGTCATGCAACTAATTGAAGGTTAATGACTATAATGAGGTTGACGGGATTGGATCTGATAATCGTTGTACTACATCAAATAATGTACTTTTGTTGGATAATTTAATCTGTCAGAGTAAGAACTAGGAGCAAGTAGTAGTTGCAGGATCTATTGCAGTCTCAGAAGCAGAATATAGGGTCTCAACACAAAATAACCCAAACTGTAATGGGTTAAACAGTTGCTCTCTAAACCTGGTTTTACTAGGACTATTCAAATGGAGATGGGATGTGACAATCAAGCCTCCAAATCCAATCCTATTTTGCACGTGCTTGAGCACCCTATATTCTGTCCAACGAGCAACTAAAAGACTTCTTTATGAAGCCTTTATTCAAGACCCAAATGAGTTTAGTTACAAGCAAATTGGGTATGACTGTAATCTAAGCTCCAACTTGAGGGTGCTGGTAGGTTATCATCAAATTAACTTCCTGTACAAATTAGAAGTACAGACACATGGGCCTTTCAACTCTCCCAATTCCATATAAACAACATAGATGTGAGAAAAACTATGAAAATCTAAGAATGAATCAAGGAGACAAATGTAATATTGATTATTTAATGTAATCTGCAATGATTAGTAATAATACATTATAGAAACAAGTAGGGACCCGTTAAAACCAAGGTTTAAAAAATCAGACTCAAGACCCGACTCGGCCGAGTCGGGCCGACTCCCAATTTCAAAGAAACGGTTGGAGGGCCAAGTCACATGATTCAAGTCCGAGTCCCATAGGACCCGAATTGGTATGTGCCCAGTCCAAGTCGACATAGACTCCGCCAATTTTTCAAACCATGGTTAAAACACATCCACTTCCCCCCATCTCCTCTTTGTCTCATCTCCTCCCTTCTTATTATCCTTATTTTCAATGGTAAAGCATAGATTCAGCACAAAAGGTATATCACATGTTGCAGATGGGTTAATGGGAGTTACTTGATGGCTTCAACATGTACTAGAGATTAGTGGGTGAACCGTAAAGTTACATCACACAATCACAAGGCAAACATTTATGCAATGCGTTGTACAAGCATGCTCCTTGGACATCACAACTCGAGGTGATTTGCCGTTTCCTGTGATATATTAAGGGGGGTAAAGGAATTCTCCATAGTTGTGGTGGGCATGTAAACATGGTTTGTCATTCAGATGGAGATTAAGTTGGCTCTCTGGATGATTGGCACTCTATATATAGTTTTTTTTTTATGAAGTTTTCACAAAAAGGCCCCTTTATTTCTGGACAACCTCAAAAAGGCCCATTTCTTTTGCATTTTTACAAAAAGGCCCCTGATTTAAAATGCAGCATATGACTATTAGTTATTATGGATAACTGACAGAAAATACCCTTAAGCCTAGCAGATTTTACTGACTCAAGTTATTTTTAGTGGAGCCCACTTGGATGCATGATTACTTAAGGGAAGGAGACACGGCGATGAACTGGCTTGGATGCGGATTAGGAAAATATGTGATATCATACCATTAAAATTATCCTAGCTTTTAATTTTAGGTCCTCAAAGTTTAAGGGCCAAAATTGTCTTTTTATCTTTTGACTCAATGGATAAGTCATTTGAGTCTTTCTTAAGGGTAAATTGGTTAAAAACAAGAACTTGGAGGATGTAGTTACTTTTTGTACAGTTTGACAGTTGGTCAAGGGGATTTTAGTAAAAATATAAAATATAGGGGCTTTTGGGGTTGTGCGAAAATATAGGGGCCTTTTTGTGAAAAAACTCTTCATTTATTGTCAAAGAAAACTTGGTTATTCAGACAACCAAGAAGCAGTAGTTGAAAGGTCAAGCGCCAAACCTAAGTACCAAGCATAACCCAATCTACATCTGAGCTCATGTGATTGAGGCAATTGATGAAAAAGTCATGTTCTCAAGTGAGACAGTTAAGTTGTCTACTCCCATGCACTATGATAATCTAGTTGCCATCTACATTGTTTACTCCCATGCACTATGATAATCAAGCTGCCATCTACATTGCCCTAATCATCTTATCCCATCATCCTAGGGTTGGCTAAGAGAGTTCTACTCCAACTTAACACTAAAAAATATCCATCCAAGCTAAAGACCACAAAACCCACTAAATACTGCGATCCAGAAAGCAAGGTCTCTGTGCATGAGTCATTCGATAATCATCCCCAATGTAACTAATTTGATAATCACATTAGTATTATAAATAGTGGTCTATCCTCACATTGCGGCAGACAATTCTCATATAAATTTATTATTGTTCATGTATTTGTTTCGTGGCTCATTTCAGAAAGTCTTCAAACATGAATGACTAAATTAATACATTCTAGCTGCATCAATCATCTAGACACCACATGTTTACTTAAGAGCCAAGCAACCTGGAGTTTTCCCATAATCTTACCAGTGTTGTTGCATCACTTGAGCATTTAAGAAGTGAGTGTGGAGCTACAAGCCTTAGTTCATCTCTGAATCTAGCTGCATCCTGGAGAAGAAAAGATAAAAAAAAAAATTCCAAACAAACAAACAAAATAACTATTCAGTTGAAGAGTCTAAATTTCTAGAGTATGGACACATCATCATCCAGATCCCATTGCATTAGAAACTATAAATTCTCTGAACTTGACCCGGTTCATTCTCAATTGCGGTTATCCTATAAAAGAGATTTCTTGCAATAGAAGAAAAAAGTATAATTCTGAGTAAAGGATTAGTACCTCAAACCTCTCTTCATTAATTGCCCTTTTCATCGATCTCTGCAGGCGCAGCACTGGTTCCTCTTCCTCAAACAACCTCAATGAGTCCCTTATCCTTGCAGCTTCTTTGTAATCCTACAGTATGCAGCAAATAAGAAAAAGCTTGGAACTGAATAACTAAATGTTACACAATTGTTCAAAATCAGAGATCCTTTCAAGGATGACATTGTAATTTATCTCTCAAAACTCAAACCATTTAAAATAGACATGTGGTAGGATTTCACAGATCCCACAGAATTTTATATTAAAAATAGCCTTGTCACATACAAGTTCGACCTACAGCAGGAGTCAAAGATTCATTTGATGTTGAAATCTTCCTGCCTGAAGAAATAGATCAGACCATAAAGAACCACTATTAAAAGTTTCTTAAAACTTACAGATAGCATGTGTGGTTCTGAAAATGTATAGTGATCCCCAATCACCGAATGGTCAAAAAAAAATCATGTGCTTATAGAAGCTATATTGCAGTGGTCCCACATCCCAGCAGATGATGCCATGTGGAAAGAAGGACAAATTGCAGGAGAGGTTTTCTATAATTAAACCTTGATGGAAATATGCTTCAAAGGGGATAAAGGATGACCAGAATTGCATATGATAAGCCATCAAGATGTGATTTGGCAAGGTGCTTAATCTTTGGGTAGTTGCCAAAAAGGATTCTTGGAAACTTGTCTGGCAGAAAAATGAAGAGAAGATAGAGGGAACGTTTGGTGTTGTGAATCATCTTGTTGCAAAAATTGTAGTCTTCCATGAGATGGACTGCTACTGTCTATTTGAATTTTTCAACAGTAAAATTATTATTTTATCATCTATGAAAAACCGGTCTTGATGCCTATTAAAAAAGAAAAATACTCTTTCTTTATTATTTCTTAATCAAAGCCATGAAACCATGGCTCGATAAGGCAGAATCAGGATCGAGCTTAGATAGGGGCCATCGCATTAAATTGGTTGATCCAATTTCATTTGAAGTCCAAGTAACTAAAAGGTATTTCAAAATCCAAAAGGAGAGTAATAGAACGCTCCTAGAGATCACAAAGGTCTAACATTCAATTGCATGTGGTTTGAGAATGCATGTCTGATTTCACACTGTCACATACATAAAGCTTACAAATTATTTATTTGGCATGTATAAATAAAATATTTTCATTATTGATTTAGTCGATTTATACGTTATTTTAATTTTAAATATTTTTTTTCATTTATTTATTTTAATAGTTTTTATATATTCTGAAATGGAACTCAGAATTATATCATTGAAATTTCGAAACATTTCCATTTGGAGATAAACTGAAATGGGGTCTGAAGTGAAATTGACAACTACAGTTGAGGCCTGAGGAGGAGTGTTGGAATATAAAAAATTATTTGGGGTCGTGTGAGATTCTTGATTTTAATTGTGTCTATTATCTAAATAATCTTGATTAGTAGCTAATTCATTAGTTTTGTGTGTTAGATTAAAGGTAGGATAGACTTGGTGGTTTTGAACCTAGAAGGACCTATTTGCCATTTTGAGAGAAGGTTAGGGGGTTATTTGTAAATATTAGATTTTTTGTGTTTTTGGGTTTGTTGGATATATGACATTATTTAGAGAAACTTTCGTTCTTCAATTCTGTTGATCTGGTATCTCAAGTGACCTGAAACTCTGCATTTACCATAACTAGGGACTAATTTGAAATTTTCAAAATTCTGTAGCAAGCTGTCAAATTCCAAAATTTTCTCCCGTGTTCTTCATTTCTCTTCCTTCCTCTCAGTGCATCTCAGTCTCTCTAGTTTTCCTTTCACTCTAGATCTCTTCCTCTTCCTCTCTTCCTCTTCTAACGAAGCTGAGTTCCTTTCTTCACCAATTTCATCAAGATTCCATCACTCTCATGACCTTCTTCCTCTTCTTCCTCCTCTACGTTGGGAGTTCTGCTAGTTTTGATATTTTTTCTGTGAGACTTGTAGGAATTGTTTGGGAACTCAAACTAAGGCAAGTAATGAGTATAACTGCATAACATGAATGTTATTATGTTAAATTTCATTGATATTATGATTAACCATGTTAGAGATCCATTTTTAAGCTCAAAGTGAATTTTATTATTTTTCCTGCTTCCAAATGAATGAACTGAATTCGGTAGATTAAATTGTAGCGGTAGATGTTTAACTATTGATTTTGATGTCCAAAAATAAGACCTTACAGTATTCAGAAAGTATGCTTCAGAAGTATGTTATGAATGGATTTAAATAGCTTCTAAAACAGAATTGGAAACAGCTTCAGTTTCATGTTTTCTGAAGCTTATGGTTGGCCGTAATTTCACCATGGCTAACCAAAACTCCGTAGAAAGCTAGCCGTATATATGCATCAGCTAGATTTTCCAGGAAATGTATTTTCAGAGTTTATACACTACGGTGACTTTACGGCTAGCCATAGGACATCCCACAGCTAACCGTAAAACACATGGTTTTTCAATTAATTTCTAACTTAGATTTCTAGCTTGGAATGATACCTTATGACACTTAACCAGCCTTAACTCACTGTGTGACCATAGTAGGTGATGTTTTGAGTTGACAATGACATACACCTACAGAACTTTAAAACTCATGTAAAGCAATGTTAATCAAGAATGTTTTATTTTAGGATTCTCCTCGTTAAATTAACCACAGTAACACCAATAATGGAGATCCTAAAACTATCCAATATTGATTAGTGCTGCTATTGAGCAATCTTAACCCTAGGAATGGTATTTGCACTGTTTTCGTGATTATTCTTAATCATGCATTAATCATACATGCATAAGCATTTGCATGACTAGCACATGCATCCCTATGTCCTGTTTATCTGTTATATGTTTCCATTTCCTTACCTGGTCTGTCAAGATTGAGAAACTACTAACCATTTAAAAAAAAAAATGATTGAGAAACTACTAAGTACATGATATGATAAGTGAAGGTTGTTTCAGAGTAGTTACCTGTTACTGCTAGAAATAAGTATACAGTATTACCCTGTATATGATTCCTGAGTCGACACCACTTAGCTTTGGTCCTACTGTAGTCGGACGCAGCAAGGTATGGACCGTAGTTATCTATTTGGCTAGCTACAGCATAGTCCCTGCATGGAAGTGACTCGGTCCTTCAGGTACCACCCTATTATCTGTATTTGCCATGCTATGATATTAAATTTCCTCATGGAATCCTGGTACCCGTGCTCTATTTATTATTATATTTGCGTGCTCTCATCACTTACAACCATCCTGGGAGAATATAGCTTATGTGGATTATGTTATTTTGTTAGGATTCACTGTTAGACACGTCTTATCTTATTCTCATATGTTTCATACATTCATACATGCTTAGATGTAGACTTTATTTGTTACCATAGGATCACCAATCTTCATTTACATTTGATACATCATGTTTATGTTTATTATACTTGCTCAGTTATCTGATGATGTAACCTTTGGCATTATAGGGGACAACACCCTTACCCCTACCCAGGAGACTGAAGTGATCGACGAGACTTGTTAAGGGTTAACTTAGAGGACTCCTGATGATGTTGCATAGACATCTAGCTACGTGAGCTTCGTCACAGGGGATGGTTTTGGTTGAATGGTTGTATTGACCTTTATTGGTTAGTACTTATGTGAGTTTCTTGTGGATCGTGGTGATAGACTTTTGCCTTTAGGGATTGTATATAAAACACTTTTCTTTATGTTGTAAACATAAACACTCCTGATTTGTACATATTTTTGGACTGTATATGCTCCATATATATGCTGATGGACATGGTTATATGTTTATTATTGTTCATACAAGCTTCTGCAAGAAAAACAGAAAAAAGTGATGGAAAATGTATGCATCCTCACATGTGATATCCTTGCGTATAAGTGTGGGATTAAAATATCATTAGAGTCAAAATGGCTCAAATCCCCACACTAGTGACATCTTGGAATTGGCGCCATTAAGATATTCCAATTAGGGGGCGTGACAGGCTGTTTTAAATATTTTGAAGTTATATGAATTGATTTGTATTTTTACTATTCTTAACGGAAGGTTTCTCAATTCGATTTAATGTCTTCAAAATTAAATTAAGACAGTGTCATTGAGCAAGAACTGACTTTCTCGTACAAGTTTCTAACCAATACTTTTCTCCTTTCTTCTCTCACTTACTTCTTCTCACCCTTTTTCCTTTGACTCAACCCAAAACTATCCAAGCTTCTATTTCTTGACTCTAAACCACTGCTCAAACCAATCACAAACTCCTTCTTACTCGCTCACCTCCACTTAAAGTCGAAGGCTCACTCAATATTTTCCTTAACAATCCTTCAAGCTTTTTCACCTAATACCTATCACCACTCTTTTAGCCTCAACTCAAGGCTTCCATCTTCATAAGCCAAATATCTCCAAGCCCATAAGACACACACACAAAAAAAAAATCACCTTAAATAAATTATGTTCATTGCCTTCCTATCAAAAGTGATCTTCCAATGGATCTTGGCATTTTATGTTCGATCAATGGTGGAAAATAACAACATTGGGCCTTCTATACTTCACCATCCTCATCTATCTTCATTGTGCTAGTTGGATCATGGTTATTTCAGCCTTCGAGATCTCCCTAGTTTCATCATAATGTAAAGAATAAAGTGATGGCTAATAGCAAGGGCCATGGTGGGAAAAGATTACGAGGATCTATTGCTACAGTCTATAGATCTCCAAAAAGAGTATTTGATATGGTGAACATGCCCCCATTAGGTGATAATTATTATTGGGTGCCCCATGTACATGACTGCCAAAACTTAATGTAGATGGATCATCTATGGGGAACCCTAAAGCCCCAAGAATCAGGGGTAGAATTTGAAATGTTGAAGACAAGCTATTCCTGGCATTTCTAGAAGCAAACAGAGTGGAAGATACAAAGACTGCACAAGTGTTGACTATTAAAGAAGGGTTGAAGCTTTTCTCAATAGTCTGAGGATTGCAAAGTCGGGTTAGTTTTCTAAGAAGAGTGTCTCCAGAGAGTGTAATCATCCGGATGAAGATCAACCAGCAAGCTCCAAGATGTCAAAAGAGGTCTGATCAACAGGAAATCCCTTGTGGTCATAATTGTTTAACCATTTCGGTCTTTGGACGCTCCAATCACCTTATAGGCTTCTTCCACCATATAACACATACCAAAATACTAAATCTTTCATCAATGGAACTCTTGTAAATTTGTCCACAAATAGCAAGAGGGAAAAAGAAAGAAAAGACTGAAATAACAGACCCACCTATATGAGCTCCAAGTATAGAACCATCCAAAATTGGTTGATTCAACAAAAACAGCTGATTCACCAATTCATCATCAGAATAGGTTCACCCCAATTCATAAAGCACTCAGTTAAAACCTGAAATTCAGTTTCACTTCTGGCAATTCCAAATATAAGCAAAAATGACTAACAACCATAATTAAAGGAGATATAAGGCTCAAAAAGAAAAAGGATGCACTCAATATTATGAAATTAGAAAAATACCAAATACAAATTCTACCAAAACAAAATCAGCAGCAAAGACTTTGAAATTCATAAGAACAGAAACCAACAAAACCCACCAAGAAAAATAATATATCAAAACTAACATTGATTCAAACCAATTCCATCAATGAGGCACAAACAACCACATTCTTCACAAAAATACAACATACATATAAATAACAAGAATAACCCAAATCCCAAATAATCAAAACCAATGCTCAGGAACATAACCCATCAAAATCACAATAATAATACACTCATAAAAACTCAAATCCAATTTCAAACTATTGACAGATGCTCCATAAAAAAAAAGGATCAAACCCATCTAGATAACGTCCCCAGAAGCAGCAGAAAACCCCAAACATCCACACAATAAAACCACATGAACAAAATAAAGAAACCCACCTCTGATTTCGCTGCAACAGCCATCTGCTGCTTGAGAAGAGCGTAGGTTTGGCTCCTGGAGAGAAAGGAACTCTGGGTCTGCTTCTCTTTTCCATCCTCATTTCTCTCCCAGGAACATGCCATGATTTGGAATGGTTTTCCATCTTCTCTGTTGTTTTTCCTCCCACTCTGCCAACATCTTTTGGACCTTACATTGAAATCAGTCAAAATTTTCAGGTTTACAGAGTGCATTTTGAATTGGGTCTTGTTATTCTCTGTGGGATTTCTGATCTGCTGCTTCTATTTGTGATTGTACGGGTGGTATTTGCGAATTCTACGGTTGTGGATTTTTTCTGTTTTAAGAATCTCCTACGAACTCGAGAAAGATCGTGAGATAGAGACGGTCTTTGAAATTAGCATCCATGCACTCTGCATTTACTGGTCTGAAATACTTCAAGATTAGATGGTAGAAAATTTTGGATTGCTGCCATCATCTGTAGGAAAAATCTTTCCGGGATTTGCGAAGATTTGATGGCTGTCCGCTCGGCTTAAAATTATCCAGAAATTTCATTCAAATGAAAAGGTAGATACGAAATCAACAGCAAAGGAGATACGAAATGTGCGAATGGGATGGAATGCAACACGTGTATTCTCTTAGTACCATCAGAAAAATCCTCCAGCCTGCTTGTTTGTTTATATGGAAAATTTAGATGAATGAAATAAAATTAAGGAAAAAGAGAAAGAGGAGGGGTCAAACATAAAAAGCACAGGATGTTGAAAAAAACCTTTTCTTTTTACCTAACAACTTCCCTTATATCTAACAATCGCCTCAAAACAGTCGAGAAAATATATAATTCCTATAGAGCTGTTCGTACAAAAAAATGAAGCCTTAAAAGTGACAATTTTCTTAGGGACATTCTATTAGCACACCAACAAATTCTCATCTCAAGCACACAATTTTTTTAGAGACTTGTTATTGGCACACAGATCTTGACTTTTCCTATACAAATTCTCTCTACACACATCACTATAATTTAAAAGTTATATTAATTCTTTCTACACACATTAAAATTCCCCAAAGTACCCATCCCTTCATTTTCCTCTTTCTTCCCACACACCATTTCATTAATCCCTTCATTTTCCTCTTTCTTCCCACACACCATTTCATTCTTCTTCCCATTTTTTCTTTATCATTTTTTCTATCTTGGATTACCTTGTTTTTCATGAAAACTTGTTATGGGGATAGATTCACATTCAATGTAAGATTTTACAAACATTGCTAGTATTTTTTTCATGTATTTGGGCTTGTTTTCATCAATCATCGCAAGGGTTTACTACCTAGAAATCGTGACTGTTTGGTCTCTGAGTGGCCGAATAGAATGCAAATGTCCAGTATAGTTCCGAACAAAATTAGAATGTCCGGACCTGAATGTCCGAACAGAAGTGTTCGGACACTATCTTCCGAACATGTTCCTTTTGTTCGGATGTATAGTTCCGAACATATGCAATACATTCGGACCTGAAAGACCGTACATATCGAGACCTGCAAACTCGTTCCAAGCGAGAAATGGAGAAACAAACATTTCCACTGCTGCTCTAATTGAAAGGCATCATTTGATTGTTGTTTTCTTCATTCATTGCACTAAAAAGCCTTTAGAGAAAAAGTGAAAAAAGATAAAGTATAAGAAGAAGGAAAGATGAAGGAGATGGAGGAAGATGGGTTGCCCAAGAGCAGAAAATGGAGAAAGATGAATTGCCCAATATGTTTTGAGTTTTTCCTGGAAAGTGGAGAGTGAGAAGTGGAGAATGAGATGAGTGGAGGGAAGAAGAGATGGGTGGGAAAGAAGAAGAAGAGCTTGTGTATGAAAAGAGGGGTAATGGATATTTTAGTCATTTCATAAAAGGATAAAAACATAATAAAAAAGAACAAATTCCTTGTGTTGGAAAAGAAAAAAACTGTGTGCCAATAGCAGCACTCCTTTTTTATAAAAAAAAAATGCCTAAACTACCCTCCTCTCTCTCCCCCTCCAAGTCACCGGCTGGGGGGAGACCAGCCGACAGCCCCTCTCTCTTCCTCCTTCTCCCTCTATTTTCTCTCCCTCTCCCTCTCTCTCCATTCCTCTCCCTCCCTGAAGAAAAGGAAGGTGGGGAAGTGGGCTAGGTAGGGGGCGGGGGTGGGCTGACCGGGCAGGGGTAGAGGGAACCAGACGGAGGCAGGGAGGGAGAGAGAGAGAGAGAGAATAGAAGGGGAGGAAGGAAGGGAGAGGACCTGCCTGCTGGTCTCCCTCCTAGCTAGTGACTAGGAGGAGGGTCGAGGGTGGAAGGGGAAGGGAGGAGGGTAGTTTAGGCATTTTTTTATATAAAAAAAATTGTGTACGTGAATCATGCCAAATATCTCTGATACTAGTTTGTGTAGTGTGACCCCTCTTCCGGTTCCGGCGATGGGCTTCTCCGGATCTTGCTCGCTGCTTCTCCGGTTGGCAGAAACGGGATCCTCTGTTCTCGGCGATCAATCTAGATTAGGCTTTTCCGTAGAGACGCAGATATCGAATATGTGACAAAGACGATCTCTGGTTTAGACTTCTCTGATTCTTTGCAACTCATTCTAGAACAACAACAACCCTGTTCATCGTTGGCATTGGCTCAAAAATTCCGAGGATTTTAGAGAATCTCTACCTAGGAACGAGGAGGAGAAGAGAACATTTGAAATTTAGCAAATTTAAAATTTTATGCCTGATCATTTGAAAGGAAAAATCACTGTATCTAAGGACCTCTCACCAAATTATATCAAACTAGAGGACTTATAAAACCTCAACGAGGGATCTTTTGCTAATTTACGTTTCTTTTTTAAAGAACTGGGGGCTTTCCAATGTGAGGGGTGGGGGAACGACTTTCCTAGAATGGGGCCACGGGCCATCTTGCACATGCCCTCTTTGGGACCTTTTTCTTTTTTATCTCAGGTGCGTGTAGAGATCCACGGGTCATCTATGCTCTCCATGCCCACATTTATAAGATCCAAAGACCAGTGGGCCCACTATCCACATCCCTTGGTCAAAAAAGGTCTAGCCGTTCCAATCATCAGATGGCCCCAATTGGGTCTTGTCCCTCACGAGATATCATATTACGGTGATGGTTAGATTGTGATGAGCGGCTTGGATTTTCCTTCAATCAAAACCAGGCCCTAACTTGCAGGCCTTGAACAAAACAAGAACACAAGCCCAATGTCTATGTATAAAATTAATCCAGACCGCCACTCTCAGTTAAAGGATCCAGACCGTCCCTTTTCTCCTTTTTAACTCCTCCGAGGCTCAATTCCATTTCTAGGGTTTTGCCTTCTGATCTTCTTCGCTCTCTCTCTGCTTTCTCACTCCAACGGCCAGTCAGTCCCTCTCTCTTCAGGTATACCATCATATCAAATCACTTTAAGATCGATCTTATTATTTTTCAGATTTCTATTGGAAGCTGCATCGTTTTGTTAGATCTTCTGAAGGAGATCTCATATTTTCATTCTCTTCCTTGATTGAGAATGATTTTTTGCTGCTCCGCGTTTACATCTTTCTTTGTTATTGTCTAAATTTGTCAATGTAGTGTAGCAAAATCTGTACATATATCTCTCAAATGTTGAACATTTGTGTGTGTGTGTGAGAGAGAACGAGTAGGAAGAGGATCTTACATGTTAATAGGTGTACCCCAGATGGGAGATTTGCTGATTCTATATTTTTCATCATTCAAAGTTCTAGCTTGGTCTTCTGCTTCAATTTTAAGCAACTGATGAAGAAACCCTTTTTTTGTAATTGATTTTTAAGTTTAAGTAAGGAAGGAGGATGTAATTGTCTTCTGAAGAAAAAAAAAATCATGTTTATCTGACATTGCTAGAAACTGTTGGTTGTTATATAGTTACTGTTGGATTGAACCGCGCCATCAGGCGTGATTACCACCTAATTGAAGGTGATTCCCTCCAACTGCATTAATCATGCTTAAGGGCGTGGTTCAATCCAGCAGTGAATGTAGCTCTTATATGGGTGATTTTCAGGCTTACCAACTATCATTGGGTGGGGTTTGGTCCATGGGTTGCCATTATTAAAAGTGGGTCCCATGCATGACTTCAGTCAAGTCAGTAAATCTTATTGTAAGGTCGAGAATAATCATTTTCTTTGGTTAAATTTGAAAATCTATGGTCTAGGTTTTGTTTTTGGAGGCTTTATTTGAGTCTTTGGAAATAATAAGGTACTAGCACAAAAAACCGTGGGTAATCATGGGAATCCATGAAGAGGTAGGATTCTATGTATGTTAGAAATGGGGGAGATGGGAGTCCATAAGTGAGGGAAGTATATGAGTGGAAAGTGGAGGGAGAGTATGTTAGAGGTTGTAAAAAAACTAAAAGTAACCTTTAGTCAAAATAGAAAGTACAGTCAAAATTGGATCCAAACCTTCTAGCTTAATATATTATAATGGGTATTGCTAACAAACTTCATTTAAGAATGATGTATAACTACAATGGAGCATTGTGGTTGGAGTTCTAATACTGCGATCCACTTTTTGGGACACCTTCCTTACTATTCTCTTTATATGCCTTTCTGCTTGTGTCAAATGAAGAGTTTGGAGAAGAACTTATGTTATGAACTTCATGAAAAACCCTGCATGTTGTGTTGACTTGCACTGCCCTCATTCATTTACAGATGATGATGTGTGCTTAAATACACTGCTTCTGATTGTAAAATAATATTGTTTTGTGTGAATTCAGCAGTCAACATGTATACTGCGTCAAGGAAGATTCATAAAGACAAGGATGCTGAACCAACAGAGTTTGAGGAGTCAGTAGCTCAGGTTGAACCACAAACAGCAATCTTTACCTGCTTTGGCACCATTTTTCATCTCTCATTTTTTTTTTTGGTCTGTGCAGTCATTTTTCGATTTGGAGAATACCAATCAGGAGCTGAAAAGTGATTTGAAGGACCTTTACATAAATTCAGCTGTGTAAGGACTGGCTATGTTTTATCTTTGATTTGTACTTACACTTCAGATCTGTTTCCTTGTCATGGCTGTGTAATTTTACCATTTTGTTGTTGACTGATACAGTCAAATGGATGTGGCTGGTAATCGAAAGGCTGTTGTTGTTCATGTTCCTTACCGACTGAGGAAGGCTTTTCGAAAAATTCACGTGAGGCTTGTGAGAGAGCTGGAGAAGAAATTCAGTGGCAAGGTGAGTTAGAATCCTTAATTATGGTCTAAATTTTCTGCAGGATGTTTGATGCAGTACGGACCATGCTCTAGTCAACTGGGCCAACCCATTGACCCATAGTTCAACCCAGTCCATTGGGGGTTCAACCCATAGGCCCAAATGTGATTGAGAGCTACTATCAGATTCTAATTTTACCATTATCATGGGTGTCCCCTAGCGGCTGAATCCATCTTTGGATTCAACCAATCCCTTGGGAGGTTGATCTATTTTCGATCGCAGATCTGGGGCTGCATCAATGTTGCAAAGTTAAGGTTGGCCTTTATGTGAAGTTGAAACAACAAATTTTAATTTTTAATGTTTGGATATGCCCTAATCAGCGAAAACTGCTTTATTTATTTTCTCCTTATCGTTAAGTTGTAGGGCCATAAGTGTTGTTTAATTTTGCTGTGAAATGTGGGTGATAACAGTCTAAATGATATTTCAACTTCCGCTAGTGTCTTCTCCCATTCTACATATGGGATGCGGTGATGAGCAACGAATGTGTTCTCTCTAAATTAGGCTAGTAGATGACCGACGGTAGGAAGTGTCAGTTTAAATAATAGTGTGCTTGCAAATGATAAATCCTGATGTGGTCTGACCATAGTTGTTAAACTCATTTCAGCCCCGTTCACTTTGACCCTAAATTGAAATGTTTTGCCAATTTGGAATTTTGGTGATACATTTTGGAGTTTCCTTCAAAAAATAAAATAAAATAATATATATTTATTTAAGTGTAGAAAAATATAAGAAATAGTTAAAATTTAAAGGTAAGGTATAAGTTATATGCATTTAATTTATTCTACTAAATTGATTATTCAATATGTTCCTTCGACATGCCAAGTGAAAAAATTTAAGCTCTGTGTACGTGACAATGTGTAATTAGACGTGCGCATTCTCATATCTGAACTCAAGTTCATGGTTATGACTGTAGTTTCATACAGTCGGGGGCTCTGCATATATTTTTATAAAAAAATTACAAACACCCCTTCTCTTCAGTTATATTTTTCAATACAGAAAAAATTCAGCCCATTTAATCAACCGAGATCCAGAATTTTTTATTTTTTTATTTTTTTTGTTTTTTTCATGTGTAATTTTGTTTGATGAGTGAGAATTGAAATTATTCAGCCATTTTGGTTTGAACCAAACCGAATTTGAAAACTAATGGATCAGACTAGGATGTGACCGCCAGTTTAGATTTTGAATGGGCATTATGAGAGTAATTTGGAAATAGTTTTTTGGATCTTTTCAATGGAAGACAACTAATCTCCAAAATGAGAATCAAAGAGGATCTTGCCTCAAACGAACCAATCAATATAGTTTTATTTTAGGGATCCATTTGGGGCAAGTCACTAGTAAGGTTCCCGAAACTGACTATTGATCCGATGGGCTTTGAAAAGGTTCTTTGAATTTGTAGATTGGATGATACTCGGAATCTATTACACCTACTAATTTCCTCATATTTAACAATCAAAATGTATCCATGGAAAATGATCAATAATTCTGTTGTCTGCAATTATTATTATTATTTTATTTCCTTTCCCCTCATTCTTTGCGATTTATATGTTTCTTACTCTTATCATCTTTAGGATGTGATTTTGATTGCTACGAGAAGGATATTGAGGCCTCCAAAGAAAGGTTCTGCTGCAGTTCGACCTCGCAGCCGTACCCTCACTACTGTGCATGAAGCAATGCTGGAGGATCTTGTGTACCCTGCCGAAATTGTTGGAAAACGCGTACGATACCGCCTTGATGGGTCAAAGATCATGAAGGTTAGGAAAACACTCCTATTTTGTGTGATAGAAATATTGAGGAATTCTTAGACGAGCTAGTTGTGCTCCACCTCTTTGTTCCTGTTTGCAGCTTCATATACTCTAAGTATACTATGGATGTAGCAAAATTGTACCACATCTATGCCATGGAATAGGTGGATGCATTGTGCAAAGTGGACTGGGAAATGAGGTGGATTATTCATTGTAAAAAGGAAAATTTAGATTTGTCTATTCTCAAGAGGCTGCACAGTGCACACGCACATTGAAAATTGACTGTTCAGAGTTTCCCCTTTCCTTTTTAGTTTTTCTCTTCCCTGGTTCAAGGAATCCAGAGTTGACGTGTACTGTGCAATTCTTGGCCAACTAATGGATGAGGCTTGCTTAAATTTTGGACCAGGCAAATAGATGATGGCCTCACGTCATAGATGAATTAGATCTTGCACATGTGGCTGCAAATGTAGATTAGCCCATCTAAATACGAGTGGGCTTAGCGGAACTGTCTTAGTAAATTGTTATTTGATGTTTCTTATGGCAGGTGTACTTGGATCCAAAGGAAAGGAACAACACAGAGTACAAACTGGAGACCTTTGCGGGAGTTTATAGGAAGCTCTCTGGGAAGGATGTGGTGTTTGAATATCCGGCAACCGAGGCCTGAAATCCTACTGGTTAACCTAAGCCTTTTTTGAAGTCTCTTTTTTCTTTTTTCCTTACTCTTTGAGATGGATCATGAATTTATTATTTTGAGTTGACATTTTTGTATGCTCTAGGGTTTTACATTGGGATGCATGGATTTGATGAAGGTTTTCTCAAGTAATCCTCATTTTATTCTTGTTGTCCATGTCTAGGACTAGTTTACTGTGAATGTCAATCAGGTTGAAGCCCTAACGACGCCTTGAATCCATTTACAAACCGGGCCTTCACAATGGAAATGAGGTGAACTGATTATTTTGAGTGCATCAGAAGACCTGCGTTGGCTACTGACGGGCTATGGTTTTAGCAGTACTCAGATTGTCACCTCTGGCATGTGACAATGATCAGAACACCCAAATTCAATTCTGATAGAAACTTGTCTTTACCATTAGAGTATGGTTGGCATCCATGGAATGTGATAGTGATAATGCATGGCCAGTGCATGAGTTTTCTTCTCTTTACAGCCAACTTCTAGTAAGGTGAAAATTGTAATGGCTTTGCAGTCATTATTAGTCAATGGTAAAGTGAGTAGTACTTATTTTGACCCCTCCAAAAAAAAAAACAAAAATCTGGTCCTCACCTTCTAAGAGAGGCATTAACCAGGTGTGCATGTCTAAACCCAGAAAGGGAATTCAATGGGAACAACCTTTTGTGAGAAGTCAGAGAATAAACCCTCTTTAGGGGCGCCTAATTGGTAATTGGTTCTAGGTTTAGTTGGTCTTGTGCTTGAATACATGGTTGCTCAAGTAATGTATAAATATGCGATATATAATATTAAGTATATATTACTAATATTGTTTTTGCTATTCTATACAAAAATTGTCCAATCTAACCATGTAAGTGCAGAAGGAAGAATCCTATTCTTCAACCTGAAGCTTTCAGTATGGATTTACAACACCAACCATGCTAATTTTCAGTATACATAGATTCTGAGCTTACATTAGAGTCAGGTCTGAATGCAGTTGGGTTCACCAAATTGGATGTGGTCCAGTTATATATACAATTCAGTCCACCATGACTCAGCCCATCTACATCCCTAATTGCAGAGAAATGATCCTATCCTTGGGCAGTATATCGAAGCATTATTTATTCTGTGGGGGCGTAGTGTACCTTACAGTAAGCAGATAAGGTGAACCCCTGTCTCTTGATGCATCTTTTCTTTATTAGTGATAAACATCTTACAAGAGAGAGGATGGGCAGATAAATTCTGTTTATGGAGCAAGTCCTTTTTCTTTTGTTTTATTAAGAAAAAGAGAGGCAGATGTAATTCATTAATCATTAGGAATTCTATAAATGGTTCACAATCAAACTTTTAGCATTTCCTTTTAAGGCCTGTTATTTCATGTGATTGAATCCTAGGAATCCTAGATTTGTATTTATTAAAGTAGATAAATTGAATTAACAAAGGTGAATATCTAAAAATGTCGTCGAGTCATCTTGCCTTAAGGAAAATGGATCGGAGGTAGATGGGAACAAATATCCCGCCATCACCTGGTCATCTTATTAAATTCAAACACTAGGAAGGTTGTGTTCCCACTTGTATTTAGAGTATATCCTTCATCTCTTACCTCTTTAATAATTTTTTGTTTGAGCCCATTTGAGAATTTACCATACAAACAAATGGACCCTAACATTGAGGATTGCTTGCTAACACGGAAAAGCCTCCATTGCTAGTTTGCTACGAGTGAGCTTTCAAGCTATCTTTTGATGATCTAAACCTAGGGAATAGGCTGAATTTACTAAGGGTGTGATGTAGAAAAAGTAGCAGAATAATTTTTGAAATGTGAAGATCATAACGGTCAAATCAAAATAAAAGCGTCCACTTTAAACGGTCATAACTTTTGATCCAAATATCGTCTCATGACACATAATTATTCATTTCAAAAAGATCGACATGCTCTATGATATGGGCAACTGCATTATATGGCCATTTCAAATGTCGAAACATAGCTTTCATGCAAAACTTGACACTTACAATAGTTTTCTACTTCTTATTCTCACGCCTTTTATTTTATTTTATTTTCTTTCTAAATTTGTTTGAGCCCAAATTTTGGTGGAAGGTCATGAAATGAAATTTAGAGTTTAGCCTGAAGAATATTTTTATATAAGTAGTCTTTAAGTAACTTTTACTATTTATATATTTCCTTGTCCATAATAAGACCTTTTCATCTGCCCTTCCATCAATATATTAATCTAAGTGGCCCATGAGCTCGATGGTAGGAGGAGAGCGGAGAAAATCTCATACCGTTGAAATTGATAGAATCAAGGGCCTGACTATACTTAACTAATTCTTTCATAATGAAATTCCCGTCGGTACAGGGTCAACTTGGTGCTGCCTAGGTTCAAATCGAGTAAACATCATATTTTTATACATTAGACACACTTTTCTACTACATAACGGAATTCATTGGTGGATGCACACACCAGATACCATAAATATATTTTTTGAATTAAGACTCCTATATTGAAAATGTGAGATGATACATCATACAAAGGGAATTTTTATATTTACTTAGCAAACAACCTAGCATAGAGCCATAGAATCAGTTGGCATGCATCAGTTTCTTATTTGCAGCTTCTGCAACATGGAACTGTGACTCATACTTGAATGAGGATTTATCGACATCCTCATATGGAGGCTCGTTCAGAAAGGCCCAGCTGCTTCTAGTCCACCTGTGAAGAACACTCACAATAGTTAAATCAGTAATAATTTCATTACATGCACAGATGCACTACAATTTGGAAATGACAGATGAATCATAAGTTTTCTTACCAGTCATCAGTTTTCTTTGCTTCATTTATGCCCAAACCACCCCCAGTTTCTGGATGTTTCTTGCATATCTCCAACATGGGCGAGTAGGTAGATTGATGAACAGTTCCTGTATCCTTGCTTTCCTGTTTATATGCAGCATAGATTTAGGAATATGAACAGGGAAATGATCTGAAGACCCTGTTTACCTAGGTACAAACCCAAAAAATGTTGGGTATGGTCCCTTATTTTGGACCCTTCAACAATTGGGTTTGAAACCAGATACCAAGTTATGGAAGGGATAACTTTGATTTATTCTAGGCATTGAACCATGCATTTTTTAGGAGTGAAAACAGGTCATTTTCTAGACAGATCCGGGTTTTACCCAGACCCAAACCCAAATTACCATTATGGACATGTACCCAACCCACTATCTAATTCAGGTCCAGGTTAGTGACTCTTGAAGGTTAGTCAATGGACCTGGACCAGAGTAAAGGACTTTGACCCTTTTTCTTTTAATTTTTTCCTAGGTTGGTCTGATAGACCGGCCGGCCAAGAGTGATACTATCAACCTGAAGATCTCCCCCGTGAGCAAATAAGTGATACCAAAGTGCAAACGCCACCACTCGACCTTCAGTGTGTTGGCAAAGGACTTATATCTTGGACCAGGCAGAACCTGATACATTTACACTAAACCTTTTATGCTCATATACTGAAGACATAATATATTCCTTGGGTATGAACTCTATGGATCAGAAACTGGACCAAATTCCATGCCCTCTCAATTTGGGTCCTTCTGGTCTTTGATGATCATTTTCTTCCATGAGCTTGTAAAGACTTATGTCAAAAAAAAAAAAAAAAAAAAAAAAAAAAAAAAAAAAATCAGTATGGTAACTTCTCACTGTTAATAGACAGTGTAAAGTAACCACTGATAAAATTAAAAGATGGCCCCTGATTTTACCATCTTGGATTGAAATTAGAATTTGATGATCCAATTACCATGTAGTTTAAAAAACAAAAAATGAAAAAATTACCATGTTTTTCAAAGAACAGATAACATCCAAGGGATGTTCTTCCTCTTCAGATGTCTTTTGCAATCTCCTGAAATATTCAATCTCTTCTTTGGTCAATGATCTGTTCCTCATTGAACTCACTGTTTGGCAGAATATTAAAAAAGTGTCAAGGAAAGGAGATCAATCACAGAATGCTGTTGTACTCTTGATATATTGATAGTAAGTTTACCTGTATCAGAATCTAAAGTTGGCGAATCCCAACCTGCCATCAGAGAACCCATGATGCTTTCTCTTTATCTACTTCTAATAAATAGATTGTGTTGTTCTCTTCTCCCTAGTACGTGATCCTTTTATAGCCGGCCATAGCTATTTGCAGCACACAGGATTGGTGAAAAAACCGGGACGCAATTTTAATAGATTATCACAAACATTTTGAAAGGAGCTGACGACCTAAACTATACAACATGTATACTATTTGAAGGAATTTTGCCTGTGCCGTAATCTTTAACCATGGATAACTCCACCTTAAAAAGAACCTTACCCCGCTAGTGATAAAGAGGTGTTTATTAGGATTGTAACCAGGTCAGTTTCGGCTCGGGTCCACGAAGTAGAACCGTTAAGGAGAATGTGGTATCGGAACTGGATTCGGAACCGTTTCGAAACCGCTTTCATAGCTCCGGAACCGGAACCAAAATCAGAAACATATATGTGACAGGTTTAGATCCAAGTCCAGGTCTAAGTAAAGAATGGTATTAAAAAAAACAAGGCTTTTAGGAGAGATTTTCGAAAATTGAGGTAATATGTCGGGTCTCGGGTCCACGGGTCCGAACCAAGGTTGAATCGGAACAGGACCCATTTACTTATTGGGGCCTAAATAAGGACCCATATCCGATTTTTAACGGGTCAGAATCTCCAAATAATCGAAGAATCGAGGACCCATTTACATCTCTAGTGTTTGTGCTTATCTGGTTGCCCAAGATTAGGATTTGGACAGTCACCTTACCTCATCCGAGTTCTACTTCACTCATAGGGCTGAGGTCCTAGCCCTCCTAAGCTGGTAAAAAATCCACTTTATCATTGATTGTGTGATATTGCATATCATAATTTTGTTATTTCCCAGCCTTTTAATGTATACCATATTGCACAAAAATTCTCCTATTGGGTCAAAAAAAGAAATATATTTATGCGGGGATATTCAAGTGCATCTATCCCTCACCATTTGTGTTGAGGGACACCCCTTTTTGGGGTGTTTTAAGTACAAAATGGGATATTCTTTTCAAGTACAAAACCTCTTTTATACTTGAAACACCCCAAAAAGCGGTGTTCCTCACTACAAATGATGAGGGATAGATGCACTTGAATATTTTTCATTTATGCGATGTCGCATGACTTATAATTTTACCTTACATGATTAAGGGTAATATAGTCCATAACACTATTCCTAGAGGGGTTAATTAATGGCTAAGGTAACCTGTGGGCAAAACCCACCCCCTATTTTAAATGCTTCAAGGGGCTTGTCGGATGCGAAAGGTGTGGAATATCCTGTTCTTATATTATTTATATATGTATCATAATGATGCCAACACCTGTAATATTTATCTCCACCTCGGCCATGTTGATGGCTCTGTGACGTGGACATCTATCGCTTGAGTCTTGGTAAGTGTTGTCGCTTCGGACTCTCTCACCTGAGGGCTGTTATATCTAATTCAAAGTCTGCCATTGGAGGACTCACCCAAAGTCTCCTTCTCATAAGAAAATTGAGGTTCCAGCAACCCTAAGTTGGTACCAAATAATAATAAAACAAGTGGACTGGATAAAGACCTGTATAGGTCTATAGAATTAAGAATAGTATGGATTATCCATATGAGCCCTGCTACCTGTCCCGGGTTCGGTCCAGAACCCGGGACAAATAGACTTTCTCTATCCATCTATCAGGATACTGGATGAATATAAGAAGAGATATTTTCATCTCTCTTTCTCCTCATTTTCATGGTCACCAAGTCTTTATACCTCAAAATATTTGGACCTTGATCATCATCATCATTGTTATTGCGATATTCGAATTACTCGTAAGGAGTGATCACTATCAATCTGAAAGCCCATGGATTAACTTCTGAGTGTGTGTGTGTGATACTAATGTCCCAACACCACTCATGAGTGAGTGAGTTAGCGAACTTGATGGTTACTTACCATAAGACTTTGGGACCGTTTGTTTGAAAATTCACACCCATTGTAAAATTTCTGCCACAACTCAAATATTAATTTTGAGAAACCAACACTTTGTGAGGGTAATGTGAGGGTTTTTCTCATGATAGATCAAAGTGAAGAAATAAAACTCATATGGCCAACGTCAACATAGTTGGTATAAGACCTTGATGATAGTGATGATCTATCAAGCAGGTTGGAAGAGTATACATGGTTATATATGAAAAACCAATAATTACATGTAGCGATTGTAAACGTAAAAAAGAAGCCTCAAGCCGCCCCCCAACTAGGTCTGACCCATCCAAGCTCAAATCCACGTAACAGGGAGTTTGTACTATCTAAACGGCCAATGGGTTGAGTCCACTTGTACTATCACTTAGGAGCCACAAGGTTTTATCCAGCTTCTCTTTAGGCCCGGAGGGAATAGTTCAACCCAAATAATTGGAAACCCTCCGTTAGTAAAAAATAAATATCTAATCGACCAACGGACCAAGGCTTCATGTGAGATTGAAAAAACTCTTACAAGGGTGGACTTACATATTGAGACAAGGCTTGTGATACCTTCATCAGACTTCAGTCTCTTTTGGGTAGAATTAAGAATCCTATAACCATTACTGGGTGACCAAAATTTATTTTTCAGGTTTCATTTCAGATACAAGTTTGAATTAAAAGCCTACAAGCACAAGGGTTGGGACCAACAGTAAAACCTGGCCAAGTTAACCACATTGACATGTCAAAGCCAAAATATATTTGCTTGCTAACGATCATTTTTATTAAAAATTTATATAGGGACAAAAAACGCCCTCTAATTCAACTGGCACAAGTCTAATGTTTTAAATCAAAGTCAAGAACTTTTAATGGTTCCATCCACAAATGACATTTTTCTACGGCCTTTTTTAAGTAGAGAATCTGGTTGACATTGTATGTTCCATTAATGAGCCAGATGCATAAGGACTCAAGGATTTATCCATCTAGGAATAAAGTTCAAGGCCATGAAATGAAAAATTATAAAGGGCAAACTTTCCCTTTTAATAATTCTACTATCAACATCCACTGGACCTGATATTTTATAAATGGATAGCATATTCCAGTGAGTGCCACGTTGAAGCAACAGGTAATCCAAATGTTGGGTATTAAAATTAGGGCAAAACATACACGATCAATCACAACCACAAGCAATCCACAACGCAAGAGATTTATGTGATATAGCAATTGCCTATGTCAACGAGGCTATGATGATTTCACTATACAGAAAATTGGACAACTCCTTATAAGATTCCAAATCCTCTAACACTTACCATACTCTCTCCCATAAGTCTCATTCTTGCTCTCACATCAACTCCCTCATGAAAGGGAACCACTGGAGAAAAAGCTCTCACCTTTCTCACTCCTTCTCAGAGTCTAGGATTATCAATTACATAAATATATAATCTCTGCTTTCTTGGCCTACCAAAATACATCTGACCTTGAACTTGGTCCTTAGCCAATTTAATGAACCAATCCGGTCCAATCAAAATACAAGGCATAAACCCATCACCAAATCCTAAACTCTTGTTAACTTCAAGTTTTCTCTTTTATACATGACGAGTACGGCCAACCCCCTAGTGGGGCCTATGGAACCATATTTCGCAAGGGTATCAAAAGGACCAGATTCAGGTTGTACTGGCCTATGTCCATGCTTATGTCCATTTAGAATTGACAAGTCCAAGCTTGAGTGCAATGTAGACCCTGTTGTTTGGATTCCATCTGTCAAATTTGACCAGCATTGGTCCAATAGAAATCCCATAAAGAAAGGGATTCTTATAATTCTTCAATCTTGGGTCTCATGGTACTGGATTTTGATCTCGTAGAGTCCCACATGACAATCATGCAGGATTTTCAATACTACATCTCAGGTATTTGACAACCAGTCACACCTAATGATAGTATCATTTTTACATTCCCATGGCCCTGAGTCCATATGCAAAAGAGTTAAAAATGGTTACCTAGAAGTTACTGATGAAAGTTAAGGATCCAGTTATATATTGGACCAACATAGAGGACTCTCTTTATATTTGCTTTCCCGTAAGAGTTTTCATTAAGGCTATTTGGATAGGCAAAAAATAGAGTAGAATGAAGTTAAATGGGCCACAACCGTCTAAAATTTCAACTCTATTCTCTTTGGATGAGTCCGGCCCAACATATAAAGTATTGTTCTCAGCCACATGTACTTCATTTCACTTCAATCTTAAATACTTCAATTTCTTTGAGTAAAAGTAGATTTTTTTAAAACCCTTAACTTCACACCAAGTATCCAAACTGAAAAAAATGAAGTGCTCTATCTTTAACTTCAACCCACTTCTCTTCCACTTCACTCTTCATGTGAAATTTATATAACTTTACTCCACTCCTCGTTTATCCAAACATGCCGGTTTTCCGGATTCTATAATAGATCCCTACGGTATCAATATTTAATAGTACATCTTTTCATTTTTTATACCTTCTATGCCAAAATTTAACCACTGTATTTGGTTGATGGCAAATTCAACCTGCATGCTCAATGCGGGTCAACATGACTTGATCCAATATGATGCGGGTGAACCCGTTTGATCAGATTTGACCTAACTCAATCGAGTTGTACTATATAAAGGAGAGAAACCAAGCAACCTTGTTCCAAGCTTCGTCTGCCAGCTTATTCACTTTTTTTTTGCCCCACTTTTCTTGAACATCTTCTTTCCTTTGTCACGTGTGATTTTGACTTTGTAGTCCCATAGATCTTTTCTTTGTTGCAATTATTTGAGATGTGTATGCTAGTAAGAACACCGCCGTAAAATCAGCAATAGATCAATGGTCTTATGTGTATAATAATTTATGATTGCTTTATTTATTGGGATTGATGAAAATAAGCAGGTGTGTTATTGCCTATTCATTTGGGAATAAGAGAGAAACCAATTACAGGCATAGAGTTTGAGAATGTAATGGTATGTTATTTCTCCCTGGCAGCTACATGCCTATTCACCAAAGAGCTGTTGTTGTGGGACCCACTGAGATGCATGTCATTTACGAAGAAATGATGTGATGAAAAGATCTTATTATGGATTAGATTTTAGGCAAAAAAAAAAAAAAAAAAAAAATCACTCCATCTGAATCATTACAATCATTGATTTAATTAAGGGACTTAAGTTTTTTTCTTAAGTTTTGATTTTTATGAAATTCAAAGGGGATCGATAATGCGTGGGTCCCATGCAGTTCAATTTTTTTTTTTTTTTTGCCTCTTATAAGAATTGTGACAAGCACCACTTGAACGAAGATATCCCTCTCTCTCACTTGGATATAAATATCATGTGATGGGATACCTTAATGTTGACATTGTGTTTAAGAACCTAATGCAAATGGAGTGTGTCTCCCTTTCTTACAAATGCTAATGTTTATGCAAGTGTTACATATGTGAAATACATTACTTATTTTTGCCAAAATCATCATTTTCACATGTGTAAATGAGTATATCCAATGGTTTTAAATTTTATATGAACTTCTTTAATTTTTTTTAAAAAATTTCTCAAAATCCGTAAAGAATTAAGATATGAAACTTTTATGTCTTGATGTTACTATTAACACAAGAATATTGAGCAGTTCAAATCATGAATTGAGGGCTCATAACAAGTCCAAGAAATTAGATCTATATGGTGGGACTTTTTAAAAAATTAGTCAAATCCATGATGATTTTAAATAACTAAATTCAAGGTCTTGGGGTTAGTTCAATAAATAAATTGAACAATTTGCATTACAAATGCAAGGACTACATTTATTAAAAAATAAAGTCCTTGATAGGCCTCATCTAATAAAAAGACCACTATATAACAACATGCAACTGCACCTTTTGCAAAGAGGGATTTCAAAGACCTTATTTACACACCACATGCATAAAATCTAGGAGTGTAAATGGGCAGCCCGACACGGCCCATTGACCGTGTTAGAACGGCCAACGTCCAAACCCACCCCCTCCCCTAGCTAAAAAATGGTCAAATAGGGGGCTTTTGTGTCATTTTCAAAACTTTTGACAATTTTAACCCCTACTACCAAAAAAGGTCAATACCTCCTTTTCCCTCATTTCTCAACACTCATCTACAATCTCTCTAAGGCCTATCTGACATCGTTCTCGTGTAGTTCTCATTTTTGTATCGAGATTAGGTTGTGCCATGTCTATACTCTGCAGAACTTATTTGACAACATTATATTAAATTATTCTACTAAAAATATGATGTACGGAACTTGTTTAGCAACATTATAAAAGTTTTGCTCCAAGGATCAAATATAGCATTTACAATGTGGGACCCCACGTTTTATTGTTTGCAGTACTATTATTATCATATATGGGACCCACTTGTAGAAGTTACAACGTGGTGCCCGCCTTTAAAAATTAGAACATGGAACACATATCCATTGGATTTATAATGTGGCCTCACTTTTATAGGAATTATAATGTGGGCCAACTTTTTGTAAATGTAAATATGGGATCTACCTTTAGAAATTAGAATATGGGCTCACATTCATAGGATTTACAATGTAGGTCCACCTTTTGTAAACGAGACCATGTGAACCATATTTATGAATTACAAAGTGGAGCCATATTTTTTGTAATTGCAGATACATGGCCCACTTTTAGAAATTAGAATGTGGTGCCCACCTTTAAAAATTAGACCATAAGGGTAGCACATTTATAAAATCTACAATGTGGGCCCACCTTTATAGGAATTATAATATGGGGCTATACTTTTTGTTAATTGTGAACACGGGACCCATCTTTAAAAAATTACAAAGTGGTACCCACATTTAGAAATCCAAACATGGGGCCATCATTAAAATGTGGGGCAATACTTTTTGTTAATTGTGAATACGGGATCCACCTTTAAAAAATTACAATGTGGTACCCACATCACATTTAGAAATCCGAATATGGGGCCACTATTAAAATGTGATTGTGGACACGGGACCCACCTAGAGAAATTACAATGTGTTGCCTACCTTTATAAACGATTTATAATGTGGTCCCACCATTATAAAATTATAATAGGGGCCCACCTTTTGTGATTGTGACCATGTGACCCACCTCTAGGAATTATAAAGTGGGGCCACCTCCTTTGGGATTGTGAACGTGGGGCCTACATTTAGGATAAGTGAGAGGATTTAGAATCTTCAAATGATATTCTTTAAAAAGCAAGAGATAAGAAATAAACAATTGTGCTCGCAAGTTTTTTTCTTAAAAAAAAAAAAAAAATTTTTGTTCTAACTTTCTTATGCTGGTGGGTTAAGATTTTGAGATTCCTTCCCATAAAAATAAAATTCGGAACATTAATTAACACATACCAAACATGTTTTCTACACCCTTATCTCGTAGGAACATGAGAACATCCCAATGGCACGATGCCAAACACACCCTAAGCTCCCTCACTCTCTCTAAGCGCTCTTTCTCTCTCTAAGTTCTCTAAGGCACCAAGAACTCTTTTCAAGGTCTCAAACGCTAAGAAGTTTGTGGGTGATAAAGACTACTAAAAGAGCTTTCTCTCAGAACTTCTATATAGCCTTCTCTCTCTCTTAAAGGTATTTGTTAATTAAGATTTTAAATTTTATTTAGTACATACATAGCAATATTATATAATAAGTCTCATCTTCTGCCCTTTCTTATATAAATTATCATAATAAATACAACATATAATTATTTACTTAGTTTTGTTTTTTGTTTTTTTTTAACTTTGTTTTTAAAAAATAGCCGGACCATCACAACCGTTCAACCTTGACTTTAGTCCAGATGAGAGGAAGATCCTGCAAATTTGGGTCAATATCAAGAGGTAGAAGTAGAAAGCATTCCTGAATCTTTTGGCCCACGTTCTTCAAGTAAAAATTAAAGAAGAATGACTTCTAGAGTTTGGCAACATTTGAGAATAATTCAGATTAATGACCTCACTAGAAGAATAGTGGATAAGGTACAATGCATATTTTGCAAAGAACTTTATAGTTGTAAGTCAACAGGTGGCACTAGCCACCTTAATAGACACATGAAATCATATATATCCAAACATACCAAAGGAAATGTCAATCCGGGGGTAGGGGTGGTGGCATCAAAACTCTACTTTCTTAAAGTTCTTCAACTTGTAGTTTAGGGGTTTTAAATTATAACCCTGTTAATGCTAGATACCAACTTGTAAAATTCATTGTAATTAATCAATTACCATTTGTACTTGCTGAAAAATCAACCATTTGAAGACTTTTTGAGGCAATCATTTGCCTCTTCATTTCAAAAGATTTTTAGGAATATTGCAAAAAATGATCGATGTGGGAAAAATGTTTAAAAAAGAAAAAGATATTTTAAAATTATTTTTCAAACCATACATATAAAAATAGGATTAACTTCAGATTTTTGGACCTCCAAATAAAATATATGGTACATTTCAATAACTACACATTGTATTGATAATGACCGGACCATGCAAAAAAGAAAGATTTCATTCTCTTTACTTGAGTACCTAAACACTGGTGTTAGGATATGGTTCACTATCCTTGAAGAAATAAGAGAGTATAATATTAAAAATAAAATAATTTTAATAACTTTAAATAATGCAGGCTGCAACAATAGTGCAATTGATATACTAAAATCCATGCTCTCAATTATTATAAATGGGTTTATGTTTCACAATAGATGTGCATGTCACATTTTAAATCTTATAGTACAAGAAGGCTTAAGATTTACTATGCCTATTTTAGAAGTAATTAATACATTGTAATTTACATTTTCGCCTCCTTCAAGAAGACAATATTGGAGAGAGATATGAGCAAGTCTTGGAAAAAAAAAAGAAAAAAAGAATCATATCTAAAGCATAGATGGGATTTTACTCATAAAATGTTAAAAGAAGCTTGCAGTTATAAAGCTGTAATTAATCAATATTGTGCTTTATATTTATCACATGCAGATGTTTCTATAGATGAAGAAAATTGGCAAGTTCTTGAAATAATCAAAGAGTTTTTACAAATTTTTCATGATGCAACTTTATTTTTCTTCGGGTATATCATCCCACATCAACTAAAGCTTTGAATCACTTTTTTGAAATATTGTGATAAATATAGAGATGTACTGATTTTAAAAAATATGTGTATTATAAGTCAACAAAATTAGGTCATTAGGTCATCATTTTATGAGCATTTGTGGACTTAATTATGTTTAATTGCATAGAATTGCACTTAATTTCATGATTACATGCATTTGGGGATACTTTTGGAAAATTGGTCAAAATTGGTCAAAATTTATTGAATTGCATGACTTATGTGAAATTAAGGTTTTTCATCTCATTTATCACCCCAATTTAGGATTTTTTTTTTTTTTTTTTTTTTTTTTTTGCTTCATCAATGTATACCTACTATTTTTGGCACCATATGCTATTTTTGAAAAGTTTGTCATTTGGGTGCATCATTAGGCAAATAGGGTTCCATGCATTAATAATATTTATTTTCTTACACGTGATTAATGTTAAATTTATTTCTTTCAATTTGTATGAGAAATCAACATGGGACCCACATTGATGAAATTTGAGAAGAGAGGTAAAAGGAAAGTCAAATAAGCAAGAAAGGAAAGAGTCCAAGCTTACCTTGGACGTTCAACATGGGTCCCACATACCCCATTGCAAGCCAACATAGAAGCTTTCATTTGTACACAATTATTCTCGGATTTTTTAGGAGCAGTAACTTAAAATGGTCATAATTCTCAAATCGAGTGTCGGATCGGCGCAATCTAGCGACCGTTGGAAAGCTCTTTTCGAGTAGATATTCGTGGAGCCAAAGATTGTGTAAATCAAAGCTTTATTGAGGGGGATATGACTTTAGGAAGTTTTCCGCTATAGTTTTAGGTGGGAATTCCAAGAAATCTCAATTTTTGGCAAGTTTCCTCTCCACATCATCAAGCAATCTTTGAGAGAAATTTTATGAAGCTCTAAGGAAAGTCTTGGCATGGGACTCTCAACAATTCAAATTCTTTCCAAGTGTGAAGCCTAGCTTGAGGCCTAAGTAAGAAATCTCTACACATTAAAAAACAAGTCCCTAAAAGAGAGGAGATTCTTAGTAAAAGAGGAGGCATCACACACAATAAAATCAGCCCATGGGGAGGTGCTGGACATCCATCACCTTGGGGGATCACTTTGGAGGCTCTCTCTCTCTCTCTCTCTCTCTCTCTCTCTCCATTCCATTCCACTCCACTCCTTTCTCTCTCTAAGTCCCTTTCTTCTAATTCTTTTAGACATAGGTTGAGAGGCCTTGTTGAGAGAATGAAAAGGAGAGAAGAACATTAATATTTTATACTTCAAAATCAAGGAAAAAGACACAACTTTGATTGATTCTGCATGCTCAAGTTCTTCTTAGAGTAAGTGATTTATGTTTTCCTTGTCTACTATCTTTGATATGTTACGATTGGAGACGATATATCATATGCTTAGATCTAAGGATTGAAAATAAAAGAGGCGAATCAAAGTCTAGAGAAATCACGTAATTCTAAGGTCACTTGCATCTTTCCTTACTCTGAGAAGAAGGGAGAAAAACTACACAGCCCGTATTTTCAATACTTAGACCTATGTCAAGTTTTTAGATCTTGGGGGCATATTTTCCTGCTCTATTTTTTTACCACTATTCTTATTTTTATTTTTAGTTATTTACTTAAATGTTTATGCAGATATTCTTTTGATTTAGAAGTTTAGAACTGCATCTTCTTAGGTTTAGTAAAAACTTTCGATTTATGTCTTTATATAGTTTATGGTTGGAAAGTACCCATTGCATGCATTAGGTTTAGGAATTTCATTTAAACTTGTGTTTGGTTGCTGGAAACCCCCAAGACTATTGAGTGATTAGAAAGATTAAATTCGGACCCTATATGTGAATAGTGAAGAAGACAACACTGTTACAGCAGTTTCAGGCAATTTTTCTCTCAAAAGTGAGCAATTTGAGAATTAGGCAAACGAGCTTAGTATCCATCGAAACTTTATAGAATTAATATTTGTAAACAAGTCTTTGCAATTCCAGAGTTTCAGAGAAAAATAAGTTTAGGAAGTGGGATAAACAGCGGCTTAAAAAGGGGTAGTCAGACAACCTGCAGTCAGATTTCCAGCACAAAATTGTTCAACTAGGCATCTTAAAGTGATCATATCTTTTTCATTTTAAGTCCTTCTTTCATTCTGCTTTTTTTGTTGTGTTCATGCATCATCAGAGTATTGATTCCAGCCATTGGATTTAGGTTCATATCATCTTAGGCTTGTCGTACAGTCTAGCAAAATTGGACCTATGTAATAGTTTCCATACTTGGAATTTTTCAGCATGCATCAGATTTTTAGGAACTCGTCTAGAATTTTTTTTCATTTAAGATCTCATAAATCATTTATATTTACATTGTATAATTTATTTTAGGAAGTTTTGTTTTGATTTATCTTATATTAAATTGGTTGTTTTGATGAGTTTGTTACTTTTGCAGGTTATAATTAGAATATGGTTGAATAAACTAGGTTTATTTACTTAGTTTAGGTTTATTTTTTATTTGGAAAGTTGTAATTGCTAATTTTCAGCTTTTAGAAATTTTCTTGTAATTTGATCAGTTTCTTTATTAAGTTAGATTTAGTTTCTAAATTAGGACGGGTTAAAGTTGGAAAGTTTCTTAGTCAACATTGCTCCTTGTGTTGATCTCACCAGATTATTACTACATCGTGGCCTTGCACTTGGGGTCCGATCAGTGTACACCAATGGATTTGAAGATTTCACAATTAATATAGAAAAATGCTTCATTAACATTTTATTTTGCCACCGTATTGGATCCTAGGTTAAAATTAGTAGGTGTAGAGACTTTACTTGAAGCAGTAAATAGTAATATAATTCTAACTAATGTAAATAATATATCTATGATTCAATCTTATTTGGAACAACTTTTTTCTTAGAATGTTCAATCCTAATGGGTGCACCACGAACACCCTCTACCTATGAGCCCTTCCCTCCCATAGGGAGGGAAAAGAAGGCCATGTGAAGTCTTATTTTGACCTCTCGAGGAAGCGGCTCCTCTTCCTTCAGATCTAGTCAGGTTGTGAATGAATTAACAGTGTATCTTCAGATTGGTCCAATTGAAGTCTCATATGATGAAACCAGTTTCGAACTTTTGGCTTGGTGGAAAGAATGTGAAAGTAGACTTCATTTGCTTTTCGCTATGATCCGTGATTTACTAACAGTTTTAATGTCTACAGTTGCATCGGAGCAAGCATTTAATGCAAGTGGGCAACTTATTAACAACAAGAGGATATACTATTGGAAGAAACGGGTGGAAACATACATGTGCTTGCGAGATTGGTTCCAAGCAAAGAGTATAATGCAAAACTTGATGGATGAAGATGAAATTAAAGACGACTTTTCAGCATTGCAAATATCTTAGTATTAAAAAACTATTATAGTTGTAATCTTTGTAAAATTTAATTCAAGTTACTCATTATCATCACAGTTGTTGTAACTTTATTTTCAGAAAATTTTCATACTTGCAATTTCTAATTTTCTTTTATTATAACTTTCATAAAGTTAGAATTATCATCAAACTAGTAAATTTTTTTTAAAGTTCTTGTTAATTATCATTAAAATTCTTTTAAACTTCATTTCAAGGAATATAAATCAATTCATGTTTATTTTCAATGAATGTTTGTGCATTTATTTTAGTAATTTTAATTTCATCTCAAGTTGAACACCCTTAGAAAATCCCTTTAAATCTATTTTTAAAAAACCTAAAAATAACAAAAAATAACATAGGCCGACCCATGGGTTGCACGGCCTAGCCCAATTGGGGCACGACACAGCATGGCACGAAGCCGTGGCATAGTTATTAATTTCGTTTCGTTTCGGCCGAAATGACCGAAATTTTTCGTTTCGGTCAAGTGGCCGAAATTCTTTTTCGGTTTGAATTTCGGTCAATCTCAGCCGAAATTCAAGATTTTGGCGAATTTCGGTCGAAATGTGACTTTTCAGCCGAAATGGAATTTTACATAATTAATTTTTTTTACTTTTTTTACACATAAATTTTGTATTTCTTATATTTTCACAAAATATAATTCCAAAAAAACTACTATAATGGATTAAATCTATATTTATTACTTTTTTTTATTTTTTTACTTATCTATGAATATATATTATGTAATATTTTTCCTGAAATGTAATTCCGAAAAATTCCGCCGAAATCCCAAATCGGCCGAAACTTTTCATTTTGCAAGCCATAACGAAATGAGGTTCGAAATAATATTAACAACTATGATCCATGGGTCATGCTAGGCCAACCCCAATCCATCGAAGCATTGCAAGCCTAGGCGTACATAAATCTACACAAACCAAAATGTGACACATGCGTAGTGTTTATTTATGTGAATCATGAGCACAAACAAACGACCCCTTGGTGATCCTATCCTAGCCATTTACACATTGAAAACATTTTTGGGTCATCTACTAAGACCTAGTAACTACTTGATCTAATCTCAATTCTACCCTTCCAAGATGTAGATCAAATTTTAAAATTTGTAATTACAATGGCTTGGGTCACCCCAAAGTGTGACAGTTACTCTAAATAAGACTTCATAGGATATGAACACATTCAATTAACAGATAACTATAGACCTCTAAGATAACCTCAACTTCAATGCTTCACGAGGATTCCATTCCTCTTCATCTCAAAAGCATGAGCGCGAGCTACTACATATACAACCACTGACTGAACCACCACAAACTGCTTCAAGAGCCCTTGCTCGCGCATGCACGCCATCACTGTCGTTGGTAGTCCCGCAGTGTATGCTGAATTGTAACAGTAATCGCCTCCTTGTCTTCTTTCGATTTTCTCGTGATCCTGCGTGACAAGACCGCGGAAGCTTTTCCTACTAACTTTCCCAGGAATTCAGTTTCAGAGATAGATTTTACACACAGAGACATGGGAAAGTTGAGACTACTTTTTGGAACTTCTTACTTGTCCACGTAATGTCAGACGTGCGTAGGATCTTCTTACAGTGGGTGAGGAAAACATTTACAAGGTTTTTAGGAACTTGTCCATGGACAAGAAGAAGAATAAGCTGTTTCATTTTCCCTCATTTTTCTAGGAATTCCCAAACAGTTGTGGAAGATTCCCTTCTACATTTTCCATGGAAATCTACATTTACAGCTTGTGAAGAAGAAGAAGAAGAATCTCATCTGCTTTTCATGAAAAGCTGAAGTTGAGGAGAATTTGGGGTTTGGAATTTGGATTGGAGAAATGAAGGGCGAAATGTCGGCATTAGCTGTTGGAGAGAAGCGGAGGAGGAAGTCTGGTGGATGCATTGGCGTCTTATTTCAGCTCTTCAAATGGAAGTGTTTGATGAAGAAGAAGGAATTGCTTTCGCCTGGTATTTGTGAATTCAATCTCACTTTCTCTGGAATTTGTTTGTGTTTGTTTACTTTTACTGTTTTTTTTTTTTTTTTCATGTTCATGTTACAGTACGTTTGGACGGAGCATTTTCCACGGAAAATGAAAGTTAAACATTACTGCAGCTTTGTTTTTGTTTGTGCGCGTGAATTAAAATACATAGAAATTGAATACACAGGTGATTAAAAAATAAGACCAAAAGTGAATTTCCAAAAATGAACTTCATTCACTTACTTTGGTCTTCATTTTTAATCATGTATTCAATTCCTATGTATTTTAATGCAAACAAATACGTATGATATCTTTAGTATTCATTTTCCGCGGAAAATGAAATATAGATAGACTGCCGTGGAAATTGTAGCACAGAAACATGCCTTCAGTAGGTATTATAGAGGGGATTTCATTGTTTGTTTTGGATTCTGTTTTTTTTTATATACAGGGAGATCCAAAAGGATTTCAAAGAGGTTCGGTGGACCAGAGATATCACCCAGGGCAAAGCGTCTTCTGGTATGTCTGTTTGTTTCAGTTGAATCATGAATGCTTGGTTGTTACAAGCAATATATACAATGCTTCAATTTTATGTTGGGTCCCATCTAAGTAATCTGGATCTTCTGTTTCATGGCCCTGCCCGTAGTTACCTGATTCACAATTTGACGAATTCGTATTCGAGTTTGGAGCTCAAGATTTGATACATGTCTCAATTCAATAGTTCATTTATGCAGCTTGGCTCACGTCAATTCGCTTAATTTGTAGTTTGTGTTCAAAACAAGTTTATCAAATTAATTCTATATCTATAGTTTGGCATCACATTTGTATTAAAACAAGCTCCATATAAAGAGGGTCTCACAGTCACTACAGAGATGTTCCATGGTGTACACTAGAATTTAATTACAGTGAACTTAGACACTCCTTTCTGAATCAGCACAAGTCAGTTACGGCCCCACAAATTTGAACAAATCGAAAACATTGGATTGCTCACAGTCAAGATGTGTGTGCACAATTCAGGTAAGTGTGGTCCCGCACGTCTGGATATCTCCACCATTGGATTGTGTTGTTTGTTGCAGATAGACTGATGGTTGCGTTACCATTCTGACTCTGTAGTTTCAGTCTAATTATTAGATGTAGTAGTTTTGTGCATGACCTCCAGTAATGGGATCTGCCAGATGAACAGTCTAGGTCACTGAATGGTAGGCCCCTCATTGGAGGGATGCTGGTCAAATTAAAGTATAAGTAATTCAAATTGAGCATTGTACATAGTGACTCCATTATTAGATGAGGTTGCATAATTTTATTGATTTTCTTTTGAATTATAGTTTGCAGATGAAAATAGCCGTGGTTCGCCAAACAGAGAGAAATTATCATGGGTTGATGTGGAACAAAATGATGGGATGCAAACTCCTGGTGTGGTGGCCAGGCTGATGGGTCTGGAATCCATGCCTGTAGTGTGCCATGATAAACCAAAGAAAGCTTCTGGTCAGGGAAACAAATCTGCAAACCATTTCAGTAGTTCTGAGAAACATTCCAAACTATCCTCTGGTGGTTGTGGTTATAATTTGGAGAAGGGATCGGCGACGGCCAATTTGAGACCTCAGAAGCTGCAGAAGGCTGGGGTTTCTGATAGACAGCCAGTGAACAAATCAGGGGCTGGAGCATTACAGTTAAAGAAGGCTTTGTCATGTTCCAAAAATCAACCCCGGAAGCTTGTTTCTCCAGTAAAGGCAACAAGGGTTCTCTCTGGGCGAAATGCATCAAGGTTGATGGAAGCTGCTACGAAGATTTTGGAACCTGGATTGAAAGAGACTAATCGGACAAGACGTTCTCTTGCTTATTCAGCTTCTTCAAATGAGTCTCTGAAATATCAAACTAGGATAGAGGGAATGGCATTGAAGCAATCTGCACAGCCCAGTTATCCTTTCAGTGCTAAGTCTTTGAAAGGGCAGCCCCCATTCAAGAGCTGTGGCGATTCAAAAGTAATGGATTGTAGACCAAATAATGGGGTGCAAGTTCCTGTTTCTGGTTCTTCTGCTCCAGTATGCAACAATGATTCTTCATATAGGTTGGGGAAGAGTAATATGAAGGTATCATCCTTGGATAAAGAAAGAAATGCTAAGACTCAAAGACCTGTTAGTATTATAAACCAGGATGAAGGAATGTCCCAGGTTGCTCAGGCTAGGGTTAATGTGCTGAGAAGGACTCAAAACTCTACAGATAGGAAGACTCATCTTAAACACCATGATGTGAGTACATCAAACTGGCAAAGCAGGACTTTGAGTTCTCTCAAGCATAACAATCTGAAGCAGAGCATGATGTTACTTGCCAGGGATGAGGTGCTGCCAAGGCAAAAGTTATGCAATCAACAGAGTAGAAGTTGCTCGCCTGCTGATGGTGATAAAGAAAACAATGCATTGAATAGAAATATGAACACTTGTTCAACGCGAACTAGGATGCCCGTGAAAGTATCGGGTTATAATAAAATTGGCCTGGAGAGGAATGCTTCAGACAGGAAAGATGAATCCTCTTCTAAGTTGAGGACCTTGACCCAAAATGAAGGGCCAGTGAGTTGCCCACACATTGATGACATACGCCTTCCAGCTATTGCCTCTGTAAATCAAATAATTGTTAGAAATAATGCAACTGATGCAAAAGAGAATTGGAAAGCTCACGGTGCCAGCAGCAGTAAGGATGCAGATATTGTTTCTTTCACATTTAGTTACCCCATGAGGCTTCGTGCAAAAACTTTCTCCACTGTAGAACTCACAGAGAAGCAAAAGGGTCATTGCGACCTTTCATGCAATGCTTCTCCCTGCAAGAAGGTTATATCAGATGCAAGGAATGGAATCGCATTGCCTCAAAGAATGGTAGATTCAATAGGAGGTGCTCTCAGCACTCTTATAGAACAGAGAATAAGGGAAATTAGTTGTCTGGAAGCTGATGATTTTGCAAAAGCAGATTCCTTGCCAAGAAAATATAATGCTTCCATTCTCGAAGAGGTATCCGCTGTAGTAGCAGGCAGGCTTTTCTCACAAGTAAATCGAGATGGGTCCTCGGTTAATTTTGGGTCAAAGGATAGCTTGCATACACTGGATGCTAATTATGACTCCAAAAAATGTCGGAAGTTCAATACAACCACCAAATTTCAGGTCAGTTCTTGTATTTTTGTTGTATAACAACTTCATTTTTTTTTTACTTTTTTTTTGTAAACATCTTCATCATTCACACTAGTATCAGTTTCTATAGGATTGATTTGTTGTAAAACAAATGCAAAAATTGATCAAACCAATAACAAAAACACAAGATTTACGTGGTTCACCCATTGAGGGCTACGTCCATGGAGACGATCTTCTTCTTTACTAAGAAAAGCAAAGGATTACAGAGACTCACTCTCTCACCATCTCAACAATGCTTTCTATCAAAGTTGGCAACACTCTCAAAGCAGGAGAAAACCGTAGATCATAAAACCCTAGACCGAAAAAATAATAATTTATATAATTGACCTTGGGGATCATTTCAAGCACACTTGAGACTTACACTTGGATACGTCTCACTAACACATTAAAACAGTCTACACTACTTCAAAGCCTACAAGCTCTCTCTTCCCTCTTGGGGAAAACTCTACAAGTTGATTGAAGACCCTTGAGGGGTCTTTCCCCAAGGCCATTTCTTTTCTTTTCTCCATGGCTTAGGTGTGGCCTTTCACCCCATCTACTTGGATTTTTATCGAATATTCTCTTTGTGATGATCCTTATTATATAAAAATCCAAGGTTCGAAGCCTTGTCAAAAAATCCATGCATCACGTCATCATCAGAGAAGTGTCAGAGGATTCAACATATATGGCTTGTGTCCGCCAACCTGAATGGGCCACGCAATTGTTTGATGTACTTTTATTTTACATTTTTTTGTATTTGTTTTGAAAGAGACAAAAGAAAATAAAAAATCTTGTCTTATGCGACAAGAGATGTAATTCACCTTTCATGGCCCCCAAATCGCCTTTCATGGAAAACAAATGAAATTTGCCTTTCATGGTATCCAAAAATCAAAATTGTCTATTTTTCTCAACACATGTGCAAAGAAATTTGAAATTTTATTTTTTTCAGCGCGGAAGAGTAGATCTCTGGATTAAGTTTTCTTTTTTAAGTCGAAATGGAAAACTGACATACCCGCGAAAACTATTGTTTTTCTCGCCTGGCAAGAGGGGTCGGTCCACGGATCATCACATTTGTCGAACCCGGATCAGCTTGGCACGGGGGGAAAACCATTGATCCAATTAGGGCTATGTTCACGGAGACGATCTCTTCTTTACTAAGAAAAGTAAAGGATTACAGAGACTCTCAGTCTCTCGTCGTCTCAACAATGATTTCTCTCAAAGCTGGCAACACCTTCTCTCAAAGCAGGAAAAATCCCTAGATCATAAAACCCCAGACCAAAAAATAACAAATTAAATAATTGGCCTGATGACAAGGAAATGCCCAAAATACCCTTATGACAAAGAAGCCCTAGGTTGACTTAACCCAATCGATCTGGCCTAGAGAATCGCACCCAAAATACCTTTATGACAGAGAAACCTTAGCTCAACCCATGTTTAGTGGGGCGAGTGATCGTCATCAATGGCAAGAGTCAGACTGAATGCAAGACATCTCTGCACAACATGATTCAGGTTGAAGCTTTTGCTTTATGATAAATAAGCAGAGTGTTGATGTGAATACATCAGCTAGGATGAATAGAGCTGAATAGCTGCTGATGTCCAGTGTGTGGGTCATACTCATATCTTTGAAAAATTGAGATTCTAGACACATCTATGTATACAAACACAGATAGAAGGAAAGGGGATGTGACTCTATTTCCTAGAGATCCAGGAGATTGATATGGATACAAGCATTCTGGTGACAGCTTGCTATTCATTTTTATTATTATGAATTTTATAACAAAAAATCGTGCTATGCTTGTGACATTAATATTCATGCAAATCATACTTTTTAACCCTTAAAACATTCTTGAATTTAATAAAATTAATTTGCATTAGTCTTGAATGATATACTATATTGCATTTTATTCATACATTTTTTTGGTAAAAAATAGGAAAATTTATAATGAAGGAAATGATGAACCCAGTGCTGGAGCCACTGGAACTGTGTTGAACAGGTATCATTTGGTACTGATACCAGTTTTGCATCTTGCCAATACCCTTTCACAGTCCATGCTACCAACAAAATGTTGCATGTCCAAGTAAGGTGTATAGGACTTGTACCCTTATAAATTAATCCAGATGCAACACTTATCTATGTTAGTATAATTAGAGGAGTCATCATCAATATGCATGCATAGTTTTGGTTATGTATATACATACTCATGACAGAATATTCCAGCTGCTAACATGGCTGGAGGTTCCCTCTTCTGACACCTTGCGCCCACATGCGAGTCTGGTTCTTTCAGAAAGATCATGGAGGGAACATTTTGATCACATCCAGTTAAGATGACTTCTAAAAGGATCTATTTGATTTATCTGGGATTCTGTGTGCTGTTATGTTAGGAAGTAGGTCAATAAGACGCCCATAGTATAATTTAGGCCTTTGGTGCTGTTACGTTACGAAGTAGGTCAATAAGACACCCATAGTATAATTCTGGCCTTATGCCTATTCCGTCCATTTAGGTTTTCACTTGTCTTGGCTCCAGCCAATTCTTTTCTTCCCTAGTTTGTTATGTAAACAGGCAACTCACCTTCTACTGAGTATAGAGAATTAGATTGAGCATTTGCTCCGCCAGTCCACCCAACACATTCTGAGATGCTGGGCCCTTCTCATAGTGTTCCAACTTTTTCACTTGGTGGGCTCCAATGTGGATGGAAATAGCCCAAAAGCTTCTATTTGGATGTTCCCAACTGTCATCGACCGACTGTTAAAACTTGTCAATTGGTTAGGTTGTATTTTCATTAAATGGATAGAATCATCTGATTGGATAGATACTGAAAGCATGGTCCCTCCAATTGCAAGGCCCACCAGATCAACAGCTCACATTACTGAGGTGAGCTCCACAGCCACCAACCTGTACAGCTATAGCATTTCCAAATGGAAGCAAAAAGGGTTTCTTTGTAGATTTTTTTTTTCCTTTTTTTTCTGTCAAAAGAATCATTATTTTGTTTGTCAAGCATAATAAGGCACTTCAAGTTTCATGTGCTTCCTTTATTTTTAAAGTGAGGTAACATGTGCAAATGTACTGGTTTTAATTAGCTTTTATTATATAAGAATTGGTACAACCTTGATTTATTGTTGCATTGATACACATTTCTTTTAAAAAAATTTAGTTTGTTTTTAATCTTTTCAGGCAGATGCAAGACCTCAGGCTCTTTCCATGTGTTTGCTTCCTACTGATTATGATCGCTGCAGTCCAACATCAATTCTTGAAGCTTCTTTTTCAAGTGACAGTTGCCCATCTGCGAGTTTGGATGGTAGCTTGGGTATGAAAACCATTACTCTTATGTTGTTCTACAAACCTAAATAAAAGAGATCTCCAATTATCCTGATTTTGTTCATGAGTATAATTTCCGGACTTAAATATACTTTAGGCATTTTCAACCAGTACATTATACGTGCACTTCCAGTTAAGTGAATGCAGCTCTTCTTTTATGAATTCAAACCCTCATTCAAAATAGTGATGAAATTTATGCTCACTAATAAGACTGTAATATCCTGGTATTATCCTTATTGATTTGGTAACTAGAAGTCTTGTGATGGAGAGAAACCCCAATCCTATGCACCCGTAAAATTGATCAATTAGAGAAAGATGAAGTTAATGAGTTTCCCAGCCCACAAATATTTGGGCTCAGCCCTTCATGGGATGCTATTCTGCCTGGACCTTTTAGTAAGAATGTCAACAGGTCAGTCCAGATCAGCAGGTCTTTAGGTCAAGCCTGTCAAGGGTTGGGTTATGTAAATTAACAGGAATGAAGTTTGCTCGGGTTAAACTTATTGAGTCCAGATTCAGATGAATCAGATCAAAACTAGAAAGGTCATAACAATGAATATCTGTATGCCAAAAAAATTGATATTGGCAACCTTAATTTATGTGGTGAAGCACTGCATTTATAGCAGTGCGATAGTTGCTTCAGTCCCTTGTCTTAACAATGGTGCAAGATCTCACGCATTAACTCACAACAGTCTGGAGATTGTCATCAATCTCCTAAAAGATTGGATATATGGGCCTCGGGAATTATGAGCATTAGGACTCAATCTTGGGCAGCAACCTGAGTGCTGCCCTGAATAGCTGGAACTACATAATTGTTTTCAGTCTAATTTCTTGCAGTAGATTGCCTTGAATCTCCTGGATGGAGGTAGGAAAATAGCTGCAGCTCCATATCAAAGCGGCAATAAAGAGGAAGAATGAATAACAAGAATAAAGATGAAGGATTAGCCTCAGCTTGCCTTTGGATCTATGCCGAACGGATGGGTCGTAAACACTGGTTTGAAGAAACTTGTTTTTGAGTTTGGAGGTTCATCTTTAATTCTTTTTGCAAAAAACTAACTAGAATGGGTCTTTGATGAGCTTTCACCAGGTTATTTCTAAATTGGACACAATGTGATCTTTACAACTTCTTTCTCAAAGGAACAAGTATTTTCCTTTCCTCGATAAATCTCTGCTCTATCATAGATCCATGGCCACATGAGGAGTTTATGGCTGGCATTCATGGGTGACCATGGTTTAAAATCATGGTCGCTGTTGCAGTCAATCCTGAAAATTGTTATGACATGGCATCACATTGTGGTTTGCGGTCATTGCAGTCCATCGCTGTGCGAATTTTTTATTTTACCCTAAAAAAATCCGAAAAATATCCAAAAAATCCAGAATATTATAAAATGCTAGAAAACAATAAAACACTTTAAATAAAAATATTGGTCCCCCTAAGTCATAACATCCTGTATCATTGTCTTATTTGAAACTTGTAAAGTCTATTATGAATTAAATAGATTTACATGTAGATATTAAAATAATCTGAAATATTACAAATTTTACAGCATGCATTGCAACCATAATCTTAAACTAACCATTAGTGTTAAACACTTAAAATCAAGAAACTAGTAATAGTAGTGCAATACTCAATTACTTAATCACCAAGTAAGTTGAGAATGAATTTCAACTTTCGAGTAACATTTACTACTACAACAAGATGAATTGATTAATTAAAACAACAGAGTATGGACATAGGGATATTGTGGTTGAGGAGGGAAGAAGCCTTCATATGAGAATCTACAAAATCTTGCAAACCACTTGAGTTTTGATGAAAAAAAGAGGCTTGGGAAGCTCTAGCACAATCTCAGGAAGCTCCACAAATGGTTTGGGAAAGAAAGAAGAGAAAAAAAAGGAGAAAGAAAATTAAATTAAAAAAAAAAAAGAATTCATTGTCGACAGTTATTTTGATTGGTATTTTTAAAATAACGGCCATTATGACTGTTATGGACCATTATTTTCATTGTTTTTTTAATACCGTGACCATTATAACCGTTGCTTTGAAAATAACGTAACGGAATAGGCCGTTACCATTTCATAACAGCTATTATGAAACAGCAATGGCCATTTTTTTTTAAATCATTTAGGTGGAACATAACACAACATCGTCTTTGTACTTGTCTCAAATAGTAGGAAGTCAAGCCCATTGAATGATATTAACCTCAATACCTGTATTGATACATTGTATACAGTATGGTCGCAGTAGGTAGGTTGACAGCCAGCATAAAACGCTTCTCACTATAAGAAGCCATGTACCAACCCAAAAGCTTAAACCGAGGTCCAACGGATTTCATGGACGAGCCTACCACCTTGGCTACACAAGTACGACAAGAGCCATGTGGGCTACACAAGAATGACGGGATCAGAACCCGCTCTGATACCATGTAAGAAGCCATATACCAACCAAAAAGCTTAAGCTGATAGGTGGAAGGCCCAAACAAGTATATGAAGACATGTCCAACTCAGAACTTAGGCGATGTGGGATGTGGGACTTCCCAATACTCACAACCCCAAAGATGGTAGCAAATATTGGCAGTTCTTTAACTCTAGCTTTTGCGTGGCCTCCTCAGACACAAAGGGCGTGTTTGGCATTGTGCTGTTGAAATGTTCCCACTTTCCCACAAGCAGAGAAACTATGGAACGTGTTTGTCTGAGGTGTTTTGTTTGTTCCAAATTTTCAATCTACGGAACGATCCTGGAAACAAGTTCTCACAAGCACATGATTTCGAAAGTTTTTAGTTGTGTTTTTTTTTTTTTTTTTTGAACATCTCATGGGAAGACCCCCCTTCTTTGAAAGAATTCTTCCTCTCCGTTCTTTTCTTCCTCTCTCTCCCCTCCCTTTCTTCCCAAACGTTTCCCTAACCTCTCTCTACCCCTCTGCCCAACCCTCTTTCTCTACCCCTACCCAGCTACTCTCTCTCTCTCTCTCTCTCTCTCTCTCTCTCTCATTTCCACTCATTTTTCTCACTCTCGGTGTCTTTTCCTCTACTTCTCTCTCTTCGAGTCTTCTTGCTATTGCAATTCCTCTTTTTTCCCTTTCACTCGATTCTGGCCCACCTTGATCAATTTCCATTAGAGATGCACTGAATTTTAGTGTATTATTCATGCATTTTCTCTGTATTGAGAAAGATGCACACAAGGAGAGGGACACGTCTCTGCCTTGAGAAAAGACAGAGACACATGTCTTTTTTCCCCTTTACTCTCTCTCTCTCTCTCTCTCTCTCTCTCTCTCAATACCGACTTACAATTTTCTATTGGTTATTTGATTAGGATGAAGTATATGGTGATCCATCTCCTTGATGACGCTGATGGTGGGACGCAAATGAAAAAATTTATTTGGGAAGACGAGTAGATTGAGTTTATTGTGATCATACCAATTGAACTGTAAAATTTAATTATGGGAAATTATACCAACATAATGTTACAAATCAACATCTTCCTGGGCTATTCTTGGCGGAACAATTTAATATAACATCTCCAAACTAGTTCTACTTAGCAAACTCTCAGCACAACTCAGTCTTAGCACAACCCGGTCTCAACACAAAACTGGGAACATCACAAGAACTATACCAAACAGGCCCAAAGTGCTCAGAACTACTTGACTTGATGATGAAGGCAGCACAGTTTTTCATCAACAGTGAAAATAGGCCAGAATATACCATGCTTCTTCCATTTACAGTCATCTACCTCAGTAAGAGCTGACATTGTAACCTTTCAAATTAACAGAAGAGTTTCCTTGGAATCACGTTGCATTTTAACTTTTTCAACCCAGTTAGGCTGATGCATATACTTCATGATCGTCATCTCATTAAGCTCTTAGTCTTGTTCATTAAGTTAATTCACTGGAGCTGTTTGTTGTCGTAACGGGCATTCACAAGCCGTGTGACCTGTTTCTTGACATCGGTACCAAATTTTATCATTGGCTTGCAAGTTCTTATCCCCAGGCTCATTCCATAAATTAATAGCCCACTTCGGATGATGGTAAAGCCTTATGGAATGAGGGCTCTTTGGATAACTTGGATGAACCAACACCTGCCTTCCTTCATAGCTCACTCTTCTTTCCTGATTGAAACCTGACCACCTCTTCTATCTTACATGTCAAATTACAAAGTATCAGGAAATCTGAAGATATCCTTCTGCTCTAGCTTATTTTGCAATTACTAGGGCAGTTCACCCAGATACAAATATACTTAGTGAAGTTTGGTTTCTGGTAGAGCTACATGGGTAAACATATGGGATTCATCAGTGTAGCTGCTCACAGACCCGTTACCATGACGAAGATGTTGATATTGCTGATACAACTGTTGTCAATCCCATTCCGTTCCAGCCGAAATTGGCCAGAACATTCCAGAATTAGCATGGGCAGAACGGAATAACCCTGAAAGATTTCAGGCCCACTTCCAGCTGCTCTGGGCCCAATACCAGCCCCAATTTCGGCCGATTCTTGACAAAACAGAATGCCCCTTGAAAGTCTCATTTTGTTATGTTTTATTAAGTAGTTTTAATAAGTTCACATGTTTCATACCTTCATTCATTGTAGTGACTCAAAGGAGTACAATTGTATCAAAAAAATGGAGCTTCATCATATTATTATTGAGGGCAATTGTCTGATCATAATCGGTCTCTCCAAAAAGTACGGTTACTTGTCGTGGCCTTGTATGCTGAATTGGAGGAAGCTGTTACAGTCCGTCACCGAAATTACATGGTGCAAAGCGCGTTTTTGTAGAAAGAAAGCCAACAAGGCGGTGTATATGCTATCCAAACTTGACTTTCCTTCCCCAGCCTTATTCCAGTCCTGCCTTCCTTTGGGGTTGTATGAGCAGTATTTACAGGACTTGCAAGCTGCCTCAAGTTACCGACAAAGTTTTTCATTTTCTCAGTGATGTGCATCTTCTTCTGCTGAAGCTTCTATGTTTGCATACACTAATGGATTTGGAGCTCTTAGAATGTCAGAGATTGAGTTGGATAGTGAAGTCCATCAAGTGGTGAAGGAATGGGTAGCTTAGCAGTTTTTGTTGCTTGGGCTAGGCTACTTAGGTTGTTATGTCTAGTTGTGTTTTCTGTTGGTCTGGTCTTGTGTTGTGTCGTCCTCGTTCTGTTTGGTGTGATTTTAGTCGTTGCTCGTTTGGCTTGGTTCATCCCTCCTTTTAAGCAAAAGACGAAAAAAAGGAAAAAGAAAACTAGAAATAAGCAATTGTAGAGTGTAGTTAATATATATGATGTAAGCATGCATGTTTAGTGTTATTTTAGCATTCTACTTTTTTTTTTTTCCAATTTTTAGGTATTATTTTGGTTTTTTTTTTTTTTTTCTCCTTCATTTTTCAAGCGTCCTTTTTGGAATGGAACAACCGAATGGATCGGAGCACCATAACGTTCCACTGTCGGGCCAAACTAGAATGAGGATCAGAGCGGAATTAACAAATATGGATACAACTCATGGCAATACCCCGCGTGTGCAACAATTTTCCTAACTTTTTTCTATCTCATTTTATCTCACGGCTCAATTTTGTGTTTTTCGTCTTGAATTCAGTCCTTCTGTAGATTGTCCCACCAACCCAATGCATAACCATTAACTCATCACTCCAGTAGGTACTGGTTTTACTTTCTTGTGATGTGGAATATCTCTATAATTAAAATTTTGCTCTATCTGGCTGAGCTAATCTAGAAACTTTTCAGTATGCATCAGACCATGAGATTCTGGAATTTCTATTTTAATTTCAAAATCAAAGTCCCGACCCAGTGGATATATTCTACGATCAGGATGTCCACAATCTGGTTATGTTGGCCCATCGTGATCTGGGTTCTACCTCTGATAATAGAGATCTCTGTCAAAATCCAATAGAGGACCACCTAATGTCCATGATAAGTCTTGGTATAGTACTCAATTTCAGTTTGTTTAGGCTGAGTTGGCTGAAACTATTCGGTTCAGTTAGTGTACCGAACCAACGTACCCCATTAGTATTTGGTCCAAAATTTTGGACCTAATTGGTCGAGTTCTATGTTTCAGTTTCACATTTTTTTATTCAAAACAGGCAAAAATTTCGAATTTCGGCTGAATTTTGTGTAAATACTCTCTCTCTCTCTCTAATTTTAATGTTAATTACACTTCCCCATTATGGTAAAAATTAAAGGTCTAATTTTTATTGGTTTCTTGTTAATGGGGAAGGAGTTTTTGCCCCCAAAAATTCAAATACATAGTTTGTATCACTGAAATTTAATTTACTAAGTAATGGTCTAGTTACTTTCATTAAATATATAATTTGTTTAACCTTTTACTATTTTCAAAATAAGTGGCTTTTTAAATTTCTAATATTTTCCTAAAACAAAAATCCAAAATGAAACAATAAATCCTGACAGGCTGAAATGTTTCAATCTGGAGTCAATTTGAAACAAATGTCCGAATTGAAATTGACAACTATTATACTCAACTAAGGTCCTTCGGAGATAAAGTTCCCTCTCCAGGTCATAAACATAACGTTGATCTTGATAACCTCTTAGAGGGCCATGACGCAGTGTAGCTCTTGATACCCTCTTCAATCAAGCCGGTTCCTAAATCTATGGCAGCGACGTGAGTGCAACCCTGAATAGCAATCAGTCCAGCTTCTTGCAATGGATTGCCTTCAAGCTCCGGATATGGGTAGGAAATTCCAGTAACCCCAACATTGCAATGGTTGTAAAGTGAAAGAAAGAATAAGTGATTAACAAGAAAGATGAAGGATTCAGCCTCATGCTTGCCTTTGGATCTCTGGCAAAGGGGATGGGTCTCACACACAATTTAACAAAGAAAGAGGATAATATGAATTTAATTCATTCACATAACTCCAATTCTCAGTCAAATGGCCTAGATGAGCTGTTATTGTATTCATAATTCATAATGCCATAACGACCTCAATTTAACCATGTCCATTGATATTAAAAGGCTAATCTCAGCCATCATGCCTCTTAAATGAAAATTAAATAACTTAACAAATCTAGGATTCTTTAGAAGGAAAATCATTGCTAGACTTCAGGGGAAAGGTGAATGGACTTCCACAAGTCCCTATTTAACTCCTTTCCAAGGTGGATGAGGACAGCCCTATTTGGAAGCCACTCACTCAGTATAATGGGTCTCGTCAAGTCTACTCTAGATTATAATGCCTTTTGGATTAGGCTCAGATCTAAATCATCGGTCCGTTGGGCTATGGTATGCGCTGGGCCTTAATAGTAATTAATAAGCGTCTTTGATGAACAGATGTTAAAAAAAAAATGTACTCCAGACTATCATGTATAGCACATGTAATATTTATCTTGAAAGAATCCTCGTTACTCATTAGTCGTACTATAATCCAATTCAGATGGAATTACACTATTCAAGGCCATGGATTATATTTTATTAGATTGTACATATGGAAATCAAACACTTAAAAGTAAGGATCTCTGCCAAGGAGAAAAACCCATCCACTTGCAACCCAATCCTTTTGTGTTACAATTTATTTCAATTTCTTTGTGGTTTTCAGTTACGTTCAAATGTTTCTTACATATATCTTCATATATTATTGATTTAACACACACAAACACGTGTACTCTCTCTCTCTCTCTCTCTCTCTCTCTCTCTCTCTCTCTCTCTCTCTCTCTCTCTGTCTCTGTCTCTCACACACACACACACACACGTGTGGATGCATGCTCACATCACACAAATACACCCACAGGCGTGCACACATGCACTGTCAAGTTGGTTGTCCTGTTGAATTAGTCCTACAAAGTCAGTTTCAGTTTGGTAGTTGCCTGATTTGGAGTTCAATTAATTCGCATTCAAGTTTGAAACTGTATTTGACGGGGTAAGTTAAATTGATTCGTTTTTTATTTGTCTGACTCGGAGTTTGGTGAACTAATTCATCTGACGTACACACTGTAAATCCATGACTATGGCCTACATCTAAAATTCAAACCATGCATATTAACTCTTGGTCAAATTTCAATCCTACTAGAGTTAGGACCATCAGATGGATCATATATAAAAACACTTGATTAAAATAACAACCAATGGAAGTAAAATCACATGTTTTACTAGTGATCAATTTTAAGGTGGGACCAACTCCAATTGGAGTTTTATATGGGCTGTGTGCTTTTGAGTAGGTTGGGTTTCCTAGGTGGGTTCCACTAATGGATTTGTAGGTCTCAGCTTGGAGAATTTTATGAGAACAGTCACGAATTCGGAGGCCTTATTAGTGAACTAGATAATTATGGTCCTTGTTGGGATTGGGATGAAGTTGCATTTTATTGGTTGGGCTTAGGTTGATCCATGACCAAACCTGTTGGCACCCATGTTGGAGGCCTGGTGATTGGTTCAGGTCTGTGCCAAATTACTATTCAGTAATATTGATGGATGTTGATACAAGTCACACACGCATAAATGTATCTGTTGTATATTGTTACATGAGTTCTTTGGAACAAGCAAAAGCTAGCATAGACTAGGGTTCATCTTTTGAAATCTCCCGCTGCAGTTTGACTTTTCTGGGTTGTTTAGTTTTGTCTATCCTTTTTAACTGTTATTAACGCTTGTTTCTATGACATATTTGCTTTTTAACTAATTTAGACATATTGAAGAATCTTCAACCCTTATTTTTTGGTTTACCAAATCCAAATCCCTTTCATTGGATTCCAACACTCATACCCACAGATATCCTCTGCTCATTATGCAAGTTAGATTTCGTGTGTTACCAGTCAGTCTTCCCTCTCAGCTCATTCTTATTCTTATGATCCCAGGTTATAATCCACCCATGGAGAGCACACACCATTTAGCACTGCCAGTGCATCCTGATGCAGACCTTACAGATTCCATATTGTCAATGCGCAAAGGAATGGCTGGGAGGAGATGCCTCGCAGACTTCGTCATCAGTAGTTGCAAGATGCATAGAATTGATCCTGCTGAAATTGGGAATTCAGGAAACAAATTCAATTATGTGTGGGAAGTTTTGTCAAATATGGAGCTTCTATTTGGAAATGGTGTTCCTTATGATGCTGGCGGCATGGGTGGTTCCCTTGTGGGATCACTTCTTAACAAGTTAGAAACTCTTGCTGACAGCCCATGGCGACAACCAAGACTTAATTTGGGCATCGCAGAGTCCATGGAGAGAAACCAACTTAGAGGCTGGCTGTTTGACTGTGTAATGGAGTTCCTCGATTCAAAATATAGCCATTGCTGCATATCTGGTTTTAGGGCATGGAAAAACTTTCCAGTGTCTTTAGGTATTGAGAAATGGACTAGGGAGGTTTATAATGAGATCAGAAGGTGGTCTGGTGTGCCAGGGAGGACTGTGGATGAGATGGTAGAGAGGGAGTTTAGTAGTTCCTTGGGTAAGGGGACTAACTTTGACATTGAAACATACGAGACAGGTACATTGGTTGAGGAAGACATATTTCAGGTATTGCTAGATGAATTGGTGCTGGATCTTGGTGGATGGAGGGCGGCTTCTGTTTTGAGTTTGGTGCTGTCCTCTTGGTTGCAGTTGGATGCAGCCACATAACAAGAAAATTTTAACTTTGAAAAATAGATTGTTAGTATTTAGGATGATGCTGACTCCTGTGGCCATTGTTAGTTTAGAAAGCAAAAGACTGTTCAGTGAAATATTTGTAACTGAGGTGATTCCAGATTTCTGAGATTCCCCAAATGCATAATTATATGGACATTCATCAATTTTATCAAAACATTCGATTCATTTGCACTATGTGGACATGTAACTGCACCCATTTTTTCAAGAGTCTGGGATGATTTTATTAACAGTGTGCATTGACATCAAAGAAGAAATAATTTCATGGACAGTGTGCATTGACATTAAAGAATTTGATGCAGATATGATGACTGTGATTGACGTTGATGTATGATCTGCTGGTTTTTTTTTTTTGGGTGATTAAAGCATTTGAGAATGTATATGGATCCATTGGGATGTATGATGGGTTCTTTTTGTTAGCCTTAGTGGATTGAGGCTCATTGCCATGTCATTCCTTCTTCTTTCATTCCTTTTTTAACTTGTACTGAATGAAGAAAACTGCTCTCTCCTCTCCTGCCTATATAAAGAGAAGTAGGAAAGAAGAGATATAAGCTTCTTCCCTTCACAACCCAAGTATTCTAATGTGTGAGGAAAGGAAAGAGGAAGAAACCTATTTACCTATTCTTAGATCCAATCTATCTTTATAGAAGTTTACTCATCAGGCATCCATATCTAAGCCTCTAGACAATTGGAAGTAATTTGAGTGGGAGAGATTTCTAATATACGATCTCATCCTTTGCGAGCATCGGTCCTTGTGTTCTAGCAGAATTGTGGCACGTGATCCAATGCTTCTGTGACGATCTCAGACTTACAGTCGTATCAAAGCCTAATCTGGTTTGCTCGCATAAGGAATCAATTAGAAAATATTGTGATTGAGGTATTCCTTAACCCTTTTCTTTGAAAATCTTATTTCTGCGTTTTCCCACGTATCAAAGGCCTGATCTGAGCCGTTAATCATGTTTGGAGCATAGGGTTAGATGATTTCATGCATTAGATTCACACGGATTAGAGGCAGTCTGAGAAAAGAGCAGAAATTGTGATTTGATTTTTATTTTTTCCCACAATTTCTGTGGGGCCCACATTAAAAAAATCTGAACCGTTCATTATTCTCAGAACTGGGCATTTCTATACAATAGGTTCTTTGGGTTCTAATCCCCACTGGATTGCAAGAAAATTGTATGAAACGGTGCATGATACTCTTTGTATGCTAGGAAAGGGCTCTCTGTCTTTAGTCATCGTGTTACTGCCGACTTCAGAATTCCTAGCAGCATAACATCTTAAGGAAGAATACTGTTGTGGGCTGGGTTGCTATTTTCACAACATGTCAATATCCGGCCTAGTTTTAATTTTGAGCTAGAATAATATGATTTAAAATAGCGGTAGGAGCCAGGAATTTCTCTCGGGAGGGGCAAAGGTTGTCGAATTAGATAATGTTAATAATTGTTTTGTCTTATTTTTTTACTATTAACAATCTCACACACACACACACACACACACACACACACACACACAAAAAAAAAGACGAAGAAGAAGAAAAGATGTATGAAAATTAGAGGAAATATAGCAAGATGTACAAAAATAAACAATTGTACATCAATCAACCATTTGGTTACACAAAACCAATTGGAGCGCATATCCATAATGTAAGTCTCAAGTTGATTGTCAAATACCATAAGATCCATTCTAGAAAATTCAGCTGCATAGAATTGAGCAAGGCAAACTAGTTTTTGCTTGTTGAAGTAGAAAATGAATCACTTGGATTCAGGCATACTACACAAAGAAGTAATTCAGTATTCACCTCCGTGAAATGATTGTTCAAATCTTAAGGTTGCATGTCAATGATCTTGTAGAACAATCTCACACAATAGTGATGTAAGTTCGTGATATCTTCAACTCTATGACATGATTGTCCTCAGTCTACAAACTTATCATTCATGTTTGGAACAATAATTTCATATTTGGAATAGAATGAAGCTACTTCATCGAGAAGAGAATCCCACTCATTATCTCTCATCATTTGCATCCGTTCATTAAGATATTTTAAAGAGTGTCGAGGAATTCACAATATCTTGTTCTTTGCGGTGCAATGCTTTTGATAGTTCATAAGTGATTCCCGATATATTTTCATTGGATGCAATTTGAAATCTAAATCAAATGAATGCATTGAATCCAATAGAACACATGCTTCAGCTATTTATCCTGAATTTGAGTCATCTTCCACAACTATCTTAAGCACCTCAAATACAGAGGAGAACATGAAAATTAAGTTGAGTGGTGTGCTGTAATATGAGCCCCAACGTGTATCACCGGATCTCTTGATGCTAGTTTCTCGATTCAAACCCAATTCGCTTGAAAGTTCACTGCTCTTCAGCCCTGGATCGGTTGAGACTAGTCTCTTGATTCAGACTCGATTCGCTTGAAAGTTCACCACTCTTAAGCCCTTCAACAATTTTGCAACTTTGTTTCTCTCGAAGAATGTCCCGGCATTTGCATGAGGCTCTAATAATATTCAAAATATTAAAAACCGAGTTAAAGAGCGAAGCAATCTAAGTGTGATTTTTTTGAAACCGCCAAAAGTGTCAATTGAAGTTGATGAGAAAAGCAATGAACATAAAGTGCAAATTCATTTTCCTTCATTATGAGCTTTTTAAGGCCGTTAAATTCGCCCTGCATATTACTAGCCCCATCATAACCTTACCCACGCAATCTCGTTATACTTAATTCGATCATGCTTGAAAAAAAGTGATTTGATTGCCACCCTAAGTGAAAAAATAATAGTTTCATTACCATGAGTAATTCCTAAGAAACACTCAATTACACACCCTTTCTTACCACATAATGTAGTACAACTGTCATTTTCTCTTCGATAGATACATCACGAGATTCCGATCAAAATAGAAAATATTGCATCTCCACGATCATTGATGATGGCATTGGTGGTCTTAATCGCAGTTGCACTCACAATGTCCTTTTAGATATCAAGTGCGGTCAGTTTTAGATTTTCAGGAGCATTTCTTAACACGGAACTTTTAATATCTTCATTCTGATAAAAAAGGAATTGCAAAAATTCAAGAAAACTCCCTCGATTGTTTGAGTCTCTAGATTCATCATGACCCCCGAAAAGCTTATTTTTTGTGAAGAAGGAATCAAATGCAATCAATCGATACATTCAAACGTTCTATGCATTCCCTTCGAGCTTGGTTTGTTTGCTTAGAAAAAAATGTTTGGATGTGCCTTTTTTTTTTTTTTTTTTTTTTTTCTTTTACAAATCCTAACACTTCCTATAGGCCTAGTTATGAGCACTGTTTGGCCCTCCCACATGAATTTGGAATTTTTCTTTCTTTTTTCTAATTTACACATCCTTTATCTACAAATGAGTCATCACCCCCTTGCTCTCCATTATCTGGTCTAAAAGAAAGCAATATAAGAAAAATGCAATATCTTTAACCATACTATACTCCAACCAACTTTCATATTCACTAAACCAAGCATAATTAAATCTCGTGGTACCTTTTCAATTTTCTTTTGCAGAAAATTATGATTATGTTGTTGACAAGGACCTTTTTGCAAATATAATCTTCGGATTGAGTCTTGATCATTAGGATGATAATGTGAAACTAGATTTCATAATCTAGGCTCTTCAAGACGGCTTGTTAGGTCAACCTCTACATGAATCCTCTTTAAGATCAGTTGGACTTGTTTGTGCTCGTCATTTTCTAATATAGGAGGCGGAAGGTCTGGCTTTGACTTTCTTTTGAGAAACTTATCCATAATTGGTTCAACGAGTAGCCTATCAACAATAGCTAATATGAGCTGAAAAACATTAAAAAAAAAAAAAAAAAAAAAACACATGTTGTCCACATACATTGATACACATTGAGCATACAATAAATAAATAAATAAATAAATAAAAAGAGTTTATAATATATCTAGAATAGGATCCTCTAGATCAATAGCCTTTTTGTTTATCATTATACTTAATTGGAATTGGATCCTTTATAGTGATCCGTCAAATGTTGTAAGCCATCCTATGTAAAATTCTCAATTTAATTTCTAAATTCATTCGCTCTATCACTAATCTTCACAAATTAAGTTTGGAATCTATATAAAATTTTAAATTAATTGTCTAATTCTTGATTAATCAACTATTCATCATCGCCAATTCGCCATATGGCCCACACCATTCTAACTTTTGTCTTATATATTGCAACATCTTTCCAACAGTATCAAGGGACATGTAGAATAATAAAAAAATAAGAGAACATGTAGGGGAAAAAGCAACTAATGTAAAGTGAATTTTCTTGTGTATCAATGTATGTGGACATGTGTTTGTTTTAATGCGTTTTGGCTCCATTACCATATAATAATTAGATATAGTAGTTGATAATTATATATTAATAAACTCATATTATCTATTGTTGATAGGCTACTCGTTGAACCAATTATGGATAGTTTCTCAAGAGAAAGTCGAAGTCAGACCTTCCACCTCCTATCTTAGAAAATGATGAGCATGAACCATTCCACCATATCTCAAAGAGAATTCATGTAGAGGCTGACCTGGCAAACCTTCCTGCAGAACCTGGGTTATGAAACTGAATTTCACATTATCATCCTATTGATCAATACTCAATCTGGAGAGCATATCTGTAGAAAGGTCCTTCTCAGACGCATAATCATAATCTTCTGCAAAAGAAAATTGGAAAAGTACTACGATGATTTAATTCTTCTTGGCTTAATGAATATGGAAGTTGGCTGAAGTATAACATAGCAAAGATGTTGCGTTTTGCTTATATTGCTATCTTTTCAGAATAGATAATGGAGAGTAAGGGTGGTGACTCATTTGTAGTTGAAGGATTGACAAGTTGGAAGAAGAAAGAAAATTTTCAAATTCATGTGGGAGGGCCAAACAGTGCTGATAACTAGGCCTATAGGAAGTGTCAGGATTTGTTAAATTAAAAGAAGCACATTAAAACAATTTTTTTCTAAGCAAACATACCAACTCGAAGGAAATATAAAGAACAGTTGAATGCATCGATTAATTGCATTCGATTTCTTCTATGCCAAGGATTAGCTTTTCGGGGTCATGATGAATCTAGAGACTCGAACAATTAGGGGAGTTTTCTTGAGTTTCTGCAATTTCTTTCTAATCGGAATGAAACTATTAAAAGTGTAGTGTTAAGAAATGCTTCTAAAAATCTAAAATTAACTACACTTGATATCCAAAAAGACATTGTGAGTGCTACTGCGATTAAGACCACCAATGTCATCATCAATGATCTCGGAGATGCAATATTTGCTATTTTGATCGATGAATCTCGTGATGTATCTATCAAAGAGCATATGGTTGTTGTACTACGTTATGTGGTAAGAAAGGATGTGTAATTGAGTGTTTCTTAGGAATTGCACATGTTAATGAAACTATCGTTGTTTCACTTAAGGTGGCGATCGAAGCACTATGTTACAAGCATGAATTAAGTATAACGAGATTGTGTGGGTAAAGGTTATGATGGGGCCAGTAATATACATGGTGAGTTTTACAGCCTTAAAAAGATCATAATGAAGGAAAATGAATCTGCACTTTATTTTCATTGCTTTGTCCATCAACTTCAATTGGAACTTGTCGTGGTTGCAAAAAATCACACTCTGATGCTTTGCTCTTTAACTTGCTTTCTAATGTTTTGAATATTACTGGAGCCTCATGCAAACGCCGGGACATTCTTCAAGAGAACAAAGTTGCCAACATTGTTGAAGGGCTTAAGAGCGTTGAACTTTCAAGCGAACAGGGTCTGAATTTGGAGACTAGCCTCAAGCAATCTGGTTGTACACATTGGGGCTCACACTATAGTACACTACTCAACTTAATTGTCATGTTCTCCTCTATGACTAAAGTGCTTCAGACAGTTGTGGAAGATGACTCAAACTCATAACAAAGAGTTGAAGCATGTGTACTATTGGATTCAATGCATTCGTTTGATTTAGCATTCAAACTGCATCTAATGAAAATATATCGGGAACCACTAATGAACTATCAAAAGCATTGCACCGCAAAGAACAGGATATTGTGAATGCCTTGACTCTTTTTAAAATATTTAATGAACGGATGCAAATGATGAGAGATAATGAGTGAGGTTCTCTTCTTGATGAAGTTGTTTCATTCTGCGCCAAATATGAAATTATTGTTCCTAACATAAAGGATAAGTTTGGAGCCCGAGGACAACCATGTTGTAGAGCTGAAGAAATCATAAACTTACATTATTATTGTGTGAGATTGTTCTACACTACCATCGATATGCATCTTCAAGAGTTGAACAACCATTTCATGGAGGCGAATACTGAATTGCGTTTTTGTGTAGCATGCTTGATTCCAAGTGATTCATTCTTTATTTCAACAACCCAAAATTAGTCCGCCTTCCTCGGTTCTATCCAGTTGAATTTTCTTCAGAGTATCTTATGGTTCTTGACAATCAACTTGTGACTTATAATATGGATATGCACTCCAATCATGAGTTTTCAGAATTAAATATGATTAGCAGTCTTGCTAAGAAGATGATTGAGACCAAAAAGGATATTTTATATCCATTAGTTTACTTGCTCATTAAATTGTTACTAATCTTACCCGTTGCCACTACTACTATTGAAAGGGTGTTTTTTGTTATGCATATCGTAAAACTCAATTGCAGAATCAAATAGGAGATAAATGGATAAATGACTGCTTACTTACATTCATCGAGAAAGACATTTTTAATAACATCGATAATGAGGCGATCATACAATGCTTCCAGAATATGAAAACTCGTCGAGGACAGTTGCAAAAATACATCTTTTGTGGATTTAAATGGTTGATTGATGTAAAACTGTTTATTTTTATACATCCTTCTATTTTTCCTACGATCAACATTCATCTTTTATTATTTTTATTGTGATTGTTAATAGTAAAAAAATGCAACAAAACAATTACTAACATTATATAAGTTGACAACCTTTGAGCTTCCTGCGAGAAATCCCCAGCTCCTGTTGGAAATAGGTGGGCCTCGTGGATGTGATTTCAAAACTTTTGACCCTCTTGACTCAGGGATCAAACGTCCATAAGGCCATCAACCATATCCAGGATGCAATCCCTCATACTCATATACCATATACAACAATATTACAAGCAGCACCATGCAAAATAATCTACAAAAGATTAGAGAAGCAGATTATACCTTTGCTGTCCGGTTGTACTTTGATGGAGAAGAAAACAACTTTAGATCTCCAAGACCTCTTAGCCTTCCATGCTATGGCCCGTATCAGATCTCTTCTCTAAAGGAGATGGGTGGGATCTCCTAAAGAAAACAACTAGAAGCTCTAAAGGAAACTAGAAGAGAACTAAAAGGAGAAGAGAAGTATGTTCAACTCTTGCACAAAGGGGTTTTGGGCGTGAATTCCAAGGATGTCTATCCCAGCCCTTTGTTACTCCTTTTATAGCATTAAGCAACCTCCTTCTCTTATACTAATTGAAATAGAAGTCTTACTTCTACACAAAATAGTAACCTTACTATTACCACTATTAGAAGTCCCACTTCAAATAGAAATAGTAACTTCCTAATTCCTTCATCTTAGAGTTCTAGTAGGATTAGTATCTTTCCAATAACTTGGGCTAGCGTGGGGACCACTAGGTATTCCATAGAAAGCTGGCTCCAACTGGGACACGTGACCCCACATCTCATGTGCAATCCGGGCCCACAGTTAATTGCAAATAACACCACTATATAAATGCAATTGCACTCCAGTCTTAGGAATAAATTACAATGAAGACCCTAAACTTCCCGATTACCACAATTAAGCCCCTCTATCAATATCCATGGATTAATTGGACTAAAAATTGTCCCACCAATTTAGATCCACATCTTATTATCCTTGAGCCCCAATTAATCACAGTGATCATCAGTACCATCCAATTAACTCTTAATTGAGATGGGTGCGCACTTACTAATGATAAATCCATTAATTGGCACAAGGGGATAATATAGGTAGATTCCATCTTGACCATTGGATGTTCCCACAGTCCTACTACCACATACCCAAGACACCGAGGTGTTAACCTACAGTTGGCCTCACTCATTGGTGACTCAAAGCAAATGAATAGATAGAAACTTGAGTTCATCAATGTCTCAGGATTGAGAGCCTATTGCTAGGGAATTATGAGAGCAAACCTTAAACTCGAGACAGTATTCCATAAGGTACTTCTCATGGTCATTCAATACATCCAATGTACCAGCACCGTGATCCAGAATCTTACATTCTGATGATCGAGACAAATCACACTATCTTATAGTGATCAAAGCGCTGCAACCTTATCAGATGAGATGCCCAGTCTCATCACCGGTTGTGAAGATGTTTAAGTATAAGATTTGTGACAAATATCTCCTGTGTGTGGATCTCATCCATACACATATATCACATCTAATATACTAATGGGACCCGGTTCATCTCATGAACCATTTATGCCATTTGTATTGGTCATGTGCATTAAGTAGTAAAACACCATTCATCTCATGGAAGGAAAGCATGATATTATTGATAAATAAAGAAATTAATCAGTTTATTACATCATATGATGGATTGAGTCCATACAATCTAACAGCTCCACCATTGACGACCCAGGCCCACTATCCACGTGATATTATCCGCTTTGGCCCTTGGGATTTCAATTCAATCTAATTATCACACGATTTTAAAAGGCATCATGTGAGGTTAAGGTTAGGCCGCATATACATACCAAAGATCATGATCTTCATTTAGAGTTTTTCTCACCCTCTCTCTAGGCAGGGGGAAAACAGAGCCGTCTTCAGCTTTGATACCATGTATGATGACTCGGGCCCACTATTTGCATAATATTGTCCGCTTTGACTCATGGGATTTCAACTCAATCTTGACATACGGTTTCAAAAGGTTAAGGTCAAGCTGTACATATATGACGAGGATCAGGACTTACATGTTTCGATGTGTGACTTAGGCACCACTGTTTACTCAATCATTTAAACTTTCCCCCGCCCTCTCTCTAGGCGAATGCTCCCTAGGCCCAACGCCCTTCTATGGAGGGGCCATAGGTGTGACATCACGAGTCAATGCAAGATAAAAATAAGAAACAAGGTCTGGCTTATGGTCTAGGTTGCCCGTAGCTAATGTCATCCAACCCTACGTAGCCTTAGGGTCTCCGATATCCAATTAGTAATGAACCATTGCGCTCCCAAGTTAAACAACATCAAAAGGCCCTAAACCTCCATACAATTGATCTAGCATTGATCTAAATAAGTTCAGGCAACTTGTAAGTAAATGTCAGCTCAAACACTACCTATGTTGGTCTCATAAGTGATTAACAATAGGGCATGACATGGTTAAAGGATTCCAAACCGATCCGAAGGGTTGAAAGTATGAATTCTCCTATTTAAAGAAACTCATACTTTCAGTTAGCCGTAGTTTGGGCACGGCTAACCATGAGTATATTATGGCCAGCCTTATAGCTCACCGTGGGTAGTTCTACGGCTAGCCAAGAGGTAACCATAGAACCAAACCATGAATTTCATATTTCTGGAAAATCACACCGTAGTGCATCACGATTAGCTTTTCTGTACTTACGACTACCTATAAAATCCCAAATGTGAAACTCGAAAGAAAATGTGATGAATTTAGTGGGGATCTCAATCCAAAAACCATAACCTACAGAATTTTATCTCCACTATCATAAACAAGGTCTAACCCAACACATGCAAGACCTAAATCTATCCAATTAGCCATTAACCATCCATTAATCAAGAAACCAACATCAAAATCATAAAAGAGCTTGAATTAGGGGATTCTAAAGTAGATCCATCAGCAAATCAATGAAAATAAGCATGCATATTATGGAATTATAGATGTTTGCTTGCCTCAAGCTAAATCTAGGTGAATTCCTCCAAGATCCTCAAAGCAACTCTCAAGATCTCTAGCAAAACTCCAGGAAAATCCAATTCGAACCCCCAACAAGAGATCCTACACCAAAAAAAAGGGAACTGGGGCTAAAAAGGCATGCATGCGAAGATCTTAACAATGAGGTCATGGATCTAGATGAAAGAAGGGTTTGGAAGGGAATTACTTACTAAATGAGACCAAACCAAGAGAATTGAGAAGAAGAAAGAGATCTAGGGTCCTCTTGAGTGCAAGGAAAGAGAGAAAAAGAGAGGAGAGCTTCATTGTAGTTGAGAGGAAAATGATATAAAATGACTTGAGAGTTGGGTTATATATTTTTAGTGACATTCCAATAATTACAAGAAAGTCATTGGCTCAAGTCCCTTCAAGCAAATAGGGCCTATGAAGGAATTCGGGTTCACGAGAGGGGTCTTGATGCAAGGTAAAAGTACCCCAAGATGATTATCAATGTCCCAGGTGTCCTAGACCACCAAAGTTTTGAAATTACATATGACCTCATACACTCACAAGACTAACAAGTAGGTCGCTCTAAGTCTCCAACTAGGTCAAAACTCCCTAAAACCATATAATCTCTATTCTAACCCCCGAAAAACTATCTAATTACCCACTAAACTCTGACTAGTTAGCATCTAACTACAAAATTAGGATATGGGGCCTTACAATCTGGTTGTGTTTTTTTAGGTTTTTTTATATTAAAACTTCTACATATTTGTTTCCAAGCTTGTCTTCGAAAAGGAGACAAAAAATTGTAACCTACAATGAATTTAATAGTCTCTATTATAGGCTTAATAAATTTTAAACCATCTTATACTGTAAGATTTAAGATGTGACATGTACATCTATTGTGAAAAATAACCCTACATAAATTAAATGGGTTCATACGTTTCTTTATATCAATAGCACTATTATGCGTGCCTGCATTATCTAAAGTTATAGAAATGATTTTATTTTTAATATGATATTCTCTAATTTATTTATAACAGGGGACCTTATCCTAGGGCCGGTATGTCGGTATTCAAGTAAAGAAAAGGAAATAACTCTTTTGTGCATTATCCATTCTAAATCAATATAATGTGCATTTATTAAAATATACCTAACATTTTGTTTGAAGGTCTATAAACTTGAAGATAATCCTATTTTTTTGGGTATGTTTTAAAAAAAATTAGATTATATTTTTCTTTTTAAACCATTTTTTTTTATTATTTCTGATACTTATGATAAAATCTTTTTTTTAATTGTGGGGGTGAAGGAATGATTCACAAATTCTTCGAATGATTTATTCTCAACAAAGAGAAATGGTTTATAACTAAAAACTCTTAAACTATCAAAAGAAGGGCTTTGAGAAAGTTGAGTCTAGATGTCCCCTCTCGTCAGATTCATTCCACTATATTTCGGTAAACATGTTATTATGTGTCTCAGGTTCAAAATGGACCTAAGCATGACTGTAAAGCAGCTTCAATAAGGGTAGTAAATGGGCTATACATAGCCCAAAAAAAGTTGCTCTACACGGATTAAACCATGGTCTCAATGGTGACTGTAAACGATCGAAGACCCAGTTTAAATTAGGGTTGTAAACGGGCCCATACTAAATTTTGTTATATAACATGACTAGATTTTGCTTTACAATTGAATTAAAACTAGCCTAAAACAAATGGGCACATACCATGATTCATTCTCAACATGTGGATGGCCCAAAGATATCAACAGCCCTTGATCATCTCATCAATGAGTGCCCACTTCAAGAAAGAGTATATTTCAAGCCACATTAACCTCACGAGTGCATGTTCGTGAGTGAAACACATGATCGTCGCGGCTCTCGTCGCTTGTTCAAGTTCACAGAACTAACACTAGAAAAAAAAAAAAAAAAAAACCTTGTATGCAAAGCACATGCAATATAATTCATAGTTTAAAAAAACTATAGAAGCTTAAAATAATGATACTTTTGAATGAATTATATTGAGAACGACAAATAAAATTAGAAGGTTCGAAACGCCAATTATATTAACTGTTATAATAATATATTCAAACAACCAATTAAAATATTTTTCATCTCATAAAGGGTAGACCAAGAGCAAAGGTCATTAAATAACCCGACATGTTGCATTGCCATTATAATGCATATTATCTACCAATATAGGATTCTTCTGAAAGAGAGATCTTACTCTCAAGACTTGTTGTTTTTATTGTTCAGTTCATAATAGATCAACAACAGAAGGATTCACAAGCCTATAGGATACATTAGCCTCAAGTTTCATCTCAGAATTATATGTTTTACTGTGAATCAATATTTTCAAGCATCAAAATACATAACATTGCTAAATGAGTATCTTTGGAAAGAGGAAAAACAAATCATGTCAACTCTATCAACATAAACAGTAGTGAATTCGAAACATACACATCAGTGTCTATCAATATTGTTGTAATCAAGGGTCGCGGAAACACAAGCAAACCACATAGGAGAAACCAAGACACATGTTTTATGTGGTTCGGCTTTTAGCCTATGTCCATGGGAGAAGATGAGAAGGGTTTTTCACTATGCATAGAGAAGATTATAGAATGAAGGCTTTTGCTCTCTATTTATACTCTAAACCCCATATCCTCGGTACACCCATCTCATACCCACTATTGACGCAGTAGATCATGGGCATTGCAGGGGGCCCAGTCAACTGAGACTATCAACTTATGCACTCAATACTACCGACTTCTATTGAGCCATATAAGTCAACAAGTATCCACCTTGGGAAAAATTGGAGCCGATCCTCAACAAGTATCCACCTTGGCAAACATTGGAGCCGATCCTCATAGTACAAAACACATCTAACCGCCTTCACCTGCCCTTTTGGTAACTCAGATACTGATTACACCAATCAAGTCCAAGCAATGCTTGAGCCTGGCTGCTTGAATAGTTTTAATCATCATATATGTTGTAGCATTCTTCTTCACTACAATAGCACCCTAAGAGATGACATCCCGAATGGAGTGTGCCCTGACATCAATGTGTTTCTTTCATGATAATTGAGATTGTTTGTTGAATCGATAGTACTTTGACTATCACAAAACACAATAATTAACTTATGTGGCAATCTCAGATCACCAACCAAACCTCTCATCCAAATAGCTTCCTTCACTACCTTTGTAGCTATCATATACTCTATTTCAATGGTAGATAAGGCAACTGTAGATTATAATGTAGACTTTTAACTAATGGCTCCATTAGAAAAAGTAAAGATACAACCTATCAAGTATCTTTCTCTATCTAAATTTCAAACAAAATCTTAATCAACATATGCCACGCCCCAAAACCGGGATCCTTCAGCGATCCGATCTCGGGGAGCGTGATTTGGGGTTAATTAAAATTTTTGCTTTCCCTAGGATCCGCGTGGGTGAGGATTACAAAATTCCACACAACCTGAAATTTCCATGGAAGCTGATGTGGCATTACGACTCGAAGCCCGTGGCCATCAGGTTCCGTGTCACACTCAACCGCTTACATAAAGCCATCAAATCAAGGCTCATAATCAAAATGGAACAAATCAAGAACCATAAAATATTGAGCTAGGAGTAACAGGACAATTCATTTCCCACATGTGTTCAAGTTACAAATTATACAAATATATTCATGAAAAAAAAAATCCCAATAGAAAAAGGCTAATTAAAAGCCATTTAAAAATAACTAACTAAACAAAATGCTAACCCAAATTACGTTACAAACTCCGGCGCCAAAAGCAACGTCTAGATGACATCGTTGGACAGCCACTCACATCCAATCGACTGCTTAACCGCCTCCTCTGCTCAAATCGTCTAAAAGGCAACGTGGTCGAAATCTGGCACCAAACAAAAGAGTATCAGATATGACGGTCTGGCAAGCAAATAACCAGATAAATAGTGAAAAGTATTTATAAAACATTATGAAAAACATTGTAAAACAATTAAAAGTCTAAACATGAATATTGATGATATAATTAAACAATTTTTAAATCATTAACAATTTTAAAGAGACATAATAAACTGAGTAAAAACACTAGCAATCCACATATAGCTATATTCTCCTATTACCGAAGTAACAAGAGCAAATAGAAACCGTGGCCACTACCCGTGGGACTGGAACAAACAGAGTTGTTGCCACATAAAGTGGGACGGAATTCAGAACCGTTGCCACTACCCGTGGGACCGGAATACAGAACCGTTGCCATGGCCGGAGCAGACAGAGTTCAAACTGCAGTTGGCAGATAATTTAAAGATTCTAAGCTAGGTGATCAGCCCAACAAGGTAATTTAAGCTTAGTGGTGCCTTTCAAAACCAAAACCTGAATCGGTACAAATCAAATCATAGTAATACATTTCTAAAATCGATAAAAGGAACTACTCCGGACCAATACATACTGACAAATTCGAACGAATCAGATGAGTAGCCTTACCGATGTTTTCGAACGTGGCAAACCACTTAGATCTATTTCAAAACTATTTGTAGAAAATATACAAATTTCTGTGGCGAACCACTCAAATCTATTTTAAAACAATTTGTAAAAAATATACAAATTTCCCTAACTTGGAATGAAGTAATGTTTCATGGTTTAATGGCTTACCAAGGTTTGTCTCGATATACACTTAACACCTCAATGTTAATTTATGATAAAGGATTTGGTACCACTGATGATCTCCAACATTTAAGGGTGTAAAGTGTACATCAAGACATTATAAAAATTTCTTTTTTATTCAGCTTTATTTTACAAAAATCCCTAGGAAGTCGGTCACCTGGCGGTTAGCCGCCTCAGATCAGGTCGGCTAGCCGACTGCTCTCAGGCGGCTAGTCGACTGCTGACCGACTGGTCGCCGCCCATTCAGAACTCAAATTTCACCTTACTAATATGGTGACCGACCCTGTGCGGTCACCAGTCGGTCACCAGGTCAGCTAGCCGACTAGTGACTGCCGAGTCAACGGGCAGTTCAGTTCAAAAACTGTTTTAACTTCTTTTTTCCTTCAAAACATTTTTCCATTCCACACATCAATCCCCTACAATAAAACGAGCTAAAAAGCTCCTCCATATCATCATTCAACCATTTACACCACAATTCTTTCCAATCAATTAAAACAAATTCAACATTCAAAAACAGTTATAGGCATACTACAACATTAACTGATTTCTGTTTATACAAACCATAGTGGAATTAAAATCTCAGCCACTGAAATACAGCCTAAAAAGGTCACATTGGGCATGAGCAAGCCTTCAAAATCTATCTGAAACTCACCATTTTCAAATCTATAAAACCATAGCTTAATAAAACATTTCAATTTCAGAAATTAAGAAGATGTAAATTTCTATAGCATGCATTTCAAAGATATTAGATTATTTACTTGCCTCAAGTCCAAAAAGGGTTCCTAAATCACTCCAAGAACTCCCTCAATCTCAGTTGCTCCAATCTACACCAAAACCCCAATGAAAAACACACTAAAAACATCATATTTTGAAAAAAGAGGAAGCTCTCCAAGAGAGTCCTTGCATGCATGAAGAAAGGTAACAATATGGTCTAAAGAACCCATAGCTAAGAGGGGGAAACCAGGCCTCATCTGTAGGTGTACAATCCAGCAAGAAATAGTTGGTGAGGAAGATGGGCTCAGTAGCAGTCCTTCAAAATAAGTTGTTTGGAAAGCCAAGGAGATGAGGAAGAATGTAGTGAAATCAGATTTTTATTTTGGACAAGATTTCATTGACATGCAAAACAAGAAGAAGTGGCTGGAAGAAGAAGAGAAGAACACTCCATTCTCAGCACAGCAATTGCAGAAAAATGAGGAAGAAAGGGACTCTTGCGGGTTTATATTTTAAATGGGAAAAGTGGGCCCCATGAGCCCCAAAACTTCAAGTGGCTGGATCATTCATTTGTGGGTCCCGAATGAGTTTGACGAAGAAGATAAAGTTGATCGTTGAAAAATCTAGTTTTCAAAAAGTATATTTTTCTCATGATTTGCAAACTTCGAAATTCATGCCCAGATTTGAGGTGAAAAGTCATTTTTGCTTTTTTTCTTGAAAAACGCGATTTCTGAGTTTCAAATTCAAACGGATAAAACATGAAAGTTGTTAGGATCAATAAAAAAAAATCGAGAGGAGTAAAAATTGGAATTTTTGAAATAAAAGAATAAATTTCCCCGTGAACACAAATCACACGGGCCACCATTGGCCGGGTCAAAATAAACCCGCAGCTCTCAAAATTCTTTAAAGCTATGAAAAATCTAACAAAACTCACAAATGAAGCCAAATCACCTGTAATCTCACTCAAAAATCTAATCCACAACTAAGACAACACTAAACACGAGAATTAGGGGTCAGGGTCTTACAACATATCCAATAACACTTGCAGAAGTGTTGTTGTTTCTGTCATATACTATCCCAACATCAGTAATACCTATTAGGAAACAGTGTATTCATTGGACTGCCTGCCAATGGGCTTTCCTGGGTTTATCCATGTATCTACTGACTACACCAACCGCGTGTGAAATATCCGACCTCGTATTACCCATAGGATACATGATACTCCCAGTTGTACTAGCATAAGGAACACGTAACATGTGCTCCACCTCTTCCTCAATTTGTGATGATAAAGCAATGAAAAGTTTAAAATTACCTACAAGTGGAGTATTCACAGGTTTTGAACTTTGCATACCAAACCATTCCAGTACCTTCTAAAGGTACCCCTTTTGTGACAGATAATTTTCCACATTCCAGTCTCTATGAATCTCCATTCCAAGACTTTTCTTTGTAGCGCCTAAGTCCTTCATCACAAATTCACCACTAAGTCGAGCCTTCAACCTTTTGATCTCAAACTTGTCCTTAGTAGCAATTAACATATCATCAACATATAATAACAAATAAATAAAAGAGTTGTTTGAAAGTTTCTTGTGATAGACATAATTGTCATACGCACTCAAAAAATATCCATTTTCAACCATAAACGTATCGAAACGCTTGTATCACTGTCTAGGAGACTACTTTAGGTCATACAGTGATTTCTTTAGCAAACAAATGTGGTCCTCCTTTCCTTGAATTTCAAATCCTTTTGGTTGACGCATATAAATCAGTTCCTCTACACTACATTAAAAAGGCCAAGTAGCGACACTGGAATGTTAGTTTTACTGACTTCTTTGCATATTTGTTTTTTTTTCCTGACGAACTATTAATTTTCCCAACGGCCTGTAACAGTCGGTAACACGATAATGAAATAAGAAAAATCCCGCACAAATCTCATTCATACACCCCCAAACCCTAATTGATCGCTTACCTCTTTCTCCCTTTCTCTTCCCTCTCTCTTCCCCTTCGACTAGCTCTAACACTCGACCCCTCTCTCTCCCTCTTCCCCCCCTCCCTTGTCACTGGCGGATAATAGTGTGGAAGGGGCAGAGCACCCCGACCTACTGACCCAAAACCACAAATCCCGAGCCACCGCCAGCGACCAGGCAACCAACATCTTATCAATAACCGACATCTCCTATTCTCTTTTAGTGTCTCCTATATCTCTACGTGTCGGCCATGGAATCTCTCTCTCTCTCTCTCTCTCTCTCTCTTTTCTTTTCTCGTTTAGCGATATGGTCGATATCGACTATTTTACGGTGGTTGCTCTCGATTTGCAGAACCCAAATAGAAAGTGAGATTTTCTTTCTTGGTTCCATGACTGCAGAGGGACTCGTTGTTGCAGGGTGGCAGTGAGGGCGGGGGAGAACACTGGGGCTAGTGTTGCTCTAGGAATGGTGGATGGGGCCAGGGGAGGTGGAGAGAGGGAGGATATGATGGAGGGTGGCGGGCATGTGGTCGTTTTCGTCGGAGGAGGAAGGATGATCGCCATGGAGGGAGAGGAGGAGGGAGAAAAGGTGAGGGGAGGGGAAGGCGGGGTTGTAGGCGGAGCGAGGAAGAGGGCCTGGGCCTGGAGGTGGTGGGGGAGGGAGAGGGACCTGTGGAGCCAAGGGGAGTGAGAGGAGGCGAGGGCGGAGAATGGCAGGTGGACCTGTAGATTTAACGTTATTGTCTTTTCTTTTTGTGGTCGATTTCAATCATTTTGTTGTATTCAACAAATAAGACAATTACTGTTGAAGAAAATTTGACTAAGATAATGGTTGAAATCGGCAATTCTATCATGTTCAACAAATAAGACACTTACAAGATGAAGATAATCTAAACACCAGAGAGGGAGAGGGAGAAATGAAAAGGAGGGGCATTTTGGAAATATTCAGAGGTCCATCGTGAGTCCGTGGGTGGATGTGCAGGGAGCAATTATTGCTCCCTTCGCAACCCACAGTGTCAACAAATCGTGTATTGTTCTGATATTAGGACCAAACAAAGGCACTTGCTTAAAATTTCTCCTTTTCCACCGAACCATTTCCGTTTGAAAATTTCCCTTCGTTCATATTTTTACCTGAACGGGAGAGGACGAAAACCCCCATTTCCCAATTCTCAAACCCCCCTCTCTTTCGCAGCTGCACGAACGCGGATTTGGGTCAGAATTTCTACTAATCTCTGCATCCGATCTTTCATAAAAAAGAGAGGCATTCAAAAGCAGCACTCCTTCAAGGTATGTCACTATCATTTTGAGAATATTCGAATGATTTTTCACAACCCTACCCTGCTATCTTCTTCTCCAGTTCCGGCCCAAATCTTTGTTATTTTTTCTCTCGAAATCACTAGTTTAGAACCTAATGCGATCCTTCTCCAATGAAAATCCTTGCTTCAAAATCTCTAATCTGAGAAGAATTTACCGTAAACTGCTATTAATCAATATCCTCATCTCTCATCTAGTTCAGGCCCCCAAACAATACCCTAGAAGACGAAGCCTGACAGATTCAGAGAACTGGCTTAGTCACAAAGGCAGTTACCTCATTTTTAACCCTAAATGTAGATTTAACCAACATTGCTATAGGTTTAGACGCTTGTAAAGAGAACCCGAATTTGATAATGCACCCACTGCGATCCATTGGAGGCATGGGAGACACTGTAACAATTGAAGAATGGGTTCTTTCATGACATGTTTGTGCAGTGCCGAGGAGTCTTAGGGGGCTCCGCGGGCGATTCTGTGCGCTTATGATTCCTAAAAGCACAGTTTTTTGGTCCTATTATTGGGTTTATAGTTTGCTTTTTGCACTTTGAGAATGGAGCCTCAGGATGGCTTGCTGTTTACCCTTTCTGCTGTTCTTCAATGATTGTGAATCCCTGTGATTTTATTTATTTATTCATTCTTCTGAAGCAAGATCTGGTGGGGAGAACACATCCACAACAACCCTAACCTCCTGAAATGAATTCCACAGACATAAGATCTGAAATTGGGAAGGAAACTTGATATGAAGAATGAGTAGGGTTTACTGTACTACTGTGTTCCCACTTTCCAGATCACTAGCATTCTTTTCACCTAACTTTTTCTTTTCTTATCTTTTTTTTTTTTTTAAAGATTATTAACAATTATTAATAATCGTTATAAAACATTTGATTATAAGCAATTTTCTTTTATTAGCAGAAGGCATGAATTGATATAAGCTACCTGCAATACATGTAAGCTAATGCTAACAAGAATGCTAGAATTGATGCTTAAAAATCTACTAGATAAAACACTGCATCAGGAAATGAAATGCGACCAATCACATAGAAGTGTTTTTTTTTTTTTTTAACCAGGAAAGAAAAATGAGAACTAAGAATTTACATGGAATTCCATTTTCATGAAAAAATGGTTTCTGCTTTACTATGTAGGACCAGATTGCTCTAGACAATGTTAATGGTTCCTAATTTTTCTTTTTTCAGGAGATTTCTACTATGTGCATAAAAACCAACGTGGACTCAGACAGGATTTAGATTTTTGAATGGCTTCGGCCCAGGTTCTGCCGAATTCAGCAGGTTCTTCACGTAAGCAGGGTCACCTTGAAGCTGGAAAACGCCGGGTATGATTTTGATTTGTTTTATTTCCTTAGCTATGAGAGTTATCCTAGTTGGTTATATAAGTTGTTTTTATCCCTCTAGAGTTGGGATTGAGTTAATCATGTTACTTAACACTTCCATATTAGAGGAAATATACAGCTCTCTCAAAAGACAGAGAATTGGTTAATACAAAAGTTCATTTTATTTCTTGTGGCGTTCATTCACTGGCTTCCTTATTTCCTCAAAAGTTCATTTTATGTTTCAGTTAGAGGAGTTCCGCAAGAAAAAGGCTGAAGAACGTGCAAAAAAAGTTGCATCAACTGGTCAGTTGCAGTCGTCCGGTTTTAGCCAACCTGAGAAATTTCCAAAAGAAAGCAGTACTTCAACACTTTATGATTCGGATGGAGCTATCTCTGAGAGAGACGGTATTTCTAGCACCCAATTATCAGGGCCTGTCACGATTCCTGACAGCAAAAAGATTAATGCATCCCAGATTGTTGAGTTAAATTCCTCAAATGTCACAAGTGCTGGCATTTCTGCTCTGTCCAAAAGCACAGTTTATGATGACCCAGTGGAGAAATCTTCATCTTATCAGGAGCCCAAATGGTCTGCTGGTTCTAGTTTTCCTGGTTCAGATTATGGTTATTATAATCAGTGGAGGGAAGAGACGAAGAACAAGCTTAGTAGTTTTACTGGAACTGAAAGTGAACCTATAAATAGGGACAAGCCTGTTTCCCTTGATACAGTTCATACATACCCGCACATCGATGAAAACATTCATCAATCAAATTACTCATTATATGAAGCTCGTTCGGTAAATTCTTTACAGGAATATCCAGTTAAAGACCCAGGGAGCACTAATTTTTCTTTGGCAAGCAACTTTCTTGGTATGTCTGGTGCATTGGTTTTCTTCCATTTTTCATGTACTTATATTTATATTTACTTACAAGGTGACGGGCTGTGTTTTTTTAACAGACTCCACTAGTTCAAAAACCAACTTAACTCAATCTGCTCCTAGAGTAGAGGTACATGTAGATGGCGACATGGATATCAACAATGCTAGGGTTTCCATGGTGGCAGGAGAGGTGCTTAGCAGTTATCATTACCCTAAAGTAGATAGTGCAGGTTGGCAGACATTGGAATATTTCTCCTCAGGTTCCAGTTTGAATGCCAAAAGTTCCTCTGATCGAGGTCCATTACATTCAACGATATCTGAGGTCGGCATTCGACGATCACGTCCATCTTTCCTGGATTCTCTTAACGTGTCTAGAGTCTCTTCTGTGTCAAATTTGCCATTTACTGAGTTAGATAATTCTGAACACGTTATACCTTTAAGAAGTTCAAAGGTCCAGAATGAGGAGATTTTTGCATCATCTACTTCTCAGCCATCATTTGCAGAACCTGATACTGCAGAGCCTCTTGTCAAGTTAAGAACTCCAAGTATTCTTAGTGCAGACATGCATTCCGTGAGTCCTTCAGTTTCTATAATTAATGATGAGATTCCAAGACTGAATGTCCAGGATGATAGTATGCAAAGAAAACATGAGTTTCCTTCGTTTAAGAAGGATGACGATTTTGCAGCTTTAGAACAGGTGTGTATCTTTTCCTTTCTTATTTATCCTTATGTTATGCTTATGTCTTTTTTTTTTTTTTTTCAATTGTATAGCAATTTCATTAAAGAGAAGATCTACAATTTAAGAGGGTATATTGTACAAGTGCAAAAATGGAAAGATGGGCTGAAGCCTGAATAAGAAGGGGTCTCCATCCACTCCCACTAGCCAAAACATGCAGGCCAAATCCCAATGCGGGTCAGCTAACCCTAATGATACCTAGCCAATACAAAAATCAAAATGGTATAGGTACAACATTGCATATAGTCATTGAGAGTCTTGTTGGAATGTTAGAATGGAGCTATATGGAATGTTTCTCAATGAGTGAAACTGCTAACTATAGCCTTCTATTTACTTAGCATAAAATCCCAAAGAAGTCACAGGAGCAGTCATGTCCCCTATTTCATTTTCATTTTCACTTTGACTTACAGTGGCCTTCCACAGTTACCTAATGGATTCTAGAATAAAGACAACTTGTAAGTACAAACCTCACGTTTACTAACCTCCATATGTAGAATACCATACTTGGACGCCACATATGGGTGCATGTATGCAGGTGAACATGCTGAAATTATCTTGGACTTGGCTTATGACTATTGAGACAGCGAGGAACTGGCTTGTGAGCTAGCTTGGCTTGTCAACAGCCCCACTTTAGTAGCTTTTTGAGCCAAAACTTTAGGGTTTCTGAGAAACTTTTGACTGCCCCGTTTGTGTGTGACTGAACATGACTGATAATTTTACTTTTTTTTCCTGCATTTTCCGCTCCTAGAGAGACTGATGGATGAAAATACTGATGTTTTTGGAAAAAAAATGAAACAAAAAAGGACGAAAATGACTGAATATGTAAAATTTTACTTAGTCATAAACAACTACACATGAGTACATGACTTTTGAATTATGTTAATGGGATGTGGAATGACGTATTATATTGTATATGCAATAGAATCATGTCATATCTAATGTTTATATTACTCTCACTTACCTTCTTTGTGTGCATTTTCTTAAATGTATCTATACATTTTAAATTTTTAGAAAAATTTCAATATGGATTATTGAAACACCAAACTGCATACCTTTTAGTTTGGAGGTAGACCGTAATGGAACAAAATTGAAAACTGCAAGTAGATAATGTCATATCTCCTAATCTTCAGTGGCCACAGGCCGATGGGTTCTAGCTTGAGGTTTTTTTTTTTTTTTTTTTACCTCTGTTTGCTTTTTGATGGGTTTCGATTGGAAGTGGCTTATGGCAGTGGGGGTGTTTGGGTTTGGTGGCTTTCGGATAAAGGTGGGTTTTTTAAAGTTTTTGGTTGAATTGTGATGAGGATGAAGGTGTGGTTCGATATGGATCTTGACTCTAGTGACTGTTGTGTTAAGTGGAGTGCCTACCTTCAAGAATTCACTTTCAATATCCGACATAAAGCAGACAAAGATAATATGGTGGCTGATGCATTAAGACGTCAGAAACATCTCCTCACAACTGTGACACTCACTGTACCGGGTTTTGAGCAACTCAAGCAGGACCATGCAGATGACACAGATTTCGGCACTGTCTCTTCAGATCTTCTCAAGGGTGATTAGGAAAAGCACACATTACGGCATACACAATGGTTTCTTATTCAAAGGTACCAAACTTTGCCTACCTGTCACTTCAATTCGAGAGCTTGTTGTTCGAGGATTACATTTCGGAGGCTGTGGGACATGACAAGACCCTTGCTCTTGTGGATGATTGATATTATTGGCCGTGCATGAAGATTAATGTGATCAGCTTCTGTTAAAAGATTTCACACTTGTCAGTTGGCAAAAGGAAACAAAAAGAATGTAGGGTTATATCTGCCATTACCAATTCCTCATGCAACATGGGAAGATATTAGGATTTTGTGTTAGGCCTGTCAAAGACTGCCAGAAAAGTTGATTCGTATCTTTTTTGTGGTTGATCGTTTCTCCAAAATGGCTCATTTTATTCCATGTACCAACATAGCGGATGCTTACTAAGTCGCATAATTGTTCTTTAAGGAAGCTGTCCGTCTTCATGGACTTCCGAAAGCAATCGTCTCAGACCGTGGTACTAAGTTCATGAGTTACTTTTGGAAGACTTTGTGGACATCAACAAAGACAAAGCTTAATTTTTCTACGGCTTACCACCCTCAAATTTAACTTAATTTTTCTATGGCTTACCACCCTCAAATTTATGGCAAACAGAGGTGGTTAATCGAAGCCTTGGACAACTGTTACGGTGCCTTCTTTTTTTTTGACCATATAACCATATTGGATCAAGTTTTACCCATGGCTGAATTCGCTTATAACAATTCAGTCAATCGCTCCGCCTTCAATGTTGCAAATCCCACACTCTATCGTGGGCATGTTCATGATGAAGAATTTGAAGAACAAGCCATTGCTTTACCAGCTGTTTCTCCACCTGCAAATAAAATCATTGATGTTCTTGATGACTAGCTTGTTTTTACATGTCAAGGAGGATTTTAGAAATTCCTTGTCTATTGGCAGAACTGCCCGATCTCCGATGCTACATGGATTACAACTACTGACTTCTAGTGCCTGAATGTGGATCTCTATGAATATTATCAAGCTATTAACTTGTCAGAGTCGAGTTCTTCCAAGCCGGGGAGAGTTGATGTAGTATTGACAAGGCGCAATAAATTAACTTGGCGAACGCATTTTCCTAGAGGTCAACCCAGTCCATTGGGTTTAGTCCATCGGCCTAATTGATTGAGAGCTACTTTGGCATTCCCTTTTTATTCTATTTCTATTTTCATTCCTTATTTAATCAGGCAACTATTTCTAATTTTATTTTTTGATTAGGATTAGCTAGTTTTCTATTTTATTTAGAAAGTCTTGCTTGCTAAGAGATCAATCTTGCTCCTATATGAGGATGATCAAACCTCATTGTAATTCATGCTTATTATTATTATCAATCAATTTGTCTTTGAGTTTTCTCTTCAGTTATGGTGTTTACCATTATCGTGAGTGTGCCCTAATTGCTGAATCCATCTTTTGATTTGATCAATCCCTCGGGAGGTTGATTTATTTACTGATCGAGGATCTGAGACTGCATCATGAATTAATATTGAATTAACTTTAGTTGATGAACTCCAAGACCATGACATCAGTTTGATAGACCTGTTCTGGTTCCACTGAATGGTAACTGTATTGGTTTAAGGAAATCCTCTTGGTTGTTTCAATTTGTTTCACAACCTACATGGAATGGCATATATAAAATGTGCTTACCAAGTATATTTCTCTTACGTCAATTTAGGGCTAGGGAGAAATCAGAAATGTTCTGGTGTTATCTAGCCCTTGCTGAAAATTGGGCATTTTTAACAGAATAATTTGATGGATCTTGAACAATGCATTCATTCCTAATTATTTTCTGGCTTGTTACTCTTTTGTGGGTATCACAACTGGTTTATTAATTTTTTTTTCATTAATTTAATTGAAGTGTTCATTGGTTATCAACCATTCCTCTATTATTAGATTTTAGATTCTATAAATTACAAAAAAACACCCTCAACATTTTGATATTTACACCAAAGTCCCCAACATAATGTATACTGTAAATAAGTCTCATTCTATAACTTATAACAATTATATTGATTACTAACTTGATTTTATTATCTTTATTCTTTCTATCGGACAGCATATCGAAGATCTGACACAAGAAAAGTTCTCTTTGCAACGGGCACTTGAGGCTTCACGAGTTTTAGCAGAGTCGTTGGCAGTTGAAAATTCATCTCTCACGGATAGCTTCAATCAACAGGTCAGTTTTTGTTATTTTCTTTAAGAATATAAGGTGTAAATTGAACATAAGGTGTAAATTTAACTCTAATTTCAAGGTTGACATTAAACCGTTGTAGTCTTATCTATATTTCTTCACTAGTTTGCCTCCAGGACTTGGTGCCTTTCCGCATTGATCATTTCTTGACTGGTGTAGAGATCATGTTGGTGTTTATTAATTTAATATTGTTGCTGTTGTTGTTCATATACCTTTTAAGTTCCCCTGTGGGTGGTCATGTAGTGTTGATGCAGCATAGACCTATTTGGCCACATGTGTAGGGCCCACATAGATTTAGGAATTTATTTTTATATCATTAGATTCTTTGAATATTGTAATTAGGATTAGGTTTCCACTTTATTTAGTTTCCTAGATTAATTAGATTTCTTAGGCCCTAAGTTATATTTCTTATTTATATGGCATTGTAGTGAAGAATTTTCAGAGAGTTGATTAATGTAAATTGGGTTTTTTCCATTGAGGTGCGTCCTTGTTTATCGTCTCTGCGGAGACTTATTATGTCTTCAGACACGTGCTTAGGCACCCATTATGCTTTGAGCACTTCCCTTGCAAGCCCCAACCCTAGGGCCTGCATCAAGTGTTATAACCGAAACTCTTATTTTATTACTAATTATATGAAGGACCTTTCATCATGCATACAGATTAGCAGTGCCACAATTTGTTGATTTTCTCCCACTCTCTTTTCCATTGGCTGGTTTAGGTTATTGGATTTTGCATGGTTATCTGATATGGGGCATCGTAGTGGACAAGTCAGCATAAAATCTTCATTAAAGGATTCGGGCTTTAAGATTCAGCACTGAAGGGGGTTCTAATTCAATCTGTACCAAAGGAGGGAAAGGATGTATTCATCGCCAAAACCTAGAGAAAATAAATCATTCATCAATTGTAGTATGTAAATAACATGGAGAACACCCTCTGTATAGAGAGTGAGATGTCCATCCTAGAGTCATATTTCGGGACACATACCACCACTTTCCTTCCATTACAACTCAATCACTAAAGACAGATTCCAATTATTATATATGAAGCGAACTGGGATTCAATTCCCAATTCCATGCCAATTTGAGATTTGATTTTGACCCTTCTCCAAATTTGACTCCGTACTAATATCATCCCGCCAATTGTTCTCCCATATTTATTGAACCTACCAGTATCACCCATCGATACTTACCGTTCTTGTAAGTAAAAGAAGACGATTGTAGGTATAGATACTCCCATAATTACTTACCTCCCTATTTTTCTCTCAGAACGTCTCTCGTTTTTAACTTTTCAACTTTTTCTCTCTCCTCTCAATGTTCTCTCAAAACGCCTCACTTCTCAGTGTCCCCTTCCTGCTCTTGAGAAATCAACAGATTGCAACCAATTGAGACAGACCTCTGAATTTATTTTGATCATCCCTCTTTTCCAGCTTTTCCACCATGGAAAACCCCACGACCCTACGTATTCCGTGGGAAACTGATATTCGGTTTGTAACTTCTTGCACATTCCTCAAGTTTTAATTCCATCCGTGACTCCTCACATGTTTGATGACTCGTCCAGCAGGAACTAAAACCCTAAAAACATTTGTAGGCCTGGTTTAGAGAACTTCCAAGTGGCTTGTTGGATTCTCTCACACCCAACCAGGTAATTCAATGCCAATCAGAAGATGAATGTGCTAAACTCGTGAGGCTTCTACCACCAACAAAAGCTTCTCTGTTAGATTGGGCTATCAACCTAATGGTTGATGTCGTTTAGGAGGAACAACATTACAAGATGAATGCACACAATGTTGCTACGGTTTTTGCCCCGAACATGACTCAGTTGACAAAGCCCTAAAAAGCATGTAGGCTCTTCTTTTCCAGAGGAATTTTTCCCAAGCTCTTTGTGGTCGTAGGTAATTTCACATAAGAAAACAATGTCGTTTACACATCTCTCTATCTATCTTCTGTTTTCTTATTATTTTTATTGAATCAGTGCTTCTCTCCTTCTATACAAGGTGGGTTTCTTTTGCCATGCCTGTGTCTCCATCACCATGGCATGGTCTTTGGCATTGTCATTTTCTATATTCTACATTTTGAAGCAGGTAAAAATAAGGAGCTTTGATGGAGAAGAATTCGAGGCAGAGCAAAAGTTTGTAATGTTTTATGATCAGCCACTATAAGAGGCCATTATCCATAGCGTAAATGTAAATATAGATATCCTACGAGATTGAGTACTACAAGGTGGAGGAGCCCGACACAATCTCTTGCAGGTAATGGTTGCCCTGTATTTTAGATTTCTTTTTTTTTTTTTTTTCTTTTTGCGCGGTTTCTTTTTTGGCATGGTTTTCTTGATTTGTTTTCTTATATGTGTGTTGTCTAGCTCTCAGTGAACCTCTTGTTGTGACGAGACTTTTGTATATTTTCTATGTCCTAAATTATATTGGCATGGGTACGTTTTGCTAAATTGTGTTGTCTCTCAGTGAACTTCTTGTTGTGGTGAAATTCAGTCACTAGATTTTTTTTTTTTTTTTTTAACAATTTAGATTTCAAAGATTAGCAGGGCAACCATTCCTGTTTTGTTGTCATTTGATTTTGTATTTGTTTACCTAAATGTGTTTTTTTTTTTTTTTTTCTGAAATGAAGTTTGGCTTTTCTTGATTATATAAAATGCTTACTATTTACAGCTGAGCACAAGCAGAGAAGGTTATAATTAAAAGAATACAAAGGGAGACATCTTCTCTATGCCATTCAAGGAACAAACGCATTATTATTTATGAAGGGGAAAAGCACTTGTAATTCTACAATCCTAGTAAAGTCCTTGCTTTCCCATCGGTTCTTTGGAAAAAAAACTTTTTCTCGATGAAAGGTTGCCAATATTGAAAAAGGCCTTGCATTTTTTATCCCCAAAGAAAAATCAGTAGCACTAAAAAAGAAATAGATTGAATTGGGTATTTTAGATGAGAATCTGTACGATTCCGTGGAAGAAGAAAAATATTCAAGGAATCAAATTAATGGTGGATAAATGAAAGTCATTTGGATGTTTTCTGGGGTAAATGTTGGGCACCATTGCTTTTATTTTTATGGATCAGAATATACATCTTTCAATTGCTTTCTTTCATTTTGCTTATATATCAATACATACATAATAATGTTATATTGTTTAGATGAAGGGAACGTGGGGAACTGTTACTTGACCCTAGACTTTTTCTGTTCATAGTTTATTAAATCTAAAAGAAAGAAGAGAGTAAAAAAAAGAGGTTAAGATGGAAGACAGAAAGCATAGCAATATGAGAGAGAAAAAAAGATAAATAAAAGAAAAACAAGCTTCTTTCTTTCTGCAAATCTTTCTCCTTTTTTCTTACAAATGAAAAAAAAAAAAAAAAAAATAGAAACTTTATGCTTTTCTGTGAGAGTCGGACTAATAGTGATGCCCAATATAGTATAGTTGTAGCTTATGTTTTGTTGTCCAAAAAGCTGACGTAGTATAGTGATGCCTTTTGGTTTTATTTTATTTTTATTTCATTTCATTTTATTATTTTTAATTTTTTGTGGGGCCTATAGTAATTTGTAAAGGATTGCTGAATAGACATGATTCTTCTTTCCTATGACTGGGGGTATCTGGATAAATGTATTTAATACGAATCCCTTGATTGTTGAGAGTTTAATGCCCTTAGGTGAAGATTCTCGACCATTCCCTAGCTTAAATAAATATTTGGAATTTATAAATTTATTAGTTTATTTGTAAGGCAACAAGCAACAAATGGTTAGTATCATGGTATAGTTTTAACATCCGACTCAGCTAATTATATTATTTCATCAAAATCCATTACAATCATATCTTTTCTACATAATATTGATTCTCATGAACGATGGTAAATGATGATAATTTTATCAAATTTATCAATTGAAGGGCGAGTCAAGCAAACTCAAAACATGAGCCCGCCCTGAATTAGGCTCAGGTGAAAGTCCATAAAGGTAGAAACCCATATCTACCCTGAACCCAACCACTCACTACTAAAACCCACCTCTAATAAAATTTATATCATATTTTAAATTTCTTATAAATATTTTTCATCTCAAGATAATTTCTTGAAAAATTATCATATTTCAATTTTTTGATGAAATGTTAAAAATGTTGTATTAATTATTTATTTAAAGTTGTAATTTTATTATCTTATGCAAACCTGTTATTCTATGTTTCATGATTGTTATACATGCCATAGTATCCTTCCCATCGGCGATTATAATCTTAAGCCTATAAAACTCTTGTTTTTATGAGATATATTATGACCGTATGAAAAAAAACCTCTTTTATATAATAAAAATCAAATGACACTTTTTTTGTGATTTCTATTGCCCGTGCTAAGCACGGGGGCATTTTGCTAGTTAACACTTATAGAAATCAGTGACTCAATAAGGTCTCTTTAACAAACTCATAACAAATTTCTAAAAAGGAAGGCTCAAATCCAAAGTAGGAGGTAAATGTGTAACTAGATAATGATTTTTAATGGGCTTTAATTTGTTCAGTCCTTGTCCAAATTGCATAATTTTTTGGTCTCGTTGGATAGGTATTTGAAGAACCCATCTAATGCACCTAGTTTTATGCCTTTTGGGTGATGCACAAGATACATGTAGGGCACTTATTGATGGGGACATCATGCCTAATTCTCCCAATTCCTTCAAGGTCTACCAAAGGAGGAAGCGTAGGGTGGCGGATCAAGATATATGTGGATGGATGATGTGTATCATGACTTTGCTTGCCAAGATGTCATAAATCCACCGTTGGATTACCATTACGAAGATATCCGACGGTTGGATTTTAGCGGATCTACCATTTGAAAGAGAGAAGGCCCCATGTGTGCAATCACATAGAAGGCCCCACTTTGGGAAGTGCCACATGGGTTGAAATGAAAAGGGTTTTAAAGTTGAGAGGGGCCCCTAGTTATTTAATGAAGAATGAGTAAAAAAAAAAAAGGGGCCCATGTTCATAAAAAAAAAAGAGAATAAAGAAGAAAGGGGGCCACCACTTAAAAGAGAAAATGGCCTCGGGAGTAGTGCGCACAAGACCTCCCTCCTTCTATTCCGTTTTTTATTCTTTTCTCTTCTTTTTATTATGTGATGATGTCATCGCTTAGGGCTAATATTAATAAAGTGTCTTGGTTTGTTTCTTGGTTATGCTATGCTATCTTGTAATGAAACCTTGAGATTAATGAGAGGAATGGATTTTCCCTCTTTGTCTCTATGAGTCTCTTGGGTTCCCCTTGCTCAAAGGACGTAACGCCTCCGGATCGGAGTTTGGTGAGAGCCCAATCAAAGGTATCCTCTTCTGTTTCTCTATTTCTTTTCCTACGAGCAATCTTCCTAACCCTAAATTTCCAGTTAAGATTCTATTCATCAGATCTGCGACCCTTGTCGTTGGATCTCAACCCAGGTTCATCTCACCCAAATCCCTGCGCAAATAGAATACAAGAAATACAACTTCTGCACAATTGGGTAATCCCTAAGCATTTTGGGAGTTTTATCTTCCATTGGGATCCTACCCGTTCATCTGAGAGGGACCTTTACTACAGGAATGCAAGCCTGTTTTGGGATCAATTACTGATTTTCTTATTAGATTGCAATATTTACCAATATGAATGGTGTGTTTAATGTTCATTTTGTTTATTAAGTCTAATTCTGATCTCATCATACCATATTAGGATAGATTTCATTTTGTCCTGCATCACTTATTATGGGGCATTGTACCCCATATTGGGCCTTCATTTTGTAGACCAGGGAAATGGGCTGCATCTTTTCTCTTGTGCTTTGCAGGAACTCACCCTTGGGTTTATTTTTGGTCCATGCGGACTAAATATCAGCCATACAAATTTTTTGTTAATTGGATATATTTCATTTGTAGCATTTACGGGTGGATTACAATAAAATTTCCCATTGTGTAATATGGCTAGGATGTTGAGCATGGATGATGGTCTAAATCTTCATTTCAACTTAATCAACCACAGAATCAGTGTGTTGTCTCCATCCGGCCATTAGTTCTTCATCCAATGGCCATTTTTGATATAAAAAAATGAAAAAAAATCCGAGTGGTGTGCTTCCCGGGGTTTGATAACTCAGCCGAAATGGAGGGAGGTACACTTCTGTCTTAATTTCTGTTTTTTTTTTTGTTTTTGGGTTCAATTCTAGTTTGTGTCCTCTGTGGGTCTTTTTTTCTTTTCTTTTGGATGATGTATTTTTTTTTTTGGGTATTCTCCTTTGCTTTTCAGTACATCCCTTTTGTACTGCTAGGCTTTCGATTAATAGAAATTACCATTAAAAAAAACTCAGCTGAGTCTTGTAAGTTTTCTTCTTCCTCTTCATCATCTTGTTCTTCCTCTTTCATCTTATTATTATTCTCCTCCTTCCTAGTTCCTCAAAACCCCAAATCCCACCGTCAAAACCTCAAAATCACATCCATCAAAGCCACCAATATACACCCATCAAAACCCTAATCCCCTCCTCCTTCAATCCACTCCAGAACCCTAAGCATCATCTGGCCATTTTTCCAAGATGGAGTTTGTCATGATCATTAATTTTCTTTTTTGAATGGGATATGACTGGTATTCGGGTTTTGTTGTTATTGTCATTCTCTGTGTAAAGCCTACTCCTCTATTTAAGGATGATAGGGCCTCATTGAATTTAGAATGCTTATTATCAATTAAATCTGAGTTTTCTTAGTTTTGAGATTTTCTCTCAGTTATGGTGTTTCTTCTCATGACGAGAGTGCCTTCGTGGCTGAATCTATCCTTGGGTTCGATCAATCCTTCGAGAGATTGATCTATTCGTCGATCGCGGATCCGACGCTGTGCCAGTAAAGATTATGCATCCCATGTTTGGTTGGACCAATTACACATGTGATGCCTATATGAGAGTGTGAAAATGGGTATGAAAATGTGCCCAAAATTTTCACATCTCCCATGCTTTCAAGGTTTCACATGGCAATGTTGCTAGGTTTGTCTAGTCCCTTTTTTTACTTTATTTTGTGCCCCCCAAAGTGAAGATCCGAACCATTAAATGTTTTAAAAGGCTAATCACGGCTATGTCTTCAAATTTCAGCCGTTGATTTATCATATATTTTCAGAAAATTGCAAAAAATCCCAAACTGTTTGATCAACAAAATTGGAATTTTGTAGGCCCCTTTTTCATGATCCAAACCGTTCATCCTCTTTGGAAGGCCAACAATTACTAGTAGGTCGAATTTTAGGTTTTCATTCATCATAGGTTTTGAGAGATTTGTCTCAAACGGTGAATCGTTGGATGAAAATGACCCATTTTCAGCATATGGTTTTTGGGCAATCCCCTGTTTTTTTCAATTTTTATGATTGTGGGCCCCTGTTTCATGATCTAAACCATTCATCCTCTTTATCAAGGCTAAAAATGGCTGGGGGTTCAAATTTGAGTTGTTGATTCGTCATGGATTTGAGAAAATTTAGAAGAAACCCAGACTAGTAAATATGGATTTTTAATTTTGTGGGGGCATATGAGCTGTTGATTCATCGACGATTTGAGAAAATTGCGAGAAACCCAGACTAGTAAATCTAGATTTTTTTTGTGGGCCCCCAAATCAAGATCCGAACCAGTCATCCTCTTTGGAAGGCTAAAAACAGCTTGGGGTTAATTGTCATGTCTTGATTCATCATAAATTTTGAGAAAATTGAGAAAAAAGCAGTGAACTGTTGGCTCCGTTGCGATACATGTGAAAATGGCAAACAATGGAAATTGTTTCCATGGGATTCAATTGCATATGAACCTGAAACACGTGCATCATTTGAGTTGTTTTCCTATGACATGCGTAAAAGCTGAACAACCCCTTTGCGATGTTTCAAGAAATAAAGTGACATGGGCTGTTGGATTTAAGTCATGATTGCAACAGATCACAAACGGAGGTTTGTTCATTGCAGCCAGGTTTGCATGGGGAGAAATTCTCAAAAACTCCCCATTTAAAATCCTCTCCCTTTTGCTCCCCTATTTTTTTCAGGCCATGAAGCCCATCTTGAGTCAGTTCAATCTTTTCACACACTAAACACACCACCCTCCCATTTCCCCCCTTCTCCCCAACCCCCCTACAAAAAAAATAAAAAATATCAATTAATTTTCACAGAGTCCAAATTTGACACTCATCCAACTTTTCCTCACCATTTGATTGAAATCCTAAGAAAATGATGCCTCTTAAACCATTAAATTTTAGGGTCGTAGATCTAGGGGTTAGGATGATCTAATGGAGTTGAAATTTTGTGAATGGTAGGTTTTATTCAGATCTTTCGATCCAGCAGCATTGCATGGTTGTCATGCGTCATAATTGTCCCCACTGGAAGGGGCAATTTTTTTTATAAAAAAACTCCATGGGAGTTTTCTAGCGCAAGTAAGCCTTTGGTGCAGTTTGGATTATTGCCTTTGGATACAATTTGCTTGTTTCTTCGTTACTTTAGATGTATTTGTTACGCACATACAATTTAGGATAGGGTCATGTGCTATGATACTCGGACACTTAAAAATAGGCAATGCATCTGTTTCCTATTGAGTCTGGTCCTATGTCCCTGTTGTTCCTGTGGCCTTTCCTTGCCATCTCCAATGTGGTATCTGGGCATCATTTGTACATGTATTCCTGTACAGATGCATGCATCTCTCTCTCTCTCTCTCTGGTACTGTTTATCACCACAAAAGCCTTTACCTATAGCCTATGAATTATTTTTGTATTAGGTTTCTTTAATCTTTTTGCCATATATTTTGGTACTTATAATTTCTACGGTGTAGCTCTTGTTTTTGTGTCAAAGTGTTATATGATAGGATGAAGATGTTTTATTGTGCTGTGCCTTTTTCACATTTTTTTATCTTTAAAATGGTTATTAGTGTAGTAGATAATACAACCAAATTATGCATACAGCACTGAAAGCATGGAACCCACCCATTCTATGCCTACCTCTGCCTCGTGCTTCATTTTATATTTGAATGATCATTTCTTGTTTCCCCCTTTTTTTGTAGAAATAGCAACCGTTGTTTTGTTGAACCATACCCTGAAAGAAACAATCAACCGCGTGGAAGCAAAGCATGACCTAGAAACTCCTTGGGAGAGACTTCTTACAAAAGTAGCACTGACTTAATATAACTTAAACCGCAAGCAACTTGTCATTAAAAAAAAAAACAAGTATCTTAGATGTACATTGAGGAACTTAAAACACCTCTCTGCTCAACATCTGACAGAGAATTTTGACTTTTTTCCAGGGAGCAGTTGTCAACCAACTAAAATCTGACATGGAAAGGCTGCAAGAGGAAATCAGGAATCAGTTGGTCAGTTGCTTTTTCCCTCTTCTTATTCTTCTGCCTCTTCCACCCTTTCATGCCATTTTGCAGTTGAGTAATTGTATTTGATCTCATATTTATATAATATATATTGTCATTTTGCATATTTGGGTCTGCATTTCTTATTTTCACTTTGCTGTTGTGGAATACGGTCAACACTAACTATGATAGGTGCTGGAAGCTCTTCTAAAGTCGTAAGTGTTGGACCCTACACAGTTCTAAACCTGACAGTACACTTCCCGAATGATTGTTTAAAATTCCTTCAGGACTGAAGTTGTTGTGTTGTCCTTGAGTGTTGAAGAGGAGTTTCGCTCCAAATGTGAATTATATATTTTACCCTTTCATCATAACTCAACATTGAAACCTGGTATCTGTAAGTTTTCAATCTGCACATACCCAAGCCACTTTAACTGTACTCCTGTCAGAGGTGTGGACAAAAGACCTAAATTCTCATGATGAATATGGAATCTTGAAAGTTTTCCACTCTATTCCTCTCAGCATTTAGACATCCTGATCCTAACTCCATTTGAATTCAATAGACCAAATAAATGATTGTATAAACTGTCCGTGAAAACATTAATTTCTAACGGTCATGATCGTTGAGTCTCTTTGGCAGCGGGTTCCCCACATGAGCACATGGAGATTTTCAGATGGTTTTTAAACCCTTTGGGCTCTATCCATTGTTTTAAATTCCGGCCGGCACCGGGTCGACTCATGCCGGTCAGCTCCGAAACCGATGATGCGTGGATTCTTCAAAATGGGCAATGTATTGTGTCGTATCGTATCCGATACTTCACTTTTTACATGTAAAATCCATGTTCTTGCCGTGTCTATGGCATGTCTCTGCAGTATCCGTGTCGTATTTGGGCATCATAGTCCGAAACGAGTTAGGTACTGGTATTTTGAAAGTTACATTTTATATTATATATAGTATTTATAAACAGAAACCGCTTTGCAACTCACTGGTAGTAGTGCTATGGCAGTCCTTTCTGCTTGGAGTACATGAGTTCGAAACCCAGTGAATCAATTTTTTTTTTTCTATTTTTTTATAAAGAGATAATCCACATATAGGACCCTTTATTTTCACATATTCTAAAAAACGGCTACTGTATTTTGTGTTTTTATTAAAATCTCTCTCGACTCAGTCACATTGAACAAAACTTAATGAGACCCTCAAGTTTTTATATTTTTGACCAATTTATCCTTAAAAAGAAACTCAAATGAATTTTTTCTAAAGAGATATTCACATATAGGACCCTTTATTTTCACATATTCTAAAAAACGACTGCTGTATTTTGTGTTTTCATTAAAATCTCTCTAGACTCATAGTCACATTGAAAAAAACTAAATGAGCCCCTCAAGTTTTTATATTTTTGACCAATTTATCCTTAAAAAGAAACTCAAATGATTTATTCCTTAAGATAAAAATATAATTTTGCCCCTTACCTTTAACTTTTAGCATAAAAAATTGAAGGCTACAATCATTTGAATATTCCTAATCCACATCCAAGACTTCAATTAATATGCTACCTTAGTCTTAATGTATATAGGTGGGGGCGTCATTGAAAGTAACTTGAATTAGTGAACTTTGTAAGCCCAAGTGAAAGTTATTTATTCATGTCATTTATCCATAAAAATTATAAGAATTATATGCTCCCTTAGTCTTTTTTTTTTTTCCTTTTCGTTTTACCAATTTACCTTTTAAGAAAATGACTTCTACCTTATGTTAAGAGATTAAAAAAAAAAATGATAATTTTGCCCCCTAAAAAGTAGTAGTTACATGTTATACCGTCAGCGACTCAGTGCTTAACAACACTAAACATCACTATATTTAAATTGGATACTTGTTAAGCAGCTCAATTTTCATATTTTTACTAGTTTTCAAATATTTTCTAATTTTATAGATTTTTAAATTTTTTTTGACACTTTTAGGACCGGCACAGGTGTCATAGATTGGCACGGTCGGCACGGACTCGTCCCGGTCTCGACCGGCACAAAGACCGGCACCGGAATCTAAAACCATTGCTCTATCCCACCAATTAAATTCTTGGATTGGGTTTCACCAGCATCAGCAAAATTATTTCAATGCCAATGATAGGCCAGTATTATTGCTCAAGCCTTTTCAGTTTAATCAAATGAGAGTGAAAGAGGTGGTGCCGATGAGCAGAAGCTGGGAATTATCTTTTGGGCGAGGACAGAGAACTCTGAATATGATTGTTGCTTAATTGGAATTAGAGAGGAATAGGTGGCGTTGATGAGCAGAAACTTGGAATTATCTTTTGAGAGAGGCGGGAGATTGTGAATATTTTCTTTGCCAGTAAGAGGGGACAACGTTTTCAAAAGTTGCAGCACCGTAGTACCAGAGTAATCTAAAGAAATACGACATATCACTTCCTCAATTAATCATAATAAGAATGGTCTCATGCATTAGAAGGTAATAGTGTTTTAGGTTGATGCGTTGTTGTCGAAGTTCTAGGATTTGCATCACGAATCCTACGAATCATATCAAATCCTAAGGAAAAAAATTCGTATCTCAGTGAATCTCATTTACAAGTGAATCTTAGGATTCAAATATGAAGCGAAGAACTTTAGGGATACAAATTATGATTGAATGTTTGGATGGATAACGTATGTTCCATGTGTATAGCATGTGAGCGTTCCTAATGCTTTTATTTGTGTGAGACTGACATATGAATCTAGTGCTATCCAACAGAGGGAACCATAGGTACCTGATTCGCAATTTGACCAATTCTCATTCGAGTTTGAAGTTAGACACTTACCCCAATTCAAAAATTTGATGGAATAGGTTTTGTTAATTCGTTTTTTGATTCACTTGAGTCGTGATTTGAGTTTGATGAATTCGATGTCCAAATTCGAATATATTTAAATGTAGTTTGAGATTATATATATAGGGAGACGCTCCTATGAGAGATATCTCTCACCTTATATAAGAGATAAGGGTGGGGGCCCTCACATTTAAGTGGTTGGCAATGGATATGGATGTGAGGGCTCCCACACAATCTCTCATTTAAGGTGAGAGATATCTCTCACATGAGCATCTCCCATATATATATACATATAGGGAGGTGCTCCTGTGAGAGACACTCTCACCTTACTATGAGAGATAAAGGTGGGGGCCCTCACATTTAAGTTGTTGACATTGGATATGGATGTGAGGGCCCCCACCTTATCTCTCATAGTAAGGTGAGAGTGTCTCTCACACCCCCCCCCACACACACACACATATATATAAGATGCTCCTGTGAGAGTAACTCTCACGGTATTGTGAGAGTAATGGCGGGGGCCCCCACATCCATATCCAATGCTAACAGCCTAAATGTGAGGGCCCCCAACCCTTACTCTCACAAGAGCATCTCCATATATATATATATGCATTTTATTAGAATTTTAGATATATTATTGAATATATATAATGATATTTCACCTAGAATATGAAAAATATAAATGTTTAAACATTTCCATTAAAAAAATCTACTAAGTTAATAATAAATTTCAAACATTTAACCATCTAAATGGGTGACATTACATGCTTAACATTTAATTAATCTAATGCCGGTAAAAAATCAAACTTGTGCTGCGAATGTGCAACTACCAAGTCACTTGACTTGCCAAATTCTTACTGGTTTAGATTTTGTTAATGGACCCTAATTATGGATTATCAGACATACCCATATGAGTTTTATAATCAAACAAAGTAGTACAAGATAACAATATATGGCTTGCACTAGATTTTAAGGATTCACGTGGAGGGACGGAAGGAAATTTGAAAAAAAGAAAAAAAGAGAAGAAGAGAGATAAGTCACAATTAATATTCATGAGGCTCTAAATTGCCACTCATCTATTAAATCTAAACCAAACAAAATACATACAGTATCTCCGCACATTGAAAGACTTCAACGTAATTTTATTTGGAGAGGGAGGGCTGAAAGGAATATAATACATCTTCTAAATTGGAGCAAGATTTGTAAATCCAAAAAGGAAGGAGGTCTTGGTATTAGACCCTTGAAGTTAGTCAATGAAGCTCTTCTTGGAAAATGGTTGTGGCGGCTCGGCAATGTTCAGAACGGTTTGTGGAAGGAAGTTGTGATGGCTAAGTATAATGTTCTCAGAGATGGATGGGATACCTAGAAGACAAAACGTAGCCAATCAAAATTGTGGAGGGACCTGTTTTCTGTTAGGGATTCTTTTGATTCCATGGTTCGCTACATAGTAGGGACCGTGGACAATATCAAATTTTGGATAGATACCTGGGTGGGGGATTATCCCCTGGCATCTCAATTCCATAATCTTTTTCGTTGTGCTTAAGATGTTTCGGTTTTGGTGAGAGACTACTGCTCGAAAATTGGTGATCAAGTAGTTTGGGCTCCTGTGTTTAGAAGAAATCTTGATGAAGGGGAGATCCAAGACTTTGCAACTCTACTTACTATGTTGAGTAGTGTCTGCATTGCGAATGGTCGAAAGGATAAGAGAGTCTAGACAGGTACGTACAATTGATGGATATTTCTCTGTAGCCTCATTTTTCTTGGCCTTGAGAAGTGGTGCTGCTTCGGACTTATTAGAGTTTCCGTTTGGGGAGGTATGAAAGCTCCTCCCAGGGCAGGGGCCTTCGCTTGGCTGGCCATTTCAAATGCTGTCCTTCACTATGGACAATCTTTGCAAGCGCAACATTATCATTATTAACTGCTGTCCTATGTGCTTGAGGGATGCTGAATCAGTAGACCACTTGTTTTTGTATTGTGAGGTGGCTAGCTTTTCATGGAGCTCGGCCCTGTCATGGTTCGATTGTTGCTGGGTTCCGCATGATTCTCTGAAGGCTTCCTTTCAGGCTTGGTCTATGGAAGTTGGCTCTGCTAGAGGCAAGATAATGTGGAAAACATCATTTTTGGCTGTCATTTGGACCCTTTGGCAAGAAAGAAACCAAAGAAGCCATTGTTTTCAAAGTCAAATACCTCGTCGCTTCTTCATCCCATTCTTCCCCAGGTCTGCCATACCTGGAAGCCTCCCCCGCTGGGTACCTTAAAGGTTAGTTTCGATGGGAGTGCTATTAGTAACCTGGGCCAATCAGGTATTGGGGGTGTTTTCAGAGATAGTGCTGGCATTAAGCTTATCTCTTTTTGGGGTCCTTCAGGTTTTAAAATAGTAAATGAGGTTGAGATGATTGCCGGTCGGACAGGTCTTCGAGAAGTTGACAAGATGGGTTTTAGAAAATTCATTGTGGAAGGGGACTCTTTATGTGCCATAAGATGGGCCTTTGGTTCTTCTAATCCTCCCCGGCGCCTACCGGATTTGTGTGACAAGGTGATAGTATTGGTCTCCAAGCTTGACGTTTCCTTTAATTACATTAAGTGGTCTTCAAACGGGGCGGCTAACGCTTTAGCAAAATTGGGGGTCGGGAGCGATAATCTTGTAATTGGTAATTGTATTTCGCTTGCTGAGTAAGCAGCGGCTTTGGGGTTTGGCTTTCTTTTCCTTTTGCTTCCCTTTATTGCTTCTCATTATATGTCTCCCATGCTGTTTTGCTTATAATAAATTTGCATTACCATTAAAAAATGAAATAAAATTTCACTTTATTAAAGGATGGTTTGATTGTTAGATTGACCTGTATAAAATACATAAACTTTATATATTATTATATTCACATGATATATAAGTGATTAATCTCAAGGTGGGCCCAAGTGAGATTTATTTAAAACCCATAAATCAGTAAGACACTCATTTTAATTGATTTAGATTTCTAAATGTGGTCCATATAGCCTCCTTAAGTTGTAATGAATCCAAAATATGGAGAACCTAGCGTGAGAGATAAAAGAAGAAAAGGAGAAGGCGTTAAATTTCATCCCTTTATGCATGGGTACAAGTCAATGAAAGGAAGCAGGAGATCGAATGGTACTCTTCCACCCTTCCATAAGAAAGAGAGTAAGAGACCGTTGGACATTTTTGTACATGCCTTGATCCTATGGAGAGGAGTAAGGGACCAATGGACTTTCTTATCTACCTTTCCACTACCATTATATATATTAAAGCAAACGGGGAGGAAGGCTATGAGGGGTGCCACGTCAGCACCCATAATTTCTACTTTCAGAAAAATACTTATAAAATCACACAGAGTTTTGGGTACTCCTCCCAAACAAGTCTCCTCCCTTAAATCTCAACCCAAACAAATCTCCTCAAATCCCCTCCCTTAATCCTAGGAATTGTTATAATCTTAAATCTAATACCTTAAATCTAGATCACACTACTGTTTCTAGCAACAAAAATCCTTGGATCTGTTCTCCCTAAAATCTCAATCACTCCCATTTTAAAGTAAACCTTATCTCCTATTCCTTACAAGATTAGAATCAACTCCATTTAATAGAGGTCTATGGGGCCCACTTTCATGGTGTTGGCAGTCAGAGAGAATGGCCAGGACTAAATTATCATGATATTAGAATAGATCAATCATCCACATAAAGTAGAAACAACAGATGGATTTGTGGGGACCACTTTGATCTTCCGATTGATAGACAGCTTCAAAAGGCACTACCATCCAGCTTGGCCCATCAAACCAACGGCACGGATGATGGAACACCCAACAAATGGGACCAACCAATATGGAGTTGTATCAAGACCATAAGTTTCATGATCTAGACCGTTAATTACAAGCTGGAATCCAACGTTCAACAAACAGAAAATAATGGGCTCTGATGATCAATAGTCAAGGTGGGCCATAGAAGTACAAACTCAATTTGTTAAGCTCCAAATCCATTCCATGTCTTTGTAAATGATTGTGCACAATCATGTGTTTATTAGTTTTCCTGAAAACCCTCCATCATGATTGGTTGTGGCCCACCATCATAAATAATGTCGCTCAATTCTAATGCCCATTATAGTTTATTAATACTCGGATAAATATACAAGAATCAAGGTTAAAGAGTGAATTCACAACAATTATTATATATGAAAAGTCATCCGATTTTATGGACATTGTTGGCCCACCACTACAATCAAACCACACAGCTTCTCTAATGTCCCACACATGGCATACATATACGTGAAGAATGAGATAGGTGTGGATGGTGCAGTGCTATCGACAAAGCCTATGCTGAGGTGGCTGGGAAGACACCATACAATTAAGATCGAATTAAGGATATGCTTAAACATCATACAATTGGAAAGACATTACAAATCTAGGTTTAATGCTAAAAAGGATTCATATCAACATTAATATAAAGGTTAACATGATATTATGCATATTACTCATTTTCAGTAATCCTACAGGAAATAAAGAGTTGTTAGAAATAATTATATTTGTTATTAAAATGCATATTTAGAATACATTTCATTTCTAATTATATATACATGAAATAGTATAAGGGTTGATATGAGACCTGCCTTTAATAATTGCTGTAGACGAGGCCACCTTTAAACACATCATGATGCACCTTAATGAATTAGGATAAGAGGCCCACTTTTAAATATTACATCATGTGACCCCACCAATGCTCCTTGGAACACCACATCAACACGGGCCTATTGTCCAAATGTTCAATTGGACACACCTTTAGATATTTGGATATGGGCCTATCTTTAGATGTTACATCATGTGACCCCACTAAGGATCCTCGGAATGACACATCAGCAAAGTCCCACTGTCCAATTGGACACACCTTGAAGGAATTAGGATATGAGGCCCTCCGTTAGTTGTTACATCATGTGACCCCACCAAGTTATTTTTTCCTTTTTTATTAAAGTTATATATATAATAAATATGAACTACTTATTTATTTCTATAAAATCTGTTCTTTTCCAATAATATCTCAGAAAATAATCACATATTTCATTATATTTTTTGAGCCCAGGCACCATACCTCTTCATTTAATTCTGTAAGCTTAGCTTGTGGGTCCTACCCTTGGTCCATCCGAATGGACTAAACACACGACCTCCCTAAATTGCACGTGTCCACTAGCTTTTGGTCAGATCCAGATTTACTGGACCGTTGCATCGACTGTGTAATGATTGAATGGATTGTTGACCATTAAACTTTTGGGGCTAGATGAAGATGGTAGAAACCACGGTTGGGACTAATTTTTTGCAAAGAGAAGGGCCCCAGGGAGTCCTTGAAATCCCCCCATCACCACCTGCATGTGGGCCGCCAAGTGGCCCCCACCCCACAAAAAAAAAAAAAAAAAAAAAAAAAAAAAGAAGACAAACTTGAGCTTACCTTAACCTTAGCTTTAGCTTAGGAGAGCTGCCCCTATGTGGACACACATTTATACTTGTGTAATGGTTAATGCCTTTAAATTCAAAAGGTCGTTATGTTATGTAAGTTTATTTCATTTTATGTTTATTTTCATTACATGTTAAAAAATTCTAATATTCAAAGATAATAAATTTCTTTCTTTTAGACTTATTTTGTCTTAATAATATTTTAAAATAATTCTTAAATTTTTAATATAGCACGGGCATTTGTTGCTAGTCTTATTTACTACAATCCTTTCTTCTCATTTCTCACTGTCCTTACCTTTTTTTTTTTTAATCTTTCTTGTCTTTCCCTTTAATCTTCTTCTTTCTTTTGCAACCTACGAACTGCTACGAATTGTAGCGTCTCCAAGACTCCGAACCAACCGAGCTGAATAGGGAATTGTTCAATTTAAAAAGCATACAATTCGATGGCATATGGAGCGAATTAGATAACTATGGAGGGAATTGAGGTGCCATTGGACAGGCATTTATTTTGCTCCTTTTCAAATTTATCAGATTCATATATGTTCAAAATACCGGATAGAGATGCTCTAGATGGATTTATAAAAAAAATCTATCCCAAAACCTCAACCAAGTCAATTTTGAAAGTGTTCTCACATTAGCATTCATGACAGGTTCTTTGTGGAAGAAGTTTGAGAGATGACCTAGGTTTCTTGAGATCTGAAATTCCAAGGAGTCATAACCAAAAACTATATTTAACAATTCTGAAAATAAAAAATAGCGGTAGAGCTCCGATTTCATCATTGTTGATATCGTGCTGATTAGAGTAACATTTTTACCCTTTCCATATCAGTTCCTTAATTTGCCAGATTTGGAATCTGGCATTATTTATAAAACTTGTGTCATACCCAGAATCATATTTGTGGGGGCACGCTGAAAATTATACTGTCATTTCTCTTTGGGGCTGGTCCTAGATACAGGCACCAATATTTATTTGTCACCTACAAGTTACACCATATGGATATTCCTATTAAATGATAGAATAGTTGATAAAAGATGCAGAAACAAATTATATTCATTTTTGCAGCAAATGTTGAATAGAGTTCCAAAGTATATTTTCAAATGCGAAAGGTCATGAAGTTGCATATTAGTGTATTCAAAAGTGGTTCCTTTTGTTTGGATTTTCATGAAAATATTTTTTACATAGTATTACTCCTGTCCGTTCTATATTTGGTAGCTATAGGACATATTGATATTCTTCTTGACTATGGTAATTCATTCTGGTAATATAATATGCTATGTAACTATCACATCCTTCTTTTATTAACAGTCGGCACTCGAGTCTGTGAAGATGGATCATGCTCATGCACAACTAGAATGCAGTGCAGCTGATGAGCGAGCCAAGTTATTAGCTGCTGAAGTCATTGGCTTAGAAGAGAAGGTAATTGAGTCTTCTGTGACTGTTAGCTTTGCTTGTCTCTTTCCTTTTTTCTTTTACTCTAAAGGGAGTGCTCATTGTTTGAACCTGTGACCTTAAGAACTCTTTTTTTTTTTTCATGGATGACCGACTCATTTGAGAACAATGGATCAGAGGATGCTAAATTGGTAGAAAACATGGATCAAAATTGCGGTCACAGTTGCCATTGCGATTGACCCTAAAAAACTGTTATGACGTGACATTATGTCGCGGTTTGCAACAGTGCAACTTTTTTTACCTAAATCCCCAGATAATATAAAAAAAATCCAGAATGATATAAAATGCTAGAAAAAATATATTTGTAAATTAGTAAACACTTTAAAGAAAAATATTGTCCCCTAAGTCAACACCTTGTATCGTTGTGTTATCTGAAACTTGTAAAGTCTATTTTTAATTGAATAGATTTATATGTATAAATGAAAATAAGTTGTAGTATTACAAATTTTTTAGAATGCAACCATAATTTTTAACTAATTATTAGTGTTAAACACTTAAAGTCAAGAAACTACTAGTAGTAGTGCATGTTGAAGTCATCGTTGACTCAGCACACACACCGGAGAGGTTGGATTGTTGACGCTATCCAGGTTAGGTTTATATTTAGCATAAGGTTGCTTATTTGATTGTGATTATGTTTCCTAGTTTGGTTAGGACTAGTTTAGTAGGGTTGCTTTTGGTATTCTATACATTGGTGATTGTAGTTCATAATATAGTAGAACACAAGAACACAATAATACGAACTTGGTATTTATGGTGCGTGTTCATCTTTTCTCTCCCCCTTCTACTTAACAAGTGGTATTAGAGCGGGTCACTGATTTTGAGAAGATCAAGCGAGCCGGGCGGCACTCGTGATGGCTGATTTCTCACGTTTGGTGGATCTTGGAGATCGTGCGCAGATCTAAGGGCGGATCGTGTGCAGATTTGCGGACGTCAAGGCGCGATCACTTTGATTGGATCAACGGAGGATCTTGTGGTTCGGAGACAAGGGGAGGATATGATTCAGATTAGAGGGGTTCTGGATCATCATCGAGGATCTGTCCTCTATGTTGCAAATATCGAAAGGGGCCACAAAACATATTCAAATTCGAGATTGGATTCGGTTTGCCGGGGAGAAGAAAAGGGGTTCGGACTTGCTGTTATCGGAGAAGAGAGGGATCTGATCTTGGTGAGCTTGATCCGAATCTACGTTTCTATTGCAGCGCAAAGAAAATTTAAATCAAGGTTATTGGGTTCGGCTACTGTGCTTGAGGAGGGACCGCAGGGGGAGGAGGATCTGTACTTATTGGTTGGCCGGAACAGAGATTAAGCATGGGTCGTTGCTCGGTGGTACTGGTGTCGCGGTTGGTGCGGATTGGTAGCGATGACTTCAGTTTTGCCTCCTTCCCTTTTGTTTCGTTCAAGCCAAAAACCGAATCCAAATCCAGACCATTCGACAATGATCCAGATTCAGTCCCAGCACGATCCAAACCCTAGGATCATCTCTCTCCCCTTGTCTCCGAACCCATACACAAGATGATACCTTCGATCCGATCAAAGTTATTGCGCCTCGACGTCCTTGATCTGCATACGATCTCCAAGATCCACTGAATGTGAGAAACCAGTCATAATGACCGCCCTCAGCCTGCCTGATCTTCTCGAAATTGGTGACCCACTTTGATACCACTTGTTAAGGGAGAAAGGAGAGAGAAAAGATGAACACCAACCAAAATACTAACTTTGTATTACCGTTTTCTATGTAAATTGAACTACAATCACCAATATGTAGAATTTCCCTAACCCAACTTGATGTGCAAGAAAACTAACCACAATAGGAAACTCAATTCTAATAAAATAAGCAACTAAGCAAACCGTGCTAATAATACAATCCTACCCTACATAGTGTCACCGGCCCAACCCCTCTGGTGCGTGTGTTGAGCCAGTAATGACTTCAACACCAAATACTCAATTACTCTAAGTTGGCAGTGAATTCAATTTTCAAGTAACATTTCTTTGGGGGTAATAATAAGAATCAAACTCTTGTGCTACACTCCTGAAGTGCTCATAGGGTATTGTGGTTGAGGATTGAAGGATCCTTTATATGAGAATCCACCAAAATCTTGCAAATCACTTGAATTTTGGTGAAAAGAGAGGCTCGGAAGCTCTAGCACGGTCTTTGGAAGCTCCACAGATGGTTTGGGAAAAAAGGAAGTGAGATAAAGAAGAATAAAGTTAAAAAAAAAAACTCGTCGGCCGATATATTAATCGATATTTTCAAAATATCGGCCAATATAACCATTATGACCGTTATATTGAAAAAAATTGGCAATATGGAACCATAATATTGAACTAATTATTAGTGTTAAACACTTAAAAGTCAAGAAACTAGTAGTGGTAGTAGTGCATTACTTAATCACTCAATCATCAAATAAGTTGACAGTGAATTTTAATTTTTAAGTAACATTTCTTGGGGATAATAATAAGAATCGAACTCTTGTGCTGTAATCCCATAGTGCCCATAGTGGTATTGTGCTTGAGGAGGGAAGAAGCCTTTATATGAGAATCCACCAAAATCTTGCAAATCACTTGAATTTTGGTGAAAAGAGAGGTTGGGAAGCTCTAGCATAGTCTCAGAAATCTCCACAGATGGTTTGGGGAAGAAAGAAATGAAATAAAGAAGAAGAGAGAGTAAAAAAAAAACATCGTTGGCCAATATATTGATAGATATTTTCAAAATATCAGCCGATATAACCATTATGACCGTTAATTTGAAAAAATTGGTGTTATGGACCGATATTTTCACATTTTTGTAATGTGACGGAACTGTTATGACAGTTTAAAATATTGTAACGGCACAAGCAGTTACTCTTTCATAATGGCTATTTTGAAATGGTAACGACCGTTTTTTAAACCATGGAATAAAAAAGATGATTTTAGAATGTGGTTGTTATTTTTAAAAATATGCCTAAACCAACTGCGTTTTCTGCTAGAGTGCAACTTGTACCACCTCTTAATCCTCTCTCAGATGGGAAACCTTCTCAATCATGATTGATTTTGATCTCTTTAAGAATATGATCTAGTTCAATCACCGAGTTCAGCAGTTAAACTTTTGTTTCCATGTCCATCTCTAGGTTCTAGCTTCCATGGATTGCATTTTTATCATTGAGTGTTTGAATCTATAATAAGTTACTGAGATGTAGGCATTTCACCATACACTCTGTATCTTTAAATCCTCTTTTAATGCTGGATGGAATTGTCAAGCCACAACGATTATCATAGTTCATGTACAATCTGCTCATGGGATCTTGGTCATTAATCTTCCATCTTGGTCCATACAACTTCTAACTTAGTTATTGCAACCATGAGGGCTTTGAGTCATGTAACCACTAAAAACTGTCCAAAAAGGGGTGGGAGGTGTGACGCCAAGGGATGTTGATTGATTCCTTGTTCCCAACAAGTCCTGTGCAAGATATGTGATCAACAATATATGTCTGATATAATCCAAAACCAGTTCTCTTTTAATCGATATGGTGAGAATCTTGTTCTGGGAGTTGGATGGGGGGCAGAGAGGATGAAGCTTGACAATGTTAAACTCCAGAAAGTGAAGTATGTTCTTGGGATTGGATAGGTCATCATGTATTACTCTTTCCATGAACAACCTTTGGTTAGGAATCTCCTTTGAAGAATATTAGGGCCAGTTTGGCAACTCTACTGTAATAGAGTCAAGTGAAGTAAAGCTGATTTTGAAGAAAGAATAAAATACAAGTGGGTTATGATGGTATTTTGTTTTTAGTTGTTTCTTATGGAATCTTTTTGACTTTTTGTATGGGAAAGTGAAGTTTTTTGGTATTTTAGTGGATAAAGGTGGTTGCTTTTTTACTTTTTTTGGAAAAAGGAGGGAGTTTTGAATTAAAGTGCTTTTGATGTGACATCTTATCTAAAAAATGGAGGCTTTACTTGACTTTTACTATGTTAGTAAGGTTCCAAACTAGCTCTAAGGGTTTTCTCATGGAATGGGATAGTTAGGGGTGTTTTTATTCCTTTGTCTTTTGGTAGTTGGGGGAGGGGGTAGAGGTGAAAACTGGACCGACATGGTCCAGTTTTTACTGGCCCCAGTCGTGCTGGGCCAGGCCGGCCCACGAGCCTTTCCATTTTTTTAAAAATTGGTCCATGTCCAAAGCTATATGGAGTTTTTTCCAAAGCTATATGGAGTTTTTGGGTTTCCAATAAATTCTTTAAAATAAATGCCCAAATGTTGACATTAAACAAGACTTATTCCAAGCCAACCCTCTTCGAATAAAATAAAAACTGGGTAGAGACCATGGAGTTTTATATATATATATATATATATATATTATAGCTTGTTTTATCAGCCACACTGTCATTTACCCCTCCACTGTTTGTATTTATGTTCATTATAAAAAACATGGAGTCAATAAAGAGAGCGAAAAAAAAAAAAAAAAAAAAAAATGCAAAGAGAGGATGCCATCCCCTCACTGGCTCTATCCCATATTCTACTGTGTGCATTGCACCAGCCATCTATCATTTCCCTTGTAATTAATGGCCTTTGGGAGCATAATGGGAACAACTTTCTACATGTTAGCAATTCCAATGCATGTATAGACTACATGTACTGCTTACTCCCTTTATTACAGTGTGAGGATAGAAATGTGCAAACTGGAGGGGGTTTCTTAAATTGGGCCCTCTTTCCTGTTTGGTTTGCAATTTGAATTATTGTATAAATTATTAATGCACATCTGACGAGTTGGTTTGTTACCTCTGAATAGATGAAAAGTGGGCCTAGCTGGGCCCATCCATGCTGGACCATGGGCAGTGCAGGGCTGGGCCTAAAGTGCCCATGCATGGGCCATGGCTCCTTGTCTCAGCACGGCTCGTGTTGGGCCAGTCAACGTGCCAGCCCATGTCAGCCTGACCCACTTTTCACCTCTAGGTGAGCTTTTGTCAATTTCAAGGTGGTTGAGGAAGCCATGTGACCTATGAGGACTTTAAATGGGGTCTTCTTGGTTGACAAAAGGATCTTAGTTAAGAAGGCGACCTTTGGTTGCGATAAGAGAAAAAACTGGAAGTATCTTGGATGTTTAGTGTCAGCTACAGCCTACAAGGTGAAGGCTCTAGTAACTTAAAAGAAGATGCAAGACCCTCAAGTAGTTTCGTCAAGGAAAACAACTTTGTGTCAGAAGTCTGAACAAGTTCTTATGATAGTTCGAAGAAAAATGTTTATTGAAGTTGTGAATGGGTATGTTGCCATGCAAAGTGGTTTGTTTATCGGCTGAAGGTGCTAAAATAAAGTGGATCTAAAAGTAGACATCATGACAATACAATTGAATCCGAAGAAACTTGAGGAGCTCAGTGGGAATCTTAGGTTCAAAAGGGCTGAAGGATTTCTTTGATGAACTCCAAGTTTGAGTTGACTTCTTGTGATGGAGTGGTGTTGGAAGATTCCATTCCCTAGAAATATGTTTTCTTTGAATGCAATGTTTATTAGGTGGAAAGTAAAGACAAGATGTCCAACGTTCCCCTCCACATAAGGCAAAGATTCTTGAAGCTCTTGGGAACTTATTGAGGGAGGTGGCTTTGGTATATTGAAGGTTCATTTGGTTGGAATAGATTGAATTCATTAGGTGTTGGCAGAGTAAGGTGGGCAAAATCCTATTGCAAGCTATGTTACCCGCATACTTCAAAATAGGGGACATACCATTTCTATCATATCTCATACCTCATTTTTTATGTGTAAAATCCATGGCGTTGTCATATCCATGGTGTGTCCTTGCCATATTTTGAACAGTAACAATAAATTATATTAATTACAAAATGAAAGAAAGTATATTGAAATGCATCAAAAAGATGCCACTAGATCGTTATTCGTATAAGAGATTTATACCAGACATAAGAGTACTACAGTTGCATGATGAGAGCAGTAAAATTACATGAGCGATCAACTCCCTGCTTAGCTAGAGCTTCTGCCATACTATTGGTGGACCTACTAAATCCTAATATGCTGAGAAAACAATTGAGAAGAGATCATTATGTTGCCATATCCATTCCATATCTTGGCAAAATAGGTTCCAAGAGAAGTTTTGCTGAAAGTTAGGGAAATTCCTTTCTATCACCATCCAGAAATGAGGTTGTTTCAGCATCTATGATGTAAAATTAGTACCAACTAATTAAGCATGTTGAAAGTGTCAGAGTATTATAGCCTGCTACAGGATTAGTTGGAGATGTTTGCTCTTGTTTTGAGTCTCAAGTCAAGTCAAGAATGTGATCCTTACGTGGGAGCCTTCACGAAGTCTATACATCATCTTCTTCTATGGTTTATTGGTAAGGGGCTGGAAAAGAATGTATGCATTACTAGAAAGCCTATCTGTTGCTTGAAGTAATCTACTTGAGACTGGTTAGACAAGTTCAGTAAGTATATGCCTATCAAGAAGATTTTATAAATAGAAAGAAATAGGAAAAGTGAAGAAGAATGAGAGAACTTGTGAGAGGATTAGATCTTATGTTAGAGTTGCTAATCTGTGTTAACACCTCTCTTTTATTAATATCATAAAGAGTCTTTTCTAATGTGTCTAGAAGATGCAGAATCATGTATCATCTTGCACTCAATTGCCAAGTGACTCGAGCCCTATGTAGGTGAGTTTACAGTGGTTTGATTGTTGTTGGGTCCTTGCCAATTCTCTATTTTGTCTCTTTGGAGCTTGAAGCACGGCCGTCAGATCATTTAGAGGAAGATGGTGGGTTTCATTTTCAGCTATCATTTAGCTTATGTGAAGTGAGAAACTTAGGGGGTTTTGAGGGAAAGCCTTCAGACGTGGAGTCTTTGTTAGATAAGTGAAATTCTATGTTGCTACATGGGCCTTCATCCTTCCTCATTTTAGGGATTTGTCTATCATGATCATTATAAGAGATTGGCGATTGCTTTCCCCTCCGTGTTTGGGGAACATAAGCTGATAGGTGGAAGGCCCATACGCATACAGGTATACCAACCACCTTCACGTGCAAGCCCACCTCCCTCACGTGCAGGCCCAACAGATTTCATGGATCCCTCTCTGATATTATGTAAGAAACCATATACCAATCCAAAAGCTTAAGCTGATAGGTGGAAGGCCCATACAGGTATATTAAGACATGTCAAGCCTATTACTTAGGCGATGTGGGACTTCCCAACAGCCAGGTGGTTGCCCCTGCCTGTTTAAGAATTTTGATGGGAGTGCAAATGGAAATTTTTGGGTGGCAGATGGGGAAGGAATTTTTTATTTTTTTTGACAGCAATAGTAAAAATATATATTAGAAAAACACCAACCGTACAACCAAACACAAAGCAAAGCTTTGATTGTCCGCTCTCTCTGGCTCCAAAAATGTCAGCTTTGAGAACTGACGTTTGGGAAGCTCGTCATCTGAATACTGGCAAATTATGGTGGAAGTTCATTCTCTGTATGCAATTTTGGTGGCTTCTGAGATGTGTAAGGCTCCTTGGGGTCCTGCGGATGTGGTAGAAGAGGTGGGGGACTTGGCTAGACACCCAGAGGCCTCTTTTGCTCATATCAAATGGAGTGATAATTTGGTTACTGACTATCTAGCTAAGCAAGGTGTTACTCGACATTGTTTGAAGATGAAGCAAAGAGGAGCTTTTCTTTCACTTTTTTCCTCTGTTTTTCTTCCTCTGTCACTTTGTCATTGTCAGGGCCTTTTAAGGTTTGTTATTTGAAAGCATGATCACTTGGATGTGAAAGTATTCATAGATGCATTATGCATACTGAATTGACAATCAAATAGATAGATGATCCATCTCAAGCTACTTGAAATTTTTTTACATGGCTATGCAAGAAACAATGTAGTAGTGAGATCAAATGCAGAAGTAGAATAAAGGGAAATGGGACACTACATTTGTGAAGTACTGTAAGCAAAAATCTTATTGTCAGATTTGAATTCCGATGTTATTGTATGATGATAGCCTAACTGCCTTGTATATTTCTGAAAAGGAAAATTTTCCAAAAAGTATAAAATGTTTGCCTCATTTTAAAAAAAAGTACATGAGGATTTTAATATTTAAAAAAAGTATAAAAGCTTTCCACAATTCTTTCAATTGGGTCCTCTCCATAAAAAAAGTATTAAAAAATGACAAAAATACCTTCCCTTATGATAAGTTTTGTCTTTTATTAACCTTTCTCCTCCCCAAAATCAACCATTTTGATTTTTTGAAGTGGGCCCCACTAGAGCACTTAGGTTGGACTTATCATTTCGCTTGAATGATTAATTAATGGGGAAATTTGAAATATGACGTAAGGGTATTTTTTTGTCATTTTTGAACTTTCTCTTGGGGAGTACTCGATGGAAAGAAATATGGAAAACTTTTATTTTCTTTTGAAATATTCAATTTTTCATGTACTTATTTGAAAATGATGCAAAAGTTTTATACCATTTTGAAATTCTCCTTTCTAAAATTCCAAACTACTTTCTTAAATTCTTTGTCAGCTTTGCAATCTCTCTAGGAACATCACTAGTGACAGGTACGTCGTATATGCACACAACAAGAATCATTATCTCTTTATATGTCACTTCACAAACGATGTGTGATTTCCATTGCTCGTAGTGAACCCAATGTTCTACAGCTTCCCTGAATCTCTAAAACCATGCATGGGGAGATTGCCTGAACCCATATATCTCCTTTTCAATTTGTACACTTCTCTTGTCTTCCCCTGAATCACATAGCCTAATGGTGGAATCATATAGATTTCTTCCTATGAGTTTCTTTTCTTATATTTTTCTTTTAAGATTTTTATTTGAATGGACATTAGGCGGCATCTTCTTTGTTTTAACTTCGTATTAGATCTTCATGATGAAATACACTTTTCACATCTAGTTGATAGAATGAGTAGTGGGTAGTCCTTATTAGCTACAACTGGGAGAAGAATTTTGTTGGAATTGAGTTTTTGGCCACTAGAGTAAATGTCCACTAAGCCATCATTCCCAGATATGCATTTGGATACTTACGAGTTACGAACACTCTTACAGGCATTGAGGATATGACTAAGCACTTTTGGATTTTTAGGAATTATGTCAAAGGTAGAAATACATTTGTCCTAATTTTTATAACATATTTCTAAATTAATGAAACTACGTTGAAAACTGAGAGAGCTATATGAAATCATGAACTCAAATGTTCTCGTACAAGTAGACTGCATATTTTTAATATGCAGTCCAGCTCATGAGGCCAGATAGATACATTTCTATCAATGGGATAAGTGCAGATGGGAAGGTCCACTTATGGACATGGGGAAGCCAAAATATCAATCCCATCACATTATCCAGTCCTTGATTTAACAATTTTAAAGTTTAGTTGCATCTTAACTATAGAAGTTTATGAGATTCGATCCAACAGTGAGTGAAGGTTCAATGGGTGTAAAATTGGTCCTGATGTCAGATCATAGGACGAGAAGAGCATCAAAGTGGCTGCATTGATCAAAGGTAGGCCTAGGTGGACCCATAGAGCTGGACTGCATATGTGGTCTGCTGGTAGAACATCTCCTAGTAGGATATACTATGCCTATACTCTAGAAGTAATAGTTCAGTATCGAATACCAGCATGAGTGTCATATTGGTCTGATACCGATACATTAAACATGTACATATGTTCAGGAATTATATCACTCGAGTCCTTGTCATGGATTAAAATATTTCCCCCTACGTAGTGTAGTGGCTGATATATCGGGTGTAGTGGCAGTGGGCGCTACGCTAAAAGTAAAATATGGCTGCTCACAACTGTATCAAGGAGTATATGGCGGCCGATAAGCACTGATACATATGTATCTGTTGCTACAGATTAAAAATAAAATTAAAAATTAAAAAAACTACCTGCGACCCCCATTTTGTGATGCAGAACGGGCCACAAGTGGTCCCGCCCAGTTATTGATTTTTTTAAAATTTTGTTTCCTTTTATTTTTCCTAATTATTAGTTAGCATGTTTCTAATTATAATTAGGGTAGTTTCCATTAATGGTTTAGGTTTGCTTAGGACCTAAGTTTACTTTTCTTATTTATAATACATCGTAGAGATGGAAATCTCAGACTTTGGAATTGAATAGAACCATGGGTTTTTCCCTTGGAGTGGTGCGCCCTCGTGTTGAAATATCTGTGGAAATAATTTGAGGTGTCTGTGGACACAGTGCTTCAGCACTCCACGCAAGCCCTAACTTAGGGCTTGCATCTGTTGGCATCAGAGAGAAGATCCACATCGCTCCAATCCGTCTCTGGTCACCGATCAGAGCCTACCCATCGTCCATCACCATCCGTCCATCCCTGACACGACCCACTGCCACCATTACCGTCCTTCTGTCAAACCCAAAATCCTATTCCAGATCTGCTGCCCTATTCTGCCCTTCCTGTCCGCACTTAACCGATACCAAATGGCCCAGCGCACACCAAAGCCCCTTCCGGACTTAACCGGAACTCCTGCCACCCCTACCCCCAACCCAACTTTTTTGTTCGAACCATCTGCCAACAGCAAACACGCGTCCAGCACACCATCTCCACAACCGTCGACAGCTCTCGCCATCTCCTCCATGATTGTCAGAGCCTGTTTTGTCTCGCGCCAGAGAAGAAGCCAAGCTAACTTCGTTTACTCTTTTGTTTCACTGAATACGTGAAGGCAAGGGATTTTCTATTGCACGAGTGACGAGAACAGTGCACAGTGACACCTGTCAAGAATCCATTCCTTAGAACTGCTGGGCCTGTTTCAGCATACTCTTGAGTTCAGGTCCAGGTCTAGGTCCAACTCCTGTTGAAGAGGTATTCCAGCCCAGAACCTAACACGCATCCATATTTTGTTCAATCACACCATCAGCGACATCCGCAAAATCAGCAGTAGCCAGCACATACATCAGGTCAATCAATTTTACATAGCATAAAAAAAGGTGGTTCATAAGAAGAAGGGAGAAGTGGAATCTTCCTCCACAAACAAGGAGGATTTGAAGGGAATTGTTGCGGAGTTATTGGAGAATGTTAATCAACTCTTCGCAATGATGGTTCAAATCCAAGACACTCTTACAAGGATTGAAACCCGATTAACCAATTTGGAAACTAATCGGCATGAGGATGATCACTGAGATGATGGAGGATATAATCGGAATCAATGAGATCCACAAGCAGTAAATGTTGATTGAGATTTAGGCATTAAACTCGTGATTCCCGAATATGATGGAAAGTTGAAACCAGATGAATTCATGGATTGGTTAGTGTGTGTGGAGAACATTTTCGCACACAAGCCAATGACTGATGGTCATAAAGTTACATTGGTGGCAACTTGATTTCGCAATTATGCTGCATTATGGTGGGCCGAGTTACAAAAGTAGAGAAGGAATCATGACATTGACCCGGTTGAAATGAAAAATATGTTGAAGCAAAAGTTCCTCCCTATCAATTATTCATGAGATCTGTGTTCAAGTTTTCAAGTCTTGAAACAAGGTTTCAAGATAGTTGTTGAGTATTTTGAGGAGTTCATGACCATGCAAGCTTGTTGTGGCTTGAATGAGGATGATGATGTGTTGGTTGATCGATATTGTCAATCCTGGGCCTCCAGGCCCAATATAGCAGGCCCATTTACATACTAGTTAGTTGTTAGCTATTAGTATGGATCTAAACCCAAGTGTAATTAATGGATAAGCATTGTTAGAATGTAATCAGGGATTAAACCCTTTTAAATATAGATCTCAGTCGACCATGCAAGGAGGACATTCATCTCCACTTTATCTCTCTCTCTCATGTCTGTATCACTTCTCTTTACAGTGACAGATATTTTCATAGGCCAAGAATTGACATACAACATATCTTGCATTCAAAATTTTTGACAATGTTGATGAGATCATCCATCATGCCATCAAGGCCAGAGATATTGCCAATTACCAAGCCCGAAATTTTGGTGGATCTAAATGGCCTTCACGAAAGACTCCATGAAATTCAGATTCTAATTCAAGTGCTAGATCCCTAGAGAAATTTTCTTCTAAGCGAAGAATCGGAAGAAGTGGAGGAAATAGAAGTTGAAAAAGATGGTGTCGTTCTCTGGGTGCAAAAGGAGCCGACACCCACCGTTGAGAAGAGATGGTTGTGGAAAAATATGTTTTGCTCAATAGGTACAATACATGGGCAAAAATGTACATTTGTGATTAATGGTGGAAGTTATGAAAATATCATCTCCCAAACTCTTGTTGATTGCCTGAAGCTGAAAGTTTACAAGCACAATCATCCCTACTTTGTCAAATGACTAATGACAAGTGATGAAGTGCAAGTGCGACATACATGTCAGGTTACTTTTGCAGTTGGAGATGATTATAGAGATACAATTTGGTGCGATGTGCTACCAATGGATAGTGGAGATATATTATTGGACCGCCCATGGATGTATGAATAAATGGGACAACACGTACACATTCATGCATGGTGGAAACGAAGTTACACTCCATCCAAAGAAACCAGAATCACCGAAGAGGAGATGAAAGGCCTATGCCACAAAGGAAATGCTTCGTGTACATCATATATACAGAGGTAACTTGAAAAAGACCTGAGTTCGAAGAACTCTCCTTTCAACTTGGGGGGAATGATGTAGAACTGATGCAGAATGGGCCACAAGTGGTCCCGCCAGTTAATGATTTTTTTATTTTGTTTCCTTTTTTTTCCTAATTATTAGTTAGCATGTTTCTAATTGTAATTAGGGTACTTTTCATTAATGGTTTAGGTTTTCTTAGGACCTAAGTTTACTTTTCTTATTTATAATACATTGTAGATATGGAAATCTCAGACTTTGGAATTGAATAGTACCGTGGGTTTTTCCCTTGGAGTGGTGCATCCTCGTGTTGAAATCTCTGTGGAGATAAGTTGAGGTGTCTGCGAACACGGTGCTTCGGCACTCCATGCAAGCCCTAACTTAGGGCCTGCATCATTTAGGAGGAAGAAGAAGTAAGGGGAAAAACAGCAGCTGCAGAGTAGAAGACATACCAGTAGGCAATATGTCGCAGGCCAAGCATCAAAGCACCAGCAGGCAGTGGGTGTCGAAGCAGCTGTAGAGGCAACAGGCATTGAGGCAGCTGTAGAGGCAACAGGCATTGAAGCAGCACTAGGCAGCAAGCATCGAATCAAAGCAGCACTAGGCAGCAATGCATCAAATCGAACCAGCATCTTCCTTTAGTTTTTTTTCGCTTCCTCCTGTCTGTTGTTGTTCTCCTTCTCCTCCTCCCTCTCTCCCTCTTCCCTCTTTTCCTTTCCCTCCTCTCTCATTCCGATCCTTCTCTTCTATTTGTATGGTGCAAAGGGGCAGCAAATGCCCTTTTCGAAAGGGCCCCTCCCTTTTATTACTAGGGGCTTAATGTGATATTCATGGCCCCCACAGTGGGGCCCACCTAATAAAAAAAGGGACTATTAATAAAATGTTCCAGGGACCCTTTTATTATTTAAGGGCTAGGGTGAGATTCATGGCACACCTAAATTAAAGATGTATCCAATTGATCAGATGTCTCACCTATTATCTAATAGGAAATAGGACCCGAGTCAAATTTCAATCTAATAGAAAATAAGACCCTAGTCAACTTAATTTCTTATTACAGCTAACATACATGAATAAATGCGGACAAATGGATCAATACTATTATTTCATAATCATATAGCGATATAGGACCTCTATGCAATGAGGGGACTGCTACGCCCCCATATATTTGTTAGTTTTGAAAACAAACATTAAATTCCAACATTTTCCAATATTCTGGATTTTTTGAATATTTATTTGCTTTTTTTTACCACTTTTTTGAATCACTCCGCTATGCCACCATGTAGCATCTGCTATGTAGCGTTTTGGCTGCTGGCCACTATGCCCACCGCTGCCGCTATTTTCATCTTTGGTCCTTAACTAACTACAACTAAGAGGAGAATTTTGTTAGAATTTGAGTGTCACTAGAGTTATGGGCAATGTTCTCCTACTAGCAAACTGCATATAAGCAATATGTAATCCAGCTAGTGGGGCCCACTTAAGATGCCTTCTTATTAGTGGGGTGGGGTATGTGGAAAGGTCTCCTCAAGGCTAAGGGTAAAAAAAAAAAAAAGAATCATCCCCGTAAGATAATCCTAGCCCTTGATTTAATAGTCTTAATGTTTAGCGGTCTTTCAAACATAGATATCTGTGAGATTCAATCCAACTGTGGATAAGGGTTTGATGATAGTGAATTTGGGTATGGTACAATATTATGTGGGAATGAGGGTGTGAAAGGGTCTTCCCTGATTAAAGGTATGCCCAAGTGGGCCCCACAGAGATGGAATGCATAAACAGCAGCTCGTTGGAGAATATTTCTCCTAGAGTGGATGTCCTTTAAGCTATCATTCCCAGATACGAATGGTTGAATATAGATACAAACATTTGGAACTATATAAAATCTAGGACAAAAATTCAAATATGTTTGCCCTAATCTTTTTCTTTAAAATATTTCTAAATTAATGAAACTATGTTGAACAATGAGAGAACTGATAGAACTATATAAAATCATAGACTCTATATATTAGGATGTATTGAACTTATAGTTTACAAGTATTACTGCAGTATCGAGTACGAGTGTTGTTTAGGTTGAACATGGATACATTGAGCACGTACAAGTATTTAGTTATCATTGCTCTTAAAAGAACTCTAATTAGATGCATGCTTTCTTCTATTGAGGTATCCTTTCTGATTTAGTGGAAGTTAAAAAGAAGAGGCTGATGTTCTTGCAAAAGCCATAGTACTATGATGGGATATGGTAGTGAGAATTTAACAAGGGAATTTTACCAAATAAATGACCCTAAACATTTATTAGCCCATTTTAATCAGAAATACACAAACACCCAAATCGGTGTTCGTACAGGTGTTTTGGACGATTTTACCCCCACAGCTGCCGAACGACATTGTCATCTCATTCCCCCATCCCCTAAAAGGATCGAACAATTTTGTTCTCCTTCTTCTCCAAACTTTTTCCTCTCCCGCCATTTTCTCTCTTTCTCCTCCGCTCCCAGCTCTCATTCCCTCTCCCTGCACTGCGCTCCTGCTCTCTCTTTCCCTCCCACTACGTTGCAGCTCCTGCTCTCTTTTTCCCTCTCCCTTTCCGCTCCCTGCTGTCTCTTTCCCTCTCCCTGATGTCTTGGCTCCTGCTCTCCCTCTCTGCTCCCTGCTCTAAGCGATTCCGCCGGTGGAACTCTCGACAACTGATCCAACGTCATCTTCCACTTGAGATTTCAGTTAAGGTGATTTTTTTGGTTATTCTTCCACCTTCTCTATTTTCCTATTTTATTTTCATTTTCAGTAACTATAACAGTTAAGGTGACAGGTTTGGGGTATTTGCAGACAAATAGTTGTCTGGAAGTAGCAGCCGTGGAAAAAACCCAAATCTTTGTGTTAATATCCTAATTTAGTACCTCAGTCCTAAACCAAAATCCAAGATTAGTACATCAATCTCAAACCCAATACTGGTTGTAGTCTTATGTTGCTTAAAGAAGGTCCATAAGTTTCATGGCTGCAGTTATTTCATTCTGGATGTTTTTTTCTAAGTCCCTTTTTTATGGTCAGACGTTTTTTATGTTGCAAATGGCCTTTTATGCCCATACGTGCTTTTTTGGTTTTATGCAGGGATTAGAGTGCCTTTTTTTTTTTTTTTGTCACCACTCAATTTAAATTCAATGTTTCTACTGTGTACTGTGGTTTAGTTTTGCTAATTAAGCCTGGAACGATGTGAATTTTTTTTATTGGTATTAGATAGGCGTATTTTGTAAGACGATTGTTTGAGTCTACAATGGTGTTTTTTTAACAACCTTTTCATGGTAATGTGGAGTCATATTACGGTCCCCTAATGTTGGCGGTAGATGTTGTTCAGTTCTAATTTGTGGCTATAGCTTCTATTTGATTTGAAGATGGAGCTGTTAAGACTATTAAAATGATTTTAGTTAAGAAAAAAAGATTGGGTAATGTTACTGTAATGATGCCATTGTTATCTTTCAGTATTATTTATGGGTGTGCTGAGTTTTTTAGATGGTTTATATATATATATATATATATATATATATATATATATCTTGGAATGGTTCTAGAGAAATAATTTAGTAAAGAGATGGCCTGGGAGAAGAAAATCAAATGGCTAAATTGCATGGGCCATCTTTAAAAAAAATTCTGAGTAGAGACTTTTTGGATTTATCATAGGTTTGTTACTGCATGTTTGTCTTTTATCTTTCCATTTATTTCATTAACCCCACATGCAAAGGCTTTGGATTGAAAATGATTAAACTGTTTGGGTACATTGACATATGTCAACTATTTGGGTTCAGTGACATACATCAGTATTAGATTTGTATAGTTGTCACATTTTATTCTGCTAACCAGTATAGTTGTCACATATTGAGCTGTATCGACAGAAGTTGCTACAATTGGTCTAATAACTCCTCTATTCAAGCACCTATGCTAAAAGCAATTTCAAATTGTATGCAGCTATTAATTATATTATCCAACAGAATACGCCTATCTGGAAAATGGCCCAGAAAGTGCCTAGAAAGCACCTCCATTAAGGTTCGAACATCAGATTGAGGGTTCAAACCTTTGAGCTGTCTAGAAAATGGCCCAGAAAGTGCAACATATGAAGGTTCGAACCATCAATCTGACAGTTCGAACCTTTGGCCTTGCTGGAAAATGGCTCAAGGCGTGCATAACTTGAAGGTTCGAACCCTTAATGCAAGCGTCCGAACCTTTGGGATGTCTGGAAAAATGGCTCAGTAAGTGCAAAACTTGAAGGTTCGCACTCTAAATGCAAGGGTTTGAACCTTTAGCCTGTCTGGAAAATGGCTCAGGAAGTGCAAAACTTGAAGGTTCGAACTCTAAATGCGAGGGTTCAAACCTTTTGCTTGTCGGGAAAATGGCTCAGGGCGTGCAAAACTGGAAGGTTGGCCTGTTTGGAAAATGGCTCAGGAAGCGAAAAACTTGTAGGTTTGAACTCTAAAGACAAGGGTTCGAACCTTTAGGCTGTCTGGAAATTGGCGCAGGTAGTGAACTTACAGTAAGGTTCAAACTCTCCTAATGGGAAATCTCTACCTTTGGCTGCTCCTTGAATTGCTTGTCTCTGTCCAAACCAAAGGAGCCTTAACTTGAATGATATCAATGGCATAAGTGAAGTGTATATGGCTCTTCCAAGTCACCCCATAACCCCCCTCACCAATGGATTTTAGCTAATTTACTTAGTTAAATGCAGTCTAGTTGTGACCTATTTCAAAATGCATAATGTGAGGCCTCATGTAGCATGACCTGACTGCACCTGCTATGTGGTGCATTCCTAGAGTGGTCTAGTTGGACCCATCACACAACAATGCTGTGTGTTGTATGCATCATTATGGATGTGATTTGGCTAAAACAGGGTCCTTGTATGATGATAGCTTTTATTTTAAGGTCTAGCAGTTCCAATAACTCACCTTAAGCATATTTATCTATAGAGTTTCATTTTGCACGAATCGCAAAACCTTTTTCCTTCCATTTTTCCTGTCCTGCAACGAGATTGTACTTGACCGTAGACTTAATAGTTTTTTCCTCCATATTTTTTTTTTGTTGCCGAGCGACGAGATTGAACCTGAATACAACATGAGATACACAGACAACATCCAAGTTATGGGGCGACAAAAGATGTGTGATTTATAATTTTTTGGATGACGATATTGTTACGATCCTTTGTAGCTTTTCATTTCTTATTGTTGTTCGGCAAAGAGAATGATCCTGACTATGTATTGAGATACAAATGTGATAGAAAAGGCTATCGGAGGTTGCAAAAAATGTACAATTCGCTGATATTACTGTAATAAACCATATACCAACCCAAAAGCTTAAGCTCATAGGTGGAAGGCCTATACAGGTAATATTAAGACATGACAAGCCTATTACTTAGGCGATGTGGGATGTGGGACTTCCCAACACTCCCCCTCACGTGTAGGCCCAACAGATTTCATGGACGGGCCTATCACGTGGGCTACACAAGAACGACGGGATCGAAACCCGCTCTGATACCATGAAATAATGTGACACAGAGAATAGAGAATTAGAGAAAAACTTGATACCTCAATAGGAGGATCGTAGTATATTTATATTCACAGTATACCCTAATCAAGGGCTCTAATTAGCATAATTAATACAATCAGAATCAATCTTCTACTCTATACAAGGAAGTAAATACAATCAGAATCAATCTACACAATCTAAGAAAGAATCAATCTACACAATCTAAGAAAGATCCCACACGTGGGATTTTATATATATACATTTTGATGGGCTGGGCTGGGCCTAGTGGGCCTAGGCCACCTTATCTTCTACACTCCCCCTCAAATTGATGTGGTAATGCAGAAAACAGCAATTTGCTAGTAAGATCATGATGGCGCGGTTTGGGAAGGGCTTTGGTGAAGATATCCGCCAACTGGTCGTGAGTAGAGACATGAGGCAAGGTTATCTTCTCAGTGACAACATGCTGACGAATGAAATGACAATCAATCTCAATGTGCTTCGTCCGTTCATGAAAAACTGGATTATTAGCAATTCTAGTAGCACTGGTATTGTCCCCATGAAGAGGTGTAGAACCACCAACAATGACACCTAATTCACAGAGAAGACGGCGGAGCCAGATGATTTCAGCACTTGCAGATGACATTGCCCGATATTCAGCCTCAGCAGAAGACTTTGACACAGTGGTTTGCTTCTTGCATTTCCACGAAATCAGAGAGTCGCCAAGAAACATACACCAGCCAGTAGTAGATCGCCGAGAATCAGGGCAACCAGCCCAGTCGGCATCGGCATACGTGGATAATCGCAGAGAAGTATTAGAAGGGTAGAATAGACCATGAGAAAGAGTGCCTTTAACATAACGGAGAATGCGCAAAGCAGCAGCAAGGTGGGGTTTGTGAGGATTGCTCACAAATTGGCTAACTGTATGAACTGCATGAGAAATATCAGGTCGAGTCATAGTTAAGTAGAGCAAACTACCAACTATCCGCCGAAAAATAGAGGGATCATCCAAGGGAGGGCCATCCTCCGTACTGAGTTTGGTGTTTAATTCCAGCGGCGTATCAAAAGTGTGAGCATCATCAAGTCTCGCTGAGGTGATTAAATCGGTAGCATATTTACGCTGATGGACCCGAATGCCTGATTTGGTACGCGAAAACTCAAGGCCCAGAAAGTAGGTGAGAGGACCAAGATCCTTCATTTTGAAGTGGTGAGTGAGATGGTCCTTGAGAGCCGTAATGCCGGAAATATCATTGCCACTGATGATCATATCATCAACATAGACTAAAAGGAATGTGTAACCCTTCGATGTCCAGCGAAGAAATAGTGAACTGTCAGAATGACTCTGATGAAACCCAGCTTGAAGAATTGCTGCCCGGAATTTATCAAACCAAGCCCTGGGAGCCTGCTTAAGTCCATAAAGAGATTTACGCAACTTGCAAACATGCTGAGGAGGACAAGCATATCCCGGAGGAGGTTTCAAGTAGACAGTTTCTTTCAAATCGCCATGAAGAAAGGCATTTTTGACATCCATTTGCCATAGAGGCCAGTTGCGGGCTGCAGCAACACAAAGAAGAGTTCGAACGGTGGTCATTTTAGCCACTGGTGCAAATGTCTCCTCATAGTCAATGCCATACTCCTGCTTGTAACCTTGAGCAACCAACCTAGCTTTGTAGCGATCAAGACTCCCATCAGAGTGAACTTTGACAGAATAAATCCATTTGCTGCCAATCACAGAGGCTCCTTCAGGAGTCGGTACCAAGTCCCATGTGTTGTTCGCTTCAAGAGCAAGCAACTCCTCAGTCATAGCATCCTGCCAGTATGCAATCTTTGAAGCCTGTGAATAAGAGGTGGGTATAGGAGCACTATCCAAAGAAGTAAAAAGAGCAGGAAAGCCATATCTGTCAGGAGCAACAGAAGGGCGACTAGAGCGTCGCAAGGGTATGACAGTATCAGTAGAGGAAGTATTAATACCTGAGGGTGCAGGAGGCAGCATTGGGAGAGGATCGGGAGAAGGAGTCCCCACAGGAGGAACTGTGTTACGCCGAACATAGACATTAGTAATAGGTGGTGGAGAAGTAGCTACAGGGAATTGTGGCAAATAAGACACAGCAATAGGATGAGTATCTAAACGCAAGGAAAAGAAAGGAATGTGTTCCAAGAAAATTACATTACGAGATATTCGCATGCGTTTCTCGGAGTGTTCATAACACAGAAATCCCTTGTGTTCAGTACTGTATCCTAGGAAGATACATTTGGCAGCTTGTGGTGACAACTTAGTACGCTCTGTAGGGGGAAGATGGACAAAGCACAAGCAACCAAAAACACGTAGGTGAGAATATGAAGGGGTATGACCAAAGAGAGCTTCATATGGAGTAGTCTTTCCTAGAACGGAGCTAGGATGACGATTGAGGAGATACACAGCAGTCTGTGCAGCATCACACCAAAAATTTGGAGGAACTAACGATGCAAGTAGGAGAGTACGAACAGTTGCAAGAATATGCCTGTTCTTCCTCTCTGCAACACCATTCTGTTGTGGAGTATGTGGGCAGGATTTTTGGTGAAGAATGCCTTTATCAGAAAGGAAGGCAGAAAAATCATGGGACATGTATTCTCCACCGGAGTCAGACCGAAGAATTTTTATATTTTTCTGAAATTGGGTTTGAACCATATTATAAAATTTTTGGAAAAGAGAAAATACTTCAGATTTGAAACGCATGAAATAGATCCAAGTGAATCGAGCATGGTCGTCAATAAATGTCACATAATACTTAAACCCTGTCCTACTCAATGTGGGTGCAATTCCCCAAACATCAGTGTGAATAATATCAAAAGATGATAATGCACGAGAACGATGAATAGGAAATGGCAAAATATGGCTCTTACTCAAACAACACGTTTCACACTTTGATTGAAGTAAAGAGGACATCATTTTATTATCAATAGTGGATTCTAAACAACCAAGTTTAAACAAAGAAAGTAAATAAGCATTGTTCACATGACCAAGACGACTATGCCACATAGTCCACATTTTATTAGGAGAAGAAGAAGAAAATAGGGAACGATGTCCAATGTCAAGCAGAAACAGTCGACCATGTTTACTCCCCGTTGCGATCACCTTCCCAGTTTGCCGCCCCTGTATGACACAACCAGTGGAAGAAAAGTTAATATGGTATCCATCATCAATAAGTTGCCCGACAGAAAGTAAATTGGCTGATAATTTGGGAACAAAGTAGACATTGGAAAGGTGGAAGGACTGGCCAGAGACACTAGATAAAGTAACGGTACCAATTCCAGAAATAAGTAATTGGTCTCCATTAGCAGTGGTGATTTTGTCTTTGCCAAGGTAAGGGTGAGAGGCGGTAAAGCTACTTTCCACAGAAGTCATGTGGTTTGATGCTCCTGAATCTAGAAACCAAGTAGATGGGGTGATGGAGGAAGACAAAGAGATTGAAGAATGAAAAGCAGGAAATGCTAGAGGAGGATGAGTTTGATACCGACCACTGTTAAAACCCATAGATGCATATGCAGAGGTCACCGTGTTCTGAATAAGTTCTTGAATTTGGGCTGGAGTCATAGATACAGCCCCAGAAGAAGTGCTTTCCGTATCAAGGAAAGGTGCTTGAACTTGGAACGCAGCTGTAGCATTTTGTCTGGGCATGGTAGAAGGATTTTGCTTCTGCTGGGACCCATTCTTTCGCTGTAAGCTGCGACAGTCATCAATAAGATGACCAGAGCGTTTGCAATATTTGCAAACCAATTTCTTTCGACAGTTCTTGGCCAGGTGACCGAATCCTTTGCACTCATAGCATTGAGTAGGCTTCTGATTGGGGGCTGCCAGGAGAGCAGAATCAGCCGGGAGAGGGGCTAGGAAGGCCTTTGGTTCTTCAAAAATGCCACGCTGAGAGTTGAGGCGAAGTTCTTCGCGAAGAACTTCTTGGAAGCATGTATCTAGGTTTGCAGAAACTTCTCTATTCATGAGAGCAGACCGAACAGATTTGAATTCGGGTCTGAGATTCATCAGGAACTGGCTGATGTGGGTTTCCTCTTGTAATTTAAGAGCCTCAGGAAGAAACCCAGCAGAAACAGTTTGAATAATCATAGCATCCCTCTCAGTCCATAATGTGAGAAATCCATTGAAGTATGCCTGTACAGATTTATCACCTTGACTGAATTTTGCAATTTCACTGTCTAATTGAAATTTGCGAGCTTTATTTGTTTGATGATAAACATTCTTAAGATGACCCCACATATCAGATGCGGCAGTATATGCTTGAAGAGCAATGGCAAGAGAAGGGTCAATGGAGTTAAGAATCCAAGTGATGACCTTAGCATTTTCTTTAGACCAGGTGGGTAATGCTTTTGTGTCAGTAGTGCTAGCAGTAGGTTTAGTTATCGATCCATCCAGATAACCAAACAGTCCTTGGCCTTCGACAAAATTCTTCAGATGAAAAGACCAAGCCATATAATTATTCCCATTAAATTTAACAGGAATAACATCATACTTGTCCATAGTAGAAAAAGAGGTAGCAACAATACTAACAGCAGTAAATATCAACCAAGGATAGCAAGCAGCAACAGTGTACTAACAGTGCAAAGACAACAATAGAACAGCAGTAGAACTGTCAACAACTCAAAAAACAGCACTAACAGTGCAGTAATCAGCACTGATCAGCCATTAATCACCCTTAATCCGTAACAAGAAGCTTCCTCAGCATACAACAGCAATCAGTTTTCTAAATAGAAGAAGAAGACAGCAAATAAATGGCCAAAAAAGTCTGAAAGATGGTTCAGATCTGTTGCTGGAGCAGAAAAACCCAAAACAGACCCAAAAAAGGGTCCAAAACAAGCTGACGACCCCCTTTTTGGCTGCTGGAGTGGACACGTGGGGCCCACAATGAGATCAAACTGTGATCAGTGAACACAGTCCTCTGTGTGATACTTCTTACTATCCTTCAGATCAGGTTGCATACCAATCTGATGAAAATCCGCAAGATGGGACGGATTTGATGAAAAGTATCTTGAAAAACTAGAAAATCACAAGAAGTAGTAGATGGCCTACCTCAGATGTGCCAAAAATTCTGAAAAAATAACCAGAATTCCTATTTAATATGGGCGACCCTTGTGGAGGTGATCGTTTGTGATATATGGATGATCGGATGATGGCCCACCTTGATTTCCACTCTGCAGACTGTCGACACGATGAAACTGTCGTGAGAAAGAGTTTTCTTTCTGAAACCTTGAGATGGGATTGCAACTGAGAGACAGTAGAGATGAGGAGATCCCACCAAGCTTTGATACCATGAAATAAACCATATACCAACCCAAAAGCTTAAGCTCATAGGTGGAAGGCCTATACAGGTAATATTAAGACATGACAAGCCTATTACTTAGGCGATGTGGGATGTGGGACTTCCCAACAATTACAACAACGATATCGTTACCAATGTATATACTTTTCATTCTCAAATTTGTTATCCAACAAGTCGATGGCATCGTATTTAGAATGTGATCTTCAGTGAATGGTGCAACCATTTCAATGTGGGTATACTAATGTAAAGCAAGAAAACTACAATAGTTGTATCTCAACGGTGAATTCTGTAGGCAATAAAACCAACAAAACATGGCCATCTAGTCTACAAGTCAAAGACACATGTTCCATCTGAAGGATAGAAATTGGACTGGAAAATAAGAGGAGAAATACAAATTCCTTGGCCAGTACAGAACCAAGTTCACATGAACCTGAATTGCAGCGCAATGGGATAGCTTCATATTCAAATTGGATTAATAAGCCATTGAAATTGACAATATAATTTTCCAATTGTTCAAATAAAGGAGGCTAGTTCTTGGATGCTTTAGGGCTTGAAAATTTTCAGTTAGAGAATGTAAAAGATGGTTAGAAGGTAGGGAGATTTTTTGTTCCTCTTGAGGTATTCTACAATGACATTATCACTCAACATTCGTCAAAAACTTAAATCAACCAACCATGATCATGAACATGAACATGAACATGCACACACAAAATACTTAAAAAACATAAATTTGAAAAAATTCAGAGATTATAACAAGAAACATGAAACTAGAGGAACAGAAGATGACAACTTACAAGTTAATTAAATTCTGTACATTTTTTTTTTTTTTTTTTGTGTGTATGTGTGTGTTGAATGAAAAGCAAGAGCTTCAAATCCCTTCTTCTGTAAGTAAAGCATGGATTCTTCCTTTTTCCTTTGATGGGTCTCTCATCTGGTGTCCCTTCTTCTGTGAGTAAATCATGGATTCTTCCTTTTTCCTTTGATGGGTATATCCTCTGGTGTTGTAATCTAGAATTCAAAAGTTTAGGCATATTGATAGTCAGTGAGGGTTCCATGGGAGCTTTCACGGTTCCCACTTCAAAGTTGCAGTTTTTTCCCCAAGTACGATAACCATTAGGGGCTGTTTGTTTGTATTGATTGGTGTATATAAATGATGCACACAGGTAACAGTTACATGTTACTAAATTTGTCCACTCCAAAGTTGTAGTTTTGTTTCCAAGTGCAATGGCCATTAGGGAGTGTTTGTTTGCACTCATTGGTATATGTAGATAATGCATAGAGGCAACAGTTACATGTTACCAAATCTGTCTGATAAAGGGCCAGGGACTAGAGAGAATATGGTTTCACTAGGAGAGATAGAAAGAATTAGGAAGACTTGTACACAGTGTAGTGCTGGTTGATGGTGCAAATACTGACATTTAAAGTAGCAATGATATTCATATAAATGAAACTTACCAGGAGAGTGAGACACAATCAGGAACACTTCTACACATTGTAGTGCAGGTTGATGGTGAAAATACTGACATTTAAAGTAGCAATGACATTCATATAATTGAACTGTTATATGAAATTCATAAATTTTTATCATAGATGTTATTGCTTTATTAGTGAATTCTAAATTATCATGGGCTCATTCTCCATTATCAAGATTTTCTTCCTATACTCTAAATTTTGATCCATAGTTAGCTATGATGTTTCCTTCTGCATTTTCTCATCAATCTACTCAAAATAACCAGATTCCACTTACAGGTGCCCAAAAACAGAAACAAAAAACTGCTACAATCTGAGCCCCGCTTGGGTTGGATGATTTTGATTTGGAATGAAAATAAGTATTGTGCTTTCTATTTGACTTGCAAATGAATTGGAAAACATATCTCAATGCAAAATTCCTGTTACCTAAAAATTAAGAGTGGAGCAATGGCAATAGGCATGTAGCTTTGCTTGCCAATCCAAAAGCCTATCCCCTTATCCCCTTAACATTTATTTTATATTCTATTCTGACCTACTCAGCTACTCAAATGAAGTTGGCAAATTTTTTACCTTTACGCATGAAAGCGGGCCGGTTAGAGGTTATCAAAAGGTTAAAATTCGCAGAAGTTAGATCCAATTTTCCTACTTTTGATGGGTTCCTTATCATCAGAAAACTGCAACAGTCAGAGGTTTCTATCAATTCAATCTACACTACAGCTATTTTCTATCAATCTCAAATTACTAATATTAGCAAGATGGAGATCCAAATATTTGGGTTTTTTCCATGGCTATGACTTCCAGACAATTATTTGTATGCAAATACCCCAAACCTGTCACCTTAACTGAATTCTCAGGAAAATATTGAAAATGAAAATAAAAACGAGCCTGGAAAATAACCCAAACCTGTCACCTTAAGTGTTATAGATACTGAAAATGAAAATAAAACAGGAAAATAGAGAAGGTGGAAGAGATAATAACTGAAAAAATCACCTTAACTGAAATCTCAAATGGAAGATGACGTTGGAGCAGTCGTCGGGGCTTCTACCGGCGGATCTGGCCGGAATCGCTTAGAGAGTAAGGAGTGGAGAGGGAGAGCAGGAACCGGGATGTCAGGGAGAGGGAAATAGAGAGCAGTGAGCATAGAAGGAGAGGGAAAGAGAGAGCAAGGAGCGGAGAGGGAGAGGGAAAAAGAGAGCAGGAGCCAGAACGCAGTGGGAGGGAAAGAGAGAGCAAGAGCGCAACGCTGGGAGAGGGAAAGAGAGAGTAGGGAGTAGAGGAGAAAGAGATAAAATGGCGGGAGAGGAAAAAGTTTGGAGAAGAAGGAGAACAAAATCGTTCGATCCTTTTAGGGTATGAGGGAATGTGATGACAATGTCGTTCGGCAGCTGTGGGGGTAAAATCGTCCAAAACGCCTGTACGAACACCGATTTGGGTGCTTATGTGTATTTCTGATCAAAATGGGCTAATACATGTTTAGGGACATTTATTTGGTAAAATTCCCATTTAATAATTATGTGTATGGATGATTGATATCCATTGTCTCAATGTAATTTAACTTTTACCATATATTGTGTGGTTTATACTTCTCTCTTGCACTGCTTTTATTTTTCTTCAAGTAAATTCATTGATATCTCCAAAATAGAAGACAAGAAAGAAGTATAAGGAAAACTGTTTATTGTGGAGTGATATAAGTTGTTTGAGCTTCAAAATGTACCCTTATCCTATACTGCGGTTTTTTTTTAAACTTTTTTGGACTTTAGTAATTGGTATATATATTTTTGCTGCTGTTTGTGCCTTTTGAGGCACTTTTTGCATCATGCTGTGCTTTTATGTTTGCTATTTATGGACTCTGAGTTTTTCATGTAATTTGTCTTTCTTAGGCACTTAGGTTGAAATCCAACGGGCTAAAGCTAGAGAGAGAATTGGAGAACTCAAATGCTGAGATTAATTCATACAAGTATGCCATTTACTCCGTTGTCCTTGTTGTTCCAAACTTTTTTACGCAGACAATTTCAACCTTTGAGATTCATATCATTAAGACCATGTTAGGGAGATTTTCACCTTGGGAACTCCCGCAAGGCTGCCATGCAGGAATTGTGGTCGAAGCCTTTAGTACTGGGAGGGGGGTCCCGCTTTTGTGGACGGATGGGATTTAAAATCCTGCACCATCCTTGTGCGGGAGCCCTGTAAGTGAAAATTTCACTACCCTGTCATATTAAAAGCATTTCTCTTTTTGTGAGCCTCATGTTTTGCATTCAAAATTTCTAAAGTTCAATAGGTTTATTTATTGCTAATCAGAATTATGCTTTTTGAACCCATACAGACGAAAAGTTTCTAGCCTACAGAACGAACGCCAAGATTTTCAGTCAACAATTTCTGCCCTGCAAGAAGGTAGAAATTGATTTTGTAATATCTGCTAATCTGATGTTGATGCTTTGATACAACTTTGTTGTGTATAATGTGAAGAGAAGTCTCAATTATTATTTGGAGCACCAGTTTTTTGTTCCTAGCGTGAGCTTGTTTGTACAAACTAACATCATCTTTCCGTTTCCTTCCAAAGTAGTGTTTTTACCTCGAGGCTTGCCTCAGGTGGAGCTTCTAAAAAACACCCCTGCCTTACGCCCTATGCATCAAAGTCTGAGGCATGACTTGGATTTGGGGAGTCTCTCTCATTGTATGAGACATATTTAAGGCTTGCCCTAGATGGAGCATGTGCCTCAGTCACAGACCATGCGCGCGGGAAGAAGGGAGGGTGGGAAAAGGGCAAAGTGGAAGAATGGTTTTTGTGGTGGGGGGTGGGGGGGGGGGGTTGGTTGGGTTTGTTTTTCAATGAAAAAAAAAAAGGGGAAGAACACTTTATAATTTAAAGTACTTAAAATTATTCGCCTTTTCTTTTATAATGATTGTTTTAAGGTCTGTTTTCACTAGGTTTAAGTTAATTCTACCCTTGTCAACTCATTAAAGGGTTTAGAAACAACGTATATACTGCTACCAGTTTCTGTTTTTAATAAAATATTCCTTTTTAATTTAATTATTTATGTGCAACACTTTGGTGTTGTTAAATGCGTGCGTATCAATGGTACCCACTTGGATGCATGGCAATCAAGGAAGATAGGGGATGGGTCTGGAGGTGGATTGGGGATATGTGAGATATCAGGTTGGTCAAATGATCCTAGCCTAAGTTGTAGGTCCTCAAAGTTCAATGGGTATACATCTTGCGAACATCATCATCAAAGCCTTTTCCAAACTATGTTGGGGTCAGCTACATGAATAATTTAAAATACGTTTTTTTTTTTTTTTTTTTTTGTTGTTGGGGGGGGGGGGGGGGGGGGGGGCGCGCGCGCGCTTGTCTTTGATGAAAAAAAGGCCCCATTAAAATACCTTGTTTGTCTTCAATGAAAAAAAGGGAAGAACACTTTATAATTCAAAGTACTTAAAATTATTCTCCTTTTCTTTTATAATGATTTTTTTAAGGTCTGTTTTCACTAGGTTTAACTTAATTCTACCCTTGTCAACAAATTAAAGGGTTTAGAAACATATATATTGCTACCATTTTCTGTTTTTAATAAAATATTCCCTTTTAATTTAATTATTTATGTGCAACACTTTGGTAGTGTTAAATGCGTTCGTATCAATGGTTCCCACCTGGATGCATGACAATTAAGGAAGATAGGGGATGGGTCTGGAGGTGGATTGGGGATATGCGAGATATCAGGTTGGTCAAATGATCTTAGCCTAAGTTGTAGGTCCCATGGATGAAAATATCGGCCGCCACACTACGGTCAATTTATCGGCAGTCGCACTCGTAGCGGCCGGTAATAGCCGCTACTTACCCGTAGCAGCCGATACGTTACGTATCGCCCGCTACAAAAAAAAAAAAAAAAACACTCTGTTGGCTCAGGGAGATGAAGAGAATGAGGTATAAGGAAAAAAAAAAAAAAAAAAGGACAGCAGCTGTATAAACATACCTGGAAGCAGCATCATGCAGCAGTAGGAGCAGCACGCAGCAGCATCACTGCCAGGCAGCACTGTCTCCTCTTCTTCTTTTTCTTCTTCTTCTTTTCTTCTTCATTTTCTTTTCTTTCTTCCTCTTTTCCTTCCCCTCTTTTCTGTCTTTCTTGAGCCTTGTTTTTTCTTTTCCCTAGAACTCTCAAGCCTGCTGTTTTGGGAAAAGAATTAGGGCATTAAAAGCCCCTCTTTTGGTCCCTCCAATATTTACTAAGTAGGGTAACTATGGGCCCCACATTGGGCTCACCTTATGAAAGATATAAATAAAGATTAAATGGGCCCCACAGTGGCCCACCTTATGAAAGTTATAGATAAAAATCAAATGGGTCCCTCATTTATTAAAAAAGAAAAACTCATGGCTTAGCCAAATTAATAAAAATTAGGGGCTTAGCCAAATTTTACTCTAATTAGAAAAAGAGCTCAATCAAATTTTACTTTAACTGGAAATAGAGACATAGCCAACTTTCACACTAATAGAAAATAAAATCTAAACAAATTTCACACTAATTGAAGAAAGCTCTAGCAAAATTTTACTCTAATAGGCAATAGGGCTCAACCAAATAATCTCCTTTTTATAGGAAATAGGACCCTAACCAAATTACTCTCTAATAGGAAATAGTGGCTCAACCTAAGGCCCTAATCAAATTTTTTTTTAAAAGAAAATTTAAAACTATATATTTCAAAATAGAACTCAGAAATGTGATATTCTAAGCAACAATGGTGATAACATTCTAATGACATTGTTTGATTACAAATACGAATATATGTGGAAAAAAAAATCATTACTACTATTTTCTATTCATAATGAAGGCACCGCTACGCCCCCTTTTCTTACTTACTTTTGCAAAAGAACCACATTTTCTTTCACTTTACAATTTTTTGGATTTTTTGGAATTTCTTCAGATTTTTTGGGCGATTTTTTCAAATCACACTCTACGCCGCTACGTAGCTCCACTGCGCTACGCGCTACCGCTATTTTCATCCTTGGTAGGTCCTCAAAGTTCAATGGGTATACATTATGCGAACATCATCATCAATGCTTTATCCGAACTATGTTGGGGTCGGCTACACGAATTTTGTTTCTTCATTCCGATCTATCTTTAGCCAAATCCTTAGATAAGTTACATCATGTGAACATATTGTAGTAAAATCCTACAATGACTACTGCCCAAATCGGTGCTAGTAGATTTAGTGCCAACCCAATGGTGGTAGGTGCAGGTGTAGGGATAGGATCGATCATAAGTAGGCCCCTACATGAAAAACTCAAAAGGCGTTCTAGAAAAGGGGAAGTTTTGGAGAATTTGCAATATTTATTTATCAAATTTTGGGAGGTATGGGGTTGTGAATTGAAAGATACAAGTGGGGGTATCAAATTTGAAGTCAATCTAGTACCTCTAATTCCTTCATCCATGATCAACAAGTTTAACGGCTCTATATAAAACAACAAAAATTGATCTTCAATCCAACGGTCCAATCCATTCGGATATGTGCAAATCCATGGGATTGGTAACTATAGGGGGTTGTGTATGTGTGGTCCATTTGGATGGGTCATAAGAGGGGCCCCATTAGGTGGTCTGTACCATAAGACTGTAAGGACCGTCCTTACAGGACCATTACTCTTTTATTAATATTCTGTTTTACTATAATTATTTGTACGCAATGCTTGGCTGGTGTTGAATGCACACTTATCAATGGTACCCACCTGGATGAATGGCATTTGAGGGAGATAGGAGATAGGAGATGGATCTGGACATGGTTCAGAGATCTGTGAGACATCCGGTTGGTCAAATGATCCTAGACTAGGTTGTAGGTCCTCAAAGTCTAATGGGTATGCAACGAACATATCATAGTAAAATCCTGTGGTGACTCATGCTTGAATCAGTATCATTACATTCAGTGCCAAGCCAACAGTGGTAGGTGCATATGCAAGGATGAGATTGATAACAAGTAGGCCGCTACATGAAAACCTCGAAAGGGGCGCTAGAAAGGGGAATTTTGGAGAATTTGACATATTCATTTATTAAAAAGGCATGCTCATTAGATTTACCCCAACATTGAAGCTTACATGCAAGTTTTGAAAAGTCGAGTTGAGTAGGCTGAGTTGGACTGAGTTGCACCACAGGCTAACTAAACTTTCAACAATATAATAAAGGCAAAAAAAAAAAAATGAAAAAAGGAGTCTAAAAATTGAAAGGAAAATAGTTCTATGAATTTAGAGTTTGTGTTGGTTTTTTTTTTTTTTTTTTGTTTTTTGCTTAGTATAGACATGAAGAAACATTGTCTTGGACATTTTCTTTGGAAAAATCATGTTGCATCTGTAGGTTGAAGGCTTGAAGCATGTTGTTTAGGCATAGAAAATTTGATGTGCAATATTTTAGACATCTGGTATTTGACATGTATGTTCCAATGGTAAATGGATCTATCTCTTGTTCCCCTTATACCACACAGAGAAAAAGCTATTGCAGTCTAAATTACGTAAAGCATTTGGGAGTGGAAAAGCAGTTAACACCAAGGCTTTAGCTACTACTACAACGAACGTGTCAACTTCAACGGATGACTTGGGTATGAGCTAACTTCTTTTCCCATTGGGTATGTGTGTGTGTGGAGAGGTGTCTTTATTATTACACTTTGATAGTGTTTTTCTATGTTTAATTATTACATTAGAGCATAGTGTTATTATACATTATATATCATATACAATGATCCATTTGCTTCATCATCATGGCAAATCCAACTCATACACCTGGTGCCTGGTTGGAAAGATCCAATGAAGGTTTCCTTAAGTTTCAATTTATTTAAGTAATGTTGATCATAAGCAAACTTGTCAAGGGATTGAGATGTTCATGGAGGGATTAAAAAATTCACGTAGCAAGAGTTTGAAATAAGGATTTCAGGGCTTAAAATATTTCTTGGAATTGAAGTGACCTAACAAAGAGGATAGCAATCACACACATATCTTTCCAACCCATGAATTCTCAAATGGTAGATAACCATCAACTTCATCTCATGGAAGAAGCCCTATGAGATCCCATATCTTATTAGAAGTTAATGGGAAAGCTATTCTATCTTATTAGAAGTTAATGGGAAAGCTATTCTATCTAACTTTTGCTAGGTTTGATATTTGCCTATCTCGTTGGAGTAGTGAGTCAATCATGCATTTCTCTTGTAGTACTCTTGGAGGTAGTTTGTAGCATGAGTTAATAGAGTGACTAGTTCTCTCACCTTTCATAATTTTTCTTCTTTCTTTTCTTTTTTCCTTTTCCCTTCTATCTTTCATATTTCTCATTCATCCATCTAACCTTATACAAATCCACTTTAAATTTTAGGACCAACAAGTTGTCACCAAGCTACCATCGTCTTTATTGAACTTAATGTTTAACTTCAATGGTGCCTCTTTTGTTTGAGTGTCAAGTGGGTGGGCTACGACAATCAAGTCTTCCGTACATTTTAAAAATCAACGACGACATTCTTTTTTCCCCATCTGAAAAAGTGGCCATTTATGAACAACAATAGCCATTATGGTCTGTCCCATGACTATCTTTGCAGTTGGAGAAAAGATTTCGCAGTCAATTTTATACTCTTGTTTGACGCGCTGAGAGACTAAACAAGCCTTTTATTAGCCTAAAATTCTATTTGTGTGACCTTTGATTCGGTAAACCCATTTGCTGTAGTGACTAGAGGTTTTGAGTCAAGATCTCATGTTCTATTAGCCTCTAGAGTACCAACTATTCTACCATTGCATCTTGCCAACGTTGCCACTTTACCTTGGTTATGAGTGGATAAGAACAATGCTAAAAAGAGAAGAAAAACCACATTTTTGCTGTTAGAATGCTTAAGAAGACCTTAAGATGCTAGAATCAATGTCACAGTCCCACCCAACTCAGCATGATATTGTCCACTTTGGCTCACTTGCGCGCGCGAGGACTTCCTAGGCGGTCACTCATCCTGATACTGCTCCCGCGCGAGCACGCTTGACTCTAGGGTTCCTATGGGATCCGGGGCCGCACGGCTTTAAAAATGGGTCATGTTGAGTTAATATGGGGTTTGACTTAGCAAAAAGGTTAAGACTTGGATATTTCTGATGCGGCAATAGCAGAGACTAACCGTTGGAAGCTCGTGATTGACGCGCTACGCCCTATGGTTTAGGGTGCTATCCGGGCCAAGTCATCTGCTCTGATACCAATTGTTACAAGCCCGCCAAACTCAACATGATATTGTCCGCTTTGGAACACGTGCGTGCGTAAGGACTTCCCAGGCAGGCACCCATCCTGATACTGCTCCCATGCGAGCACGCTTAACTCTAGAGTTCTTGTGAGATACAGGGCCGCACCGCTTTAAAACGCGTCATGTTGAGTTAGTATAGGGTTTGACTTATAAGCGCAGGGTCAGGATTTTGAATATTTCCGATACGGGAATAACGGAGACTCACCGTTGGAAGCTCTTGGTTGACATGCTACGCTCCATGGTTAAGGGTGCTATCCGTACCAAGTCCTCACAATCAGCATATTGGGACATACCAAAAATTGGTTGTAGATATAGAGTTGGCAGTTAAGAGGGTGTAGGAGGTTGTTTAGACCTGGGCATCATCTTCCTGCAAGCATAGACTGCAAAAAAGGAGGCCTTAGTGCTGAAGCGATTAACAGAAGATATGCATGGTTTAAAATATTGGCATGTGCCACATCGACTATTTGGTTTGACGTCGTATCAGTATCGTATTGCCAAAATGTCAGTCTAGGCCGATATGAAAAAATAATAATAATAATACCTGTAAGAGAGGTAAAAGGGGTTTTTTTTTTTTTTTTTGTTGGGGGAGCAGTATCGTATCGCAAATCGTTCATACCTATGAATCACCACGGATCTTGAGATATTTAAAAAAAATAATGTGAACCATTAAATTTGAATTTCAGGATTCTGTGGGCCCCTAGATCAAGATCTGAACCAGTGACCCCCTTTAGAAGGCCATGAACGGCCATGCGTTCAGATTTCTGCGGTTGGACTCCTTGTAAATCTCGAGAAATTCAAGAAAAACCATGGACCATTGATGTACTTTGGTTTGTATTAACTAGGTTTTCACATGATTTCCACCAGTCCAGTTTTTTCTTTTCTTTTTTTTTCTTTTAGTTGTGGGACTGTAAATCATGATCTGAACTGTTGGATCACTTCATGAGGTCAAACACAGATAGTGAGTCAAATCTGAATGATTGATTCATCATGGATCTCAAGATATTTGTGAAAAGGCATGAACCACTAGATATGAGTTTTTGGATTCTGTGCCCCCCTAGATCAAGATCCAAATCGTTGATCCTCTTCTGAAGACCAATAACAGCTATGAGGTCAAATTTCAGCACTTGATTCCTTGTGGATATCCAGAAATTTAAGAAAAGTCGTGACCATTGATGTATGTATGTTTGAATTGACTGGGTATCACGTGATTTTTCACCACTCCAATTTTGTTCCCTTTTTTTTTTTTTTTTTTTTTTCAATCGTGGGGCTCAAAATCATGATCTGAACCGTTGGCTCTCTTCATGAGGTCAAACACAAACAGTGGATCAAATTTGAGCTGTTGATACATCGTGGATTTGGAGATATTCATGAAAAATGAAAACCCTTTAATCTGCATTTTTGGTCTTTTGTGGGCCCCTTAATTAAGATCCAAACCGTTGATCCTATCTGGAAAACTAAAAAAAAGCTTGGGGATCAAGTTTTAGCCCTTGATTCATTGTGGTTCTTGAAAAAACATAAACTATCATATTCATAAAACGTCTATTTCACTTGCCAAACGGTCTATTTCACTTACCAAACGGTCTATTTGTAAAATATTTTTATTCTACACAGATCTAGTATCCTCATATCTATTTCTTACAGATAACATTTGCCAAACAGGGCCTAAACCACTCAAAACAATTGTCCCTTAACAATCATTATTCCAATAAGAGTTTGGGCTAATGTCATACTTATCACTTATAAAAATGTGAATAAAATATTAAGAACAATTAAAGTGTTTTATGGTGGTCAATATGGGAAACATTGATGGATTTATAAATTATAAATGATGAGCCCCAAAACTAAACACTAGAACTTACCAAATTTGACATTTAAAGATGAAACAACAGATTTCATGGCTTAGAAGGACTGGTATTTTTGTTTATAGTGTGTACTAATGAAAACAAATATTATTTTATAGCATTTTCTAATATTCTGGATTTTTGGGTATTTTTTCATTTTGTTTTTTTTGGAGTTGAAAAAAAATCGCTCTAAAATAGGGTTGTGACTCGTTGCTGCATCCATGGATGAAAATAGCGGCCGCTACGCTACGTAGCGGCCGCTATATCGGCCGTAGCGGCCGCCACCGCTACGCTACAGCCGATTTATCGGCCGCCGCACCCGTAGCCGCCGCTACATCCGCTACGGGACCGCTACGGTCCGCTACGGCCGCTACGGGATGAGAAAATTCCTACTTTTCAAATTTTTTTAAAATGCATAATAAGACTTTTTTTTTTCTTCTCTCCAAATAACATTTCTACACAAGTCTTCTTGTCTTTTATGTTTAAAAGAACACCAAAAAGCACATTATCTTGCCGAATTACAGTCGATACAAAGAGTTATTCTCAATGATTCTTCTCTAAGTACATCCTATTAGACACCCCCTTTGGTAGATGTATTTTTTTCTCTAGGTACTCTTAAGTCTTGACTTCATGACATAGTTTTTTCTTTTATAAGCCTTTCATTAGTTTCTAAGTTAGCATAACTAAGGAACATGAATACATGTGAAAAAAATGATCATTACTATTATTTTCTATTTAGACAGTGATACAGGACCTTATACAGTGAGGGGACCGCTACGCCCCCTTACCTTAGTTACTTTTGCAAAAAAAAATACATTTTCTCTCATTTTCCAATATTCTAGATTTTCTAGAATTTTTTCATATTTTTTTGACGATTTTCCAAATCGCACCGCTACGCCGCTACGCTACGTATCGCCCGCTACGTAGCGTTTTGGCGGCAGGCCGCTACGCCCGCCGCTACCGCTATTTTCATCCTTGGCTGCATCATACCTTTTTTGGAGCTCAACCAAGAATGTTATCGTGGCCATGATTTTGATCCATGAATATATGATATATTAGATGTTTGAGGAGTAAAATCCCAAAATTCAGCCATTTATCGCAAAAGGTCCTCGCAAATTGTATAGCACTAACGAGGTCCTCTTGCCAATTTTTTATATGTTTTTTTAACTTTTTTCTGAGCGATAATAGCGTCACCATGGGCGACACTAGCATCGCTCGTCAGAGCATCTCCTAATGTCTTCTTCTTCCTCTCCTCCTATTTCTCCATATGGGATTTGCCCTGTATTGAAGCAATCTGACTTGGGTTTTGAACATTCATGAAGACATGTAGATTTGTGAAAGTGAGGAGGGAAATGAAGCTATGTTATGTTTTATAGTGTATTTTACTACATGATCTGGTTGCTTTATCTTGCTTCAATCTAAACTTTGGTTTTGTAAAATGCTTGTGGTATAAAACCAGCCCAAATCTTTCATAGTGAGATTCCTGAAAACCTCAACCTTACGTTCAAAGAATACACCACGTGCATTTATCCTATTGGACTGAGCCAGCTCCAATAATTTGTAAAGTGGGATTAAAAAAAAACCAATTGATGTCTCTGAGATCGAAGTGATTCAATGAGTAAAAAACCATCAAACTTCTTACAAGAAATCTTCAAGAAAATCATGAAGAAACAGACCCATCAAATCCCATAGCAGAAATCTTCAAAAGAAGATTGAAATAAATAGCAAATAACGAAACCCCATCACAAATACAGATGAAAGTCATCAAACCAGAGTCAAATGAGGGAACAAGAAAAAAACCCCACAAGGTCTCCCAGTAGACTACATCCCCACCATTCGACTTGGTGCGGGTCAGGTGGGAGTCTTCCATGTGGACAAGATGGAGAAATAGGAGGAGGAGAGGTAGAAGAAGACATTAGGAGATGTTTTGACAAGCGACGCTAGCGTCACCCATGGAAGCTATCGTCACTCAGAAAAAAGTATAAAAAAAATATAAAAATTTGGCAAGAGGACCTCATTAGTGCTACACAATTTGCGAGGACCTTTAACGATAAATGGCTGAATTTTGGGATTTTTCGAGTAAAATCCTCTAGATGTTTTGGGTTGTGATATGCATGTTTCACAAACATGAAATATTTAGAATTGGGCATCCTTTCTTTTTCATCTCTTTCAATCAATAATGAAGTATTATATTAAGATTAAAAGACTACAACAGTAACAAGAGCTGAAAGGAAGGAACAGAGAAACTCAGACAAGTTAACTTGCACTATACCAAACATTAAACAGAATAAATAAATAAATAAATATCCCAATCTCCCCTTGCTTTCCCAAAGAATCCATCATGCCATTGCCTGATCTCTAACATAATTTAACAACACCTGAAGCTATAAAGATGATTTAACTTCCTTGAGATAAAAATAACCACCTCACCCCCAAAGAAGAGACCCATGTAATAGCATTAGAAGAGTTGCTTTCCACAACCATCTTGTCACGAAACAAAGACTAATAAGTCCAAGAGCTTCTGATATAGCCATTACCTCAACCTCATTTGATTCTATAACACCCAGATGCTAAGAACACGTAAACAAAGCTTCCCTTTAGCTATTTCAAAACACACCTCCTCTGCCTTCCAATCATGGCTTGCCTATAGCTGCATCAACATTAAACTTACAAACACCATATGGGGAAAGAGATGGACACTTTGATTTCCTCGCCCTACAAAGCCCACAATATAAGCTAGCCAGAATGATATCATCCAATTTTAAATTCTCAATTTCTTTCATTAGAGGAACCCATGTAGCTATTCTCTGAAGCAGAACCGAAAGGAGATCTTTGACTCTCTAAAGATCCTCTCCTTTCTTCCCTTCCAAATAAACCATAAGTCAGCAAAGGAAATATTATCCATAATACTGACCCGCATCCATTAAGAGCACTCATCCCCCATGCTTCAAACATGCCACTCAAAGATTCTGAAATGAACCAAGTCATACCACAGCATATAAGAAAATGGAATCTGAAGACAAGCCTTTGCTTTGAAAATTATCCACTGCAGACACCTAACTGTAAACTGTGAATAAGCAAAAAACCTCTACTCTTGGAGGAGCCAAACCCAACCAAACAAGAGAACTATAGGCAAAGACTGCAGCCGGAGCTACCGGAGTAATTTAGATCTGCGCATCTGTCTAGAGATAGGATTATAATGGTGGCACCCTTCTATTCATCACCATACACAGGAAAAACATGTTTGGCTGTTCAGTTGTAAAAATTTTTTCCTTTCAATCAGAGGAAGATGAACAAGCATCAACGCACAAAGGTGGGAACATTCAGGAGCAAAACCATACAGAATTTAGGAAGGAGATCTATGTTTTCCATAAATTCTGATGAAAAGAAAAATGATCCATACATTTTTTTTTTTTTTTTTTTTTTCATCCTTAATATTTTTCCAACTGTCTTAATGTAGAAATCATTGGTACTGCTTAACCTTTTCTGTTCTGTGGTTATGGCCTTCTATTTTTCACCGCATTAATTATCATCTTGGTGTTGAAGTTTTGGATCCAGTTGATTCAAATTCCAGGATTGAAGATGGCACAATATCCAATGGAGCTGCAAATGAAACTGTAGGAAGTGAATCTGCTGTTCTTCCAGGTGATATGACCACCATCCCTTTACCACAGGAGAGTAGAGAATTTCATATTCCGGATGCATCTGGTTCCATCCCACCGGATCAGCTAAGAATGGTTGGCAATATTAATTCGTTGATTTCTGAGGTAGCCATCGTCATTCCTTGTTTTCTCATCTTTGTATTCATGCAATTCGTTGAATGATGGAACAATTAAAAAAAAAAAAAAAAAAATTTCAATCATTCAAGCAAAGTTTGTTTAAGCATTTTGTTAAATCATGAAATTTAACTTATTCTGTAATATGGTTCAAATTATATATCTAGACTCATTGACACGTATCAAATGCACTGATTCAAGCATTACCTGCTTGCAGTTAGCTGCAGAGAAAGAAGAGTTGGTGCGGGCTCTATCCCTTGAGTCATCTAGTAGTTCCAAGCTGAAGGTAATTCTGCACCTAATTGAATAATATGGATACAGTATAGCTATATTTTCTACCATGCTAATTAATTCAAAGAATCATCATGAATTTTCTGAATCTCACTTGATCGGTCCATATGTTGGGACAAATCAGCAGCACAACACCACCTGGCATTGACATGGAGTCACAGAAAATGTAATGAGTTGTGCAAAAGTACCTTTTATTATAAAGGATGACTCAAACTGTGAAAGACAATTGTATTTGTTTTTGGAAGCCATATGTCAATTCAGGGGCAATCCAGATTCCTCCCTAGCTCATCCTACTGGCCTTGTTCATTTGTTCTTATGATTTATGAATGAAAATTGTTCTTTCTTGGGATTTGCAAATTATAACTTGAAGATTATATGAAAGGACAAATTCTATTTAAGCAGCTTCCTTTTGATCTAACTAGCATTAAAATTTGAATATATTGACAGTAAAATCTTCACCATTATATCAGAGCTTAAAGAAACATTGGCATTACACGATTGTTGGATCTCAGTATATGTTCTGAATTTGTATCCTATTGTTATACTCTGTTTTATTTTGTTTGACTCTACTGTTGAAGGACTTGAATAAGGATTTATCCCAAAAATTGGAAGCTCAGACTCAGAGATTGGAGCTTTTAACTGCTCAACGAATGGCCAATGAGAATCTTCTGACAAGACCAGCTGAATCGAACATCATGCTCGATGGTACACAGTATGCAGATGAAGGGGATGAGGTACTGATTGTTTCTTGCTATATATCTAGATCATCATCAGTCTTTATCCCATGTGTTATTTATATTTTTTTTTTCCAATTTACTACCTGCCTGAAGATAACTTTCTACATCTATGCTCAGCCTGTTTCTAATGATTGTTTCTTTTGACAGAAAGAAGATCAAGCTTATTCTTTTGTTGTATATATCTAGAATGCCTCCATTTCCCAAATGTCAATATGTATTCTTTGGTTTCTTCTGTTCTGCATGTCTTGATTTATGACTATTGCATCTTATGTGTTGTGCTGCACCATCTTTATGATGACACTGCCCATGCATGACACATCAGTATTGTTTGCTTTGAATGCATTAACTGACCTTGTGGCGTGTTGCATTAGTTTTCATGTTCACAAGACTTGATGTATATATGTGTAGATTGCTGTGAAACTTTCAAAAATAGTCTGTGTTGATGTGTGTCAAGGAGAGGGATCATAGTCAAAGCCCCCATTTTACACTTTTCATGTACCTAGTTCTAGCCAAATCTGCATTTCACGTGACACATTGTTCATTAAAGAAGGGACTGGGAACAGTTAGATTTTTATATTTATTTATGTGGGTGTCTGATTTGTTAGTGCACCTCTCTGTTTTCTCCAATCAGGTGGTGGAGAGGGTCTTGGGTTGGATTATGAAACTCTTCCCTGGAGGACCAACAAAGCGTCGCACGAGCAAGCTTCTCTAACCTCTTGAGACTTCCATACTGTCAAATGTAGAGTAGGCCTTTTTTTTTTTTTTTGGCTACAGAAGAAAAAGATGAGTTGTTTTCACAGACCGGCAAATGTCAATTCATTCTCTTTGCCGATAAAGAGCATCCCTCAGTCTTGCCATTCCGGAGTAATTCCCCCAAGTTGTTTCCAGTACTTGCTTGTCAAATTTGTAAGTGTTGATGGCAGACTCTGATGGGGGGATATTGGTACATAATCAACCAGTAGCTTGCTATATTCTTTTCCTGCCGACGTACGGAGCCTGAATTTGGGATATGATGGTGGCATCAATTTGCATGCGCACTCACTGGGCGAGTTTGAGAAAGAAATGTGTCAAATGACAGAATTCTACCTAGTTTGTTGTAAAAGGTGTTGAGGTGTTTTTTTATATCTCCTCGTCTGTGTGAGAGAGAGGAACTGATAGTCAATATTGTTTTGATTCAAATGAAGTCCGATGGCAATGTATGTTCTCATTTCTTGTCAGATTGGATTGCATCATTGAGTTGTAATGTATCAATCCACTTCAAATCTCCATTTATTTTGTTCGTCCATTGATCTGATCTGCCATGCATCTATTGGGCCAGAGGCCCACCGGAAACTGCACTGGTTGAACGAATGGTACTTGTAATATCACGAGTACCACGGGTTTCAAAACTTGGTTTGATTTCACAATTTGGACTGAAGCGAAAGCGTGCAGGTTTTGCCATGACCAATGTCTGTTTTGTAAGGGATTCATTCTACCAGAACAAAAAATGTATTGGATAAATGTATCTTCATTCACCACCTTTATATGATAGGTTCATTGTGCATAAATGTATTGGGAACTCCATTATGTCCATCTTTATATTCTACTTCCCTATTTAGGTTTAGAGAGAGTTTTGAGTTGATTTAGTGTAATGATAATATATAAGAAAGTTACTAAATTTTTTGAGGTGTCATTCAGTTAGCCTGGTTGCTCCATCTTAGCCTTCCACTGTACTATAAATTAGGGCTGATGCCTCCATTATAAAGGGTGCTTTCCAGCTACAAAAGAAAGAGAGTAGAAAAAAATTAAGAGAGTGATTGATCAGTAAGACTGATCACACTGTTGCATTCAGGAATCAAGATAAGGTACATGTCCCTTTTAGTTTTATTTATTTTATATAGTTTATCTTAAGCTTCTCTTTTAGTTTTCTTGCTATATTATGGTGAAGGGAAACATGACGTGAGATCTGAGTGTAGAGAACCTATACCAGGACTTACTGGTGACATCCAAATCCCCATAAATTGTCTTGAGACCTTAATCCTGTGATTTGTGGCCCATTTCTTGCTGGGTTCTGACTCCAATGGATGTTGGTTCTGCCCTATGAACTAACCCAACAATTCATTATTTTGTTTAGGTTGCCTCTCCCTTCATCATTATTAAAGCCTTGTCCCAATTTTATTGAGGTCGGTTATATGAATTTTGTTTTTATATTCCGATCTATCTTGAGCTAAATCCTCAAAATAAGTTGCAAGTTGCACATCTTGAGATATATTCTGTTTTTCCATTGAAGGGTTATCAATTTAGTCACTATTGGCACATAAATCGCAACTGTCTAATTTGCATAATTAGTGCTAACAGTATTTTCACTCATGAAGAGACAGATGATACTGAAATATGAGCGGTTAAACTACATGACCCAATGGGACCAGCCCAAGTGTGGAAGGGCCCATAAGTAATGAAAAACTCACAAATGGAGGGGCTGATTTGGCAGCCAAACTCACTAGCATGCTCAGCTATTAAAATTGATCAACAAGCCAACATGAGGGGGCCAGCCCTCAAATCCAAAGTGGTGCATGATCCTGTATTGCTTTCTCAACAGGACACTCTGCACACTTGGGTGGGACCTCAGCTCAAAAAATGGAGGTTGCGATTTCCAAATCAAAGTCCCACTTGCCCCACAAAAGCCTAACCTACCCGGTGCATGGGGGAGGTAGAGACTTCACATGCTTTGGGGGAATAGTCGGTTATTGTAAAGGAGGCCGAGCACCCTCGTCAGCTATGATGTCCAGATACGACGGGGACACGCCATAGATATGGCAGGGACATGGATTTTACGTGTAAATAGTGAAGTATTGGATACGATACGTTATCTATTTTGAAGTATCCGTGCATCATAGATCGTCATCAAATAAATTCTTTTTTATATAACGTTTCTTGCTTTGCCGGGACACACACTCTACAATTAAAATTAGATTCGGTGAGCATCTTCCAAAATACCTATCAAATAAAAATGTAAATATTAAAATAGAAAAAGGAAGTTTAACCAATACTCAAAGTTAATAAACATTACATTTAAAACTGCAAAACAAATGGTCAAAACAAAAAAGAAATGCAACCTACTTTTGTTGGCCAAGTCATGACTAGGGACCTATCCATAAAAAGATAATAAATATAAGAATTAGGTCAAATTAGTGAATGTTAAGGACCTATTTGTTGCATTGAATTCCTAAGAATTCTAAGAGTACATGTTTATTCAAGCAGTTAAAAATAAAGAATAAATGTTATTATAAAAACTGACCATCAAATAATTAACCCTTGAACGGAAATTGAGTAATGCAAAGATGGGATATATATATATATATACACACACACACACCCAGTAAAGAATCTTACAGCATGTTTGGCAACAGGTGAGGAATCCACAGATTTGAAGATTCTATACTGCCTTTTGAACAAGGATTGCCTGCTGAGGACTTGTATAGCTGAAGATTCCACATAAATATCAGTGTATATCGATGCATATATCTAAGAACAATTGATTTAATCTTGAATCCACGCAAGTGAGGATTTCCAAATCCTGCATGGAGTGGTCAGATTTGAAAATCCACACAAATAGAGATTTCCATATGTCCAAATTCTCGGAAATTTACAATTGCCGAAGGTGGATCTTAATCGTTACCTTATAAGTTATATACTTCGCACCTAACATTTTTAATAACTCCTAACCAAAGCTCATTTTCCCATAAATAACTGTGCTCAATGGGTTGGGCCAGCCGAACCCAATAGGATTTGTCTTGCATTGGTCAAGGCCTTGATATATTATCTGAGCCCGTTTATTCAGGCCGTGCTTAGATTAAGTTATAAAAAGCACAAAGCCCGGCCAAGCCCAGCCCGAAAAGGGAGTGTCATGGAAACAATTGCTAGAAAGTCCATAAAACTAATAAAAGCCCAGTTTGGCCTGACCTCTATATTGTACTATCAACTTTAAATAAAAACATTTAAAACCACCAATTCACTCACACTATGTAGCATTGACAAATGGAGGTTGGCTTAGTCATATCCCCTTCCACTCACTTCCCTCCACCTCCTCCCAACCTTCCCTTCTTAAACCCTCACACTCACACTACTTCCTCCTCTTGCTCTTCCTCTTTCTCTTCCTCATCCTCTTCCTTCCTCTCCCTCTTCAACAACCAATGCACCCATCCAAACCAAATCAACCAACTACATGCCAGCCTCATCAAAACCAACAACATCCACAACAACTTCTACCTCTCCAAACTCCTCTCTCTCTTCCTCCATTCCCACTTCATCAACGAAGCCCGCCTCCTCTTCGATCACGCTAAGAAACCCAACACCCTCACCTCCAACACTCTCCTTAAAGGCTACCTTGACCATGGCCTCTTCCTTGAAGCTCTCCTCCTCTACAAGGAAATGCTCAGGCGAGGTCTTCGACCCGATTCCTACACCTTCCCCTTCGTCCTCAAGGCTTGCTCGAGCCTCCTCTCGCCCTCGTCTTCTCTCCCATTTGGCGCTTCGAACCATTCGCTCGCTCTCAAGCTCGGTATTGATTCTAATCTTTATGTTCAGAATTCTTTGGTGGATATGTACTGTAAGTGCCTCTTAATTGACCATGCACGCCAGGTGTTTGATGAAATGCTTGAACGAGATTTGGTTTCGTGGACGTCGATGATTTCGGGTTACGCGAGATCGGGTGATATAGAGGAAGCGGAGTTGCTCTTTGGGTTGATGCCAGAGAGGGATGTTGTGTCGTGGGGTGCGATGATGTCTGGCTATGTGCAGAATGGCTGCCATGAGGAGGCCTTGCTGCTTTTTCGCGAGATGCAGCTGGGTAGTGTTTGGCCTGGTGAGGTCGCGATAGTTGGAGCTCTTTCTTCGTGTGCGAGTTTGGGTCTCAGAAGCCTAGGGACGTGGATTCATGGGTTTGTAGTTAGGCATGATATTGAGCTGACTGTGTTCATGGGCACTGCTCTCATTGACATGTATGGGAAATGCGGTGATGTGGAGAGTGCCTACCAGGTGTTTGGATCGATGAAGAAGAGAAACATGGCTTCTTGGAATTCCATGATTGGCGGGTTCGCTATGAATGGAAAAACCAAGGAAGCTTTATGTTTGTTTTCAGAGATGGAGAAAGTGGGCATTGAGATTAATTCAGTCACTTTGTCTGGTGTTTTATCCGCTTGTCGACATGGAGGTCTGGTGGAGGAGGGATGTTACTATTTTGATTACATACCTAGAGAATATGAGGTTTTGTTGAATGTAGATCATTATGGATGTATGGTTGATCTCCTTGGAAGGGCTGGGCGCGTCAATGAGGCTTTTGAATTAATCAACCGCATGCCAGTCGAGCCCAATGAAGTTGTTTGGGGAGCATTGTTAGGAGCATGTAAGATTCATGGAAACCTTGAATTGGGTGAGCATGCTCTTAAGAAACTTGTGGAGCTGGACCCACAAAATAGCGGTAACTATGTGCTTCTTTCTAACATGTATGCCATGCTTGGTAGGTGGTATGATGTTGAGAGGGTGAGATCTGTTATGAGAGATATGGGTGTTGAGAAGCCTCGAGGTTGGAGCTCTATCGAAGTGAATAGCGTGGTTCATGAGTTCTATGCAGGCGACTGGTCGCATCCTGATATCTCTAAAGTCTATGAAAAGCTTGCAGAATTGCATGGGAAGATGGAGGTGCTAGGATACAACCCTAGTACTGGCTTACTATTGTATAGTGTGGAAAGCCATTGAAGTAGTCTTTTTTTCCTCTCTGCTTTGGTAAATACTCTCACACTCATCCATACATACTACTCAAGTCTCTCGTAATCAGCACTATAACCAAAGATTGATCCCTGGTTGTTTCAGTAAAGGGGAGATACTTCATCCCTGAGAGGTACTCTCAATAGTTCCTATGACTATGAGAGGTAAAAATCTACATCCCTTGTGGGATCGGTAGGATGCATGCCAACAATGAGGGGTTAGTGTGATTGAAAGGTTTTGTTGTGAATTAGATTTTGGGAAAGAAGCCAACTGAACTGGATCATCAAAACCATTGGGTTGAGAGCCACAAATTTTATTTGTTTATGAAGTTACAATGGTGAGTACAATTACATAATTTCAAATCAAATTAGGGTAAGTGCCAATTCACGAGGGAATAATGAATGTGGAAGGGATTGGATTAATAATACACGAGTCTCATAAACTACTAAAAGTTTGACCTCTCATTAGAACTGTGTATATGAGCTACCTATCATATGAAGATTTCTCTCCTTGTTTGAGTGTGGAGAGAGAGAGAGAGATCATCCTATAGTTGAAACTAAAATGAGATAAGTGCCTTGAAAATTGAATTTTGAAGGGCAACATTCGATGATGTCGCCTAAAGGCTCGATGATGTCATCAAGCCTTTGCAACTTCCTTCCTCATCAAGGTCTTTCATCTTCCTTTTTCAACCATTTTTTCTATTGGGTCCCAGCCCCTTAGCCAGTTTACCAAAAAACAAAAAAAGCCATTTTTTTTCTATTTTCACCCACGCCATCTTTCCATCCTTGTTCTCTAAGGGTCCTCTAGATTTTCATCAGTCAAAACGTTTCATTACAAGGAAAAAGAAAAAAAGAATGAAGAGATAGATTGAGAGATCTTTGCTGCTGCTACCACATTTGTTTGTCGTCGTCTTCGTTCGAAAAAGATTAAGCAATTCTTCTTCGTGAGAGAAATCTCTTTATCTCCATCTTGCTCTCTTTGGTTAATTGATGCATGACAATTTTTGTGTTTATTGGCTTTTTGGTTAATTGATTCATGACAACTAGTATTCATGTGGTCTACTAGCATGTTTTGGTGTTCATATGTGTTCTCCAATGTAGTCCAGAGAACCCCAAGGGATTGGCCAAGTGGTTAGGACCACGGTTCCTCCCTCTTTCAATGCTAGAGGTCTTAATATCGACTCCGGTTCCCCCCTCTTAAGGAACCGAATGTTAAGTCCACTTGTGCTACCACCTAAGGGCCACAGGGGTTTTACACGGCTTTTCTCTGGGCCTAGAGGGAATAGTCCAGCCCAAATAGTTGGGAACCCTCCGTTAGAAAAAAAAAAAAAAAAAAAAGTAGTCCAAAAAAAAATAAATTAAGCATACTTATTCAAAGATGTTTATATGTTCAAAACAAACGCATGTAAAGCATAAAAAACAAGATATTAAAGTTGAAATGTCTAGAACCATCACAAAATGTCTAGAACTTTTTAATGTAAATTTTAAGCAAAAGAGAATGAGGATTCATTTGTTTGACTATTTACTAAGTGGTCAGATGCAATGTCTCAATGCAAACGAAAAATGATCATCACAGATCAAAATCTTGTTATGAGAGATGCAATTACCATCATGCTGCCAAAAATGCTTCCCTGTTATTGCATGTGGAACATAATGCAGAAAGAATTAGATACATTGGTCGTTGTCTATAGGTTTGAATTAAAAAGAAAAATTGATTACATTTTATAGAACTTTGAGACAGTAGAAGAAATTAAATCAGGTTTTTTTTTTTTTTTAATAACGCAGGGTTTCCAGCCCAATTATCCCTGCGAGCCCAAGAGAGAAAGCCGGGTAAAATTTCCCTGTGGCCCCAGTGTGGGAGCGCAGTTTTAAACTCATAACCTCCAAATGTAAACCGTGGTCCTAGGCCAACTGAGCTATCCCTCACGATTAAATCAGGATTATTAACATTGCATCAACTGTAGGAGAACAAATGACCGCTTTTAACATATGATATTGTTACAAATAGATTCTTGCATATTCTAGGGTTTAAAGGAAAAGTCTTTCATTAGAGGAAAAGTCATTCATTTTGAACTTATCTGATTTTCAATAAGTAGGCCCCACTTTTTATTTCCATTTCCCTCACTATGGCAAGCATAAGTGTCTGGCCTCTTCATTCTTTTGTTTTACGCCCGGCAATATGAACATGCTTGTCACAGTCTCAGACAAGTAGCCAACCTATCCGGATCCTCTGGGCAGCTTATTTAAAGGAGTCCTGAGTTAAAAGAATTGAAATCTACAATCTGATCCACCTATTAAAAATCTGATCGGTTCAAAATATGGTACATCCAATACAAAATAATTACATTCATTTTAAGTGGCTCGGATTTTTCAATAGGTAGGGCCCTATGGCAGAGTTTTGGCAGTTGGCTATGTACTGGATCAGTTCCACCATGATCCTACTTAGATCCCATCCAAAAGGTGTAGCCAATAATTACACCTGTCACATTAGAAGTAGAAGGTCAATGATTAACATTTGAAACTATTTTGAAGTTTTTATGGATTCATCTTACTCTGATGGTCTTGTACTTTCCTAACTTGGAGATCTATGCATAACTTCAATAAAGACTAAAGCATATGATAAACAATGCATAAATTGGGTTAATAATATTATTAAATATATGCTTTTTTAACTCTTAAGTAGAATTCACCCAAACTTAAATTAACTCAATAATTTGGCCTATTCAACAGAAAAAAAAAAATAGAAAAGAAAAAAAAAAAAGGAAAGAAAACTGAAAAACATGGCCAAATTAACTCAGCTCGCAACGTAGTGAAGCAAAGTCTCTCATCTGTAGCTCAGCTGGTTGAGGAAAACATTGGTGAGTTCGAATCTCCAGCTTTATCTGCACCGATGCATTCTCGACTTGCATGGCTTGCCACAATATTTTTTTTGAAGATAAGTAATAATATATATAATAACAACTCCTAAATAAAGGGCAGAAAATCTTTATACAAAATGAATCACCTTCTAGCTACCACTGAACACTTTGCTAATAAAAGGAGTTAGCACGTACCATCATGAATCCTTTTTTTATACATTTATTTAGCTTTTTATGGCTTACAGCAAGGAAATCAGAAACTTGTGAATAGAGGCATCATTGAACATTTTTTTTTTAACCCTAGCAGCATCATTAAATCTTTAGTTGCACAAATAGATCTCTCTTCAAAAGTTTCACCCACATGAAAATACCCACATGAAAAAAAAGAGAGGAGAATTAGCATCAGCACCATATAAAGTAGTAAAACAAAAAAAAAATTGAGTCCAATCTAACTGGGGGAAAGTTTTTAGCTAATAATATATATAACAGTGACAGGAGATCCATAACATCTCGAGGCAATGGGGAGGTGAGTTACAACTATATTCTCTTTGAAGACTTGTCTAGAATAGCTGACACCAAGAAATCCAAACACAGAATACCCAGAGTGTCCTAAACATCAAGCATTTGTATGTTCATGGAATGTGCTTTTATTACTACTCACATCTGATCTGTAAAATATATTCATTCATTCATATTGCTACAGAATCAAATTGGGACCTGAGAAGCCAACTCTCTTCAATATGAACATAAAAAGAATACAGGAGCCATGCTTTTCTAAGGTCTAAAAGCCACAAAATGAATAGAATCACATTAAAACCAATAGAAACAGGCAAAGGGATACATGGCCAACCTTCAGTGACCTCAAAGGGGCAATGGCTTTGCGAGAATCCAAGGTGGGAAAGTACAACCTTTCACAATCTCATGCTCGAATAGGAGAAATGTTCTCTGGCCCTACCCAAGTTTTTTATCAGAGCCTTTCAGATTGAGATTAAACCATTTCTTCTTGGTGGATTTATCCTTCCCATCCAAATTACCATCTTCTGAAGGACTTTCAGCTGTGACTTCCTCACCCGGAACTTTACTGCTACTGCTTCCACTAGCGCTAGTAGCTACTGTTCTTGTTGTGGTGAATGAAGAGTGGATACTGTCTCTTTCTTTTAGAAGCTCATCTACCTGGAAAATGTCATGTCATATGCAAGCAGAAATGCAAACAAAGCTTTTCAAGAATTATCCCCACTTTTTGCTGAATGAAAGTAAGCCGAGATATTATTGTCCATTTAAAAGGAAGAAAAATGAAATCTGTCATTTTCCCTTTAGAACAGAAATTAATTCAATAAACAAAATTGACCAAATGTGTTCACAGAATAAATGGTCCGATGCTGTTTTGAAGAGGTTTAATAATTCCAAAATGTCACTCCCATAGCCTTTTAGTATACAACAATCAGTAAACACAAGATCCAAACTGTGATCAGGTTAGATTCTACATTTCATATTACCTCACCAAAAATTAACCAAATCCTCTCAATAAGTGGACCGTAACATGTAATGATCTAAATTTTTGCACGTAGCCAACTTGAGAGAACCAACATGGCACTCAGGTGAGGTCATCCAGAAGGTGGGATCCATTCAATGCACCATTAAGATGTGGCACATATTTGTTACATCCACATGCACAGTGGAGTAAGACTTGTTTTTCTGAACCAGGAGATAAGCCAGTACATGAAGCACGGGTATGATCAATCTAATGGTGGGAACAGCAGTAGGAATGAAATTTGATCGTCCAGTGCCAATAGACAGGGATCCCAAAATTTTGAGAGGTTTGGTTAATAAGTGGGCCCATTTGTTGATGGGCCCATTTGTTGATCTATGGGACATCCCAAGATTCAAACTGAAGGGCATTATCCGATTATGTTTATCAGACCAACATAAATATCAGATGTACAAACAAAACACCAAAAGAAGTCACACTGGGACCATGCTGAAAAAAAAAAATAATACAACAAAAGAGAATTCCTTTAGCATATATAATGTTTTTAACCCTGTCAAATTATAAGGGACTTTCCTGAAAATCTATAAGTAAACACGTGGTTCTATCAAAATTTTAGTACAAAATAAAGCTGTTTATTCTAATACCTACAAGGCAAGCAAGAGAACATAGTAGTCATCAATCATTTATCTCTCTATAAAAGCAGCAGCAACGGACAATTTAGATTTTTGAAATGAGTGAGAAGAATGAGATACTGAATGGAATTAATTTTCACTTTGATCAACTCTAACAGACGTTTCAGGCATTTATAAACTAAGTAGTAACAGATAGATCTTGTATCTTGAATTTCTAGATTTACCAACCAAGTTTACTCACAAGTTTCTTCAGGTTTTGGGTTTTTTCTCGGATATTTTTTACAAAACCTCGTAACACAAATAATTGTGTATAAAGAAAGAAAAAAGAATAAAAAAAAAAAAAAAAATGAAATTAGGAAAGATACAGTTCTCTTCAAGAGGAACTCCGCCTATGTTGGGGTATCCTTGACATAGCAGGTCCCAAACCCGGATAAAGGAGGAGAGTTGTGCGTTAGGTAGCCGACAGTCAGCACAATACTCAGTCGGATTTCTTTATGGATTTGAGACCTAATGAAATTTCGTGGGGACGTCCCCTACTTAGTGACGCGCTGTATGATCTGAATACAAAGATAAATGAGCAAGGACCACTGCATCGGCGCCCGGGTGCAGTGTTAAATAGGCAAGGGTCCTCACACTTTATTGGACGAGTGTGGGGGGTAAGGAAGCTAGTCCAAAAAAGACCGCTTAGCTTGTAAAGATTGCAAGGTTATACCAGGTGAGAGCTTGACTTCCCAACATAGGTTGTTGATCATAGATGTGCAGCTACAAAGGTGGACTAGAAAAAAAAAGTTGTATAGATGCTAAAGGACTAAATTGTGGAACTTGAAAGGTGAAAAGCAATTAGCATTAAGGGAAACAGTGCTAGAGGAAGACGTTTGGGCGGTAAATGAGAGTGCAAATATTATGTGGGATAAGGTAGCAGAGTATATTAGGAGGGTAGGGAAAGAAGTTTTAGGAGAATCCAAAGGGGGTGCTCCGGCACAAAAAGAGGCATGGTGGTGGAGCGAGGCCGTCCAAGACAAGATAAGAGTTAAAAGAGAGTGCTTTAAAACTTGGCAAAATGATCGAAATGGAGCGAACTTTGAGAGGTATAAAGAAGCAAAAAGAGAAACAAAAAAGACAGTGAGGCCAAGGCAAAGGCATTTGAGGAGCTATATAGGCGACTTGACACTAAGGAAGGCCAAAGAGAGATATTCAAGCTTGCTAAAGCCAGAGATAGGCGGACCAAGGACTTAAATCAAGTTAAATGCATTAAGGATGAGGATGAAAAGGTATTAGTTAAGGAAGAGGAAATAAAGGAGCGTTGGAAGAGCTGCTTCTACAAGTTATTTAACGAAAGTAGTAGTAGTGACATACAATTGGGGCAGCTTACCATTTCTAGGGAAGAATCGAATCATATTTTCTATAGGAGAATCAATCGGGAAGAAGTTAAAAAAGTATTGAAAATGATGAAGAATGGGAAAGCAGTTGGACCAGATGGTACCCCTATTGAGGTCTGAAGGTGCTTGGGGGAGGATGGCATAAGTTGGTTGACAAAGCTTTTTAATGTAGTGCTAAAGAGCAAGAAGATGCCTGATGCATGGAGGAAAAGTATTCTTATACCCATATACAAGAATAAAGAAGATATTCAGAATTGTACAAACTACCGCGGGATTAAATTGATGAGCCACACGATGAAATTAAGGGAGAGAGTTATTGAGAGAAGACTAAGAAGAACAACAAACATTTCTAATAATCAATTTGGTTTCATACCTAGGAGATCAACCATGGAGGCTATCTTTCTCCTGGGAAGGTTAATGGAACAGTATAGAGAAGGTTAGAGAGATTCACATATGGTGTTCATTGACTTGGAGAAAGGCCTATGACTGGGTTCCTAGGGAGATTTTATGGAGAGTACTGGAAAAGAAAAGAGTGTGTGTTACATATATTGAGGCGATAAAGGATATGTATGATAGAGTCGTGACATCTATAAGAACGACTGGCGGAGAGACTACAGAATTTCTCATCACGATTGGGCTACACCAAGGTTCAGCGTTAAGCCCGTACTTGTTTGCCCTAGTTATGGATGAGATTACAAGATATATCAAGGATGAGGTGCCGTGGCGTATGCTATTTGCATATGACATTGTTTTAGTGGATGAGACGAGTGAATGAGTGAATGTTAAGCTAGGATTGTGGTCGAAAACGTTAGAAATTAAAGGGTTTAGGCTAAGTCGATGCAAGACGGAATATATGGAATGCAAGTTTAATCAAAGTAGGACACTTGGTAACATAGAAGTAAGTTTGGGCATACAAAAGATTGTAGAGAAAGAAAACTTTAGATACCTTGGATCTATGGTGCAACAGGATGGACGGATTGATACTGCTGTAAGTCACAGGATTCAGGCCGGGTGGACCAAATGGAGGAGTGCTTCGGGCGTCTTATGTGATCGGAAAGTCCCCCTCAAGGTTAAAGGAAAGTATTATAAGGTGGCGGTACGCCCAGCGTTGTTATATGGATCAGAGTGTTGGGCAGTAAAACATAATCATGTTAAGAAGCTGAAAGTTGCGGAGATGAGAATGCTAAGATGGATGTGCGGGATCACAAGGAGAGATAGGAATAGGAACGAGGAGATTAGGGGCAAAGTAGGAATAGCACTGATTGAAGATAAAATGAGAGAAAATCGACTGAGATGGTTCGGCCATGTTAGAAGACGTCCAGCGGAGGCACCTGTTAAAAGGTGTGAAAGCATGGAGATTTCCGAGAGTAGGAGATGGAGATGGAAACCCAAGAGAAGTTGGAAAGAAACTATTAAACATGACCTTGCCTACATGGATCTAACGGAGGATATGGCCCTAAACAGATTTGATTGGCGTCATCAAATCCATTTAGCCGACCCCACCTAGTGGGAAAAGGCTTGGTTTGGTTTGGTTTGGTTTGGTTTGGTTTACAGTTCTCTTCAAGAGGAACTTTTAAGTAATTGTACAAAAATATTGGGATAATGTCATAACTTTTTTGTTTAGCTGATACTTAATATATACATAGGGAAATTTCCTACTAGCATTGAACTTTGAAAATGTCAAGAATCTAATGGAATTTTCAAATATAGGAGAGATGTCACTATCAACATAATCAGCTTAGAGATTCTAACATAGTCCTCTATAGGAATGAAAACAAAGTAACAAGGCCATGATATCTAAAGGATGCTTGATCTAACTGATGAAGTACAATTCCATTTGACATGTATAGACACATAGATTAAAAAAAGTAGAAATACTGCACAAATTCAGACTTACAGTTTGCTTTTCTAGGACATATTTGTTTGTCACTTCTTGATACCGTTGCAAGGCCTGCAAACCATAAGCAATAGAAAGTAAGAACAATGAGCTTATGTAAATAGTATCTTTTTTTTTTTCTTTTTAATGGTACCTCATGTACATTGTACTTCAATGACAAATGATTATACCTTTCTGTACTCTGTTTCAAACTGACGTAGCTCATTTCTCTTGGCTAAAATCTGAGCCTCAATATCCTTTAGTTTCTCAGTGTTGTCCTCGAATGTCTTTGCACAAAGAGCCTCAATAGTGTATGATGCAGTCTTAAAGAAGTTATCTCCTGAAGGAAATTTGAAGTCAGAAGAACCCTAAAACAATTGGGCCAAGCAAATATAGGTTGAGGCTATGTAGGCCCATCTCATGAACTAAACTCAAGGTCCCAGCCTAGAACAACAAAGGACTTCGTGGGGTGCAAGAGCCCTTCTGCCCGTCCTATCTATTATCTAAAACAAGGGTCATCCTACATGCCTTTTGGCTCCATCCAAGGTCCAGCCCAAAGCAGCTGGGTGGAGGCTCAGCAATCTGCACCCTGTGCATGAACTAGAGAAATTTCAAGAAAAGAAAAGGAAAATCATACAGACCGTAAACAGCAAATATGTGAGTGCCCGCTTTTAGCTCAGAGACTTCACAAGGTTGGATTCCTTCCAACCTTTTAAAGAAACCAGCTTCCGGGTCTTTGGCTGCTGCTAACTGCACCAAATAAACCCAATTCATTTATTAGTAATAATGTCAAGTTCTAGGGAAATGTGTGCGATGACATAAACGTACCGCATTCATTGCTGAACCTGAATCCAAACGGTATACTTGGAAATGTAGAAAGTACATCCCCGCAGATGTTACCTTACCAGTCTTCTCACTATCTTCCTGCACATAGAAACAAGAATAAAATGTAAAGCATTTGCAAGGTACTGAAATTGCACAGCAGCTTTCAGGACAAATGGTGGAAAGACAAACATCCAAATCTGGAGCACCAAAATCATATGGTATACAATACGCATATATATCAAAGTGTTGAACTTGTCTGGTTGGCAGTATTGAAATGATGCAACAGCTAAAGAGGAGGTTAAAAGGCCATATATCTATATATATGCATTGTCAATTTCTGTCGCTTCTTTCTTTAGTTCGCTTCTTCCTTCTTTCCTTCCGTCCACGAACCCTATTTCTAAACATACCATACATAATGCAGGGGTAAAAAAAACTCAAATTGTGGTTACGCATCTTCCAAGTGTATTGCTCCTTGCTTTTATCACCAAATTGCACTGCTATTTAACACATCAAATGAAAAACCAAACTGGAACAGACCCTTCCACACAAACAACTAGGGATCAGCCCCTGGCTGCAGCATTGATGGTGAAGGACTTGGGTTAGTGTGTTAGTGTTTCACCTGTGCCACTAAATCTTAGATTTACTTGAGACAACCATTCCCACAATGCAACTGAATCCACTTCCAATTTGAGCAACCACGAGTTTGATGATCACTTGGAAAATCATTGTACAAGGTAATAAAGGCACTAAAAACCAGATCGCATTATAATGCAATAACAAAGAATAACACAGCCATCAAGCAATCATGCATTCATTTCTTAGAGATGTCTTCCATGATAACATAATCTTGAATGAATGCAGCCCTAATTAATCGCAATAACAAAAGAATACAAGCGTGTCAACTTTACTAACGCCAAAAATAAAAATAATTTTTTTTTTTTTTTGGTTGGCGGTGGGTGGTGGTTTGGATTTAGCATGTACAATTTTCTGTGAAGATTTTGTTTATGAAAGAACAACAATTCAGAGCCCTTGTTGAAAATAAGACCTTATGCATCATAAATGCACATAACTGATCATTATGGACAATTACAATATAAATACAGAAAAGTAAAACCAAACTGACTCCTAAATTAAGATCACCTGCAAGGCCAACCCATAACCTCCATTTTCCTCATGTTCAAAATAAAGGAGCTGCAAAAATAAGATAATTATTGTCAAACGTAGATGCAAAATATAGAAAATGTCGCCTATATATCTTGTAAGTGAACAATTTGAAGAGCATCTGAAAAATTACATCAAGCATACAGGGAGATCTATCAAAACATCCTTGTTATACCTTGAATTTGCTTTGTGCAGCAGAAGTAACTCTGATTACAATCCCTGCTTGGGCTTGTTGTTCATTAATTGTCACGCCAAAGAAGTGAGCACATTGCTTTTCTACCTGCATTAAAAAAGGAGAAGGGAGATGAAAGTCACTCACAAGAGTACCAGATTTAGGAAAAAGAAAAGAAAGGATGCATGGACACACTCACCTTTCCACTAACTGCAGTTCCGAGAGGAAGAGGTCTAACTGTGACAGTTCCATTCAATGCCTCTTCAAGAACAGTAGCAGAAATAGTTGTCTTGATAGGGACGCCCAGCTTGCTAAAAAATGATCGAATGTAGGCATAAAAGAAGTCTATATACAACTAAAAACAAATCTATATTTCAACTCCATTGTCACCTGAACAAAGCTGCGAACATTGTATTGACAGTTCCCAAATTGGATAAGTCTATCTCCATATCAATGCCCTCACCTTCTAAACCCTGTAAGATTATAAATTCCCACAAGTCAAAATCATTACAAGCATTAAAGGAGATAGAAAGAGACAGAGAAAAAAGTAATCATTTAGAAAAACGTGGAGGAAGTGATTGGTGCCTAACACAAATGAAAATATGCAAAATTAGGAGAAATGTATCCAAATATCCCGAATCATTCATATGAATTATTTACATAAGCTACAGCAGCATCAGCATAAGCAAAAAAGCAATTCATGGTGAATTTATGAAGCAATAATTTATATATATGAAAGAGACTCATTTCAATTGAGAAATCAGCCTCAACTGATTTTGACCTTGGGCAATTTATTTTGACTCCTCCAAGACAACGGTTTTGTAACTTATTGGTTCCCACTTCCCATCTCAACAAAAACGTTTCCTTCAAATGCCAACACTACCCATTCAGTTTCTCAACTCTTCCTCCCACAAAATCCTTCTCTTCTTCGTTTCCAAGAAGCCTCTGAATCCATTAGGTAAGCCATGTATTCTCACGAATATCAGATGGAGCATCTCTTGCTTTCTCCTATTTTTTCTCCTTTCTGTTATGATCCGATGTCATTTGGATTTGCACGTAATCAAAATTTGCTATGGATTCTCTCTTTGATTCTATGTGCTACGGCTTTTGTAAAATCCCCATTTTCAAGATCCTTTTATTAGTAACTCATGTTATTTGTTAAAACCTGATTTTTCAAAGTGGAGAAGACTACTTGCAGTTGGATCCTCACTATCCTCCTCTCAAGGGTCCAATCCTTATCTCATTAATTCCACTGACCCAAGATCCCATCCATAATAACTACTTGTAGTTGCCTGTAGCATCTATATCAGAAGGATATGATACTGGTGCTGGTAGTGGATACCGCACCTAATACTCTTTAGTATACTATTTTAGCATATATTTACAAAGTCCATTGTTAGATAAAGGCGCTAATAGTTTACATGAAAATTTATTTTTTATTTTAAAAGTGTTGTAAATAAAAATGTGAGTCTAAAGTAAGAAATTTCATGTTTTAGAAGTGTTGTATTTCACCAACTCCACCAATTTTTACTACCGGTCCCAAGCCCAGGTAATGGAGGATGGTTGCATTAGGTAGGTTGATAGCTAGCATAAATTTTTATCACAATCCAAATATGAATTATGAGATAAGAGCATTTCGAGATCATGCTAGGGCATTCCCCGCTTTAAGCGACACACTGCAACGCTGCCCGGTTGCAGTGGAAAGTAGGTAAGGGCTACCGCACCATTCCAGATGAGTACGGATAAAGAAGTTAGTCCGGAAGAATAGGAAGATTCAACTTGCTACTTGGAATATAGGAACCTTAACAGGCAAGAGCATGGACTTGGTCGAGGTAAAGAAAAGAAGAAGAGTTAGTTTAGCATCTCTACGGGAGACAAAGTGGAAAGGGAATAAAGCTAAAGAGCTCACTGATGGTTATAAACTTTTTTATGCGAGAAAGAACAATACAAGAAACAAAGTGGGTATAATTGTAAATAAGGATTTGAAAGAGAATTGTAGGGTTAAAGAGGTTGGATGACAGAATTATAGCAATTAAACTATAGTTGGAGGAAGACATAATTCATATCATTAATGCATATGCTCCCCAAGTTGGATTAGATAAAGTGTCAAGAGACGATTTTGGGAGGAGATGGATGGCTTACTATAAGAAATCCCAACTAGTGAAAAGATTTTCCTAGGAGACTTAAATGAGCATGTAGGAAAGGATAATGGAGGGTATGAGAGAGTGCATGGAAGACAAGGATTTAGAGAAAAGAATGAGTTAGGAGACACTATCTTGGATTTTGCATTAGCATTTGACCTTATGATAGCAAACACTTGCTTTCAAAAGAGAGAGGAGCATTTAATCACCTATCTATAAAAGTAGAACTAGCATGAGACAGATAGACTTTTTTCTAGTTAAAAAACATGACCTATTGACTTGTAAAGACTATAAGGTTATTCCAGGAGAGAGTTTGACTACACAACATAAGCTCGTAGTTTTAGATAGTTGTATTAGTAGAAAGAGAGGGATAGTAAATAAAGTGTGCCCGAAAACAAGGTAGAGGGATTTGAAAGGAAAAAGAGCAACAGTATTTAAGGATAGAGTGATTGAGGAGGGACAATGGAATTTTGAGGGAGAAACTACAGCGATGTGGAATCAAATGGCTAACTATAACAGAAAGGTTACTAAATCGGTAGGTGCTTCGAGAGTCAAAAGGAAAAAAGACACTATAATAAATAAATAACCGGCAGAGGAGTGTAAAGGTTCAGGAAGCTATTCGGGAGAAAAAAAATTGTTTCAAAGTTTGGCGGGGGACTAGGAATATGAAAAACTATAAGATGTATAAGAAGGCTAAGAAAGTTGTAAGTGTTGCAAAAAAAAAAAAAATTTAATGGTAACTTTCATTAAAAGAGAAAAATAGTACAAGAGAATTATACTCTCCACCACACCACAAGGAACACAACGAGCCAAAAAAACAACAAACCAAAGCAAAAGTAAGTGTTGTAAAGTTCAAAGCATATGATGACCTATATAATAGGTGGGGAATAAGAGAAGGAGAGAAGGATATTTTTATGCTTGTAAAAATAAGGGAAAGGAAAAGTAAAGACTTAGACCCGGTTAAATGTATTAAAAGCAATGACAAAAAGGTTTTAGTGAAGGACAATGATATCAAAGAAAGGTGGAGGGAATATTTTAGCAAACTTTTAAATTAATACTATGTAGGAGACATAAGAATAAGAGAGGGAACTTTGTTAGTAAAACACACTTTTTTCCACATAATTAGGGTGGTGGAAGTGAGGAAAGCATTGAAACCAATGAAGACGAGAAAGGCTGTAGGTCCAAATGACATTCCAATAGAGGGCTTGGAAATGATTCGAAAAGATGGGGGGATTTGGTTAACTAGGCTCTTCAATAAGATATTAATAACAAAGAATATGCCAAATGAATGGAGAACAAGTGTTGTGGTATCTATATATAAGAATAAGAGAGATATACAAAACTGTACCAACTACCGTGGGATTAAACTTATGAGTCATACTATGAAGCTATGGGAGAGAGCAATGGAGCAAAGACTAATAAGACCAAGATGTTATAAGTTAGAGAATAAGACTTATTTAAAATATGAAACGTTAGGGGATCTTGGTGTAAATATCAGTGTGTTTGGGGGGGCCTTTTTATAATCTACAAATTCTAAAATGTAATAATATAGGAATGGTAGAAGGCCATATGGGAATTGACTATTCTTCTACTTCCCTTTCTAAATCCTCCTCTTTCTATTTCTTTCTTTTTCTTCCTTTTTTTAGTTTTTAAAGAGATCCAACATTAAAACCCTAGATCTAATCCAATCTAGGGTTTCAACTTGGTATCAGTGCCAAGAAACAAGGAGGAGACTTGCATAAGAACAGATCTAGTGGTCTAGATCTATATTTTTTTCAGGAGGTTTGGACTGATTCAGCACCAGCCGAACACAAATACATGTTTTGCTGGGAGTCAGCAGGTTGGTTCTGCTCTCTAGGTGTTCGATAGTGGGCTTGAATGGTGCTCGATGCTGGCTGGAACATTCTGATTCAAGTTTGATACATGTTTAAAGGTTGATTCTGCCCTCCAGGTGTTCAATAGTGGGCTGGAATGGTGGTCGATAGTGGCTGGAACGTTCTGATTCGCGTCTGATGCATGTTTGAAGGTTGGTTCTGCCCTCTAGGTGTTCGATAGTGGGCTGGAACATTCTGATTCAAGTCTGATTAATGTTTGAAGGTTGGAGCAAGGGTAGAATGATGAAGATTGATGTGTATCGTAGTTAGTTGATGGATGGCTGCTGTTCGTCAGTTTGGTGGCTGGTCGTTTGGTGTATGCTTACTTTAGATGTGTCATTTGCTATGATGCCCAAATACAGCCAAGGATATGAACACGGGCACGAGAAATGGGGATTCGTCACGGCATGTTAAAAAATTTAGAACACAGATACGTGTGCGGTATCACTTAAAATATGATACGGACACGGAGATCTGACACGGATACGGATAGGGATATCATGTGATAGTAATATACGATACATCATACATGCCTAATTAACTAATAGAAATGGGTCCCAGAAAATCTCAATCTGAAGTGATCCAATATGAACTCCCAGCCATTAAATTTAAAATGGAGGGAGGGTAAGAAGTTTCAACTTTTCAAGGAGAGGGAAATATAATTTTAAAAAAAGGACATTTAATGACATGACAAGAAAGGTCATTTTCCAATCCAGTACCAAAAATATAAATAAATGGTCACAGTAGAGAGAGGATGAGGGGGCCAAATGTAAAAATGGAAATACTTTTTAAGTGACTTTTCATTGTCAGTATACCGATGCAAAGTGGATTGGTATTTGAGCATGAGGCCTTAAAACAAAACTTATGGGGGCTGAATGTAAAAAGGATGGCCTTCTAAGGGATATTTGCCCCTTTTATTGTCGACAAGGAAACCTCGTAAAAGGAAGGAGCCGATGGAGAGAAAGGAAGAAAAAAAGGAAGAAAAGAAAGAAAAGAAGAAGGGGGAGAACGAAACAGAGAAGAAGAAGATGAGGAAGGAGTAGCAGCAGTACCTGATAGCAATGACGTTCCAGCAACAGATCTGGTTGGGCAGCTGCAGATCTGGTTTGGCAGCAACATTCGAGCAGCAGCAACAGCAGATCCTTGGCAGTAGCAGTCGAGCAGCAACGGTTGCACACTGGTCAATCTACCTGTCCTCCTCCTCCTCTTCTTCTTCTTCTTCTTTCTCTTGGTCACAGGAAAGGGGGTAGGGTAGGGTGGGTTTCTTCTTCATTCAGTTTTGTTTTTTTTTTTCCATAAAACACACAAAACCCATATCCTGAAATCTTACACCATATCACGACCATATCTTGCCTTATCCCATACCTGGATCTGTATCGGTACGGGTACCACATGTCAAATGCCATACGCGGGTATCATAGGTCGTTTGTGTTTGGCAGACATGTGTTGGTAACCAATTGATGTGTGTTACTTATAGTCAAACAGGTGATTGTCTAATAGTGTGATTTCTAGCATTAATGTGTCTGGTGTGTTTCTGAGTGTTTGTCAAGTATTGGAGATTTGCAGTTGTCCGTCTCACAGGTCGGTGATTTCTTTTCTACTTTTTGGATTCATCAAATTGTAATTAAATGGAACCTCAGTTTAAATGGAGTCCAAGGGTGAAAGCCCCATGGGATCCGGCCAACAACTCCTCCCTAATGTTGTTAATCCTAAATTCCTAATGTAATCATAGCACCAAGTCTTTTCAATGGTACTAACTATAAGGATTGGACCTATTCAGCCAGAATGGCCATCGGAGGTTTGAAGCGACTTGGTTATATTGATGGGAGTATCAAGGAACCAAAAAAAGACGATCCTAAATATTCAGATTGGATATCAGAAAATATGTTGAACATGAACTGTATTCTTAATTCGATGGAAGAAGGAATTGCAAAAGGTATAAGTATTCTAAGGCTGCAAAAGAACTTTGGGAGTCAATCGAAGCAGCCTATGCTCAAAAGCGAAATAATGCCAGAATCCTAGAATTGAAAATGGAGATTGCTCGTTTTAAACAAGAAAATCTATCAATTGGAGACATTGGAGGAAATCTAGTCTCATGGAAAAGCAAGAAACAAGTTTGTTTGTTTTTTTTTATAACAACCTTTCTTCCTCCCTGCAACCATCCCTAATTGCTATGGTCTTCTTTCTCCTTTTTTCTTTCCTTATCCTTCCTCTCTTTCTACAATCATCTCTCACTGCCCATTTTCCTTAGTCCCTTGTTACAGTTCTATTTTTTTTATCGAAATCATCTATCATATGATTTAATCAATCAATTAAAAAATTAAAAATAAAAAGTGAACCAACTCTAAAATTTCAATTCAATCCTCACCTATGATCTTAATTCTTTCAATCTTCTCCAACATCTCAATCATTCTCTAACCACCATATTCAATCTTTTGCTACTTCACTATTGAAGAACACTACTACATGAATGTATGATGATAGAAGATATGATAACAAAGTGCTCAACACACTGTTTTTGCTTCATACATAAATATGCATGATCACAATTAATTTGTTCCAAGTTCAATATGTCTGAGCTTTGTCCACGGTTTTTAAAAAAAATGGACTATACCAATGCCTTCGCATATCGACCAACATATTGTTCATAACTAATATTTTATTTTTGTATTGGTCCAATTTTTTATAATAAAAGAATTTATACAGTACTTAGAAAATCAAATGTTCATAACTATCGGCCGACATATTGTTCATAACTAATATTTTATTTTTGTATTGGTCCAATTTTTTATAATAAAAGAATTTATACAGTACTTAGAGAATCAAATGTTCATGACTTCATTTTTAATTTCTTTAGAGCATTTTAAATTTCAAAAAGAATAACAAAATAAAATATAACGTGCCAGTGGTGAAGCATAGTTCCAATAAAATATGAAGTATAGTTCAACATTTAAAGTGTAAAGTTTTTTTTTTTTTCAACGTGATATATGGATAAAATGTCTATTTTTATTTAAATGAGAACAAAAATCAATTTCAAACATTTACACATGTAGTTAAAACCTTGTAAAAAGTATTACATGTGAAAAAAATTATAAACAAAAATGGCACTCGAAAACAAATGTTGTAAAACTGAGAATATATGCAAAAACTTACATATGTAAGTTTAACATACATATCTCATACATAAAAAACAGATGACCCCTTTAAGTTTAGAGCATGTAATATGAGAAATCAAAGCAAATATTAACCTCAAAACCGCCATTGTCGTACTGCCTTCTTTTCTCAGGATCAGATAAGATGCTATATGAATATGCTACTTCTTTGAAGAGTTCCGAAGCTTCAGGGTTGCTAGCATTTTTGTCAGGGTGATACCTATTCAGATTCAAGAGAAGAGAGAGAGAGAGCAGGAAAACAAAGGTACTCAGATTTGATATACAGTCCATTTCTGTGATTATCTTCATTTCAAGGAACATTATGACCTATTAAATAAGGAACTCCATTTCTACCCAAAAAACAATAGGAGAAAATTTTCACATCAGATGCATATATCATACACTCCAACTGGATGCTTCTAAGTTCTATTAAGAGAAAAGCACAGCAAGTTTTTCATCTCTCCCACCATTTATTCTTATATTATAGTAGCATTTACATCTGTCTATATAGCTTGAATGTACTTATATCCTCATGATACACTTAGATAATAACAACATACTAATGGTATGTGATCTTTCTAAAAATATTAATGTGTATGGACAAATCAGCATGTCAGAGTTCTTTAAGAAGTCACACTGGACACATTAAATCTGTCTCCTGACACCACCATCTATACACATGTCCAACATCCAGAGATTAACATAACATTTAAGGCTATGATGAAACCGATAAAGCTTTACAAGGAGAAATCAAAAAGAAAGAAGACAAGCTGGGTGATATTTTTATTATTGATACAAGCTGTGTGATTTTTTTATTATTGTCGATTCATGATGCAACTAAGTCATTTCCATTAAAAAAGAACAAGCAAATGCACAAGGCACTAGAATAATTGTTGCGTCCCAAAGATAACTGAAGATTTATGAACCTCCAGAGTTCAGCAATTTATGATCGCTCATTTGAGATTGACCAGAATGGTGCTCTTTTCATTACTTGATGTGATTTTTGAGTGATTGTCTTTGATAAGCGATTGTTTTAGGATCGTTCTATTAGGATTTTGATTCCTGGTCTGTAATTCTTTAGGACTTTCATTTGCAATCGTTTTGATGTTTTTTCTAGTGGTATAAAATTTAAGTTACCATATCAAAAACTTATAGCCAAAGCATTCAAGTTTCAAGAGAAAGATTGGCTTAACCTTTTTCCAGTCCATTGTAGGAAGCAGTCAAAAATTTAAGGTCAATAAGAATATCTTTTCTAGGTCTTTGGCTAGGCTAATGTCGTGGCGATTTGAGAATTAAATGAAACCACTCTACATCCATTACTGGTGGCTTTTCTTTTGTTGACTTCCAGCAATTGCTTAGGGAATGCTCAGTTAGTCAGTTAGACATCCTAAAAGTGATTTTTGGGCATATTTATTTGGCTTTTGAAAAATCAAAAAGCCACTAAAAGCTCATTTGATAATAAGATTACAAGATTTGTTAAAGTGCTTTTCAGGAAATAAAGGTCAATTAGCTTTTTGGGAAAGCAAGCCTTGACCAACTTTGTTCTCAATGAGCAGTTTTCCACTTCTATGAAACGTGAGTACTCTAGGGCATGGGGTTTAAATTGAAGAAATGGTAAGGGAGCATAGTTGACAATTTTTCTTTGTATTAGCCAAAATGTTCTTGGTCACGTACCCAAAGAAGAATCCTAAAATAACGTTGTAGAATATGTTTCGGTCCATTTATTTATTTATTTATTTTTATTTTTTTATGGCATTTCAGTCCATTTATGAATCTCCATTTTCTTTTGCATTTTGTCAAGTTCAAATGAAATGGGCCCATGTCTTCCATAATTGAAAACTGGAAATTGTTTGCAACAGATTTATCAAAAGAGAAGGCAGAGTGCCATAATGGAAGCCTTAAAATAGGTACAATTTTTTTCCTGACCATCAAATAGAAGAGTAGTTTTTAAGTTCTACTGTTTGCATAGAGTTTTCATATTTCCCCAAATCCATACTGGTGAACCAATTAGGAAAGCCTCCAGGAAACATGCTTGTCTTCTTAATCAACTAAACTCTAATATATTTTGGGGACAGAAACGATTTATTATATTCCATGTTATTCAAAATTGAGAAAGAGAAAGAGAGCTAGCTGTATTTGACAATTTCTTTTTATTGGCATTGATTTCTAACAATTTTGAATCTCTAAAACTACAAGCCCTCCCAGATTCATGCAAGTTGAAGGATCTGACAGAGGAGATATGGTGATGGTGATGGATTGGAAGGGATGATGGGGTGCCGATAATCAAATCCAAGTTGATCAGTCTTCGGCTTCGATGCCATATAACGCAAAATAGAGGGGAGATGTGATGCAGCGTAGACCTCATGGCCACATGTGTAGGGCCCACTTAGATTTAGGATATTTTATTAACTAATTATGTCATTAGCTTCTGATTTTATTTAAACAATTCTATTTAGGATTAGATTTCCAATTTATTTAGTTTCCTAATTAAATTAGGTTTCTTAGAGCTCAAGTCTTCTTTTACTATTTATATGGCATTATACAAGATTATTTTTAGAGTTGATTAATGAAATTGGGTTTTCTCATTGAGGTGCGTCCTCGTTATTGTCTCTTCGGAGATTGATTGTGGCTTTGGACACGTGCTTCGGCACCCATTGTACTTTTAGCACTTCCACCGCAAGCCCTAACCCTAGGGCCTGCATCAGTTGGTATCAGAGCCGAACGATCTTTGATCGGTCGGTGTTGGTTACCCCTATCACTCATCCCCGTTCATCTACCCATCACAGAACCCACCTCCTCTGAAAGCACGAAGCCTACCTTAAAGTCCGAATGGCCTAAGTCCGGTTGGGCCTGAATTCCGGAACCGGTCCGACCCATCACAGTTGAAGATCCAGCCAACACAATATCAGCAAAGATTTTAAGGCCTAGATTTGACCAAGATCAACGATTAAAACTTCTTTTCACGATATCAAGCTCATCTCCTGTCAAATTTCAAATCCATCTTCGCCAACGTGATCGTAGATAGCAGATCTACAAATCAGGTTAGTCCATAATGAAATTCCATATCAGTAAGTTCTACAATGCACTTCAAGGAGTCAGATATGCGTGTCAATATGGATTATGGTATGCTGTAAATTAAAATTATTTCCAGCAAATTCTTGATTTGAAACAATAACAATTGTCCATTCTTGAATATTCTGACGAATTTTCAAGACTCCAAGATGCATGTGGAATTGAGGATGGTGAAGAACATGATTTCATTGGTTTTGTAAGAGGCTTAGACCGGACATAGTGGAGAGAATGACTGACTACAAGACCATCCACGAGGCATTTTGGGATGCAATTCGTGTAGAGCGGATACTTAAAAGGTCTCATCTAGAGGAAGTTATGCTTCAAGAAGAAAAGTCGCCACACATAACAGACTATGTTGAGGAACCAGTGCCAGCTGATATGCAGACCGATCCGCCAGAGTTGGACAAAGAAGATTCCATATCTACAGTTGGCCTTGAAATTTCTCCTATGAATACTAATAATTCCGAAGTGCAAATACCAAGTGATGAAGCACAAGTTATTGATATTCCACACATTAATTCTCTTATTATTGATTTTGCCTTTCGGGATCAACGATGTCAACTGGGAGATGACCAGCGGATAGTCAGAGATTTTGATTTGATGGTGCATGTTCTACAAGTAAGGCACATCATCACATATTTCATCCATCAAAAGCAATTATGCATAAAGCTGTGCCAAGAAGTTATAGATTGACTGACAAATCGGAAGTTCGTCAGATTGATCTTTGATCCAGGTGGACATGTTCCGAACTCGAAGGTCGAGTTCTTTTTCAAGTAGGGGAGAATGATGCAGCGTAGACCTCATGGCCACATGTGTAAGGCCCACTTAGATTTAGGATATTTTATGAACTAATTATATGTCATTAGTTTCTGATTTCATTTAAAAAAAACTCTATTTAGGATTAAATTTTCAATTTATTTAGTTTCCTAGTTTAATTAGGTTTCTTAAAGCTTAAGTCTTCTTTTACTATTTATGGCATTGTACAAGATTATTTTTAGAGTTGATTAATGAAATTAGGTTTTCCCATTGAGGTGCATCCTCGTTATTGTCTCTTCGGAGATTGATTGTGTCTTAGGACATGTGCTTCGGCACCCATTGTGCTATTAGCACTTCCACCGCAAGCCCTAACCCTAGGGCCTACATCAAGATGAGGGTTGGGTAATGGAAAAATGGTGAAAACAAGGAAAATCAGGGATAAACTTTACATTGGCCTCACTCCAAACTCCAATCGAGGAGGCAAAAGAAGATCTCTAAGAGCACTCGAAGGAGAACTCAGAAAAGTAGATTTCATCATTTATCAGTCATTGTCTGCCAAAGAGGCATTACATCACTTATATAAGATAATAAAAAACCTAGAACTAATATGGACCATCCAAACATATTGTTGGCCAGAATTAAAAAATCTGACTAAACAACTTAAAACATAATTAAAACTTTAAATAACATAAAATAAATGGGCTGCTAGGTGGGTTGGGCCCATTGGCTGGTCGAGATAGATGGGTTCGTCCCATTGGAAGGTTGGCCATGGGTCTGTCCTGCATCGATTGTACTCAAATTTTTTTATTTTTTTTTTTATTTTTTTAGAGTAAAAGTGAAATAATGACTATATCATTAATAACTTATATATCATTTTCATGATTGGCAGTGACGCTACCATGATCTCTGAATCATTTACTTGACATGAAAAAACATGTTGAATTGTATATTGTGTAGAATGGTGTGAATATGTAGTTTTTATTCCAATTTAGCTTCCTCATATTTTTTTTCCATTCTTTTTAACTTTTTCGTACTTTCTAATTTTCCTTGTCTCAATGGGTTGATGTAACTTAAGTAACTTTATAAATAAGATTTCTCATCATCATCACTAAAAACAAAATGAACAGAGAACAAAAAGAAAAAATAAGGATCATCTGAATCAACTTTTGGTAACAAAAACAGAATATATCACAGTTGAGTAGTATATGAAGACACCCCCGTCTTAGGAGGAAAACGAGTTTCAGAATTTCAAAAATGAATCCCCTTTGCAACAAAGACTGGATTGGTTCGAATTTCGCATTCGATTCTGATATTCATGCAACACACCTAAAATACTGCCTTGAGCAGAGGCGCAAATCAATTAGGTGATATTTACCAAATTCAGTTTTCAAACTTTGATGACATGATTAAGAATAGATCAGAATGCTTCTTTTTGGTAGTTTCCCTAAATCAATTGGATACTATCTAGAAATTTAGAGGTAGTACTGCAGTTACATCATAAGTATAGACACAGTGCTCTCACAATTCTACATATACATATTCTGGAATTATTATTCCATTTTTCAACTTTTTATCAGAGTTTCAATTTGTTGGTGCTTTTGTATGAACATTAGCAGCCAAGAGATTTCTCCCACAGCAAATATCCAAGAAGTGCATCACAAAACCGTGTCTTAAGATTGAGCTATCAAGCTAATGACCATACACTTACCAACAGAATATCATTGAGGGGGTTATAAGAAAGGGACAATAAGCATTGGAGGGACAAATGAAGGAAAGACATCAAAGGCATACACAGAAAGAATTTTTCTCAATCTCACATAAAATCCAAAAGCCATGACTCTCCTGTGACCACTAACTCATTTCCCTTCCCTGCTTCCATTAGGGAATTACATAACCATTCATTCCCACCGGGCGAATTTCGATATCCCTTTCGTGTTCTTAGTGTCCAAGACTTAGTAAACATTATAATGAGGAAATAACAAAATCCCAACTTCCATAATCAAAACCAAAAATTAAAGAAAGTCACAACAAACCAAAACATTAAAGAGTGTGCCATTCATATAACAAACCCTAATCTATCAAAACCCAACTACCAAATCTCAATACAAAACAGAAGGAAGGAAAAAAAAAATCAAGAAGAAAAGGAGGAGAACTCACTTAAGAGCGAGTTTCCTATACGCAGTCTTGATCTCCTGATCTGACGAGTCCCTTGATACGTTCAATACCTCATAGGGATCTTTACGGACCGCCGGCGCCGAAGGACCTCCAATCTTCCCAGAAGCCATCCTTTTCCTCCTCCTTTTTCTCTCACTGATCGGTACTCTTTCTATCTCCGCTCAATCTCACCTCTCCCCATCAATCAACGAAGGAAAAAAAAATCTCAAATCCTTCAATGACCTAGGGTTTCAGAAAACAACAGAAAAAGATATCAGATTGTTGGAATTCGGAAACTTTCTCATCTTCGAAGATCTGGGAAAGAAATCAAAAACCTCATCTCTGTAGGTGGATTGAGAAATGGTGCGGATCGGGGTACCTGAGATGAGAGAATCGGTTGGGATCGAGTCGAGACGAGGAGCTCTATCGGGTCGTGTTTTCGCCTTTTGCTCTTTTATGCGGGCAGCGGACGTCGTCCTGATTCCAGCTCTCGTAATCGTCAATGCCAGGTTTGAATTTGCTGACGAGATGAGCAATTACTTGTTGATGGACGAGAGAGAGGCTCAAAAAGGAATGATTTTTGTTTTTTTAATCGTGTCGAGTGCGTGTGCCTTTGATTGAGGGGCTGACGCAACCCATATTCAGTGTCGAGGTTTGGTGGTTGTAATATCAGGGTAGCTCAGTTGGCCTACGATAATAAGGATCATATCCGAAGATTATAGGTTCGAAACTATATTACAACACTAAGACTACATAGCACGGTTTGCATCCGAAGTTTGTATGTTCGAAACTATACTACCACACTGGGCTACAAGGGGAGTTTATACGGCTTCCCTCTAGGTCCAGAGGGATTAGCCCAGCCCAAATTGTAGGAAACCCTCCGATAGAAAAAAAAAGAAAGAAAAAAATAAAAAGAATTATGGTTGTAGTCAATTGGACTCTTGGTTGAGTTAATTCTCACCTTTCTACTACTATGTTTGATTTGATGTTGAGAGGCACATGCCATTATGCTATGTGATGTGTTTGATGTTATGTGACATGAGCAAGTTTCTTTCATAATTGGATGATGAGAATTTGTATGCTTGGTTGGATCAAACAAAAAGATTCAAAATTTCTATAAATTAGGGACTAGCAATACACGCCCGCACTAAGTCCGGGCACAAAATAAAATTATATTCGATTTGGGACTATTTTTTAAACTACTAATTTTTGAGATTAACACAATTCCAAAATAAATCAATGCACCATCTATCATGTTCAGAATTTTAAAGGAGAATGTATACATAGTAAAAGTACATAATCTGCAAATCAATTGTGGATTTATTAAATTTCATGCATTTTGATTTTGTTTGATATAAAAATCAATAAAAAAAGATAAATATTAATTTTTTAAACTCTACGAAGAGATAAAAATCATAAACATCCATTGTTTGATAAGATTTCAAGTGCATAAGAGTCAAAGAGTTAATTGAGAGAGAGACCATAGGGATTTAGGATAAAATAATGAAAATTTTGTAAATGTAAGAGTAACACTATTATTTCTATAAAGGGGTCAGCTCTCCTAAGCTGAAGCTTAACTTATTCTAAGTCATCGCCTCTAAAATCAAGATAAATTAAATCAAAAGTGGATTTTTCAGTTCCATCATTAAAAAAAAAAACAAAAATAATCAACTTTAATTTGTGGGACCAGCGCTATTTCAACTTATAAGAGCCCTGCTCTTCTATAAACCTCAACACAAACCTTTCAGTGGTTGCTCGGGTCTCATTAGGACTACTGATTTTGAGGATATGGAAGGTAATAAAATAAAAGGATAGGGGCGGGGGCATATACAAATACTAAAACCACAAGGTCATAATTATAAATTCTATAAACCTTAGGCGATAATTAAATACAAATACTGAAACCACAAGGGCACGTAATTATAAATTCTATAAACCTTAGGGGATAATTAAAAAAATCAATTGCATTTTTAATATAAAACCAACCACAAATGGAAATGGAGCAGAGATATATCTCCACCGTGGGGTCAAGTGTTTCCTATGGAAGCTATAGGGCACAGGTCGTTAAATATTCTAGATTCTGAAATGTCAAATAATCTTTGATCATGGACTTTTAGCAAATTCAATGATACATATTTTGACAACAATTTGATCACTTTCAAAATTATCCAAACCAAGTAGGATAAACAAAATCCACATCATAAAATAAGTCCCACTATGAAATTGATCAAGTTTTTTTAGGCAAGTTGGCAATTTGTCCATTATCACTAAAACATATCTATTTAATTTTGATTTTTAACCATGTGTTTATCACACCAATATTTTTCTTGTATGAAACATGTTTAGATCAATAAACATGTCTTGATCTTTTATCAATAGAATTAGAATAGTCAAACAATAACTATTTCTCTTATCACTAATCTCTAATCCCAAAGTACTAATCCTAATTTATGATGCCTAATCTCCAATCTCCTTTCTTTAATCCCTAATCTCTAGCCCCCTAATCCCAAATCCCTAACCCGGTTTCCTTAATACAAAACCCAGACAATAAAACCCAAACCCACATTAACCTAATTCCTATTTGGGTTCAAGTCAAGCTCAATCTGAGATTGGCTAGCCTCTTCTTATCATGTAGAAGTAAAGTGAGGCACTTGGTTTCTTACCTATAGCCTAGTCCAAGGACCATTTTGGACTTAGATTGTCACCCATGGGTTGGATCCAGCCTTTTAGATCAATAAACATGTCTTTATTTTTTTATCAAGAGAATTAGAATAGCTAATCTAATAACTATTTCTATAATCACTAATCTCTAATCCAAAGTGAGAGAAAAAAAATTGAAGAGACGTTTTGTAGTTGTGTTACAATATAGGAAACCTACTAGAGATAGATCTAAATTGGACTCTTTAGATTAGTTAAAATCAATTTAAATTTGAAACTGCTCTCTAAATTGGACTCTTTAGATTAGTTAAGATTTATTTAAATTTGGAGGCCAATCTCTCAATCAATTGCAAAATTGGAGGTTGATTTATCAATCAATTGCAAAATCGAACTCCAATTTCAAAATCGAATCTTACACCTATAATATATAATAATTGAGACTTGAGAAATAAATCTAACTATCTACTAAGTTGAAGAGAGATCACCTGAACACCATCGTCTGGATTGTAGGTGCTAGGAAGTAATTGGTCTACATCCACCGGAAACTCTTTTCAAATTGGCATTTTGAGCTTATTTGTATAATGTTTGTGGAAGATGAAACGCGAGTTCCTCTTCTACGGAAATGCTAGTCTGACATTGGAATCGTTTTTCTTATCTCCAACAGAAAAGGTTCTACAAAAATAGAAACTTTTTGTGTAGAAACCATTTGCAGCAAACTACAAAAAAAGAATGCATAGATATGATTAGGCCATACCTTTCATATTCGTCGGAAACGGTCCTGCCAAATGTAAGGCCCCACATCCTAATTGTGTGATTAGTTTCTAATTAATTGGAATTAATGGGTGATTAGCTCGTTTCTCCGGGATTAGAATAGAGATTAATTAGATGGTTTTGAGAGAGTTTTGACCTAATTGGAAACCTATAAGAACCTTGTTGTAAGCCTAGTTGAGTAGAAGGGGTTTTTGCGATTTTAGGGTCTTCTTGTTGGTCTTGGACACCTTGGACAATGGAAGTTGTACCCCCCGCACCCTTACCTTATCGAAGACACCTCCTTTTGACACAAATTCCTTGAAAAGTCCATTTGCTTGAAGAACTAGAGCCAAGGACTTATTTATAAATATTAGAAATCCAGTAAACTATGGGCCCGTTTGGCATCGTTTTAGTGTTATTCCCAATTTTGTACATAGATCAGGTTGTGCTGAGACTATACTCTCCAGAACTTGTTAGGCAATATTATATTAAACTAGTCTGTTGAGAATATGCTATGCAGAACTTGTTTGGTAACATTATAAAAGTTTTATTCCAAAAAAACGTAAGCAAGAGAATAAGCGGATTTACAATGTGGGACCCACCTTTTATTATTTGTGGCACTCTATTATTATCGTATATGGGACTCACCTGTAAAATTATAACGTGGTGCCCAATTTTAAAATTTAGAACATGGGGGCCCATATTCATAGGATTTACAATATGGGCCCACTTTTTAGGAATTATAATGCGGGGCCACCTTTTGTGAATGTAAATATGGGGCCCACCTTTAGAAATTACGTTGTACAAACCTTTAGAAATTAGAATATGACCCACATTCATAGGATTTACAATATGGGTCCACCTTTTGTTATCATAACCAGTTGACCCGCATTTAGAAATTACAAAGTGGAGCCACATATTTTGTGATTGTAGGTAAACATAGGACCCACTCTTAGAAATTACAATGTGGTATCCACCTTTAAATTATAATGTGGGGCCATCTTTTGATTGATTGTGAATTCATGACCCACCTTTAAAAATTACAAGTGGTGCCTACCTTTAGAAATTAGAACATGGGGTCATATTCATAAGATTCACAATATGGGCCTGCATTCATAGGATACAATGTGGCTCTCCACCTCTTGCGATTGTAACCATATGACCCACCTTTAAGAATTATAAAGTGGGGCCACCTCTTCTGTGATGGTGGACACAGGACCCACATTTAGAAATTACAACATAAAGCCCACATTTAAGAATTACAAAGTGGGGCCACATTTTTTGGGATTGTGAACTTGGGGCTTACCTTTAGGATAAGTGAGAGTATTTTGAATTTTTAAATGATATCTTTAAAAGGCAACAAATAAGAGATAAGTAGAAGCCGACTATGCCAACAGGTTGTGTAATGCCCCCCAATTCCAATGCCAAATTTACCTCCACGGTACCCGAATTGGCGCGCTACTTTCCAAAGAAATCGGAAACTTCCAAGATCGTAGATCCGCAATGAAATCCAATTTAAAACTTTTTACAAAATTTATAATCAATAGCTAAGTGCGAAAGCAAATAGGAAATAGCAGAAGCAACAACAATATAAAAGCGGAAGCAATATATGAAATTGAGAGTTTCTTAATACACAAAAGGCATGATGGACAGTCCAAATAACATAAAAAAAAAAAAAAAAACTTTATTTGAAAAACTCCAGTATTTTTTTTATTATCAGAGAATCAATTTAACCGTAAAAATAACCCAGAATGAGGTGAGAATTTGAAGTATCCCATAAATAGCGAGGATGTTTGCCTTAATGATTGTGATTTTTAATGATTGTGATTTTTAATAGATGGGGTCTATCGTAGTGTTTTACTCCATTTACATCATGATTTATAAGAGTTAAAGCCACACACACAAAAAAGAAAAAACCCAGACTCCACCCTTTCTCCCTCGACAAGCATGCATGGTAGCACATCAGTTACATGGAAAGTTTCTCACCTTTTCTTTAGCTCCACGCTATTGTTGCGAGTTTTTCTTTTTTCAATAATATTGTCATTTCTTATGAATTATAAAACTTATTGTTTTTGTTGATCAGTTCCATATATTATATATTCATTTGAGTTTAGTTTTATTGTAAAATGGTTGTCATAGAAAATTAATGACTATATAGGAAATCATATAAAATAGTTATTTCAAAAGTTTGATCATCTATGCTTAAGGTACAATGCATAAGTATGAAAATAATAACAACAATATTTATAGGGGTCAATATTCTAAAAATATAGTTATTTTTATAAATACCTTGTAGATAAATTCTAACTCACGGTCAATATTCCAAAGTGGGGCCATGTCCCTTTCTCATTAACTAATTTTAAGTTTTTGTTGATAACTATTAATAAAAAGATACTTTGTAGTATAGTGGTTGGGTTGCTCATTTGAAATTCATATTGTCGTGAGTTCGAGTCTTAGTATAAATTAGATTATTTTTTACTATGCCATTAAAAATACAAAATACACGGGTCAGGTTGGGTCCAAGAAATGGACTTGGACCCTAGCTTGGAACTTTAAGCAAGAATGAGGATGTCATTATTTTACAACCAGTTGGGCCTAACCCACGATGACTCGGTCCTTTATTGGGTTAAGTTGGATTGCTACTCACCCAGGTTGACCCATCCTTAATTGGGTTGAGCCAATTTGGTTATGGGTCAGGTTAGACCTAATGACCAAAAGGTGGTTATGGTTATTTTTTAACATAGGTAGTTATGTCCAAATCTCCCTTGTCCTAATTGGCATACTCTTTCACAAACCAACACTAAATTGAACCTGGGAGAAACAACTTGATTCCATCATCATTATGCGGGTCTCGTTTTTCATGTGTCATGAAGATTGTTTGAAAATCATTACCATACGTACTGTGGGTTATATGTTTTTGCTATCATCAGTACTTAAAAGGCCAATGAGTTTAGACTTCGTCTTTGGGGCAACAAACGTGGTTCAACATCAGTTTTAGATGGATTTCATTGTATTTTGGAGGCGGCCCACCTGTTAACTCATTGTTGACTGGTCTCACCAAGGGGGTGGCTAAGAAAAGCGATTATGCGCTTTGAAACATTCGTTTCTTCTCTTTTTTTCACGGATCCAGTTCCTCCAATACCAGCACTTCTTACCTATGTCCCACTTGCAAAACCTACTAACCTAGACATTTCCCAAAGTTGTGCCTAACCCGCCACTCATTTTAACCAAAACCCATTAAGTCACATCTGAGCCAATTTAATTAACCCACCTCTTAACCCACTTGTGGGCTTCGCCACCAAGGACCCACATCATATCAAAGAGTACTTAGCTCAAATCATCAAAGGCTTAAATCGTGATAGGGCAATTTGATCATCTTCATAATCCACCGTTGATTCAAAGATCCCCCTGTCAATCAAGCCAAGTAATCCTACTAATTTACTTTAATATTTGAGTTTTCTATTTTCTTGTCTCCAATATGCTAGCCATAGGATTTGTTGTATTTTCCTTCTAATCTATGCAAGGATGTGCTACCAATAAGATGGTCCTAGTATCTTAGCTCATCAGGAACCCTTTGATCATTGTTTGAATGGTTTGGATTGCGTAAATCAATTAGTATCCACCACTAATATTAATATATATGATTTTCGGGTGATTTGATTTGGAAATTGAGGTTCAATTTGGCAATTGATTGCTCAATTGAACTCTAAATTTCTCTCTATAGTTATCTCCTCCTATTGATTAGGGAGATTCCTTATCTCAAGCCTTGGAAAGATTTATGTTTCTTTATGAAGCCCTTAATATAATAACATATTAAAACCTCATTTTAATATGCATGGATCCCACTGTTCAATTCAGCACGTAACAGAATTCTGACTAGGTGATGATGAGGCCATTTCCATCTTTGCACCTGTTATATGTGAGCTTACAGGTACCTGGGAATCTATCATGGGCCCCATATAGTGATAATCCAAACTGTTTTAAATGAATATCAACCCCCTACTAACATAAATTAAAACTTAATTTGAATAGATATGGATCCCACCGTTCGATTGAGCGTATGATGAAAATGTGATTAGGTGGTGATGAATACATATTCGGCACTCTGTTTGCATCTATTATATTTGAACTTACAATTCTTCTGGAATCTTTTATGGGTCCCACATAATTATAATTCGAACCGTTCAAATCAATTTTAACCACTCCAATGACATGTATTAAAATTTTATTTCAATACTAAAGTTTCATTTTAATATACGTGGATCCCACTGTTCAATTGAGCACATGATAGAATTGTGACTATGATGATGAGGCCAGTCCCGTTCTTTGCAGCTATTATATGTGAGCTTACGGGTCTTTGGGAATCGATCATGGGGCCCGTACAACGGTAATCCAAACCATTTAAAAATGAATATCAACTCCTCTACTTGACATATATTAAAACTTAATTTCAATAGCAGTGGATCCCACCATTCGGTTGAGCGCATGATGGAAAAGTAATTAGATGGTGATAAATACAAGTTTGACTCTCTGTTTGCACCTATTATATTTGAACTTATAAGTCTTCGGGAATCTATCATAGGTCTCATATAATTATAATCTGAACCGTTCAAATTAATTTCAACCACTCTAATGATATATATTAAAATCTTTTTTTTTATAGATGTGGAACCTGCCTTTCGATTGAACACATAATAAGTGTGATTAGGTGGTAGACGTTTAGCTTGCGATTGTAATTAACTAAAGTATTCCTCTATTTTTTATTTAATAAATATTTAATTTATAATTTATAGTCTTAATTGTTTCAATATGCAAATTTTGGGATTAGAAATTTATGAAACTCAAATTAGGGATTTCAATATGGGATTATAAATTTATGAAACTTAAATTAGGGATTTCAAATTTGGGTTAGTGATTTCTGATATTGGAAATAGGGCTTCTCAATTGATAATGTTGCGTTTATTTTAAGAATGATATAATTTAGCTCGTTTGTTAATTTATTCTCTATCTAAAAATTAATGAAAAGTAGAAAATATGTGAAATATTTTTTATATTTTATGATTTTTAATTATGATTTAAAATTTTATTCTAAGAATGACAAACTTAGCACATTTCTAAATCTAATTTCTATCTAAAAATTAGTAGAAACTCTATTTTGTGATTGTTTCACATGACGATAACATTTTCCCTATCGGTGATTATATTCAAGCAAATAGAGGGACTAGCCTGATTTGGGCCGGGCTTTAGCCTTAGTTTTGATACATGGGCCAAACTTAAAACCCAAAATCTATGTAGGTTTGAGATATGGGCCGGACTTGGATTCAATGGCAAAGAGGCCGAAGCTCGGCCGAACCCAAATAAGATAGATAATTTAATAAAAAATATATCTTTATTTCTTAAAGTAAATTGTTTATGTAAAAACCTAATTGTTACAAGGTTAAATATTATTTACTATAAATAGTTTATTTAAATATTATTTGTTGGCAATTCATCGCTGGATTTTGCTTCCAATCTTGAATCAATTTTGGTTTTGTTTTCTCAAATAATAAGTGCCATATATGATATAGATTCCTTAACCCTTATCAAGGGTGATCATGGACTAGACCCGTCTTAGTCCGACCCGGGCTTGGATTTACTGGTAAATAACACCAACACGGTCTGGCCCGAAAAAGATACATTATGTAAGTAAAAATTAGATATTTTTTTTTAACAAAGGTAGTCACATACACGCATATAACCTAACCAGCTCATCTACAATTTTAAGAAGTAAGAAAAAGACATTTCTTTTTATTAAAACATGATCAACCCGGGTCCAGGCTTAACCTTTTTCAAGTGGGCCAAGCTTTGGCCAAGCAATTATGTCCCGAGTTAGACAAGGGTTGGGCTTAGGCCTGTCAATGGGACGTGTTGAAACGGGTAGAAAGCCCGGCTCAGCCCACTGCAAAGTTATTTAATAATAATTATTTATATATTACTAAAGCTGCCCCTCACTAACAAAAAAAAACTGTTAATTAGGTTTTAATTGATCATACATTGCTTTAACTTGACTTATATAAGATACTCATTCTCATTCATTTCTATTGATTTTCTACTTTCACAGGAAAAAAAAAAAAAAAGGTTTTAACCGTTCTTACATTACTTGACTCATATAGCTTATAGGATATTCATTCATTTCTATTGATTTTTCTACTGTCTCTGGCAAAAAATAAAATAAAAAAAAAAAAAAAATAACACTGTTATGTTGCTTGTTGCATTGCATTGTCAGTCCCAAGCCCGGAAAAAAGGAGGGTTTAAAGTCCAGTTCACACTGGGTGTCTGGTGACAGTATGAATAATTAGAGAATGTTTTGCTTATGACCAAGATCGGGCTAAGCCCAAGCCCGGCCATCTCTCAGCCCGGGCCAGTACGGGACGGGATTGGACAACGCAAGCCCAGGCCCGGCCCGGCCCATTGACAGGCCTAGTCAGGCTTAGGCCAATGGTGTAAAAATGGGCCAGGCCTGGATATTGCACAACTCGCACAAGTCCGCCCCAACCCAGGTCATGAAATTATCAACCTTTCATATCTCAATTTTGAATACCAAAGTCTCACATAATGTAGACTCTCCATCTATAATATTTGTTTTTTCTCCCTATCATATATAATGTTGTTTTACTTCTTTTAATTTTTTATTTTTTTTGAAATTTAATATAATCTTTCTCATCATCTAAGCAACGAGTACGAGCATATTGATTGATCCAGATAGGTTTTACAAAAAAATATAATTTTTAGTGGTGGAAAATTCGCTTTTAGCGATGTTTTTTCCTATTCTAAAAGTCAACTATGAGTCATTAAATTTTTACCGTAAAAATCACAAACAAGTCCTAGACGGTGCCTTCTAGGGCATAAATGGTACTTTTTGTTACGGGAAAAATTTTAATTCTATGTTCTTAGTAAGCCTCTATTTTACTATTTAATTTATTATTACATTATCTAAATTTTTAGATTTTTATTTGTTTTATATTTTCTGAAATTAGGATTATGTTTTTTTATTATGGGTATGATTTTTGGTTTAAAATTTCTAAAATTTTATAGATTTCTAAAATGTATCTTATCAAACAAGAAATGTCCTATACATTTTGGATTCCTTAATCCTTATCAAGGAGGGATGTTGATGGACCGAACTGGCCTAAGTTTGACCCGGGCTATCCCACTTTGAGCCAAGCTTGAGTGTTAGATTTTGGCATGCGGGTGGGGCTTAGATCTAGTGGTTGAGATCCTGAATCCCCGTTCCGGCTCGAATAAGATACAGAATTTAAGCAAAAATTAAATCCTTTTAGACACAAACACAAAACCCAATCATCTAAGCTCCAGCTTTAGCTTTAGATGGTAAGTAAAAGACATTTTTTTTTAAAATAAAAACATGATTCACCTAGGCCAGACTTAACCTTTTTCAGGCGGGCCGAGTTTCAACCAAGCACTTATGTCAAGAGTCGAGCTTGGGCCGGGCTTGAATATTGTACAACGCACCCGAACCCGTGCCATGACCACCTCTATTATCAACTTTTCATTTAAAAACCTGTCATTGGTTAAACTTGTGAAGTCATTTATGGAGAGGGCTACCCCATGTGGGTGCAACAAATTTAATGGGATCCACTGATAGTTAGAAATGGATCTTCGAAACTTTGGGGATCCATTTGTGAAAAATTGTAATGGAACCAGGTGGTTTGAGTGAGGCGAGGTTCGAAGCCCGTACCCCCCTATGAGAATTGAAACTCACGAGGTTAAGGAGCCGTTAAAAATAATTTGTGCAATTAGAGCCCACGTATGACTTAGAGGTGAGAATTGGGCCGGGTTGCACAGGCATGGTATGTTCTAGGATGGGAAAAACCGTGCATGCGTTGTGCCTGCAGCTTCTGAAGGCCGTACTAGGCAGGGCCTCATAGGCCGCGGCACGGCACGGCACGACACGACCCGAGGCACAGCCCAGCACTACAATTATATATATAATCCAATTTTTCATATAAATAAAATATAAAACTTATACTAATTAAAGACTTATTTTTCATCTATAAATTAGCATAATTATTTGTGCATTTATTTTAATAGTTTCAACCTTATTTCAAGTTGAGAACCCCTAAAAGCCCATAAAATCTATTTCAATTTATATAAAAAATTTAGAAGGCGCATGTGGCATGACTCGTGGGCAGCACGGCCCTACAGGCACGACAAAAGGCCGTGCCTTGGGCCATGCTGAGCTAACCCCAGAATGCCTCCAAGCGGGTCGGGCCAGTTTACACCCCTAGGGGGTATGACCGATACAAACCCTCTCACATATGCTTATTTGTTCTCACAAATCGGCACTTGTCAGAATTTGTTAATGATCTTGAGGATTTTATGGAAAAAATCTTAGAATTTGGCCATTCCTCGTGAAGGGTCCCTGCATATTGTATAGCACTAACAAAGTCCGTCGGGCCTTATTTTGTTTTGTTTTATTTTTTTTTATTTTTTTTTTCAATTTTGATAGGAGCTACGCTAGAGTCACCCATCTCTGACGGGGGAGATGCTAGCGTCGCTTGTCAGAGCATCTCTTAATGTGTTCTTCTTCCTCTCCTCCTATTTCTCCATCTCCCCTACTCCATATTTAATGGCTGGCATTTGGCCATAGCAGAAAATCAATGTAAACCCCTCTCTCTTTCTCTATCATTTCACAACAATATGAAAAGGTAACAAAAAAATATTTATTTTTGAAAATATGGGAAGAGGAAAAAAAGGTTGATTATCCATTTTACCTGCTTAGTGTTTTCAAAGGTGACACTAATGGTTTGTTTGGGAGAGGGGAGGGGAGGGGAGGGAAAATTTGAGGGAGAAGAAAAATGAAGGGGAAGGGAGGCGAGGGAAATTAATTTTACTTCTCTTGTTTGGGAAGTGAAAAAAGGTAGGGGGAAGAAAAGGTGAAAAAAGTAGGGTTTTGTTTGTTTGTGAGATAGAGAGAAAATTACCGGGTTTTGCCCTTGACTGTTGTATTAAAACTTTTAAAACTTTCTTTACAATAAAAGGGCAATTTTAAGTCATTTCTCTCATTTTCCCCTCCTCTCCCCCATTTTCCCCCCAATTTTGGGGGGAAAATTTTTTCACACCTTTTTCCCCCTCCCCCTCCCCTCCATTTTCCCTCCCCTCCCTTTCCCAAACACCCTCCAAAATCATTTCCCCCACTTTCCCTCCTTTTTTTCCCCCACCACCCCACCCCCACCCCACCCCCACCCCCTCCCCCCCCCCCCCCCCCAATTCCTCCCCTTCCCAAACAGGGGGTAATAGAACCATTGCCATCTTCCATCACCTTTCTCCTCCCTTTCTTGCTTGCCAAACAGAAATCTCTCCCTTCAACATGAAATCCCCTCTCACCACCACCATCCAAACCCATTTCCTCAAAACCCAAATCTCTGTTCATCTTCGGCATCCAATCCTTGCCGGCCTTTTCCTTACCTTTTCAAGCACCTTAACTTCTCCACCCTTACAAGTCACCAAAAAACTCAATCCATATGCCTTTGGAGTTATTGAAATCTCCTTTGGGCGCTCAGTTCGCATTAAAATTACATCATTTTGGACTGAATTCTGAAGTCCAACTCTAGAAGTCTCTACTGAGGTTTGATTAAATAGAAAATTCTCTTCTCGGCATTTCTTGGAGCAAGAGTTCAAAAGTGGGGGACCTCAATTTTTTGGTGTTCGGACTCTCCGATCCGAAGCGAATCCTCTACTGGGTATATTTCATTACATGGAATCTCTTGTGGGCGATTTACAGAAGAGAAAGACAAGCCTCCCAGAGCAAGAACAGGTGATCTGAGATCCATCCATGAAGTGGAACAGATAGCTGTATATATGGCCTTTCTAAGCAGTTTAAGGGAGCATAGAAAGAGAGAAATGAAATAGAAGTTTCAGATAAATTCGTTTATATCTATCATCATTGCATTCCTTTTTCACTCTTCCTTGTTTCAACCTTGACTTGAATTTCATATGTTGATCAACGTTAGGAGACGAATATAAAGACATTAGAAGACGAATATAAAGACATTAGAAGATGCAATGACGAGTGACGCTAGCGTCGCCCTCATCAGAGACAAATGATGCTAGATGTACCTACAAGTGACACTAGCATCGCCCCCACCTCTCAAAGTTGAAAAAAAAAAAAAAAAAAAAGACTTGAAGGACCCCATTTATGTTGTACAATTTACGGAGACCCTTCGTGAAAAATGGTCAAATTTCAGGATTTTTCCCGTAAAATCCTCAATAATCATTTATAAACTGAATTCTAATAAAAGATGAACTTACAGAACAATTAAAGTGATAATTGGCCAACCCAATTACACAGCATTACTCTTATTTCCCCACTGCTCTGCTTGATATGCAGCCAAGTGGGCCTCGTACAAAATTGAGATGTTTTTGAAAAAAACAAACCCAAGATTGTTTTAGCATCTCCTTTACTAAAATAAGGAGGACACATATTAAAAGGAAAATTAAAAGGAAAAGACACAAAATCAAAACAAAAACCAACTGTAAAAAACCATCGATTGAGATCCTTAATCTTTTTCCTATGACAAGGCACTTCTACTAATTTTTCAAAATACGATGTGGCAAAGTTTGTAGGTTGATTCCCAGAGTGTTTAAGGATCTAGTCCTCCACATAAAAAGAGGGGAATAAAAAACAAGTGCATTGAATGTTGATCACAATTATATCTAAGCCACAAAATGGATGGATGGTCAGAAGATATATGGCTACGGTTCTATAGCCATCTAATTCATGGCCTGAGATATGAAGATTATCAAAATCCTACTAACCTGATCTTTAATGGTTGGTTGGATTTTTAAGCTTTCTTTGATTCAGTAAATCCAGGTGACCTAGAAATTATTACTGCTGCTAAGAGAATCCAACCCGTTAAGGTCCAATGGCCCGTTAAGGTGCCATGGTGCCGAGACCTAAGCCAATAATCTGACTTGTAAAGGGTTTTGGGCACTAAATTTAGCTTCGGGCCGTGCCCTGGTCTAGATTTACGCTCAGCTCATTTATGTGGCCTTAGATGGGCTGCACCTAGATATGTCAAATGGGCCATGCCACGGCAGTCAACGGCCCGTGGCACGTTCAACGGCATGTCCTACTTGGCACGATCCGTGGTCACGGGCCATGCTGGGCCGAGGTCTTAGGCCCGTTGGCACTATTGCGGCACGGCACGGGATATTTAATATCTTCAGTATAAATAAAAAATATAGTCTTTTATTTTTTTATTATAAAAAAATGATAATGGTTTCGAATGTAATCCTATTGAAAAACCTACAAATAGAAAATATCTAAATGGTTCTCTTCTTAATAGAGCAGGTCGAGTTTGACCGAACCACTTAAATATGTGTGTTATTCTCTTATTTGCGTGTATCGTTTAATTACTTTTTAGTGTAAGACCTTTGTTTTTAAGCCGAATAGGTAAGAACGATATGAAGTAAATTAATGGCACGAAAGGCATGACATGCACGGCACGGCCCACCATGACTCAGGACGGCACGGTCTGAGCTTCCTGGTCATCCGTGCCTGTACGACACGACATGATTGACATCTCTAGCTGTACGAGGATTAGGGTTGTAAACCAGTCGGTTCCGGTCCGGATCCATGGTGGACCCGGACTCGAAGTCGTTAAGGAGAAAGTGGAACTGGATCTGGATCCGGAACCATATATGGGAAGGGTCTGGATCTGGGTCTAGGTCTAGGTAAAAAATGATATTAAAAAAAATATATGGTTTTTAGGAGATTTTGTTTTTTAAAATTGTGGTAATATGTTGGGTCTCGGGTCCACGGGTCCGAACCAAGGTGGAACCAAACCCGGACCCATTTACTTATCGGGGCCTAAATAAGGACTCGGACTCAATTTTTAACGGGTCAGAACGTCCTGATAATCAGAGAATTTGAGACCCATTTACATTCCTAACGAGGACATTCCAGGCTAGCTCAATCACATGTGTATCATGTGAGGTCCAACACTGATACTTACAGTGAGAATGTAGTCAAACATGCAAAATTAAGAATCCACAAGACTCTAGAAAAGGCTGCACGATTCTTCCTCTTTGCCACCAAAAATCAGGAGGGAAGAAGAATCGAAAGAAGGAAAAGAAAAGGAAAGGAAAAGGAGAAGAAGCTACTTATTGCATGTACGTACGTTTGTGTCAATCAAGCTTGTATTTGCTTGTAATTGATGATCTGATAACTTTCAAACGATCTGGTGAACCCGCCTACGACCGTGAGCCTTGCATGGGATGTTGAGCACCGGGGCCCTTGGGATGATTGTCACAATTATGATAACATGTCAATGCCACATATATTTCAATCCATTTCAAGAGCTCTCAATCTCATGATCCGAACCATTAAAGAAACCCTCTATGAAAGAGTCATCGACGAGGGTTGGGGAGCTGTGCTGAAAATTTACGAAGAAAACAGAGATATCGTTCAAAAGGCAAAGCTTCTCCGCTCAGAAGAAACGGCCTTGCACATGGCTATATCCAGTAGCAAAATTGATGTGGCAAAGAAGCTTCTTGAGATTATCGATCGGGATGTAATCCGAGAGATTACTGATGGTAGAGGCGATAACCCACTCCACCTCGCAGCACTCGCTGGGGCAGGTGGAGATGTACAAGTTCTTGTTACACAAGGATTGGAGACTGATCTGGGACAGGAACAACGAGGGCGAGACCCCTCTGTTTCTAGCAGTGCTTCAGGGACAGAAGGGGGCCTTTTACGCCTTGCATCCCATTTGCACCGATACTGATCACCATAACATTATCACTCTCTGCAAGAAGAATGATGGCAACAACATTCTTCATGTCTCCATCCTCGGAGAGCACTTTGGTAAGTTGCTTATCTTTGTTTTGCTCGGTTGAGATCCCCCCCCCCCCCCCCCCCCCCTCAAAACGACTTAAAAGAGGGGTTTTGACATACTAATTCTCCTTAAAATTTATATTTCCTTGACTGAAATTTGAAGAATTTGACATTTTTTTTTAAACTTCTTTCTCCCCAAATCCAATGATATCATGGGAGTAATATAAGCAATAGAAATTGATAAATCCCATGATATCATGGAACTGTCACGTAATATCATGGCTTTTATGCGGCATCTGCAACTTGCTTACTGGTTGTATAAAGTGTATTATACAAAAAATGATAAATCTAATAATACTGTGTCTTATGATATCATGGGATCTGGGGCAAAAATGGTTTTTTAAAAAAATGTTTACCAAAGTCAACCATCTCTAATTACATTATTTTGAGTTTCAATTATTAAATTGAAAAAATCGAATTTAAAGAGGATTAATAAGTCAAAATCCCTATTTTATATGGGTCTGTTTGTTTGTATTATTATACTCCCTACACTTCTCTACATGCATTACAATATATATGAATTGAATACTTTGAATTTACGCCATAAGTGGTTAAAAATAATGATCAAAGCTAAATTATAAATAATCTTTCCTTTTATAGGAATGAAATTAAAGAAAAATGAAAATGAAAAAGAAATATTCATTTGATGCTCTTATTTATTTTTTTAAAAATTGACTTATGGTCTTCGTTTTTTAACTCATTATTGCATATATCTTAGGCATTCATTCCTATGTATATTACTGCAAACAACAGGCCCTATTAAGAGTTTTTCATTTCATGGCGGAAATGATTTTTTTTTTTTTTTGTTTTTTTTACCTTTTTTTCATCTGAAAGGATTAGATCCAAATCCTTTTAATATTCGAGTAACGTTTCCCGCGAGTTTTGAGGGGTCGTGGCTCGTTATTTTCATAAAGCTTCTCACCATGCATGTTACTTTGGACCTATTACGTACAATGTGCTTATACAGTGGCATTTTTGCATTTGTAGAGCTGGCTTATCAGATCATAGATTGGCATCCGCAGCTCATCCACTTGAGAAATGAGAGAGGACAGTTGGCTCTTCATTTTCTTGCCAATAACCCATCAGCCTTTAAAAGTGGATCCTTCTTGGGAATGGTTGATGAGTGTTGGAAAAATGGCTAAGAGCACTACTAATTTTTGTAAACTTTGAGCCAAAATCTATGTGGGAACCACTTATCATTTTAGGTGGGAATACATGAGAATGTAATCTACCCCATGAGTAGATTAAGAACATGTATTGGATTGCTCTAATCCATTAAGGAGTGAATGAGAAATTGCCCCCTAAAACACCACTACTTGCCCTGCACCGAACCGAACCGGGCTTGGGCTTGGGCTTGGACTTCACGCGAGTTGGGCTTGGCTCGGTCCACTACCTATTCACATATGAAAGGATGTGTCCATTCACATATGAAAGGGTGTGTCCAAAGTGATGTGTCCATTCACATATGAAAAGGTGTGTCCAATCCCATGAATAGACATGAAGCAAGCTATTAATATGCATCTTGTTCATCCCTTTTGCTCATCCAATCCACTACTGCTGCATTGCATTTCGAGTCATCTGAGACTAGAGAGAAAGAGTCCTGTTGCACTGTTGGTTCGCCAGTCACACAGTTTGTAGTGCTGCAACTGTTGTGAGACCGATCATTGTATCCTGGGAGACAGACGCTGCTGAAGCTCGTTAACACCTTAGCGAGGGCGAATTTTGTCTTAAGGACATAGTGTTTTAATACTAGCCTTGATCAATGTTATTCTACAATCTCCTGACAGAGTACTGTTTTTCTGCCTTCAAACAGTAAGTGTATTTCAATTTAATTTTAGAATTCTGTTCTATTGGTTTGCTTCACTATTGTGAAGAACTGTTTCCTAATACTGAACTATTACTGTATGTACTCGGATTAACAATGAGTTCATCTATGGCTGTGAGGAATCTCTCTCTCTCTCTCTCTCTCTCTCTCAGTTGTTTTCTGTTGTGCACTGTGGACAACATGTACAAGTATTAACCCCAACATAACCCATTCATTAATTAAGTTGAATGTCCATTGAAGACAATCAGCAAGTTAGAAGAGGATTAAACCCTTAAATAATTGGTTAGATTCGGGTTGAGTTAACAAGTCATAAAGTTGTGACTTGTAAGTTGGGTGAGAAAATTTTAGCATAAAAAAGGTTTTTTTTTATTATTATGGTCGATATTATAGTTGAGGAGGGTTCCTATAACGTCCCACCCTACACATATGTTTGATATTGTCCGCTTTCACCCACTGGCCTAACAGTTTTGTTTTTGGTAAGCCTTAAACTCATGCGAGGTAAGGTGGTAAGCTCTATATATAATCTCATTAACTTTTCTTTTTATAGTCAATGTGAGACTCCGGGATATCACAGTTCCGTTTGGACCTCAGAAGGATTGAATAACAGTGCCGGAATGACCAATCCAACCCATGTATTAAACATGTCGACACACGTCACCAAAACTTAAAAAGATCAATTGAAATCCTACCCAAAACTTATAAGGATAAACTAGAACCCTAGATTACTAGGTTGGAGTGATTTGTGTTAATGTCCCCACAGATTGTGGATTAGCAACCTTATCATAAATATTATGGAATGGCTAACTATCCCATATTCCCATCCCATCTGGACCCATGCAAATGAATGATCAATGATGTCAGAGAAATGGAGCTGACGTTGTGTGAATGGCCAGTCACAACTGAATCTTAAATTTTGTAGGGCCTGTGGACCATCAATATGCCATGCATCTTATACTTTTAATTCCCATTCCTATCTAGCCATCTGCAAAGTAGAGAGGATATATACTAATATCGTTTATTGTACAGGTTTGATTGTTGACCCGGTCTAGGTCAAAATGCTCTCAAGTTTGGATGACAAACAGCATTCAGTTCCAGGAAATTATGTGGCTTGTTTGGATGTGCTTAAGTTGTGCAAGAAGATTATTAACTTTATAGGTAATATTCATATTTCCTCTGTTTCTTCATTCTTGAACTATGAAAGACATAATGGTGGCCTATTTGGTAACTTCACTATTAAATTGAGGTGTGGTGAATTGTCAAATTAGAAAGTAATATTCTTTTGTCATTTAGTGAAATGAGAATTTTTTTTTTTTCACTTTTTTCAACAAAAAAGATGACTTTTGTCATTTATAATAGCATTAAAAAGTAACTTTTTGACTTTTTAAGGTAAAATGTAGAGGTGTTTTTTGGAATATGGTACATTTTGATTTGACCCCTTTTCTTTTGGTGCTTATTTCTTTGCTTAAATTTCAGGAATTCATGTCTAGGGAATTCTTGAATTCCCAAACACAGTGGAATTCCTGGATGCTTCTTTGGGCTTGAGCATCCAGGAATTCCACCAAAATGCAAAGGGAGTAGAATTTCTGCATTCTCAAATGTCAAAAGAGATCTTTCATGTGGCTGGAATCCAGAAATGTTAGTGAAGAAACAAGGAATTCAGAAATTCCATGGAACAACCTGTCACATCATGTCCAGGAATTCCTGGACATGGTGAATTCCTGATAGAAATTCCACTAAAGAGACAAGACCTTATTGTCTCTTGAAATAATAATTTACCTCACTTCACTAGTAAAGTGAACTTACCAAACAAACATCAGATGGCCTGTTTGGTAACTTTACATGTAGAATGAAGTTAGGTGAAGCCTCAAATCAAGAGAGAATAAAATAACGGGAGTCATGATGGTCTTTTGTTTTTAGTGGATTGATAATAAATCTTTTTTATTGGAATCCAGAAATGCTAGTGAAGAAACAATGAATTCAGAAATTCTAAGGGACAACCTGTCACATCATGTCCAAGAATTCCTGGACATGGTGAATTCCTGGCAATAATTCCACTAAAGAAACAAGGCCTTATTGTCCTTTGAAATAACCTTTTATCTCACTTTACTAGTAAAGTGAACTTACCAAACAGGCATTAGATGGCCTGTTTGGTAACTTTACATGTAGAATGAAGTGAGGTGAAGCCTCAAATCAAGAGAGAATAAAATAACGGGGGTTATGATGGCCTTTTGTTTTTAGTGGATTGATAAGAAATTTTTTTGACTTTTTTGTGTAAAAAGATAATATTTTCTTTTGTCATTTAATGGATCGAATATATTGCCTTTTGACTTTCTTTCATAGAGAGGAGGGAGCTTTGAATTTGTGTAAGTTTGACATGACCCCTGGTATTTTCATATCTGGCAAATGAAGGCTTCACTTCACCTACACTTTAACTGTAAATTACTAGGTCCCAAGTGAGCCTAGCTCACTAGAATAAATGAAAAACGACACTTACAATAGTAATTTGAAAACTCGCAAATGAGACACAAACCACTGGTAATTGAGTGAAGTAACTCGAGCAAAGCCTGATTCTAAGACTCTGACTTGGCCACTCTCATTTGATTCAGTCAACTCAATGGACCATCAGGCTAATATGACTCAGGCAACTCAGACTATGGTTATAACAGATTATCTGTAATAGAGGGGTTGGGCAGCCCAGGATTGCAATGCTACCCTGCAATGAGTCATGCAATGCCAACCTGCCTCATAAAAGACAAAAGCAATTGTGGATTAGCCATTTATCAAAAGTTGGTTGAATTAGAATGCCTAAGCTATCTGATCTAACGCCTCAAAACTCAATCAAATAAAAGGGAATGACTGATAATCACCCTTAAAATAAAATGATTTTTGGGAGATGACAAATCCATATGCACTCATTTTGTTGTGCTAGGCCAACGAGCCCCACTGACATGATATGCTGTGTGGCAGCTGGGGGCGGACCCAGAAATTCCTCATTTGGGGGGGGGGGGGGGGCGGGGGGCGGGGCGGGGGGCGGCGGGGCACATATAAAAAATGAATATAGTTTTTAAAATCTATAGGGGCTCTTTTTGAAAAATTTTGGGGTGGCCATACAGAAAAATTATAAATTTTTTGAAAAGGTAAAGGGTTTTTTTTTTTTTTTTTTTTTATATTATTGTTTGAAATTTTGGGGGGGCCATGGCCCCTGCCAGCCCTCCTCTGGTTCCGGCCATAGAGTGTGGTAACTCTTGTGATCACCTAAGTTCTTGTTTTGAAGCTCAAAATCTTTCACTAATTTTACAGTGTAATTACAACTTAAGTCCAAACTATTCGAAATGAATTTATATGCATGTTCAAATCTTATTTCGTATGTCACTATTAAACTGATCATATCTAAATGCTGGATTAAAATAAAATATAAAAAATTTAGAGAGAGACAGACAGTAAACCTTAACTCAATTTAAATGTGATTTATAAAACTGTTAATGTACTTCATTTAAGTCTACCAGCAAAAGAAAGCATTTTTGTCCTTCGTTAGTGCTGATACAGTTATTTTACTATTGATGCATATACTTGTCCCATGGTTATATTAATGTTTTATGAATACTAACTCCATTTTATTCTTCTTTTTACACTTACTGTAGTTGAAACCAGGGAAGATGTTCTCTTTCGCTTCCTGCAGCTCCTAATGCAACTCTTACTATTTTTTCTGGGAATAGGTACGTACTGCTGTTGAGATGGTGCTTATTGAAATGCATCATGCAACTGACTTTTGGACAATCAAGCAATTAATGAAACAAGTACCTTTATGACAGGCCTTAGAGATTTTATCTAAGTGAAAGTCTACTTGTCCCGGGACAAAAGTCCCGGGACGTGGCACGGCTCCCATGGGAGCCGTTGGACCCCAGGCCCATGGGGTCCAACGGCTCCCATGGGGAGCCGTGCCACTGCTCGGGTCAAAAATCGGAACAAGTAGCACGGCTCTTTATCTAATATGTCCCCTGAAAGTTTGTCAACATTCCTGCCTTTTAGATCGATACTGTTTCGATTGTAATGCAAAAAGTCTACTTGAGTAAATTTTTTTATCAGAATTTTGGATAAATCCTATGGTATGGCTTAGGATATTCAAGCCATACCATAGGATTTATCCAAAATTCTAACCAAAAAATTTGTCCAAGTAGCATTACTCATTATAATGGGGGGCAACCGTCGGATTGAAGGCACATTTTTATACTAATAATTTATTGCTCTTGTTCTTTATCATAAGTCATCAATCTGACATTAGACTAAGGGCTGTTTGGAACTCTAACCTAAGTAATAATTAATAATCGCTAATTAGATTATGGTAAAAAATAAAGGCTCTGAATTTTAAGTTTTAATTTACAATCAGTTCTTGTGATAAAATCCTTAGAAAGAAGCTCTCATTCATGAGATAATTGGGACGTACCTTTAGGAATTATTGCAATTTGGGCCCACCTTTTAAATTTACAATGTTGAACCAGCATTTGCCTCATTTTGAAAATTTAAGAGTTTATTTTCATCCAAAACACATAAATTTTGCGTTATCCGCCTCTATCTACTTTAGCTAAAAAACATCTCTGAAAAAATAACCTCACAAATTATTTTAAAAGAACCCTTATTTCATGAGGTAATTGGGGCACACATTTTGGAATTGTTGCAATTTGGGCACACCTTTTAAAAGTTCCAGAATCTGCAATTGTCAACATTTTGAAAATTTATGATGTGATTTTCATGAAAAACACATAAACTTTGCATTTCCCACCTCTATCTTTAGCTCAAAAAAGCTTTAAAAAATGAAACACCCCTTATTGTCTTAGAGTCAAAAGCTCTAATTTGTAAATAAGCTTTAAAAATAGGAAATCAATAAGAGGTTTACCAAACTCTCTAATATATAAATAAGTTCTAAATTATAAAATAAGAATTTATTTTTAGGATTACCAAATTGGCCTAGTTTGAATTGAGTTTGGCCATGAGGTTATTTACCGGGAGGCATTTACCCCTTTGCATTCAAGAGGGGACATATTGACAGAATAGCTAGGCAAGCCCTAACCCTATACACTTAAATTCAAAGAAATGAGTACCGGCTACCCGGAGATTGATCCTAGGCATGCCACCTTTACTCACCCGATGGGTGTCTCACCTCACCCAAGGTCTCCTCTCCTCATCTCGCTTCCTTACCTCACCCAAAGGCTTCTCCCATTGGTGTGGGTTCGATGGGGTCCGACTCCCTAGCTTGGGAACCAAATTAAGACATTTTACAATAGAAATGTTAATGTTACTGACAATATCAAACTTCTTGTCTCCAATAAATATGGGTTATTTCACTAGTCTTCTCCATTAATTTTCTTTTTTCTTTGTTTCCATCAAGATATATAAGAACTTAATGCATGATATTTATGCCATAAGGACTTAAAAAAGAAGACTATATACTCATTTTCCATTTTTCTTTGATTATATTTTCATAAAAGAAATGATTATTTAATACTTATTTTTTAAATTCACCATTGACCGTCATTTTTAGCCACTTACGACATCAATTCTATGTATTGCGCTGCAAACAAATAGAAGAATTCTGTGCCCAATAAAGAATTTTAATTCTTGTTATTCTGTGGTTTTTTCGTTTCTTGTCTTTCCACTTTAAACACACGTTTGTATTGTATGTCCAGTGTACTTCCAAGTCGGTAATCTGAAAGAGCAAAGGCGGAGGCACAAATTGTCGTATGAAGTCATGGAAAAGCTCATCGGCCATATGCATCGGTGGGAATACTGGGAAACACTTTCCAAGATCATTCCGCAGTGGCATTGCCTCTCTGCCTCCTCAAAACCAAGACGTACACATGCATCTACCATCAGAAGGCACTCAAATTTCTCACTCTACTTTTGAAGCAAAACAAGCACTTATCATACTTACTATCAACTAGGGAGATAGATTGAAATGGAAACACAAAATTCGTTTCGCCGATCCCAACATTATTGGAGCAAGGCTATGATAATGATGATCATCATCAGCGGAAAAAAGTTTAATAAAGGCTATAGCCTATGGTGGAAGGAGAATCTTTACTAGAAACAAATGTAGGCACACCCGCACACCCAACCACATCACATACCTAGCCAAAAGAGAGGGAAACAGATCCCCTATTTGGATCAATCAGGGAGTGCCACATGGGGGGTTTTTTTTTTTTTTTTGTGTGGAGGAGATGAGATGTCATTGATTTGACATCTCTCCCCCATGTGTCACCCCCTGATTGGTCCAAACAGGAAAAACTATTTGGACTAAATAGGGGATCCATTTCAAAAAACGAGAGAAAATAATTTGTTGGATCTTGCATCACTTTTTTCAACCATTACCTTTTTTTGGAGGCTGTTATGTACTTAAGTTGCTCGTAAGTCAGGTCCTTTGAATATAAGATTTCTTAGGCCCCTATTCACCCGATCTCCGGCTGCTCCTCCTAAGTGGGTCCTATGGGGTTCTCTCTCTACCTCTCCCATCTAAGAGGAGCATGAACTACAATTTAAATTTGGTCATTAGCCCTTGTTTGGCGACTCTACTATTAGAGTCAAGTAAGTAAAGCCCTCATTTCTTAAAAAAAAAAAAAAAAAAAAAAATTCTCATCAAAAGCACTTTAATTCAAACTTCCCACCATATTTAAAAAAAAAAAAAAAATTTAAAAAGTAACCTCATTTATCCACTAAAAGACAAAAAACTCCACTTTTCAATAAAAAAAAGTCAAAAAGATTCTATCACAAACAACTAAAAATAAAATACCATCATAACCCACTTATATTTTAATATTTCTTTAAAATAACATTTAATCTATTCAACTCCATTAGTAAAGCCCCCAAAAAGATTGGACAAAAAAGTTCGACTCTCTCCTTTTGTAAGATCCCGGTCTTGCGTATAATATTTTATTATATTTAGTTATTTAAGTGGGTTGGATTAAGTGGGGCACACGTTAGATTAGATGTGAGGATCGGTAAGTTGGGCTAATGGGTAGATGAGCTGATCCGTAGTTTGACCCAATGACTCAAGTTCAAAGAATATTTTCGTAACCTAATTCCTTCTTTTAATAACTGCACCTTATTATCTCTCCCCACTTCAAAACCAAGATCAGATGATACTATTATTCTTCGCTCATCTGTAGAAGTAAATCTATACTCTTGAGTTACATTGTTAGCATTTGTATTCCATCTTCTTTTTCTCTCGAGCGGTGTGGGAATTTTGGTTTGGATATTGGTTAGGATCTGCATTTTCATTTTCGTCAACTCTGTGAAAGACAAGTGCCTATACATAATTTGTGAATTTAATATATGTGTTTTTCTGATTCCAGTGCACTTTTTATAATGTTAATTATCTTAGTGATTAGATCCGAGATTGGGGATGATTGAATCGATTTTCTTATTTTACTTGTGACTGTTGACGTCCCAATCCACCAACCCTACGAGGACTGAATTTGTAGCAGAGCCCAAAATACAGAATCATGAAAGTTGTGTATTGATGGTGGGGCCCACCGGATGATCTGATCATAAATCTGATCCGTTCATCGGGCCGGACATGGCAGTGCGACCAAAGAAATGGCGGACCCATGTTAGATGGGCCCTATTTGGTCCACCATTCAGCAATCGAAGAGGAGGACCGGCGGTATTGAAGAGGGTTTGGGTTGTTTCCATTTTTGGGATTGTGGGACCCATGTGGGCCATTAATTTTTGATCCCTACATCTTGAAGGGAGGGCTTGGGCGACCATATTGATGGTGGGTGATCATGGGCTCTTGGTCAGTGGGCTCTTGATCAGTGGACTATTGCCCGGAGTGCACAGTTATTGTGCGGCATAACTCGGTTCTATGTAAGGAAGAAGTGAAGATGACCTGTAGCTTTGACTTGTAGCATATATAAAGGTAGAGATAAAGAGAATTATGACATGTGAATAGATAAGAGAGAGAGAGTGATGGTGACATGAGGGTGAGATGAGTGAGGTTGTAACAACACACAACTCATGACCTTTTATATATGGTACCGTTCTTTTGAAAATGAGGAAACTACGGAAAAAATCTCCTTATGACCTCATAGGAATAATAAGGACCCAATAACATGTTAAAGACGGGAGGGGTCATTTGTCCTTTTTGTAGGTTGGTCGATATCGACCATTCTGTAGTCTTAATGACGGTATTTTTATTTCAATTATTATCGAAGGGGAGTGAAGTGAGGGCGCTGCGAGGACACTATCGGTCTGGATAATGGCGACATAGCTCCGGGGTCATGCTGGTGACAGGCAAGAGCCTTGCAGATGCATGCCTAGGTTTTCATCCTAGAGAGCAACCCACCTCCAAATCATGAAGCACAACACCATCTCTCCAATAACATCTTATCATTCTCACTAAAAGGGGAAGTGCTTATCTTTCCACACCTCCCTTGACTCTTGAAATCACCAGATTCATTCCCAGAATAGAAACCTCAATCTCAGTGAAGTGGGGTTTTGGGTTTTCCTACAATATATTTGTTTTTGTAAAGTGGGGTATTATGTTTTCCTTTATTTAAAATCAAAATACCTTAAACTTTGTGAAATGGGGTTCTTCCCTTTAATCTCAAACATGGAGATCTTTCACAGTTAATAGAAAAGTACGGTTTTGAAGAAATGTGTTGGGTTTTTTTCTGAATTCAAGTCCGTGCCATATTTCTAGAAGAAGAACTTGGATTTTCTTTCTTTCCCCCTCTTGTTGTATGTTAGCCACATGAATGAATGAACTCCACATTCCTATAAGATGTTCTCAATAGGAAAATCAAATCAAGATGTTTGAGCCATGATTTGTGGAGTGTGCTTGAAATTTTGTTGCGAAATGATTGGGTTCTGAAGGCAAGAGTTGTAGGACCATTGACAGGTGCGGTGCTCACCGTTGCTCTATCCATTTCATTCATACGACCACCAACACCCAACATCGTAAAAACACTCCGAAATGTTTACAACACTAGCTGAAATTTTATTTTAACCTGCAGTGGTTTTAAACTATGTGCTGATCGTGAATTAAAAAGGCAACAGTCTTAATATTCAAAAACATGATGAGTGGGATGGTGAGAATACTCTAGTTTGGTCTAGTGCCTATACAGGGAGTGGAGTGTGCTGTGAAGCCCCCATGCCCATCCAATTGGTGGTCCCGAGTGGCGATAATCACGAAACATATTATTTTGGATGGTGGGAGTGGAGTTATCTTTTCCCCATCTTCTCTCTTGTCTCCTGCTCTTGGTATTGTTTTAGTCCTTTTATCGAACATCTCACCTGCGCTATTGTCGCTGGGCTGTAGGAGAGATAGAGTGCTTTTTTTTTTCTTCTTGGCTCTAATGGTCGATATCGACCATTACTACTTAGCTTTAATGGTCAATATAGACCAGTTAGATTTTCTCCAACCTATACTTGTCTTATTCGTTGAACAAGACAAAATGGTCGATATCGACCATTATTACTTCTTCCTGATGATCGATATCGACCAATCTATCAGTCAGATTTGTTCCAACATGTAACTGTCTTATTTGCTGAACACTACAAAATGGTCGATATCGACCATGTCGCAAAATGATTATAATAATAAAAAAAAAGACTGAAAAGGAGCTTGAGGACCCCTCCTGTCTTCAACATGCTATTGGGTCCTCGTCGATCCTATGGGATCCTATGAGAATTTTTTCCGTAGTTTCCTCTTTAAAAATAAAAATAAGGGATGAGTCCTGCCTGTTACAACTGTTGTGACATGCCATGGCATTTGACTTTTAATATTTTGGCCCATTAGTTCTTGAATTTAAAAAAAAGAAAGGACCCTTAGAGCATCTCCAAGAGACAAATGAACCACCTGTTGGAGGTGTTCTTAGCTTTTAATGAATTCAAATTAGACCTCTTGGTTTATTTTATAAAAAATTAAATTTAAAAAATATCTTAGGTAGGGTCTTTGAGTTTTTTAAAATTATAAACCAAGATTATTATCATTTGTAAATTAATATTAAATGGTATCTTTGGGTTTTAATTTGTTACAATTATTTTTTGTACTTTATTATTAGATCTTTGGACCAAGTAAATATCATCCGGGCACACGGTATATTACTAATATAGAGTTTAATACTTTGTATAACCTTGGGGAAATCTTAATGGATTCGAGTTTTACCCATCTCTATTGGAAAACCCTTAATTGGGTCTATGCACCATTGATGAAGAATGGATGCGTTGATCTTTTATCTATTAGAGATTCATGTGGTTGTTGGGTACGAAACCTTATGTTTGACCTTAGGATCGATTTGTATCCATGTCTAACTCTCGTATGCATATGTATGTTGGTTTAGGATGTGTATTCCTTTAGATGCATACCCTATTGTGTTTTATGAACTATAAAGTAGATTGGCAAATTTTGTATGATGATTTGATTATGATGTGGAATGTGTAATGGCCAGCACTTTACTTTGACTTAGGACTCTTGTGTTGGAGTTTCATTATTCAGGTCTATTATGCTTATATGTTTATGTTTATGTGGGTAATTTATGAATGACCGCAGATCGATATATGTACTGTTGATCACCGATGTGACCGGATCACTTATAATCCGCTATGAATGTGAATATGTTATCCTGTATTTTTTATTTGATCGGTTTATGACCGTCGACGTTATGGACGTGCTTTCCCGATTTATTTAGGGTTGACCACCCAAAACGGGGACACTTGTCTTCGTGTGAATCAGATTGCTCCTTTTGCTTTATTTGGATTATGTTATACGTTCTTTTGTGTCATTGTCATTGTCATTACTTCTATATGATCACACTTGTTTATATTCTTCTCGTTGTTGTATTAAATTTTGAATTATGATTATGTACTTGTTATTTACTTTATAATATTTGGTGCATGGGTACCGAGCCCTACTTTACCGAGGAAACGAAGAAGGGTCAAACGTTTCAAACGTTTGAACCAACTGACAAACCCGAGTGGAATGCAGGAGGTGGCTTTGGAGCCGTCTGAGTATGCATAAGAGCGAACGTTATCTTAGAATGCTTAGATGAACTTTCTTTCCATTATTAGACTTCTTTATTAAATAGTTTAATTTATTATGCAACTTTAACTATTATTGTTTTATTTGAATTTGTGTTGGATTTCATTTATGAACCTTGAATACCAATTGAATAAAGCTTCCATTACATTTTAATGAAATTTATTTTGACTCACTACGGGTTTTATGTGGGTCCACTTTTGGAAGCTTGTGTTGTATTAAACAAAGGAATTTGAATTTGATTTTAATTTTTCACGTTTTTTCCCAATTGTTATTTTGGGGCACGTAACACCTTTTAAGCCACAACATCTGCGAGAGTTATTAACAAAATCCTAATTTAAATGTTTGAGACTCACTAAATGGTTATTCTACGTATCTTACCTTCACCTAAATGGGATCCACATAAGCGACCCTTCACATCCAACCCATTTACCTTTGAATAGAACCCATTATCAAATGTTTCACTAATAGCTCATAGGTGGATGGATTAATGGGATCAAGCAGGTATCGTGTAGTCCACCTTCTTCTAAGAGATCCCACTATCATTTCATTACTTACGTGTTACCATAATGATTATGTTATTTAGGAGGGCCTACCTTAAGATTTGATTTTTAGTCAAAGGATATTTTGGTTACTAAGGAGTCATTTTCTCATAGTAGTAGGCTTAAACAAACATTTAGGTTTTTTTTTTTTTTCTCTTTGGTAAAAGAATAAATATTTAGTTAAAATATACATTAGTTCGAACTTATATAAATACTCAACTAAATATACAAGTTGTTCAAGCTGGAAGAATCTCTTCCTTTCTTTTTGTTGAAGGGAAAATGTGTATTAAAGAAGAAAATATATACAAAGTCTAAGAGTACCAAAAAGAATACAAGGCAACCAGAATGTGAAACAGATGCAACGTGAATAAAACCAAAAAAATCCTACTTTCCCTTTGAAAAAGAATAAAAAACCTTGTAGAGTCTGCCTTGGAATTGTTTGGAGAACCAATTCAGGAAGAGAGGGATGTGGTCCAATAGGAAGCCTTAAGGTCCCTAATGGGAAGTGGTGATTTCCCTGAAGCTTAAGTGCAAGTTTATATACACGCCGCGGAAAACTGGTTCCATGGAAAACATCATCTTCTATGTAAAAAAATAAAAAATAAAAAATAAAATTCTGACCACCATTTAGGAATTTATTTTCTGAGGAATTTGTCGCTACCTTGAACTAAATTAAATGAGGCAATCCACTATCGCTTCTTAATAGATGATTAGTGATTAACGCATAAGATTCCATGTATGAGAATAAGTCAAAATTCTCCTCTTTTTCATCACCAAAGAGGAAATTCTTCAAAAAGTTGTTCTACACCTCGAGGATTCTTCCTTGAGCTTTTTTCCTTAATCCACGCAGAGATGCAAATACTTGATATCTATAAAAAGTAAGGCATTAACAGCTCTTAAAACAAGTTTTCTACAACTTTCCATCAAAAGTACAGATTTGTGGAATTATCGAGGCACAATGATTACCATAACAAATTTCAATCATAATACCTCGAGTGGGGTATTTGTTGGCACACAAAAAATCGATTTGTCCATGTATAAAAATTCTCAGGACAAAACACTCATTTTTCATAGAGGAGACTGTTTTTTCTGGCCGCTGGAGTCTGGCTGGCCATAATGAAAGCATCCTTGCGGCTACCGTTTGCGAAGCTTTCCGGTCGTTGCAGTCTTCAACGCACCAACTACTAAGCGCAACTATACAACCACTAAACTTCATCCGGAAGATGACCGCTGGACGCCACAAGGCTCAAGCCAATGAGTCTAAGGTTACAGATTACATCAATATATAATTTCGGCTTTTTTAGCCCCCAAGAAAGCCCCGGTACAATTACGAAAGTACTTATGACCCTGAACTTGGTCATTGACCAACCCAATGAACCAATCCAATAGACCCATACTACAAGACATAAGCCCAAACATAACACCCCATTAATTTGCAGCATTTGGTGCCGTAACACCTTCCAAACTCACGTTTTCGGAGCAAGCTCTTCGACTACACTACAGTAGTTCTTGAGAAGTAGAAATTGAGGGATTTTGGCATTTTTTTTCCTTCCAAAAGTCTTCTCTTGCACCCTCTTGGAATTATAGAAGAAACATAGAGGACCCTTGACCCCCAATCTTGGACCCCACAAAAAGTCTAGTTCCATTTAAACTATATTCAAGTATTTTATCAATAAAATCACAATTTTTCCTACATTGAGAATGCAATTTTTTCTTTCTTTCCTCTAAATATGCGGTGTTTTGACTCATGGGTGAGAAAAAAGTGGTGTTTGTGGCAGTCAAGAAAACAAGAGCTTTGGAAAGAAAAAGTCTAAATGGACAGAACAGAGGAATTGGTCTAAGGACCGGTCCCAATGTTCGGTCCATATAAGAGGGCTCCTTTGGAAAAGCCAATTTTTAACCTTGGGAGTCTGGATAAAAAAATCTTTACGGTTCACAAAGCAAGACTCCTTTCAACTGAAGGTGCTCACGGAAAATCATGCGGGTTTCACAATCGATAAAATCCTCCATTGCTAAGATATGAAAAACAAAATTAAACCAAAATAAAAAAAAGAAAAAAGAGAGAGATAGGCCTTTTATATTGTTAGAAGTAGAGGAGAGATCAGAGAGAGAGAAAGAGAGAGAGAGGTTATTTCATTGCAATGTTCTCTTAATGAGATTACAGAGTCCAGTGCCCAGTTAATATTAACAGAATGGATTAGTTGGAGTCTAACTAATTAATCATGGTTAATGACAAATCTGTTGAAACAAACAAGAAATATAAAGTACTTGTCTTTGTCAGCTGCAACAACCACAACACCCAACCAGTGAGTCCTATGTTCTATGAGTCTATACCCTACTCGGTGATCAGTGAGTTGGTCATTCCTGCAACTCAGTTAGCTTCAGTTTAGGCTTGTCAGCAATATATACTTGCTAATCTAGGAAACTAAATATTTCTTGTCAAGGATCTTGTGCCTTATAAGGAGTGAAGAGTGACAAGGGACTCTTTGTAAGTGTGAATGAATAGTTCTAACAATTTTATTGATAGTTTCAGTATGCTTTTTCCTATATTTTCTCTTTCTTACACCTCTAAATGAAGAAACTTGTTGACAAAATATCTGCTTTTGTTAGTAGTGGACCAAAAGTGTATTGTTGATTGGTTGACAGATTTAGAGGAGAGTTCGCTAATTTTAATCGCTGCAAAGTCTGGGGTACTGGAGATGGTTCAAAGACTTCTACATGTTTTTCGGCCGGCAATCCATCAACATGATTTAGACAACAAGAATGTGGCGTTGTTGGCTGCAGAGAACAGACACCAAAAGATCTGTGAACTTTTATTGAGTAAATACTCTCATCACGAGCGCATTTCTCAACAGGAAGATAAGAATGGGAACACTGCCATACACTTGGCTGCAAACTTAGGCCAAAGGTGGCGTTGGCGCATTTCTGGTGCTGCTATTCTGTTGCAGTGGGAGCTCAAGTGGTATAATGTATGCTCTCTCTCTCTCTCTCTCTCTCTCTCTCTCTCTCTCTCTCTCTCTCTCTCTCTCTCTCTCTCTCTCCATTGCACGCTCTCTTCATTTATCATGCACTGGATGGAGCTTCTCAAAGTCCAACCTCCATGAGTAAACTGATTTGGTCATAAAATCAATAAGTGGTTGATTTGACTAATTCAAGTGAATTGATGAATCTCAGTTCATAAAGTCGTCCATGGCCCCCAACTTGTTGGGTCACCGGAACAAGGAAGGTAAGAGTTCCAAGGAGGTGTTTGATGAGACACACGAGGACCTGGTTAAAGACGCTGTCAAATGGCTAACCAATGTATCCCAATCATGCTCAGTCGTCGCGGCAATCATCGCCACTATGGCTTACACCTCACCACCACCGTGCCAGGAGGGACGGATGAGACTACGGGAATACCAATCCTGAGAGGCCGCCCTGCAATCGGCATCTTCACCATCACTTCACTCATTGCCCTCTGCTTCTCCCTCGCCTCCCTCACCCTGTTTTTATCCATTCTTACATCTCACTATAATGCCATAGACTTTCTCCGCTCTTTGCCAAGGAAGGTTATATTGGGCTTCACTTCACTCTTCATCTCCATTGCTGCAATGTTGGTCTCCTTCTGCGCTGGCCATTTCTTCAACCTTGGAGAACATATGCGGCACACTGCATTTCCCATATATATAATCACATGTTTACTAGGCTCAATATACGTTTTAACACAATCTCCTCTCTATTTTTTCCTCATAGAATCTACCTTCTAAACCAACCATAATGCAATGACAAGGTTAATTACTGATGTCTGGAGCAATGGACCTTCCAGACTATTGCATACTGTTTTCTTGGGGTGAATTGTTTTTCCATTTTTTTTTTTAATACATTTCTATCTACATCCATTGCATGGGCAGGGGACCATGAATTTACATTTGAACTTGTTACTGTAGCTTGATATTGATATGTGGCTTTTTATGCTTGTAATGTTGTGGTTCATGATGTTTGCTTAAAGCTAGTTTCTTGAATAAAAAACAATTTGATTTCTCTTTATTGTAAGCACTTGTTTTCTCCTCTTTTTTTTTTTTTTCTTTTTTCTTTTTCACTGGGGCAGTCTTGGCTCCCTATATATGGTTGTTCTTTTGGAGCTTAGGTTTCTCTAAGGGCGTGTTTGGCACTTAATTAGCTAAAGTAAAGTAAAGTGAATCCAGACAAGAAATGACAAGAAGTCATATCAAAAGTACACAATTTCAAATTTTCCTCCAAATTTTTAAAAAAAGTAAAAAAATCAACCTCATTTCTCTACTAAAAGACAAAAAAACACTACTTTTCTATACAAAAAGTAAAAAAGATTCCATACAAAACAACTAAAAATAAAACATCATCATAATACCTTATATTTTATTCTTTCTTGATTTGATGCTTCACCTTAACATACTTCAATTCATCATACATCCAAACAGGCGCCCTAAGAGTAACATCCAAACATGCCCTAAGAGTAAGACCATTCTTTAATTCATTACATATTTGCCTTTTAGAAAAAGAAACTGCCAATCATTGTTCTTACAATTAACCATCTGCTAAGAGCCCAAATAACCATCATTGTTCCAGCTATGGCTAGATACTTTCTACATCTGCTATCCCCTACTAGCTGCTTATTATTATCAGGAAAATATATCCCTACTTTAAAAACACAATCAAGTAATGGAAATTAGGCGCCAATTACAGCATTGAGAAAGATGCAGTTACAGCTTAAACATGATCAACTTCTTGGTCTCAACATTATGACCTGCCAGCCCTCCTCAGGGTAATTGAGGCTCAAACCCATAGATAATAAGTTCACAGCAGTAAAGATTGGTTCAAACCCTGCAGGCTTGTTGTTTCCGCTTCCACCAAACTCGATAGGTGAAGATGAACTCGATCCAAGTTCCACTGTAGGAGTTGATTTTAACCTTAACCCATTTGTTTCATGTAATTGAATATTTATAAGTTTTTATAGTTGTATTTTCTAAAGGTGACCATAGTTGAAGATGGCAATCAAATAATCTTTCCTTTAATGGAAAATGAATCACGGGAAGGTGAGAAATAACAAGGCAACAGGCTAGTAATTCAATGTCAAGGTCCGGCTTACGTCTCCAGAAACAAAATAAAACATTTTTGTTCTGCTTCAACAAGTGTGTTTTCTGTTGAGCGCAACTGGGGTTTATGATCGAAATGAAAAAATAAAATTGTCACGACCCCAAAACTGGATGATCGAAAAATGATCCACGTTACAGGGCGCAACAGGGGTTTATGAGATAGTAATATTTTCTCCCCAAGTTTCACATTTGTAAGGCTATGCCAAACTCCATAACTATCATAGTTAGAGGAAGCCTACGTTATGTCAAGACTTAAAAGTCCAGGGACCTAGGATTTCATACCATGACTATAATGTACTTATTTTCGATACATGACGTATCATAGAACATCAGGCTGACATTGAATATTTAATAGGTATCAAAGCATGACAATATTCCAAAATTTATTCTCATAACATGTTAAAGTATAAATTGCGGCTATAAATTGGGTAATTCTCTCAACCCAAATACACAAGATAAGAAGTTAATTTTCTCTTGATCTGATGTTAGAATCCTCTAAGAGAGATTTCCTTGTTTCTCTAGAGCCGTTGAGAGATTATTCTGAATGATTGCTCTAGAAGGTTTTGTTACTTCTACTCTCTTGTAGAAGATTGACCATCTTGGTGGAAAAGGTGCAAGGAGATCAAGTAAGGAGAACGGTGTACGGTAGAAGTCGTGTCGGTGGAAGTTGTGCAAGAACAACTACAGTCCTCAGGTCAAGGTACAGACTGAGGTAAAGAGCTATGAGTATATCTTATAACTGTTAGTGAAGTCTTGGTTTCTAGACAGTGGTTTTTCTCCCTAGAAAGGGTTTCCACGTTATATTTAGTGGTGATTGAGTAGTATATTTATTTGCTAGTTCCATCTTATTTGATTGATTACATCTGCTATATTGATTTGCTTAATTAAACAAGCATTCATTCTAGTGGGTCATGCAAAACCTTCACTTTTGCTCTTTGATTTTTTATAAACATCAATTGTGCTTAATTTGTACGAAGAAATTAAAATCGTACAAATTAAAATTGGTCATGATTGGACTAAATCCACACCCCCCCCCCCCCCCCCTCCGGGGTTCAGATCCCAGACTTTCAAAACTATGTTTTAATTTTTAAATCATTAAATCCAAAGCAAGCCAAAATTTCAAATTTCAGTTGAACTTTATGCAAATGTTTTCTTTTTTAATTTTAAATTTATTAAAAAAAATACCCTCATTAGGGAAGAAGCTCAAGGCCTCTCCCCCCACACAACACCCCCAACCCCAAAATCCCAAACACACACACACACACACACACACACACACACACACATATATATATATATATAGTTTGCGTCACTAGAATTTAGTTTACTTGGTAATATATATTTCGTTAAAAGTTTTACTATTTTTCAGATATTTGTGTATTTGTAAAGTTAAATTTCTTTTCCCATATACTTCGAAACGGAACACCAAAATGTCAAACCTGTCGAAACGTTTTCATGTGACTCTGTAAATGAAATTAACAACTATGATGTAATGTCTCTCATTATAATCATATCTAAATGAGGCCATAAAGGTCCTACATCCTTTAGACCGAAGCACCAGCTCTAACTATATCTCTAGGCCTTGCACGTAAGGGTCTTAGATGGGATGGACAAGGCCACTTTAGGCTCATTGACAGCCTTATCATGTTTGGCAACAAAATCCTCAATAGTTTCTCATTAGTTTTCTTCAAGGATTTGGAAATTTATATTTGGCAATTGTAAATACATGATGATATGGGCAAGTGAAAATCCTAATTTATGAAGATTTTCATGTCGGACCTGCATGGGATTTGGAAATCTTCATGCAAAATTACACACTAATACTACCTGTTTTTCCTAGTTGTGTGCACCAATATCAATTTTAGATCCTCAATTATACAAATCCAAAGTTAGGAATCGTCAAATCCACAATAGTGAGTAGTTATCAAATTTTCGGAGTCCTCATGGGTTTCTCACCTGTCATCAAATGTGTCGTTATGTTAAAATCCAATTGCTATTAAAAGTGAGATGTCCAATGAATTTAGATCCTTTGAGTCTTTAACCTAGAAAAATCCTGGGTTAAAAGATTGGAATTCCATAGTTGGGCCCACCACTTACAATCCAAACCATTAGAAATAAATGTCTCCAGTAATACATGGTATCCTTAAATCTTATGTCGATCCGAGCTTTTTCTACCATTGGATTGATTGGCTGATGAAAACCATGATTAATACAATTTTATCTATTAAATAGTCAATCCACCGGTGCAATAAACTTGGATTGACTTACATGCACGTAAACTGTAGAGCTTGTTTGGCCACTTCACTAGTACAGTGGAGTGAAATAAAGCCTCCTTTCACCGAATAAGAAAAGACCAGGGGTTGTATCAAAAATACAAGATTTCAAAATTCCCTCATTCATTTAAAAAGAGAGAGAGAGTAAAGAAAAAACATTCTCAAGCCACTAATAGACAAAAATCCATCTACTTTTTATCCAAAAAGTAAAAAAAGATTCCTTATCAAGCTATTCTAAATAAAATTTCATCATACTATGATTAGACACGCCCTAATATTTTAGTGTCTCTTCAATCTTCACTTCACCCTACAAGTATTTTTACCAAGAATTCCCAGACATGGTGGAATTCCTAAATGCTCATTTGGACTTGAGCATCCATGAATTCCACCAAAATGCAAAGATGGTGGAATTCCTGAATTCTCAAAGGCCAATTGGAACTTTTCATGTGCTGGGATTCAGAAATTCTCGACAAGAAAACAAGGGATTTGAAAATGCCCAGGGTCCCAAAAACCCCAACCACTGAAATTTCTGTCAGGAATCCTAATAAACAAACAGGCCTAAAGTCAAAGAAGTTAATTTCCCACATTCCAGGAGGGTGCTTATTTTCAAGCCATTCTAATTTCAATATATAGGCCCTGCTATGGATTTCCATTCCTTTAACTCATGTTACAGTCTCAGAGGATCCACACCTGTATCAAATTGGTACGACAGTGTGCAACTATGTAGGGTCATACTTATCCTCATCAAAGGGGATCCGAATCCTCGCCCCCGCACGTGGTGATTTTCTCTTTCCTCCGCCCCCATCTGCCCCCGCACATGGTGACCCTGATTCATCCAAACAGGACTCCCCTGTTTGGACGAACCAGGGGATCCGTTTCCCATCCATCAAAGGTGAGCCCAACGGAGACAGGACTGCACCTGCCCAACACACGGCTACAGACCCTCTTCTTGGGTGGGTGAAGGGCCCCATAAACAAGACCACTCCACGTCTTCTCTAGTTTGTGTAGATAATGCCAGTGACTGAGTCCTTTTCATTTCAACAAGCCAACAAACAACAAACAGGGCGTCAGGGCGTATCATATCATATCAAGCTTGAAAATTTCCGCAGCTTTTGTTGGTAGCTGGTAAGCAAAGCAGTCCCCTTCTCACCCTCCTTTCAAATAAAATTCCTTCTCCTCTCAAAAGCAAGCGGAACTTACGAAGCTCTAAAATAAAAACAAACACATCATCACATATCATATATCATCAGAAAACTCAACAAATAAGACATCGCTTTCTCTCTTCTTTTCTCCCTCCTCAGGTAGCTTTTCTGTGTTTTGTTTTTACTCTCCCTTCTCTTTCTGATCTCTCTCGGTGAATCTATGTATGTTATGTTGATTTCGATATGAATTTCATGCTTCTTCTGTTGTGGCATGTTCGTTGATTTTTCTGGAAAATGTTGATTTCGAGACGTCCTTTTCAGATCTTCTGATTTGTCTTTCTCTGCAAGTTTTTCTCTACTTTGTTCGCGATCGGTAGGGAAATGAAGTTTGGTTTTGAGATCAGTTGTAATCTGATGTGTTCATGTTGCCGGGGACAGCAAACAAGGCTTTGATGATGATGACGACTATGATGGAATCTGATAAGAATGTTTTGTAGAATCCCTCCTTTGATTTTGATCGTTTGCGTACTCTGAAATGGCGATTTCGCAATTTTTAATGATTTTTCTTTCCTATCTTGTGCCAGTGTAGTGTTTTTTTTTTTTTTTCCACTGAGATCTTTGTTGAGAAAGAATTCTTTTGATTTCTGCTTTGATCTCACTTCGTTTGTACAGTGAATAAAGTGTTTCTGATTTTTCGGGTGAATTTCATCTTGTTTCTGTTCTTTATTTTGTTTCTTCTCTCTGTGAGTGATTTTGGGCGGATTTTGTTGAAAACAGAATTGTTATGAATGTTCTTACAATTATACTTTGAGATCAGAGATTGAGAGATTTCATGTGTCTCTTCTTTGTGATCTTTTGGTTTTTCATGGACATGCCTAGCTCGCTTGAGCTTTTGTAATTCTGGTACTGTTTTTGTGACCTTTTTCTTCTTTTAATTTATGAAGAATTTCTATTCACTGTTTCGATCGCGTGGTTTCAAAGCTGCTATTGTAGTATCATTGTAATTATGCTTGATTTTTCTAGATTATTGTTGATTTTATCTTGTGTTTACTCAGTCTAATCGTCCTTGAGATAATCTGAGAAGATGAGTTTTCTTTGGAAGATCTTCTCTCTTTGGGGTTTTTGGATCTGTATACGAGTAATTCGTTTGGATATGTATGTTACTTTGGGGTGACAAGGAAAACAGGAACTGTATTGAGGGGGGATTTGACGATTTGACCCGAATTTACATCCATTTAGTTCTAGTTTGTAGCTCTAGAGTAATTAGCTTTTGTTTTGGGTGGAAAATGCATTCGATTTGACGTGCTTCATGGAAAAGACATCAAAATGGGCCCTTAGAACTTAGAAGTGACTCAGTTTGAGATCACTGAGATAACTCTGTTTTTGAAATTCTTGCATTCTTGATTAGACACTTGTGTTTAGTATGTTGTCAACATTTCCACTTTGCTTTGGTAAATTCAGGTTGCAGAATTGCTGACGGGAAAAATGCAAGCTTCAATGGTTGCAGCAGGGGGGAATGTAGGTTCCAAGCTCCAGAACCATAGATTTCCATCTGGTATTGCCGGATTTAGGAAGAGAGTTTCAGGTGTGAGTAATCTTTGTATGGTGAGTAGAGGCTTTTGCAGCGAATCAAGTCCCAGCTCTGTGGAAGCAAAGATTGCCTGCTCTAGAATGGGAGTGCACACTTTTTCTCAATCAGAGGCAAAGGCTAGATCTGTCAGGGCCCAAGCTTATGGTTTGTGCATTTCTTTCACTTTGGTGCTTGGTTTCTCTGCATATGACATTTTTTTTTTTACTGTTCTTCAACTTACTGTACTTGAATTGTATTGGTAGGTGGTTCTACTGTCTTATGAGTTCTACATGGTTCTACTATTTTATGAGTTCTTTCCTTTGCTTGAGTACTTATTAGGAACTTTGTGAGATGTGATGGTAGTGCAATTCTATAGATCGACTAGTAGTGTATCCCATATGGATAGAACAATAGTGTGTCCTTTTATTCCAAGTTGTGAGCTCTTGCATTTGTGATTCCAAGGTTGAAGGAGAATGAAGCGGTTGTCAGATGTTTTTTCAAGGAGATTCCCAAGGAATTTTCACACAAGGTAGGGAGCTTTTTCCACTCAATTGTTGAAAATATGTCCCCTTGGAAGTGCACAAGTTCCACTACAATTCTTAAATTTGGGCTTTACTATACGATATCGGTAAACAGTCCCTAACTTCTTCACATTGCGTCAAAATTGCACAATATTGGGCTCATTGGAGATCCAGTCCCTGTCATAGAAAATAGGCTGTTTAAGAGACGGACTTATGTTATGAATTAAGAGTAGGATTTATTCATAAAGAAATAAAATTTAGGGGATTTTATGTAATTTGGAAAATATGAGGTCTTTTTGTGTAATTACGAGAAATTGATAAATTATAAATAAGAGAGGTTGTCCAACTCTAATGGCTATGACAATCACTTTCTTTCTTCAAACTTCTCTCTTCTTCCCTTTTAGTTTAGTATTTTTTAGACCTGCTAGAATAAAACCCTAGATTTCTAGAAATATGCTGTTTCGACATGGTGTTAGAGCAATCTAGGAGATAGAAGATTGATTTCCGAAGAAGCCTAGTAGAGCTGATTGGAGAAAAATTAAGGGTTTTAACTTTTAAGGGTTTATGGGATTGTTGATCCTAAGCAGGGTGTTGATTGCGTGATTCTTGTATTTAGAAGCCTAGTGGAGCTGATTGCAGAAACATAGAGGGTTTTAACTTTTAAGGGTTTATGGGATTCGTTGATCCCACACAGGGTGTCAACTGTGTGATTCTTGTGTTCAGCAAGTCTGAAAAAGTCTAGGTTTGGTTCTGTTCTGAATTTTTTTTTTAAATTACAAAAGAGTGTTTCAGACCTCTTGGATAAAATAGCGGCATAAATATGATTTTCAAGTGGTTTAAAAGGGTTTCTAGGACTGCCGATCTTATGCAAGGTGTTGACAAGTGAACTTTATGTTCAGCAAGCATGAAAAAGTCTAGGTTTGGTTCTGTTCTTGAATTTTTTTAATTACTGAAGGTTGATCCAGGCCTCTTGGATCAAACAGGGGTATAACTTTGTTTTTTCAAGTGATTTAGGTCTTATTACAGTAACCCATTGCTGGCTTCAATACCTGTACTATCAAACCCTATCTGGGTTTGTGCATAGTTCATGTGAAAATATTAGTGAGACCTAGTTTCGTGTTAATATTTCCTGTGATGCAGAGGAGGTAGGGGAAGGGTCACAAGGCTTCACACCTGAAGTTGCTAGGCTTCACACCTAGTGGCATCACACCATTCCCATGGCAGGAGAGAGTAAAAGCACCCAAAATACTCTTGTCATTGATCATTCACCCTCAAAAGAGACATTACATATCCTTATATAAGCAAAACAATAAGCTAAAACTAGTGTCAACCATATAAACACTTTAATGGTCAAGATTAAAAAACTTAAATAAAATCTATGGACCCTACTTGCATAAACCAACAAAAAATCCAAATAATTAAAATAATAAAACAAGAAACATGAATGGGCTGGGCCTAAAGGCTGGTTGGCCCATGGATCATGGGTTTGTCCTGCATCATCCTGTTATCGTGGTTGAGTATTGTTTGGGTGCAAAAAAGGTGAGAATACAATCATCTTTTTGTCCAGGTGTTGTGTACACAGTGTCACACCCCCAAATTGGATTACCTTAATGGTCCGAATTTCGAGATGTAACTAGTGTGGGATTTGAGTCATTTCGACTATGATGATATTTACCTATCACTATACCCACAGTATATCACATGTGAGGATACATGCATTTTCCATTCCATTAAAAATTTCCTGCGGAAGCTTTTATGAACATTAATAAACAAGTAACCATGATCATGAGCATATATAGAGCATATACAATCCCACAATATATATATATATATATATATAGTACAATAGTGTTTAAGTTTACAACATAAAAGAAAAGTGTTTTATATACAATCCCAAAACAAAAGTCTATCATATCCATCCACCAAAACTCTCCCAAGTAAAGACCAGTGAAGGTCAATGCATCCACCAACCAAACTATCCCCCTGTGACGTGCTCACGTAGCCAGATTTCTATACAACATCATCAGGAATCCACTCACTCAACCCCTGAGGAGTCTCCTGGACCGGCTCAGTCTCCTGGTTGGCATGGGTGGAAACAGAGGGGCTGGCTGGGGCTATGCACACACAACCCCAACCCTAACAAACCCCCCGCCCCCCCGCCAAAAGACCCTATATATTTTGAAAACTACATTCATTTTTTTATGTGGTCCGCCCCTGAATGGTAGGAATAAGGGTGCTGTCACCTGTAACACCACAGGTGACATCATCATGCAACTGAGTAAGTAAGCGGGTATAATTAACATAAACATGATGTATCAAATATGAATAAAGACAGATAATCCATTAAAGTTTGCAATTAAGCATGAATGAATGTATGAAACATAGAACATAGAAGAATCAGATAAAGACATCTAATAGTGGGTCCTAGCAAAATGGCACAATCCACATAAGCTACATTCTCTCAAGATGGTTGTTACCGTAACAAGAGAATGCAGATATAATAATAAACAAATCACTAGTACCCAGGATTCCATAAAGGAATTTAATATCATAGCGTGACCATTATACAGATAATAGGGAGATAACAGGGTGGTACCTGGAGGACAGAGTCACTCTGATGCAAGGATTATGCTGCAGATAACCAAAACAGATAAATACAGTCTGTACCTCGTTGCATCTGACTACGGTACGATCGAAGCTAAGTGGTGCCAACTTAGGAATAACATACTGGGTAATACTGGATACTTATTTCTAATGGTAACAGATAACTCCTCTGGAACAGGCTTAACATATCTTGTTCTTAATGAGTAGTCTCTTAATTTTAATAGACTAGGTAAAATAAATAGGATACATATAACAGATAAACATGACATAGGGATGCATGAACTAGTATGCAGGTATAAACAATGCATGATAAATGATAATCAAGGAATATACCACAAATAACATTTCTAGGATCTAGATTGTCCAATAATATCACTAATCACTATTGTATAGCTTTAAGGTTCTCAGTGGTGTTGCTGAGGTTAATTTAACGAAAAGAACCCTACAATAACACATTTTTTTATTTAGCATTGCTATGCTTGGTTTTTGGGGCAATCTGTAGGTAGATGTTGTTTACACCCCACTGAGCTGCCGCTTATCCCAAAACCCACAGGTGATAGGAAGGGTAGGATCAATGGTTTTAAGATCGCAAGGGCGGAAGGTTAAGCACTTCTCGAGCTGGGGGTAACACTGTTTGTAGCCATCTCCTCCTAGTGGTAGATTTTTTTTTTTGGTAGAACCAGGTTAGGTACTTCTCGAGCTGGGGCGAACACTGTTTGAAGCCATCTCGTCCCAGTGGTAGATTGTTTTAGTTTATTTTATTTTGGTAGAACAGTGGTAGCTTGTTGGTGCCCATACATACACCTAACAAGTATACTCAAAATCTAGGTTAAAAGGTCATTTGGCAAATTGAGATTTTATGATTGGCCGTGCTTAGGGTACGGTTAGCCGTAAGGTCATAGACCAAAGGACTGAGCTTCTAGCTTCCTTCTGAGTGCTCTGCAGGGTTAACAGTAAAAATGCACTGTGGTTAGCTATATGGTTAGCCTTAAGGGTCCCTATGGTTAGCCGTAGTACAAATTGTCCCAAAATCTGAGTTCTGCCTTTGTAACCTTAGTTCATTTCATGGTGGCATACAGCTAGCCATAAGTATCAGAATTCTTGGGACTGAGCTATTTCAAATTTGTTTTAGGGATTACTTAAACCTCTTTCCCTTCAAGTTCTGAAGCTCATAACTTGGAAACTATAATTCATTGCTTGAGCTTCATAATTAAAGATTTGTAATCCATCAAAATCTCACGAATTCAAGCATAGTTTATGCAACACAGAAGTTGAGCTGAAAATAAGTAATCTATCATGAATTAACTTGAGATTCAATGAATTAGACATGCATGGAATGTGGTTATGCAATCACTTGCCTTTGATAGACATTCATGAAATTTGATTATACATAGTTACTTGCCTTTGGTCTGATTTATAGCTAGCTTCTCCTAAAATCCACTCAAAACCTCAAACTCCAAGAGTTCCAATCCAAGAGAAAAGAAGAAGATGATGAACTTGATGATGGAGAGAACTAAAGAGGAAGAAGAGAGAGCTGGAAGGAAGAGGAGATCGGAATCAGCTCGTAGAGAGGATAGAAATGCAGAGAACTGTAGAACTTTCTGTAATTTTAAGGAATTGGGTGAAATTCTGAAAATTGCAAAATAGTCCTCAGTTTTGGAAAATGAGGAATTCTGATCAAACGAGGCATCGAATCATCAAAGTCAAAAATGAAAGTTGCCCAGAATTCAAAGAACGAAAGTTGCTCAGAATAATGTCCTTTATCCAATAAGCCCAAAAACACAAAAAATAAAAAATAAAAAATAAAATACAAATAACCCCCTAACCTTTTCTCAAAATTGCAAACAAGTCCTAGGTCCAAACCCCACCAAATCCTATCCTATTATTAATCTAACGCACAAAACTAATTAATTAACCACTAAATAAGATCATTTAGATAATAAACACATAATTAAAAATCAAGAATCTCATACAGTCATACCTAAACCTATTTACTCTGACTTGAGCGTGAGTATTTACTCAAATCAGAATTATAAGGGTGCTGTTTTGAAGTGTGTGGTGGATGTTTTAGGGACTGTTTTCAACAAGGAGTGATTAATTTTAGGGCTTAGCATGGAGGCTAAGGGAGAAAGTTCTACTTCCTCCCTTATCGAACAGTTACCTAGTGTTGTGAATCCAAACACATGGATTACACCTAATCTACTAATGCAACAACTACAAAGATTGGGCCTTTTCAATAATTGCTATCAGGTGGGCCGAAAAGCTTCGGTATATCTATGGGAATAATAAAGAACCACCAAAAAAGGACCCAAAGTATTTGGATTGGGTTTCTGAAAATATGCTAAGTATGAATTGAACTTTGAATTCAATGGAAGAGAGTATTGTAGCCAGTTTCAAATATTCTGACACTGCTAAGAGAGTATTGGAAGAAATAATGTTCAAGGACTTGAACTAAAAAAGAAAATCATGGAGATCTGTCCATGGGAAACTACTATGCAAAATTCAGGGTCCTATGACATGAGTTGGGACTATACCTGAGTCTCGACCCTTATTGTGCAAGGAAAGAAGCTAAGTTGATGGAAGATCAACATAAATCTGAACTCTGGGTGGTGTAGATACATGATATTAAAATATCTATGTTCAAGTAATCAGTTAAGATCCCCTACCTCCAATCGTAATAGTGTTTGCACTTCAAGTGGAAGAAAGCCAAGGAAAAGTCATTTCAGTCAATTGATTTAGTTGGGTTGAATGAAAAGTACAGAGTGTATTACGTTAGTTTCAAAGTCAACTATTGGCTTGTCGGATCATTTCTATCAAAGTGATAAGAATAGATTAAACAATTCAAATTTATTTAATAAAATAGGGTTTCTGGGATGGGGTCCTCACTCCTTACACGTCTCCTATGGGTGAGTTACCAACGTTAAGGAAGTGTGGCTTCAGTCATCAACAAAAAGATATCAGATGGCGAGCAATTTGATTTCCCAGCCTTGCTTCATATATGGTGAGGTCCATGATGCAGGACAGAGCCATGGCCACCATGGGTCGACCAGCCAATGAGCCCAGCCCATTATTTTATTTTATTTTTGCTGATTTATGTCTTTAATACATTTTAAGTTGAGATGTTTTAATCTCAACCGTAGGATTGTTTAATGGTTGAGAATAGTTTTAGGTTTTTCATTTTCTTATTTGAATGATGTAATGCCTCCTTGGCAAGTGAAGACTATGATTAATGGAAAAAAAAAAAATGAGTGTTTTTCTCTCTGCGGACTCTTTCTTCCCTGTGAATGGGTATGGTGTGAGCCATTGGGCGTGAAGCCTATCAACTCAAGTGTGTGGCCTGATCTATCTCCTCCAATCTCTCCATCTTCATCCCTTCGCACCACGCATCGATCTGCTGTCCACATTAGTCCATTTTTCAAGTCGATTGGATTCATAAACATTTGAGGAACTGTGAAAGTAAACATATCATAGTCTGCCATCATTTTAATGCTTATTGAGTTTGGTGATTCTGTTGCTAGAGTTTAGTATTTCCGTAACTAGAGCTCTATCTGAGCATATGATATCTGATCCCAAACACCAGATCTTCCTTAATCCTTTGGTTAGTTTCAACTTCCAAGTAAACAGTGTTTCTCTTCGCCACCCTTCAATTAGACTTGACGGTATTTGTGGGGGGTTCTCAGGTTTATAAAACTGGATTGACACTCTCAATTCCACTCAGTTCTTGAATTTAATCTGGTCTTTGTTGTGAAGTTTTCAACCACTTGTTTGTTTCTGAACTTCCATCATATCTCTGCAATCATAAAAATCTGGACACAGATTTGCACTCTCTCTAAAAATCTGGAGACAGAGGTTGTATACCAGACTATTAGATTTTTTTCCCCTTTGAGACTTATCTAATGTTATGTAATTTAATTCATCACTTAAGTTGATATGATGCGTCTTTGTACTGGTAATCTATGGAGAATTTTTGAATTCACTCAATCAGTCAGGAAGGTGTATTGTCTGCTTCACTGGGTTTTTTTTTTTTTTTTTTTTCTTATTATGGATTCCTATATTTTTCCTTTATTGGTTGGACTTGCCAAATTTTCTCTACATGGGTCACTCTGGCATACACTTCTCAATTTCCTGTTTTTTTAGAGAACTTTTCATTCCATATTGATTCATGCTTTTAAGTAATCTATTCATACTTGAGGTACATTGTCCATTAAAAAATGTTAAGACCAGTAGCTTTTGTCCAGTTCTGTGTTCCCTATTTTCCCACAGTGCCATTATAATAGTTGCATTACTGTGGATTGTTACTGCATTGCTTCATTAACTTATAAACATTATGGGATAGGACTTAATTTAAACAAGTTCCAACCATGGCCTGTAATTATTAGTACTTCTATTTTCTTTAACTATTTGTTTAGCTGTCAGATGTGATTTTGGCTGTTAATCCATTACAGATGGAGGTGTTGAGGATGCTGCCTCGGGCAAGGTTCAAGCCAGATCTTCTGGATCAGTTTTGCCATATGTTGGTGTCGCTTGTCTGGGGGCTATTTTGTTTGGATATCATCTTGGGTTTGTTTTCATTCAACCACCTGAACAAAATTCTCCTTTTGTTTATTGTTTTTTAATGATATCCTTTTGTTTATTGTTAACATCATTCTTAAAGGAGGTTATAAAAAAAACATCATTCTTAAAGGAACTATCATTTTCTAGAATTCAGTACCCCATTGTTTTAGGATGTAGAGTTAGCCATCGGCTTCTTGTTGGTATCTTTGATTTTTCAAGATGTTATGCTGCAATCTTTTTTATTCATCCTCTTTCCTTCTGTAGTGTGGTGAATGGGGCACTTGAATATCTTGCGAAGGATCTTGGGATTGCTGAAAACACTGTTCTACAAGGCAAGTGCAATGTGATGCTTGTTTGGCATTTAAAAATAAGAATTCCCTGATCATGATGCAAATAAAGCATTTATTATTGATTTATACTGAATTAACATATATTAAGCTACTTGATTCTGCCTTCATTTTTATAAATTGACATGCTACTGAAGTGAACCTGACCAATCTATTACAAATTCCTTCTTTCTCCTAACTTACCTTCTATCAAGGTTTTTATTTTCTTTCGTTACATTTTCTATCTTTTGGCTTTACATGCATCTAGTTACATTACATTATGGGCAGGTTGGGTTGTCAGCTCAACCCTTGCGGGTGCCACTGTTGGTTCTTTCACTGGAGGAGCTTTGGCTGATAAATTTGGTAGAACAAGAACTTTTCAGCTTGATGCAATCCCACTTGCTGTTGGTGCTTTTCTTTGGTTAGTAATGCATCTTCCAAAATGCGAGGCTGTAAAAGTTGGATTTACCTGTTTGCAGGGTTTGATTTCTAACTGATTGGAAGATTGTTGCAGTGCTACATCTCAGAGTGTACAGACAATGATAATTGGTCGCGTTCTTGCCGGTATTGGAATAGGCATTTCATCTGCCATTGTGCCACTTTACATATCAGAGGTGGTTACTTTTAGAATTTAAACTTTTATCTTTGATTGTACATTGGTTGCTTGTATATGTCTATTGCAGTATTAAGTTTTTGTTGATATTCAGATATCACCAACTGAGATTCGTGGGGCACTTGGATCTGTCAACCAGCTTTTTATCTGCATTGGAATTCTTGCAGCTTTGGTGGCAGGATTGCCTTTGGCAGGAAATCCTTTATGGTATTTCTTTCTCCCGTATGGCCATAAAAATGTTATTTGAACTAATTGTGTGGCAGACCAAATTCACCATAAGCAAGCCTATTAACAAAAAATAAAAATAAAAATTCACTGTCAAAATTATGCGGTTCGAACTGTGCTGATATGTATAGATGAAGACCAAATTGTATTTAAATAATTTACGTAGCAGAAGATTATTAGAATAAGGACATAGCCATAAGGTGATAATAGAAAGAAATCCTCTGTGGTAATTCATGTTCATGTTTTTGTAACGATCATCTTCTCCCCATCTCTTCTTCTATCTTGATCTTTGTTGCTTCCCTATACTCATTCTTTCTCTACATCTCTCATCTCTTTAATCCATTAATTAGTGGATGTTAGTTGAAAGAGAAATCTATATAAATTTAGGGATGGCTCTTGACAAAAACATCATCATAATCATCAAAGCATTATCCCAGCTATGTTGAGGTCAGTTACATGAATTTCGTTTCTCTAGTCTGATCTACTGAGCCAAATCCTTAGATTGTCGCAACACTTCAAATCTATCCATGCTACTTCCATCTATGTCCTCTCCAGCCTAACCCTTTCTTTGGTGGGACATCAATCTGCATAGAAAAACTTTTCCTTAATTGTGCCGTTGCTAGCTTCGCTGCACGCGTAAACTTTTTTTTCCACAACAATGGCTTCCCTCAATCGTGTTTGAATTTGTATTTTTTTTTTCCAACAACCAATCGTTACATTTGGTATCAAAGCAAGGTCAGTCGACCAAAATGTTTCCATCTCTGTTATGAATTTTGAAAAACTAGGTCTGCAAGAGGGGCAGATCGGATCTGACCAGCTATGCAAGTCGATCTTTCCAAGGCTTCGATCAGAACCTGGCTTCGATCATTGCTGCTGCGGGACGTGATTTCTGTAGCCAAGAACACCTCCTCCTTTTCTAATCTGGGCCACCATCTCGGGGAGGTGGGAGAAGCGAAAACTTCAATATCTTATTCTCCTAAATCGATCGTTGTAGCCCTCTAGCTTAGTATCTCCTCAAATCTAACAAGCAAAACTTCCATTTTTCTTGCCTGGATCAACGAGGTACAACTACCTTATTTCCCATCTATTTTTTATGTTACTGTTTGAGAATTTGCGCATTTAATTGTCCGTCTACATCCAAACATTAAAAAAGAAGACTCGCTAATACCACTACTCAATCACCATCTTCAATCCAAAACTGAATTCCAGAAGATTCTTGCATTTCCTTCCCTATTTGCCAACAGACCACTCCACCATATTCATCATCATCTTACACAATTGCTGCAAAGATCTAGGAATAGTGTGGATGTTGGTGGAAGTGATTTCCAACATTAAAAAAATTTGATTGATCTATGCATGGTTCTCACCTGGCAGCAATTAAAGTTTTGATCAATCCGTGGCTGATAGTCAAGCAGTCTGAGATGATGTCCAATCCTCAAATGCAGTGAAAGTTGATAGTAGTATATCAGAAATGTTGTTGGCAATGCGGACTTCAATTACAGATCTTCGAAATGAGGTTGTATCTATATAACATTCCTTTGCAGATTTGGAAAACATGGAGGTCCTGGGAATAGACTGTTCCATGGAATGAAGAAGCCAGGAGACATCACCACACTGTCCCCAGCTTCCCAATCGCTGTATGTAGGATTATACTCAGTGGGGGGTTTTATTTTTCCCGTTCGCATATCCCAGTTTTCTCTCCCGTTCACATATCCCAGTTTTCTCTCTTCGGTGAGAGTAATCTTGGAAGATTGGGACCATTCAGGATAGTTGGTTCCATTTAGGTCTATTGTGGTTGGTTTAAAGGAGTTTCCTCTTGTGTTTCCAGACTTCCCATTGTTTTGAGAATTCTAGACAACACTAATGCTACCCTACCTTAACCCCACTACTACTTCCACTATTTTTAGCCATAGAGTCTAGTTGATTTTAAACTACCATGATTAAACAAAATACTGACCTGATGGTGCTGTCGAACTCAAAGAAACCAATACTACTACCAAGTATAACATCCAAATGTCTGGCTAAAAAATGAGCCCCTATGAAGCTTTTTTCAGAACCCTTGGACCAACTAATCTTTTGAACGATCCCTTTGGCTTGTTTTCCTTTCGTCAAGCAAGAGAAGAACCCATTCAGTCAAATGGTATAATCACCAGAGGCCTTCAGTTGAACTACAGAGGTCCTCCAGTTGATCAAATCTGAACAAAACCAACCCCACAGTCGATCAGGAGGCACGTTAATGAAGAATTCTGCCACCAATGCCCACTGTCATCGATTGTTCTTTGTCCAACATGGTAAATATGACCCTTTTGTTACCTCAATGTTGTTCGACTCTTTTTCTGGTGAAGTCGAACAGTTTCGTCTTGGATGATGCTGTAGCCGAATGAACAGATCCGACCACTTATGATGGTAAAGTCAAGCAACAGGTTTTCATCTTCATCGATTCCATTGATTGCCGAGTCATCCCAATCTCTCTTTCCTCTTTGTTGAACAAATAAGGGTTCCAGATCCATACCACTGCATAAAAAAGAAAGAATCAGCCCATGCTTTTGGACTTGGGTTTATGTAACTCTGTAAACCCCAAGGAATTTCCTTCACCCCAGGAATACCACTCTGACTGATGCCAACTTGAATATTTAGGAAATAAAGAAAGAAAGATGAAGAATATGATTAGGGTTTATGTGAAAGAACAAGAAGAAAAGGTGTGTGTGTGTGTGTGGGGGGGGGGGGGGGGGGGGGGGGGGGGGGGGGGGAGAGAAAGAGAGAGAGAGAGCGCTTGTATGACGAGGTATATCCTTGCTGCCCCCCTCTAGTTTATATTGAGTACTAAAGTAGTATTGTACTACAACTGCTAAATCTTAATTGTAGATAACTAAATTCCTATTCTCCGAATCCCCTATGATCCCTTAAAAACAAGGGTGGGACCATTTTCATTAGATTCCCAATACTGGCAACTGTATGACTGAATGAAATGCAGTTCATATGGATGCTATCAGGATTCCACCTCCTAGTCAAGTTGGAGAATCAAGCTAAGTACATCAACCTTGTTACTCTCAAGTTGCTAACCAATACACCCAAAATGCCTAGGCGTTAAAGGTGCAGCAAACTAACTACTTAACACCCCCCCTCGGGTGGGACACCGCCCGGTCTCGAAGCACATGCCCGCCTAAGACGCGGCATGGGGCCCTTTTTGGCCCTGTGCAGATTCGAACCTAGGAGTATTCTTCACGTGCAGGCCCAGCAAATTTCATGGATGGGCCTACCACGTGGGCGACACAAGAATGACCAGAGCCTGGCTTTGATACCATCTCAAGTTGCTAACCAATAAATGCCTAGGCGTTAAAGGTGCGGCAAGTTAACTACTTAACAGTTAACGGTTACAAGAATCTCAAGTGGAACTGCTGGGAAATATTGGTTGAAGGGTATTATTTTGTTGCCAGTTAAAAGTCCCCCATAAGTTTTAAAGTTGATTATCGGCAGCTTTCTAGTGTTATCCATCATGACTACATGAGAAATATTAGTATTTGTGGGACGTTTTATTCTGAACTTACAATCTTCATTCTTCATTCTGTTCTGACTTCTGTCAAATTTTGTTCAGGTGGAGGACAATGTTTGGCATTGCAGTTGTTCCTTCTGTTCTAATGGCATTGGGAATGGCCATTTCCCCAGAAAGCCCACGCTGGCTTTTCCAGGTTTTGTTAATAAAGCTACCCAGTCACAGCTGTCATATTTTAAAATTTTTTGATTGCATGTTTTTATTGTGCTCTGTGCATGCATTCTCTCATCTATAAATTGTTTCCAAGAATGCAGACTGAATTCTTTTGCTTTACAAACAGCAAGGGAAAATTTCTCAAGCAGAAGCAGCAATAAAATCGCTCTTTGGAAAAGAGAAGGTTGCAGAGGTTATGCATGATTTACGATCTAGAGGACAGAGTTCAACAGAACAAGATGCTGGTTGGTTTGATCTTTTCAGTAAACGATATTGGAAAGGTATGTCGTATGTTTGGCATACTTTTACACGGTTTCTATACAGTTGGCTTCTCTAAGCATGCAGTTTTGCTGTTGATGACTGCACATAAATTAATGCATTGATAATGGTTTCTATGTCATGCTCCACTCCTTTAAAGATTTAAGTGTTCTGCTTGAGCCATTTATCTAAATGCTTGCACAGAAAGAAATGATCCCAAGAGTTTTATAGCCCTACCAATCTCTTATCATCTCTATCTTCTCAAGAGTTGAAGTTATGAGAGAGAGAGAGAGAGAGAGAGAGAGAGAGAGAGAGAGAGAGAGAGAGAGAGAGAGAGTCCCATCCAAGGCGACAAACATTGAAGAACTATAAGTTGACCATCACATGGCTAGATGAAATGAATGTGTCTTTCTTTCATACACAAAGTTCGGTGTTATTTGATGAAGACCATCTTCATTAGATAGGGACACCCGCCAAGGCATGCATGGCTGATGCGGATGACCCAAAAACAATTGTCACATTTTTCGGACAAGCTATAGTGCATGTGGAGGCATTTGATTGAGCACATGGGGTTTGGACCCACGTGTTAAGGGTCCATTTAATTTCATATTACCCAAACAGTCTAAGTTTACACAGTTTTTCCACATTTAGGGACTGTTTTAACATTCATAACATGACAGGGTGTTTTTTTTTTTTTTTGGTGTAATCTTCAAAAGCTGATTTAAAGAACAAACAAAACAAGGGGGGTTTGGGGGTTTTGATTAATGGGCTCAGTTGGCCCCAAAGCTACTTGTTTTCAAGACCCTTGGGTTGCCCAGGGGTGTACTATCAAATGGTGTGGCCTGCCATCACAAAAGATGGGCCAGGTGGCGCCCAATGCCCATAACCCCAATCGTTAGCAAAGTCTGGGTAATTTTTCTGATTTTATTCCATTTTGAACTCTAATTAGTTCAATCTAGTATATTATGTTGGGGAATTGATTGGAACTGAGAAAGGGGAGGGATTTGATTACTTCTCTAGAACTTTCCGTGGTCTTAAATAAATGTAACAGTCGACTATGTGTAGGGATAACAAAGTCGACGGTCATTTGCAGTGAATAAAGGCTCTTTGTGATCCTTGTTTAACAAATCTCCATCTACTTTCTTTTCTCCCTATTCATCATCATCATCACCAAAGCCTTGTCCCAACTATGTTAGGGTCGGCTACATGAATTCTGTTTCTCCATTCCGATCTATCTTAAGCCAATGTTCTTGGACCTCCACAATCGTCGAAACCCCTGATCTAGCGATGAAAATGGATCGCAAAGTGAGGGGTAGAGGCTGTGCCACCGCTGCAGGAGCTCGGCAAGAGGACCTGCAAGGGGACATGCATTCCATCGACACCGGATTCGAGATGATGGAGGAGCAACTACGTGCGATCACTCAACTCGCAAATATAAGGGCAATGGGCCACCTATGAATCCGAGAGAAGAAGAGGATTTGGATGGAAGCTATGTCAATCCTTTCCATTGGCGAATCCCACTTGGTGGTCGTCACAGGCAGTGGAAACAATTAGACCAAAGAGATGATCTAAACATCAATATTGAGATTCCAGAGTACAATTGTAGCCTTCGTGGGGATGATTTCATGGAGCAGATTAAAGGGATTATGCAGATCTTCGAATATCAAGATCTCCTTGATGAGCACAAGGTCAAGCTAGTGGCTATGCAATTATGAGGTCGAGCTTCATCTTGGTGGGAGCATACTAAGGCGACAAAAGAAAGGCGTGGGAATCACAAGGTGACTTTAAATGAGAAGATGAAGTCCTTGATGCGCGAAGCTTTCCTCCAAGTTAGGCCTGTCAATCCCCGGCCCTGGCCCTAGAAAGCCCTTAAAGTGAGGGTTTCTGTTTCTAAGGAAAAGCCCTAGGGCTGGGCTTAGACAATTTTTTTGCAGGCCCTGAAATTTGAGGGCTGGGCTTGGATGGTACTAGTCTGGCCCGACCTTGGCCTTGACCCTCCTACTTTTCTTTAGTTTATATAATATATATTTATATATGTAAATATATATTAAAATGCTCCTAGAACAGTCACTTATCACTAATAAAATGGGGATATGAAGGTAATTTAATGCCCCCATACCCATTAAAAATATGCCCTAAAAACCCATACACATACTTTGTTCATTTCTTCTCTATTTAATTGCTTATGTTATATATTATATTTCATGCATAAGTAATACGTGTTACATGGTTGTTTTTTATCCCTTCTAGTTTTATTGCTTCTTATTTAGGATTTTTATATTATTTTTATATATTCTTGCTAGTGGGAAACGGGGTGTACTTGTTAATAAGGATACAATTTTTTCCTCTATAGAGTTACTTGGGATAGCAACCAATTCATAAAATTAGTTTGTATATGCATGGAACTTCAAGGATATGGGGTGATCCAAATATCCTTCCAATTAGATAATTATAAGTCCTAATTTTTTAAAGTCTAAAATAATAATAATTTTTTAAGTGCATTTATCTTTGTGACTGAAATCCAATAATGCTTAATAGTTAGATCAATGTTAAATTGAAAATAATCCCAATTCATAGAAGGTAAGAGAATGTAAATGGTTTAAATTTCTCAAGGATAAGACTTTGCTAAATTGATTTGGTGCATGAAAATTCCCATGAAAGGTGTGAGGTAAAATAGTCTCTTTAACCATTTTCCTTCTTTGACCAAAAAAAAAAAATTGTACATCTAGAATGCAAGTCACCAAAGCACATTTCTCTGATAAAAGAAAGTTTATAGAAACAACTTCTATTCTTCTAACGTTTTCGTAGCAATTCCTTTGCAATAGATGTTAGACAAGATAATGTTTGGTCTGACACTCCATCCTTGGTAATAATAGTGTAAAAAATAATGATTTTCTTGTTTTGAGGCCTTAAGCCCTGCCTTGAGCCTGGCCCTGGCCCTTGAGGGTAGGGTAAGGCCTAGGTAGTGCGGACCCTCCCAGGGCTTTGGCCCACCCAAGCATGGCCCTACATATATTCAGGGTAGGGTAAGGACAACCCTGGGCCCGGCCCTATGACACCCTTACTCCCGTCGACTCTATGTAGTCCTTGTTTTATCGGCTGCAACATATCTGACAAGGAGATTGGATTGTGAAAGAGTATTTTTTTTTATGAATTTGATCAAAACAGAATCCAAGGTTTTTTATGACTTTGATCAAAACCAGTGCAGAAAACAATCCAAAAAGTAAATTGACTCAGAATCTTATATCTGATCACTAGAAAAATCTGAGAAAATCTCCACAAATTTATTTTTTTTAATGGGTGAACCAGAGTTTAGGTTTTCATAGTCAATGGAACTTTGAAAGAGATCTCCCGAGTCATAAATCAACGCTGCCAAATGAACTATTGTCTTCTCACTTGGTAGCCTCAAGAGGAGATTTAAATTTTAGACCAGCATTCCACAATGTATTGTTGCTCTGGTACCATGTGAGATATCATAAACCAAAGTAAAGAAGAAGATTTGAAAGAGGAACTGTGTATTGTTCCCAGTCTTTTATTCATTATTTGTGATATACATGTTAGCATCTTTACAGGTTGATTACATTCTGTCATGTCCAATCTAGGATAATTAAAAGTATCATATCTAATGTAGGATCTGATTCTAGAGGCTAAATATAGAACATACACTCAGCTACAATCAATATAAGAATAATGTACTGCAAATCTGTATTGACTCATGGACTTTCTGTCCATTGGGTTATCTTGGCCCATTGGATTGTTCTGACCCACAGGGTTGGGGCTGACCTGTGTCTTGACCATAAAGGAGGGTGTCTTTGGAAAGTATTTATATGTTAGCATCTTTACAGGTTGATTACATAGACAGGTTAAATGTATGTTAACAGTACCAAAATGGTCCCTGTGCCTTTTAATTTCATGTATCAATTTGAAAGTTGTACTTGCTATCCATTTGTCTTGTCATTTTATGACATGTCTCTGTCCTCATTTTTTAATGTCATTTACTGGTTCTTGCGGTCAAACATGATAAAGCATTTAAACCATATAAATTCCATGTAATGTTTATGCATGTCATACTGCAGTTGTAAGTGTGGGGGCAGCACTGTTCTTGTTTCAACAGCTAGCTGGAATAAATGCCGTGGTATACTATTCTACTTCTGTGTTTCGCAGCGCAGGAATCGCTTCTGATGTTGCCGCAAGTGCTCTTGTTGGGGCTTCAAATGTCTTTGGTTAGCCATAAAACTTACTTTTCTTATATGTAAATGAGGAACCTCTGGTGTAAACTAGTGTAGATTCTATGAATGGTGCTATGACATGGCTCAGTGGGATTACCTTTCTTTTCAGGCACTGCCATTGCATCTTCTTTGATGGATAGACAAGGAAGGAAAAGTCTTCTAATCACCAGCTTTACTGGAATGGTAGTATCTTACTATTCAATTCAAAAGTACTGCATTTGTTTAAGAACTTTTTACTTATGCATAGTATTAATAGGTTATGAACTTACAATAAATGTAGTTTCTTTCACATCCAATGGTTGTGCCCTGTGGTTTTTTAGATTTATGTTCTTGGTTGCCTTATGGAACACAAACGTTGCTGAAGTTACCTTAATCTTGAATTTCATAATAACTGATTCAATTCTTCTTGATTCTGGATCTTTTTAAGGCTGCTTCAATGTTGCTTCTTTCCTTGTCCTTCACTTGGAAGGTTCTGGCACCATATTCTGGCACCCTCGCTGTTCTTGGCACAGTGCTGTAAGTTAATATTGCTGCTCATGAAATTGTTAGTGTTACTTTACCGTCACCTTATATCCAAAAAAAGTGAACTTAAATTTCGACTCTACCAAACAGCTATGTGCTGTCATTTTCATTGGGTGCTGGCCCAGTTCCTGCACTTCTTCTTCCGGAGATATTTGCCTCCAGAATCAGAGCGAAGGCAGTTGCATTGTCCTTGGGCATGCACTGGGTAAGTTTCATAGAACTAGAGTGTCATTCCTTTCTAATTGAAGAAACATATCGCCCTTGCTTGTTAGTGCAGTCGGGTGGAATACAATGGTTCCTAAGTGCTATAACTAGATTCTCTTATTTGATCGATATACTTGTCATATTAGCCGGGGAAGCTTCTGAACATCAATATCAGACTTGAACTTTGCTCAAGTTTTCAGGTCAGGATTTGTTATCCAGATTGATGACATAATGGAGCCCACTCCAGATGGCCATTAACAGAAGGTCTCCCAGATTGTAAATCCTAACCATCTACTCTTCGGCTGTTTTTGCAATTTGGGTCACTGAACCGTGGGTCCATTTTGTGCCTGCTAAAAATACCTGAGCAAACTATCCAAAAAATGATTTGTTGATTGATTTTAGGCATCACCAATATTTCATCAAATGCATGTATATATTTTACAGGTTTCCAACTTTGTCATCGGCCTGTATTTCTTGAGCGTCGTGAACAGGTTTGGAATCAGCAAGGTCTATTTGGGATTTGCTACTGTCTGCCTTCTTGCTGTTTTGTACATAGCTGGCAATGTGGTAGAGACCAAGGGCCGGTCACTAGAGGAAATAGAGCGTGCTCTTAGCTCTGCTGCTTGATTGATGCAAGTCATGGGAATATTTCTAGGGAAAGTGAAGTTAATTTCACTTCAGCAACAGGGAACTTCTAGGTTAGAGTAGACATAGGATTGGATGCTTTCTTGTTAATCTTTCTCGAACTGCCTCTTGGAGTTTGAATAATCCAATGTTAGCAGCTATTCATTTGTTGACAACTTGACATGTTTGTTCAGAATATAAAGCTGTGCAGCAATACTAGTTTAATTTCCCAAATATGAACACCCAACCTCTTACAACACCCATATCAGCAGGGATTCAGAGAAGTGAGTAACATGAAGCTTAAGCTTGTTTGCTTTAATAATTTATAGGTGGGAACAAGTTTTGTTCAATTTATAAAGAGAATTCCATGCTCCCGGCACAAACTGATGCAAACACTATCAATCACTCTGATTCAAGTAATATTGATCATTGGATTCATTAAAAAAGAAGAAGAAAAACTTGTGAATTAACTAATCTGAAGAAGCACTTGGCGATCATATAAGTTCCTCCTAGATTGTCTCCACTTGGCTTACCCTGCATAAGATCCTATTAGCTTTATCAACTCAAATCTGCTATTCTGTTTTGGTGGCCATTTTCATTTTTCTCAACTTGTTGTGTTGCCTTATTTTAACCATCAGATGGTAAGCTTCAGTCATTCATACCATCATTGACATGAGGCTCTGATGCAGTGAGGCCATGTACCTAAAGTCTCAATTATCCTGCCAGTTGATTGTTAGGATTGTTGTTCCAACTGAATTTTGAAGCATGATCAAAATGGTGGGTCCATTATGTTAATGGTCTAGAAAGCCTCACCCATGATGCCCAACATGTATAAACCCATCAAAAGGCCTAAGCCCCATGTGGGAAAACCCCAAAACAAAATCCTCATGCAACTGTGAAGGTAAGCATTGTCATGAAGTTTGTTCTCTTGAATTTTTCATACACAAAAGCTATTGATATTATTTTGAAGTACTTATCTGGGAAATTCTCGAAACAATATAACCTTTCAATGAAACGGAAAAAAGAATAAAGCATGCCTTAGGAAATCTACAGTTAGAATTCCTAAAAACTTGGAACTGAAAACGTAGTCCGGATCGTCTGTGCCCTCACTAGAGAAATTCTGAGTTGAAAGAGTGAAACTCTACCGTGAGGCATACCTATCGAGAATTCAAGCCGTTTAAAATGGAAGCTCTCCCTTGTATGGCATGTCCTCAAATTTTACTGCTATACGAGTTGGTCCCACTATAAGATTAATCATTTATGCATCATTAATCAAGTTAGCAGTTAATGGTAAATCTTGCGGCAGGACCAATTATTATTGGAGCAATATTTGGAGATGTTCCTTTTTTTGGAGGGAAGATATTCATGTTGAACGGCTTGGATTTAAATAGGTGGGCCCCACTTTAGAGTTCTGCGCTTATGCTCTAACTCAAGATTCTCCAAACATGTTTCTACTGTAACTCAAGATTCCCCAAACATCAAGTTCGGCAACCAAATTCTCCTGGAAAATATTTCCGCTTTTCCACGAAGTTATGAACAACTCACGTTTGACAATTGTAAATACCTATGGACATGAATAAGATTTTCAAGTTTGACGTCGTTGCATAGGATTTGGAAATCCTTAATTTTGCAGATTTGCATATTGAAACCAATTTTTCTCATCTATATGCATAGATATGTGCCAATATAGATATGAAATCCTTTGCTATACAAAACCTCGACGATGAATCCTAATTTTGAAAAATTAAATATTTAAGAATTAATTATTAATCAAACTAAACGAATGTAAATAACTCTCAGGATGCACCATGAGCCCAGCACTGAGACATTGTAGAAAAAAATGTTCAAACAAATTTTGTTCCACCCAGTTGTGCTTTTAAAGCACTGTTTTACAGTTATTTATTTACAAACGTTTGAATATAACTACATTTATACTAAAGGGAAACATGATATACTGCCTTACACGTGTGCTAGAAGTTAGAACTACTAATTTGTGTCGTCAAGGCTGTGGCTAAGTTGGTTTGAACATTGCGTTTGCTCCCCAAGGTCTTGAGTTGGACTCCCACCCCCCGCCAGGTACTATGTGTGCATTGGGCTTGCTCCCCAAGGTCTTGAGTTGGACTCCCACCCCCCGCCAGGTACTATGTGTGCATTGGGCTTGCTCCCCAAGGTCTTGAGTTGGACTCCCACCCCCCTATGTGTGCATTGGGCTTGCTCCCCAAGGTCTTGAGTTGGACTCCCACCCCACGCCAGGTACTATATGTGCGGCCATGCATGTACCCCCAAAACATAGTCCTTGCCTGTGAGAATCAGATAACCACAAGGCCAAAGGCCCAAGATCCAAAGCTGGGATGGCGAGGGATACCTGGGGTCATCAAATAATAATAATAATAATAATAAATTCTATAAGACGCCATTAACTCGTTGAAAGATGGGGTAAGTTTCATTTCAAAAGTATATGCACACACTTAAAAACATGCATCCTTACATTAAACGTCATTCTAGATAGAATTTTTTAACTCCAGAAGGTACTGCGTATCAAAGAAAACAGAGTCCACCGCATTACACTGGAAGATGCACAATTACCACTTTCAAACTTCAGCACCTGTCTAATGCCTCTTAACTTGTTTCTCCATTTGCCTAATGAAGCTCATTTTGTGATAGCTCTTCTCATAGTCACCCGAAAGTACATTGGTGTATAGGCCAGTTGCCATTTCAATATCCTGTAAATGGAGAGTAGGTTTCACCTTGACTTAGTTTGAGTCAACCCATTGACCCCTCTCTCACGCACACGCGCGCGCACAAAATCCAGTTAACAAAGAACAATTACAGGACACAATGCCACTTGAGCAATTCATTTGTATAATCACTACACAAACAGGAGATTATGCTAATTGACTGTGTTTTTCAAACTACATAAACAAAGAACAGATTCAAATCAACCAATTCGTACATCCAAAGAGGCCCTAGACACGGTCATCCAACTTCATGTAATATTCAAGTATGATCCAAAGGGTGAAGTTAAGAGTTATGTTCGCCGAATAGGAGAATCACCTGGATGCTTCTTGAAATTGAGAAATTCTGAGTAATCTCGCACCCTCAAAAGTTATGAAGCATATGAATTATGAAGCATGTCTCTTCTGCCCATTTTGCATCCATCACTTGTGATTTACGCAGGACTGGAAATTCACCTCCATTTAGATTAAGGTAGACCTAAACCACAAAATTTACATGTTGGACTTCCTTTCCCACCTTTCCTTGGTGTCAAGCCTGCCAACGATATCATTATTGCATTAGTAATTCACAATTCGTCATCAGTGGCTGAAAAACGTACCACCAGATTTAAAAAAAAAAAAAAAAAGGAACATCAGGAAAAGCACTATCTAATTCTTGCATGTGATGCTTACGGAAGGTTTTTTATTCACTAAGTTTCCTGTAACTTACCCCAATGAATGAAACATTTTTCAGATCATGAGGTAGAAAATGAACCACAGGATGAAGGGGATAATTCAGATGGCAAAAGAGTGTTCGGGTTCAATATCTGCAGTTGAGGAAGGAATAATTTTGATAAAGAATGCTAGAGAACTAGTTTTAGAACGAACCTAATTATTCACTTTATTTTTGGGAATGTAATAATTTTCCTTCTTTGGTTTTGTTAAACCTAGACGTTAAGAATGGTTTTTAATTTCATTAAATTCAGATTTTTAGTTTATGCTCTGGTTATCATGTGATGTTTGATAAAAATAAAATAAAATAAAATAAATCTGCAGCAAATGATTTAACATATTCTTATATTGTGGAGATTGCATTTCACGTAGCAAAATTCGGACTTCTAAGAAATCTGGGCGTGACAGTTAAATAGGTTGGGTTGAGGCAATTTAGAAAAGATGGCCAAATTTTGTGGAAAATAGTGCCCCTTTCAATTTGTGGTCTGTGAAAATAAAGGAACACAAGAATATTTTAAGGCAATGACTCCTAATAGGGTTGGTTTTAACCATTCAAAAAAAAAAGGGTTGGTTTAAACAAGGATTAAATCCTTACTTCTTGGGGGCTTTAAGCAAACAAGTTCTAGGTATTCAATTCAGTCACATGGAGAGATTACAGGGCCGCTCTGACTGGGCCCCACTAAAAGCCTCTGGCATGCATGTTGATGAGAGCGCTCCATTAGGTGTTAATAAAAATTTTGTAGATGGAAGCTCCAAAGGTAACCTGTGGCCGTCAGGGTTGGAAGAGTAAAAAAGGATGAGAAGTGCAACATACTTGTTATCCTTCTCCGAGCGAACCAACCTTGTAGGTTCAAATAGAGCACAAAACTTGCAAATTAAAGAGGCCTACACATATTTACCCTATGCTACATCAGATGGTGCTACTGGAGGGAGATTCTAGGAATGGCATACCTAGGCTAGTCAAGAAGCATTAACTCCTTGGTAGTTTTTCTACATACTCAAGATCGAAGACATCTCAAAGGAAAAAAAGGCCACAATGTGCCATATTCCTCAAGAAGCTGACAGTTGCGAATTTACGGGCCAAAGTGAGCGTTCGCAAGTAGAGAAGTTTGATAGCACATGGTCTAATAGTTTAATGTATTTATGTGTATCCCTTTCTCTCCTTTTTTATTCTTTTACAGATGACTCCATCTCTTTGATGGACCCGTCCCCATCTTTGTAAATAGTTTTATTTTTAATGAGATTTGGTCATCTCCCTCCCTCTCTCGGTTGGTCAACATGACCACTGCGTCCATAAATGCAGATCTTAAACAATTCAACAAATCATAAGATGGAACATGGGAACCACAATAGCTACAAACACATTGCCTCTATACAAAGGGTTGACTGAGGATCAAAACCCTTCAAAAATGGGTTTTTCATATATCAGAATATGATTCAAAATCTCAAGGCTTTTAATTTCTAGCCTAGTGCAGATCATTTCACCTTGAAGCCTTATGCCTTTTCTTGGTTATCTCTTTTGAGTTCCACTTACTGCTCATACTAGTTTAGGCTAAAATACTACTTTACGCATGAGCACTAATTTATTCCAATGGCCAAAACTAGGGGGCGGGTGCCAGAAATTCTGGAAAACCCTCCTGTGTTGTGGCACTTATGGGTCATTTCACAATTTCTTTACACGCTGACGCACACACAAAAAAATAAATAAATAAAAAACAAACAAACTTACTTTTTTTTTCTTTTACATGAGGGCCGAAGGAAAAGTTCCTAGTTCTACCCCTGATTCCAAGCCTGAATAGATCTCATTTCTTCTGCTTGCTTCTTATAGCAATTCAATTCTTCAAAAGGGCTATTTCGGTTTCTCAAGTCCATGAATAGACTATCTCAAACACCACAACATTGTTTTTTCTTTTTCACTCGAGCCACCCAAAGCCTCAATCATATGTCCTGATTCCCTAATTCTATCCTTTCTTCTTAGTCGCCACCATTATATACGCATTTTAATTGTGTACTTTATTTGTGTTCTTTGTTTCACAACATTCCGCTCCATGTACCAATGCAGGTTTAATTGGTCCTCTAGAAATGCCCCTTCAATCCAAGCGGCACCCAACAAACTGATCGCATTTCATTATCCTGCTTCCACTTTGCTCACTTTGTAAGATACAAGTTGCAATCCACTAATGCCCTTCAATTTGCTTTATAGTAGCTCCCAACCAGAGGTATTTAGATCACAGTCCATCAGCTTCTTTATTCTTTTCTTTCTTTATTTTTCTTTTTTTATCAATAAACTTCTTTCCTCTTTGACTTCCAGATATAAAAATCAGATGACAAAGATCATCCATCCAGTGGTTTTTAAAATCCATTAGCCAGACATAATCCCGTCTCGACCATGCCATGTGTACTGGAGGTATCCATATTCTCATGAGAATTTCAATTGTATCATTTCATCTAATTTTTAATCTCTCTATTGCTTACATGGACGAAGCTGGCGCTTTTTCTTATCCGACCGGTGCATGTTGTTTGCATTAACTGTGGATGAGTTAACTACTAATATTCAAGATGAGGTACCTTGATGTATGTTGTCTGAAAATGATATAGTATTGGTGGATGAATCAAGAGATAGCATGAATGCAAAACTTAAGAGATGGATGGAAGCTTTAAAATTCAAGGGCTTTAAAATAAGTCTAACAATGACAAAATATAGGAATTGCAACTTCGGTGGGGATGTACAAAGAATTGAAAATACTGTCAAAATTGAAGCTCAGGAGATGCTACAAAGAGATTCATTCTAATACATTGGATTGATAATTCATAAGGATGGAGAGATTTAGGAAGATGTCAAATAGGATAGAGCGGGATGGTTGAAGTGGACACTTGCTTCTGGAATACTTTGTGATCGGCACATACCAACTAGATTTAAGGGAAATCTTACAGTACAACGATTAGACTAACTATGACCTATGAAGTAGAATGTTGACCAATAAAGAAACAACATGCACAAACTGCATGTAGCAGAGATGAGAATGTTGAGGTATATGTGTGGTAAAACTAGGAAAGATAGAATAAAAAATGAGCACTTCTAGGAGCATTTAGGGCAGCATCAATAGGTGATAAAATATGAAAAACCCATTTGAGATGTGGTTTGGACATGGCCTACATAGGCCAACAACGGCTCCGGTGAGAAAAATTTTTCTATATAGGTTGATGGCCCACCGAGGGGAAGAGATGGGTCAAAGAGGACGTGGATGGAAGTAGCAACAATAGATCTAAAGAATTGCAACCTACCTAAGAATTTGGCTCAAGATAGATCGGAATGGAGAAACATAATTAAGGTAGCCAACCCCAACATAGTTGGGACAGGGCTTCGATGATCATCATCATCATCATCATCCAACCGGTGGTCTTTCAATCACAATCCATTAGCTAGACAATCATAATCCTCTATCAACCATGCTATGTGTACAAGAGATACCCATGATTCTCACAAACATTTCCATCGTATTATTTCAACCAATTATACATCACTAGTGCTTATATGGAAAATTCAGCGCCCCCTCTTTAGAAACGGTAACTTCGTTGCATGAAAAGGAGAGTACAGTAAGAGAGATATACAAAAAGGTAGAAAATAGCAACAAGAAAACAAAAGACAAGCACAATGTGTAAAAACCAAATTATCATTCATGAAATCAGTATTTTCCATTTGATCCCTGCAACTGTTAGCCAACTGTGAAGAGCACTGAACAACAAAATCCTACTTCCAAATCAAATCCCAACCTTCATCAATCCAATCAGCTAGCCTCCCAAGGAAAAGCAGTACTCTTGCTGACTGCATTACATTAAACTTATCACCTTTATCTATGGCTCGTACAAGAAATTTCTAATCTTACATCCCATCACCGTAAGTGGACATTGTCCAAATGGTCCCAAGTCTGCCCTGCAAATCCCACAATTTAAAGATGAGCTTCCATTATATAGCGACCCCCCATTAAACCAGGGACACTGTAGGCCTGGAATTATGTAAGAGTGCAGGAGGATCCTACTGAACTGGGAAAACAGTAGACCTGGAATTATGTAAGAAATCCAACCCCAACTACGGAAAGTATACAGTAGAGAATATATCCTCCTAATGGTGCCATAATGGTACGTCTTTCATTTAGAAGAGGACAAATATATATATATAGGAGCCTTTTTGTTGACGTTGTAAAACTCTTAATAATAAAAAGTGGACCAAGTGCCCTAATGAACTCGTGCACATCCTTCCTCCTCTTCCCTCCTCTTCTCATTCTTCTATTTTTCTTCGACCATAAGGGTATTTTATAAAACATTATTATAATGGCTTCTTTGTCAACATTTTATTAGCAACTTTAACATAGAAGGGGCCAGTAAAAACCATTGAAAAGCTAGCAAAAAAAAAAAAAAAAAAACCTAGGGAACACCCAGGCACACCAGGTGTGCACCTAATTTTGGGGCTGTGCCTGAGCGACAAGCACGTTGGGAAGGATACTTGCAGCCTAGCGGTGCACATAGGCATCCCTTTGAACACACTACTCGAGCAACCCTTCAAACAGCCTTACGAAGACAAAAGGTGTCCACCTTTGAATTGAGTGGGTTGGTGATCACAAAGAGCCTGCAGAAGACCAGTTTCAGCAAGTGGACTCTATAGTCAGACCTATTGATGTGATGGAGCACCTTTAAGTAGGGGCAGTCAGACAACCCTACAAAGAGCAACTTGGGGGATGATTCAGAATGTCATAATACCTGATCCAAAGCAAGTTTGCCGTAAATTTTCAGGACAGTGGAACCAACCAAAAAGTGTAACTCAACAAATGAAACAAGTGATATGGCTGACACACATCAGTATCATTCCGATGAAACCCAAGCTTGCAGATCATCTGAAATAGAGAGTGGCCTGCCTGCGGCATCCACAGTGGACCCTGTCTATGGAATAGTCCATTCAATTCAAAGCTGGGATCAAATTGTCCGATGTAAAGGAATTCATACCATAGTACGCCGTGAAGGCTTTGCATCAATTCATTCCTCAGCCCTCTTGTGAACATTACAAATACTAAAGCACAAAAGAAACAATTGAATGATAGTGTGCATGAACAAGTGACAACCATGATTAGTCTCCCAGAGACATCCAATGAAATTGGAACTAAACAACTCTCAGATGAATATATGAAGAGGAAGATAACTACGTATGTATATGCATATGGAATAGTTCAAGATAATTAAGGTGTACTGCGAATACATGTTGATAGTAGAGAATGAACCAGTCCATAAGAAATTAACAAATGCGAAAGAAGATACCCCCAGTGTAACTTTTGCTTCTTTAATTCCATAGATGATGTTGTTTCAACCTGCTACAATGATAAAGTTTCCTACTGTCAGTCCAATAGAAAGTCCATATATCATTAAGATGCAAGAATTGTCAAACCTTGCTGCTCTTGTGATGTTCAGATAGTTCATCTGGTGACCTAGCAAGGATTGGAAATAGAACAAAATATCCTCGAGTGAACAATCAATCATCCGATTGGTGGATTTATTGCAGTTGAATGTCAACTTTTGGCTATATTTTTAACTGTCCATTTGCAACTTGCAAACCAACAGACATAAATAATGGCCCAATAAGTAGGCTCCTTGCTGAAATGCCTAGCCTTGGCGGGTCCCACTAGATGATGAATCATTAAAAGATAGCATCTGCCTATACATAATATTCAGCTCAAACAACAAAGAATCCCCGGCCAAGCATTGTAACTTCTCCCTACTGAAGCCTACTTTGAAAAAAAAACTTCCATATATAAAAAAGAACTAAAAAAATGCTTACAGGGCCTGTCAAACAAGAATGTCCCTTTGCAACATGAAGACTTGAACCCTCTTGTGTAACAACTGCATGTTCATTCAGACTATCTTTGATCCTGAGCTCCATTTCAGATGCTTTAGCTGCCACATTTGCAGCACCTGAAGAGATTTATCAGATTAAAATCTACAGAAAAGATAACAGGCAAGACCAAATGATACCTTTCAAATTTTTCTGAATTTTCTTCGATTTTGCTTTTATCTGTAAGCGTCTTCTCCTAAGTTCCTACCAAATACAAGAATAATAACGATAAGTAACAGTAAGGTATATCTTGTAAGAAAAATATTTTTTTAGAAAAAAAAATGATAAAACAAGTAAACTGGAGTGATACAAGAAACCATATAATGAAATTTCTGTTAAATGTAACTCATAACATGAAGCATGTTTGATAGTCAAAAAACTAGAAACCATAAAAGGGGCTCCATGGAAGGAACTTCCCTAGAATGTATCTCATAAAGGTGGAAGGAAACTTCCCTAGAATGTATCTCATAAAGTATATCCATCAGGGATTGGTGGTTTTCTTATTCTATTATCACTCATGAGAACAATAGGATAGTGGAAAAGTCAGACATTTGATAATTTTGTGATAGAGTATACTACACTTTCAAATATTATAAAGACAAATATAAGAACTATCAAGATGTCTTTCTCAAGCACAGTGGCTCTGTGCAGCTCTAACGAATTGGTAGCGAAGGCTGTTAGGGAGAATCAAATGTATTTTTTCTATGTATTTGTAGACCTATTCGTACAAGGGTATACAACAAATATTAATACTAAAAACATTATTTTTAATATAAATTAGAAGAAAGGCAAATGTACAACATACTGTAGTACATTATGAATTAGGGATTCTTTCCCAGTCCTGTGATGTGCATCAAAGATTACGGTTTTACCCCTTGGTAGTACCCGTGTATCTGCACTTAATCCTTAATTACATAAGAAATGTCAATCTCCCAAAAACCAGGGTTTCCTAAGTCCATTCTAGGTTATTACTGCGTGATACAGAACTTGGTGATACCATTGACAAGTAACTAGACAGGGGAAGATACATGCACATGTCATGTAAATGAGGGGACACAATAGGCCACGTATACACCTCAACTGATCACACATTCAAGGAGAAGTTACAAATTCCAAGCCTGAGCCATTCAACTCTATATGATCATAGGATTTTAGATGCCCATCGGTTGTTATTTCCTTGGCACTTCTAGAGGTGATTGCCATCGAAGGGCCTAGACTCACATACTCTTGACTTAGCATTACACTACACATACAGAGCAGACAATCCCTAGGTAAATGTCAAGCCCAAACATCACCTATCATTGGTCTCGTATTTAAACATCATTATGCAAGTCCTAAAGTCCCAATTTACCACAAAATCCTAAGTTCCAAGGTCCTTAATATTTAGTAGTTGTTTGTGCAGTTTCCTATTACCAATTGGTTTTGGGATTATTGGCTAGCAACTCTATCATAGTATTAGAGATAGAGGTCTCGAGTTCAAAACCACGCAGGGCAAAAATGCCCTATGCCGCGTTATGTGTTTGTGCGGGAGCAAGTGCGTAGGGCAAGAAGGCCCCATGCCGCGTTGTAGTCTTGTGCAGGTGTATACTTCGAATCCGATCAATGTCCTGCCCGAGAGGAGGGGGGGTTAAGTAGTTGTTCGTGCAGGTTTTTTTCACCGATTGGTTTTGGGATTACTGGCAAGCAACTCTATCACTTAAGAGAGAGAGACCTAAGGATCTTCGGCTAGCCAAGTGGCCAAGAACAAGGAATGGGGCTCTCTAGTTGGGTAGCCGAAGGACATTAGCCAAGTGAAAATTTGCCTGGTCTAGTAGTAGCCGAATGGCTCAGAAAAACTTGAAAATGGCAGGGACTTATATGGTTAGAGCCGAGATGACAGAGAAATAGATCATAGGCTGATCAACTTGCAGCCCGATGCCGGTAGCCAATGGCAGAGAAATAGGTCATTGGCAGATCGGCTTGCAGCCTGATGCCAGTAGCCAAATGGCTTGTAGCATGAAGCCACCAGTCAAATGGAATGGAACCTATTGATCACCAGCTGAATGACTACAAAACTACAAAATTTTACGAGTCTAGGATTTTTGAGGGCCACCAAATGGTCTTTCTTCACTTGAAAATTATTCCACGGAAGGCTGCCGACAGCATACTGGGCTCAATCCATGGGAGATTCATTGGCTTCTTGCTGTCCTATTTGCTTGGCTGATGGTGAATATGATGGCCACTTATTTTTTCAATGCAACTTTGCAATGGAGATCTGGTTGTGGCTTCTTCAGGTTGCAAATTGTGCAGCCCCTGTTTCATTTTCTGTTTCCTCAATCTAGGCAGATCTTTCTGGCAACAGCGGCCTGATAGCTAAGAAAGGTCTTGGAGCTACCTTTCTCATTACCACACACTACATATGGATTACTAGAATCAAATGTGTGTTTGACAACTTGAATTCCACCAAGGATAGATCAATCTTGAGGAGGCTTAGAGAAGACCTCAGATCATCCTTTTCTGGCTTTAGTGGAACTTTAGAGGAAACTCTCTTCTCCATTTTCTTTCCTTTATTGAGTCACTAAGGGCCCATTTGGCACCATTTTCTGAGAATATTTATGTATTCCCATGGATTGAAAATTCCAAGAATGTGTTTGTTCCTCACAAATTAAGGGCCTGTTTGGCATCATTTTTATGCCAAGAATATGTCTATTCTTAGAATGAGTTCTGCCGAGAGTGTTCTCATTCTAAGAATGGGATGAGTTGAACTTGTTTGGCAACATTCTTATCGAAATGTTCTCAAGAAACCACCATTTGATGCAATTAACAAAATAATTGTAGGAAAGCAGAGATTTCTTTCGTTACAAGAAACTCTGTTTTGATCCATGGTCCAGATTTTCACTTTTTAGTTCCTTATTTTCAATATATGGGGGGTGAATACAGATTTTCACTTTCTAGTTTCTCAGTTTAGATTGGTTTTTTGAGTAGATGAATCAACAATGTCAAATTCCTCCTCATTCTCATTAAAGCACAGGATCTTGGAATTGAAGACTTATTCAATCAAAAGTTTGAGAATCCAATCGGGGCCTAATGGCTATTAGAGGTGCTCCACTCACCATGATATTGCATGAAATTACCAAAAGTTTCATCATCCAAACAGGCAGATGGCTATAAAAGGTGTTATTCTCCCTACCAAATGTCATGTTGGAAATCATATCAGTATCCATATCCTTGATTTTATAGTGTTGTATTCTTCCCCTTCCCAATTTTCATATGGCATCACAAATTTCAATGACTACTGAACATCACTAGATTTAAAGGAAGACATCTTTTAGATATTACAATTTGCGAAGAAAGGGAAGGATTCATACAAAGAGAGTTGAGAGAGAAAAAAAAAGGGGGTAAGACATACCAACACTTGCTAGGTGGAAGAGACACATGCATGAAACGTCTGGAGAGAGAGAGAGAGAGAGAGAGAGAGAGAGAGAGAGAGAGAGAGAGAGAGAGAGAGAGAGAGAGAGATAAACCTTGCAGTCGGGGTTCGACTAGATGAGGAAAGAACCTAGTGGGAGGGCAAAGGGTGATGACGAAGGGAGCATTGGGTGTGTGAGAGAGAGATGGTTGGGTTAGGCATAAGACCATAAGCGAGAGAGGATGCTAGGTTTTGAAGCCGTAGATGAAGTGGGTGAGAGATTCTTTGAGAGGTAGAGACGTTTCGGCCATGAGAGATTTTCTTAGATGTCGGGACTGGGATAAAGGCATTTTGGATTTTACGATTCCCCCGATCATTCTCGATGAAAAACGAATTTTGATCACTTCGAAATTTCTTTGTTCGTGGCTTGCTTTTCCAAGGGAATACTTTTAAGAAAAGCTTAGGGCCCATTTGGCACCAGAATGTGTTTGTTCCTCACAAATTAAGTGTTCCATGAAAATATTATGTCGGAAAAACGAGCCACGAACACATAAAAAAATTTTGAATGATCAAAATTCGTTTTTCATCGAGAATGATCGGGGAGTCGTAAAATACAAAATGCCTCTATCCTAGTTCCAACATCTAAGAAATACTCTCATGGCTGAAACGTCTCAGCCTCTCAAAGAATCACTCAACCACTTCCTCTACGACTTCAAAACCTAGCATCCTCTCTCGCTTATGTTCTTTACGGCTTCAAAACCTAGCATCCTCTCTCGCATATGGTATTATCCCTAACCCAACAACCTCTCTCTCTCACACACACCCAACGCTCCCTTCGTCATCGCCTCTGCCCTCCCACTAGGTTCTTTCCTTATCTAGTCCGAAGGTTCCTCTCTCTCCAAACGTTTGAAACGTCTATCTCTCCCACCCAACAAGTGCCGGTATGTCTTACCCTTTTTTCTCTCTCTCAACTCTCTGTCTTAATATTTAAATAGACGATTATTATGAAATTTGATGCAATATAGTGGTGACTGGAGCAGCTCTAGGGCCAGTTTGGATCGTCAAACTTTTGATTGAAGAACTCTTCAATTCCAAGATCCTGTGCTTTAATGAGGAATTTGACATTGTTGATTCATGTACTCAGAAAACCAATCTAAACTGAGAAACTAAAAAATAAGGAACTAGAAAGTAAAAATCTATATTCAGCCTCCATATATTGAAAATAATGAACTAGAAAGTGAAAATTTGGACCATAGATCAAAACATAGTTTCTTGTAACGAAAGAGATCTCTACTTTCATACAATTATTTTGTTAATTGCATCAAATGGTGGTTTCTTGAGAACAATTCTATAAGAATGTTGCCAAACAAGTTCAACTCATCCCATTCTCAGAATGATCACATTATCGGCAGAACTCTATCTAAGAATAGACATATTCTTGGCATAAAAATGATGCCAAACAGGCCCTAATTCCCTTGAGTTTTTTTCATTTTTGGCACTCAGTGCTATTTTTACAGTTCTTGTGGTTTGCCCCTTTATTAGGGTGTGTATTCTTTTCGGGGCTAAGGGGCTTCTATAGCCCCTTGTTAATACACTTTCGCCATTAGCAAAAAAAAATTTAAAAATAACTTGTCAATGTTTTAGTTGAGGAAAGCTTATAATAATATTTAGTAAAATATATATATATATATATGTTTAAATTAGTCATAGAAGAATCTCGAAGAATTCGACAATGTGACGACATGGTTGCGTTGCTCAATCCAAATAATCCATGCAACAAAACTATGGAGCCTAACAAGAGCTCACAGCACAGTTGGAAGGTGCTAGTGTCAAAACCACAAGGTTGCAGATCTGAGTCATTTTACCTCAACTTTAAAACACTAATAAATAAATAAAATCCATTAAGCCTTTATACGCACCTCAAAATCAAGTTGTCATCCTTCACTAACTGAAATTAGACAATCGCATTTGTCACACCCATACACATGTTGGGATAGTGTGATGGTAGACCAATCTATTTCAAATACCCACTACACAAACAATTGAAGCATAAAGAGACTTGGAAACGCTAGATAAGAAATACCCATAAAGTGAATGCAATGGGTAGGCTGACCTATATCAGAGACATATAATGCAATTGGTATGAACCTGATAAGAGATTTGGAATCCCTTTTATCTACAGCTATAACAGATGAAGTCAAAAAATAAAAAATAAAAATCCAGAGACAGAATACAGTGCACTGAAGCTCTCTCTCTCTCTCTCTCTCTCTCTCTCTCTCTCTCTCTCTCTCTCTCTCTCTCTCCCCACATATATATATATGCAATTCTTCCTGCACCTCTTTTCGCATCCTCTCACTTGCTACAATCCCTCTCTCTCTCTCTCTCTCTCTCTCTCTCTCTCTCTCTCTCTCTCTCTCTCTCTCTCTCTCTCTCTCTCTCTCTCTCTCTCTCCCCACATATATATATATGCAATTCTTCCTGCACCTCTTTTCGCATCCTCTCACTTGCTACAATCCCTCTCTACTCGTCTTTCTCCTCTTCTTTTTCGTCTTCTCTCACGCCAATCCATGAAAGTAAAAGCACGAAAGAACTTTACAAGAACATCAGTACCACAAGCCTCCACTCCAAGACACAGTAGCCAATTAGTCTCACAAAGCCTTCAAGACACAGCACACCAACCATAGAAGAAAGGGAATATTTAAGATTCATGACCCATCAAGCCTTTCTTGGATGCTAAATGTATATAGCCCATAAATCACCTTTTTCTAAAATATTTGAAACAAATATTGATGGTTGAGCTCCACTCAAGCCAAGACTCTTAGCAAGCTGAGTTCAAGCTGAACTGAGCTGTGAAAGACCTAGCATGATCTCAACTCATGATAAATCAAGCTGCTAAAATAGGCAACCTTAATCTCGAGAGAATCGAGCCAAGTCAAGCGGGGGCTCATAAGCCAGCTAGTCGTGTTGAAACTTTAATGTTTAGAGCACATTACTCATAGCAAATCATATTTCAAGATAATATGTTCTTCTTTTGTTTTATTTTTAATGGTGGCAATATGATTATTAGTTGTAAGTGTTGTTGTTGTTACTCGTTATTATTTCATTGAGGTAATATAGAAGAAAAGAAAGAGATGAATAAAAACCCAAAACTAGCCAACCTCACCATATGTAGAAGATATGAATCGCAGTCTGAATCATATATAATTCTCACATGATGGAGTCCAAAGAAGTACTAAAAGGATAGGACACATGATATGTTGGTGGGCCCACTAACCCACAAAATATAGCTCATGTGGATTAATCATCTACCAAAAAAAAAAAAAAAAAAATCAGCCCTACCATACATTCTTGGCCATTTGACACAATGCTTTGAAATGAATAAACAGTAGATGAAAGAGGATTTTCTACTTCGACAGTCTGGATCAAATAGCTAAAAATTTCCGATGGATCTATTTTTGCTAGAAAAATTATGTATAATCCACAATTTTTTCAAGTCAGCGGACAACACCAACATGCCACTGTCCTTTCCTACGACGGCCCCAAGTCCATCCACAAGCATTAAAGAGGATCTGAACTCTATGTATCAATACATCTATGTATCAATACACAGCTTTCATATACCTAAAATAAAATAATAAAAATTGCGCCTAATTCTTTACTTTGAGATAGTGGGAGCTTCAAGAAGCAGACATTACTCAACCAAGGAGAACCTTGGTTGACAAGCTCAATTAGAATACTTTACATGAATGATGAATAAAAGATACGGACACTACAGAAGAAAACATCAATTTTACTCCAATAAAAGTTTTGACATAATATATATATATATATATATGTGTGTGTATAGTTATGCTTACCCTACCACATAATTCTCAGCCCAAGAATACAAATATCATAATCAGCCATGAGTAAGAAAGGCCAACTGCTTGGTGATTCAAACTGCTAATTTGATGGGTCCCTCATACATAAACCATTTTTTATTGAAACAAAAACTTTGCACTGGGAAACAAAAACATTTCAGGTATTTATATATCTCTCCTCAAACCACTTCTTCCCTCTAAATCAAATATGGATCTAAAGATTTTTCAACAACACAACACATTAAACTTCTATTTCCATCCAAAGATTTCCTGCAAGAAAAAAAAAAAAAAAAAAAAAAAAAAGATAAAAAAGGATGGCTAGCATAATATGCATTTGAAACTATTCTTTTCTTATATCACTTCTTTTCATTTTTATTTTTTTATTGCACTGCTCCAATGGCAACAGAACTACCCAATGAGAATGATGGTCTACTGACCCAGAGTCCAGACTCTTCTCTGCCTCATTGCTTCAGATAGATGATTACCCAAAAAAGCTTAAATCAAAATGATCCCAACCTCCCATTCTTTGGCCTGGGATGACACTGTCCCCTTACACTCTTAACTGTCTATTCAGAAAGCGCCAACTGAATTACTGAAGAGTTAAATTTTCCATTCCATGAGATATTTGGAGAATCAATTATCCACCATAAAACCAACCATATCAAAGTTCCAGATCACCCAACCAGGCGGCCCACATATACAGAACCATGAAAGACCAACACCCAGTACATCTGCAGCGTCAGGGGAGCCTGTAGTGCATCAAAAACTCCAGAAACAATAGATTTTCATACCTGGGATTATCAACACTCAAAATCCCAACATACCCATGTATCTTTCCCAACTACCCATCTAATCAAGACCCCAGAAACGATATTCGGACATGGGATTTCTACAATACATTAAATAAGAGCCAAGTAGAGAAACGGTGCAAAAAGATTGTTCATCTGGTAATGAAGAAAGGGCAAGATATATATATATATATATATATATAGAGAGAGAGAGAGAGAGAGAGAGAGTATACCTCGAGCTTGTTGAGACGGTCCTGGGTGATTTTTGAAGAAGGCAGATTGGAATGTGTAACCCCTGCTGCTGCTATTGCAGCTTCTCTCCTCTCATCTTCGTCCATCTGTGTCTAAGGAAGAAGGAATACGAAGGAAGAACTTATTTATAGAAAGCTCGGCTGGAGAACTTTTTACACAGTTTGGGGATGTTTCAGCAGCTTCTGTATCCCGAGTCCGAATAAACTGCTCAAAATTCTCTATCTAGCTACAGAGTCTTATTCCATGTCTCACGTGATTAAAAGGGATTTTGTCCCTTCAAGTGCCCTCAGGCTCAGTTTTACTTATGGACCCTTTTCGCAATTTAAATACTTAGTTAGCTAATATTGTTTAATGGGGCTAAAGCATCCAAAACACCCCCTTTATTTTTATATGGTTTTGCTCGTGATTTGAACAACATTGAGTTTTTCAGTGCACTTGGACTATATATTGAGAAAAAAAAGCGGAACATTATAGTAGAGTCCAATTACTGAAATTCGAGCCCTACAAAATAAAAGCCTTCAAATGTATACGATATCCAGAACCAAAACTAATCCGACCGTTCGATTAATATTTTTATAAAAATATGATTAATATAATTTTATGTATATTTATTTCTATTTTTTTATCAAACGATTAATCCAACCGTGGAACCAACTCAGATGGAGATCTCCATACTAATGGGGTTATGACGTTGGAATGTGGTAGTGGTTTAATGGGTTCTTAAGTTTTCCTATTTTATTCTTATGGAATGTGGTATTGGTTTAATGGGTTCTTAAGTTTCCCTATTTTATTCTTACTCCAAATAACTTGTCATTTCAACAATGAGACACTTTCCAATAGTCATGGCACTTCATATCATTAAGACTGACTTGAAGACTTTCTTAGTTTTTAGAAGGTTAATACTTGTATGACCATACTTTTCTGATTTTATTATATTATTTATTTCAATATGTGTCTTAGTTAGATTGGAGCCACACTTTCCAAATAAGTGTGCAACATACATAGAACGTATATAAGCGGAACCACAAGTGGAATTGTTGTTTTTAGTTTATGGGTAGAGGTGGCGTGGGTTAGTCTTTTGGGCATTGACCAGGAGCCCATTATAAGTTTTTGGCGATTTTGTGAGGTCGCCCCAGGTGCTCATCACCTAGGTCTGCCACTGACATCGAAAGTATGCGTCTTTAAAATTTTCTCTTTCTTTAAAAAAAAAAATTTCAAAACGGAACCTCCTCCCTCCACTAAATGACAAAAAAACACCCACTTTTTACATAAAAAAAGTCAAAAAAAAATTCCCTACTAATCCACTAAAGACAAAATATCATCATAAACCCCTTATATTTTATTGTCTCTTGATTTGATGCTTTACATCACTTCTACTTTAATAGTAAATCGCCATTAGGAGTCCTTTGTTTTGTGTGAAAATGATTAACATGAGTGAAGGACTCATATGTGAATCAATTACATGTGCAAAAGACTCACATGAGATTCAGATTCCATTTTTTGTCAATTTTGTTTAACCTATTTGCATATGTGAATTTAAATTACATCTAATGGCCATATGTTTTTCATAAAATTCTCACAATTGATGACGGATCATGACCTCAAATTTGATCCTCTGGCCTTTCTAGGCCTTTTAAACCTGATGAATGGTTCCGATCTTGAGAAGGGGGACCACGAAAGTACAAATTATAGATCTAGTAGTCTAGAGTTTTTCATAAATTCCTTATAATTTAGGGTGAATCAACGGCTGAAAATTTCTCTCTTAGCCGTTTTGGATATTTAAAAGAGGATTGACGGTTCAGATCTTGAAATGGAGGCCCACCAAAATGTAAAAATAAAACAAAAGGACTTGGCAGTTTACAAAGTTCATCACGTCAAGCAAAGAGACAAGGGGACATCAACAGTTACAATGTTTTTCACAATTTTATCACAATTCATGAGGAATCGTGATGTGAAACTTGACCCTCTATCCATTCTCGGCCTTTTAAAGTTAATCAATTGTTCGAATCTTGAAAAGGGAGCCCACATAAGCCCCAATTGCAGATATAACAATATATAGCTTTTCTTAAATTTCTCACAATTAAGATGATCCAACGGCTAAAATTTGATGTGAGAGTCGTGTTATCTTTTTAAGGATGATTACTGGTGCAGATTATCATTTTAAAGCCCACAAGAATGAAGAAATTAAATAAATAAGGTAATGCCTTCATGAATGTCCACAACACTATAGCACACACATAAAAACAATAGCATGTGAATTGGATTCAAAACTATTGAGATGTGAAAACAAAAGACCCTTTTTTGTTTGATTTTCATACCATTTACATATAAGTTTGATGCATATGAATCGGATTCACACAAAACAAACGTGATTCATGCGTAATCGAAATGCATGTGATTCAATTACATATGTAAATATCAAATAGTTTTGACATTTAAGAATCTCTACAAAACTATTCCAAAAAGAAAATTGTTGCAAAAGTAATATGTTTTCCGTTACCTTTTGCATGCCTTACAATGCAGAGAGGAGGAAGGATCTTGAGTTAAGGAAAGGAAATATGTAAGATATCTTAAGCACACTATGAGGGCAATATTATTATTTTTGCACCATTCTTTATTGTACAAGATGATGTTGATATTTCACATAACGCCATTTACAATGATATTTTGGAGGAACAATAAACCCTTAATGATGTGATGCTCCCATAAAAGAATGCCATGGATGATCCGTTCATGGAAAATACATAACCAATTGTTGATGAAATCGGTTCAGGAGAATTAAGAGGGTCTGCTCGGAAAAGAATGCATGTTTTCTTGGAGGACTATGTAGTGTATCTTGAAGAAGCATATATTAGAATAATGGAAGACCTAGAAACGTTCAAAGAAGCCTTGAATAATGAAAATTTTGATAAGTGGTTAGATGTAATAAAATATGAGATCAAATTCATGACCAATAATGATGTTTGGGATCTTGTCAAACTACCTGTTGGTCTCAAGCTATTTGTTATAAATAAGTCTTCAAAAATCAAAAGGGAATCCAAAGAAAAGACAAATGATTAAAGCCCGAGTAGTGGCTAAGGATTTTACTTAGAAGAAATGCATCAATTATAATGAAATCTACTCACTAGTGTCAAAGAAGGATTCATTCTGAATTATCATGGCACTTGTAGCACACTATGATTTGAAGCTACATCAAATGGATGTCAAAATGACATTTCTAAATAAGATCTAGAAGAACCTCAAGGGTAGCTCAGTTAGCCTAGGACCACGGTTTGTACCCGGAGATTATAGGTTCAAAACTGCACTACCACACTGGGGCTACAGGGGAGTTTACACAGCTTCCATCTGGGCACGGAGGGATTAGTTCAGCCCAAAGGGTTGGAAACCCTCCAATAGCCAAAAAAAAAAAAGAGATCTAGAAGAAGTATATATAATTCAACTAGGAGTCGTTGAATCGGGGCAAGAGAAGTTAATGTGCATTTGTATGGACTCAATGGCAGAGGGAGGAGGGGTTGAGGAGGGATGATCATCTCTCCTCAACTTTTTGGTCACTTTGAATAAAGGAGAGAAATTTTGGTGATTGTCATTAGAATTTCGATTTTATCCACTTTTGCCCCTCCCAATCTCCTTTCGTTTAGAGGGGAAGTTTTACTTTTTGTTCTTTGTACGACCTCGACCCCAATTAATTGTGTTTAATAGTTAAATAATTATAATTAATGATAATTATCATGCTTTATAGTTAATTAAGTATTTTATATGTTAACTAATTAGTTATGTGGGTTAGAATAGTGTTTGAGAGGTTTTGAACCTATTTTACTGCCTTTGGGGACACAGTTGTCATTTTTTGAAAAAGTTGAGCTTTTTTGTTCAGAGTCACAAAATATATCATTGTTGGGCTTGTTGGAAAAAGGAGATTATTTCGAGAAACTTTTGTGAAGGTTTTGTGCTCATCCAACATCCATAATTCATTCAATCTTCGATTTTCCTTTTCATTTTAGTGAGGATATAGTGGTCATTTTAGATATCATTAATGTTTTATAAAAGGCAGCCATATCGTTCCTTTTCTCCTTCCTTCTCACATTTCAATTGAAGCTCTTCCTCTCTTCATTTCTCTCTCGTTTCCTCTCTGGTTCGCACCAAACTCAATGTCATCGTGGATTTGAACGTCACCAATGTATCAAGCACCGTCATCTTCACCATCTCCTTCATTTTCGCATGATTCGCACCACTGCAACCCTTTTCACCATGAATTTCTTCTTGGTTACAGATACTATAAGTAAGCTCTTCCTTTCTTTCCTTTATATTCTCATTTAGGGTCTTCAATGAGTCGTGGGTCCCAACATGCAAGTTATGTCTCCTTCTCTTTCTTAGTTTTTGATTTCTAAGTCCTTATGGGTGTAGTGTTTGAGGTTTTATGTGAAATGAAGCTTGTCGGCTGAAAATTTTAAACGGGATTTGTGGCCATGGGATGATGCCACAGCTTCAAAAATAACAACAAAAAGAGGACACAAGGAAGAAAATAATTTGCTCAAGAGTGTTAATAGAATGTGCATTCTAATTTTCAACTTGTTTTTATTTTTACGTGGGTATTACATTTTTCACCTCCCAGGTGCAAGTCATTTACATACATCTTTCATACGACTCCCATGTTCTACTTGAGAGGTCAAACACAAAGGAAAATCACAATAAAAACCATGAGAATAGGGAAATTGGGATTGTGGAGCACTACCGGAAGGCTTTTGCTTTGCTCAACAGTGCTTGACAACCCAAGGGACTATCTTGTGGTAGTTTGCGGTGCATTCTTGAGGCGACTTTCTGTCCTACAATAGTTAGCAATATTCTTCCAACATGTTTCTTCTCTTGTCTGAGATTATTTCAGAAGGCTTTAAGAGATTCTAAGTGTTGTTGAACTCTAAGTGAACGCGCCTATTTGTCTTTTTTAACAATATTTTTGATTTATCACTTGTTCTTCCTATATGCAAAGTGCAAATTTCGAAGGGGTGTTAGAGGAGATTTAAGGTTGTGACATTCAAGAACCTTTACATTGTAAGCCGGAGCTATGAACACAACAAAGACATGGACTCTCTCTTCCTCGAGTGAAGAAGATAAAGAAAGTGTTAAAGAACTCAGTTTAGTGTGGCATCATGGTGCCGAGGCACTATATTGGCCGTTCGGTTGCATCTCCGAAGGCTAAGTACCTTCCTTTTGAAGAGTTGGGATTGCTGGTGAGAATTTGACAGAGTCTCAGGTCAAGTGCAGAGGATTCTTGATGCTTGTCGTTGCCCCAAGTGTTTCTTTTATAGACCTCCAACAGGAGGGAACAGTTATAAAACTGCAAGAGAGTCAAGGAAGTTAAAGAAAGTGGGCAGTTGGGCGACAAAAATATACACTGTCATCCACTTCCGCCTAATTATGGAAAACAGTAAAAAATGTGATATCATGGTCAGTTGTGGGCGAGAAACATGTGCATCGTGCAAAAACTACTTGGAACCGGTGCTCACTTGTACCCAGTTGATGCCGATTATACCATCCGTGCTCCTGGTTGTGTTTGCAAGTGATGTGCTTGATTACGCAATACAAACTGCTTGGTTGTGCAATACAGGTTTGCTCGGTTGTGCCTATCGAGCATGTCCGTTCTTGCTGGACAGTGGACTTTTTTTGCCTATTTCTTGAAGTCCTTACCTCCATTTGCCTTGAAATTTTGAGGAGATCTTTTTGACCATGTGTTCGACGTTCCATGAGCTTTGACCCTTTCTTTAAAATTGGGAGGTGACCAAACTTTGGTTGCATTTTCCTTTAACCATTTCTAAGAACTTTTCATGTGTCAACAAGGCTTGCCTAAAATTGAAATGAATTGATTATAATTAGAGTGCCAAAGAAACCCAAGGCAAGTACTCAACATTGTTTGCATTCCATGCATGCTAGTTTGAAAACTGATTACTTGTAATTATGCCTAAATTGGGAATTGGCTAGATACTCATGTTTAAGCTCGTGTCTTTTTAAAATTTGTAATTGAATATTAGGACGTATTAATTAGACTCTATTGTATGTTTTTGGAGCCCCACACTTATGCCTAAAGGCCCCTAGAAGCATGCAAAAGAACACCAATAGTGGGAATTCAAATGGGGAAAAAAGCCCCAAAAATCCAAGTACCCAAGTCCCACAACCCCTCACTGCAGTGGACAATGTCTCCCAACCAACTACACAACACACCCCGCCCCCTCCCCAGAATTGGGGAATCCCACGACCCCATGCCCTTTGTGGTTTTTTAACCCGGCCAGTTTCATTTCTTTTTTGCATAGAGGTTTAGGGACCTTCTCAAGGACTTATGAGCCATTGTATGCCCCCTCTAATGATTTCATTTAGTGGTGTTAAAGTCCGATCCTTCACGTGTAAACCTTAGATCCCTAGAAGTTGTCATGTGATTTGTAACTTCGGACTAACCTATTATTTAGGTCTAAGACTTTCAGAAAGTGATTGTTTAAGCATACTCTCACTCCCGAGGATTGTCCGAAGACTTGTTTAGTATAACACTAAGTCTCAATTATGTGTACATAGATTTTGGAATGTCAACTACCTTGAGAAGCACAAAGGACTTGGAAACCACGACATTTAGACCCAGGAGTACATAGAGTTGAAAAGTTTTAATGTCTTATGCAAGGTTGATAGTGACAATCTAAGTCATAAAATGGCTTTTTGTGATGATTCCTTGAATATTAGATTAGCTTGGTGTAGTCTTAGCTTGCGTAGTGTTAATTCGCATGTCTTGTGCATGCACTTACTATATTCCTAGTTTGTACAGTTGGTCATACCCCTGTAACTTAGCAGCATTTAGCTTAGCCACTTGCATTATGTGAATCAGTCCTTAGAACTCCTTGTGCATTAACTTGCCTGAATCTCCTTTGGACTGACATGATCCTTGGTAACTTGGATATTGAGCACGCATACTCTGCATTGCCACATTTCTCGTTACTCATATCCGCCTTAGACCCTTTTATCCATTTCATGGTCAGTCATTTCCTGTCGAAATACCACCGAATTTTAATTAATCGTTATAAGCCAAGGTTAGTAAAGCTAAGTAAGTGTATCTAGTCACCTTTCTACAAGAAATAGATAGATGATAATCCGCTTTATTATTTTTGTTCTACTGCCCTTATCTTCTAATAAAGAGTTTCTTACGAGTTTCCTAAGGATTTGTTAGAATCTGATCCAACTAGAATTCATAGTCAAAAGTGTAGGTCCTCGGGAGATATAAAAATATGAAACACTTCCCTTATAGATTTGAATTATTCTATACATATATATATATATATTAATACGACTGGTTTCATTCGTAACTTGTCCAAGTTTAGTTGTTTGAAGTTAAGAAGGGCTACTCGGTGTGGGATACCAATTTAAGTCATACTTACTTAGTACTTAGAGTAGTCTCTTATCTTGAGATGTGTTAACCATGAACTTAGGTTTAACCTTTGTATATTATGACCTTAGGAAGCTTAAGATGAACCCGGTACCATCATCCAGCTTTGTTTGTTTTCTTTCCTACACTCAAACCTTGCCTTTTGAACCTGGCTTGGACTTAGGATTTTGCTATGGCCTTAAACCCTATTCTTGACCCCAATTAGAACCTCATAAACCCTAGGTTACTAACAATGCTTAGTTGACCTTATGCCCTTTTTCTCCTAGCTTTAGACGACCCTTAGACTAGCAAACCCTGAAAAACTTAAGAGTGTGAGATAACCATGAACCTTGTACCTTGAAGAGCTCAAGGTGGCCAATTGGGCTATGAACCCCCTTGGAAGGCTTGAGGTTACAAGTAAACCTTGAACCCTTTGGAGTGCCTACAGACACTCAATTGGGCATCAAACTCCTTGGAGAGCTTGAGATGACAAGATGGAATTGACCTAAACCCTAGATCTGATAGGAGTCACTGTAGACTAGATTAGACACCTTGTTCATTGTTACCACCTAGCTTGTCTAATCTCGACGCCTCTATCTAATATTTGATTTGGCTCTTGTCACCTGCACCTATTGCACACCATGTCCGCCTCGGTAGGTATCGAGCTACTAAGATGCAGGTTCAGCTGTACCGAGCCAGCATATTATACTCACTCGATAGGCATCAGGGATGTCGAGATGTAGGTTTTTTCGTACTGAACTCGCTTAGTAGGCATCGATGGATGCTGAGATGTAGGTATTGGAACCGAGTTAGTTTGCCCACTTCCTTCGCATTGCTCACTCTTCCACATCATTTAGTCATGCCTCACATCCATCCATGCTTGTTTATTATTGATATGTATTTCGCAATATTGGTTTATATCTGAATTTGCTAGATTATTAGTATCATCATGTTTAGGTATATCTTTTGTTAGTTCCGTTTTATTTTGACATTCCATTTATTATCTTGCTTGCATTGCACATTTACATTATGTACTTTATTTTAATATTTCATTTTAATGTAAACAAAATTAGTTGCTCACTAGACCTCCAAGTCTAATGCTACACTTGGTGAGTGTAAATTACATGCACACGTTTCAATAACACGATTGGTAAGGCAGTTGAGTTAAGAACCGTGGGTTAGCTAGAGAGAAGCATCGAGGATCTTGTTGCTAATAGTTTGTGATGTGTAAAGAGTCGACACACCTTTTGACTTAGTTTCCTTTATTAAATTCTCAATTTGGCACTTGCTGGTTTAAGGTTGTAATAGCTAATGGTTTTATACTATGTAGTGAATTGCACCTTTGCAATTTTAATGTAATTATGCTTTGCTCTGTCATCTCTTTTGGAAAATTTTAAATTGATCAATTTACTTGACTTATGGAATTATGGGTTGATTTATGATCAAAATAAAACGCATCTTGGTCATAGCCCGAAATCCGATAGGGCTCTGAAATTCGGGACATGACATTCTTCTTTTTGCATCCTAGGCATCACACATACCAACCTCTTTCACGTAAGTCTCAAAAAGTCTTAAGTGGGAGCCACTTAAGAGATATGAAAATAAATCCCAAATGTAGGTCCTTTATGGCTATCCCTTGAGTAGGTCCATTGAAAATGATTTAAACTTTATAAAAGAAATGCCCTATTCTCTTTTAGAATTTAAACTCAATACGATCTAAGCCCAATGCCAGTTAATAATATATTATTTCAATGTTTTAAAGATATGAACCTCAAGGTTAGTAATTTGAATCAAATATGATGTAGACCATAAAACACAATGGGGAGGCCATCTTATGTTATTCATTATTTTCTCTTGTCTGTATTGTGTAAATAACATTTGATGCATTAATATCATTATTAGGCTACAAAAAAAATTGCTCTTTTTTATGTGAAAAGATTCACTCTAATACAATGTAGGCCTATTGTCAAATCTATTTTTGCAGAATATTTTTATTTTTATAATATTTTATTCAAGTACTTTACCAAAAACTAATATTTGGTTTAGGTGTTCAAATGGTATGAAGACTACAAGGGAATGGCCCATTTTTGAATGATTTAGATTTTTTATAAGTGGGCCCATTGGCATTATTGATCAACCATCCTTGCCCCCCTAGAAGAAAATCATGACTCCACCACTGTATGGACTCAAAGAAACTCCAGAGAATTGTACTTTAACCGTATCATCATATCTTTTGGTTTTACCAAAGATATTATGGACCATTGTATTTATCTAGAAGTCAGTTGGAGCATGTTTCTAATATTTAGTCGTATATGATGATTTCTTGGCCAATAACCACCTTGGAATGATTTGTGAAACTAAGGACTATCTTGAGGAAAATTTTGATATTAAAGAGTGGGGTGAAGCCGCCATTGTAATAAGAATTGAGATATACCGTAATCAAGCTTGAGGATTACTTGGGTTGTCTTAAGAAATATATATCAAAACTATTCTCAAGAGGTTTAATATAAAATGTTGTAAAACACAAGATGGCCTATAATTAAGGGACATAAATCTAGTAAACACTAGTGTTCAAAGAATGAAATAGAAAGCCAGTAAATGGACAAATGTCCTTATGCAACAATTGTTAGTAGTCTGATGTATGCTCAAACATAAACGAAACTAGACATTAGTTTTACAATGAGAGTGCTTAACATATACCAAAGTAATCCGGGCATATTCCGCTCGCAAGTGGCACAAAAAGTATAATGATACTTAAGTGGTACTCGGAGATATATGCTCATATACAAATCAAATCATTTGAAGGTGATTAGATATTCGGATTTAGAATTTTTGAATGTTCAGACACTAGAAAATTAACTTTAGCATATGTTCTCCTATTAGCTGGATGAGTAGTTTTGTGAAAGAGTACAAAGCAAACTTTGATAACTCCATCGATGTTCAATGCAGAGTACATGGCATGCTTTAAAGTCATGAGTCATGTTTTGTGGTTGGTAAAATTTCATTTAGGACTTGGGATCATGGACTGTATTTTCAAGCCACTAAGAATTTATTGCTATGATTATACAATAATGCAGTCTGCCAAGAATTACAATTGCTCTGGTAAATCAAGGTATTTGAAAGTTAAATACCTTATCTTTAAAGAAAAAGTACGAAATATTTAGTGTCCATTGTTGGAACTCTGACAAGTCTCGTGATTACACATCCATTAACGAAAGTGCTAGCACATAAGGCCTAGAAGAAAGATGTTGGGAATATAGGCCTACAAGACTTGCCTTTATAGGATCAATATTTATGTTAATACTATTTAAGTGATCGTCATTGTCGCATTTGGTGATTTTGTAACTCTTATTTTTTATATTATTTGCACATGTTACTATTACAAATAGGATGAGAATGTAAAGTTACGGCATTAAAGTACCCGTTAAATTAGGATTATCATATAAAAATCTTAATTCGTCCCCTCATTAACGACTTGGTTAAATTAAAATGCTCTTCTTATAATTATGGAAGAAAGCACATCGTTAAAGATTTGTGACTGCTTGATTCGCATATGCACATTTGTTTGATCACATATTAAAACTTTAGTTTAAAGATTGAGTGGAAGTTGTTCTTATTGATGGATAGGTCAAAGTCAATTTTTAAAGTTCTAAGTTCAAACCGAGTTGTTTTCAAAAATAAGATTTTCTTTTCTAAAACTTAGGATATTGCATACAATTAAATGGCTCAAGCGGGAGAATGTTAGAACATGGGCCACATGTGAGCCCTCACCTTCGCTTAAAGAATACTCTTATTTTTTTATTCTTATTTAGAAAACCAATGGACTTGAAAATTAATGGTTACTTCTTACTCAAATTACTGATTAGAGGGAGAATCTCAATTAAATTAGAAGTTCAGTGATGGAAAGAAACTTTGAAAAAGATTTATAAATATATAAATATATGTATAAGGTAACTCGCTTCAATTTAAGAGATTGGATTACCTGACTTCCATCAATAATACATGCATGACATAGAGTAGAAGTGAGTTGTAAAACCAACTACACTATTCATCTCTCCATTACACGCCCATCACTACTATGGATCCAATTACAGTTGTTAGTTATTTTGTGGTCCATTTCATTTAGATTGGTGTCAAATCTAGAATTGATGATTATCAAGGGGGTTCTAGTTTTATGGTCCACTTAGATGGGCCACACGTGCTCACCTAAGATTTTTAAATATATAGGAACTAGCAACAAACGCTCGTGCTGAGCCCGGGCCAAAATAAAGATATAGTAAATTATTATAATAATTATAACTATAAAAGAAGAATCTACTATTATTATTTTTAAGAATTTTTAGAAGAAAAAAAAGTGGAAAAAGGTCTTAAAATTTTATGGTAAAAGAAAGAAATTATCGTGAAAATAATAATGAGAATCTTGTAATATCACATCCATAAAATCTTTGTAAATTGAAAAAAATGCATCGGTTGAAAGTCCCCACTAAAAAAAAAGAAAATCAAGGATGGAAGCAAAAAGAAAAAATGATACTATTCAAAGAAGGAAAAAAAAAATGCATCCATTTTCCTACAAACACAACAATACCCGGCTGGGGCTCAACCTGTTAGGGACATCATGTGGATGGTTTTGATTAAACCACACATTTTGAACCATGGATGGTTTTGAGGATTGTTTTAAGCCAATTATCAAACGTAGAGGGAGTCCCATTCAACAAACACACAGCAATCAAATTCAAGATCATATTGCACATTTCAAGAAAGCGTACAATTCAACAAACACATGGCATTATAAGTGAAATGTTCTCATTGCTCAAACAATCTTAAATTTATAATTAGACACCCAGAAATGCATGGATGGATGGTGAAACAGAATTGGCGAAGGTCATCTTTGAATCAGAAAAGTCATTGATCAGATGATTGACTAATTTGTGTGCTTCTTAAACAATGAAAGCTAAAGTTGACCATCCACAAAAGGGTCCACCAAATAAACCATTTGAATCACCAGAGCATTGTAAATTGTGATGCAATCTGGTTTGTGGCAATGCATTTGCACACAGTAAAACTGAACTGATAAAAGAAATGCCTCCAATTGATTTGTGGAACTTTGGTAACCTCAAATTATTGTAAATTGTGATGCAATATGGTTTGTGGCAATGCATAGGATATAAGATCCATTCAGTGCACATAGAAAAACTCAACTGATAGAAATGCCTCGAATTGATTTGTGTAGCTTTGGTAACCTCACAATCATCTTTTGCATAATCATAGTATTAGATAACAAAATGAATTCGGAACTTGGATGTCCACATACTTGACTTGAATATTTTATAGATGGGCATTTAAAACACGAGTGTGAAATGTGACTATGTGAGTGGTATTAGGAAATTTGCTTTGGGCAGGCTGTCTGGTGCAGATTGAATTAAAAAAAAAAAAAAAAACACAAGCAGCATCTATATTGTTTTAGAACTACAACTTTGTGGAATGTTTGGTAGAGACTCAACATTTCAGGGTTTGTGCATTCCATTTCCCCCACATATAGTAACTTCAATAAATTCAACTCTAAGTTGAAGTTTTCAAGATGAATTTTTTAATTGATGATGCCATCAAAAGCCTATGAATTTTTCCGACTATGATAAAACAAAATAATGCTGAATTAAAGAAACATAAGGCCAGAGGTGCTTTTCCGCAGATGCAGGGGCGCACATGCACACACACACATACTTCATTGTGAAATGTGACTATGTGAGTGGTATTAGGAAATTTGCTTTGGGTGGGCTATTTGGTGCAGATTAAATAAAAAAGAAAAGAAAAGAAAAAAAAAAACACAAGCAGCATCTATATTGTTTTAGAACTACAACTTTGTGGAATGTTTGGTAAGCTCTTAACATTGCAGGGTTTGTGCATTCCATTTCCCCCACATATAGTAACTTTAACAAATTCAGCTCCAAATTGAAGTTTCAGGAACAATTAATATCCTCAATCAACCAAACAAAACCAACCTATACATTTCAAAAGTGCATGGTCTCTCAAACCTTTGACAAATAGACCTAAGGAAAGAAGAGAGAGAAATGTATACTTTGAGGATCATCAAGAACTTTCAAAATGACAGGAAACAATGTCCAAGCATTCAGGCTTGCAGTTAAAGCAAAATGTCTTTGAATATATCAACTTCTAGTATTTGAGCTGAAGGGTTACAACCCAACCAATGACTTTTTACCTTTTCTATTCTTCTTTCCTTTTTTTTTCAATTGATGCCTGTGAATTTTTTTGATTATGAAAAAATATAATAATGCTGAATTAAACAAACATAAGGCTAGAGGCGCTTCTCTGCAGATGCAGGATTGCAGGGTTTGTGCATTCCATTTCCCCCACATATAGCAACTTTAACAAATTCAGCTCCAAGTTGAAGTTTTCAAGAGGAATTACATTAGGGTATATAAGTTACATCAAGTAAAAATGTAATCATTTGGATGCTTTCTAAATTCCTATCATGACAGTTTGATGGAATTTTCAGAAGTATTACATACTCTGTAACTGACTTTCACATTTTGCCCTTAAAGATATTATGGATTCTAGAATGCCACAATACATTCTAAGTAGATGACAAGGGCGAACCAAAATATATTTGGGAAACAATTAGATGTGTGTGTGTATTTGCCAATTATCATCAAAGTGAGAACTGGGGGCAGTCTCTGTGCTACAAGATTATGATAAAAGGGTTTTTCTGCCGGGAGAAGTAAAAACAGTTATCAATTTAGGAAAAAGTCAAGTGGTAAAAGGGTTGGTCTACCGAGAGAAGTAGAAACAATTATCAATTTGCGAAAAAGTCAAGTGGCTGCAAAAGATTTGTGACATTCATCACTATATACAGGAGCTATCATGAATTTATGTGATAAAAACATATTTAAACAGTTGACATTCATCTACAATAGGGTTGAGTTTCTATTAGGAATTTATGTGATAAAAACATATTTAAACAGTTGACATTCATCTCCAACAGGGTTGAGTTTTTTTACCTTCGGTGCAAATAAGTTGGAAAGGTCTCTTCTATCTTTTTCCCTATAGAGCTGGGCTGTCCCTTCTTGGTAAAAAATTGCAGAGTGAAGGAGTTTGTGCAAAAATTATAGAATGAAGAATTAGGGTTTAAGGAGTTTGTGCAAAAATTATAGAATGAAGAATTAGGGTTTAATACCTTTGGTGCGGATAAGAGGGAAAGGAAAAAACTTGCAAATGAAGGAGTTATGGTTTAATACCTTTAGTGCAGATAAGAGGGAAAGAAAAAACCTATACTCCAAGATCAAAGCGTGAAGGTGCTCACAGACAATCTTGTTGCTTGAGATCGTATGATTGGTGAAGGACGAAGAAGATGATGAAGATTCTAGGGTTGAGAAACCTGGCAAGGATGAAGTCTCGTTTACGGAAGGCATTGAAGTGGATAGAAGGCATTCAAGTATTCAAATTTAAAAAAACAGATTGAATGTTCTGTTTCTATTTAAAGGGAAATGTTCATGTGCATCCATCCCTCACCATAGGGTGAGGGACACTTCCCATTTTTGCACATGAAGATAAATGAGTGTACCTTATCTATGTACTTGAAAACTTACTTTTTGTACTTGAAAATTCCATTTATGGAAGTGTCCCTCACCCTATGGTGAGGGATAGATGCACATGAACACTCCCCCTATTTAAAAGGATTGGTTTGAGAGTATCCAAACTGGAGATTCTTCAAAATGGAGAGGGCCATGTGTGAGATGGAAATCCGACCCTCCATCTCATCATTCGTCAAAGCCAAACCATCTCATAGTTTTCTTCTGTATTTATTTGAAATGAGAGATTTTTCAGGGGTGAGGTGGCACCTCGCACAGCACACCTCCCCCTTTGTTTTAATATATATAATATATAATATGTCCGTGTGCAATTGTGCATTCATCCCCCACCATAAGGTGAGGGTCACATAGTGGGCAAACTTTATGATCTTATAAATTATCCACACATGCAAGACCCCCTCAATCATACTGGATTCATCGAGTTTTTATCGACTCAAATGGGCTAGACCGTTGAATCAATGGTCAAATTTCTTCTTTAATATGAAGTCATTAAATTTGTGGGCAACAAATGAAGGGGTTCGAGGCATGTGATTGACTCCAAATTGATGTCTAAGCCCATCCAAAATGTCTCTTTCCATCCCCCCAATCCCGTGACCAATTGCCCCCACGTGGGCCCCATCAAGTTATCTCTCACCATAAATACATATACACACGTAGCACATTTTTTTTTGGCCCATTTTCGACAGAGATAAGCAGCCCAAGACAAAATCAAATGTTTGGACCACATTTTGTATCTGTGATTAATCCAAAGTGGCCCAAACTTTATCCAAACACTAAACATATAGAGACTTCCGTCTTCTCCTTCCAAAACTCTCAAAATTGCCGGCCGTCCTCCCAACGGCAATGTCCCACTCCCAAACCTTTTGTTAGTTTTTGTAGAACACTACCATCACCCTTCGGAACCCAAGCAACCGAACCATAACGAAAATAACCCCATCATCTTCAAAAACATCCTTCAAAACACCCACTGCAATTCCTTCAAGTTCCTCTCTTCCCTTCTTCTCCCCTAACAATCCCACAAACAATTCCCACAATCTTCCCAAAACCACCCTCTCCTCTCTCTGCACACAAAAACAACAAGAAGATGAAATAACCCAAAACCTCTCTCCACCCAATTTTCTTCCAAAACCTTTCTCCACCCAATTTTCTTTCCTCCAAAAGCCCCCTAACAAACCCAATTTCCTCCAACAAACACCCTTAAAAACACCCATCTTTTCCTTCCAAAACCCCCACCCCCACCCCCCAATAACTCAAAACCTCATATCCTACCCAGATCTCTTTTCTCCAAAATCCCCTCCCCCCCAAATCAAATCTGATTTCCTCCAAAAACACCCCCAAGTTACAAGTAACCCTAATCCACTTCTCTCTTTTTTGAATCCAGAGACCCCCTCAAAACAGACCCAATTTCCTCCAAAACCCTCTTCCACATAGAGAGGTGAGTGAAGGAGAAGAGGAAGAGAAGATCTCATTCATTCACATTCACCATGACATCCTCACCTTCGATCATGGAGAGCTTCTTCCAAAGGTCTCTGGACGACCTGATCAAATCCCTCAGATCCCCTCTCCTCTCCTCCTCTCCATCCCACATCATTTCCAAATCTCTCGACGACATCCGCCGCGAGCTCCGGTCGACGGACCCCGCCACGAAATCCGTCGCCCTCCAGAAGCTCACCTATCTCTCCTCCCTCCACTCTGTGGACATGTCCTTCGCCGCCTTTCCGGTGGTGGAGCTCCTCAGCTCCCCCCGCTTCCCCCACAAGAAGATCGCCTATCTCGCCGCCTCCCTCTCCTTCCACCCCACCACTGACGTCCTCCTCCTCATCCCCAACCAGCTGCGCAAAGATCTCAATAGCCCCAACCCCTTTGAATCCTCCCTCCCACTCGAATTCCTCTCCGTCGCCGCCACTCCTGATCTCGCCCGCGAACTCACCCCTGAGATCTTCACCCTCCTCTCCTCCACCAAGACCCATGTCAAGAAACGCGCCATTTCAGTCATCCACACTTTCTTCAATCTGTACCCAGACTCCGTCCGCGTCGCCTTCAAGCGATTGGTGGAGAATTTGGATGGTTCAGACCCAACTGTGGTCTCCACAGCTATTGGTGTATTCTGCGAATTAGCGTCGAAAGACCCCAGATCATATCTCCCATTGGCGCCTGAGTTCTATCGAATTTTGGTTGATTCGAAGAACAATTGGATTTTAATCAAGGTGGTTAAGATTTTTGGGCAATTGGTGCCACTTGAGCCGCGGCTGGCCAAGCGTGTGGTGGATCCAATTTGTGAACATATGAGAAGGACTGGAGCAAAATCATTGATTTTTGAATGTGTTAGGATGATAGTTTCGAGCTTGGCGGATTATGAATCTGCAGTGAGGCTTGCAGTGGAGAAGATTCACGAGTTCTTAGTGGATGAGGATCCCAACCTCAGGTATCTTGGATTGAATGTGCTTTCAATTCTCAGCTCAGTGCACTTGTGGGCAGTGATTGAGAACAAGGAGGCCATAATTAAATCGCTCTGTGATGCTGACCCAAATATCCAATTGGCAGCGCTTCGCCTTGTAATGGCAATGGTTTCGGATGAGAATATTGCTGAGATATCGCGGGTTTTGATGAACTATGCAGTTAAATCTGATCCTGAGTTCTGTAATGAGATTCTTGCGTCAATTCTATCTACTTGTGGGAGTAATGTTTATGAGCTTATTGTTGATTTTGATTGGTACGTTTCAATTCTTGGGGAGATGTCAAGGAATCCCCACTGTAGAATGGGGGAAGAGATTGAGCGCCAGATAGTAGATATAGGTATCAGGGTGAAGGATGCTAGACCAGAGCTTGTTCGCGTTGGCCGTGATCTTTTGATTGACCCTGCTTTACTTGGGAATCCATTGTTGCATCACATACTGTCTGCTGCTGCTTGGGTTTCTGGGGAGTACATTGAATTTTCAAAAAACCCGCTCGAACTCATGGAAGCTTTGTTGCAGCCGCGGGCAAATCTTCTTCCCCTAAATGTAAGAGCTGTTTATATCCAATCTGCATTTAAAGTTCTGGTTTTCACTTTGAATTTATACTTTATGGAGTGTGATTCTATGATGTCTTCTTCTGTTGTTGATTTGTTGCCGGGAGTTTCGGATTCAGTTCCTGAAACTCATTGCCTAGAAGATTGTAACTCAGCAGAGTGTAAGGTTTCTGTGGAAGATGTGAAACTTTCTGTAGAAAATGATGATGGTGCTGTTACGCACTCGATTTTGGATAATGTGAGACTCACATGTGAATCTATTACTTGTATGTGGAATTTGATCAAACCGGCTATGGAGTTGTTGTCAGCAAGTGAAGAAGTAGAGATACAGGAGAGGGCGCACAATGTGCTTGGCCTGATTCATATGTTACAAGAAATACCTGGTTTTCTCATTCAAAATGAAGTGGCTTTTGAAAGGATAGACCCTAAAGCTACTGAGCTTGTGAAACTGATGCTTGATGCATTCTCTGAGGAGCTCGGTCCAGTTCCAATGAATGCTCAGGAAAAAGTTCCTATACCTGATGGGCTTACTCTCGACGAAAATCTTTCCAAGCTGGATTCAGTTTTTGGCGATGATCTACCGTTTTCACATGGATTTTCTATCCTAGGTCATCAGCACAAAGATACAGATGGTGTGCCTCGCTTTAACCTCATGAACAAAGAAGAATTGGAGCCCTTGACTGAATCCACATCTCTGCTTGCTCAACATCGCAAGCGACATGGGTTGTATTATCTTCCGACAGAGAATGAACCAGAATCTAATGATTATCCACCTGCTAATAATGACTTACAGTCACTGGTTAATCTTGTTGATGCTGCTGAAGATCTTGTGAAACTAACTGAGCCATCAAAAAAGCCCAACCGTGCAAAACCACGGCCTGTCGTGATAAAGTTGGATGAGGGAAATGAAGTTCGAGCCAAGACTGCAAAGTCCATGAAGGATTCGAAAGATGATTTAATTTCAGGTGTGGTTCGTGATATTCTTCTTGGTGATGGGAGCAAACCTATCTCATCCCAAAAGAGCACTTCCAATAAGCCCCCTCATAGGAGGGTAAACGAGGAGGGTGGTTCCAGTTCTACCAAATCTAAAGAAAAGGTGGTTGATACTAAAAAACTCATACCTGGAAGCCCGAGTTCTAGAAAGAGCAGACATCGTAGCAGTGGTAAAGAAAAATCGAAAAGTTCCCAAGATAACAAAGAGAAAGATGGGAAGAGACAGGAGAGCTCAAGGCAGAATACTCATAATGACCGTCGGCACAAGACTCGGCATAGAGCAGATGGACCTATGAATGTTGTGCCACAAACACCTGTGATCCAGGATTTTCTTTTGTGATAATTGGTGATTTTCAGAATTTTATCTGATGTTTTGGTTTTCAGTATACAGTTTGCTGTTTACAACACTTTGTTGTTAGCAAGGTTAGTTGTGTCTTATTTCAATTCCTTCTATGTAGAGTTTTTTGTTTTTCGTTTTTTTAGTCATCTGGGATTGTTTTAGAGATCAAAATTTAGATTTCCTTAAACTTTGAACGATGTTGTCATTTATTAAGTGATTGCATTTCCTTCAAGTTCCTTATGAAGAAATGAATTCCATTACGATGAATTTTGGTCTCTATGTTTCCTCGAATTCCATTTGTTCTGAAGCTGCATTCTTAGTTCATGTAGTTGTTAATGCAAATATATATTTTCTAATTTGATCTGTTCAGACCTGTTCTCTTTATATGTAATAAAAACGGCCATGTTTTACTCGATGCCAGGAAAAGCTTCAATCTCTTGTAGCTGCGTATCTTTTAACAAGAACACATTGGATTCTCAAGGCCTTGACTTTATGGAATTGCCAGGTACTAGGGATGTGAAGGGGTTGAATTTGGCTTAGATCCTCTCTTTCACGGTGGACCTGCGTCCAGTTATGAATATGAGTCCTGCAATTGGATTTGCAGATGCTGTGTGCAAGCTCTGGCTATAAAATAATTGCATATTGAACATCTGAACCTGGATTGAGACCTTGAAAAGAACCCTTTTCATCTGGGACATGTAAAAGATGTCTTTTCTACAATTCATAGTAGAAAAATGAAATTATTACTGAAACACATATATGGAAATGGGCTCTGTACGGAAAAGCTTTTGAGAAAATCAAGTGTCCTTGATAGCAATTTCGAAGGTACAGCTTGGGTAAACAATAAAAAAATACATTGAACACAATAACCTAAGTGCAGCCAAAACATGTGAGTAGGGTGATCATCCTCCTTTCTTTTTCTTACTGCTTTCTTAATTCTAGAGGCCCTCTTGATTTGTATATATTACTATTACTGCTACTGTTAATGCTACTAACACTACCACTGCTGCGATGCTGCTGCTGTTACTGCTTGATGCAGGGGAGGATCTGGAGCAGCACCTGGTTTTCTTCTGCAACAGTTCTTCCTATGAATTAAGCACCAATGGGTTCCCTGAGGAGTCTTCACTGGTGATGGAGGTAGCTTGGAACTCACACTAAACAAAGATCATGCAGCGAATGGAGAGAGAAGAAAGGTTAGACTCATTGTATTTCGATGAATCAGTAGGTTCAGTTGACACTAATATATAGGCATCAATGTTTTTGCCATGCCACAAAGCTTCCCCTGAATGCTTACTACTACTGTTTGCAAAAAATATGGCATTCCTTTACATATAGGAGTTCTATATTACTTGGCACATTCCACAAAAAAAAAGAAAAAGAAACAAACAAACTTCCGTACGGTAGGGCTCTTACGAACATCAACAGAACAAAATGTAAAACAGATTGTGTGCAAAGACGTGATAAGCACTGACCACTCTATCAACTTGCCTGGCATATTCATCAAATAGATAAAGGAATGTGTTATTAGCCTATTCTTCTCCATCCTTCCCAATGATCAATCATGTGGCTTCTTCAACAACACCCGGGGTGTAAGAGAAGGATGGCTTCTCTCCTATTTCTTCATTGCATTTATTGTAGAATGCTGAAGTAATGGTCTAATCCCAAACCCATTCAAGAAAGGCAACTCATCTGTCTCCCATCTTCCTTTTGTAAGATGGTGTCATGGTCTTTACTCTAGCTTCCATTCTGACTGCTATAAATCTTTATAAGTTGTTGGAAGACCTTCTCAACGATCAATCAAGTGGATTCTTCAACAACACTCGAGGTTTAAGAGGAATGCCTTCTTCAACAACACTCGAGGTTTTGATACCAACCCCATTCAAGAAAGACAGCTCATTTGTCTACCATCTTCTTTTTGCAGATGATGTCATGATGACTTTATCTTCTGTTCTAGTTGCTATAGATCTTCGTAAGTTATTGGAGGAGTTTGAGAAATTTTTACGGTGTGGTATTAATAGATAAAAAATCTATCGTTTTTGCCTACTGCAATTATTGTAGAATGCTCAGGTAATAGTCTGATACCTACCTCATCCCAGAAAGGTAACTCATTTGTCTCCCACCTTTGTTTGCAGATGATCTCATGATCTTTAGTCTGGCTTCCATTCTAATTGCTATAAATCTTCATAAGTTTTTGGGAGAGTTTACGAAATTTTTAGGGCATTGTATTAATAGATTAAAAAATTTGAACACCATGAATAACATTTTCTCTACCCTTGGATTCTTAGAGAGCTTGCTTCCCAAAAATATCTTGGGATTCCTCTTTTCTCCACAAGAATGAAACTCAAAGAATGCCTTCCAATTATGGTGAAGTGTCGCTCAAGGCTCTGAATCCAAGTCCTCTATTGGCAGACTACAGCTTGCAAAATCAACTCTACCTTCTATCCACATATTTTCCAGGCTTCTAGCTTCCTTCTCCCCAACATCATGTTTTTAAAGCTGGGAATCTCAAATGGGGAACTTTATCTGGGAGGTATTTGTCAAAACATACTACATTGGGCCAATTGCTTGGTAGATCATTTGTAAGTGTTTTTGCACCAAGGTGGTCTGCGCATTGTTCCCTTCCAAGTCTGAGCTGAAGCTGCCTTAACGAAACAAGTCTAGCACACTACAAGCGAAATGAAACCAATCTGGCTGGACTGGGTAAATGCCAAGTACATTAGAGATAAATCCTTCTATGACATCAAGACAGCCTATAATGCTTCATGTGACTGGAGGGGTATCCTCTCCCTTAGACATAAAATTTCTTACCATCCAAATATATCAAACTTCTCAATGCTTGAAGCATATCATTGGAATGGTCATAACACAAAAGTCTGACCCATGGCTGGAAATGGAAGACTCATTCTTCTTATTTGGTGAAAGAGCTGTTTATGAACTTGGGCAAGCCAAGCATCTCACAGTCAATAATTTCATTGAAAATGGAGCCTGGTCGAGCCTCCTGCATTTTCGTATCTCATGGAAGTTTTCAATATCATTAGCAATCTCCCTCACCCAAGTACCACTTATGAACATGAGGTTGTCTGGACCAATTCTCCATCAGGGTAGTTCTCTCTTGTTTTAACTATTTACACTCCACCCCACCAGTATAGTTTGAATTTATGGACTACATTTTGTCCAGGTCTTTATCTTAATTTCATCTAGTATAGCCAATGGCTATTTATAAGAATACAATAACTCAAAAATAAGGAAATGTGGTCATACCCATAATAGGAAACCTCATTACATAATCATGAAAAATTGATGCTGGACAGATCCGTGGTCCCCATCGGTCCAGTCCATCTATCTCGACCAAGCTCTTGGGCCCCTAGCCCATCTATTTTCATGTTTTAGCCTATTTAGAGTTTTGCTTTATGCTATTTTATGGTTTATGTTTTTAGTAATTGGATGTTTTAATCCTGGCTATTTATACATTTGGATGGTCCAAATTAGTTGTAGGGTTATTTCTTTTCCCAAATAATGATGTAAAAGCCTCCTGGACTCATTAATGATGGTTGATTATGAAATTGAGTTTTGAGTGCTTTTGGGATCTTCCCCAAGTTCTCTCCTAATAAACAAAGGAAACTTTAACTTAATCAAATATTAAATGGGAAACTAGAATTTTAAATAATGTCAACTTCCCACAATAACATAGTTGGCCAATCCCATTAGGGTTTGTGGATTGATCCAATGGGCTGGATCAGGTTGTCCCAATAAATCATGGGTTTGGCGTAGTGGACTTGGGCCTGGCTCATCCTGCACCACCAAATCTAATCTAATCCTAATCAAATCATAAATTAAATCTAGCTTAATCCTATTCTAAGATGAACTCATCATGACATATTCAACATTCTTAGGGTCTTCTCTAGTACTCCCTTGAAATCATATGGTCCTTTTATGAACGGAGCTTGTTATTGTTGACCATAATTTTAACCCTTTTGGCCTTTGTTGATGTTATTACCTAAATTCCTTTGTGCTTTGTTGGTAGTCACTGTCTAATATATGAAGTTTTCATCCAACATCTGTTTTTTTTTTTTTTTTTGGGATATGTCAAGATCAATGACTAAAGAGTAAAGACAATACTTCCCCAATACCTTGATTCCATATTTCCTGGGATTTTCCTCTTTTGATTGTTAATTAATTCTCATCTTCTGAAAGTAGTAGTACTCTGGCATACGATGGATTAAGAAGCACAGTTATTGAATGCTGTTTTAGACTTTGGCATGAAAGCTACAGCTTGTTACAGACAGGCATTTATCGTTCTGTCACTGTCCATTGCAATATCAGTATCTTCCAATTCAACTTTCAGGTGGGGCCAACCTATCTCGTTGACATATCAGATCTTTCCAATGGTTTCTCTCTCTTTAAAAAAAATAATAGATTTTACTTGCTAGAAAACACACAAAGAAAATTATATTTTATTTCCAAGGAACTCTTTGAAATAAAAAGTAAATGGTTAGAGTTTTGAGACATGGAAGCAAAAAATGGAGTATGTGCTAATTTGAGAATGGATGCACCACGTTTTGACTAGATAAGCCAGAGTTAGTAAAAAATCCAGCTAAAAAGGGATATCAAAAGATTAAAAGGAAAAAAAAAAAAAACAATTGCATGGGGATGACTAGATTGTTAGGTTTTTCCTGGCTAACTTATATGCAAAAATGATTTGATAAAGTTTTTGAAACATATGGAACTACTTAGAAAATTATAGGGGCAATTATATCTAGAAGATTATTGAGTAAAACTGTTATCTCAGAAATACTTGAGACACATTACCCTTGCAGATTTCGAAGCAAATCCAAAAGTCTCTAAACCCAAAGAAAGGATTCATGAAATACAAACACATAATTCAAAACCACCTTTCAGTGGGTGGTTTGAGATGGAACTAACATAAACATTTTTAAAGATCAATGGTTCTTAGGTATGAAATCACTCGAATCCAGCGACCTTTTACCTCAAGCAGTTTTGTTAAATGTCATGGTTAAAGATGCAACAATCCCAGACCCGAAAAATGCCAAACAGGACCTCCAGAAAAACCAATCTATGCAGGCCCCAAGTGTTAGTTGACTGAATAAAACAAATTCCTTTGGGAGGCCCTAATATACCTTGCTCTAGGAATGAACCAGCTGGGACCTGCTCCATAAATGCCATTTACCAAAATCATTACCCTTACCCGTATAGGTCCTCACCCACTCTGGACATGGATTCGGAACCTTTTCTTGCCATCCAAATTAAAATCTGTTGCTTGGATATTGCCCCTGGGATACCTTTCAAAGGATCATCTGGCCAAGTTCATGCCAAATATCATTCCTTTATGCATTTGCTGCCGTACAGACAATGAAACAAGTGAACATCTTTTGACAGCTTACACTATGGCCAAAGAAGTTTGTGGAGTTCCCTCACCAAATGGACCTACCGCCAAACTATAATACCTTCAACCAATGGATATGGACCACTAATAAGAAAAATAGATGTGTTAGGACTTGGGATAGTGGCGCATGATAGTACATCTCTTTCTACACCAACCCCTACATCCTAAATCTATATGTTCCAGTACAATCACTCCTCTGCACCAATGCAATACTGTGGACATCTTAAAATTGAACCCCTTCCAACACCTCCCTCCTGGAAGCTGGGTGCCTCCTCCAATGGGAGTTGTGAAAATGAATTTTGAATCAAGCAAACAAAAGTGCAGGGATAGAAGGAATCCTTAGAGACCGCCAAAGCACTATTATTGCAGCCTTTTCCAGCCAAATGAACACTGAACAGCTGGAGGCAGATGTTTTGGCCCTACTCATTGAACTAGAACCGGCCTACAGTCTGGGTGTAGAGGATATCATCATATAAGGAGACTCCATAATCACATTTGGCCCTTAATAGAATTGGAAACCTACCCTAGTATCTAAGTTTTTCTGTATAGGAGATCTCAAAGATCTCTCAAGAGACTCAAAAGTTGCAACCCATAGTTTTGCTGCAATGGAGTTGGTGACTAATTGGTGAAGCTAGCAGCCTCTAACATAACATTTTTTTTACTCACTTCCAATCCTGTAATCTAATGTTGCTATGAAGAAAAGATTCGAAAGTCGTAATGCACAATTTTGATGCAGATTAAACAATGGGGTTGCTAACTTATTTGCGGAGCTAGCATCCCCTAGAATAACTTTCTTCTACTCATTTCCATTCCATATTTTTATTCAACATCAACATGAAATCAAGTTTCAGCAGATACAGGATAATGAAGAACAGTTGAGAGGACAGAAGCAAAAAATTAGGCAAACTTTTTTGCTTCTACTCTAAATAGGCCATAATCAAAGATGTAACCTTGCCTATAATTTTGTATCCAACTCTTTTTTACCTATTGATATCTAAGCAATACAACTCTTTCTTTAGCCAAAAAAGGAAATAGTAGTAGTAGAAGAAGAAAGTACATCCATATACTTGTGGACCACTAAAGTAATGACCCATAGAGGAAAGTATATTTTATAACGTTCATAATATATTTAATACTCTTACTTATGAAGGCACCACAATTTTTGAAGAATAAAAAAGGAAATGGAAATATTACTGTTCTGGCTGTGTATATATGCAAATTTAATAATAGGGGGAATTTTCAGCTTTTTCTACTGCTATCTGAGCCATTGTGCTTCTGATGTTCCTCTTCATGGTTGGGCTTAATTTATTGTCCTCACCATTAATTACTAGTATAACATGCATTTTAGATTAAGGCACATCTAAATGGAGGACCTTTTCAGCATCATCCAATACCTCAAAAGCATTTGAAGCAAAACTTAGGCTCTGGGACAGTCACATTTCCCAAACAGTCACCTTTTCAGCATGAAACCACTGCCAGCTTTTGAGAAGTACTAAAATGCCTCTCCAGCTTTTAAAATCAACTCTTTGTGGGGGATTACATGTGTTTAAAATTTCTCTGGAAGTATTACATGTCTGTCGAGGTCCACACCCTTGAAATCTGAAGCAACTAGTATGGCCTACCTTGAGGTTTATTCTTCATTCCAGCATGCTTTCTTAAGGATACTCCTTATCCATGATGATCTTTGTTTAAAAACCTTTGTGATTGTTAAAAGTTACCGTAGCATGATGGATTGTCTATTTGCATTGGGCAAAAATCCATGCCAATGAACTCTTCTGACAGCTTTCAAAAAATGGCTTGTGTATTCTTGATTGGAAACTTAGAGAATTACAAATTCTTTCATTGATTCCGAGTCTCCCAAATCATTGTTCAATTTTGATTTAAACTCATTAGGGACTGTCTGAAAGTGATTATAACTGAAGAAACTATTGCGAATATCCAAAAGTGACCATAAGTAATCTTCCCTTGCATGGAATATGAATTATTCAGAATTAAGGGAAGACGGGAAATGAATACCTAGCAACACCGTAGTAACTCGAATCCTAGTAAAGTGTAGGCCCCATTTGCATATCCACCTCATGTCTAGCACTCCTTACCTCCTTAATAATCCATTTTTGGAGCCCATTTGATCAAGAAGTCCTTTGTTTTCAATTCCACGTGAATCATATTAATTAAATGCATAGGGTGGTTAACAATGAAATTTTTTTTAATGACCCTAGGTATCCTTCACTAGCTTAGTCTTTGGACCTTTGGCCTTTGGTCTGGGGGTTATCCGATTTTTTTTTTTCCGATAACCCTGGGTATCTCCCACCCAGCCCAACTCAGAAGCCTTTAGCCCTGAGCCCGAGGGACACTCAATTTTGAATAGCTGAGAACTAATCCCTAGGGGCACAAGCAAACCCTCCTATCCCTAATGGGCTACCCGATTTTGACGAGCAAAGACTATTCCCTAAGTGGATTCATACATGGAATAACAATGAAGATCATAATAGGTGGAAATCCAAAAAATGAGCATCAAGTGACATCTTCTTCTGATTCTATTTTCCTAAAAAAAAATATTATTTGATCTTCGTTCTTTAGGAATTCACCTTTAATCAAAATTTTAACCACCCAATTTATTCAATTCCTATGAATTCGAATGCAAACAAACCTACCCCAAGAGAAGTGTTTTTTTTTTTTTTTTTTTTTTTTTTTTTTTTTTTTTTTTTTTTTTTTTTTTTTGTTTGATAGGTAATATGACTGAAACACACAACTCAAGGTTGCAATAGCCCAAGTGATTAATTTGGGCAAAGAGCTGTCCAGACAACCTAGTCTTGCAGTAAAGTGGGTCAGCCAACTTGCTTCTTTGAAATTCTTCAGATTCAACCGTCATATAAAAACTTGTTCTTAACCTTTTTGCAACACCAAAGAGCATTGACAAAATCTAGGCGACATTTAGATGTGGGTAAGGTGGAAGTGGGAATTACCCCCCTACAAACATTCTACAGAGCCCGGGGTTTTTGTCCCGGGCTCTGTAGCACGGCTCTTACCCCCTGGATGATCAAAATCGTAACATTTGTGTAGCACAGAATCCGTCAGAAAGTAGCAAGATTCAGATTCGGTTTTATGTGCTTATTTTTTTTCTCTTCGTGTGGTGCATCGCTATTTATTCACGAGAGGATTTCTAAATCCAATCTCCCTCACGCTTCCATTTATGCCGGTGTTAAACAAACAAGCCCTAAAGAAAAGCATAAAGTTGGTGAAATCCTATTTGGCGCTAGCTTCATACGCACAGAAAATACCTCCTATTAGTGAGTAATTATTGTGCTCTCGCTGCCCTTTATCTCTAATGCTCCTTCTGAGAAAGTCCAACAAAGTTGTCCACTCATTTGTACAAAAACAAAAACAAAAACAAACAGGGTCAAAATAACTTTTGACTGAAGATTGTTTCTCCACCACCACACATGAAAATAGACTAAACCTAGCAAAAAAAAAAACGATTCATTTGCAGACAGTTATCATGAATTGACCGAACAAAACAGTGAAATTTTGCATGTGTAAACAAGATTTTGGAGTCCATAATTATTAATTTCATTTCGTTTCAGCCGAAATGGCCGAAATTTTTCTTTTCGGTCAAGTGGCAGAAAAGAAATTTCTGCCAACACTTTTCGATTTGAATTCCGGTTAATCTTGGCCGAAATGGATTTCAGCTGAGATGGAATTTTAGATAATTATTTTTTTAAAACTTTTTTACACATATTTTTTGTATTTCTTATATTTTTACAAAATATAATTTCAAAAAAAATTACTATAATGGATTAAATCTATATTTATTACTTTTTCTATATTTTGACTTATATATGTATATATATTATGTTATATTTTTCCCGAAATGTAATTCCGAAAAGTTTTGCCGAAATCCCGAATCAGCCGAAACTTTTCATTTGGCAGGCCAGAGCGAAATGAGGACCGAAACGATATTAACAACTATGAGTGTGGACTGATTTGACTTATTACTGTGCCAACGAAATCAACTACTAAATAAATAAACTATATCTTATCTCATACTGCAGGCCGACCTTAGCTCAGTTGGTAGAGCGGAGGACTGTAGTTGTTGCAGATGATCCTTAGGTCGCTGGTTCGAATCCGGCAGGTCGGATATTCCTTTTTTTTTTTTTTTCTTTTTTTCCCATGTCCCTCTTCAATATTTTGTTCTTTTTATTTTCCTTAACTGCATTCAATATTTTTTTTATTTTTGTTTTTAATAACTGCATTGATGGATCTTTTTATCTTTTCTGTTTTTTTTGCCTGAACTAGAAAACCAAGTGCTAACTAAAGACTACATAAACTTAAGTTTTAACTAACAATATGTACAAGACTAGTGTGTTTCTCATAGATACATCTCTTGTGATTTGTCTCTTGGTTCTGGTGGGTGGTCTGCTTTTTTGCCTGAGCTAGAAAACCAAGTGCTAACTAAAGACTACATAAACTTCAGTTTTAACTAACAATATGTACAAGACTAGTGTGTTTCTCATATACATCTCTCGTGATTTGTCTTTTGGTTCTGGTGGGTGGTCTGTTTTTTTGCCTGCACTAGAAAACCAAGTGCTAACTAAAGACTACATAATCTTCAGTTTCAACTAACAATGTGTACAAGACTAGTGTGTTTCTCATATACATCTCTTGTGATTTGTCTCTTGGTTCTGGTGGGTGTTCTGTTTTTTTGCCTGAACTAGAAAACCAAGTGCTAACTAAAGACTACATAAACTTCAGTTTCAACCAACAATGTGTACAAGACTAGTGTGTTTCTCATATACATCTCTTGTGATTTGTCTCTTGGTTCTGGTGGGTGGTCTGTTTTTTTTGCCTGAGCTAGAAAACCAAGTGCTAACTAAAGACTACATAAACTTCAGTTTTAACTAACAACATGTACAAGACTAGTGTGTTTCTCATATATACTTCTCTTGTGATTTGTCTCTTGGTTCTGGTGGGTGGTCTGTTTTTTTGCCTGAGCTAGAAAACCAAGTGCTAACTAAAGACTACATAAACTTCAGTTTTAACTAACAATATGTACAAGACTAGTGTGTTTCTCATATATATATATACAGCTCTTGTGATTTGTCTCTTGGTTCTGGTGGGTGGTGGCCCTCCTCCCTGTAGGCTGTAACGAGATGAGAAGGTAAGGCGGCCTTTTTATACATGTTCTTCCTTCGAGCTTTGTGAAAAAAAAAACCTATTCTTCCTTCGAGCTTTGCGGAACAAACAAAAATAGTAAAAATACCGATTGATCAAGCTGCTACTCGTCGAGACCAATACGTAAGTCTCTATCCATATATCTCCTCCTCCGCGTCTCTCTAATTCTCTGTCGGCTGTAGGTTGTGGCCTCCCCTCCCTCTCCCCCCTCCCCCTATCTTCTACAATTCCGTCATTTCTTTTTAGTTTCTAGTTTGTTTGATTTCTATGCGTTGGTTAGGGTCTCATTGTTTTGGGCTTTTTATTTATGTTTCTCTTTGTTACAGTACTTTGATTTTGGGTTTTTTGGTTCTTGTGTTCTTATTTGATTGATTAATGGGTGAGATTTGTCAATTAATGATTTTAGGGACATCTATCGAAAAAATCTCCTTAAATAGGGTAATCACAGTTGAGGATCATAAACTTACTTTTATAATGACAGCCAATGATCTCCAGCCCAAATCATATCTTCTTCTTTTTGCCCTTTCTTTGTTGATGTCAACGTAACCCTAATCCTTAATCAAAGTTATTTTATGTTGATGTTGACAAATCATCTATTGACGTCAATAAATTCTATATATAAATGTTTAACATTTGTTGTGCACAGGGGTTACTTGATTGTGCTAACTGGACATTTTTGTCGGATGTCGATAAAAAATTTATGTTGATGTCGACAAATCTTCTATCAATATTAACAAATTTTATATATAAATGCTTCATCTGTCGAAGGGTCACAACGAAATAGGGATTTATTTTTTTTTAATAACATGAATGGGGAATATGGTTGTATTGATATCAACAAAGAAAGGGCAAAACGAAAAAAGAAAAAAAAAGAAATAGAAATGATTTGGGCTGGAAGTCCTTGGCCGTCATTATAAAAGTTTAGGGTCCTCAACTATGGTTTCCCTATTTAAAGGGATTTTTCTAGTAGATGTCCCATGATTTTATTATTGTTGTTGCTGAGTCTTTTGGGATTCTTTGATTTTATCATGTTTGTTTGGTTGATATGATACCTTCCTGTAAGCATTGGTAAAACAGCAATTTTGTAATTTAGTTATTCGCATCTTTTTTAATTATTTCAATATGTGAGACTTGGACTAAAATCTTTTATCGTTAGTTTATTCTTTTGAAAGGAAGAACTTACAATTATGAAAACAACTTAATAATGGATAACATCCTCGTGCTTCATGGCCCCACCTCATGAAAGTGGTGTCTAGTTTTCAATTCACTATTTTAGGGTATTCTCAAATGTGTTAAATGTTTTGAATCGTGGTGTTATGAAAGAGAGGGAGAATATTAAAGAGATTTTTGACCCATGATCTTTTCACCCAATCTCCTTGATGGCCGTGGCTAATACCACTCCTTGAGAGTTTATTAATTAATTAAAGACATGTCATATGGATAGATAGATGGAGAGAGTCTTGTGTCTAGGCCAGCTTCTGTTTTCTTGGAGAAGTTGGAAAACAAATATATAGAAAGAGATGAAATGGGAATTGAGTGTTGAAAAAGAAGATGTTATTTTATAAAGGGAATGGATAATATAGAAAGAGATGGGTATTGGGACATTGAAAAAGGAGAGGATAGAGTGATTTGTAGAGTATTAAAATGTCGTATCATTTTCTTTGTATGTGTCACGCGAGAGATATAGGATTCTTTGATTTGGGGGCAGTGCGGGGGCTGATAAAATCCCCAACTAAGTGTATCAAATGCTTTTCAATATCCAATTTAATTGATAAGAGAGGTGTTTTGATTTCAAAATATTAAAGTTCTAATGGACATTTTGATAATTTCAAACCCTCGGAAATAGTAAATAGTTTGCTAGAATATATTTTTTTTCATTTTAAGTATTATTAGAAATATATTTCTTAAAATTCCTAAAAATTCCAAACAAAGGGCCCTAGATAAGAATATTTGAGTGCGATATATGAGCTAAAACTTTATTTATTACGTTCAAAGCGTATAACATTATTGACCAAGATTGTCCATCAGTTCATGTGTAAAGACGACCAAGAAAACCAGGATCCCAAAGATGGGCATGATTGATAAAAGCATAATAGGCCCATGTAATTTTTTATTTGCTAAGCCCATAAATTGGGGACCATGGAAACCAAGGTCATACCTTTAGTGGGCATTGCATGTCAACCTTTTCTTACATCATGACGTGAATTATACTACCAATCAAGACTTGAACCTATGCCCTACTTTCCTCTAAAATACATCGCTGCCCCTAATAGTATCATTATGTGGGCAGGAGTATGTTCACTTTATTTCTACTGGTTTTTCTGCTATACTCTCTCTCTCTCTCTCTCTCTCTCTCTCTCTCTCTCTCTCAATATAATTTACTTGATCTAATCATGAAGTGAATTATACTACCAACCAAGGCTTGAACTCTTTCTCAATATAATTTACTTGATCTAATCATGAAGTGAATTAGATCAACTAAAATACACATCACTGCCCCTTATAACTTTCACCATGTAGGCAGGAGTAGGTTCACTTCATTTGTACTGATTTTCCTGCTACTCTCTCTCTCTCTCTCTCTCTCTCTCTCTCTCTCTCTCTCTCAATATAATGTACTTGATATAATCAATATATATATATATATACAGGATTACATTATGCTAAGTAGCACCTCTCATTGTGCGTGAGAGGAAAAACTTTAGGCTCTTGAGAATCCTGCTTAGATGCATGTTAATCATGGTAGGCTAATGTGATATAAAGGTAACAATGTAGATTTAATTTTGCGGAAAGATCATCTCAATCAAATAATCATAATCATTTTTTTTGAGACTTTAATGATTTCAAATTACATATTTTATAAAATTTTATCCAACTGTGAGTCATTCAAATTGGTGTCATATTAGGATGACAACTAATACAAGGGGACTAGTGAGTACGAGGGTATTGGATTTATCATAGGGTCAATGTAATGCATATCGAAGTTCCTCTCTCATGCAATCCATGTGAGGTTACCTCTTAGCAAAACGTGACCCTATATATACATACACAATGAAATCCTTGCACTTAAACCCCATACCCAATTGTCAAGGAGTGAACCCGAACCCACACCAAAATCAAAATGGGTCCGAATATTGGGCCCATACCTGCATGAGAGAAATGGTGTTGGCTTCTGGATTCTCATTGTTTCCTCTTCATTCTTTTCCTAGTCTTGCTCACAAAACTTGTTTGCTATTTGCCAACCCACACAATACTTGGCAGAAACGAGAAAAGTCACAACTATCCGGCAATGGTATTAATCACCTGCTTTTAACGTGCCCAATCCAACACCAGAGTTGCTTGGACCCTCCGAATTTGGTTGCCCTAGAATCAGTTATCAGTTTACCAGTACCTCTTCTACAAGTAACTGGTCTTTGAAAAAGAACAAAATATCCATCAGATGGGTGGAAAATTGTGATCTGACCTGATAATTCAGAGCTCAAACTAACCATTTTACTTTAGGTTGGGTCCAGGTTGTTATTTCTAACTCTATTAACAAATGGGTTGCCATTGGACCAGGTAGAGTGCGTCTGTTCAACCCACAAACCCAACTAATTCCACTCCAACCCACCAACCAAACCCAACCTCAACCTGTTAATGGTCCAGGTTGACAGACCTTACTTCCCAGTTGGATTCAAGCTAACATTTCTTACCAAAACTCAAGCCATGTTGTTCTTATACTTGTTGCCAACAGGGCCCAATGCAACTATACACCGACTCAGCCTCATCAACCCCATCTTACAGGTAACTATGATATCCAAATGCATGAAACATCATTAATGCACATACCTAATCACCAGCACTGTGGTTTGGGAAGATCCAAATAGGCCCCATTGAGATTTGCCAGAATCTCAAAAGAGGTTGAAGGAATGTGCGATGCGCGATGATTTCTTGAAGTCCTGAAAACAGTGCCTATTAATCATCCAACCAGTGAAAGGCAATCTGGAAGTGGAGCTAGATCTTCAATCCCTTCGCCTTCACATCAATAGGTCCACCGTGTTCTGTAATGTACCTGAGTACTGGAAGCTGCTCAAAGAACAAGCCAAATAAAGTGCAGCACCATTTAACACAAAAATACAAAAGAAACTAAACAAGCAAGCAAGCAAGCAAACAAAGTGAAGAAACTAGTCATCTGCTTCCATGGATTCTGAAGCATGGTACGGAATCAAGGAAAGCTTGCTTCTATTGAATCCCATTGATCTATACAAATCTCTCGTGAAAGTGGCCCACTCATACCACCTTACACAGTGAAAGCACATGGGACACATTTCTCATCACCATTAAACTTAGCTGTGGGCAATGAAGAATGATTTCAACTTCACAAGAATCACAACCTCCAGAAAAAAAACCAATTTAACCTATTCCTACCTAAAACTCGGGCCAAATGAATCATCAGCAGATGCTAAGTCCCACAAAGAACTATTTTGCAAATATTACATACATGGATACCACATCCTCGGATTCAAACAATGACATAGCCCAGAAAAATGGGGGCAATCATACTTAAAAATGAAAAAAATAAAAAAAATATAGGCCAAGCGGAGGGAAGAGCTAGACCACTTTAACTCCACTGGGGCGCTTTCCTTCCATTGCATCTTTCTTGTTGCGGCAGTCAGCACAGAGGAAGGGGCCTTGCCAAGGCTTTGAGCTGGTGGAGAAGATTCCCCCAGCATGAACAGAAACACCCTCACTCGGAGCTAGATCCACTTGGCAAACAGCACAAGTAAAAAGACTGGATGTTGCCAGCCCTGTGGAAGAGTCAGTCCCTAGCCTGCACAATTTGTTCACAGAAAACTTGAGAACATCACCTTGGGGTTGGGGTCAGGGATTTATGAAACAACAGCAAATAAATAAGATGAAATATGATCATGAGCAAACACATGTAAGAAAATTTTCTCCTGCAGGAGCGTGCAAACAGACTTGTCACCAAAGGCGGGACCCCTCTGAATTTCACCAGGCCCCTCGTGACGAATGGCACCAATAAACAGTGCGCAGTGCACATGTGCAGGAGAAAATCAACCAACACAGTTATTACCTCATAATGACTGGTGATTCAATGGAAGATAGTAACCAACGCAAACAGTCAAACTAACTATCCAAGCCAATACTGCAATGGTTTGACACAAGTCATCCATTGAGAGAGATGATTCTCAGGCTTAGCTCATACTAGAGACCAAAAGATCACCACTAGAACAGAATCTGATCCACTAAAACAAGTGGGATCAGTGGTTAAGACCCTGACCATCAATCTGAAACTACAGAATGGAATATCTCAGATATGTTCCATAAAGAGGGGAGAGGGCTAAAATTAAGATGTTGATTATGATAGATGGTAGCAAAACTACAATAGTAATCTGTAAAAAATAGATGGGTAGGATCTCCCATTTTAGGATTTATTTTTTCTGTTAATGGAGTTTAGGAGATCTTCAGGCATCTCAAACCCGTCATGGGTCTCTTTGAGGAATGAAAACTGAAACTGATGAAAACTATCAGTTTATGGGACAAACAAATTTTATCAGGGACACCTGCCATAATGGTGGGCTCCACTGCCCTACCAGGTGCATAGAAGGTATGTGAATCAGGGGTCTACCAAGAATTAGCCCAATAACCATTTGATGTCAACTGACTATCTCGAGGGTTAAAATGAAAGATACTAAATCACAACACTTGCCGATGTGTAATGCCCAAGCATAAGTCCTTAAAGTAACTCTTCCCTAATGTATCAATTACCAAAATATAAATTAAACATCCTAGAAGTTAGATACTTCTTTTCCAACTCATCTATCAGCAACATTATTTTATTTTTATTTTTATTTTTTTTCACAAATGTGATGCAGTAGCAATTGCACATTATTGCAACAAGAGGCGTGGTCCACATGTGGGACCCGTACCATTCTGATTTATCAATTTCTAATTTTTTATTTAAGAAGTTGTGTTTAGGAAGTTTCTAATTTAGATAGAATTATTATTTGTTTCCTAGTTTGATTAGGATTGTTTCTTAGGGCTTAAGTTTCTTTTATTATAAATATAGTACTGTAGAGATCAATAATCTCAGAGTTCAGAATTGATTAATAGAATTCCCTGTGTGGATTTTTCGTTGGAGACTGTTTCTTCATCATGTGATTGTTCCTGTGGGAATCCAATTGTGCCCTGGCACTTGCATCCTAACCCTAGGATTGCATCAATTGGTATCAGAGCCGAACGATCTCCGATCGTCGGCGTAACTACCCCTTATCCCTCCTTCCGTTCGTCAGATCCCTGCGCCCAACCTAGCCCAATCCACCGTCCCTTCCCATCGAAAATCCCTCCCTGTCCGAGAATCCCAGACCATAGCCGCCCCTTTCCCCAACCCCATTCCAGCAATCCACCCACCCCAGACGACCTCCCTGATCTTCTGCACTACCGAAAGCCCTAATTGATCAGGCCCCCTCACCAATAACTCCACAAAACCCCAGCCCCTTTCGTCCAACCCCTTTCTTCGGCAACCCAGACCGCAGAATCCCCAAACTCACTCCACCGGAATCCCTAATCCAGCCTTGTCCACTACCAGCAACCCAGCCACCTCCCCGTCATCGTCGTCACACCCAACCCAGACCCAGCGTCTTCGTCGCCCAAACCAGAACCCAAAAAAAAAAAAAAAAAAAGGAGAGAGAGAAAGAGCAGACAGAAGGAAGGAGCGTACCTTGCATCGCCCTCGCCAGCGCACCGCACCGCCATCGCCATCGCCCTCGCCCTTCTCTTCCTTCGCTAACGCCAGCAACCAGCGAAGCCCCGGAAGCGCAACACGTTCGACTTCGTTGAAGAAAGGTCGTCATCGGCATACACCTTCGTGCCGGTCGTCGTCAGTCACTGAAAATCCCCGTCCAGGTCATCGCGGCAGGTCTTCATCGTCATCGGAGACCCACTCATCTCTCCTCTCCATTCTTCTCTGTTGACAGCGAGAAACAGAAAGGGTTCAAAACCCTTTTCTCTCTTTCGGGTAATCAGATCGAAGCAAGGGGAGGACGCCTATCCATTGGGCCTCATCGCATTTGGGCCCAGTCCATCCCAGACCAAGTTTAAGTTGATTTCTGGTCCTAACCCATTCAAACAAGAAGCCCGGTTCCATCAGCAGATTGACCAGATCAACGGTTCTAATTTATTTTCGCGATATCGGACTCATCTACCGTCAGATTTTCGATCCGTCTTCGCCAGCGTGATCGTAGTGAGCAGATCTACACATCAGATCAGTCGCAAATTTTAAATTTCCATCAAACAAAAAAAAAAAAAAAATGCCTCCCAAGAAGCAGGTCGAAGTGGAATCTTCCTCTCATAATGATGAAGATTTGCGAGGAACTGTTGCGGAATTATCAACAAATGTTAATCAACTATCCGCAATGATGGTTCAAATGCAAGACACTCTTGCAAGGATTGAAACCCGATTAACTACTTTAGAAACTAATCGGCGTGAGGATGATCATCGAAATAATGGAGGACATAATCGGAATCAACGAGACCCACAGGTGGTAAATGTTGATCGAGATTTGGGTATAAAACTTGTGATTCCTGAATATGATGGGAAGTTGAAACCAGATGAGTTCTTAGATTAGTTAGTGTGTGTTGAAAATATTTTTGCACATAAACCAATGACGGATGGTCATAAAATTACACTTGTGGCAACTCGATTTTGAAATTATGCTGCGATATGGTGGGCCGAGTTGCAAAAGAAGAGGAGATACCAACAAATTGACCCTGTTGACACATGGGCTGAGATGAAAAATTTGTTGAAGCAAAAATTCTTGCCTGTCAATTATTCCAGAGATCTCCGTTCACGTTTTCAATACTTGAAACAAGGCTCCAAGTCAATTGTTGAGTATTCTGAGGAATTTATGATTATGCAAGCCCGCTGTGGTTTGAATGAAGATGATGAGGTCTTAGTTGACAAATACTTTAATGGGCTTACACTTGATATTCAAGATATCCTCGCATTCAAGCATTTCGATAATGTTGATGAGATTATTCAGCATGCTATCAAGGCTGAAGGAATTGCAAATCATCAAGCCCAAAAATTTAATGCAGCTAAATGGGGTATGCAGAAGAATTTCTCCAATTCTAAACCGAGTACCTCGTCGGAGAAAGTTTTCAACAAGCCCGAGGGACAAAATAGGCTCACATGTTTTAATTGTAAACAACAAGGGCATCGTGCAGCGGAATGTCCAAAACGTCTCAACCTCATTGAGAATGAAAGTGATGTGACAGATACTCCAGAAGAACCTAAAGAGACTGATACAGTGGAAATTGTGGATTGTCCTCCTGAGGAGGGTCTTGAGTCTCTCATGGTCATCCAAGAACCAACATCGAATACTGAGAAAAAATGGCTGCGAGAAAATATTTTCCGTTCCAAAGGACAAGTAAATGGTAAAGAATGTACAGTCGTCATTGACGGAGGCAGTTGTCAAAATCTCATCTCCCAAGCTTTTGTGGATCGCTTACAGCTGAAAGTTCGGAAGCATCATCGTTCTTATTTTGCTAGATGGTTAATGACAGGTGATGAAGTGCAAGTCCGATATGCATGTCCAGTTACCTTTTCCATTTGTGCAGATTATACAGAAACAGTTTGGTGTAATGTGATACCCATGGATAGTTGTGATATTTTGTTGGGTCGTCCATGGATGTATGACAAGAATGGCACTAATGGCATGCGCGACAACACGTACACATTCATGCATGGTGAAAAGCAAGTCACTCTCCGTCCTATGAAGCCGACACCACCAAAGCATGGGTCCAGTTCTCGTCTCACCAAGGATGCGCTTCATGTGCACACTATCTATAGAAGTAACATCAAGAAGAAGAGCCGAGTTCGAGGTCGAACTCTTTTCCAACCTAGGGAGAATGATGCAGTAGCAATTGCACATTATTGCAACAAGAGGCGTGGTCCACATGTGGGACCCGTACCATTCTGATTTATCAATTTCTAATTTTTTATTTAAGAAGTTGTGTTTAGGAAGTTTCTAATTTAGATAGAATTATTATTTGTTTCCTAGTTTGATTAGGATTGTTTCTTCGGGCTTAAGTTTCTTTTATTATAAATATAGTACTGTAGAGATCAATAATCTCAGAGTTCAGAATTGATTAATAGAATTCCCTGTGTGGATTTTTGGTGGATTTTTCGTTGGAGACTGTTTCTTCATCGTGTGATTGTTCCTGTGGGAACCCAATTGTGCCCTGGCACTTGTATCCTAACCCTAGGATTGCATCAAAATGGCATGCCAAACTAAGATCCCATACACTTGGCAGAGTTTTGAATCTTGTCCTCCGAGTCAAGCCCAACCTTGGTTAAACATTTAGTCCGCTTATCAAGTCATTAAGGGTATTTCAGAAATCTAATGTTCATTTTTTTTTCTTTCATTAAATTTTTTGGATGGCACAGTTGTTTGCATATGTGCCAATATGAGAAGGAAAAAAAAAGATCAGTTGCATATGTTTTTTAATATTTAATAATTACCAAGCTGCTATTTAGCAAGTCTTACTTTTGGATATGGATCATTCTTTTCCATAAAGGGTTTGTTTGATTTAAAACTTATTCAAACATATGTTTGAGTGCTTTAGACTATTTGGGAAGTATATCTGAATCTCTGATTGAATCAGCTTCAAACCTTTTGCCTCTTTTTTGAAAAATAATAAAAAAATGACTTCTTCAAACAAACATCAGTCTAAAGAAATAAAAAAACTTTGCACATCAGCTGGCAGCTCAGTGGGTGAGGCACCTCTCTTCACAAAAACAACCTAGGATCAATCCCTAGCTGTTGCGCTGATGGTGGGAGGCTTGTGCAAGTGTGTGGGTGTGTGTGAGTACTTACCTTTCTAAAAAAAAAAACATGTAACTTTAATTATATGACAAGTTTTCTTGTACCACGTTTTACTCTATAAAGTTTGTCTATATAACTTTAAATATATTACAAGTTTGTTTTTTTCAATTGAATCAGATACACCAGACCGACTATTTGCAAAAGGGACAAATTTAAACAGCTGTATTTCAAATAGATCTTGAAAAGTACACAAGTCAGAAGAGTCCTTTGACTCACTATGACTTGGTAGACTTTCATGTGGAGCCAAGTCTTTGGGTTTATAGACCTTAAGAGACCTAGCTATCCAGACCATTTAGAATCTGAACAAGAATATTGCTGAAAAAACCTTCAACATTTTGATACATTATTCCACAGATAAACTAAAGCTGCAATATAGCCAAGATCTTATAAACCAGACGGGGAAAAAGATACATAAGTAGGGTGGATCCAATTAATATTAAAATCAAATCTAAATTATTAGTCCCAGGTATGCCTTTTGCCTGTTTCTGTGTGTTTGTGTGTAAGAGAGAGAAGCTGTGTTTTGTGTGTGTGTGTGTGTGTGTGTGTGTGTGTGTGTGTGTGAGAGAGAGAGAGAGAGAGAGAGAGCAAAACCTTTCTGCAAGCATTGCCGAACCTTCTTCAAATAGTTCTTCCACTATACCTACAGCAGATAGCTTCTTTGCCAATTTACTGGTGGAATCACGAGACTTCTTACGAAAGATAAGAGATCTAAGTCTGTTTGGCTTTTTGCGTGGGGAGGAAGGAGATGTGGGATGATCAGGTGGAATTATGTCAACCACAATACAGGTTGTGTCATCTTTCAGCCCCCTTGGCCTCAATGCTTCCTATATCATCATATGTGACGAGGATGTGTTACCATACAATTGATTTATCATGCATACACAACAAGAGCGGAAGTTCAATTATGATGTATCAAAATGCAAAAGCATTCCAGCCAGAAGGAATTAAAGAGTCATGTGCCCAAAAAAAATGTTAGTATGCTAATGTTCCATTTCCATATGTGCAGAGCCCATGCCTTAAAAAATTGAGACCATTGATGTGACCAGGCCCTCTACCATGAATGTAAAATTTCTCAAATATTCTAAATGTTCATTTCCCCTTCCAGCCCTTTTCCTGGACTGTTGTAGTAATCAATTATTACCAGTATCTAAGGACTCCAGGTTAAAAAGTCTAATGTGATGTATCATTTGGAAGATTTTTAAAGACACCATCTGATGTGAGGCTCTATTAGATCAATAGTCCTGATCATTTAATCAGTCTCTGGCATCTAAGAGAAAGGAATTAACCAACTATACATACGTAGAGGCTCCTCTGTGCCAGAATATTGCTCAAGCACCAAATCATGGAAGCTGGAGCTAATGACGACTAAAAAGAGAACTTGAATTAAGTTAAATTAAATCACCTTCACAACTTGTCTGGCGGCAAGCTCCGCAGGCAATCCACGGCAGGACTTTGCAGCCATCTCAGATGATAATGCATCCCAGATGCCATCAGAAGCAATAATAAGCCTCCCCCCAACACTGGATAGCTGGTGTGATATTGAATAAGATTGAGACTGATTAAAGAGGCATGTAAAAAAATATCCAGCACAAAACAATGTTATCAAACCATTGAAAGAGTTAAAAAATAACATGGATTTTAGATAAATGAAGACACACTACAATATGGATACCAGACCAAATAAATAGAAATTGATACAAAGGAACATAAATACCTTTACTTGTTTCACATATGGTATTGGAACAATAAATTCACCAACATCCATGTCTCCTATTGACCTTGAAAGACAGAGACCACCAGGCCAGCAACGGAGAGGACCAATCTGCAAGCAATTACCTAAAGCTGATAAGCATGATTTATCAAATTTCTCTTCTTAAAAAATAAAAATAATAATAACAATAATTTAATATTAATAATAATAACAACAACAACTGAAGCATGATTCATCAAACTTTTTTCTTTTTTTCTTTTTTTTTTGAACAGTAAGGCTTCATCAAACATTACAAATCACAATTAGAGTTTGCCAAGTCAATCTGCATGACTAAGCACAGTAATACAGATATGACATAAGTGCACCATATCCAAGCGCCCCCCCCCCCCCCCCTCCCATGTGGATGGCTCCATCCAAAAACCAGATAGGTACATTCATCAAGAGATTCACAAATGTATGCATATATTAGATGTTAACTAGTGGATACATATTTCTTTATATATTCAGTGTAAACATATGGCATGCCTGATGGTAAATCAGCCTATTCTTTGTTCCAAAAAATAAAATCAGATTTTGGACCAAGGCACATAAATAATGAGGCCTGGCAAATGAACTGCTCAGCTCTCACACACGAAATGGCTTGATATAAATAATTTGTTTTTCTTAGTTCAAATAATGTTGTGCCAAAGCAGAAGCGTCTCACCTCAGCACCACCAACAATGCTGAGCCTACCAACTTCACCTCCACTTGCAGTCACACGTTCCCTCCTGCATTCCCAAATTAAACAATCAAAAGGGTGTTTTGCAAACCATAAAAGGAGTTAATGATATAGATACCCACTCTTCAGCATTTTCTTCTAGCCTATGGTCAACGGTCAAGTTAGAAACAGCTCCACCCTGAGCATCCAAAATGCAGCGAGAGTCCCCGACTGATGCAACTGTGACGGTCCACCCATCAATTATCACAAATGTAACAGTGGTCCCAGAAGTTTGTCCTGGTGACATTAAGGCAATGGCAGGCAGCATTAGCTATATATTAGACCAAAAAAAGGGACCTTAGGCACCAAAAGATAACAAAACCCATGCCTCTGCTCTGGAACTCCTTGTCGGTCTTCACAAATCCTGCAACTAATGCACGTGGTAGAGCTTGAAGCCACTCATCCCGCCCAAGCCCACGAGGAATCGCACCCAGTACATGATTTAACAAATTCTCTTTAGTAAATATCGCAGCAGCATTGCCGTTGTGCCCATCAAAGATCTGAAAAGTAGTTCATCAGATGATAAAACACTGACCATGCGAAGATTGGGCAAACATTAGTTCATCAGATAATAAAACACTGACCATTGCGAAGATTAGGCAAACAGGAACCAAACTATATTTCAGAAAATGCCTTTTCCACCTAATTATTACCAATACCGATTTGCTGATATCGTCTTGCAATATAAATGCCAAAAAACATACCTCAGAGGGGGAAAAAAACACAACTTTGAGAATGCAATATGGAAAACAATAATCAAGGGATGGGTTGTGTTTTACAGGGATGAAATCAGTCAGCAGCTACTCTGTGATATGCATTGGGTAGCTAGCAGAAGTGTTTAAGATGGATAACTGGATAAGGTTAAAACTCCAAAGCCAGTATCGGGAGATGGAGAAAGAGATAACAACGATTATGACAAAAAATGGACACTATGAAAGTAACATCGCTAGGAACAGTCTTTAATTGTTAGAACAACTAAGCAAATCTGTTCAAGGCGCAATCAGTGAAAAATAAAAAGTTAAATAAACCTTTGGCCATTTTCTTCAGCTTTTATGGAATTGTTGACAATCTGTTCGAGCATGAAACATGAAACCCACTTTCATGCGGACATGCATTTGAGGCCATTTCGATAGTTTTAAAATAGTAGTAACAAGATAATTTTGTATCTTTTCATAAACTATTTTCTGTGAGCATTACCATTTACCAGACAGCATATGGAGGAAATTATTATCCATAGCCACGATTCCAGAAAATCACTTTTTCTGAATAACGATGTCCAAGATAAAACAGCATTAAACCACGACCCTGATTTTTCCATTTTCTGTTTAGAGTATATAATATGATATGAATAGAGACAAAGTAAAGGCATAGAAACATACTGCAAACACCGAGAATGTGGACGAAGCATTTCCAGGAACTCTCTGACAATCTGTTTTCATCAAAAAGTAGTCCTCCCCTTTCTTTGACTGTGCAGCACATCCATATCTCACACTTGGCTTCTCCAATTTCTCATTTCTGAGTTCTCTACTGATCAAGGCGGCAAGAGGCACAAGATTATGGTGACGCCTCCCTTCTCCTGACGTCGCCATATCACCTCCCGTCTATCAAATTCACCTTCACAATCACAAAACATAAAATCAAACCCTCAGGTAGCAAAGGTGGACCTTTTCTAAACTGATTCATGGTCAGCAAAAATCACCTTTACATGAATAATCAAAGCCTATCAAACAGTCCAAAAGAAATCAAGAAAGTTAAATTTCTATGCCTGTTTGCCCACTTTATGGAAAGCAAATAGGTAAATGCAGAACTAACCAAATCTGTATGCCTACCCACTGCAATCCATGCACCCCAAATTGCAAGTGGAATGGGTAAATGGCAGAATAGATTTCAGTCCAGTACATTAGGCAGAATAGACTTCAAGCAGACTGCATGGGATGTTGGTTTCTTCCCTTTTTCCATCCTAATTCAGAAACTATTTCAATTTTGTATGTCCCTCAAATTACTGGCAACATGAATACGCTGCCAGAATCAACAACCATAAGCATGAAAGAAACAATAAGGTTGGAAAACCCATTCCACCCATTTGCCAAAATTATCTGCTCACACCCAACTTTTTTATTCTTTTACCAGTTGATTAGGGACGTGTAGTGTTCATGGGTGTGTAAGTTCGAGAAAATATCTGATTGTTTCAGGTCAGATCTGCAACACGACTTGAATAAATTTGGGTTCGAGACCGTCCTATGCACCTACCAGTTCTCACTTCCACTACTAAACTTACAGACAGCTCTGAATTGGGTGAAAAAGTAATCCACCAAAAGGTCATCCAACCAGGTCCATAGCACCCATCAAAACCAACCAAAAAGCAGCAGCAGCAACAACAACAACAATAATAATAATAAAAGCAAACAACCAATGAAAGAACCAGATCTACATCTATCCTCACCACTGTGTTCTAATTCTCCATTTCCCCAAACAACAATTACAGACCATTTAGGCACTTCCCCTTTCAGATGAAAATAACGCTATCCACTAAAATCTTTTTTCTTTTTTTTTTTCTTTTCAGCCAAAATCTTCAGCATCCATATAAGTTCCAATCATAGTAACACTCATCCCAATCGTAATTTGTAACATAAACCATAAAATCCACAAAAAAGGGGGAAGACCAACACCTTTCCTAAACAAGCCATTCCAATCACAACTGAACATGAGTTTTTTCTCTTTCAAAGAAAAGAAAAACAGCTGAGGATTTATGCTCATCTGCATGCATCTTCTTGCATCTGAATTCAGCACGCTTTGGAATCCCCAATTCATGCTACAGATCTGAACGAATTAAAAAAAAAAAAAAAACCCACACATCCGATCCCTGCCCTCGGACTACAAAATCCTCAAAATCTTAGATTCTGACCAGCACCCAGCGCCAAATCCGCTGAAAGCTTCTGAATGGATTAACACATACACAGACAACAAAAAAATCGTTTTTTTTTTTTTTTTTCCACAAAACTGTTACTGCACAAACATTCCACTACAACCAGCATCGATTCACCACATCCAAACACTATCTCAGGAAAAAAAAAAACAGAGAGAGAAATGCAAATTCAATGCAACAGAAGTACTTCAAATTACCTCATTTCACAAGAGAGAGATCTGTCTCTGTCTGTTGTTCGATGAGCCTCAAATGCAGCAGATCTGCTTGGATTGCAAGTAACCAAAACAAGAAGAAGAAGAAGAAGAAGAAGAAATCAACACGGAGAAACGCGTAATGATGACGAGGTATGAACTGTAAGACCTAATAATCAAATCCCTAAATCCAATAAAGAAATGATAGAATATGAAAGAAGCCCTAGATTTATTCAAAACCGAACCTACCAAACAAATTCACCAGCATCTTTCTTCTTTCTTCTTTCTTCTACTTCTTCAGGTCTTCTCTTCTAATATAAAGAACGAGAAAACTCGTTCAGTGAGTAAAAAGACTGTTTCTCTTTCTTGCTTCGCTTTCCACCTTCTACTTTATTCTCTGTGTGTGTGTTTTTTATTTTTATTTTCATTTCCGCGTTTTGGAGTGGAAGAGAGAAAGCGATTTTTCTCACTCTCTTCGTACTTTTCGGATCTTTTGGTGTATACCGCAAGAGAAGAAGATAAAGGAGAGAAAAGACAAAAGTCAAATGCCTAAAATCATAAATTTAACAAACCTTTTGTTTTTTACTAATCCCGCTTGGCTCATAGGTAAATCAGGTAAACTTCCATTTAAGATGTAATTTCGAACTTACAACTTTCAGATGCAAATCGTGATCATACGCCAACTGAGGTACTCCCTTGGGATTAAATTTAACAACATGGACTCTCGAGATTTTTTTTTTTTTTTTTTGTTTTGGTAGAAACATCTCGTTGATCTTGGGACATTGGGATTGAAAAGATTAGATTAGTGCAGTTTCGAACCTACAATCTCCAGGTGCAAACAGTGGCCCTTGGCCAACTGAACTACCCTTAAGGTTAAAATTTAACAACCTTGACCCTAGAGATTTTATTTTATTTTTTTTGGTAGAAACATCTTGTTAATGTTAGGCTGATCTACCCCTTGGGCTTAAATTTAACAACCTTGACTCTAGAGATTTTTGTTTTGTTTTATTTTGGTAGAAACATCTTGTTGATGATGGGACATTGGGGTTGAAAAGAATAGATATGAAATGTTTTTTCAGGTAAAAATGTTTGGAGGATTTTGCTGGAAAATTTCCCTTTTGACTATTGTGAAGATCAAAAGGGACACTGCTCAAACGGTTGCGACACCCTCCGTTGTAAATATAAATACATATAGATGATAAATGCATGTCCTTTTTTTTTCCTCAGCGGCACTTACCTATATACATGAACAATGATGTCTCCGCTCGTTTTCTTCTTCCAAAAACTTACAGCAATCAAGTTCACTTTGTCTGTAGTATTCAAAAATGCAAAGATAAGAGAGATCAACAGTTCGGATTTGTTTTTAGTTCTCAAAATAAACAAGAAGGATCCAAACGAACTAGTCACTGGAAAAAATTGGATGGTTCTTAAATCTATTGCAGATTCAAAGGAGGGGCTTCGATCCAAAATCTCAGGTGGGCCACGGTTGCTAGATTTCAGGAAAGAAGAGGAGAGATCAAATCTCCGATGGTCCACTTCAATTGCTGCAAAGAGAAAGACAGAGAGGAGATATGGACTCTAGTAAAACCCTTAATAATGTATACCAGTGTCATGACCGTAGATATTCTCTTGAAATCCAATTCATTGGTGAGTAAAGGTTTGATGAATGTAAAATTAATCATAATGCCAGATCAAGGAATGAGAAGAATATCCAAGAGCTACACTATCAAAGGTAGCCCCAAGTGAGTACGATTGAGATAGAGTACGCATGCAGTTTGCTCATATGAGAACATTCTTCCCTATCACGTCTGCACCTCATGTCCGTTACTCTGCACTTTAATAATCTTTTGGTAGAGTTCATCCCACCATAAACCCCTATGTTTCTTAATGCAAACAAATAGGCCTAATATGAGATAATTGGCAACCATGTAAGTATTAAGTTTAGAGGATTTTATTATTGTAAAGCCTATTAAGATAAATATTTCAACTCCTTACTTCTACCATTATTTTGAAGAAGAAGATGAGTGTAGCATATTCCCAATCAAAGAAAAGTCGTTCAACCAAAGGACTCATGGGGATTATTCCCAATGGAGTTGCGTAAATGTTTCACGTAATGATTTATGCTTGTGATATGTATATTTATCCTGATATGAGTAGATTGGATTCATGCATATTGATTCTTGGACTACCAGAGTATCATTTTCAATCTTCACATTCTATTACCATTAAATGGGAGGTTTATTTGAAGGTTATTTTGAATATTCACATTTGCTTCTTCTTTTTTAACAAATGCATTACTCTTAAAACTTTTAGAATCCATTTACGTTAAGATGCCCCCAATCAAAAACATTAAGGCTATATCAAAGGCTAGGATAATTTGATGGTTTGACTTTTTGGCTCCCCTTTGTCCACAAGGAGACCTTTCCATCTAGCTCCTCTAATCAATAGACATGTATCTAAGTAGGCCCCACGAGTTGGATTGCATTTTAACAATATGATGTCTACTCAAAAGAGAACATTGCTCATAATAGATAAGATCTTCACTTTCCTATATGTTGAATTACGAGGAAGTGATGGTTGGGTATTGATTTTTCATTTTCCCTTGATTCTATTTCTGTGAAAGTAAAGGTCATGCTCATTTTTAAAATTCACCATTAATCTTAATTTTAACCACATATGACATGAATTCCTATGTATTATAATGCAAACAAATAGCACCATAAAGATGAATATTATACAATATAAAACCCATGGTTTAAAATCGCGGTATCAGTCAGGCTAGAAAATCGATATAGTATCGGCATCAGTCGTGGTTATTGGTCCATCGCAGTCATCGCTGTGTGAATTTTTTTAATAAAAAAAACCTAGAATATTAGAAAATGCTGGAAAATAAAAAACATTCCATTAGCAACAATAATAAATTAGAATATCGATATCCCTAAGTCATGACATCCTGTATCGATGTCTTGTCTTTAACTGTTAAATATAGTAAGTTGTAGTGTATAAATCTTGGGCCGACTTTTATAATTTATAAGTCTATCAATATACCCCATATTGACCATTATAAAACATAACGTTTTCCTTTCACATTTTTTATAAGTGATTAATATGACATTGGAGATTGGACCCAAACCTTATATGAATAAATTCTATTGAGGGCCTATTAAGGAGGCATTTATTTTGAGTGATTTAATTTTTTTCATAAGTGGTCCTTTAAAGGGGCACAAGTCTTTTTTTTTTTTTTTAAGTCCAGATAGTCCAAGGACTTGGGGTTACCATTGTTTTGTCTACTACAAAGTATTTCAAATTTCTTAAATTCTTAATAAGATTTTTTTACGCAATCAATCTTATAGTGGGCCCATTTGAGAATGTTTTGTTAAAGGTCCATTAAAGATGAGCATATATTTGATTACTTTCATTCTTTTATAAGCGGGCTTAATTGAAAAGTAATGTATAATATATATATATATATATATTGGTAAAGATGTATAAAATATATTGACAAAAGCCCATATACAAGGGCTTAATCGTAGGCTCCACTGTAGGGCCCATATGTTAAGTTTTGTTTACAAATGGTGAGCCCGCAAATTGAGCCCACTGTAGGGCTCAATCTACTCAAAATGAAAACCCTAAAAAGAGGGCTTTTTCCCCTTTCAATGGAAAGGATGCAAACTTGGGGGAGACCAGGAGAGGGGAAAAAGAAGAGAAAAGGGGAAAGAGAGGAGAGGAGAGGAGAGGAGGAAGAGGAAAAGAAAGGAGATAAGGAGAAGAAGAAGAGGTCCAAAGCCCATGCACAATCCCCATAAGAGGGGTGAGCAGTTCGAGGGGCAACAGTAGAGGTTTCCGGTGTGGCTCTCTTCTCTTCCTCCTCATCTTTCTCTAGCTCTCTATTTCTTTGTTTCTTTTTTTTTTTTTTTTCTCCACAACACATGCATGATCTAGTTTTCTCTCCTTATTTTTTTCCCCTCTTGTAATAGCATTTAATAAATCTCTCCTCTGCTCCAAGTTCCTCTTCATCCTCTTTACTCCTCCTCTTTGCTTTTTTTTTTTTTTTTTTTTTTTGCCGTTACAACCAACATTTTGAAAATATCGATTATAATGGCCGATATTTATACGACCGACACAAGACTACAACTAATATCTCAATGAGATATCATCGATATAAGCCGATAGCAATACATATCGACCGATATTTAAAACCATGATAAAACCCCATACACAATTGATCCTCAAAATAAGCCATATTAGTGGGTCCATGTAAAGTCCAACATTCTCTCACATTGTTCATATAGGCCAACTTTACAATAAAGCAAGAAAAGTCTTGCTTTAGGCCCCCAAATAATAAGGCCCCAAATATCACACTCTATTAAAGGCATCTTTTCGCATTCCAAAAAAAGCAACTACCATCCTTTTTTTTTCTCCCAAAATATAATGCCCCATAATAGTAATTAGTATCACATCCCACTAAAGATGTCTTTTCACATTCCAAAAAAGAAGTACTAAACTAGAGTCTACATCCTTGTTTCGTTGAAACAAGGAGATACTGCTTCATCCTATCAACATTCGCCACCTATATAAAATATCTTATTTTCTTTTTGTTCATTTCAAGGAAGCAATTGAGAGGGTGCATGAGTTGGAATGAGATTTTATATAGATGTCAAAAGTTTATAGATGAAATAGTATCTCCATGTTTCAGTAAATCCAGGGATCCAAACTCATTAAAGTAAGTATCTCCATGTTTCGGCAAACCCGGGGAGCCAAACTCATTAAAGTAACTATCATCATTCTTTTTCTCTGCATAGTATCTTTTTAAATCCCAACAAATCTCATTAAATATATATAGAAACTATTGACTTCTTTTTAATTTGCAACACATGTTTCATTCCATATATATAGCTACTATAAGTACTGTAGGGTCAAATGCAAATCGTTCAAGTGCCCTTTCAAATTTCGATCTTTAACTGGTGGACCACCCCAAATTGGACAGCTAGGATTGTCAAGAGTGTTTGCAATATTGAGTCCCTGATATTATTATTAATTATAATTTGATAACCACATGTTATAGACTCAAATTTGATATGATGCAACTAGTGACTTGACGACTTAATTGCCAGATTAAATTGACACAAATATATCTCCAATGATGTTCTACTTATGTAATCAAGATGACTTTTAAAAAAGGAAGAAGAAAAATTAAAAGGTTTAATTATAGTTTAACATTTATATTATAACTATTTTTCTCCAATAAAGCATAAAGCAATAGAAACACCTATTTATAGTACAAAATCTTTTCCTTGCTTCTTCCCCTCATTTGCATCTGTCTCTTTCCACCTAATAGATTAAAATAGTTATCTAAAACAACAGGGTTCGCTAAGACAAGAAAGGGGTATTTACTATTAGCGAGAAAAATAAATTTTAAATAAGATAATTACAATAATATTAAAAATAGAAAATGCCACAGTTAGGACTGTCGTTTTAGGCCTCAAATTATCTTGTGCCGGCCCTGTGTTTATTGTGACGATATTCATCATTTTGTCACTAACTTAAATAGTATGAGGCACACATTGGCACCTTAGAAATTAACCGATTAAAGACAGCACAAATGGGAAGACCTTATTTCATGGTTCAAATGCGCAGTGATCCAAGTTGACATAACTCAAAGGTCTGAAAGTTAAATGAGTTTTGATTGAGTCTGTCAAAAGCCCATTAAACTCACCTAGTTACCAGATCCAATGCCCTTCTGAGTCCTCGAGTTTTAGGACTATGGTTAAGTTCTTATATTATTAATTAGACAAGTCTAATTACAAAACTCAACCTGACTCATGGGATCATCAAGCCTAGTAACTCGTAACTCAGGTGAGTATGACCGTCGACTCGATCTGATATTCACTTGCCAAATAAGTGACATATCATGCTGAGCTGAGTCGACTCCGCTAAGAGAGGGCTAGTCTCAACAAGTTGTTAATAGATGGTCTAATCACACATTTGTGAGAACAAAATATTGTTGTTGTTGGATTAGATGCAGATGCTGGAACCTGGTTGTTTTAGTTAGATGCTTTAAGAGTATGATTCTCCTGATATCTAACCCACTCCTCTATTTCAAATTGTTTATAGTAAAATGGGAAGTCAATTGCTGTGTATTCGTGCAGAAAATTTTCCAAAGAAAAAGATAGTTTTCATTGCAAATTTCATCATCTAAGATGAAAGTTCTTTTCACAATCTTTTAGATTTAAACTCAAAGAGATGGAAAACTCATTTTCCACATTCTTCATTAAGATAACCCCAAGGGGTTGGCCGAGTGGTCAGGACCACTGTTTCTCTCTCTTCTGGAGTTAGAGGTCTTGGTATCGACCATCGGTTCCCCCATCTTCAGAAACTGAAAGTTAAGTCTACTTGTGCTATAACCTAAGGGACATAGGAGTTTTACTCGGCTTCTCTCTGGGCCCAGAGGGAATAGTCCAACCCAAAGGGTTGGGAATCCTCCGTTAGCAAAAAAAAAAATCTTCAGTAAGAGGTAGAGAAACAACTTGATCCATAACAGAAAGAAGTTTCACTGCACTGGACAATGGAAAGTCTTTTTTTTTTTTTTTTTTTTTTTTTTTTTTTTGAAGACAATGGAAAGTTAAAAGTATGGAAAAGTAATGTTTCATTCTTTTTTCATTTTCCATAAGGGCTTGTTTGTTTCCGTGGAATTCACGGCTTTGTAGGAACTCATAATAAACTGAGTTCTAATGGAGGAATATTAAGGACTTGAGGGCATAAAGGATATATGGCGTTAACTTTTTCTAGAGTTTGATTTATTAGGGTGATAATTGGGTAATCATTTTACGCTAAAAATGGAGATCACTTGATGGTCATTTGTGATCTTCTCATTCGTTCTTTAATTTTTCGCCACTTGGATGAAAATGTATGCATTACAATTCTTATGAAATCAACACTGTAGAACTTAGGCATTACATTTTGGGAAAGTAAAGAATACTACACTCTACACGTATCATAAATGTTGTTTATTTCTTGTCCAATTCTGAAGTTTGGATTCCCTCAATTGGGAGAATTTTATTAAATAGGCCAGCATCCATCATGGGCCACACCATATGAATAGCTTGGAACTATAAACTACATTCACCAACTTGGTGGGGCCTGAAAGAATTGGACATCTCTATGGGGGCCAGATTCTGACTTGTCAATTAATGGGGCATCCTTGTTTTTATGACAATTAATCAAACAAAATTATGTTGATAATACAATCCAAACTCTTCAAAGTGGCCATCAAATCATATGATGGGTATTTTTTCACCAGGCTTCACTGATGAGGAAAGTAGACCTCGGGTGAGGTAAAATAGCCTTCGGGCGAGGGAAGGTGACTTGCCAGGGTCCGAATCTTGAGGAGCCGGATAAGAAGTGAGGCCTCTTACTACGGGGGCATTTGTTAATCAATCCCTGCCTTTTCCTCAAACTTGTGAGAAGTCCCTAAACTTTGCAGTGGCCTTAGAGTAGCATGGAAAAACAAAAGACAGCAACTAAAACAGCATGAATTAGCATAGATCAAGATAATTGACACGGCATGATTGGAACCACAGTTTATTTTTTGTGATTCTCAGAATTAGAGAATCCAGAAGCACTAATAACATCATGATGTTGAGAGATTAGATCTGATAAAATCTCAGAGACCACATACCACGGCTATATTTCAATAGAGTACAATGAAAGTCATTAAATTAAATTTTTTTTAAAAAAAAGAGCCTAATGTCCCTGGCCGTAGAGAAGCTGGTTATGGACACGAGTGTGTGTACGAGTGCGTGAGTTCGAGTCCTCCATATAGAAAAATAATAATTATAATAGAGAACACTATTCAAACCTTAAATAAATAATAAAATCTAATTACATTTATATATCAGATTTATATGCATTAAAGCCACCATTACCGAAGGACACTCTAGTAAGATAATATTTAAATTATCTATTAAAAACTAATCTTATGATCAACGTGGTAAGGATGCACCCCATTACCCAATTACTTAAGGACACTATGTAGGATCCAGGTAGGAACCTTCATTTTTGAAAATGGGTTGGGTCTGTGGTCGAGTCAGATCAATCCACCCGTATATTAAGATGATCTGATCGGTTTGATTTTTTTTTCCCTATCACTTGGTCTCACTAAGATCTTTCCATCTGTTAGGTTCCGGTCAAAGCTAAAGAAATAGGATTCTGCTTTAGGTGAGAATAAAACATTAGTAATTTTTTATTTAAATCAACTCATCTTACTACTGCCAAGTGATGGAATTTAAATACATATAAAATAAAGTGGAGTGAAGTGAAATGAAAAGAATGAATAAAATATAAGTGAGTTATGATGGTATTTTGTTTTTAGTTGTTTGGGATGGAATATTTTTGACTTTTTGTATAGGGAAATGGAGTTTTTTTGTCTTTTAGTGAGTAAATGTAGTTGTTTTTTGACTTTTTTTGAAAAAAGATGAAGGGAATTTTTTGGAAAAGTGCTTTTGATGGGATGTTTAACTTGACTTCACTTTACTTGACTATATTAGTAAAATTACCAAACGGGCCCTAAAGGACTTAACCACTTTCCCTATCATAAGGACTCAACAGCTATTGGCAATAAAATAGCCAACAATTATTCAAATAATCGAGATACTCTCTAACAACTTATTAATCGAAATACTCTCTAACAACTTATTGACCTATTCTTATGCAAATAAACCATAGTGACCAACAACACTAAACAATGACCAACAACACTAATGCAAATCTCAAGCCATCAATCCCTCCGTACAATCTTCACGTTTGTATGTCCCATGTATAGTATTAGTGGGACTCATTCAGTCCCTGTACCTTGGGTTCCTAAGGGACACCCTATTAGATCTTCTAAGCTTATCATTGCCCCCTTCATTTAGTGGAACCTTGTCCTCAAGGTTCATGTTGATAAACTTGTCCCGTAGCTCCTGTGCATTTTCCCAAGTAGCATCTTCGACTGGAAGTCTCTTCCACTTGACAAGGATTTCTTCAACAAAGTTGGAACTCTTTTTTGACCAATCGAGTGTCCAAAATTGCCTCAGGTTCCATAATAATATCACCATCATCAGCTATAGGGGGTAACAGATCTTCTATCCTTAACCCATGAATCTTTACCTGCAAGTGGGCTTGATTGATTAAATTTCTGCAAATTGTGAGTTATTGCTTGGCACACAAGTTACATTATACCCACATACTTAGTTAAGGGCAATTTACCCCAAAAGATAAGAACTGAATTTCATCACTAGATTCTTGCCTAATTAGATTTAACAACCTCTCACATACAACCTAACCATGAATTAAAATCAAGTAGGAACGAGACCTTAGGAATTCGAGCTCATTAGGACAAAGACTATCAAAAGGTTGCACCAGTTGCACTCTTTGATCAAGTCAATGTCTAGGGTAAGTCTTGTTCCTATAAGAAATGGTGGCAGTCTTTATTTTAGGAATTTGGTTTTTAAGCGGGACCTTGCCAAGCGCATTATGACTCCACCACTCAGACTTACCTTGTCAATTTGGCTTCATAAGACCGAATTAGAGGACTAGGTGCACTCTTCAAACCAGTTAGGAGCTGTCTAGAGATTAGGTGAACCTACTAAAAATTTCTATGTGCCCTAGTCTTTGCTTAATTGCTTGCACATTATATTAGAATCATTGGACCTTGCATATAGATTAACTTGAACCCGGTGCATGCAATCTAGACTTGAGAGAGAAAGGTTCTGGAAACGTAAGAACAAAATGTTTATCAAGATAGAGCCTGACTTAGCCTTAACCGTTGCAGGGAAGTCTTCAATTTTTAAAGAAATTTTTAAGATGGCTGATCAAGGGGACCCTGCCTATGACTTTGCCTCAAACCAATGCTACCTTTCAGCTAAAATTTGGTATAATCTAGATGCTTCCAGTATTCCATAGGCTAAACCAGAAAAACTCATATCAACATGTTAGAGAATTTGAGGACATTTGTGAGACTACGAGAATAAAACATATGACTGAGGATGCCCTAAAGCTTAGGTTATTCCCATTTTTGTTGAAGGAGAAGGCTAAAGCCAAACTTCAACCCTAACCCACCAACCCAGAAGTCAGATTCCTTAGAAGAAGCCATGAGACTTATGTTCCAAAGTGCCGTTCAATTTCAACCACTACTCAACTTTTGAATGACCATACTCAAACCCTTGCAAAATTGGAATACCAAATGGGCCAGCTAGCCAATTCCTTGAGTGCTAGAAATAATGAAACCTTCCCTAATTGACCAAAACCCAATCCCAAAGGCCAAATTGTTCATGATACCATAGGAAAAGGCCCAGAGCAAGTTAAATCCATAATCACCCTTAGGACAGGTAGACAGATTGATACCAAACAACTATCACACACTAAATCCATAATCACCCTTAGGACAGGCAGACAGATTGATACCAAACAACTATCACACACTAAATCCATAATCACCATTAGGACAGGTAGATAGATTGAAAAGGCCCAGAACTGCCATTCAACTTAAACCCTGACAGTTCAGCAGCCATCAAACGCCTATAGATGTATTGACTGTTCAAACACAGAACAGGTCCCTGTATTCTTTAAACCTCATGGGCGTACTCAGGGTGTAATTGGAATGGGTAGGAATGATGGGAATGGCATTCACTGAGCTGGGAAATAAACTGGGTTGAGAAAAGACATATAACATACAGACATTTTCCGCAAAAGTTTCCATCTGCAAATGAATCAATAAAACAATGGTTTGGAGAATCATTTTAGCATTTAAGAGAATTTATCTCAATGTCACACATTAAATTTAGGACTCGAATTTCTCATCTGCCAAATATCTGAAATTCCAGTGTGTCAGATTTTTCCTCCCTGAATTCTACAAGCAGAAACTTTTCCCACTCGAAAATAAAATAAACATGGGAAAATGAAAAAAAAAATCACATTTTTGGTGCTAAACTTTTATTAAAATGGAATATCATGACAAAATGTTAGTGGTTCATTTTACCCCAAAATCTCACCAAAGGCGAGAAGGGGAGAAACCATCATCAATTTCTTGCTGGTAGGCGATCAGTTTTCCCCAAAGAAATTGGAGAACGCTTATTAGTACTAGATTGGGTCTGTGATGACTGGAGAGCTGTATCCTGTTTCTCTCCAATGTTGCTTTCATGCTGAGGCTTTAAGGGACCACCCGATTCTGGGCGAGCCTGAGAATGTGGCTTCTCAGGAGGCAAAACACGAAGCAAAAACCTATGAATCATCTCAAAACTCGTAAATGTAATGACAGCAGCTGGGGTAGTTCTCAACAGATTAGTGGCACAGCCACGGTAAAAGCCGGCAATGCCTTCTTTCTGGAAAACCCTCTTGACACAATCGATAACACCGGTGTAATGGTTCTCGGAGTTTCGAAGTTGGCCCTGCTCTTGCAGCCTAGATCGTACAACCTGACCGGATAAATCAGATCACAAATTAGTAAAGAGAAAATGAAAAGTTAAGCTCAAGAAAACCTTACAGTAAACAGAACTCTCACATTCAACAAGACTTCACACGGATAAATGCACTCTTTCAAAAATATTCGGAACCACCAGTGACGAAACACTTACACACATGTATGTCACAGATTCCATCAAACAGAATGCGATCAGAGAAGAAAATTAATGCAAAGAACAATGTAACTAACACCTTGCCACATTGATCCAGTACATGAGTACAGCAATATAAGCTTTCGACATCCCAATTATAGGGGATTTTTTCTTCTCTTTTGGGAGCCCTTTGGCACACGTTTTCTTCTCTTCTTCTTAATACAAATTTTACCTAGGAAGCACGGACACTGTCCGTGTCCGGGTGTCGGACACGAACATGCCCGGACACGGGTTCGACACGCCAAAAATAGTGTCTTATTTTTTTGTATTTTATTTTCCAAACACGCCGGGGACACGCTGGCTATTTTAGTTAGAAAAAAGTACTAAAATTATAATAAAGAAAAGAGAATAGGCTGTTTGTAAAAAAAATCTCTTTTAGTTGGAAGAAAAAAAAAGGAAGATAAGGCAGAGGCTAGAGCTTTAAATTAGAAAAAGAAAAAAGGAAAGTTTTGTATTGCTATTTGATAATTTGATGTGTTTGTTAGTTGGTACAGTGGTACACTGATACTTGAATTTTTATTTATTTGATTGCTAAATTGATTACAAAGTTAAAATGATATTATCTTTTAGTATATGATTAGATATATTATTATTATTATTAGTATTATTAAATATTAACGTGTCCCCGACATGTCCATGTCCTACTTTTTTGAGAAATGCCATGTCGGCGTGTCCGAGAAAAACAATTATAGGGGATTTTTCACTGGAAGGCACAACTGTACCATGGGACAATGAAGTTGGCTTATTTGAAGAGCCATGCTATCATGCATGTTTTGCCATGCATCCTGCGGGTTCCTCCAACAGTCAAGTTAGAGAAAAATAGACTCAGTGAGAAATCACGAGATCGTGGTTAGGGTTGCAAACAAATATCAAATCATTCAATTATCTAGGATATCCAACCCCAAAAAAGGGGTTTAGAGCCTTAAATTAGGTGTTGATTGCAAATCAGAACCAGATCCGGATCTGGATCTGGAACCTGTTCCTGGACCTGGACTCAAATTGGGTCTGGGTATCCATACAGTTTCCGACCCGTTGAACCAGACCCAGCCCATTTGCAAAAGAGCTGCAGCTAGTTTTGTTTTTTTTTAATGAAAACTCCCTTGTCCCTATGTTATTAACTACTTTTCCTCCTCTCTCTTGACTCTCAATCTCAGAAACTGCAAGGCCAATGCCTTCTATTCATATTATTTTCCTCCTCTCTCTTGCCACACCAAGGCAGCCCATTCTCAACCGACTCCAAGCCTACAAGCCCCATCTTCATCTTCCTTGGACCTTGGCTCTGCAAGGCTGCCATTGATCTTCCACTTCTTCTTCATCATTGTCTCCAAAGCCCACAGCTTTGCTGCTACCTTTGATGTTCTGCTCCTGCGTCATCATCATCCCCACAACGGCACAACCCAATCCCCAGTGGGCCAACTCCTAGGCATCCCAGATGATCGCATCAATAGCAACACCAAATCTTGTAAAGCAAAGGTATATCATAAATGGATCTTTGATTGTTCTTTTTTCAAAGCTTATGGAAATACAACAGGGATGTTAGTTGGGTCATCGGTAATTCCACCTATTGGCTTTGTTGGTGCAAATGAATACCAACTCATATATATTCTTTCATCATATGAAGAAACTCAAAATTTTCATCTTTGATCCATTATTTTATTAGTGAAATGAAGTTTTATGTTAACCGAAATTCGTATTTTGATTTATTTTGATATCACAATCAATAAAATGCTATCTACTACTAAAAGATTCGGATAGTCATAGCAAACAAATCTGGCAATCCCTGTTATTGTGGTATTACTCTATGGCAATCGTTGGATTTGTAGGATGAACATGTTTGTATATAAAGATCTTTCTCATAAATTAGAAAGATATATAGCACTTTTCTTCATCATGTGGAATGTTAAATCACATTCTCTAAATAAATTGGTAGAGAGCCATTATCCATTTGGTACCATGCAAAGTGCATTGACAGAACATACCATTAACAAAAAAAAAAAAAAAAAATTCGGAACGGGCCCAGAACTGGGTTTGGAACCAGAACCAAAACCTGAGTTAGAGTCGGATCACGTTCCGGATCCGGATCCCGGTCCGGATCCGGATCCCGGTCCTCAGAACTATATTTGGAACCAGGAACCAGGTTCTGAGCCAGAACCGGCTCCGGATCCAAATCCATCCTGTAGAAAATGGATGCTGATATGGTTCCAGCTCAGACCCAACCCATTTGCAACCTAATGGCATTCTAGCTACCTTTCCAGAGAAACTGACAGGGGCGGACCTATGTTGATTCGACCTGGGGCGACCAATTCAAAAATCACTAAAGAGTTGAATGGGCCTTGGCCCAGGCCCCATGTAAGTTAAAAAAATCGCCCCACTTTGTTGACTCTTTTCTTCTCTTCCTTGGTGGAAAGGAACTAAAAAAAAAACTCTTTTCCTTCAATCTCTGCGGGGGAGTAAGATCATGCAACTCGTCTCCATTTTATGACTGGAGGAAGATGAAGACTCTTGTTTGCACTTCTCTATCTTTTATGTGATCTTGGCCTTGTTTTCTTAGATGTTGTCTCTCTTTTTATTGGTTTTATCATCTGGGTCGTCTCCAAATCTACCACTGTAGAAGCTATTGAGGGAAGCTATGATGGAGCTTGGAGTCGGCGGCAGTGCAGGAGTCGGCGGTAGCGCAGGAGATGTGGTTTTTCTCTCTTGCCTTATATGAGTGATGGGTTTCTTTGTAGAGATGAGAGAGATAGCAATGTTTAATCCTGCATTTGCTTGAGACAAAGGCAAGGAAAAGAGGTGCCTAGTAAGGCTTAGCTTCTCTTTCTCTCCAAAGAAAATTAATGGAACTCTATATTTGGATCAATGGAATTTGAAAAATTAGGGCTAAATTCAAACTCTTGATCTCTAAATTATAATTTCAAACCTTAATCTTCAAATCCTAAATGAAATCCTAAGCCATAAATCACCAAATCTTATATTCAAACCGTAAGCCCTAATTCCCTCAATTCCCTTTATTTGTAAGCCCTAATCCCTTAGAGTCCCTTAATTCATAATCCCTAATTCCCTAATTTCTCATTTTTGAAATTTTTTCTTGGGCCATAATATGATTTTTATGATTATTCTAATAATGTTCATTTGCAAATAAAGGTGGTTTCATGTGATACATGAACTATTAGGAGCTTAAGGAAAGGATAAAGACTAAGAAGATACTAATTTTCACAATAAAATTATTATTACTTTTTTAGGGTACTCTGGAGTCTTTTTAGTATTGTTGTAGTATGGTTGCTAATTGATGCGCTAATTTCTTTAGTAGAAAATGTTTATTTATGAATTTGGTGTTAGTAGTAAGATACCTCACAAAAAGAAAAACTAGTTGAAAATCACGTCTTTAACCTCTTAAATAAATGGAGATTGTGGGTAGTTGGCAATGATTTTGACGCAATTGACTTTATCTTTAAATTAGATATGGAAATATATATATATATATAAAAGATCAACAACTGCTAATCTATTTAGATGCAATACTTTTTCTCCTTTTCTATTGTTAATGTGAAAAAAAAAAAAAAAAAAACCTTAGTAAAAAATTATTGATACTTTCAATTGACCATTATCCGCCCCACCCAAACTGAAATCCTGGGTCGGCCACTGGTAACTGAATTTGGAAGTCAAAACAAAAGCAACAAAAAATGTGGTTGAAGAGGATTATCAAGTGATGTACTCATTGAACACCAGAGACCGCCATTAGGTTGAAGAACCCACAGCGGGCAATCCTGTGAGCTTACCATATTTATAGCCAGTTTTAAGGGCAATGTATAAATAGCCATATTTAAGGAACCCCCTTTATATAGCTTTACTACATATTATGGTTAGAGAACCACCACTCACAATTCATTGTTGTGGAGCCTTAACAGCTGGCAACACCCCAGCAGTTAGTAATTACTTACCTTGCTTTTACTTAGGCATAATAGGAAATGTTTCAATGTATTCGGATATGTAAGTGATGTTATTCATAGAATTTAAAAATACCTCATGGGGGTAGGTCATTGTTGATGCAAGTATTTTTGACAATGAGGAGGCAACGGCAACATTTCCAGGACTAAGCTTGTCGACAGTTGTGTTGTCTGGGCATTTTTCTTTTAATCAGCAACAGTGAAGAATATATACGAAACAATTAAAAATCATAGTTGGAAACTTCTAAAAATCATAATTGAAAGTACATGATTACCCCTTCTTGCAAGATAAGCTTTGATCTTTTCATACGCTGGAAACTGGATTGCGACATGACTTACCCCTACTAACGCAGGCAACAGGCCACTGTTCATATCAAGAAAAAAAATGATGTTAAAAACGCTAACCCAAAAGATCATCTAGAATATTGAAAAAAACAATTCAACACAGGGCCTAGAAACTACAATCCATAGCCCAAGACTTATTTAGCGGTCAAATCCTGAAGTCTACGAACAGTGGGAGGCAAAGAGAGATCAAACAAGACACAGAGAAGTCATGTTGCAAACTCAGTTGATACTTTGGCATGTATGCAAGACCCAAGCTGCTCTATCAGGAAGGCTACATTGTTGACCCAAAAGGCAGGCCGGGCAACTCATATAGTGAGTGGTCCACAGATATGCCAAATATGAAGAATAATCAACATTTTTTGCCATCTATCTCTTGAATACACAACCAATCCAACAAATTAGAGGATCCAAGTTGTGAGACATGGAACTTAAGACCTGAATGATGAACAGATTAGGATTTACATTTTGTTATATGTACTGTGCTGGCATGGGCAGATCACTTGAAATGGAGCTGCAAAGATTCCATTCGAAGTTCTAATTTTAGAAAATACAGACGAGCAAACAACCAACCTGTACAATCCCCGAATACCCTCTTCATGTGCAATTCTTTTCAAGGCCGAAAATATACTCTGGTAAGGCACCACTCCTGACCTTATTCCCTGTGTCTGAGGAAAAGATAACAAATTCATATACAAAGCCACAATCAAATTCACACAGATTAAAATAAGATGAATTGGGTATGTGTAGGCTTTGCATATCTAAACACTTATATTATAGTCCAGTTTCGTACAAGCAATTAAGCACCCATACAGGTAGGCTCCAGTCAAGTATTTCTCGAGAAGAATGGTCAATAATAAGACAGGAGCATATGCAACTAAACTAACTTGGACATGGACGGTCAACCAATCCTAGGAAATGATTACCCAAAACATCCATGCAGATAATTTATTAGTCACTGGACACAATATAAATTTTAGTGCACAAAAATATGAAAGGAAATGTCACATGCACCCACCCAGCCATGCACACACACAAATAAATAAAGGATTAAGATAATATATATATATATATATATTTGTGAGAACATGAAGGACATTTACAAGATACTAACTCGACAAAGCAATTTTTCAAAACCATCTGACCTTGCTTAAGTAGATCACTACTTGGAAGAAAATTTTCCATTAAGCAACTGAGCTGTTTTTAGCAAGTTCCTTTTGGGAGGAGGAAACCACCACCAAGAGAAACATATGGCCTCACACAATAACCATGGTACTGCAAGAACCAAAAAGTTTCTCTCCCTTATTCCTATCAGAGCCTATGATAAGTAACAAGAACAAAGAAAATTATTTTGTGGCTAAAGATCCCACAGTATGATTCTACAGGGTAGCAATATATATACTATTGCATAAGCATACCCATTAAGAACAGCGGAATAGTTGATAACCAATACAATTCAAAAACATGTAAAAGTCAGTCTCAACCACTGGCTGCACAAATACCCAGGATTTCAAGAGCAAAGACTACAGTATAATAACGTAAGCACATCAAGGCACAAGAAACGGTAACCGAAAAGATTTAAGATGGTGAGGTTACAGTAAAGGGATCACATCCAGCCTATCATAGAATGATAGATACCAAAGAACAACATAAGAACATCTAAACATACCTGCAGTCTAGTCTTAACAACCCACAATGGATTGGTTGCAATGGCTGTCGCAGCACCAGCACCTGAAGCTGATATCATATGTGCACCCGTTGTAAGTTGACCATTTTCATCAACTACATAAAAACACATCAAAATTATAATAAAGTCAAACCAACCGGACCACCTGCTTCCAGGAAGTGAACAAATCAATAGATAATAAGCAAGTAAAGATTAAATGAATCAAAAGAAAGAAAAACACAGAAGGCCTGAATAAAGAAACATACTGTAAAACCTATCACGAGAGCGAAGAAACCCTTTGAGTTTCTCATAAACCGTGAAGTACACCTGCATGATTTGAGAACAACGTTCATATAATCAGATGAATGTCTGAACAGATAAAACATGTTTCTTCAAACTCAAGCTTCTAATTATTGATTGCTAACAGAGAACACATCCCATTGACATGTGCAATTCATTGGTTGCTAAGAGTATGCTATACATGTGCAATTTAAGCCCACCTCATCAAGAATAGGGTCGACATGGGTCGACTGCAGATGAATTAGCAAAGTATTTATAAACATAGTAACAGCACAAAAATAATTAAAGTTGTTCTATAGCAGCTTGTGATTGGCATCTTTGCTCTCATCTTAGTATTCCTGGGAGGCTGGGAGTGTCAAGACTAGGAGCAGGCATGTGATTGATTAAGGTAGCCCTGACAAATTCAAAATCTTATTGCAGTTTCATTGAAAAAACTGGTGCCTTAAGTCTCCTGAGTCTGTTGTGCTGCAGATAAGGACCTGTATTCTGCTGACATCAGCATCGCATCAGGCTGAGCCAGTCAGCAGAGTGGTTTGACCAGATCTGACCCTCCTTTTTTTTTTGCACGATTCAAGGTCATCCAAACTCCAATTTCAAATTAGTTTTCACCTTCACAGTCGTGAAGACTCGATCTACACATCAGGTTAGTCCATCCTTGAGAAAAGCATTGTGTTTTCATGTCCTGATATCCAAATCAACATGAGAACTCAAGAAGCATGCAGGTTTGCTAAAGAGGGTAATCCTACACTTATTGTACGCCGACTACTCACTTCAAACGAGAAGGATGAAGACAAGCAGACACAGACTAAAATATTCCAAACACGCATAAAGTGCTAAGGCAAGGTAGCTAATCTGGTTATTAATAATGGTAGCACGATAAATCTTGTTGCGCAAAAGGTTACGAAAAACTTCATTGGCCAACTAAGAAATTGTTGAGCCTACAAAGTCACATGGGATAATGGTTTTGTCATTCCCGTGACTCAGATGTTTGGTATCTTTTAAGATTGGAAGTTACGAGGACGAAATTTGGTGATGTGAACCCTATGAATATCACTAATATTCTTTTGGGACAACCATGGATTTTTGATCGGGAAGTGCACCGTGTCAAAGACAAAAACATATTCCTTCCAGTGGAAAGGATGACAGGTTGCATTAGTTCCATTGCAATAGGAAACAACACCTCCATCTACATCATCACCTTCCTCTGCAGAACCAAAAAGTGAGCAAAAAGAAGAAACAAGGTCATAATTGCATCAAAAGAGCAACAAAGAACAAACAATGAAAGGAAAAACAGGGGCGGACCTATGTTAAGACCCCCCAGGTCAAATTCAAAAATCACTAAAGAGTTGAATGAGCCTTGGCCCATGCCCCATGTAAGTTAAAAAAATCGCCCCACTTCGTTTACTCTTTTCTTCTCTTCCTTGGTGGAAAGGAACTTAAAAAAAAAAAAAAAAAAAAAACTCTTGTCCTTCAATCTCCGCGGGGGAGTAAGATCATGCAACTCGTCTCCATTTTACGACCGGAGGAAGATGAAGACTCTTGTTTGCACTTTTTTGTCTTTTATGTGATCTTGGCCTTGTTTTCTTAGATGTTGTCTCTCTTTTTATTGGTTTTATTATCTGGGTCGTCTCTAAATCTACCATTGTAGAAGCTATTGAGGGAAGCTATGGTGGAGCTTAAAGTCGGTGGCAGCGCAGGAGAAGGGGTTGAAAGAACAACTATGTGTGGTTTTTCTCTCTTGCCTTATACAAGTGATGGGTTTCTTTGTAGAGATGAGAGAGATATCAATGTTTAATCCTGCATTTGCTTGAGACAAAGGCAAGGAAAAGAGGTGCCTAGTAAGGCGTAGCTTCTCTTTCTCTCCAAAGAAAATTAATGGAACTCTAGATTTGGATCAATGGAATTTGAAAAATTAGGGCTAAATTCGAACTCTTGATCTCTAAATTATAATTTCAAACCTTAATCTCCAATTCCTAAATGAAATCCTATGCCATAAATCACCAAATCTTATATTCAAACCGTAAGCCCTAATTCCCTCAATTCCCTTTATTCGTAAGCCCTAATCCCTTAGAGTCCCTTAATTCATAATCCCTAATTCCCTAATTTCTCATTTTTGAATTTTTTTCTTGGGCCATAATATGATTTTTATGATTATTCTAATAATGTTCATTTGCAAATATAGGTAGTTTCATGTGATACATGAACTATTAGGAGCTTAAGGAAAGAATAAAGACTAAGAAGATACTAATTTTCACAATATAATGATTATTACTTTTTTAGGGTACTCTGGAGTTTTTTTAGTATTGTTGTAGTATGGATGCGCTAATTTCTTGAGTAGTAGAAAATTTTTATTTATGAATTTGGTGTTAGTAGTAGGATTCCTCACAAAAAGAAAAACTAGTTGAAAATCACATCTTTAACCTATTAAATAAATGGAGATTGTGGGTAGTCGGCAATGATTTTGACGCAATTGACTTTATCTTTAAATTAGATATGGAAATATATATATATATAAAAGATCAACAACTGCTAATCTATTTAAATGCAATACTTTTTCTCCTTCTCTATTGTTAATGTGAAAAAAAACCTAGCAAAAAAATTATTGATATTTTCAATTGACCATTATCCACCCCACCCAAACTAAAATCCTGGGTCCGCCACTGAGGAGAAATCAAAAGAGACATTGAGGAGCAAGATCGAGGAAAGAAGGATGTCACTGCAAATAAAAATGAAACAGCATGTAGCACTCCTCAAATGAATGAAAAGGAGAGGGCCGAGAGGCAGAAGATGGAGCAAGAGCACACCCCTTATTCGAATACCTCGGCAGACCGCCGAAGACATCATCGTAACCCAAAAGATCAGCATACTCGGGGCTGCTCGGGTTGTGCGAGGAGGGTCCGAACAGCCCTTAGTCGTCTCCGAGAAGGGATCCACCATAGGGGGTCGAATTCCATGCGGATCTCGCCGCCACCGAGCAAGTCAATCTGGTGCCCCCGACGGATCCGATCCCAACGTCGGCGGCAGCGCCCTTGGAGGTGGACATGGGGGCAGATTTACCTTGGGGTCGGAAGCCAAAATCCCTGTCTAGAATCCCGAAATCGTCCATTCCTGTTTGGGGGTTTTTCCAGATCTAGGGTGGAATCGGGAAAGAAAGGGCTTGGGGGTGGGGGGGTGGTTGGGTCCAGTCTCAGCTGCTAGGAGCTAAGAGAGGAGGGAAATCGAGGGATTTGGGGGTGATTCTTTGTGTTTGGTCTTGGGATTTCTAGGGATTTGTTGAATGGGAAAGGGATCGGAGAAGGGAAAGATGGGATTTCAATGGATGGAACTCTCGCTCGCTCTCTTGCATAGACATTGAACTCACTCAAGAGACTTCCATTTTGCTTAGTTTTAATATATTTTTACAATTGTTATAGGGCCCTCGAATTGACCAAGAAAGTTATTAGTTGATTTTAAGTACTTAGATTTTACATTGAAGTTAATAGTGAAGTTAGATTATTATACTTGTGCTCTGTTATAACATCTGATATTTGATGTGATTGCAAATATATTCCGTTGCAAAGTTTAATTTGACCTAATCTCATAAATGCGGAAAAATATTATTCTTGACATGAAAGACGGACTTCTTTAGGAAATCTGGGTTTCGGGTTGTGACAGTTTTACTGTTTTAGATCTATCCTTACTACTTCCATCAATGTCTTCCTCGGCCTACCCATTTTCCTTGGTGGGCAATCAACTTGTATAAAAAAATTTCTTCAACAACACCGTCGCTGGCCCCCACTCGACCTGTCCAAATCATCTCAAACGAGTCTCCCTTAATTTATCACCTCTAAATGCCTCTGAAAGCGCTGATTTCTAATACTATCAATCTATCTTAATTTATCACCTCTAAATGCCTCTGCAAGCACTTATTTCTGATTCTTTCTTTCCCACTTTTACCACACTTTCATCTCAACATCCTCATCTCTGCGACACTCATTTTGCACATGTGTTGCTTCTTGACTGGCCAACATTCTATTTCATAGATCATAGCAAGTCTAATCGTTGTTCTGTGAAATTTTTCATTCAATATTTGTTAATATATGCCGATTACAAAGCACTGCAAAAGAAAGTCTTCACTTTAACCATCCCACTCTTATCCTATGTTCGACATCTTCCTCAAACTCTCGATCCTTGATAATCATCGAGCCAAAGTATAAGCACAAATCTCTTTGTGGTATTGCTTGAGCTCTAATTCTATAGGAGTTCCAGCTCTTTGCACATCCCCATTGAAGTTGATATTCAAATATCCTATCTTTATACAACATATTTTAAAGCCCTTAGATTCTAAAGCCTCTTGCATTCTCTTAAGTTTTGCATTCACGTCACCTCTCGATTTATCCACCAAAACCCAAAACTATATCATCTACAAACAACATGCACTAAGATACCTCATCTCAAATATGAGCAGTTAGCTCGTACATAATTACTTAAGTAGTGCAAAGAGATATGGCCTTAAAGCTAACCCCTAATGCAAACCTATGGTCACTAGAAACCGACTTGTCTCTCCACATGTACTTCTCGGTCTTTGATTCCACCAAAAAAAAATCCAATCTGCAACTCATTGAGGCTACTCAAGTCACTTGTGGGCTCATGTAAACCTCATTTTGCCTCAATTTTTCCTTTGGGCTGCAATAATGATGAGAGGTGATGACACCTTAAGAGTTAAGACATATAAGATGTGCCTTGTTAAAGAATCTAATAACGTTAATCAATAAATATTCAATATGACAATGAAATTTGCTACACTTTTTTAAGTATAGGAAAAGACGTCAGGACCCATCTTGCTGAGGAGAACTGCTAGTGATCATTTCATACAACCAATTAAAAATCTCCAAAATCTATCAACTTTACCTATACCTTTTCTACAAAAAAAAATTCTTAGCAACTGGTTAAAAATAAATTAGGAATGTAATGACAGGATATAATATTAAAAAACTATACGTGAAATCATTTTGCAAATACTAAAAATTTCATATCCACAATATGGCTATAATAATTGGATGTTTTCTTGTTTTTAAACAGAATCAATCAATCTCAAAGAATAAAAAAGAAGTAACACTTGTAGAAATGATTACTACAAGTGTTCTGGTGTGATGTACTTAATTTCATAAGTTCAACTCCATAAAGAATAAAAAAAAAAATAGATCAAATTGTCTTCCTTTACCCCTTTTTTAACAGCTTCAAACTGTTCTACATTATAAAACATTATTGACATGCAAATGATAGAATAAAGAAATCCATCAAGAGAGAGTTCCAAATTGCCGGTTTTATAAAAAATAAATAAACAAATAGATAAAAGATACTCACTGCCCAGTTTGGGAGTAGTGCCAATATGGTCGGAGAGAGGCCACGATACATTCCCCTGATGCCTTCCTTTTTTATTATCTCTTCCAAGCTCGCAACAATGAGACTACCTGGTTAAAACCAAATTAAAAATATTTTCAAATTCAAAAACCCAAAGAATAAATATATCAAGTTAAAGACAGAACATAATCAGTAAATGGCATATGAGCTGCAAAATTGCAGTTTACACTTTCAGTATCTCAAGCTAAGTTAATGACACTCACTTTCAGTATCTCAAACTAAGTTTTGATTAAAATGGACCCTTTCAATTAATGGCATAGAAACTACAAAATTGCAGGTGTTTATTGTTTTATCCTTCAAATTAATTATGTAACTTATATTATCAGAAATTTCTTCCTAGGAAACCAAACACTATGGAATAATCAACTTGAGCTGAATTAGCATTCGCGAGAAACAAATGAATATTCATACTTGAAAGGTTACCTATTAGAGTGAAACAAACACAATCACAATGGCCATGTGACAAGGAGAACCTCAAACTCAAGAAATTAATAAGAAAAAAAAAAAAAAAAGGGACTTGTGGCCTCATGGACCAATCCAACATTCTAGATTTTTTTATATTTTTTACAAATTTTTTGTTGCTTAAAAATCATGCCACATGGACCAAAACAATATCCATCTTTTTCCAGATGGGTCGATACACCCATTGGTAGCACCAATTTTGACCATCACGATAGTACTTCAGTCAATCAATCTCTCTTTGGGTTGAATTCAAACTGAGGTTTTTTTTTTCCCTTTTTGAATGGAGAATCAAACTGAGTTTATAACTGACTGCCTAAGCTTAAGCCTGTTTTCTTAGACAAATAACTAACAAGTTGAACCTAGGCCCATTCCCTACTAGATGGTCCAGCTACATGCTGACGCCCAACTTCCTAACACATAAGCCTAATAATCTGCCAATTAGTTCGGCTTGATCCTGGCCTAAATATCAATCCCAATTCCCAATAACTAAACATGTTGTGATTATGATATTTGTGGTATCCTTTTCTGCATTCTTGATCTCATTCCCCTTACATATCCTTATAGTTTAGCTAAACTTATCTTCAAACCAAGCCTTCTTATTAGGTGCTGGTGCAATAAGGACTGCATAAACCAATCCATTTGCAACAAATGGGGTGCTGGAAATCAGGTTCAGCAGCTAGACAGGGCCCAAACGGCAACAAGTTTGCTGCTATAGGGTGGGTGCACAGGGTCCTCTACTTAACCAAACAGCAAGGCTGTAGGCTCCTACAAGTCTCAACGCATCCACGAATCAACCAAATGAGAAGGGAAATCAAGAGAGAGAATTACAACAAATGCAATCCAGCGGTGTTGACTGTTGAGCAGAAAGGACTGGTTTTCCTTGCAACACAGTTGACTCTGCCGAGGATATGCGGCACTTCAAATTCATTCTGCAAGCTGCCCTCCTCTAGAGTTTCCATTGTTCAAGTATGTAAGGACCCAAACCAAGATTTATAAAAGTGATTAGTTTGCTGGAACAAGGGTTGCAGTACATCCTTCATTGGTTTTAGATATTCTATATGCATTGTAAGATTTGTTTGATAATCCTACATGATCCTTGATTTGCCATCTGCATTCCATATTTCACATGATACCTTGTAATCAATCCGCGTGCCACTCAGTAGTCCGTTATGATTTGTATGTCATGATTTGTCTTAGATCGATGTGTTCTACATGCATGATGTGGTGTTAGATTATATAACTTGTGTGGTATATTAACTAGACTTGTCAACCTGTTTCGATAATCTAATTAGGAAACAAGTCACATACGGAAGGGATCTAAAGTATGTGACTTACATTTCCAAAAGTATGTGATTGGTTCCTTGATTAAATGCAATTTAACCATTGATTTAAAGACGGATGGCTTGTAGGTCCAAAGGGTTAGTGAGTTTTACACTTATTCCTGGAAGCATTACATGCACAATAAGGTTTCCTATGATAAGTCTACATGATTCCCAACTTGATTGCCTATATTACCATGTTGCTCATATGATCATGAGATCATGTGCTCTATGGGTTTTAAAGGTTCACATACGCGTTTGACTCTTATGTGTTTTCCATGTGATGTGACTTATGACCATGTGACATGATTCTTGTGATGTAAACTAACCGTGTACCTTAATTGTCAAGTTCTAATATAATGTACTTCATGTCCATGTGTGTGTTCAATGCCTATTCTTTATGTGATCCATGGGAAGGCATGAACAGATTATGGGAAACCATATGCCTGATAGGGTAGGCCACCAAAAACAGTGTGTTTATCGAATGTTCAATGTACATGATCTGAGAGTGAAGATAGACTACAAGAAACCATGTGTTCAATAGGGTAGGCCGTTGGAAACGGTGCAAGGGAAACCATGCATCTAATAGGGTAGGCTGACAAAAACAATGTGTCTATCGAATGCCCAACCTATGTGATAAGAGAGATAAGATAGACCACAGGAAACCGTGTAATTAATAGGGTAGGCTGCCGGAAATGGTGTGTCTATAGAATGCTCAGGTTGAGAACGCTAAGACAGACTACGAAAAACCATGTGTCTAATAGGGTAGGCTGCAGAAAAAGGTCTGTCTATCAAATGCATGAAAAGATAGACCGTGGTATGATACGTGTCTAATGATGTGATAAGCTATGATAAGATAGGCCACAAGCAACCATGCATCCTAATGTGCTAAGATAGGCCACAAGCAACCATGCATCCTAATGTGATAAGATAGGCCACAGTTCGTTGTGCATCTAATGAGACTTGTGCTTGTTGCCTTTCAACATTCTGAGTTTTTTTTTTATAACAGTAAATTTTATTAATCAGAGCGTTATAAAAATATATATATATTAATCAGAGGGCAGAACAAAAAAAAAAGGAACAAAACACTAGAAAAAAAACTCAAAACAAACTAATTTCTGTCGACCCCTGCTTGTCACGCCTGGCTTCTCTTCTTCCTCTGTTCATACTCTTTCATGAAACATTCGGCTAAATCCAAAATGGAATCGCCATCAGGTATTCCTTGATTTAAGTTTTTTTTTCTAGACATGAATCGTAAATTCTCAAACTCCTGATGTATAGTCCTCAAGATAGTAACTAATTTAAAGGAGTTCAGAATTCGCAAACTTCACGTCAATCTGCATAGCACTAAGTGCTCTGGATTTTTTACTCTCTCAAATATCAATGCCTTAAAAACTATGCCTTACTAGATGTCATCAATCACAAAAGGATATTTTTGTTGAGCTCTCTCTGAAGTCTCATACCTCAAATGCAGTTCTAAAATCCCATTCAATAAGTGTTTCTATCATAACTAAGTCATTCTTACATATGGTTGTTCATTTTTCAACAATTGTGTGGGTGATAAACACCAATTTGTATGTTCTGCATCTCCAGATTCACAATCTACTTAACTTGCACATTTAGAATTCATCATCGTCTTAGGCTTATCCCACCGCAGAATTATGTTCATTTAAAAAATGCATATCATAAGGCTCCAAAAAATTAACAATTTTAATTGAAGCACATCCAAACTTTTGATTGCTAAAGAAAGACATTCAACCATTTCTGTAGCTGAGAAAGAAGGTTCTCTAGCATACCTCTCCTTCCAGAATGTGGCACTTGAGGCAGGCCGCGAACCTGAAGCCTCGTCTTGATAACATCTAGCGGGCAAACAAAAGTTGCAGCAATGGCTCCTGCAGTGCAAAAGCATTACAAAACTACAAAGAGAAAATTCCAATTGAAAATATCCAAATTTACAACCACCCCATAAACACACACAAATCCCAAATTCTAAAAGAAAGGGGAATATCATTTTTTTTGGGGGTGCAAGTATGCAGTTCTTCTTCTTCGTCAACCATCATCATCTAACTACTACTACCAAATCTACTACAACCCCTTAAACACACACAAATCCCAAATTTTAAAAAGAAAAGGAAAGATCAGATTTTTTTTTATATAACCCACAACGTGCACGCACCTACATCGCAAGTATGTAGTTATTCTTCTTCTACATCATCTTACTACTTCTACTCATGCTACTACTCTAATCAAACAGAATTTAGAATTCAGATGCAACTAAATCCGACCCAATGTCAAAATCAAGAAGACCCAAGCATCAAACCCCACCAAACCCAAATCAACTACAGGCCACCCAAATCGACAGAAAAAGGAAATTGCTGCATATGAAATCGATAGGGGTTTAAACTTAAACGCGAAGGAGCAAACCTGCAGAAGCGCCTGAGACTGCATTGCAGAGAAGATCTCTAGGAGTGGGGACTTCGGATTCTCTACTCATTTCAGGATTCTACAGAGCAGAAAGTTGGGGTCTTGGAGGGGATCAAGGGCTGGTTTTCGGTGCCTTAGGTTTTCGATGAAATGCCAGAAGAGTAATCGCATGGTCAGATGAAAGCGTATAAGAAGAAGGAGAAGAAGAAGAAGAACACATTGAATCGAAGGAGAGTAGAAAGAGAGAAAAAGAAAAAAGAGGGAAATGAATGGATTTTTGGCGTGGAAGAAGGGTTCTGTGGAATTTGGAAGATGGGGAGAGTTTTGAAGGGAATTGAAATGCGTCTTTTTACTTTTGCCGGGCTTTGAACGGGTGGGAGACTCAATGCAACCGCGTACTGAGAAGTGGAATTAGATGCTCTGGAGGAATTAGATATTTAGGTGGGAATAGAAGTCATAGCTTTCCATGGTTAACAAGCTATATGTGTTTGGATGGTGAGGAAATGAGCAGAGAAAACTCACCATTATATTCTCTCTGCTTTGATTCTTTTTTAAAGAAGGGTACCTTTGTGTAGCACATTTTCGCGTAAAAGGATGTGGTTTTTTTCGAAAAACTCATTTTTCTTGTGTTTGGTGCGGCAGTTTTCCGTGGAACTGCTATTTCGCCACATCAGCTTTTTCCTTTCTAGGGATGGAAATGGACTTCCTATGACAGGGTATGGGAAGTCCATTTCCATTGAAAACTAACCCGCCAATTCCCTCCCCCCCCCCCCCCCCCCCCAGCTACTACCATCTTTCTTCTCCCTCCCCCTCCCAACCCCACCTTCCCACTCACCCACTCCACGCACGTACCTACCCACCCACCCACCTAATAGTTTTCACTAAAAAAATCCACAGCTGCACCAGACAACATTAGCACCAATTCATCGAGGAAAAACTTTTTACACCAAACATGAATTTCAAACTTCCTCATAAAAGGTGATGTGGCAATTTAAAAACCATAGAATTTGTTGATGTGGCAATTTCATCTTTCCATGGAAGTTGCCTCTACACAAACATGCTTTAAATAGGCCCATGCCCATCTCTTGCCATGTATTGAAAGGCAACGGTTTATGGCCAACATAGTTTACCATCAACTTTAGGTACATGTTAGCCAAACCAAACCAAGCATTTTCCCACTAGGTGGGGTCGGCTATATGGATTTGACGACGTCAATCAAATCTGTTTAGGGCCATGTCCTCCGTCAGATCCATGTAGGCAAAGTCATGTCTAATAGTTTCTTTCCAACTTCTCTTAAGTCTCCCTCTCCCTCTCATACTCCTGACAATTTTCATGCTTTCACACATTTTAACAGGTGCTTCCGTTGGACGCCTTTTAATATGGCCGAACCATCTCAGTCGATTTTCTCTCATTTTATCTTCAATCGTTGCTATTCCTACTTTGCCTATAATTTCCTCGTTCCTAATCTTATCTCTCCTTGTGATCCCGCACATCCATCTTAGCATTCTCATCTCCGCAACTTCTATCTTCTTAACATGATTATGCTTTACTGATTAACACTCTGATCCATATAACAACATTGGGCGTACCGCTACCTTATAATACTTTCTTTTAACCTTGAGGGGGACTTTCCGATCACACAAGACGCCCGAAGCACTCCTCCATTTGGTCCACCCGGACTGAATCATGTGACTTACATCAGTATCAATCACTCCATCCTGTTGCAACATAAATCCAAGGTATCTAAAATTTTCTTTCTCTACAATCTTTTGTGTGCCCAAACTTAATTCTATGTTACCAGGGGTCCTACTTTGACTAAACTTGCATTCCATATATTCCGTCTTGCATCGACTTAGCCTAAATCCTTTAGTCTCTAACGTTTTCCGCCACAATTCTATCTTAGCATTCACTCCTTCTCTCGTCTCATCCACTAAAGCAATGTTATCTGCAAATAGCATACACCACGGTACCTCATCCTAGATATGTCTTGTAATCTCATCCATAACTAGGGCAAACAAGTACAGGCTTAACGCTGAGCCTTGGTGTAGACCAATCGTGATAGGAAACTCTTTAGTCTCTCCACCAGTCGTTCTTATTGATATCACAACTCTATCATATATATCCTTTATAGCCTCAATATATGCAACATACTCTTTTCTTTTCTAGTACTCTCCATAGAATCTCCCAAGGAACCTAATCATAGGCATTCTCCAAGTCAATGAACACCATATGTAAATCTCTCTGAACTTCTCTATATTGTTCCATTAACCTTATCAGGAGAAAGATAGCATTCATGGTTGATCTCCCATGCATGAAACCAAATTGATTCTCTGAAACGTTTGTTGTTCTTCTTAGTCCTCTCCCAATAACTCTCTCCCATAATTTCATCGTATGGCTCATCAATTTAATCCCGTGGTAGTCCGCACGGTTCTGAATATCTCCTTTGTTCTTGTATATGGGTATAAGAATACTTTTCCTCCATGCATCAGGCATCTTCTTGCTCTTTAGCACTACATTAAACAGCTTTGTCAACTAACTTATACCATCCTCCCCCAAGCACCTTCAGACCTCAATAGGGATACCATCTGGCCTAACCGCTTCCTCATTCTTCATCCTTTTCAATACTTCTTTAACTTCTTCCCTACTGATTCTCCTATAGAACATATGATTCGATTCTTCCTTAGAAATTGTAAGCTGCCCCAATTGTATGTCACTACTACTACTTTTGTTAAATAACTTGTAGAAGTAGCCCTTCCAACGCTCATTTATCTCCTCTTCCTTTACTAATACTTTTTCATCGTCATCCTTAATGCATTTAACTTGGTTTAAGTCCTTGGTCCGCCTATCTCTGGCTTTAGCAACCTTGAATATTTCTCTTTCGCCTTCCTTAGTGTCAAGTTGCCTATATAGCTCCTCAAATGCCTTTGCCTTGGCCTCACTAACTGCCTTTTTGGTTTCTCTTTTTACTTCTTTATACCTCTCCAAGTTCGCTCTATTTCGATCATTTTGCCAAGTTTTAAAGCACTCTCTTTTAACTCTTATCTTGTCTTGGACGGCCTCGCTTTATCACCATGCCTCTTTCTGTGCCGTAGCACCCCCTTTGGATTCTCCTAAGACTTTTTTCCATACCCTCCTCATGCACTCTGCTACATTATCCTACATAATACTTGCACTCTTATTTACCTCCCAAACGTCTTCCTCTAGTACTCTTTCCCTTAATGCTAATTGCTTATGACCTTTCAAGTTCCACCATTTAGTCATTGAGCATCTATACAACTTCTTTATACTAGTCCACCTTTGTAGCTGGACATCTATGATCAACAACCTATGTTGGGAAGTCAGGCTCTCCCCCGGTATAACCTTGCAATCTTTACAAGCTAAGCGGTTTCTCAATCTCTTTAGCTTTCTGTCCCACCCACCTTGTCTCTTACAGGGAAGCAATTATGATTCGTCTCCTTTCCATTGTATCCACCACTTCCATAAGTCTCTCAGTTAGGCTCCCAATGTTCCAAGTACCTAATCTCAGCATTCTATTTTGGACTAACTTCCTTAGCCCCCACACTCGTCCAATAAAGTGTGGGACCCTTGCTTATTTAGCACTGCACTCAGGCGCCGATGCAGCGGTCCTTGCTCACTTATCATTGTACTCGGACCATACAGTGCGTCGCTAAGTAAAAGACTCCCCCACGAAATTTCATTAGGTCTCAAATTCATAAAGAAATCCGACTTAGTATTGTGCTGGCTGTCGGCTACCTAACGCACAACCTTCCTCCATTGTCCGGGCTTGGGACCGGCTACGTCAAGGATACCCCAACATAGGCAGAGTTAACTTTAGGTACATATTGCAAAAACTTTTTCCCATACCTAACACATGGTTGCCAGTTGAACTGCTGATGTGAAATCAATAATGCACCTTTAAGTGCACGGCTATCTTTTTTATTTAGACAGTGGCAAATACGGGTTGAACTCACAAGGAGCGAATCAAGAGAAACTTTCTAATTTCAGAATACTGATGTAGATAGTGAATATAAGAGCATAAAATTAGAAATAAAAGCAAGTAAATATCAATAAAACTATTAGAATGATAAAACTAATCAGGATATCGAAATCCACTAAGTAATCAAAAATCCCCTTGCATTGGAATTAACTTGTTCAATTTTTTTTTCTTCAGATCAAGACCAAATCAATGTATCAAGATCTGGATGATTTAGCATTGAAAAGCCCAATTTCTCTCTTCTTAAAGAGATTTTTTTTTTCTAACAAAAGTATGCAAAAAGCCAAGACCTCATTCCCTTTATCAAAGTATTAAAATTATATAAGCATCACCCATCAAACATAAGCATAACCCATAAAAGAAAATTCGGTCATAAGCATTGCCTATCAAACGTAAGCATGAATTATCAAAGGCATTTCAATATTAAGAACCAAGCATGGAAGGCACCGACTGATATGAAGACAAGCCTATTAATCAGTAAATTAGTAACATGAACAAGCAAGCAAACTCAATGAAAAAAAAACAAAAAACTTAGCTCCATCATGTGCCTTAATCACAGCTAGCCAGTCATTGCACAGAAGAAAATTAAATCTTTCATTAACAACATCTTCACTACAAGCTCAAGCTCCTTCTAGATCTAAGTCTTCCTTAGACAAGACCCAAGACTACCTTTAAAAAATTTATAAGTCGAGAACTAGAACTAAAACCCTAGATCTAGAAGACAGAGGATAGATGAAGAAGGAAGGGGAGAGGGGACGTCCTGGCCTAGGAAGAAAGCATGGGACGACCCCCCATTGTGGGCTTCCTTTTATAATTTTTTCTTCTTCTTTGGCTTGGGGTTTGTCTCTATCTTGGACTCTTCTGACTTGGGTTTCACTCCAAGCAACTTCCCCATCTAGAGATGATTTGAAATTTGAATGGATTTTCTACCAATCTCATCTTCTCTGTTGTGCAGATCTCTTATCAGTGGGCCCTATTAGAGATGTCTCATGTAGCTAAAGAGATGAAATTCCAAAGGTGTGGATTGAACTAGAGATGAGAGAGAGAGAGGGAGAAGTGTGGGACATCCAAGGGAAAGTGGGCCTCCTTGTTGGATGCCCAAATCCTCTTGGATTTTCCTTCTTTATTTTTTATTTTATTTTCTTTCCTAGTTGAACTTGATCTCCTTATCATCTTGGTCTCTATCTCTTTGGCTGAGTTATCTCGAATCTCTTTAGGAGAGCTTTCCAACTTAACTCTAACTTCAGTCTCATCTGGAAATCACCTTCCTTGATTTGAAATTTAAATCTTGGTGAGAAAGGAAGGAGGTTTCTAATTTATGGAAACTTTAGAGAAAGAATTATCTCAACGTGTGTAGTGCATGTGGGACCCACACATCACATGGCGTGCATGGGGATCCACACCCAGTGTTGGTGTGGTTTTCCCATTTTATTTCTCTCTTTTCTTCTTTTATTTTTTTCCACTTTATATCTTAGTGTGGGCCCCCTTTGAATGACAGTTTCCTATAGAGACGAAATAATTAAATTACTAACAATAAATTGATAAATTAAAGGGAATGTATGCATGCTATGCATGTGACCTACTCAATGCAACTTTTATGCCTAATGATTTTATGCAACAGTGCCACGGTGTTCAGAGATAAAAAAGTCTAATTGGTGGGACCCTAGGGTGATGCAGACTATCAATTTCACAAAGTCATACAAGATTGGTATTTTTTAATGGTTCTTACTGAGATTCTAATTTGATGCTCGTATGCATGAAATCATGAAATTCTAATGCAATTGGCCCTATTTATGGCCTGTTTATTTTTTGGAATTCAAGGAATTCTTCTATGGGGAATTTCTAAATTCCTAGATGCTCCATTGGACTAGAGCATCCAGGAATTCCACCAAAATGCAAAGATGGTGGAATTCTTGAATTCTCAAAGGTCATTTGAGACCTTTCATGTGGCCAAAATTAAAAAATGCTAGTAAAGAAATATAGCATTTGGAGATTCTAGGGGACAAGATGTCACATCATGTCCTTGAATCCCCAGCATGGTAAATTCCTGGCAGATATTACACAAAAGATTAAGGCCCTTAAGTCCACAATTGTGCATGAAATGATGACTTTATGACCCAATTATGTAGACTTATCAACTACATTAAACATGAATAACATGTAATTGAAAGGTTAAAAGGGTATAGCATTTAATAAAAAATAATGAAATAGGGATACAGTTCACTTTGGTTACCCCATCAGTTGCCAAGTTGTTTAATTGTTGACGAGCTTCCTTGATGTGAGAGCATTGTGATCCTCTAACCTCTTTATTCATGTCTTGAAAAAGTGAAAATTGGATGTCCTTTCTCCAACTATCATCTGGTGGAGGACACCGTCCAATCAAATTCTTGAGTAAGCCCATATCTACACCGGATCAACACAATTCAAATGTTATACACTATTAAATTAGCATTGCATAAAAGTTAAGGATGACTATCATTCACCTGTAAAAAGTTGTTGAGAGCCAGTTCGACCAAGTAGCCTTTGCCAACATTCTATACAAGTTTGCAAGACAAACAAAGCCCACACATAAGGCTTAAATGTTAGAAAAGAGAGAGATTAAGAGAAAGAAGTTTAGAGGGATAAGAGAGAGTTTTCTATCATCTCATTATCTGTGTGTACAAATACAAAAGGGAGAAGCCTATTTATAGGCAAAGTAACCTCATAAGAGGGGAACCCTAATTTTAACCCTAACTCATCTTAAGTGGGCATCCACCCAAGATCCACATCTTATAACACTTCCCCTTGGATGACCACCATTCAAAGATAGTTGCCTCATTAAAAACTTTGCTAAAGAAAACTCAGTGGGAAAAACCAAAGCGAAGGAAAAAAGAGTACAATATTTTTCAATATCATTGAACTGGTGTTGGACATGCATAATCCTGCCTCGTTAAAACCTTAACTAGAAAAACCGAGTGGGATAAAACCTAGAGAAGGAAAAAAAAGTATAGCGCAAATGTCCTGGAAGCATACTTCAGGATGCTCCCTTGTAAACCGCTCCCCCTGATGATAGCAAGCATTTACATAGTATGATGATAAATTCTACACGTGCCAATCTCATATATAAACTTCTAGAATATTGATTTAATAAAGATTTGGTAAACAGGCTAGCCAAATTAGTACTCAAACGAATTTGCTTGACTTCAATTTCATTGTTCTTCTGAAGTTCAGGAGTGAAGAAGAACTTCGGTGCTATATGCTTAGTCCTGTCTCCTAGTCGCTGAATAGAATAGCATAGTATTGATGAAAAATCATAATTCCAGACCTACTGGATCTTTGGCAGTTCCTGAAGCAAATGCCAGTTGTAGCTCAAATAGAGGCAGAGGAAGGGGGAATGACAGATATAACTCCTCCAAACAAGGTGGTTTTAAAGGTCCCCTTCCAAAATTCAAAAATCACCAGAAGTGGCCTGTCTCTCAGCATAAGAACAACTAGAATCCACCAGTTAAACCTACCTACCGTCCTGATGACACGTGCCATAGATGTGGAAGAAGTGAGCATTGGTCACGCACTTGCCGAAAACTGGATAACGTTTTCTCCACCATCTGCTCCTCAGAAATCTTTTCACCACATAATCTTAATCTGAAAACAATATTGAATAGGGCAGAGTTGTATTCAGATACTGTTTTATAATTCTGTAACCTTATGTTTAACCATTCATTCTGGGCAGCTGGTAGCATGACCATCTTCTGGTGATCATATCTATCCATCAGGGATTTCCATAGGCTTGCTGGGTCTTCCTTAGTAAGGTATTAATTTTTGAGGTCGTCATGTATGTGATGGCGCAGGAAGATGAGGGCTGATGCATTTTCCTCTAGGGACATCTTGTTACCTTCATTTATGGTCTCTCCTACCTTTTTGGATTGCAGGTAGATTTTAGCATCTAATTGCCATGATAAGTAATGGTCCCCATTTATGTTAAATACTTTAAAGTCAATTTTTGCCAGATTTGACATCATGCAAGAACTGTAATAGAAAATATATATTAAGTTAACCGTGTGCAGATAATCAATAAAGTAAAAGGAAAAAAAATGAAACCTTAACATCAGAAGTAATTAAGGAAGGAATTTAAACATGACAAAATAAATTGGTCAATAAAAAGTTAGAACATCAAGTTCTCGACTTTGAGAATCAGAACTGTTGGTTCTGTCCAGACTCCAGGCTTGATTAAGAACTTCAGGTTCATAATACATGAAATTAGAACTGCAAGTTCTGTCAAATCTTCAGGTTTGAAGTAGAACTTCAGGTTCTGTCAAATTATCAGAACTTCTGGTTCTGTCAAATCTTCAGGTTTGAAGTAGAACTTCAGGTTCTGTCAAATTATCAGAACTTCTGGTTATGTCAAATATTCAGGTTTGAAGTAGAACTTCAGGTTCTGTCAAATCTTCAGGTTTGAAGTAGAACTTCTGGTTCTATTAAATGATCATATTTTATTTCATGGCCATATAATTTATTTGGATTTGAATAAAAAAAACTCCAGGTTTTGATTTATGGATATGAATCTACAAGTTCATATCAATATTCGGACTGCTGGTCCATAGATTGGTGAACTTCAGGTTCAAAATTATAAATTTTGGTTCTATTTTGTGATCCATTCATAGTATTGATAAAGTTAAATTAAAAGAAAAATCATTCAAGAAGATGAACAGTGACCAAACATTATAAACTAGTTGCATGCATTCTAATAAATTGATTTTGGAGAATGACTCAGATACTACTTACTGTATTTGAAGAAAAATATTACCCTTCTCTGAAATTTGCGCCGGGAAGGATTCCGTGATGGAAATCCACGCTGGGAAGGAATCTGCGATGGAAATCCGTGCTGGAAAGGAATCTGTGAAGGTAATCCGCGATGAAATTCACGTTGGGAAGGATTTTGCGAAGGAAATTCGTGCAGGGAAGGATTTCGCCATGAAAATCCTTGCAGGGAAGGATTTCTCTTCTCTTTGGGTAAGAAGTTTCATGCTGATAACGTGTTAGAAAAGAGTGAGACTAAGAGAAAGAAGTTTAGAGGGAAAAGAGAGAGTTTTCTATTATCTCATTATCTGTGTGTACAAATACAAAATGGAGAAGCCAATTTATAGGCAAAGTAACCTCATAAGAGGGGAACCCTAATTCTAACCCTAACTCATCTTAAGTGGGTATCCACCAAAGATCCACATCTTATAACATTAAATTATTTGAACAACTCAAATAGACAAGTAGTCCCCCTCACACTAGAAGTATGTGTAAAGATTTGACCAGATACTAAGAAAAAGAAAAGAAGTAAGCCCTGGTGGTACGATTTCATATTCTCCTGAAATCTTCTTATTTGACAGTTTGAAATGGTTTTCCAGTCACTTAAATTTCAATGTTATACCAACAAAGTCTAGCTTTGGACGGGGTGTGATGCCAAGCAACTCCTCACATTCGGCTGTACTAAAGTACTAGCAAAGCATGCCCGTGCTAAGCCCGGGCCCAGAAATAAAAACACATCCAATTGTGGCTATTTTATGAGAAATTAATTAATGAGAAAATAAATATAAAACAAACAAATATGAAAATAAATATAAAACAAACAAATATACCATTTATTACGGTTCAAAGCATGGCCCAGGCCGACATTTGTACAAAGTAAATATCACTTTTTATATAAATGAGTATGAAACTTCAAGTCTTATGTAAATTAACATTTGAAAAATTGCATGTGGCCCCGTCTTTAGAAATTAGAATATGAGGCCCGCTTTAAAAAAATTTATTGTATGCGGAGCCCTCATGTATAAATCACTATCAAGGATCCACTTTTAAAAATCACAAACATTAAGGATTTTCTAACCATAATAGATATATTAAAATTCTAAATCCACCTAAAGAAGACTCATTTTAACTTGGTTGGATAGGGTTATTGAGCAATGTGAATTTTTTGATTTGGACCCTTTAAACGCCTATTCATAATAGATATATATTAAAATTTGAATTCACATAAAAAAGCTTAACAAAAGTGGACTTTGAATTGATTGATAGAGCTTCTTGAAATTGATTTGAGATTAGAGTTCAATTTTGCAATCGATAAGCAAATTCGACTCCAGTTTCGAAATCGAATCCTACGTCTTTAATATATATAAATGGGGGACCGTTCTTCTTGCTACCATTGGGCCTTCAATGGGAAGGTCATAAATATAAGCAACGTCCATTATTACAGTTGCTTCTTTGGATGAAAGATGGAACAAATCTGTCTCCGACTACCACCTTTCAACCAAACTTGCGATTAAAGTATGATCTATTACTGTACGATCTACTTCTGCTAGATGGTGTAGACTTGCCTATCTTACAAATTATCTTTGTGTATTTGTAAGCGCCCAAACTTCTTTGTTTGGATTGGTTGGGATGCATCTAAAATTACCCAATTTTTGTCAGTAACAATAATTTGGAGGTGGTTAGCATAAACAATAAAAAAAAAACAAGCAAATGGATCATATAAAAAAACTGATTTTTGTTTACGGTATACCTTTCCATGAATAATTCCCTTTGGAATATGATTGTAGAGGAACTTATTTGAAGCTTCATTGGGTATTCTTTCATTCATATGCACAATAGTTATGAACTAATATGATAATAAATTGGCTAAGTTGCTTGGACTATTAATTTGTGGGATATCCAAATCATTACAAAGAATAAAGTGTACAAGAAAACGATAGTCTATTGATAATTGATACAATTTTAGGCTTAAATCATTTCCCGGATAAAATTTACAATTTAGGCCCTATTTAGCAAGGTTTACCTTTTCAGGAAAGAAAATAAGAGAGAGAGAGAGAGAGAGTGTTGAACCAAATTCTTCTCATGATGGGAGTGATACCATATAGGTAGAATGGTGCAAATTGCATGAATAAAGTGAGCATGTTAATTTTACTGCATGAATTCAACGGTACTAATATATCTTAGGCCCTGTTCTTTTATTAGAATTCTTGATAAGAATTCAGGCTGTCTGGGAATTCAGAATTCCTGGACATTTGAAATTTCAGGCATTTGAAATCCCCAAAAACTCAGCATTTGAAAAATCACTTTAACAAGGGGAATTTGAAAATCTCACTTGGCACAGGAATTCCGGGATAGAGACGACGGCATTCCGGGAGGTCAAACAATAATTCAGGCCATGAATGAAACAACGAATTTAGAATTACAGAATTTGACAGTATTTCAAATATTAGCATTTGAAATTCTCAGACAACCACCAGACATGAATTCTATGAATTCTAGTAAAAGAACGGGGCTTTAGGGTTGGAGAGTACAATTTTTGACCTCCATCCACTTGATGGATGGTCCATGCCGATGACTTTTAGATCACATATTTAATGTGAGTGGGGTGGGTCTGAAGAGACTGACCATACAGAAAGCATCATCTAGATGGCATAATGTAGTGTACTCCATTGCAACATGCAAAAGTAATCCCTCTAATCTGTCTCCATGATGTTGTGTTCCAAGGGAAAATTTCCACTTCAAAATGCACAAACAACTGGGATATTATGAGTGATTGAACAATGCAGTATCACATTTGAGCTGATACTGATACAGACAATTGAAATTTGTGCATTATGTTTTAGCAAAGTTTCATCTGTGCATGGGGTTTATACACTAGTTCAAAGAGGGAGACCGCTGTGATTACTATATTTTAGCAGGGCTTGGAAAATAGTAGAGGAATGTCTTCATTTGGATGACAAGAACCCCATTCTAATGAGGTCGAAATGGACATTTTTTCGCTACTGTTCAAACCCCATTTGATGGCAGTAAGCAAATCAACAATCCAGACCACTGGGCGCCAAAAAACACATGTGCAATTTGAACTAAATACATAATGAGTGCTTTTGTTGGCACTGGATTTTTGTCTCTCCACACCGAAAAAAAAAAAAAAATTCTTTTCCTAAATTACCCCTCCACCCTCTTCCCTCATCCTTTCCCTCCCTCCACCCCACCCCACCCCACCCCACCCTCCCAGTCTTTGGCGGGGAGGGATCCCCGGCCGGCAACTCATGGCAGAAGCCTCAGCCGACCAGCCAGCGGGCCTCCCTCCCCCTCCCAGCCGGCGACGGGGAGGGAGATTGGGCTGCAGGGCAAGGGAGGGAAAATAGAGGAGAGGAAGGGAGAGAAGGAGAGAAAATAGAGGAGGGGGAGGGAGGAAGAGAGAGGGAGAGAGGGAGAGGGGGAAGGGAGGCCCGCTAGCTGCGGATCCCTCTCCACTAGAGACTGGGATGGTGGCGTGGAGGGAGGGAGAGGATGAGGGAAGAGGGTGGAGGGAGAGAGGGGGATGGATAGTTTAGGAATATATATTTATATATTTATTTTTTTATGCGGTGCAGAGAAATGAAAGTGCGGTGCCAATAGAAGCACTCATACATAATATACATGTGGTTTAAGCTCTATTTCAAACGGGATAACAAAATACGGTTGCCAGATGAATTTCATGTTTAAACCCCCAATTCTCATCACCGTATAGGGCACAAACAAGAGGATAGAAATAAGAAAATACCACCATGTGATTTAGAGGTTTCAACGGTGAAAAAAGATTGAAAAAAAATGGCGCCAAATGATGCCTGGGACCACCATGGAGGAGTGTCGACAACTATAGAGGAAAGGAAAGACGGGAGAGATGAAGAAGATGGAATGAAAGAAAAAAGGGGTTTCGGCCCTTTTTGTAGATTCGTAGGGAGTATCGATATTGAAGCAAAACAAAAAAAAAAAAAAAAAGGAAAAGAAAAAAGAAAGAGACAAAACTTGCCCAAGGGACCCATTATGTTTACATGAATTGAATGTGTCTTTTTTTATATACCAAAGCCTACCCGTAGGGAAATAGATCCTAGGCGGAGCTCCTATTAGTAAATTTTTTTTGTTAAACAGAACTAACTTTTTTTTTTTCTAACAAGTAGAGGTGCCCAAAACTCCAAATTCCTCACTTGGGCCATCTGATCTCTCCCACTAGCATTTTTAAAGGGTGGGCCATACAGATACTACAAACGCAAGTCAAAACTACGGGATTGGTTGAGTGATCAGGACCACGGTTCCTTTTTCTTTTGGAGTTAGAGATTTTAGTATTAATCCCCGATTTCCTCTTTTCGAGGAACCTAGTCCACTAATGCTACCATCTCAGGGCAATGAGATTTTTACCCTAGTTTTCTTTTGGTCGAGAGGATTATTTCAGCCTAAGAGCGGAAAAAAAAATAAAATGGAAACCTGAGACCACATTACCACCCATCCCCAGTCGCAAGGACCGACCTTCCTCTTACTTTAAAACACTCGCTAGGGTTTTACGAGGGTTTGTTTCACTCTCGTTCTCTCTTCCCTCCCCACTTTCTTGCAAAAAAAAAAATTCAGTCATGGCGAAACCCGCTCGAGGCCGACCGGCCACCCCCTCCGGCTCGTCCTCCGGCTCATCCTCCTTCTCACGCTCCTCCGGTTCGGACTCCCGATCCAGGTCTCGTTCTCGCTCGCGATCCTTCTCGTCTTCATCTTCGCGTTCAAGGAGCGCCAGCTCCCGAAGCCGAAGCCGAAGCCCTCCGCCGCAGAGAAGAAGGTCAGTTCCATAAAACCCTTCCTGTTTGGATCTTCCGTAAATCTAAGTTCAGGTAATTCGATTTACGCGTAAATGGCGTTTCATTCGTTTTGAAAGCTCGAGCTTTACCTATTTGTAATCCTTCGTGGAGCTCATTTCATCTTGAATTCCTCTGTATTCTAAGCAAACAAACAGGTATTAGGGCATATTTATGTAATGCTGCGGATGAGGAATCATGTTTTTGAACATTCCCTCCACTGCAGCACAAATGCAAAAAACACTACAAACATGTCAGTTTTCCTTCAGGGTCCTCACTCTGTGTGGAAAAAGCTGCCGCCTTTTTTTCCATTCTTCTTCTTCTTGTGCTGCAGATTTCCTTTTCACTACGCAAACATGATGGGCATGTTTGTGTAACACGGTTTCTGTTCCTTAGTTTGATGTAGACCAGTTTCTGTGAGGGAAATCTTTTGTGACGGGAATCTAGAAAGGTAGAGCGTTTGGCAGAAAAGTGGAAGTTAGGAAATTTCCCTTTTTGTGGACGCTGCACGAATGGACCTGATAGGAAATTATTTGCACATGCTCGAGGGAAGATAGTTCAATTATTTCTCACCTTTTTATGCTGGAAAACATGGCACCAAACTGTGGAAAAATGGCAAGTGCAAGAAATTGGAGGCTTTTCTATGCTATAGATATAGTGTCAATGACCTATACCCATAATAGCTGCATCCCCTACCTATAGTTATGGATTGAGCATTCCTTTTTTGTTGTAAGATAGTTGCGTTGTAAGTTTTAGGGGTAGCATCAATATGTGATAAAATTACATAAATCCATTTGAGATGGTTTGGGCATGTCCAATGCATCATGACAAAGGTGCAACGGTGTTGGTAAGGAAAATTTGGCCATGCATGTTGATGGCCCACCAAGGGGAAGGGTTTGGCTAAAGAGGGCATGGATGGAGGTAGAAAAAAAAAAAAAAAAAAAAAAAAAAAAAAAAAAAAAGAAGATATGAAGACATGCAACTTATTTGAGAATTTAGCACATGATAGATCGGAATTGAGAAACAAAATTCATGTAGCCAATCCCAACATAGTTGAGACAAGGTTTTGATGATGATGATGATGCATAGTGTGTTGACCATACTATGACAGTTGTTTTCTTTCATCCTTTCAATGATTCCAAAATGTGGCAACATTGTCATTCATTTGGATAATGTATGTATTGCTCATTGTCACCTGCTCTTGTTTTGCCAATCCAAAACCCCCCCCCCCCCCTCCCAAACACACACACACACAAATACACACACAGAATTTTCCAGTGGCACATATAGTGCTCAATCCAAGAAATGCATAGGGTGGGGGCCATCATGTAGGAGATGGACCTTCATCCTGGTTTCAATTTTCCTAACGTAACTCTGTTTAGGATCTAGATCCTGATCTTGTCGAGTAAAGAATTCTGTTCTTACACATGACGATATGGGTCTGACCTGACCGACCTTAACTGTTGTTTGGTCGTGCCTCGAAGTGTGCTAGGGACCCATTTGGAATCATGCCAATGCCAGATTTGGGCCTTTTGACACCCCTGTACACCATATTATATTAACAATCTGTATCACTTGAAGGTAGGTCCCACATTTATGGAATGCTTGGTCTGTCCAACCTGTAGATCCTCTTCATCTGAGCATTTTATGGTTCTATACCACCATAAAGTTGTTGTCCACCCACTTGAAGAGGCATGGATTGTGTTTACCAGTCAATAGAAATTGCTTGAATTGTTTCTTATTATGCACTTTCTCTATTTTATAGCATACACTTTGAGAAAAGTTGTAGATTACTGTGAGTTTTTGAAATTGAATGTTTTGGTTCATTAGTATCTATCTTCCCCATCCTTTGCTTCTCCGTACTTTGTAAACCATTTAAAGTGCTAACTGCTTTTCTAATGCTTTCTTTTTTACTCTCAGTCCTGCTGGAGCTACCAGGCGAGGTCGCTCCCCACCACAGCCAGCTAAACGAGCTTCACCACCTGCCAGGTGACATTCTATTAAATCTGGTTCGAAAATGAATGGTATTTGCTGGCCTTTTCTTCTGATTCCACATTTTGATCTATATCTTTTAACTACTTTCCTCACTGAGATTGACAATTTTGCTAAATGACTAGTCATTCTTAGAATCAGGTACAAGCTTGTATGTTTATAAACTGCCCTAGATTTGCATAGTGTGCATTTGTGTGGGTCTAGCGGGGGGCACCTGGGGGATTAGTCCTCTTGGGTCAAAGACCTCAAGAATACCCACGTCATCCCAAAAAAGAAAAAAATGTTTAAAAAACAGTTATCTCTTTTATTTTTATTTTTATTCTCTCTTTTTCTGGGGGTGTAGCTCTAAGCACTTTGTTATGCACTGAACTGTCCTGGGTCGGTCTTTAAGTAGACGTTTAATGAGTTGTGATGAATTTTGTGGGTGTAGTTCTGATTGAATTACTCTAGAGACTGGCTTGAATATGTATTTATGAATTTTAATGGATCATTTTCAAAACCATATTCAACTTTCATGGATGTGATATTTTTTTTTTTTATCAAAGACTTTCATGAATATGATGGATAATCAGACTGATTATTCTTGTAATTTTTTTTTTTTTTTACTTTTATGAGTTTATCCACTCGTTCCCCGAGTCTATTCGCATCAAGTCTATTTCTTTTTTTTTTTTCCCACCAAACTTTCTAATAATATTATCATCATCACCGTCACTATCTTCTTTATCCCTTCTAGATGGCATTGGCATTGGCATTGTGAGTTATACTTTTCTGCTCAATCCTATTTAAAACAATGCTCTCTAACGCCACAATTTTTAATGTTTTTCCTTGCAACTTCATTCATTGGTTTCCCACTTTTGCTTGTTCCTGGATCTTGTAATCCATTCATTACGTGCTCCTACAAGAGTTGTTAATGATCTCCTGCATACGCGCCCAAATCGTGTCAGATGGCACTCCTTGATTTCTTCCTCTCATGTACTTGGTTGCTTCTCTAATGTTGTTCTTATTTTTCTTCAGTCCGTCAGGAGCTGCTAGGCGAGGTCGTTCCCCTCCGCAGCCAGCTAAACGAGCTTCACCACCTCCCAGGTGAGGTTCTATTTAACTCTGGTTTGACCAGGATGGTATTTGCTGGCCTTCTTCTTATTTGGATTAATGATCTTGCTATATGACATCATATTACAAGTAGATACACATTTGTTTATCCAGAAAATAACAATCTCTATCTCTCTCTATTATGGTTTTGCTTTAACTCTGATTTATTTATGCATTTTTTTGTTTTTTCTGTTGTTTTTAAGGAGCCATAATAATTCTTTTTTTCCTGGTTCTGGATTTAATCATGCAGACTCTCTTGAATCGAAGGTAGTTATGAGTTGTAATGTTTCATTTTGAAGAAACTGAACCCAACATTGACTTTCATGGATGTGATGAAACCATTAATGCATCCATGATGAAAGCAGTCACACACTTTCTTCTTCTTCTTTTTCTTCTTCTTCTCATTCCCCCCTTTCTTGAATAGAAGTTTTCTCCTGGTTTTAATCAGCTACGTTCATGGATATGATGAACAATCAAAGTGACCTGTCATATAAAAAATTTATTTTATCTAAAAACTCTTCAGCGACTTTGTCTAAATCAAATTTAAGCCTCGTATTGCTGTTAATCATTACCCTTTTTAATTTAGAATTGGTAGCTAACATGAGGACAAGCTGATTTTTTTGACATGCTTTATACTAGGGCTTAGTCTTCTAGACTGTGGAGGCTTTGGTGTCTTGCCTTTCCTTGCCATCAATGTAACGATTCTTCCAGTATAAACTGCTGACCTGGATCTTGTCAAATTTAGTGTATCCAAATGTTCTTGGTATTGCAGTTCCAAGTTCTAACAACTGTATATAACTTTTTTCTCTCCTTTGAGATTGGTCTTTTCATATACTACTAATTTGTTGTTGCAGGAAAGCTTCTCCAGTTCTCGAATCTGTGGTTCTTCACATAGACCAACTCACAAGAAATGTGAATGAAGGCCACTTAAAAGAAATTTTCGGTAAGTTGTTATTTTGTGTATGTTGGCTTACAATTTAGTGATTAGATTGTAATGCTTTCTTACAGCAACATTTTACTTAAGTTTTTGATTTTTTTCGTTACAAAATAGTTCGTCTTTGGTTAATATTAATTCAACTGACCTACAGTAACTTATTCTTAAAACCTGTGATTATGGGGTGATTCAGTCCCAACATTATGTGATCTCAGTCCCAATATTTATGGATCTGCATTCAGCTTTTCTGGACAAAATACCATGTTTTGGCAATTAAAAACTGTGGATGGTTGTGGTTGAATTTATTGTTTCACTTATTACATTGTGGGTGGACAGTAATTTTAAACTTTTAGTCACTACTTTAAAGAGGCTGATCATATCCATTATCTTCCTTTTTTGGGAAGAGAACTATTTAGGTTGTGGATACTACCAAAATTGAAGGGAAAATTATATAGGACAGGGATTAGACGAGAAGTGGGTAACAAACCTGTCTGGTGATACAGATCACAAACTGTTTTATGATCATGGGTTGCTTTGACCTAGATTGTGGATTTGGGGTTGGTGGTCGGTGCAGTTGGTATTTCAGTTGGCTTTATGGCGGGGCCAATTTTATCTCACGTCATTCTAACATTGTTTAGCACCTATAAGGAGTACAAATTTAATGATAAACAACATGGGTACTTCCACATTGGTGCTCTGGATCATTGGAGTAGTAAATTTGTTCTGGACGTATTATTTTGATATTGTTGGTTATAGATGAAGTTTGTTCAATTATTGTTTTACTAGTTTTGCATCATGGAATACAGAAGAGTTTACCTCTATATATTTATTTCGCAGTGCATTATTCTGGTTGATATTTATTAGGTTCTGCAATCTTGCAGGTAATTTTGGTGAAGTTGTTAATGTGGAGTTGATAATGGATCGTACAGTAAGTTTGCAGAATTTTTTTTTTTTAATTTGATGAAGCACGTTACAAAAATGCCCTTGTTTCCTTCTGATTATAATGTGAAAGTTGTTTTTGTTGATTGTGGGGTTTAGACTTTAGATAGCCGGGTTTAGACTTTAGATAGCCCTAGTAATTTTGTTACTTTTATTTTGATAAAACAATTTAGTTGTGCTCAGTAGGGGAAGGAAAAGAAAAAAATTGATAGTTGTTACTGTTTTACAGGTTAATCTTCCAAGGGGTTATGGTTATGTAGAGTTTAAAACCCGAGCAGATGCAGAAAAAGCTCTTCTTTACATGGATGGCGTATGTATTAATTATCCTATGAAGCAAAAGACTTTATTGTGATGGTCCACAATATTTATAGTAACTGGATGTGTTCATTGGCCTCTTGATACAGGCCCAAATTGATGGGAATGTGGTACGTGCAAGGTTTACATTACCTCCACGCCAAAAAGCTTCATCACCTCCCAAGGCGGTTTCTGCTGCGCCGAAACGAGAAGCTCCACTGAGGGAGAATGCAGGTGCTGACACTGAAAAAGATGGACTGAAACGACCGAGGGAATGTAGGTTACTTGTTAATTGTTATAGCGGAAGCTTTATTTCCATGAGTGATCATATGGTTCTGATGCCTGAGCCCTAGCAAGTTTCTGTTTTTTATCATGCCCATTTCCTTCATAAAGGTCAAAATTTATGTGATAATTTTGATTATCTACTGTGCCCACTGTGGATTCGATGACCCTAAAAGCTTCCAAGTTTAGATATCCTAATGTTTTCTCCTTTGACCTTTTTCTAAAGACCATTGATCAGAGTTAATGACATTCAAATCTTGGAAAATTTTGGGTCATCTGCAGTCCACTGGGAGGCCCATCATGATCCATGAATGACAGCAGTCTGGATCTCACAGACCATTCTCTGCTCATGTATGTGGATGGAAGTCTTGGTAAAATGTACACTTGTTTGGGTTCAACTATGAAATATAATTTCTGTTAGATACTTGGATCCAGAGGCCATCTTGTTATGCAATGCATGTGGCACTCATGTTTTTCAACCCCAACATTGTCAGCATCTCCAAGACGGAAACCTCTCTCACCTCTACGAAGGAGATCCCCTGTTGCTCATCGAAGAGGTGAATCGCCTCGCCGGCGGCCAGATTCTCCCCAGCGGCGACGCATGGAGTCTCCCGTCCGTCGCCGAGTGGGTTCTCCCAGCCGTCGCGGTGAAACCCCTCCGCGGAGGAGACCGGCATCTCCAGTAAGAAGGCGTTCTCCATCCCCTGCTCAGCGAAGGCACAGGTCGCCTGCAAGGTTAGTTATGCTAATATGCTTGTTTGTCATATTGGTGGGTGCTTCTTAGAGCATCTAAGTATGTTCTTAATTTGGCTTTCCTGTGAAGGATGCGTGGCAGTCCAGTTCGCAAGCGTTCCCCAATTCCACCAAGAAGGCGGTAAGCACTCTCTCACCCATTTTCAGTTTACAACATGCATTTTCTGTAGTTTTTATACTTAAGAAAACTCATGAGCGAGGCTCTCATGGTACCATGAGAACTTTATCTTTTATTGAAATGATAGACTGCATTGACTAATGGAAATGTGTTGATTTCTCGAATAATACGATCTTACATGTTTGTCTTTATGTTCTAATGAAAACAACTTGAGGTTTTTTATAAGATGAACGCAATAAAATTGTTGTTAGACGCAAATAGTGTTGGATTTTCTCTTAATGTATTGAAAATGACTGTTCATTATTCCACTTCTCCATATACTCGTTTTGTTAATGCGGTAGGTCCTGTGCTTGACGTTTCATCCTGATAAATTATTGGGTGGATAGGGGCTTTGCATTCGTTCACTAGAAGAATGAATGGGATGTCAATAAAGCAATGAAGAAATTAAATGGGATTTCAATAGGAGATAAGAATATTTCTGTCCAGATGTCTAAACATGGGAGACCTGATACGGGGAGAAGAGTGAATGTAAAGCCACCATCTTCTATGTTTGTATGTCAAACATTTTGGGTGTTGTCCAAACAGAGAAGGGAAAGTGGAGTTCTGGTGCTATGCCTTCTCAGATCAGGAGATATTTTACTGATGCTGATGTATGGATGGAACTGAAGGGGAATGAGAACTTTCTGAAGGCTGCTAAGGTTCTGTGACTTCTGTCAAGTGCTCTTAAAAGTAAAGCTATGAATACATTTGGAAGTAGCCAGAGTAGATGCGATGTATATGAAGCTAAATTCTGGTTGGTGGAATAATTTGGATTGTACCAATCCAGACCATGTATCTGAGTCGTACTTTGTCATGGATCATTCCTTCATCCATTGAAGATTTCAAGAGGATGATGTGGTAAATGGTAATTCCTTCGCTTAAAACTCTTTCATCAGATGGATAGGTGGATGGAGGTTCTAGGATTCTGCTACTGTCTTGGTTCAAATTCATTGGAATGCCTCTTATTGCTTGGTCAGAGAAGACATTCTCCTTTCTAGACTCATGCTTAGAGACTGTAGTTGAATCTGATTCACAATGTTATCAAGGAAAAGTGGTGGCTTTTGCATGGGTAAGAATTCTTATTAATCCTTCTCGGAATCTCCCGAATACCATGTTGCTGGAGGTTGAGGACGTCCCATTCTCTGAAAAATATTGTCTCTGAAAAATATGTTAGATGAGATGACCAATGCAGGTTCTTCCTGTGGCTGGAGCTGTGGGAGTCAGTATTACATTGACCGAGAATTTTTGAAGGTTCCCTAAATCACATTGTAAAGCATCCTGAGGGCACATCTATCCCTAACAATCTGGGAGTTGCTGGTGCTGATGGGGAGTTTCTAAATGGGGAAGCACTCGCATTTTAAGTGGATAGGCAATTCCAAATTTCTGGAAGGTACCCCGTGCAGCAGGATTTTCAAACGATTATCTGATTCTGTTTTGCTAGATAGGAACTACGAGCAGACTGCATTTGCACAGTGCCGTCTGGCTCATGAGGCCCACTTGGATGCTTTCCTATCATTGGGGATAGAATGGATGGTAAGACTTGTTTATGGATGAGAGTCATTCAAAAAATCATCCTCATCAGATCATCCTAGCCTTTGATTTATTATTCTTAAGTTTAATGGTCTTCTAACAATAGATTTTTTTGAGTTTCAATCCATTGTTTAATGTTCTTCTAACCATAACCGGACATGGTGTAACCAACGAGTGGTAGCTCAATTGGCCAAGGACTTTTGCGCCTCTGGAAGCGGAGAGGTCTTATGTTTGACACCTACCTTCGTTGGCCACCTTCCATAGTTTTACCTGGTGCATGTGGATAGGAGGGTTTGCATGTGCCCCTAGGTATTAGTTCTTGGTTGTTCAGAATTGAGTGTTCCTCGGGCTCAGGGCCAAAGGCTGCTGGGATGGGCTGGGCGGGAGATACCCTGGGTTACCCAAAAAAAAAAAAAAAAAACTGGACATGGTGCAAGATCATTGCGTGTGGTTGGGGGGGGGGGGGGGGGGGAAGGGGCTGCACTTATTGAAAAAGGGTCCACGTGGACCCCGTATAGATGGAATGCACATGCAGTCCACTTGTAGGAGAAAATCATCCTTTCTGAATTTATCCTAAAGTCGCATGTCCCTTGCCTTTTGAGGCGCAGCTGCGTGCAGATAAATTGGATGCTCTAATTGGATCAAAATGTCTTTTGAGGCGTTGCAAACAACTTTATCTGCAGATAAATTGGAACCCCTATTTGGATCAAAACATGCAGATCCTTCGGGCAATCACTTACAGCTGTCCCGCCTCTAGATATTGTCAGATCCAGGCTGTAGATTTCTTGCCATCAGTTTATAAGTCATCTCGGGGTTGAATCCACTGGACAAATACATGTTGCCGTAGGCACTCAACTTTGTAGCACTATGATGCAAACTTATAGCTCAGCCAGACTACGGATTCATCAATGCAACAGTTGAAGCAAATGGCTGGATCCACCTGTCCAGCCCATGCCAAGGTTAGTATCCTGCCCAATACATGCTCAATATGACTTTCCGGAGTTGCAGTGATGCGGAGGGCGGATCAATGTGGGGCGGGCAAGGGATGAAGATGGAAGAAAGGGGGTATAGGTCAGGCTTCACGCCTGAAATTGGCCTCATGCCATACTCCAGTCACTGGAGGCGAAGAAAGCTTCCCATTGCAGCTAGAACTAATCTCAGCCACTAGATAAATATACGGCTAAGATAAAAACAAACACTTATCCAAATATCCCCTAATTGCAAATAAATCCAATACATAAAAAGAACTTCAATAATAGGCCCTAAAGGAAAAGATCCTGTAAATTGGGCCCATTGGGCCTGGTCGACCCATCAATATGGGTCCGTCCTGCATCATGCAGCATGTTGCTTTGATGCGGTTTGAGTTACTGCATACAAATCAGTGCAAATATCAGATTCAGACTGATAATGGCCATGGCTTGATGTCTATTGCTGTTGCATAAATTCCAGACCAGCATCCAATATTGAGAATGCTCAAATGGAGACAGTATCCAGCAATATTGAGAGATAGGCAGCCATTCAAAAAATAAATAAATATTGAGAGATAGGCAGATGCTCTATCAGAGGAACGTGATTTACATAGAGTCAATGGGATACAGATCCCTAATAAACAAGCTATTATGGTTAGGGACAACTCAGTGGTTGATATATTTAATTGGCCTTGGAGAAAGTTTAGGATGAAAAATCCATGAAATTGGGTCTATTTTAGGGGTGTCAATGATTGATTCAGAGAACAACTCAAAGTAATGGTCCAAAAGATGTTATTCTTCTAACAAGCTACACAATGGGGGCGAAGCAGGGAGACCCACGTAAATAGAAAAATAGCTGTAAAAGGGATCTGGTGAGTTTGGTTTCATTGATAAATTACAATGGATCAAGTGGGCTAAAGGATAAAGGACCAAAGCAAGGTGGTAGATGAAAATATTGTGGAATGTTACGGGGCTCGGGGCTGCATGAAGATATTGACCATCAAATGGCTAACTGAGTCTGTCAATGCCGAGCTTGTCTTGATTAAAGATTTTAATGTCGCTGCTAGTCTTTCCAGAGAGATTTTCCATTGTCAGAATGTGAATTGGGTGTTATTGTTTTTTTCATGGTGTCTGGAGGCATCATTATTTTCTGGGATAAGTCAAATTGGGCCAAAGTGGATGAATGAATTGCAGATTTTTCTATTTCTGTAGTGCTTCGAGACAATGGTAGTGGTGACACATGGATGTTATATTCTGTTATGGGCCTAATGATCTCCATCGTAGTTCATTGTTTTGGGGTAAATTAAATATAATAGCACGAAAATGGGGCTTGCTATCGGATGGGGAATATTTCAATGTTATTCAGTTTCCATCCATGTTGAAGGGCTTGGCATGGATTATCTCTTCGATGGGAGCTTTTATTGATTGAATTCATCAAAATGACCTTATTGATCTTCATATATGTGGAGCTTCTTTCACTTGGCCAAATAACTGGGAGCCAACAATGCCGAAGATCAATAGATTTTTAGATAATGTGTGCTTTGTTAGTTTCTTTCTACATGTCTTTGGGTGTTACCATGGCCAACACCAGATTGCAGTCCAATTCTTATATTTTCATTATGGAATCTTGTGGCCCACCTCCTTTCTACTTTGAATTGATATGGTTGGAGAAAAGAATTTTGCTGATTAGGCAATAATTGATTGGGGGAGAATTTAATGTCAAAGGCTGGATGGACTTTCGTCTATTCACATATTAAGATTGTCGAAGGCTAAATTGAAAGAGTGAAAAATTTCCGCTTTTGCTCAAGTTGAGGGTGTCAAAGCTTCATTTCACAGGGGAATCAAGCTTTGGAGATTATTAAAGAACATGTCTTTTGTTTGAATAAGGTGAGAATAGAGCTAATCTTATAGCTGAATATATGCATTAGTGCAGCCAGGAGGAGTCCTCCTCTGTATAGTAGTATATTGCATTATTGATTTTGTAAAATAAAATAAATAGGATTTTACCGAAAAAATCAGATTAGGTGACCACCATACCGACAAGGTAATTTTAAGTGCCCTTGCACCAAAGCAGTCATTTTGCCCGAAAATGTAATTTTTTTTTAACATTCTCTACTAGGGTCCCTATCAACCTTTTTTTTAATGTTAAGGGTCCCTAGCAACCTTGTGTGGTCGTTCATATATTTTAGGGCTTAGAAACTTGATTTTCTCTCTTGTTTATTTCCTTTTTCTTCCTCAGCATTGAATGCGACTCCATATCAACTGCGAGGTGTATTCACAGTGGTTCCCAGTGGTCCTCCATCGAGCCATGGTGACATGGAACTAGGAATTATGAAAAGGGCTTCTGAAAAGTTAAAAATCATGTTTTAGGGCAAAGTACAAACTCCGCCTTTCCATTGGTTTGCCCAAAACAATAGCATAAGCACTTCAATGTTCTCCACCAAACACCGGCATGTGGCTTTAATCGTCTTCAAAAGGTGGGAATATCTTACGGAGGGGAAGCAAGCCAAGCATGGTTGTTTTTTTTTCCAAGAACAGGAAATGAGGGATGAGTTTCGTGTATTTATAAGCGTACACTGTAGGGTCGATAGAGACCCTTTGACATTACGAATAAAGGTCGATTGAGACCCTACAAACAAAGTAAATGGGAGTTTTGTGAAGGTTAGGATGGACCGCTGGGTCACTAGGGACCCTTAACATTAATAAAAAAGGTTGATAGGGACCCTAGTGGAGAACGCTAAAAAAAATTACTTTTTCGAGCAAAATGACTGATTTGGTGCAAGGGCACTTAAAATTGACAATTTCAAGAATGTATGACTGATAAGAAGTTTTTGAAATTGTATTCTATTATCTTGGGTCTCCCTTAGGAGATTGATCATCAATATATATAGTGTATTTACATGCCTTAATCAAGGCTTTAAGTTAGGAAACTACTAATTACATCAAATTGCTATTCTAAGTTAGGAGACTAACTAATATGTACAGCTATTATGAATCTTGACCCAATCAGACCACGTTAGATATATCATGATGGACTGGATCCTTTCATGGGCCTTGGGCCTGTTTAACACCCCCCCTCAAAGTGATGCGGGAGAATCAACCAGCATCAATTTGCCAACCAAGAACTGATGGCGTGGCCGTGGAAGACCTTTGGTGAGAATATCAGCAATTTGAAGTTCAGTGGAGACATGCGGAAGGCTGATGACATCACGTTTAAACTCATCACGTATGAAGTGACAATCAACCTCGATGTGTTTAGTGCGTTCATGAAAAATCGGATTTTCAGTAATCCGAATTGCACTTGTATTATCTGCATAGAGAGGGGTAGCTCCTGCTGCTGGAAAACCAATGTCAGAGAGCAGACCACGGTGCCAAAGAATTTCGGAACATGCAGCAGACATGGCATGATACTCAGCCTCAGTAGAGGATTTGGAAACTTTTTCATGTTTCTTGCATTTCCAGAAAATGAGACTATCACCCAAAAACATGCACCATCCTGTCGTTGATCTACGAGTATCCGGACAGCCAGCCCAATCAGCATCTGAATAAGCTTTGAGAGATAGAGGATTGTTGGATGGAAAAAACAACCCCCGAGTCGGTGTGCGAATAAGGTACCAAATGATGCGGCGAACAGCAGCCAGATGAAGATGACGAGGAGCAGTCATGAACTGACTCATGAGGTTGACCGCAAAGGAGATATCAGGACGGGTGATCGTGAGGTAGATCAAGCTACCCACTAACTGGCGATATGCGGTAGGATTTGGAAGAAGGGCACCCTCCTCTTTACTGAGCTTGACATTTAGTTCGATCGGTGTATCGACTGGAGCGGAAGAGGTAAGGCCAGCCAAATCAATAAGATCAACCGTGTATTTGTGCTGATTTAGAACTATACCCTTAGGCGATTGATGAACTTCAAGACCAAGGAAATAATGTAAGGGGCCTAGATCCTTCATTTGAAATGTCTGATGAAGAGAAGCTTGGAGTGCCTGAATCATCTGTGCATTGGGACCAGTAATGACAATGTCATCCACGTAGACTAGGAGCACAGTAATCCCGGACGGAGCATGATGTAGGAACATGGAAGGATCATACTGGCTAGGATGAAAATCCAAACGGAGAAGGGCAGCTTGAAATTTCTCAAACCATGCTCGAGGAGCTTGCTTCAGACCATAGAGAGAGCGACGAAGCTTAGCAACCATACCCTTCCCAGAGGAGGACCCTGGAGGTAGACGCATATAAACATCTTCTTTGAGATCACCATGAAGAAACGCATTTTTTACATCCATTTGATAGAGAGGCCAGGACTGAGATGCAGCAACAGCAAGGATGATGCGGACGGTGGTCATCTTGGCGACGGGAGCAAAGGTCTCATCATAATCAATGCCATATTCCTGCCGATTTCCGAGAGCAACAAGGCGCGCCTTATACCGATCTAGAGTGCCATCTGATTTTAATTTGAGAGAAAAGATCCACTTGCAGCCAATAGGTTTGACACCCACAGGAGAGGGGACAATATCCCACGTATGATTTTTCTCTAAAGCAGCCAATTCATCTTGCATTGCCTTGTTCCAACATGTATCCTGCACAGCCTGAGAATAGGATTGGGGAATGGAAGAAGAAGACAAAGTGGCCATTAAGGAAGTATGGGAAAACCCATAGCGGTCGGGTGGGACCGAAATGCGAGTGGAGCGACGCAATGAAGGAGGGCCAGATGGACCAAGTTCCAGAGGTGGACCGGATGCCGGAGGAAGATCAGGAGGGGGATCCCTGGGAGGCGCTTCTTTGTTCCGTCTGTGATACACAAAGTTAGGGTGAAAACGAACAACTGACGGGGTGTCAGAAAAACCAGGTAAAGACACGAAAGAGGAGTAGTCAGGGGGGTCAATGTGTTTGTGAAAAAAATACTGTTGTTCAAAGAAAACGACATTCCTAGAGGTACGTAAACGACGAATGTGAGGATCATAACAAATGAACCCTTTCTGGAAGGGCGCATAACCTAAAAACACACTGAGCTGATTGTGCGGTTAGTTTGGTTCTCTCAGAAGGAGGTAAGTGCACAAAGCAAGTGGAGCCAAAAACATGAAGATCATTATAGGATGGATAGGTCTTGTACAAACGGTAATATGGGCTTTGATTTGCAATGGAGGTTGATGGCATACGATTGATAAGATGAGTTGCTGTAGCCAGTGCCTCAACCCAAAAACGGGTAGGAACCGATGATTCAAGAAGAAGGGAACGAGTGACATCAAGGAGATGTCTATTTTTCCTTTCAGCGATGCCATTCTGCTGTGGAGTATGAGGACAAGTTCTTTGAGAAATAATGCCTTTGTTTTGCTAAAACCGTTGAAAATCGGAGGACACATATTCCCCGCCTGAATTAGATCGCAAGATTTTAATGCATGTGGAAAATTGATTCTCAACATAAACTAAAAAGATTTTAAAAACATTAAAAACATCAGATTTTGAATGCAGAAAGTAAATCCATGTGAACCGACTGAAATCATCAATAAAAGTCACAAAATATTTATAGTGAGCGTGGGAAAGAGCTGGAGCAATTCCCCATACATCACTATGAACTAAATCAAAACACTGAGTGGTGAGTGAAGTGGAATGAGGAAATGGAAGAGTTTTGCTCTTTCCCAATTTACAAGTAGCACAATCAAAAGGCACACAAGAAGATAAACCAATATATTTATTTAATAAACCAGAATTTAACATAAGGGACAAAGCCTTGGAATTAGGATGTCCGAGTCTATTATGCCACAATCGGCAGTTATCTCTAAGAGAAAAACAAAACACATTATTGTCAAATTGATTCCTAGAAATTTTAGAAAAATCCAGCGGAAACAAGCGTCCACACTTAGGCCCCCTCGCTATCTCCTTCCCGGACATCTGATCCTGCACAACACAACCAGAAGAAGAAAAAGAGATGTTACAATTATTTTCAACAAGTTGCCCGACTGATAATAGGTTGGAAGTTAAAGTAGGACAAAGGTAAACATTTTTCAATGGCATGGGACCGGGGATGTCACCAACAGCAGTAATGGGAACATGACCCCCGTTAGCAGTTTGTATTTGAAGCGGGCCAGTGTATCTTCTTCGCACATTGGAGAGTGGTGCGCAGGAAGATGTCATGTGATTAGACGCCCCAGAATCAAGGAACCAAGGAGAAGATGGAGGGGATGTACCTGAGAGACCAAAAGCAGAGAGAGCATTGACAATCATCTGTTGAACCAATTCAGGAGTGAGAGAGGATGAAGGCCCAGGCTGTGAGGGTGCAGATGTAGAAGCAGGCATAACCGAAGAAGCAACATACGCATGCGGAGGCTGATATGGTGGAGTCTGATACTGTGGAGTCTGAGGCTGTGGTGATGGACGTTGTGGGCGGCGGCGACATTCAGAGATGATATGTCCCGACTTTTTACAGTAACTGCAGACCTTCTGTTTGCATTGAGTTGCAATGTGTCCAAATTTTTGACAACTGTAACATTGCGTTTTGTTCAAGTCGCGTGGCGGAGGCTGAGAAGTTTTATTAGCCGAGAACGCAACTGAATAAGTCTGTCTTTTGTTGCGCTATATGAGCCGAGGTCGCAATGCGCTGTTCTTCGCGTAGGAGTTCATTTAAGCATACATCCAAGGAAGGTAATGGCGTCCGATTCATCAGGGCAGATCGGATACTTTCATATTCACTGCGCAATTTCATAAAAAACTGATCCCTTTGACTAGAGGCCTGAAGATCTTGTATTACTGTCAAAACATTGTCAGCCACATCTACATATTTAATACTATCGTATTCCGACCACAGTGTACGGAATCCTGAATAGTAGTCTTGTATCGACAAGGTCCCTTGTGCATATTCAGCAATTGCGCATTCAAGATGAAATTGACGCGCAGAGTTATCTTGATGGTATACTTTCTTCAAATACCCCCACATGGCTTTAGAGGTTGAGTAGGGCTTGAGATTCATAATCAGATGTGGCTCGACGGATCCCAGAATCCATGATTTGATTTTGGCATCTTTAGTATGCCAAGAGGATATCTTCTTTTCATCCTCAGTGGGTTTAGGGTCAGCACCAGAAACAAAACCCCACAATTCCTTAGCTTCTAGGTAGATTTGGAATTGGAAAGACCAGGCAGGGTAATTTTTGCCAGTGAACTTGATCAAAGTTACCTCAGATTTTTCCATCTCAATGTCAGATTGGAAAAAATTGGATTGAAACAGTAATCAAATCAAGCAACAAGTGGATGAAAAACTGTTTGAGTGTAAGAGATCCAACCAGGCAGAAAACGGAAAAAAATCAGACCAAAAAACCCCAATGACGGCCTTGTCTGGGCTGCAGATCTTTTACGTGGGCCCCACAGATGGATCTGACCACTGATCAGATGTTTGATCTGAGAAGCCACAGTATTTTCGCACCTACTGGAACAGATTTGAATCCATTCCGCTGAAAATCCAAGATTCGGGATGGTCGTGATTGAAACTGTTGTGATCTTTTGAAATAACACAAGAATGATCAAAAGGACTACCTGGAGGTGCTGAAAAATCCTGAAAAAATCGCCAATAACCTTAGAAATATCAGGCGACCATGAAGGGATGATTTCTGAAGTTAATCTGATTGATCAAGGGTGGGCCACCACCACGATGTCGCTGACGCAGCAAGAAGATGTCGCTAGAATGGAGTTTTCTTGAAAACAGATCCTGGATCTATTTGTTGCACGAGAGAGACTTATTTCTCTCTATCCCTAATCCCTTGATGTTATGGAAGATGTCTAAGATCAAGACTGCTCTGATACCATGACAATTTCAAGAATGTATGACTGATAAGAAGTTTCTGAAATTGTATTCTATTATCTTGGGTCTCCCTTAGGAGATCGATCATCAATATATATAGTGTATTTACATGCCTTAATCAAGGCTTTAAGTTAGGAAACTACTAATTACATCAAATTGCTATTCTAAGTTAGGAAACTAACTAATATGTACAGCTATTATGAATCTTGACCCAATCAGACCACGTTAGATATATCATGATGGACTGGATCCTTTCATGGGCCTTGGGCCTGTTTAACAAAAATTACCCTTTCGGTATCGTGGTCACTAATCTTTTTTTAACGGTTAAATCCCCTAAAGTAAATGTATTGTCATCATTTAAAAAAAAAGAGAAGTAAATGTATATAATTTATATACTATGTTTTAATTTCTATTATTTTGATATTTTTATACAAATATTTTTTATGCTTTGTATTTTTTTTTTGAAATAGGACTCTTAACATGTTCCACCTAAATTCTGAAGTGACAAAATTTTCAGTTTGGAGCCATACTGAAATGGGGTTCTGAATGAAATTGACTATTATGGTTTGGTCACATCTATTACTATTGTTTTTTTTTTCTTAAACAGATGCTTGTGAGGCTTATGCCTCATACTTTAGACAATTGAAACGCTTCACTTCACTCAGTATTCAAAATATCAACCATTACTTAATTGTCTGTGGACTTGAACTCATTCACTCTCACTCACACACGCCCATGTCTGCAGTTATTATTATTATTATTCTCAAGGAGTCTTCTATTTTGTTCAGTTCACCTCCCAGACGAGCTCGCAGTCCACCTAGGAGGTCACCTCCTCCTCGCCGGCGTAGCCGCTCTCCTGTTCGCCGGCCTGCTCATTCCCGTTCAATATCAGCTTCTCCACGCAGGTAATGGGTAGGCTTTGTATTTGTTTTTCCCCACCTTTTCTCTTCTTTGTTTGGCATTTATTTCAAAGATGATAGTGACTTGTGTTGTATTTCTGCCTTGAACTGGAGAATACGACCCCCAACCCCGCCTTTCCCCTCCTTCCTGTTTTTCATTCTGGACATTTGATATTTCATTCAGACAAAAAATAAGTGTCTTCAACTCGGGTGTCGACATGTTCTTGGGAGTAAATTATAAATGACTAAGTTGATTGTATTTCACAACCGTTGGGGGCGTAGGCACCTATAATTGGTTTTCATCTTCTCAATTGTTATTTGGCATCTTACATTACAGTACTGTCATTGTTTGTATTGGCATCATTACTATGTGATTTAGATCCAGTTCTGCAGACACTTCAGATGGAGATACACCTTTTTTTGTATATATATATATTTTTTTGAAATGAAAATTTATTTTATTTTAAAGAAAACACTGATACAAAAGATTCTGTTAGTAAAACATCTAACATGGATCACTTTACATGCCAACGCATCATAGTAACCAAAACCATTCCAGTTATAACTAGTTAGTGAAGGATGCATATGACTCACCATAAAACAGAGGGCAGAAGAGTTTTTGTCATAATAGATTTCTTTGCATGATACAAACAGCGACACTTATAAAAAAAGAAAAGACGATATCAAACCGAAATTCATTGCAATTGCAGAACTAGTTAGCTGAAGATGTACTACTAAAATAAAAAATAAATAAAAGCATTTCTGTCATTATCGGTTTGGTTGCATGAATATCTGACAACAGGCACACAATTTCTTTTATAAGTTTTCTCCTCAACACCTGATCTGATGCGGACTTGCATGTGCAAAGTCCTTCTTTCACCCACCCTGATTTGTCGTCTTCTTCCATCGTGAGATTGCTATTGTTCTTTTTCTTACATGTTTCCTTCAACTGTAAGTTATAGATTTTAATGTCCACATGAGTAGAGAACATGATACTATAATAGCCATGTGGATGATACTAAATAGGTTCTTTTGGAATATGGCACTGTAATACAGGGTTCTAACTTCTAAGTTACCATTCAAAAAAAAAAAAAAAAAAAAAAAGATTCTAATTTTAATGTGGACTTTTTTCTGTTTCTCAAATACTTCTATGTTTATTGGTTTACCTATTTCATTGCTGAATTTCACAAATCTCGGTTTTAGTGTGCTAGTTCCATGTTTGACCACTTGGTAATGTTACTGAAATTGTAAACTCTATTTATTATACATTTATTCCTACCCAACTCAATTATTGTTGTTTGTGTAAATCAAAGGGGTCGGGCACTGCCTCCAAGGCGTGGAAGGTCGACATCATCCTCTTCTGGATCACCAAGTCCTCGCAAGGTTTCTATCATCTTAATTTTTTCCTCATGCAACACAGAGAGATTGGTTCTAACTTTTGTGTTGTGCCTCAGGGTGTCAGGAAGATTTCGCGAAGCCGTAGTCCTAGGAGGTACCCTCTTGTTCCACTCTCTTTTCCAATTATGGTTTCACATAATATTCCTAACTGGTGTGTCAACTGTGAACCTGCCTGAGTTGATTCGCTTGGGTCATCATGTATTGGGTGATGGCTTGGACTTGGTTTGTTTGATCTCGGTTGATCCTCTTGGTTGACTTGCAACTTGGCTTGACTTATCCTTTTTTTTTTGGACGAGTTGACTGGGCCGACTTGAGGACATTTTCATCCGTTCTTTTTTTTTTGGACGAGTTGACTGGGCTGACTTGAGGACATTTTCATCCTAACATGTTATGTTCAGACAGCAAATGAGAACTGTAAAGAAGCCTCACATCAGCATGGTAGGAGATGAAATATTATTAAATAACATTAGAAAATGGAAGATATATTTCAGATGGAACTTATCTAAATTTTTAAGAAAAACAGCATTATATGATTTTTAGCAGATTTTACTTTTTTATAAGTTTCAGTTTTTTATAAAGGTGTATAATGTTATAATAAAAATATCTAAAATTAATTTACTGACCCGCTTGGTCAGTTTTTTTGGTTCTTGATCTACTCAAGGTTGGTTCATTTTTTAGGTTGGGAAACTATAATTTCACAATACATCTAAAATATCTCTCTTGTCAGTAACTATTCTCTCCAGTTTGAAGCTCATGACTTCTACATGATTTTACCAATGTCAATCTGTCATGCTGTGATTGCATGCCAACTTTAATTTTGTGAATGATAATAAAAATTCTCAACTTCTCTGCCTATGGGATATGTACTGTTAGTTTCTACAGGTGGGTCCCATGTTTTAGATTTCCAAATCATTGATATGATACAAGTGTAGATAAATGGAAGATCTCCCAGATGGGATAATCTAACCCCTAAGTTGGTGACCATATTATACTTATCAAAAGAGGTGAAGTGAAGATGATTCAAGGGAAGAAAAACTAAAGCAAAGTGAGATAGAATTGCAAATGGTTTAAGTGTCTGAGACTACAAGATAGTTCTCTGAATGCCTTGTACCTAAAATGACTGCCTCGTATTCAGTCTCTGAACACACTGCTAAGATGTCTGCCTCCAGTTCACCTCATGGAAACCCTGTGAAAAGTATGCAGGACTGCTAAAGGAAGATACCAGGACCCTATATTCTCTTCCCATGTTGCAACCTTCAAGTTCAGGCCTCTTTAATGCCGGCTGTAATGCACTTGCTGATACTCCGTCAATTTTTATCTTTTGGGCCACCAAATAACGGTTATTTTAATTTTCAATAAAGGGATTTGATTTTGGCTTTTCATGAATCTCTATAGCCATTTGGGCCTGAGTATGCCTAAAGGATCTATTCCAAATTCAATTCAATCATATCAGCATCTGCAGAGATCCACTTAATATCACTCCTTTGACCCTATTCATCATTCCATTTGCCATCACCCGTGAATGTTCTGGCAGTGGCGGATCCAGAACTTTCCACTAGAGGGGGCAAGTGATAGTCAAAGTGGTAATCTTAAATTTATTGGTTTATTATTAACAATTTAAAAAAATCTGCACATTTTTTAATAATTGTTAAGGAAAAAACCTAAAATTGAATATACAACATTTTCTAAGAAAGTAATTCTCAAAAGTTTGTGATGGCAATTAATATAAGAAAATAATAGGGCTCCCTATAATGAATCTAAACCACTCACAGTAATAATTTTCTCCTTGTTTATTGGCATTGAAAGTTTGTTTCTCAGTGTAATCAAAATACAACACGTGTCCCTCAATTGTGCATTAGCGTATTTATGGACCTGGGTGTGTGGGTAAAATGCATGAGAATTTTTGGCAGTTTGGATCTTCAATAAGTGGGCCCTATGATAGAATTTCTGCACCCTCTCATTGTAGTGCATGAGCTCTCAAAAGTTGGGTTTACAATGCATGGCTCTGTAGGATGAGATCATGACCTTCTATGTGGAGGAGCCCACTCTTGATTCTTCATAAACCTTCATAAACCTTATCTTATTGAACTATCAAGTTCAAGTGCCCATTTATTCTCGTGGCTAGTATTATCTAATCATTGTCAATCAGATGAATATGCTAGAAACCTGTTGTAGTGCATGAACTCTCAAATGTTTGAGGGGGGCAATTCATCAGATTAACATACATGGGTCCATCTTTTGCCTTACACATAAATAGATCCTAATTTTGTTTTACTTCTGCTCCCCAGCACTGAAACTTTTTGTAGCCTCTTGTCCCCTATTATATTTTTTGAAATTCCTTTGGGTCATTGGAACAGACATTAAATATGCTGATTGTTTTGATATTGCTATTTATTAAGGTAATGATCCCACTAAAAAGTACTTTTACCTATTTTCTACATTGGCAGTTTCCTTCCAGTCTAGTTAATGACTGATTACCATAGCTTCTTTATTGGTTTCTAATTGCATAACATGATTCTTAGGTAGCTAGAGGACTTTCCCCGTCCTTCTCCATATTAGGATACATCCAATTTTGCTCTCATGCTGAAAACTTCTGATTTTGCAAAATTTACACGTTGCCTGTGATTGCTTGGGAACACTGTACAACCATGTTAAATTCCATATTAGTTCAATACAGAAGTGTCATCTATATAATGTTGCTTGTAGTCATTGTCAACATCATCATCAATGTTTATCCCATCCGTCTAGGGTTGGGTAAATGATATCATTTTTCAGAGAACCTGTTGATGCACCTCCAATACTATGGAGTGGAAAAAGGGGCAATCTTCATCTTCTTGATGTGGTTCAAAATGTACTTCTTGAGCTTGCTTTTCCATCTACTTTTTAGTTGTAAGACTCCTAATTATGATCTCATCATCACTTGACCTCCATCTCATCATTTGACTTCCAAGTTCTATCTCTTAAATTACAATATCAAACTCTTTATTTTCATTTTCATGTAAGAATCCTAATTATGATCATCTTCATATCTTTTGGTGTTTTTGTTTCATCCATTTTAACTCTTATTGAACGGACAAATTACAACACAAATTGCGAAGTTTCCATTTAACTCTCATTTAACCATCATAGTCCATAGCTTGGTCCAAACTAGGTGTTGTCTGCTAGTGATGAGGTGAGAATATGAGGACTTCGTTGACATGGTCTCGCACTGGATCAAAGTTCTACCATTCCACTTCGTAGGTCAACTTGCCCTCGAAAGCATCCCTATTCCTATGCTTTTCTTCACCCCTCTTTATTTGCGTCCTTATCCACTACGTCTATCCCTAACTCCTATATGCAGCGGGTGAAGATGCGATTATTAGTGATATGGGACAGATGGACTTGATGCACTAGAATAGAATCACACCTGGGATTGTTCCTTGTCTCTCACATGGAACACTAGAATAGAATCACACCTGGGATTGTTCCTTGTCTTTCACATGGAACACTATTGGTTGCAAATGGATTTATTTAGTCTAACACAAATTAGTTGCGTGTTTGGATACTATAAGGTGAGGTTGTGGCTTTGGGAAAAAAATTTGAAATATAGGATAGACTATGCTTAAATGTTTGCCCCAGTTGCCAAAATGACTGATGTTTGCACTGTGCTTTCTATTGATTCTTCCCAATCTTGGACTCCCTTTCAATTGGATGTCAAGATTCAAGAATGCCTTTATGCATGGGGATCTCATAAAGGTCTATATGCGTCTTCCGCCTAGTATGTCTTAGCAAATCAAAAGGGGATGATCATTCAATGGGTCGAAACATGCCCCTCACCCATGGTTTGAGGAGGTTCACTGAACTCTTCAAAGGGATGCATTCCAACGAGCAGATATGATCCCTCCATGTTTCTTTGATGCTCTTCAATGGGGCTTTCATTCTTTGATTGTGCAGATAACATGATTAGCACAGGAATGATCACGAGAATATCCAACAACTTCAATACTTTTTGTAACTCATCTTTCCACGGGAAGGACCTTGGGCTACTCATATATCCTATGCCTTGAAGTGCATACCTCCGAGAAATGAATTTTCGTTAATCGACACAAATATATCACTCGTTTCATTGCCATGGCTTGATTGCAAGATTCAATTGGATGTCAAGATTCAAAAATGCCTTTATGCATGGGGATCTCATAAAGGTCTATATGCGTCTTCCGCCTAGTATGTCTGAGCAAATCAAAAGGGGATGATCACTCAATGGGTTGAAACATGCCCCTCACCCATGGTTTGAGGAGGTTTACTGAACTCTTTAAAGGGATGCATTCCAACGAGCAGATATGATCCCTCCATGTTTCTTTGATGCTTTTCAATGGGGCTTTCATTCTTTGATTGTGCAGACTGCAGATAACATAATTAGCACAGGAATGATCATGAGAATATCCAACAACTTCAATACTTTTTTTAACTCATCTTTCCACGGGAAGGACCTCGGGCTACTCATATATCCTATGCCTTGAAGTGCATACCTCCGAGAAATGAATTTTCATTAATCGACACAAATATATCATCCGTTTCATTGCCATGGCTTGATTGCAAGATTCTTATCCCGTAGACATTCCTTTGGAGGTAAATGTTAAATATAGCCGGAAGGAAGGTGATCCTTTTGACCCAACTGTTTATTAGAAGCTGGTTGGTAGTTTGGTAAACTTGACTATGACCAGGCTTGAGATTTCACATCTGTGTTTGTTTTTTTTTTTTTTTTTTAGTCAGTGCATGAAACATCTTGGACACCTACATCGTGATGCAGTTCAATGATTATTCGATACGTGAACCAACCCCCACCTCTTCCCTTTCGGTTTTATGGATCCAGACTTAACAATTTTTGCATATAATTGAGTTGGATGTCTTGATACTTGATGAAATCTGAAACAGGACACTGTAGCATCTCGGAAACTCATTAGTTTCATGGAAGTGTAAGAAACACAACTGAGTTTCCAATTCTTCAACTAAAGCCAAGTATTTGCCATGTTCTGTGCTTGCTACAAAATAGTTTGGCTCAATGGACTTCTTTCCAAGCTTGAATTTTCTCATTTCATGTGGATAATATCAGTGCTATTCAATAGCCAATACAGTATTTCATGAAGCTTGAAACATATTAAAGTGGATTGTCATTCTATTTGCAAAGCTTTTGATCTCAACGTCATTACACACGAGTTTCTAAATTGTTGATATTTTCACGAAGGCTTCAACTTGTTACTGACATCAGTTCTACACTTGCAAATTGTTTTTGGTTACTTCCTCATTGATTTAGGGGAAGTATTGAAAATATATGGTAGTCTTGTGGACAAACTATACATGGTGTAGGAGTCCGTACTTCAATGTACCATAGATGTAACATATTGTAATTATTTAATTTATCTAGGATTAGGGGTAATCCAGGGATTATCCAGAAGGATATAATTGAGATTTGATTCACTGTAACTGATAAGGGCCCCAAGCTATATACTGGCTCTCCAAACGAAGACCACTCAATTGAATAAAACATTTTTTACTCTTTCATAATTTTTGTCGTTCTGGTCCTAAAATCTGCATACAGTTGTGTTTTGGTGCCCAGAAAGTTGACAGTTCTGAAATGAATTAAGCAGCCAGCAATGTTTAACAGAAAAGTGGCCAAATATTGGATGGTTAGATACACTTCCTGCCAGATTCTCCATGCATGGATCCATCATATTAATAATTGTGTCAGCGAACTATATCCCCACTTTTGTGAATGTCATCATGGTCTAACCATTGCATTCCCTCTCTCTCTCTCTCTCTCTCTCTCTCTCTCTCTCTCAAATGCCCAATTATCTTTTTTTTTTTTTATTGATTTTTTTGGTGGTTCACACTTCACATAGGCCTGGGAGAGGACGAGGCGGCAGCAGCAGCAGCTCCCCTTCTAAATCCGGTTAGTGCAATACAAGTTTCAGCAGGTAGGTATCCTCTCTCTCTCTCTCTCTCTCGCTCTCGCTCCCCTCCCCTCCCCTCCCCTCCCCCACTGTCTGCAAGCTGGGGTGCTATCTGCAAAGTGAAGGTTGGATTACACACAAGATGTTGGCTAGTGTGAAGCTGGAAATTGCTGCTCATATCAGGGACATGGGAAGGCTGTGTTGTTGCTCTGTACTTGAACATTTGATGGTTTATTGTCATTTTATCGATATTGTTAGTCTTTTTTACATTGGAGTGTATTGCTGATTCTGTCGTGTTTCTTAAGCTATGCCGACATTTTCTTTTCAATTGGAACTCAGCATGCCATGAACATGCATTATCAATTAGTCAGGAACTCACTATTATAAATGATATAATTAAGTCTATTAATTATTTTGAATTTGTCATGATATCTGCCTGTCGTCTTTTGTTCGCTGAGAGGTATGACATGTAGTTTTACCGAAGGAGTTAGCGCTTGTAAGGGATAGTGTTAACAGTGCTTCTCCATCTTCTGCGCATATGGAACAAATGTGATTTGCAATGGGTTTCAACTGAAAATGACAAGGTATTGAATTGCTGTTTTCCGGTTCTCGAGAGCTGGATCGGTGGATGATTTTAGATGTAAATGGGGTGTGCTATGAGGTAAGCTGTACAAGTGTCATCATGTGTTTGTTCTGTGGCCATGTCATATTGTGGTTCTTTGACTGGCCATAGCCCTGATCATTAAGAGGTGGAGAAAGCTGTTTTTCACAATGTTAATGAGTTATTTATATGGATTGTGATGTAGAGAGAACTGTAGGTGCTGGAGTTAAAAGTTAGAGAAGTATGCCTTGGCATGGGCTGGAAGTGTCTTCAGAAATAGTAGCTCTAGAATTTGTGCATACCTGTTTTGTTTGTGTGATCTAGTTTCTTGAATCTAAAGAGTTGAAATGGTAAATGAGTTTTATCCCAGGGGAGTATTAAATAGGTTAGGAGTGAAGGATTTGAGGTGATGTATTTTAGTTGGGACGGAGAATTTCTTAGGATTTAATTTATTGGGGTGATTGGTGGATGACCATTCCATATCGAAGGCAAGGTTTTTGTGATGGACCTTTATAGATCTTCATGTTCAATCCTTCCACTTTCTGTCATTATCTCCTTCCATAGCAAGTCATTTCTTTCAAAATCCATCAATTCCAATTTAAAAATGGGACCATTTATAGAATGAGATGGGCTCAATTTCAAAGAAGTACATGAAGACTTTAATATTTCAAAAGACTGGAAAAGTTTTCTATTTTTCTTTCAATCAAGTCCTCACATAATTTTTTGAAAAATTATGTCTTTTTTGAATATTTTCTCAATAATTTACTATTTAGAGTAATGGTCAAGTCCAACCCAAACGACCTCATGGGGCCCACTTTAGTTAGCTATCTTTATGCATAGATGATTAAATAATAAGAGTTTATATGGATTCCAAAATGACTGAAAAGCTAGTTTCATTAAATTGTTATTTTCATCAAAATTAAGTTGAAACTTGGGCCGTTTGATAATTTAGATGAAGGAACTCTTAAGACTGATTTTGATATTTTCGGTCTTTTCCTAGGCGACTGAACCATTAAAAGAAGGTACCCTACAAGCAACGTTTGATCAATGAGGTTGATAAAGTGATTTTAGGGGTTTTGGCGATGGAAGAAAAACTTCTCATAAGGGTACTTTTGTCATTTTTCAAATTTTTTTTTTTTTTTTTTATGGAAAAGAAATGATTGAAAAAAAAGATGGAAAACCTTTATATATTTTTTTTAAATATGAAATATTCAAATCCTTATGTACATTTTTGAAAATGAGCTAAGTTTTGTACATTAGAATTGATATGGGAGAAGACATCTCTATTTTGAACTATTCAAATTTAGATCAACACCTCTTAGTTTTATCGTCTGATTGCAAACTTAGGTTGAAAGGAGCTGAGAGTCACCAGCTTGTTATTAAAGAAAGAAAAGTAGTACTCTCTTCGGATTTGGTGATTAGAACCATTCGATGGATTGGAAGATTGTGGTGTAGAAAAAGGGGTTCTGATCTTATTAATGCATAAATCCTGACAATTATTTGTCAGGACCCCAATCTAAACGTTGCCCAGATATATAGATGTCTCTGGTTTCATAATCAATATCAGCAATCTGGATTCCTGAAGGGTTAAAAGTGTGGTATTAGCTTCTTGATCTGGACTGATGATGATCAGATGGGTCCTTCCATTGGCAGTCTTAAAACACTAGATCCCAACTATTCATTGACAGCATGTAGTTTGGACTTGTGACCCTGCTACCTACTGGTCTCAGTGGCAATCAAAAACGTTTGGGAACCAAACATCTCACATTCCAACTACAGCAAAATGTCTGACAATGAGTTTGAGAGGAGCCCCTAGGATGGTTATGGATAAGATTCATGTGGGTGGCCCCTGGCTTTTTCTTTCAGCTTGACCAGGTATGGAAAAGTATGGCATAGTCCATATGGAAAGGTATGCATTTTTTTTATGGAATAGTCAATATGGAAAGGTATGAAAGGGAAAACCAAACTGGGCTTAAAAGCCTGCTTCATGTATCATGACATGATCTAGTGTGAATGCCTCTAGAGAAATCTGTAGGAATCAAAGTCAAAGTGCCCAGGTATGATGCAACACGTTTATTTGAACCAAAAAAACAGTTGGATAGAGGCCTAGTTGACCATTGTTTTGTTGAAACAGTTGGCTAGAGGACTAGTTGACCATTGTTTTGTTTTTTTTCTCTTATCTTTCTTACCATCTTAATTATTCTTTTTGAAAAAGAGTGTCCTATTTTCTACTTTTCTAATAGACAGATCCTGCTTAAGATTTGAGTCATATCTAATCATTGGGATGCAAATGGGAGGGTCAAGAACTGAGTCGACCCAGTTTTCATGCAGTCAAACCTTTTGGATCTAATAAATCTGCCTCCTAATTTCCTCCATCATAGTAGGATGGGAATGTCTTATCATGAAAGGGGTTTGGCCAAATAACATTCTTGTTTGATCATGGTGCTTGTTTTTTTATTTAAGAGCTTCAAAAACTTTATAATGGTTATTTATGCGATCCAAGTCAATGTAGTTGGCAATGAGAATCCACCTATAGTGAACCTGATTGAAATAATTAGGTCCTGGCAGTTACTTTGGACCCATTTAATTGTGAGTTTGGACATGGGTGAACCTGATGATTGGATTTCCCTAGACAATGGAAATGGGATCTGGTTTTTGATCCATCTAAATGACGATTTATTTTTTTATTTTTTTATTTGAAAACTCAGGGTATCTCCCGCCTAGCCCAAACCATGAGTCTTTGGCTTTGGGGCGCGAGGGACACTCTCCACTTCTTGAGGCATTGAGTCATTGGCTAACTGAACTACTACTCGTTGGTTATAAAAATTTCTTAATGGAAACCTCATATGTATAAAGTGGATGTTTCACATTGATCTATGTAGTCATCAAGAGCTTTCCAACTACATATTATAATAATAATTCAGCCTGTTTGTTGGATAGAAAGTTATGGCCATTAAAATCTAATTATGCACTACACTACCTTGTTAAATATCTTTAGATCTTGATGCTCCTTATCCTACAATATGAGCACATAAATTTAGGGCAAAGTAATTACCTATATTATACAAAAACATCCTGATATTAACCAACTAGATTTCAATGATCTACAATATCAGCACCTAAGTTCAGGCCAGTTCTCTATGGATTGCAATGATTTTTTGGTTCACCATCCAATTCGCCTAGTAGTTGAAAATTTGTTCCTCTAGAATTGTGACCAATATTTTCATCATCTAGTATCTAAATTGCAAAGCAATTAGGATAGTGACCTGGGCCTATCACATAGAAGTCCCCAACAAATCCTCACCAACAGAGTCATCCCCCATCCTGGCACCTATGAATGGCTCAACATAGTCGTCCATTAGGACCAGATATATTGGACCAGAGATACAAAGACCAACAGACTCTCAAATGAATGGCTCACACTTTGATCATCATGCAACTGTCAAATCAATAGACACAGAAGTCTTAGCTTTTTTTACTCTATGGGCAAAATCAGTCGTTGTTTCTCTCAAAATGTTTTCAAAGGTTCATTGCAAAGCTGTAATGTCCCTTTTGAATTGACTCCCATGTCCATGTTGCTTTGCAATACAATACACACAATTCCAAGTGAAAGATATTCTCCCATTTCCTTGTATTTTCAATTACATTGCATTTTTCAGTCTATTCTGCTGAAAATCTGTCCATCCAATGGGCCACCTTTCCAACAACGGATCGATTTCTTGGACCCTCGATCGATCAGTGAAGTGAATTTCCTATAGCCCATAGAAATGCATTGATCAGATGGTCCATACCAAATTTCAGTCTTCCACAAAAAAAGGATTGTCATAATATAAATGTGTATGTCATATGGACACTAAAAAGTTCAATGTTTGATCTAGAGCCTCATATTTGATCAAGGTTGATTGTTTAGATAATAGAGCCCTAATGTATGATCCTTATCTCAAGGATCTTCCTAATTGAAGAGCTTCCTGTTGTTGAATTATTGTGGTCTTTGATCTTTCATCTGGGGCTTTCATATATCGGATAAGATCGTTTCAATTGGTGTCACAAATATTGGCAATGTTTTCAAAATATCGTGAATTAATGTGCTATTCTTAGATATCATGGTATTTTCAAAATATGGTCAAAATTAAAGCTATCGTGTAATATTTTCTATATTTCAAGAAAATATTATTTCTATTGAGTTCTTAAGAATTCATGGTAATTAAGGTGGAGTCTAATGAGAGATGGTTAAGAAGTGGAGGATTTAAGTTGTAGGTTTATATTGACCCTTTACTTTTCTAGGATTAGATTTAGTAGGGTGATAGTTGAGTAATTATTTTCTACATGAAAGAGTGCATTTGATAGCCCTTTCATGAATTTTCAACTTTACTCCAATTTTGGCCCCTTTTTTAGGTAGGCATTGCTTAGGATTCCTAGTGATTTAATAATATGATTAAGTAAGCATTCTCTTCAAATTTTCTTTTTAATAACTATCATTAATACTCTCTATTGGCAATTGCTACTCATTTCAACTTTCATAATGTGGACATATATCTTTCTTTTTTACTTCCTACTTTGTAAACTGTTTATGATTTATATACTTAAGTATAAACTTTACTTTCATTTTGTGTGACATTTCTTGATCATATCTTGAGAAAAACAAAAAATTGAAAATTTCCTGATATTTTCGAAAAGAGAGAACTTTTGGGAACAAGATTTGTAACAATCATAGGTGATCAGTCCATCCAGAGTTGAATCTATCTTAGGGAAAATGATTTAGGTCTAGCAACAAACAAAAAGTCTACACACCCCGGGGTGGAGCACGACTCCCTACGGGGAGCCGTTGGATCCCAGCCCCCATGGGATCCAACGGCTCCCATGGGGAGTCGTGCTACAACCCAGGGTCTGCCCCGGGGTGTGTAGCACGACTGAGCAACAAAACCAATTGCAGCAAAATCCTACCTGTTCACATCAGATCTAAACTTTCACATTCATGATAAATTTGATTTTTTGATGTGCCTATTTGATGAAAATCTGAACTAATCAAAATAATTAATACTCTCACTTTCATGAACAGCTAAATTTCACTCCCTTGCTCATCGTCAAATTCATCAATTTGGCAGTGCCCCATTAACTCCTATTGAAATTTGAGGGACATTTATTTCAAGTCATAATTAGTGTCATGCTTCATAATGGGCTCTTTCGTAGGTGTGTTTGTGCAACGAGAAGATCATTAGAGAGAAGAAATTTATTTTGCTCTTTGAAGCATCAGACTCTTCTACAAAACCCTCTTTTTTCTTTAGACTCGCCAACACACTAATGGTTGAGTAGCGTAAACATCTTATCCGGTTGGTTAAATGAACTTCTTATAAAGAATTGGCCTATTGGGAATTTATGGCATGATGCGACATCTTATCCCCTAATCATCTCAAATGCTCTGTTTATTGCAAGAATTCAGAAATCCAAATCACATGAAAATGAACTTTTATGATTTCTTAGAATTTTAGAATTCTAAATGCTAGATAAAGGTTGGGCATTTGAAATTCTTAAAAATTCTCCGAGACAGGAATTCTTGCAATTCTTCTGAACAAACTGCCCCTTTAATATCACACACATATCTCTACACCAGCCCTTCCCGTCTAACTCATACCCACCACAGATGTGATTTAGAGTATCACTCATGATGGTAGCCCACCTTCTTGTTGCTTCCTGTGGATGTATTGGACACAGCTAATATTTCCATTACATGGACGGCAGGAGTAGTTTGTCGTGCTTCCCTTGCTCTTTGTCATTTGTCAACGCATTCACAACAGATTGATGCCGATGCCGACCTTGAGTTGAAGGGGTCCACTGAGTTTTTTTTTTTTTTCCCAGCTACAGGGGGTTGGACCCCGCCCTCTGGTGACGTGATGGAGCCATCAGGTGAGAAAATCTAGCACTGCTATGGTTCGAATCTCGGGCAGCTAGGTGAGAACCTAACACCTCTTACAGCTGCAGAGGTAAGAGAGTGTTCTCAAAGGAGTCCTCTCAGTTGAAAGAATACAATTCTATAGTTAGGAAGCCTGAGCTGCCCTAAATGGTTGCCCTCTTGTAAGCAGAATATTCTCCAATTTTATTCTAATAGAGAAGCTGGTCCCTCCATAAATTAAACATAGATCAATATTATGATTAATGAATATGATTAGCAATACATAAGATTGTGTTAGTATATCATTATTCAAATGATCACTCGTATGGTGTGAGGCCAACTTCCATTGCAATGAAATTTAGAATAATCTATTGTATAAATAAAACGTATATTTTGAGCTGATCAGATTTTTATGGGAATTTGACATTTCAATGCCTCTTAAACACTCAATTACCAATTTCATGATTAAAAGTTTCTAAAGACTCTAGTATACTTTTTTTGTTTTTTTACTTTTTTGCCCTGGATCCTATGATATCATGAGTTTTTAAAACCCCATGATAACATTGGATCCGTGTACTTTTTTCAACTTTTAACATTTGGATTCCATTATATTATGGATTTTTAAACTCCCATGATATCATGGGATCGAGGAAAAAATGTCAAAAAAAGGTATACCAAAGTCACATTTATCGAATCTTTGTAATTGAGTGTTTAACCGGCATTGAAATGTCAAATCCTCAATTTTTATTAATAGGCGAGCCTCAGTGTCGGAGACCCAACCATCTTGAATATCAAAGGTGAAACGCACGCGAGAATCTGTAGTCCTGCCCACAGAAAAATCAGGAGTCCGCGTACACATGAACCCTAGGCAATCATTCAACACTAGGACCACCGTGTTTGAAACTCTCCCAAATTCCAATACACGTTTCACAGAACCAGGCACTGACTTTCATAAATAGTACTTTACACATACATATATAAAGATCACTGGAAAGAAATGGATACAATCAAAGAAACCCATCTCAGATTTCAACTTTTCTAACTTATTTGAAAAGTCTCCAGACCCACCACCTCACCCTCTTAGTTCTTCAACATCCAATCTCCAACAATGTATGAATTACTCTCTCAACCCAAAAACAAGAATTCTGATTTTTGTAGTTCTGATACCCTTCCAACTGAGATTACTCAATCTGATGATTTTCTAGAAGAAGCTGTATTTGCAGGAGGTAGTTCTCATTCATTATTTCCTCTGGTGTTTTTGTTGCTGGTTCTTTCATGGAAAAACATATGTTGATTTCCAAAGTGGGTTTTTCTCTCTCTCTCTCTCTGATTTTTTAAACTCTCCCTTTACATATAGGTGGCTTTTGGGGGCTGGAGGCTGCATTTGGATGTGTAGATGGAGTTGTAAAAACTGCTGCTGGTTACTGTGGAGGAACACTGAAGAAGCCAACATATAGAGAGGTGATATATTCAGAGTCCCTGTTGAAATAGCAACTAATTAAAGCTCATAAGGATTGTGATTTTCATATGCCAAATGAGTGATAATAGGGTAACCCATTTTGCCTAAACTTGACCTCTCCCCGACCATTGAAATAGGGTCTCCAGTATTTATTTTTGGACCCATTTAATTTTTTGGTCTTGAGTTGGCTCTACGGAGTAGGACCAAAAGATGTTTGGGTCTAGGTCCAGATTTATGGGCCCACTCGGGGTTATAACTATCTCGAAAGAGGTGGGGAATCGGAAGATCTGAATCATACCTACATGTATGCAAAATTTTAACTTCGGTAGATTATCCTAACCCCTTGATCCATAGCCCTCAAGTCAATGTTTTGTAAGACATTATTTTTAAAGAAGTTCAATCCAATGCTGAGTAATAGTAATAGTTGGAATGTTGGATGAATGTCAAATTTGGACTTGCACTAACTCATGAGTGGTAGCGAGTGTAAGTGATTGAGTTGATTTTAGGGATCTTAAAAAAGGGAGTAGATGCAGCTCATGAGAGACTTCCTCACCTGAGCCATAGCCATACTAATATAGCAGATATTATATCCATACATATAAATATTTAAGTCAAAAGTATAGATTTGTAGAACATATATGTACAAATAAAACATTATATAATATATCCTCTCCCCTCACTATAAGACCCCAATTGGACCTGGAATGGACCCGAACTTGATGACTTCATTTGGTTTGGGCATGAGTCATAGGATTGAACCCACTTGAACCCGGACATACACCTGGAGCCATGAAGTTTTATTTAATTACTTGGGTCTGGATATAGCTGGACTTGACCCACACCTAACCCATTCCCATCCCTACACCCTAAGTTTTTGCCTATTTACAAACAACCTCCCATCTTTCTGGGCAATTATAATAAATCCCTTGCTTTTCAATAAAATCTTCAAAAGCCGCTTGATTCATTGGTAAAAAGTCTTCATGCTATAGTATAGTTCTGATGGGAATCCCTTTTTGGAAAATAGACTAAAAATACTCCTTATGAACTTATGGACATCAATAAATATTTTGATGATAACATGTACTTTTTAAAATAGAGACTATCTCAAGCCCAAAGACTTGTAATTGTCTTTAAGTAATCAAGTGGTTAATGACTTTTACAGGTCTCTGAAGGATGGACAGGCCACACTGAAGTCGTAAAGGTCAATTATGATAAGAGAAAGGTTTCATACAAGTTGCTCTGCAAGTCCTTCTGGGAAAGCCATGATCCTACCAACAAAGAGTATCTAGTAATTTCTTCTACACTTTGAGTTTTTCTCATTCTTCCTTTGATTCTGGATCTTGATAGTAATTTCACCTACAATTTGAGGTTTTTCATATTTCTTATCGAGGGTATATATCACCCCAAAACCGGGATTATACTTTTTGACTATTTCATTTGAACTCTTTAGTGGAAAATATTCATGTGCATCCATTCCTCACCATAGGGTGTGAGATACTTACATAATTGGAAATATTCATGTGCAAAAGAGGAAAAACCATATATGGTCATTTGCAGAAAAATAATGTTCATGTGTAGAGAGGGAAAGCAATGTAAGTGTCCTTTACCCTATGGTGAGCTATGATGTACAGATACGACATGGATACGGCAAGGACACGCCATCGAAAGGGCAGGGGCACGGATTTTATATATAAAAAGTGAAGTATCGGATACGATACGATATGATACGTTGCCTATTTTGAAGTATCCGTGCACATGAATGTCCCCCTCTTTAGTAGTCTCCTCTCCTTGATTTCTAGGTATTGTTAAGATGCATATTTACAATCAGTGTAGGCTGTGTAGCCTCCATAATTGTATAGTCTAAGTTTTCTTATTTCTCAAAAACAACCAATTTCCAACACTAATAGACATTACTTTAATTTGTATATCGCTTTCAAAAATATATCTGATATTTTGAAAATAAAGGGTTGTATTTATGACATTTTTCTTAGAAAGTCAATACCATTTTTTCACTAGATAAATTTAAATTGAAAACAAAATAATATTAGGGTTTGGTGACAATGGGACTCTCAAGCACTAGGCTATCCCTTTGTGCGTTCAATTTTAACCTCTTCGATAGGAAGATATTTTTACGAAATCAATACCAAGAACCGTATTGTGTCTATTTTTACGTGTGTAATGGGTGATTTTGGCAGGGATTTGGGGTAGACACACATTATCGGTCAGCAATCTTTTATGCAAATGAGGAGCAGAAGAAACATGCACTACAAACGAAGATCGAGCATCAAATGAAACTTAATAGAAGGATAGTCACAAAGATCCTACCATACTCTACGGATTTCTTCTTCCTTGCAGAAAACCAACACCAGAAATATTATCTTCAGAAAGATTATATTTGGGTTTGTGAAAGTCTCAATCTGCGAAGCACACAGCAATTTATAGATTCATCCGTGGCTTGCAAGCTAAATGGGTATGTTAATGTTGTTTCAGTCCTTGAAGATGAGCTTTTTTATGGAAAAAAAAAAATATTTTATCAAATTTTTTCAATTTTTTTCAATTTTTTTTTTGGATGAAGTAGAGAAAATTTATTCTAGTCATAACATAGAGGATTGTTCATCCAGTGAAGCCTCTTATTAGGGGGAAAATTTTCACCTGTACATGCAAGGATCCATGCCATCAACAAAGGAAGGCCCCTTTTGAAATTCACTGGGTCCCGTGTGATGGATGGCGCCGACATACAGTGTGCAGTGTGCACGTGCATAGGAGAAAATAGTCCCTTATTGGTCCAAATCAATCTAGCCTCATATCCAGGTCATTGGTTCCGGATCCAATAAGTAGTATCTGAGTTGGATATGGATAAGGAGGTGCATCCTCCTCTTGAAAAGCTGTTCAGATCAAGATACACCGTGGCCTTGAAGTGAACCCAGCCCAATCATTATGTTTAATCATGTTTGTTTGGAGAGGTTCATTTCATGCTTGTTAACATGGTGACCTAATTTCAGATTTTTGGGTGATATCTCAATGATGGGCCTAATAAGATTGCATTATGCCAAGGTGTAGACACTTAAGTATTGCAAAAGGTTGGCTTTTGGTATGGATCAGGGTGAAGTTGTATCCGGCCTGACTCACACTTTCCCTGCTTCATAGTTAGCCTGACCTGAGATGGATTTAGGATATGTGATACTGTACTCGTCCTGTAATTGGCACAGTTCAAGCCTGGTTTGATACTGCATAAACTTGTTTTCTCTCCACAAAAAATGATATCTTTAACACTTTATATAATATATTTATTAATAAATATGCTAATTGGTCATAAATGGAGTGGAGTGGGTCACTCACAGGTCAGCCAAAATCATCTCTCTCCTAAACTTGACTTAGGTTATAAAATCTATAAACCCCATATCTGCCCCAAACCTGACAAACCCTTCCTAATAGGGGTGGATTGGGTGGGTCACCTGTTTAACCAGACCCACTGCTATCTCAAGTGAACAACATAGAGTATGAGTGCACGTACCTTGGTGGAGTGGCACATAAATCTATTATGTTTCGTTAACTATCTATTTCTACCAAAGCCATGAGGCACTAGTAGATGCAGCATATATACTTTTCAATACTCTCTTTTCAACAAAATGATCAACTTACTGTTGAGGAATGGGCTCCACGCAAGGGGAGTATTGAAAAGTATTTATGATAATACCTCGGGGTTTTGGTAAGAATGAGTGGCTAAGGAAATGTAACATAGTCAACCGTGAAAAGTATTTATGTAGCCTCTATTAATACACTCGAAGTTCTTTTTTTAAGAAACGGTTAGCTAAGGGAATTTAAGACTTACTACAAATGTACCATTCATAGTCACATTATGATTCTCTTAGTAGTTATTTATGTTGTTTTCTTGTATAATCAGGATACTGGGCAGGAATGACAAAATGGTTGTGGAGAATCTGAAGAGGTTTGTGGATGTTTGTTCGTTGCCTGGACACACGAAGAAGGTTTTGGAAGAAATAGTAGAAGATTTAGAGGGCAAATCATGATGAAGGCCAGAGCAATGGCAATTTATACAAAGTAAACTGTAAAAGCAAGCCACTATTCATTCGAGTGAGACAAAGAACACCTCCAGTTCCATGCTAATGTAGTTGGTAATTGCAACTCATGTTTGTAACATATCCCTTCCTATGTCTTTTTTATTTTAAAAAAGGGGGTGTTTTTGTAGCAAAAGATGGGGAAACAATTATCATTATTTTTATCATTCTTATCGTTCTCCTTGGATAAAGACTCATGTTGATGAGTGGTGGAGAGGTATCTAGATCTTCTGATTTCTGCAGTCAAGAGAAATTTGGTGATGCTCTTCAGTGGGGCCATTTATTGAAATCTGAACCACTTAAAAATAATTGTACCCTCTTGAATGGGTTCTGCCAAGTATCATTTTAATAGATATTGCTCTCGTAACACTTGAATATAATATTATGAAACAATTCACGTACCTTACATGTGATCAATCTGATGGTGTGCTTAACTTATGTTGAGTAACAACTATTGAAAGTACCCAAAATGAGATAAATGTGTTCTGGAACAGTCAACATAAGTGAGATATGTATTTTATATATGATCAATCTGATGGTGAACTGATGGTTTTTTTTTTTTTTTTTATGAAGTATTCAACAGCATCTTACCTATATTACCCCAAAAAATCTGAGTTTAAAGTCTTCAAAAGCATATAATTTTCAAACAGCTACCCTTAACTGAGGATTTATAACACTCAATAGACTTTCTTGTCTCTAGACTTTTCATTTCTTTTCATTAATTTTCCATTCTCATTTCTTCATTCTGTTTCCATCAATTCCACCACTGTAGTTAGTTGCCCATCCTTTTCAAGCTCAACAATCAAACCAAAATGTATGGAACCGTTTTTGAATAATTTTGCTATAATTTCAGTCTTTTATTTGTGACATTATAATTAGTGGAGGTAGAACAATCTAGGGATTTTGCAATGGGTCAGGTTGAAATAGGGCCCCAACCCTCCCCGCTCCTATTAAGGGCGGGTTTGGTAGATGCTTTTACCAGGGTGGGATCGAGTATGCATGTTAAAGCCCATCATGAGTATGGGGCGGGTTTGGGTTTCATCTCACCGATCTGACGGGTCATTATGCTTGTTAATCTGACCTCAACTCACTGCCCATCGGTGATAGAGTTGATTGGCTTGATTGAGTTGAGGTTTGAGATGAATTGATAATTTTATGTGGTTGATTGAGTTGGGATTTCATGGACAATGTGTTGCCTTAAGGTGATTTTTCAATTTATATGTGGATTTAAGTTAAATTGAAAATCCTATTTGGTCGATAGAATTGAAAAACTTTTGTAGTCGTTTGAGTTAGGACTTAAGTTAAATTGAAAATTTTGTGGAGATTGAGCTGCACACAATGAATTATAATATTTTGATTTTCCACATTTTTAGGTGGCATACTATTATTGATTTGAAAATTTTGAATATTCATAGAATTAGTATTTTAATTTTTTGTTTTTAATGTGGAATTTCATGCTATAAATATAATCAAACACCCGACCTGACCCGACCCGACCCAAATCGGCCCATCACATATGGAGTGGGTCGAGGCGGGTATGGAGTTCAATGGAAGGCTGGGTCGCGGGTTTGAAATTCATGGCAAAAGACCCGTCATGGAGCAGGGTGGGTTTGTGATGTGTTCTGTGTCTTACGAGGTGGTTTTGAACCTAGCATGACCCAAGCCCACCTTGCCCCATTGCAATCCCTACAAGTAGAGGTGAAAATGGGCTGGGAGGCCCATGCGGGACAAGACCCGACACAGTGTTGAGCAGGGCCGTGTTGGGTTAGGGTGTCTTGGCCTGTAGACATGACTCAATCCATCAGAAGATGTAATAAATTGATTAATTTCTTTATTCATCAACAAAGTTATGTTTTCATTTCATGAGACGAATGATGTTTTATTACTTAATGCACATGACCAATACATATGACATGATGGTTCATGAGATGAACTGGTTCCCATTAGTATATTAGATGTAATATATATGTATAGATGAGATCCATATACGGGATATATGTGTCACAAATCTTATACTTAAATATTTTCACAACCAGTTATGAGAGTGGGCATATCATCTGATAAGGTTGCAGCACTTTGATCACTATGAGATAGTTTGATTTGTCTCGATCATCAGAATGTAAGATTCTGGATCACGATGCTGGTACATTGGATGTATTGAAGGATCATGAGAAGCACCTTATGAAATACTGTCTTGATTTTAAGGTCTGCTCTCATAATTCCCTAGCAATAGGCTTTCAATCCTGAGACATTGATGAACTCAAGTTTCTATCTATTCATTTACTTTGATTCACCAATGAGTGAGGCCAGCTGTAGGTCAACACCTCGGTGTCTTGGGTACGTGGTAGTAGGACTGTGGGAACATCTAATGGTCAAGATATAATCTATTTATATTATCCCCTTGTGCTAATTAATGGAATTTGTCATTAGTAAATGCGCACCCATCTTGATTAAGAGTTAATTGGATGATACTAATAATCACTGTGATTAATTAGGGCTCAAAGTTAATATGATGTGGATCTAAGATTGGAAAGGACAAATTTATTTCAATTGATTCATGGATATTGATAGAGGGATCTACTTATGATAATCGGGAAGTTTAAGGTCTTCTTTGTAATTTATTCCTAAGACCGGAGTGCAATTACATTTATATAGTGATGTTATTTGCAATTAACTATGGGCCCGGATTACACATGAAATGTGGGGTAGCGGTGTCTCAGTTGGAACCGATTTTCTGTAGAATCCCTAGTGGTCTCCACGCTAGCCCAAGATATTAGAAAGATACTAATCATACTTGAACTCTAAAAGGAAGGAATTAGAAAGTAACTATTTCTATTTGAAGTAGGACTTTTAATAATAGTAATAGTAAGTTACTAATTGTTGTGGAAGTGAGAATTCTATAGTAATTAAAAAATGAAGAAAGTTACTAATTTGTAATGGGAGTTGGATTTTTATTTCAAATAGGAAAAAAGGAATTTTGAAAAGGCTATAAAAGAGACCAAAAGGGGGCTGGACGTTAGTTTCCACCAATCCTCTTGAGAAAAGAGATCTGATAGTGGGTCATAGCGTGGAAGACAACAAGGTCTTGGAGCTTCTAATTTGCTTCAAGAAGAGTTCTTGATCTAGCTGATTTTCTTCTTCTCCATTAGAGTACTACCGGGCTTCAAATATATAATTTGCTTTTTTGATTGTTGTGGGTTATTTTGGTTGCATGGTGCTGTTAATTTCTATCTATTAGATATGTTCTATTGCTGTACATGATTGATGAGACGGAGGGATTGCATCCTGGATATGGTTTATGGCCTTATATATATTTGATCCCTGAGTCAAGTTGATCAAAAGTTTTGAAAATTAGTCCACGAGGCCTGCCTACTTCTAACACATGGCATGGCCCGACTCATGAGCTAGGCACGGTTAGGCTTGACCATCGCACGACCTGTAGCCCAGCCTGGTTATGCTCGCTAGTGTAGGCCCTAGGGATGTAAAATGGACCATGTCGGCAGGTACTTTCACTGCGGCCCAGTTGTGCCATGTCGGCCCGTGAAACTTCACAAACCGTGTTGTGCCATTCCCAGGTTGGCAGGCCCTTGGCCTAGTACTCCCCGCAGGCACGGCAAGGGTCGTGCCGTCCACGGGCCGGCCCATAAGCAACTTTATGATGAATGCCTTTTTTTTTTTTGGGTAAATAGGTTTGTTGAGTTCATGAATTTGCACATTTACGTATCATTTTAGGATGAATTAGGGGTTTAATTAGGTAAATTGCATCATTATTCATCTAATTCCATCATTTTATGCATTTTCACTTAGGCCCCTGAATTTTCATACTTTTCATATATTTTTTGCATTAACTTATAATATTTTACAAATTTTCTCCGAAGAGTCCCAGTTGGAGTAGAACTCTATTCAAGATGGGTGTCACTTCAATATGGGCTCTTCAGTATTTGATGTATTGAATTGGAATGTGCAGAAAATGAGAATTGCAGGCCTCTGTCACGGAATCCATTTTTAAGCACACATTGTAATCCTAGACCCTACATTGCTGAATTGAAGTAAATTGAAGAATTTACCATGTGGACCTCATACATAAGCCATATGAAAATTAATCAAAGGAGGGGCCCACTCATCATGTCAGTTGAAGAGTTCTAACTACAGTAGAAGACTTCTCATAGGGCCCACTATTCAAGCAGATGAAATGTCCTACATGGCAGGGTCTGCAGTAGTTGTAAATTTGAAATTATTCATGGATAATTCAAAAGGTACAATTCTGATTGGAACAAAAGAAGAATAGTTTGAATCATTCACATATGATGTCCTTTCGAAAATGAAAGTTGTGTAGAGATAGAATTCATTGCAAATCAAATTTTAGAAGTTAATCTCGTTTTTCTCGGGACAACTCATCTTCAAATGGCCATAACTTTCAATCCGACCGTCGGATCGATGAAAGTTACCTACCGTTGGAAAGCTTATTTAGAGTAGATATCCGTGGAGTCCAAGAACGTATAAATTAGAGCTATATTGACAAAATTATGGGCCCGGAGATTTTCATATTCATTTTTAGACGGGATTGCAATTAAATCCACACCGTTTATAATCAATTGCTACACATCCCTTGTGGGACCTCATCTAAAGATTAGCCAAGCCACCAAGAGGTTTCCAGAAGCTTCCACCTCATTCAAATTCAAAAAAGATAAGAGATGTACCTTATCAATAAAGATAAATCAAATTTGCAGAGAAAGTGTCTAGATTCAATGTATCTGATAGATAACCGGAGAAATAAAAGGAACCAAGAAGTAGCATACGAGAGGTAACTCCCTCCCCTTGGATGTCTATAACTATCCTCTCTCCTCTTTCTCTTATTTACATAATTAATAGAATTTAAGAGTTATTTTTGGGTATTCTGGAGCCCTGTTCCAGAAATTAGGAATTTTAGAAGAGAGATTTTTGAGAGACCATTGTACAAGGAGATGCTATCAATGCAATTACTTATGGAGTTCTTTTCAATGGCTGGCTAGATTTCTGGATTGGAGCACACAGATGAAGCTAAGTAGATCTTTAATTTAATCTATATAATTTTTCTACTACTTTCTTGTCTCTTTCAAAATACATGCTCTATTATAATAATAGATCTGTCTTCATGCCTTAGGCAGCCTCTGTTTTGATTTCTAATGAAAATAGTTTGATGATTTATACTTATTTTGATAGATTATGCTTAGGGCTGAGATCCTTTGATAATTTATACTTAATTTGATGAGTCATGCTTATGATTTTTCATTCTTTTATGAGGTGAAGGAGGTCTTGGGTTGTGATCTTATTCTTAAAAATTGATTTTTGCAAAAGACAAATCTTTCGGATCCAAAACATTGATTTGTTTAAGATCTGAGTTATTTTTTGGGACAAATAGTAGAATAATTGTATGGATGGATTAATTATCTTACTTAGTGGATTTTGGATGCTCTGATCTGTTTTATATATTTGATTAGTTTGTGTTTCTGAATTTTTTTCTAATTTCTTTTCTTGGATCTCAATTACTTATTAATCTTTGATAAAAAAAATCAGATTTTGAATTTTAACTTAGTAGTGCTCCTTGTGGGATTCGACCTGTACTTGCCACTGTCTCAAAAAGACAACCGTGCACTTGCAGTATTAAAAGATTGAATTTAAATTCACATCAAGGTTTAACAAATTTTTTTTTTTTTTGGTACGTAGTAAATTGGTTTAAATTGAGAAAAAGTTGGGAAGAAGAGGTCTACAACTGGTGGGAATCTTGAGTAGGAGAACATTTATTGGGATGTTGGGTAGGTGGAATGAAACATTATGATATTGATGAATTACTCAATAATAGGAGCAAAGTAAGGGATTGGGTTTCAAAATTGAAATGCAGACATGACGAACCAAACGGAAATAATAGCTAAAAACTTTGAAAGAGAATTTATATCTTCCCTGCATGGGGAATATTGAGAAAAAAAGGACATTATATGGGCTAGTCTTGTTGGACCTACTGGGCCATGGTTTTGCCGTGCCAATGTGCCATGGGCCTGGAAACCCTGGTCTAGGACAGCCCATGCCTGGGACAGCGTGGGACAGAGGCCGCAGCATGTAGAGTGGTAGACCGGCATGCCAGGCCGTGTCGAGCCTGGGCAGCCCGGCCCATTTGTATCCTTGGTAACCTTGCATGGCTGCATTTAGGGTTGCAAACGGGTCGGTTCCGGTCCGGGTCCAAGGCCTGAATAAGGACCAGACCCGGTTTTAAAAGGGTCGGAACCTTTGGATAATCGGAGAATCGGAGACCCATTTACATTCCTACTTGCATGTCAACTCCCCTTTGAAAATCATTTCTGATTTTCAATCTTCTTCCTCCTAACTCGATTACCAAACAAACCTGAAACCTTCCATCTTCACCGGCTCCATTCTCCAGCTATCACAGATCCTTGCATCACTTCCTTATTCCCTTGACAAAAAAATCCCTCTCTCCTCTTTTCTAGTTTTCTCTTTTAACTCATAGCACCATCTTCCCCATCATATCCTCTCCATCTCCTCCATCTCTTGGATCTTCTCATCTCTCTTTCCTCATGCCCAGCCAACCGATCTCTCATCCAGGCACCCATACAACAACCTAGCTATCATTATCTCTCATGTCTCTAGCCACAACACCATCTCCATCATTACAGCACCCTGCAACTTGTCACCTCCACTTCACCACATCTTCACCTCGCAACCAAAATCAACCAACTTGCAACGACCTACATCACGAGCCACTGCAACCATCATCATCAACATCCCTCTCATCTTTCTTTTAACCCCCAAACCAAACAGCCCAGCCTCTCCATCACTTCAAGCCAAACAGAGCAAAAAAATCCACTCACTTTTTTCCCACCATCTTCAACACCACGACACAAGAGAGGCAGTGATTTGAATGGCCCGAGGAGCGGAGACATCACTCGCCTAAACGGGCCTAACCTGATTCCCTTTCCCCAAGTTCAAGTGCTGCACATGGACGGTTCGGATTGATTTAGCACTAAAACTAATTATCAAACCGAATCTATTAGTTTTTTCATTAATCAGTCCGATCTGGCCGATACAGAGGGCTTAATCGGTTAAACTATTTATTTTTTATTTTATTTTGAAGATCATAAATTGAAAATTTCAAAATGATGAATCCCTTTGACGGTGAACCGGGGGTTCAAACCGATAACCGACCGATTTAAGCAGTTTCTACGATTTTCAAATCATAGACCAAACCGATTTATTATAAAACCAATCCGAACTGCAAATGTTATTTTTATTATTATAATTGCAAGTGTGAGGGACTTGCAGGTCTTGGTTTTTAAATAGAGAACTCCAAATGATGCCACATCACCAGCTACTTGGCTTCCATGCTTTGTAAAATCTTTCTTCTTTGTCCACCAATCGTAGCAAGACTTTCTAAGCACCTAAAAACTCCCCTCAGATCAATCTCTCTCTCTCTCTGGTCAATGTTATTCTGCATGAAACATCAATTTTAGATCCAACTTCCAAACTAATTTCTAATTTGAGGATGTCTCCTTACCCTAGTGTAAGGAGCGGTAGTTCTAACTAGTAGGTCTAAGTTTTGAACCCGACCTCCCCTTTCCTTGCATATGTGAGTTGCTATAGTACCTCACATGTGTGAGTTAAGTCTCCTTGTAAGCGTGCGAATTCCCATCATCTCCAATATGCAAGTCACATAGGGTATAAGCCCCTAAATCTAAGGAACAATTCCTAATCTAAGATCATATTATATATAGAAAATCTATTCAACTAAGGATTTTCGTAAACCTAAATCTAAGGATTCTCATGTCTTATAATAGAGTCCTGAAAGAGGAAAATACTGTTTCGGCCTATCCTGAGTGCTTATTCCAAGGAAGTAATATTTTTCATTCCAAGGAAGCAATTGAGCGCTCGCTAGGGATAGTTCGAAACGGTATTTCCTTGTTTGGTTGAAACAGGAGATCCGAACTCTTTATAATCAGTTCGTTCCTAAATCTAAGGATTCCTTGTTAATAACGGTAAGTAAAATTAATTGAAAATCAATTATAAATCCAGCTTTTAGAGTCTCGGTTTTAAAAGCCACGCCAATCTTTTAAAATGTCTCTGGCTAGTTTTTGAGAGAATTCATATCAAATCAGAATCATCATCATCTTAGCAGTTGTTGGGCCATCATTGAATAGATCCTTTTCGAATTAGCTAAATCACAATCTCAATCAATTTTTTTCAAGGCACGTTTCAATATCCTAATCACAATGGAAGGATTTCACGGAAGCTTCATGGTCAAATTAGGGAATGAATGCACCTTAAAACCCACTTCAAGATTTATTATAAAAAAGAAAGCAAAATCTTTTATAAGATTTTGTATAAGACTGATCATGAATGGAGCACCCAATTATTGTGTGTCCATTACGCTCAAATTTAAATGAAGACTTACACTTTTACTTGGAATCAAAGCAAACAAACGTGTCTCTGTTTTTTTTTTTTTGGTAAGCACAAACGTCTCTTAATTCCTTATAAGATGACTTCCACAAGACGTGCCACAGTGAGCAATTCCTTTCAATTTTTAATGCTCCTAAGTTTTTAGTATATATATAGTTGCCAACACACTCAACACACTCTTTTCAAATTTAAAACTCCTAAGATTCAGAAACTATAGTACAAGACGCGCAAATTAAATATAAAGGTTTTTGTATATGTATGGAAGGTTTTTAAGATTTGTAAATAGGTCTTTATAGTTTTAGTATTTGTAAATAAGTCTAGTTATTTCATTTTAATACATTCCATGTCCCAAGAGGTGTCAAATGGGCGGTGCCGTGATACCTAGGCCTATAGGCAATGGCGGAATATATTTTGAAAATTATATGCACTTTTTTATGTGTGTTACTCTCAATATTTTGTTTCTATATAGTGGCCCCCCAAGGAAAAATTCCTGGGTCCGCCGCTGCCTGTAGGCAAGACACAACACGACGAAGTATGTAAACGGTCATAGTTTGTGTATTTTTATTGTTTTACCCCTCCAATGGTAAAAAAAAACTAGTTTTTGTGTTTTGACCCTTTTAACCTTCCCTAACAACCATAAAACGGTCATATTTTGGGAATTTGATGTCATTTTGACATTTCAAAAGTCTATAAAGACCACATCTCTTCTCATTTCTCACCACCAAATTCAACTCACCCAAAGCTCTCTCATACGGTCAAAACTCTCTAACTCACTCAAAGCATCCAAATCTCTCTCTAATCATACTTCTAAAAAGTTTTCAGGGGATATAAGACCAAGTCATCAAGAGACAAGCTTAAGGGGCCTTAAAAAATCTCAAGATATTTATTTCATTTAAATTTGAGATATCATATTCCTACATAGTCAATATATTATATTAACTCTCGTCTTCTCTCCTTTCCTATATTAATTATCACAAAAGGCTCTATTACTATTTATTATATATCTTTTTTTTTCAGATTTAATTTTTTGAATATGGCTGGACTTTTAGGACATTTCCCCTAAGAGTTTTCTTCCGTTAATTTAGGGGAAGAAGACAATAATGTGGAAGTGGAATAAGTAGAGGAGGAAGAAGCCCAAGTAGGAAAAAATAGTGGCCATAAAACATCTAGAGACGTGGAAATTCTAAAGTTTGGGAAGCATTTGTTATTGCTAAGATTAAGAATAAAAATAGAAAAGTAGATGAAAAAAAAAACGTAAATATTACTGTAATCTTTAAACTTGTGATTTAGGTGGCGGTACGTGCCATTTGAAAAGGGATAAGGACACTTGTGAACCGAAATATATTGGGTCCCAAGAGGAAGGGGGGTCAGGTGTACAGACCTAAATTTCAACTAGTGGTAGTAGTTTAGGAGCTTTTTCTTATAATGCCACTAATGTTAGATTATTACTTGAAAAAATGATTGTACTAGCTAAATAACCATTTCCTTTTACTGAAAATGAATTTTTTGAAGAATACATCCAAAATGCCCTAAATCCACAATGTAAAAGGGTTTCTAGAAATATTATTAAAAATGATGCTTTTATACAAGGGCAAAGTGAAAAGGAAAATATAAAAAATCACTTAACAAATAGTCTCGGTAGAATAGCTATAACTACATATTTTTTGTCTTATCATCCATGTCTCGTGATCTACTAACAATTTCAATGTCTTCCATAGCATCATAATAAAATTTTAGTGTACGTGGATGTGTGGAGGATGACAGAGGACGAAATTAGCGGATGATATAGTGGAGTGTTGCGTCAACCTACGAGACTAGCATCTGACAGACAAGAGAAAGCATGAGATTGAAGCAATTGAAGATTATAATCCAAGCGAATACATCACCAGACTACAAATATAACTCTTTTTTTCTTTTTTTAGTGTAAATATAAAAATGGTAGTCTTTTACTTCTTTTTAATTTTTTTTAATCATCTACAAAATTATAAAGGTTCCAAAGGTAATCATGTTGAAAGACTTTCAAGTAGAAAAGATCCAAATGGTTCTCTCCTTACTGGGGTGGGTTGAGTTTGACCAAATTGCGTAAATCTATGTGCCATACTCTTCTTTGTGTGTATCTTTTAAAATGTTTAGCCTAATATCCTAAATATGAAAGTAAGACACATTAGAAGCCCGATATGAAGCTTGGCATGAATGAGACACATTAGAAGCCTGTTACGAAGGCTTGGCAAGAATGACACAACTCGACACAATTTAGGCACAGCACGAGCCACGCCGGGCCGAGCATTGCGGTCAAGATTGCCGTCACGGTACAACATGATTAATGGGACGTGCCGTGCCGTGCCGACACGCACGACATGTTTAAAACCTCTACATGTCTCCAAAATCCGTATTCCCAATGAGAGTGGGCAACCACCATAAGGTTTGTATTGGATTTAAAAAAAAAAACTACTTCTTTTCCCTTACATCAGTTAAAAAAAATGAGTATGTTATTATTTACAATAAATATCATTATTTAATACCAAGTCCCAACGGTGTCTCTCTCTCTCTCTCATGCACATAAGCTCAGTCCCGTATTTCAAGACTTTCATCGATGTAATTGTGAGTCATGCACGAATTATCAATTATAAGTACAAATGTTGATCGCCACTATGACAAATTTGGATTTAATAAAATTGACCTTGTAATGATAAAAATGGATTTATGGAGAGTTATTCTCTCTTATTAAATGTAATTGTTAACGTTACAAGCGTTAGAGACAAAAAAGTCCAAGCTTTTAAAATTATGCATATATAGATAAAGAGATGAGCAAAAGTATCATTTCATTCTAAAAACTTAAAGCGATTGAAATGCTATTGATTTTAGAGACATGAAAGATATTAAAATGAAAAAAAAAAAAGAGCCTATTTACAAATATTAAAACCACATGGCATATTTACAAATTCTATAAACTTTTAGGGGATATAAAAAAAGGAGACTTAAATTTATTAGATAACACTTTGTGATGGGACCCATTCAACCAAAATGAAATCTTTAAAATACAAGATAAGATGGAGGGATCGATTGTTTTTGGAAATCATTTCTTTATTGATTATACCTAATGAAATCTTTGAAATAAGAACATAGATGAGACTCAAAATTTTTTTTATTTTTATTGCGAGAGAATTTTCTAGCAGACGTTTCTCCCATTTTCTTAATTCTTTATTTTATTCTCTTATCATATTTTATAATTAATTACTACTTTGTCACTTGTAGTTGCTAAAGGAGATTTGACACTTCTAAATAAATAAACAAATAGCCACTTTAGCTTTCCAACCAGGGTCCAAGATCACCGGTTGACGAGCTATGCATCTATTCTTACTAGGTCCCATTTCCTAGCCATTGGATGAAAATGAGATTTTCCAATTTGATAGATGATTGGGTACATTCACCAAAGTAGACACTTCCAACAACAAATACAACTAAAGCCGGCCTCACCATATCAACCAGAGTAACTTTAATTTAGAGTCCAGATCATAATTTCGAGATCGGATCACAACTCGCAACTCGCAGTTGTTATATTTTCACCGTGAGTTGACTAATAATCATAAATCGTAGTTGTTATACCTTTAAAGGAATAATTGTGATTATTGGTCCACTCATTTATTTCCTAAAACACATGATTCAATCATTCGTTAGCTCAACTTTGATGCAGGCATTAGGCCCTTCACAATGAGAGGTTACCTTGCAGATATTGGTGGGTACACACAGTTGTTTATGATCTTTGCTAATTTCCATTTTAAAAGTTCTTTTTGGGAAGTCCAAGTGAAGGAGATTTGGCTTTTAGTAACATTGGAATATTTGAACACTGCCATCTAATATTTTCACTAGGACAAGAGACTTTTACAGAAGTCTTTATTACATCAGTGCAAACCCTAAGTATACAAGGATAATTGACCACACACAGATAATAAAAAAGAAGAAATCAACAGGCAAGGCTTGCAGTTGTGTCTGCATGCTATTGAGGGTTCCAGCAGGCCCAATTTCCTTCACTGCCAACACGTGGCATGCTGTTGACCCTTGAATACTTGTCCACGTTGAAGCTGGCCCCACACATGAGACCTTCGCTGTCGACCCTGGGCATGGCCTTCATCTTGTACATTGGATGCTCAAAGCTCATCAGGCCACCTTCGCTGTGAAACATACACCCTGCACAAACCCAACAATACTCATTTGCATCATACAAAATCATAACCGACCGTTCATCTGATGGCCCACCCCCAAGCAAATGTACCTTAAAAATTCACAACCCTACTCACGGCTCATCTACAATGGAATAAACAAATGGAGTGGATTCCCAAGCAAAGTTGCATGAGATATTTGTTGATATAATTTTATACTCTCATTTGCATTCACTAACACTAACATCTTGAGCTTTTGGTGTTACTTGTTACCAGCGTCAAAGCATTAATAACCAGAGCTCCCAACTTCCACTTCCGTTGACCGGATTTAGAATAAGATTTTTTTTTTAAGAGAGGGTGTTGATATAAATTGTTATGTAATTCACTAATAGCTTGAGTTTCTGGTGTGACTCCGACTTCAATAATAATATCAACATGACCACCACCCTAATTCACTATTTTGAGTTATTTTAGTCTCATGTTCTCATAACAATTCAAGAATAATTGCAAACTTTAAAAAATATTCAACAAATAAATATGTGGAATTCTAAGAAAAGCCCCTTTTTAAAATGCCCTTTTAGTCAACCTCATTTTTGCCCACCTCCCTTATCCATCCAATTTCTCTCACACACTATAATTTTATAGTGCTTTGGAAATTATCCACAATTGGATTTTTATAAAATATAATTTACTACATATAGCCACTACATAAAAAAAACCTTAAAAACAAAGAATCTAGATAAAATTTAGATCATTTGATGGGGTCTTAGTCTTATTGTATACATTCAAACCATTTATTTTCATCCAAGTAGTCATTTACCAGTCAAGATTCAACCCAAATAAATAAATAAACAATCCAGTACCAGTAGGGAAGGGTGCAAAGGATCTGCCACAGCCTGCTTTTATGACCTTCAAGTCGTCTGAAATTACAACCGACCCATCTGCTGCAATTCCCCAGAACAGCTGAACCTTTCCATCAGCTCCCTGCAAACCACCAAAATCACAAAATCACCCTCAGATTCTAATTTCGTTTTCATTTCACCACAAACCCTGTTTTTTTTTCCCCCTTGTAAAGAGAGATAGACAGAGAGAGAGCTCACCAGTGCAGCAAAGACGGTCTCACTCTTGGTGTCACAGACAATGAAGGCAAAGCTGCCATCAAGGTCCTTGACCACCTGATCAGCTGGGTATGGTCCACGGTCTCGAAGGGTCCTGTATGCTTCGATCACAAGCATAGCCTCGTTGGTAGCCTTGGTTAGCCCATACTGCTTAATAAGGGGGCACAAGTTGTTCAGGCTCCCAAAGAAGAGGCAGTATATGTCATCAAACCCACAAAATAACCTGCACCACCCCAATCAACAAAACCTTAAAAAAAAAAACAGAGACAAACAAGATTCTTCTTCTTAAGAAACCCAAAAACATGTAGAGAGAAATTAACAGAGGATGCTATTTTTCTACTTTACCTTCTGTGTGTGGAGATATGGCTGTCGGATTGTACATATGCAATTGCAGCTCCTTGGCCTAGAGACAAGGAGATTGTATTTTGTGGGTGAGAAGATCGGAATGCCTGGAGGATCTGGTCTGGGTGTTGGGGCTCTTTAAACCCCTGTCTATTGGATGAACCTGGGCTGTTGAGCTCATTGGGAGGGTTAGCTAATGCATGGTGAAAAATACCCAACATCTCTCCTTTCTTCTAAGATTACTCAGAAATTTGAAAATGGCTATTCTTCTCTATTCAGTGAATGAAATTGGAACAGGAATGAACACGGATGTAAAGAAGAAAGGTTTGTTGTTGTGTATATATAGAGACAGATGTTGGGATGGATGTGGGGGACCTTCAACAGCACATGTATGTCACCGTCAGCTCTGTGTAGATTATATACTTATCTCTTTGGTGTAAATTAGTCAAGGCCAATTCAGATGAGAGTGCATAGATTGAACTTATACACGGGATGGATTTACTTTAGAGAGAGACAGAGAGAGTGAATGGATAAGGAAGGCAGAATATTTCTATTTCTTATCCTGAACTGTAACGGTGACATCGATCCGAGTCAGCACCCCCGGTTTTGTAATCCGGCTTCTGATTTTCGAGTCCCTGCTGGTAAAACACAGGAAGTTTCGTGAGGCTTCTCAATGGGCCGCTTGCATAGAATTGAACTGGATGGAGAATTGTGATCTCCCACTTGAATTGGTAACACAAAGAAAGTTTTTTTTGCCTCATGCGTGTTTGGATGAACGGTGAATTGAAATAAAGTGAAGTGATGTATCAAATAAAAAAAATCATAAAATCTAATGGGATATGGTGGTTGTTTAATTTTAGCGGCGTTATGAATAATTTTTTTAATTATTTTTGTCATTTAGTAGAGAAAGAAAGTTGGTTTTTTACCTTGTTTTTAAGGAGTAAATTTTAAATTTATGTACTTTACATATGACCACTTGGCCTTTTTTGTCTGAATAATGGAGGCTTTACTCTGCTTTAAGCATATTAGTAAAGTCCCAAACACATTAGTAAAACTGTGGAGCCCATAGCGGGCCACGTTATAAAAATGTGAATTACTCAAACATTGAATGCACTGGGAATTTTGAATTCCTCTAATTGTAGTCTAAAATGAGTTTGTCCAAATGTAAAATCAAGCATATTATTGATAATCGGTCAATCTTATAGTAGGACCAACTCAAGTAAACTTTGAAAAATCCCATGAATAGGGCAATGACTAATTTTTAGCAGCTTTGATTTTCATTAGGTGGCCCTCAGTTGGTTTCACTCTTCTCACTCAAGCCAAGCTGCTCGTGGGTCCTCTTCCAATTTCTCACCTAATAACACTTGCATTTATCATGACACCATATAAACCCTTGAATGTTATAAAATAGGGGGTTTATTATAAAAATCCCCTTAAATCCGGTGTCGACCAAAAAAAGGCCCTCAAAGGCTTTTATGCACCAGACAGGTCCAAAAAACTTTTTTCGGGGTTGTTTTTTTTTTTTTTTCCGAACAACAATATCATTGCTCACTGCATCACATTCTTCTTCATTTTCCATATTCACTCTTCACCCATTCAACTGACCAATGACCCACCTTATTTTCTTAAATCATTTCAAACTTGCAAATCAAGCAACAAAATAAACTTGACTAATCCACTTGTAACCTAATCCCCATCGCTACCAAACGTCCAACTACATCCAAAGACGTTATATCTCTCTTGTTTTCAGTTCTTCTTCAAAAACAAATCTCGACACCAAGCAAGCCCATGCACCCTACAACCATGTCTGATTTTTAGAAACAAGATATGTAGAATCCTTGGATCAGAAGCTTGCCCAAACCCCCACGAACACAACCGTTGATGGAGTTTGTAAAGATATAACACCTTTTCCTGTTTACTTCCTTTCAAGTTCGTTTAGAGCTTTTGTTTTAATTTGAGAGACTCATCTTTAGGGTAAAAAAACTTGAACAATCAAAAGTCTTGGGGCGGTTCAATCATGTCAAAGCTTGGCAGTGGCCTTGAATGCGAGCTAAAAAAAAGATCGCATGAGCAGCAGTATCGTTGCTCAGTAAAATAAAATAAAAAAATGGGGGAGGGATGACTTTTATGGTTTATATTGTAATTTAAGAGCATTTTTTATCTTCCCCAAAGGGATTTTTTCCGTAAGATCCCATATAAAATAATCATTATGTTTTTTTTTTTTTTTTTTCTTGCTAGTTGGGTGAGTCATACAAATTTTGTGAGACTATTTACCTGCACATGCATCAATCTTTGGGCAGCGTTGGAGATGGGATCAAGGGACATTTTACCATGGGTTTGTCCCACGTTTTCATTTATTATGTGCTTTATACATGAATCTGATGGTGCATTCAACTCTAGCTCTAATAGAAGCATTTATAAAACTCTAGCTCTAAATGAAGCATTTATATATATAAAAAAAAGAATTTAATTTAAGTGAAACTCCATTAGTATTTTCATGTGTTGACTAATTCATGGGTTAGATAAAACTCTGGGTTCATTGAGTTGTGATTTTCTATTTTTTTTAGAATGGACTATGATTGTGTTACCGAAAGGCCTGGAGCGAAGATTGAAACGTTTTAGAGCGAAAAAAGATAAGTTTTAAAAGATTTGCTTGCTAGAGCGTAGTCAGGGACAAAATAGGGGCTCGCTATAGCGAACGTGGAGTATAAGCCTTGCGCAATTCAATATTCTATTTCGAGTTTGCTTGCCATTCTATCTCGATTCGAATTATAAAACTCTTGCACAAATCAAGGGCTATAAAAAGGGTATTTCTCTCAAATCTAAGTTAGACAAAAAGTTGTTATCTCGTTGTTATGATGTGAGAAAATTCTAAAAGATATACTTTATTTTCTAAAGTCATTGTTTAGAGTTTATGCTAAAGATGCTCTAAAAGATTTGCTGATTCTACTTTTTTGCGTAAAATTTAATAATTTCTTGACTCTCGAAGTGTTGATGGCACAAATAGGGGGAGCATGGCACAAATAGGGGTCAATAGCTCCCACCACTCGAGCGGAGCCTCGCAGTTTCCATAGAGTCGGTTCCCGCACGGATCCCTACTCCCGATGTTCCATCGTATGCATGCTACAGTTCCCAAGTCGATACGGCATACCAACATGGATGGAGCTGTTGAGCACTCTGCAAGGTGGTATCCCAAGTCGACACGGCATACCAACATGCTGTCAGAGTCATCCCATTTGGTGGGGCCCACTTTGGTGGCGGCCGCTTTTTCACAATTCAAGGCCGTGGAATTACACAAACTTCCTAATCCATTGCACACAATTTCTTCTGTTTCTAGATGGATGAACAGTACATTACATGAGATACAACTTAGAAAGGAGGGGCTTAATTAATGTTTTGAAGGCTTAATCTACGTCAATTAGGGTGCACTATCAAGTTAATCATGGTCATCCAATTTATGAGTTATTTATTTATGGGAATATTCATGTGCATCTATCCCTCACTATAAGGTGATGAACACTTGCATGAATGAGGATTTTCAAGTGCAAAAGTGAATTTTTAAGTACATTAGGTGAGGTATAGATGCACATGAATATTTCCCTTTATTTATTATTTCATCCAATAGATTTCTTTTGTGTGTTTTTCACATATTTCAAAAAGGTGATCTCAATCAAATAATGTTTAGCATTTGACAAGATTCTTTTTAATTCTTGGTAAACACCCCCCCCCCCCCCCCCCCCCCCCTTTTTTTTTTAAATCTTAGTCCCTTAGTTCAAATTTCATTAGATCCCTTTGAATGAAAGTTGACTTTGAATGAAAGTTGAGATACTATTTAGTTATGTTTGAAGCGATTATATATAATTTTGTAAAGCAGGCCTAATGATTAATAATGTTACGCCATTTTTGTGCTGTGGGTAAATATAAATCATCTTGATACATTTGAATGTACCTATTTATTGTATCACTTGGAATGTTGTGAATATTTTATTTAATCCAGTACAAGTCTAGTTGTCACTACGCGGAACCTCCCATCCCCTTTCCCGATTCTGCTCTGAAAACATGGATCGGTGTTTTCAGAGCGGATCCGCTATCGGAGCGTGGTTCGACCATCTTCGAAGTGCGGATCAACCGAATATGAAACTAGCTAATCGTGTAAAATCTTTAGTTTATGTGCATTTCTTTTTCTGTAAGCTTGGCATTTTTCTTTTAAATGAAGAAACTTCTTATGACTTATTAATTATTGTCTATTTTATGTGATCGAATTGCAAAGTTAATTTTTTCTCCATTTTTAATACTTGAATATATGAATAATATATATTTATGCACATTAAGCAATAAACAATATGCTGTATATGTGCTCTGGACAAATAATTATTTTAAAATTTAGCGTTTTGGCGTTCCCCCTCCGTGCTCTAGGCACTTCTTATATAGATGTCGGGGTGTTCATTGAGACTTCTTTTAGATGGAGGGGAGTTAATTGGCCCGGTTGCTCTAGGCAAGAGCTTGTGCAAGCCTGACTCGTTTATTCATGGGCTTAGAATTCAAGCCCTTATCGAGCCCAAGGTCGTAAAACTAGGCCCAAGCCCAAGCCCAAGCCCTACCCACTTGTTATTTTCAGTTCCTTTTGGGGCCAACTTAGTAAGCTTTAAGTTGTTCCTTTTTGTAGCGGCCAAATTAGTAAGCTGTTGTTTCCAATAATATACACCCTTTAACGTTAAAATGTTAATTATGTCTGGTTGGATTGGGCCTTTAACTATATATAAAGCTCAGACTGACCGTTAAATAATGCGGCCAAAAAATTAGGTCCAACTAATGCAACGGGCTCAAAATAGATCCATATCCAGCCCAATGCGAGCTTGGCTTGAGTAAACCTCAGGTTAGGGTCCAGTTAAGGGATTAGTATAAATGCTTCTACCTCAACATATTTGTTCTTAGACTCTATATAAATGAAGGCAAGTTTTCAAATAAGAAATGAGTTCTCAGAAGGGTTATTTGTCCTACGACTCGCAACACTTTTCCCTGGACGGAATGATTATAGAGAAGGAGCTTCCAAAATATTAAAACCCAAACATGAGATTTCTTATTTTTGAAAATCTCCAATATATCGCGTCTCTGTCACTAGACAAATGTTAATCTTTTAATTGGTGGTTCCATATAAGAGATTGTCCTATAATTAATTGCCAAAACAAACCATGCATTTTCAGTATATTGATAATCGGTTAAATTCACTTAATTAGATTTTTATTAATGATAGATTTTAATTAATGAAAGAATATTTTTACTTGTTGAATCACAACTCAACTTTGAGGGTTTGTAATCGGAAAAAGTCTACAGAGCCCGGGATTTTTGTCCCGGGCTCTGGCACGGCTCTCATGGGAGCCGTTAGATCCCCACTGCACCTAGGATCCAACGGAACCCATGGGAGCCGTGCCAGAACCCGGGACAAAATCCGGGCTCTGTAGGAGGGCTGTTGTGATCGGTTCAAAGGTATGATGTAATGAAACAATATGCAGATGGAACAGGGTAAATAGAATGTAGGTCATGATTTGTTTTGGAGCTATTTGCTCGAAGGACTGGGACTAGTTTGATCTAGATCTATGGTCTGGTTAGCTCTATCAGATTATCCTGTAACCCATTGAGTTGATCAATGGTCATGGTTGAGTCTGAGTAGTCTTGATTTGGGCCCTGAACATTGAGTAGATCCATTGAGAGTACCCTGCACATTGAATAGTCTTGATTTTAAAAATCGCCACCCCTGAGGGCACCCGCACATGAGGGGAGAAAGACTCGCACATATAATGAGAAGATACCCGCATTCGTGGGTTGGAAAGACTCGCACATGTGAGAAGGGGCAACTAAGCTATAGGGAGAGACCTAAGGAACCTCCTTGGTCATCGGGGTGTGAGGTGAGATTCCCATCCAACCGGGCAGCCAACTGTCCTTGACTTAGTTTTAGATGTTAATAAAATACCAAGGGCATGTTCTTTTGCCACAATTTTTTGACAAGAATCTAAAAATGATGTGATGGCTTGTAGTCTCACATTTACAAATACCATATTTCTGTTTTTAGAATCCCAAAAGTCCACAACCTAAAATGTCTCAAAAGACCTTTGTAATTTCAAGAATTCTAACTTTTTGTTTTTTACTAAAGATTTTAGATGCTACACCCAAGAGGAGGATTCAAAAGTTCCTTGTGCATACAGTTTTTGAAAAATTTATAAATCCTCGAAATAGAAATTCTTTGAACTCCAATAAAAATACAGCCCAAGACCCCATAAAAGTTTGGGCCCCAAATTCCAATGATAGTCAAATGAAAGCCACCACCCACTAGCTCACAAGTCACACTAAGGTTCCGTTTGTGCAGGGGGCCTTTTCCACAAAAAGAGGCGGCGACAGGGCGCCGGATTTTTCGGCGTCTTTTCCATGTGTTTGGGTGCAGTGAGGATTCCCTCGTTCGGATTTTCAGGCGACGATGTTGAGGACTTATTTGCCGCGGAAGAACGGTTTTGATTTTCCGATCACCATGATAAGATTTCAACGGCTGTGGAAGAGGAAACTCTCCATGGAGCTGCACAAACGGAACCACTATGAATATAGTTAGGCTCCGGAGCCACAAAACTCTTGTTTGAGTGGAATTTGGCATAAGCTTTTAGAAAAAGAAATTCATCATGAATCTGCGCCTCAGACAACCCACACACTCCTTATCACATGCATGATGAAGTGGGCCACTTAACACAAATTATCATGCAAGGCCTTCTGAAGATTAATACCATCCAAACACCATGTCTTCATCTTATGGAATCTGTGATGGTGAGTTTAATCAAGTCATCTAATACCACGTTCCAAGAATATTATAAACTGATAGAGACACTAGTTTTCATGATTGAACACTTTTATTATTATTAGTGTACTCGATCACATGGTGGGATTATTAATTAATTTTCCAAGGTTGCCAGGCCAGATTGGACGTTATTAATTGGATTTATTTCTAACATTGCTCTTTCCAGGGGTGCAAAAAATCTGTCTTTTCATAAAACCGGTCCGAGCTTATCTGCGAGTTTTTAATCGATCTAAAGGTAAACGGATTGATGACGGATTGAAAATCCTGTAATCCGTTAGTAATAGATCAGTGACGGATTTCATCCTCAATCATCGGATTTAATTTGATCCGATCTGTTGACGTTACATATAAATAAAAAAAAAATTAAGGGGACTTAAAATAAAATAAGGAAAAAAATTTTAAGGGGTCAAATATGAAATTCTTTACAACATATTTGATATCTTTCTTTTAACATTAGATTAAATTAATTAATGCAATCCTATCTGATCCCCAACGGATCAGATCGGGTCGGTTTTTAACAGCCACAGATTAGTGACGGATTTCAAATCCATCAATCTGTAAGAAACGGATTGGTGACAGATTTAGCCCAATCCGCACCAATTCGATACGTGTACATCCCTAGCTCTTTTCATGATTATGAAAGGGTTAGAACTTGGGCCAGGCCTAGTTTCAAACCGTAAGGATATTTCTAAACACCAACCTGCCTTAAACAGATGGATGATTGAAGCTTAAGATCAAATGAATCTTGAATCTTCAAAATTGAACTAACTGCTCATTCTGACCTAACGCGACGATCAGCGTGGTACCCATTCGTGTGGTTACTGATTTGGGCGCTCTACGCACTACTGGGCTTTAATTCTTTGGTAGGATCTAATTGACCCAAACCATGACCCATTCTAGAAACTCAGCCAAAGCCTTAAATGAAGCAAGAGAGGCATATCTTTCTTCTTCTTTTTTCACCAAAATGAGGATTTTATTAGGAACTAAAGAGAAGTACACAAGCTTATAACCCAGCACCATATGTTAAAGGAGAATGTGACAACAATCTTCTCTACAAAATAGCTATTGGTTATTATCTGTTCTCATCTGTTAAACAAATTCTATCTCATCCTCATCTCTTGTAACAGCTGTTCTTATCTGTTCAACAAATTCTATTTCATCCTCATCTCTTGTAACAGCTCCTCATTTCTGTGAATCATTCACTCACCATATGGTGAGGGACAAACTCAATGGGGCCCACCTAGGGCCCCATTGACCATGGGACTTGGGGGAATGAAAAGACTCATGAGATAAGGCCATATATTAAGTTTGAGGTCAATCCTAAGTCTCTAACCTTTCATCCGTGACCTATAAATTTAACAACTTTATATTAAAGGAAACTTCTGACCCTCAATCCAATGATTCAATCTAATCTGATCAATGAAAGCTTAATTGATCCATTGTAGTTTAGGGGATTCCATGTGTGTGGATGATTTGGATGAATCATAAATTGGCCCCACTATGTTGTCTCTCACCAAAATATGGTGAGGGATAGATGTACATGAATATTTTCTATTTATATCAATACTGTCCCACAGTTGATTGCTGTCTGAGAAAGACATTTAATAGAATTTCTAGATTTCAACTCCATATTAACAGCAATATGATCCACAAACAAACAAACCCAAAAGATGACGCAACTCTAGTACAAAAGTAACATTGATGAAACCAGCAACAAAACCCATAAGATTTGTGCCTGAGACCAGCAAATCATGGAAGTTTATTGCATCTAGAGGTTGAAGCTTCAATTCTAATTTCATGACACCCAGCTGAGTTGTCTGAATCATCAGATATTAGAATAACTCTATGTGACAAATTGGAGTTTGGGTTAACATGGTAGTAGAAGGCTTTGGTATCTTTTACCGCCGTCCTTAGCTCCTGTAGGGCTGTAGGAAATAGGAGGGAGGGAAGCGTCATTGCAAAGACTTCCGGATCTAAAGTCATTCACATTATTGGCCTGAAGCTTCCTTGGAATAAGTGTTACAAAGGTTGTTTTAATAACTTTTGTGGCATTCCAGTTTCGGGATTATTTGTCCAAGGATAATTTTCAAAGTGTGACACGTGAACTCTCATGAATTCGCGCTTGTCTCGAGTTAAGTGCGAACTCATGAAGGATAAAATTCTACGATTCCATCCTTGATATTTGTTCACTGACACCTGTTCTTGAACCTTTAATGAAGCACGTACAATAATATTATTTTATTAAATATCACATCATGAACAGTCCTCAAATGTTCAATATAATTACACAAAAGATGATTTAATTTACTAGAAGTAGGGTTACGAAACCAACCCTACTCGACCGACCAGAAGTATGTGCATAATATTTCCAAAGTTTATCCACAACATACAAAGTGACTTACATAAACTCTAACAAGTTCATTCATACTATCGCCAACACATAATCCCAAAATATAATATGCGACGCTCTTAGAGAGATAGAACTAAACGGTTCCTTCGGCCGTCCACTCCTCTAATCTTGAAGGAACCTCCTCGGCCTTCTCATCTCTCTCCGGGAACTAAACGGTTCCTTCGGCCGTCCACTCCTCTAATCTCGGAGGAACCTCCTCAGCTTCCTCATCTCTCTCCGGGGCCTCTTTAAGGCCGGGAGCGGCACCTGCGTCTATGACACCGATAGACGGCATTGTGAAAATGGAAATTCAACAAAGTACAGGTAATAATTAATTAACACATATTGTATCAAATTAGAGTAACTGACAGTTAAATACAAGAGGCAAATTATAGTATACTGAGCCATTGTACAATACAAAATTTAAACATGCTTGTGAATCAAAATTGTAAAACTATACACTACTAGTTGGCTACAACATTGGCTCTATTCTCTCCATTGGAGAGCAATTCGTGTTGGGCTGGCTAATCGAATCAATTAAAAGACTAAGTGCTCATTCAATTTGATTAGTTTTGATACTTATACAATTCAGTTCATTTCATTTGATTGGTACACATTTAATTCAATTGTAAAGTCAATTCATTTACACCGTGTAATACAGGGGGTACATTATTCAAAGTCTAAATGGAGTGAAATATAAATAATGCAATTATACACTATTATTGGAAAAAAATTGAATTCAACATTAGAGTTCGATATGCAGTGCAAAATCAATTAATGGAATCAAGGTATCTTACGATCCAACCCTAATATAATTACCCATTGTCCCTCACTATCTAACCCGATGTAGCTTTAGGATAATCCGATGTACAGCTATCACATGATTTATGCCATAATGTATATAGAAGATACATCGGATATTCCCCTAACCAACATCCATAGGATGGTGATAGACCTAACGCATAGCCTACACGAAAGTGATCCTAGTTCATGTGATTGTAAATTTCTAGTGGGCATGATAATGGTTAAGGGTGCCACCCTAAGGCCGTACAAGGTCCCCTAACCAACTGAATTTTAGAGTTAGAACTGTCGGTTACCTTACGGTTAGTTGCCGGTTAATCGAGATGGATCACCTAGTTAACCAACCTCCGAGAGTACAATTAACTGAGACTGATTCCCATACCCAAAGATATAAAGCCTAGCGAATTGAGTTAATACATCACATTAGCCCTATGGATTGATAGGATTCATCATGAAGGGAGGAACTGTGATGATGCATTGAATCACTCACCAGGTATGTTTTATTTATGCAAATCAGAGCAGTTAAAGGAAAAATAGTTCAACGCTGATTATTATTTGAAAAGGAAAATACTGAGAAAGTCTGCTTCTATATTGTAATTATACTAATTTTATGGAAGGATATAATAGTATTTCACAACTATTGTAGGATAACTTACCATAACCCCTAAAATAGTGAATTGGCTTTAAATGACATTATACATGTAGTTCATTTAAGTAAAACATCAGTTTGGTGATCAAAGAATACATGAAATATTGTAGTATTTTCAATTTATCTTTTAAAATCTTTCATAATTTTCAAGTATGATTTAATGTCATAACCATTTAAAAATATATAATAAATAATAAATAAATAATCTTCAAGTATGATCAATTAAACTCTTCTGTTTGTTATGAAACAAATCTTTTAGCAAATACTTAGTGGATTGGTTCTGGTGCCACTGTTTATGTGGAAAACTCCATGTAGGGCTTTCACTCAAGCCAGAGTTCAAGTAATGAATAAAGAAAGGTTTTGATGGGGAAACGGCTGGAGGCCGAGGTGAAAGTAGTGGGGACTTGCAAACTGATTATTGATTCCGGGTTTCTGTTAGACCTTAATACTACGTTTTATGTTCCTACAATAAATAGAAATCTAACTTCTTTATCTCAACTTGATTTGGAAGGTTATACCTTCGCTTTGGACAAGGTACTTTGAGTATTTATAAGAACAAAGTTTTAATTGGTGGTGGTATTTTATGTGATTGTCTATATAAATTGAATATGGATATATGTTTTGCTATTTCCTTACTTATCTTGCATGCGAATAATATTATGAATGTTGGTATTAAGAGAGGAGTTTTTAATGAAATTCTCTTAATTTTGTGGCATAAAAGATTAGGATATATCTGTCAAAAGAGATTAAAAATATTAGTAAATAATGGGGTATTACGAATCCTAGATTTTACTGATTTTGGTATCTGCATAGACCGCATAAAAGGTAAGCGGACCAAAGATATTAATAAATATAAGGCCACAAGACGTTTAGAACCACTTGAATTAATCCATACAGATATTTGTGGTTATTTCCCCACACTATGCTATAGTGGTAAAAAATAATTTATCACTTTTATTGATGATTTCATTAAATATGGATATGTATACTTGTTATATGACAATAAAGTCCTTGTACAATAAAAAATACTCGAAGAGACTAAATTACAAGGAAAGCCTTCTGCTCAATTCCAAATGTTGTTTTTCATTAGGATGAGGGCATTCTTTGAAGAGACTAAATTACAAATTCTTGGATCCTACCCATATTGTATCGTGCCCAACTTATAATTTGTAAAAATGAGAGATACTGATACACAAGTAGTGCAGGCATGGACTTCTCCATCATTAGATTGAGTTTAGGGAATAGAGGAAGAAGGAAGAAGGTGAGGAGTTTCTGCCTATTTAGGGTCGACAGTGACCTTCACTTGTTATAGGAAGGGTCGCTGTCAACCCTCAACACATGAAATAAAGGTCGATAGTGATCACTGAAAAAAATGGTAAAAAAAGGTTGGTTTTTCTGTACGGATTCTCTATTAGGTGCATGTTCGCCTAATGTTCTCTGTATGGTATAGTGCTCACCTAAAATAATTTTTTTGGGTAAAAATCCCTTTATTTTTTCTTGCCTATGGGACATGTAGATCAAATTTACACACGTGGTTACGGGCATCGACTCTCATCTACAGTGCATAGGGCAGAGTGTTACCCTGGGAGTACTCAGGTGAAGGACAATAGTGGAGGTGTACATCTGGCAATACAAAGGATGAAAGAATACTTGTAGGAGGACCTTAAAGTTGTCCCTGTGATTGATTAGGATAGTTTACTCTTCTATCTAATGTAGCGGCGTAAAAAATACAAAAATTCTATATGGACAAACTTTTTCACCAGAATTTTGGACAAACCCCTAGATATCCCTTGAATATCATAGTGTGATATTCAAGGGATATCTATGGGTTTGTTCAAAATTCTGGTAAAAAAGTTTGTGCATGTAGCAGTACTCTAAAAAATATATATGTACGTTTTGCAAATTTAAAATTTATATATATTGAATATATTACAACATTTTTTGCAAAGTACCATTTTGATGCACAATTTATTTACCATATTTGCTTTATTTAGATGTTTAGGCCTACAAAACTAAGAAATTAATGTAATGGGTGGGAAGAGGAAGGGGGGACCTATCTTTGTTTCCGTACAATTTAATGGGATCCAGGGTACCAAATATATATATATATATATATTTATATATATATATATATATATTCTTTTTACAAAGGAAGTAGTAGGTCTTTCACATAGTGAACGATTCAAATAATTAATAAAGGGCCCATGAAAGTACAAAAAATCAGAAAGTGGGATTAAAACATTTTACATTTTCATATATATATTTCTAAAATTCCATGGGGATCTAAGATACTAAGCTTATGCATTGGAGTTTATTATTTCTATGACAATATTCAATGGTTCCAATCATGAATAGAGAACTTGTAAGGCCTATGTTCCCAAATAATATTAGCCGTTGGATTGCATGAAAGCAAAGATTAAGTGATAATATTTTACTAACATTTATTTTTCTTAAGCACACTAGGGCATGCTTTTTGGCTATTCAAACAATTCATTAGATGCGCTATTTTTTCGCTCACATTTTTCACATGTTCAATCAAAATTACAAAACTCAATCTTTCTCTAAGTTACTTAAATATTAGGCGAATGAGCAAATGTAAATATATATATATATATATATATTAATTTTTAGGATTTACGAGGAGTGATGGTGTTTGGCTCTTTGTAAAAGAAATATTGGAGGAAGAGGCAAATTAAAAAAAAAAAACATATTAAGTTTTAGAATTTGCAAGGGGAGGTTGGAATTTTAAACTTTTCTTTGATATGGGTGGGGGCTCTAGTCCTCAGGCCCGTGTACTTGGTTCTACCCTTGGTCATGTACATGAGAGAGTTATTGAGAGAAACCATTAGAACTTGAGATAAAATAATGATATTTTTAAAATAATAATACACTCATTTTGGTTTAATTGATGTAAGGGCAAAGCTATCATTTATATTAAACTCCAACATAAATCTCATTTTTGTTAGGAATATTGATTTTAGGGACACTAAATATATTAAAAAGACAAGACAGGGGCTTATTTATAGATACTAAAACCTCATGGGCCTATTTATAAATCCTACAAACCTTAGGGGGTATATAAGCAAAAAAAAAAAAAAAAAGATCGACTCATTACGAAGGAGAAATGGGGGAAAAAAAAAACTATTAAGGAAGGGAATTATGCATCCCCTCCCGGAACCTTTATCCCCAATATACATCCCTTGCACAAGATTTACAAAAAAATTAGCTACTAAATGAACTGTACTTTTAACCCCAAGGGGTAGCTTAGTTGGCTTAGGACCACGGTTTGCACTCGGAAGTTGTAGGTTCGAAATTGTACTGCCACACTGGGGCTACAGGGGAGTTTACCCGACTTTTCTCTGGGCCCAAAGGGATTAGTCGAGCCCAAAAGGTTGGGAACCCTCGAAAGGAAAAAAAAATGAGCTGTAATTTTCAAAATCTTAGAGACATAACTGGACTTAAATATTTTTAAGATGACTCATCCAGCTCAAAACATCCAAAATATGTGAATCCAATTGAGTCAAAATTTGTACATCTATGTCAGCCACAACCTTAAAAAAAAGTCACTACCAATCCCTCTCCCAATACGATCACCCATGACCCACCAAAGATGTGGTTCTGAGTTGGAGCACATCTATCACTCGGCCTGCTGAATGATCCCCCACCTAAGTAGTTAAAAGTGGGCTACTGGAACAGTTCAAGTAGACTTAAAAGTGGAGACTGCTTCATTGATTGTCTACAGGAAGAAGAAATAAAAGCACATCCTCAGTGAGTTCGTGGAGAGCGACATGTAGCGCATTTTCAGAATTGTGAATTTGTGGGGGAGAGATACGTGGTGCATCATCAGACTTTTTGCTATGCCACATTATCAAATCGCCCTTCTCATCTAATCTCAACAAATCACTATTTTGTAATATTTTTCCTACAAAATAGGATCTTAAAAATCTCCAAAAGCCACTCTCCAATTTTGAATTTTGACAGAGGCTCCATCTTACCATTATTGATGAGATTGAGATGGTTCAACTACAGCCTACAGTTGGCCAGGTCATAGGTCAAGGGGCCCCATGGACAGTATTACGAAGTATAAAAAGAGCGAGTCTGGGAGATGGACAAGAAGGTTGGCTTGAAGTCATCACACAAACATCAAATGCTTGTGCACCAAATACTGTTCCCCGGTTTTTTTTTTTTCTGTTTATAGGTGATAAAGGTGATTTGATTTTGTGTGGAATACCGGAACTATAGACTTTTCTGTGTTGGACTTAGGGATGTGGCCCACGTGACTTAGCCCAGTCATGGCACTCATTTGAACGGCCAAGCTACAGAGGATTTCCACATCATTTAATATAAATCTTTTCAAGAGATATCCTTGGTATTTAGGGTGCGTTTGTGCAACTGTTAAAGCAGAAATCTCCTTGTTGGACTATACGCCGCTTTTTATTTTGCCTACGTGGCTTATTTCACCACAAAAAATTAACTTAAAGATCTTTTTTTTTTATTTGTAAGAAAGAAAAGCGGCGTTTGACCATTCTTTTGGAAATCCTTGTACTGACACAAACAAGCTCTAGGAGAGAGATTCTATGATTCAAAGAAAATTATTATAGAAAATCTCTTATACAACGTTTTTTTCTTTTATTTTTATTTTTATGGGTTGTAGTCTTACTTCAGCTCCTCCCTTTACTAATTTTCCATTGATATCGGATAGTAAAAGAATAAGAGTGTCATAATTCCCCAAATAAAGAGAAGCCGTTGTGTGAAGGGATTCTTGCAAATCTTACGTCCACAGACAAAGCTCGTCTTCTTCTTCTCCACTATTCAGAGTTTTCGCTTACATTAGGGTTACAACAAAAAAAGATAATATATAGTTTTAATAAAAACCAAATTACCCCTCAACCCTAATACAAATGAATTGAGCCTATAAAACGAGCCAAAACCCATAAACCCAACAGTGGGTTGTGTATACCTTTTTCTCAATGTTTGGGTTCCATTTGGGAAGGTGAAGCCTCAAAGGTCTTGTTTTTCTTCTCTCACTGTTTGTCTTCTCTTTCTTCTTCATGGGGCTGTCTTGTTGAAGAAACCGTCTGTTTGAAATTGGAGTTGCTAGGACAAGTTGCTCTGTTTTTTATGTTGTTGTCACTGCAAAAAATTGATATTCATGAAGTGCACCCGTATTTGGTGGAGAGGATGTGAGCAGTGTAGCCTTGCGTTAGCATAATAATTTTATAAAAAATGGCTGGTCAAATTTGGTTGCATGCACTCCAAATTGAACCCAAAATTAGACGTGGCCCATGCCATGTGTATGCAATATCTGTGTTCAAAATGGATCCAAAAGTCTAAACACCCAAAAAAAAATGAAAAAAAAAAAAAAAAAAAAAAAAAAAAAGAGGCCCACATTGGTGATATTCGTAAGAAAATTGCACCAAACTGTGATTTAGTTATACATGACAAGCTATACTTTCACCCGAGTCAAGATGATTTTGCAATCTCTGTAGCAGGAGGTGGAAGTCGTCTTTGGCCTTTTATGTTGGCCTTTAAAGATGGCACATGTGATAGTGTTTGCAGTGCCCACACTACAGGCTCTGCCAGATGCCGTGAGTGGCCATCTAAAGAAGCTTAAGATCCATCCATTACCACTTGCAGAAGTGCAATTAAAAGCCATGAAATGGACTGTTAAAATAAATACTTTGGTTAGTTCATCTTTATTGTCCTAAATTGGATAGAGGGCAATGTTAGATGAATGAGGCCTTTTTGCTTGCATTATAATACATAAGAATTGAATAACATAATTTGATGGGTCAGGCCCCAATGACTCAGTCCACAATGACGGGCCAGGCCCAAACCGTAATGACGGATCAGGTCCAAGAGATTCAGTTCACGATGTTGGATCAGGTCTGAGTGACCCGAGTCCGTGTTGAGCCCAGGTCCAGATCCACTCGTCATGGGTCGGGTCCGGGTCCGAATCCACGAAGTACGAAGTCAGCGCGTCGTTACCTTTAACCTGCTTTTACAAAGTCTTGCGGAGGAGATCCTACCTGCCTCGTCTGTTGAGGGCGGTTCGGAGACTCCGCCAAAAGGAAGCGTCCGCTGCTGAAGAGTCGTCCCCACCTGTTAGGGGACGACTATAAAACACAGAGCCCCTCCAGCACTGAGGGGCAAGCTATTAAAATCAGCTTTTATCATCATCTTTCTGTATTCTCTGTAATCGCTACACATTAGAGAAGTAAAATCATCATTTTAAAGTGGACGTAGGTCACACTGACCGAACCACTATAAACCTTCTCTCTCTCTCTCTCCATCCATTTGAACATTAATACCCCTTTACTTGATCGGTGGTGCCCGAAAACCACTTTTTGGCATCATCAGTTTGGCGCCGTCTGTGGGGAAGTCAAAACTCTCACTTCATAAACACTTCATTTTCGAAAGCTATGGTGACCACCACCAGATCGACAAGGCGACAAGAAAACAATTCCAGGCGAGAGGAAGAGGACAATCCTCCACCAAATAATCCTCCTCCAAACGCTACCGTTCCAGATCCCACTCCTCAACAGATGTTGGCGACAATGCAGCAGCTGGTAGCCCAAAACCAGCAGATCCTACAGCTCATGCTCGCGGGGCAGGGAGGAACAACGCAAGGAGGGCCTCGCCAGGGAGCTCCTTGCAGGGGAGCGCCTCGCCCGGGCGACCATCCGCATGGCGCGTAGGGCCTGGGCGCCCATCACCATGGCGCCCAAGGCCTGGGCGCCCAAGGTCTGGGCGCCCACCACCATGGCGCCCAAGGCCTGGGCGCCCATCCACCAGGCACCGGCGCCAAAGGAGTTCCTCATAACCCCCCTCTCGGAGTGCTGTTGGTCGACCCTCAAGGTCGCGCTCATCACGGAGTCCCTCTACCCTAAGGTGGAGCTCATGTTGGAGGACCCCTACCTTCAGGTGGAGCGAATCATGGCGGGCTTCCACCTCCTCTCTCTGTTTCTAATAGGGAGGAACCTCATTTCCAAGAGGAGGAGGACGAAAATCAAAGCATGGAAGTGGGGAGTCACTTCTACGATCGATCCAGGGAGCCGGGCAATCAATGGGAAGAAAAGATTAAAGAAATGCAGAATCAGATTGGCAATGTCTTCAATGCCATGAAGGCACAAGCACCAAAAACAGTAGATTACTTAGTCGGGCGAACGGATACACCGTTCAAGCCTGACGTGGTGGACTACCCGCTCCCTCGGAAGTTCAAGATGCCATCCGTGGAGACCTTCGATGGGAGAAAGGATCTATTGGACCACCTTGAGACATACAAAACCAAAATGCAATTGCAAAATATTCCGGACGAGATAATGTGCAGGGCGTTCCCAACTATGTTGAAGGGTTCTGCTCGGCAATGGTTTGCCAACCTCGCCCCATCCTCCATCGCCACCTTTGGAGAGCTGAGCAAATCGTTCGTCTCGCACTTTATTGGAGGACGCCGCCACCAGAAGCCTGCCACACACCTGCTCAGCATAAAGCAGGACAAGAATAAGAGTCTCAGGAGCTACCTCACTCGTTTTAACGAGGAGGTACTCCAAGTCGAAGATCCCGACGACAAGGTCTCCATGATAGCCTTCTTGGGAGGCCTTCGCTCGTCAAGCTTCCCCTTCTCTGTGATGAAGCGCCCACCAAAGAGCTTTCCGGAGCTGCTCGTAAAAGCCCAGAAGTATATGAATGCTGAAGACATCACGAGGGCAAGGCGGGGAGAGTTCTCCAGACCAGAAGGCAAGGGGAAGGAGTGTGAAAGAGACGACAGGAAAGAAAACAGCAATAAGCGGAGCAGGACAGAGAGAATACCTGTCAAAGAGAGACTCGGACTAGCTCCTTAGAGGGATAGACAAGTCTTCACCCCTCTCAATGCCTCAGTCGGACACATCTTATTTCAAATACAAGATGATCCCGCTGTAAAATGGCCAGAAAAGATGAAGTCTCCCCAAAACCGCAGAAATCCAAACAAATACTGTCGCTTTCATCGCGACCATGGCCATGACACCGACGACTGCTTTGAACTAAAGAAGCAGATTGAAGACCTCATTCAGCGTGGCCACCTGCGCCAGTATGTTGCTGGTAGGGGGCAAGTACTGCCACCACCCCCACCTCTCAATCTGGAGGACTAGCAACCAATCGGAGAGATCCGAACCATTTCGGGAGGAATGGCAGAATCGCTCTCGACCATGAAGGCCCACGTCAGAAAAGCAAAGCATCCTGATGAGGCACGCCCATCCAAGGCGCATAGGCTGGGCGCTAACGAAGTCATCTCCTTCTCAGATAAGGATTTAGAATGGATCCGGCACCCCCATGATGATCCTCTGGTGCTCACAATGACCGTCGCCAATTTTCAGGTACACAGAATCTTGGTAGACAGTGGTAGCTCTGCATATATCCTATTTGCAAAAGCTTATGATAAGCTGAAATTGGGCCTGGAAAGGTTGCAATCTGTCAGATCCCCCCTCATCGGCTTTTCAGGAGAGAAAGTGTATCCCTTAGGGGCAATCACACTTCCAATCACTGCCGGGGCGTCACCCCGAAGTTCCACTACCATGGTCAACTTCCTGGTGATAGATTGCCCCTCAGCATATAACATCATACTAGGACGGCCCACTCTTAACGCATTAAAAGCCGTCCTTTCCACTTACCATCTTATCCTCCGGTTCCCAACCCCGAATGGAATCGGGGAAGTAAGGGGGGACCAGGTAGCAGCAAGAGAATGCTACGTCTCATCAATGAAGGCCAAGAAAACGCAGGAGGCGTTGCAGGTTGAGGTCTTGGACCCGAGAGACGAGGCCACTACAGAAAGGGGAGAACCAGTTGAAGCACTCACTCCTGTGGTCTTAAATAAAGACCTCCCTGATAGAAGAGTCTGCATCGGCTCATCTCTTCCTGAAGATCTGGTCCGCCGCTTGACCAACTTTCTGAAGAATAACGCGGACATCTTCGCATGGTCACATGCGGATCTTGAAGGGATTGATCCTGAAGTCGCCACTCACCGCCTCAATGTCGACCCTCGCCACAAGCCTATCCGACAGAAGCTAAGGGGCGCCTCCACTGAAAGGGCCCAAGCAATGGACAAGGAGGTCGGAAAGCTAATAGAAAATGGAGCTGTCAGGGAGGTAGCATACCCTGAATGGCTCTCAAACGTCGTGATGGTGACAAAGGCGAATGGGAAGTGGCGCCTATGCGTAGACTTCATTGATCTTAACATGGCATGCCCAAAAGACTGTTTCCCATTGCCCAGGATTGATCTCCTCATCGACGCCACAGCAGGACATGAACTCTTCTCTTTCCTGGATGCTTATTCTGGATACAACCAGATCAGCATGCACCCCCCAGATCAAGAGAAGACGTCGTTCAACACCCCGAAGGGAACCTATTGCTACAAGGTCATGCCTTTCGGGTTGAAAAATGCGGGTGCGACCTACCAACGCCTAGTGAACAAAATGTTTCACTCACAGATCGGGCGGACCATGGAGGTTTATGTGGACGACATGTTGGTGAAGAGCCTCGCTGCCTTGGATCACATCGACCATCTCCAAGAAACTTTCAGTGTTCTCAGGCTCTATCGCATGAAGTTGAATCCTGAGAAGTGTGCCTTCGGTGTGGGGTCCGGGAAATTCTTGGGCTTCATGGTCGACCAGAGGGGAATAGAGGCAGACCCCGATAAAATCAAGGCTATACTGGATATGAGGTCGCCCACTTCTACCAAGGAGCTGCAGCGCCTCAACAGAAGGGTCGCAGCCCTTAACAGATTTGTTTTTAAGTCTGCAGACAAGTGCATCCCTTTTTTCGAAATCCTCAGGAAAACTTTCGAGGTATGCATCATCATGCTCCCAATTCCATTTACTAAAAATCATGCATAAAATCATCATGCATTAGATGCTAGGAAAACTTTGACAAAAGTTTGACCAATTCCAACCCAATTTGGTCAAAACCAATCAAACTTTGTCTAAGTCAAAATCCATGTTGACTTGACCTAGAAATTCTAGCCTTTGATCTTGATGCATTTTAAATAAAAAAAAAAAAGAGAAAAAATGCATGATCATCTTGAATTGCATAAACCTCATATCATAGTGAGCAAAAAAAAAAACCTCTTCAAAAAAAAAGAAGGCAAAAAAAAAGGGGGGCAAAACGTGCAAAAAAAAAAAAAGAAAGAAAGCACGTGAAAAAAAAAAAAACAAAAAAAAAGAGAAAAAAAGAAAACACGTGAAAAAAAAAGAGAGAAAAGAAAAGAAAAGAAGAAAAAAAAAGAAGAAAAGGAACTTTTCTACATCTACATGGGGTTTTCTTGGAAAAAGAAGACCTACTTGAAGCCATGGAGAAGAAGAAGAAGGAACTTGAAGATCCTTGAGAAATTCCTGGAGCACTCTTGAAGGTTTTTGCAAAAAGAAAGCAACAAGAGAAAGAAAACCCATCTCCATTGCTTTTATAGAGAAAGCAAACCAAAAGAGGAAAGGAGGAGAAAAGCAAGGAGGTAAGTGCTAAAAATTAGCAAACTTCCAAAAGAGAAGGAGATTTGAGATATTCTCTCCTAAAGAGGAGTTCTTGAGAAATTCTCTCCAAAAAGAAAGGGGATTTGAGAAACTTTCTCCCAAAGAAAGATACTTTGAGAAAATCTCTCCCAAAATCAAGGAAACTTGAGAGATTCTCTCCAAGTAAGGATATTTTTAGATATTCTCTACACACAAAGGATATTTTTAGATATTCTTTACAAAATGACACCACATGAGATCTAAGCCATTCTTAAAAGCTTAAGGTCCCATGGGTTAGCCCATATGAGCCAGGTTTGACCACCTAGGCACTAAAAGTGGCTTTTAGTCAAAATTTCTCTTATCAAGAGCATACAAAAATGGTTCCATGCCTCTCTTGAGTTGATTGGACCATACAAAAATTCCGAGCTTCATAAGCTTCCAAAAGAAACCCAACCATCCAACCCCATGCACCAAATCAGGCCACAATCTTGAAATTGACATTCTACAAAAAAACAAACCACTCCAATGGACCCAAAATTGTCCCAATGAGTGACCAAAAACCAAACCATGGTCCCCTAACTTGCCACATACAGCTTGTTAGGTCACAAGACCGAAACCTAAAACCAAAATCCCGACCCCCTAACTCGCCACATACAGCCTGTTGGGTCACAAGGTCAAAAACCAAAAAAAAACCTTCTTAACCGCCTAATGTGCCACATAAAGCCTTTAGGTTCACAAGGTTAAAAGGAAAAACCCAAAACCAAAAACCCATATCCAAATGTCATTTCAAAATCCTTGCCTCGAGACGGTACATGACCTATCTCATTACCGCAAAATCACTTGGAAGCTCAAAAAAGCAACTCCATTAAAAGAAAAACGCTCAAGACTCTTGGTCAAGCAAGAAGATCTCCTTCAAATTCTCTTCGAGGCACACCGACTGCCAGAGTTGCACACCTCGTCGTTGTCCCTTCAACAGAGTTGACACCAAAAATGTCACTATGTCCCTTCAACACCAAAAGCTACATGGAGCCACATCCTGCCATAAATAGGAAGGCGCCACTTCAAGCACCAGATCTTGTCAGAATCAAACAAAAACTGCAAGATCCTTCAAAGCAGCCAAAAGAAGGGTACACATGAAGTTTCAGGCCATTTCGACATCATTTGGCCCAACTTCACTCCTCCGACAGCCAGACAGGAGCTCCCGGCAGCGACAGTGTCGAAGACTTCAAAACTTTGATCAAAGCCTACGGATGGTCTCAAAATACCTCCAAAAGGCCCCCTTCCAAGTTTCAGGTCAAACGGACGACGTTTGACCCTTCATCAACTCTCAGGAAGCAAAAACAGGTCTACCGGCAGCGGAGCACCCCGGAATCATGGCATTCAAATTGGAGCTAATGGATCATCTCAAAATGACTCCAATAGGTCCCCTGTCAAGTTTTAGGTCAAACGGACATCGTTTGGCCTAGTTTCAAAGCTCGGCACTTTCCTTGAGATGAAATCAAGGCGAGCGTTTGCGGGACCCCAAAAGGCTTCAAAACTCAAACTAAAGCCCAGGGTTGGTCTTACTTACTACTCAGGAGGCTCCCTGTCAAATTTCAGGTCAATCGGACATCGGTTGACCACAAGTCAAAGCTCGGCATTTCTCTCATGGCGAAATTAAGGCAAGCGTTTGCGGGGCCCCAAAAGGCTTCAAAACTCAAACCAAAGCCTATGGTTGGTCCTATCTAATGCTCAAGAAGCTCCACGTCGAATTTCAGGTCATGCCGACATCGTTTGGCCTAGTTTCAATGCTTGACAAAAAATCGGCAAAACCGCACAACAAAGTCTTCGGCTTTCCAGAAAAATAGGAAACTTTGTGCTCCGATTTGCGTGGCTTCTCGTCGGGTTTTCTTCAAGAGAATCAGGCCAATAAATGAGGGGAAATGTCAGCAAAAATACAGAAGAAAAAAGAATGAAAAAAGATCGAAAAACGGCGAAGAAACGGCAACCGAAAGGCGACCAAAAAACGGGCCCAAGGCCCATGGTCGCCGGCGACCTTGGCCCATGGTCGCCGGCGACCATGGCCCAGGGTCGCCGGCCCATGGTCGCCGGCGACCATGGAATTTCCGGCGGCCCAAAAGTCGCCGGAAACCCACTTTTTCGGGTCCTTTTCGCGTTTCGAGTTGATTGGCCCCTGTGATTTTTCCAAAATCTGATTTTTCGTGCATGAAATCCGTCGATCTTCTTCAAACATCACGGATTCGACGCCGAAGTCATTGGATGATCATTAGATGCCTCGAATTCGCCAACCGGCCGACAAAGAAAGCACACTTTCTGCCCGCCCGATCGTGAAATCGACAGGACAGATGTTGCCGGCACGTTGACATTGATCAATGTCTAAAATTGCATCGCCATCCGACATCTAGCAACATGTGGATCCACCGGCGGTCATCGCAAGAAGAATTCCAAAAGACGCGGCGCGGCCCGTGACTCTTCGAGCGACTTGGCGACCAATTAATGAAGTTAAATGACCCGTTTTATGACAAGTTAATGCGGTCATTAACTCATTATTTTGGACGGCCCAATCAAAAGCAAGCAAATGGGAGTTACAAGTCAAAGGATTTATGGCATTAAAGCCATGAAACTCCTCCCATGATGGGGATTAAAGACAATTAAAAGCTCATTATTCTCCATCGGCCAATCAGATTCAAGGAAAAAGGAGTTACAAAACAAATGCTTTAAAACTTGTAACTCCTCCCATTATGAGTATTAATGCATTCAATGCTCATAAACCCTCCTAAATGGCTACCAAAGGCCTATAAGTAGGAGGGCATTCCAAAGGGAAACAAGGCAAGTGCTGTCCGGATCTATCTCTCGCTTTCCCCCCGAAGAAGACAAAAATCTAGAAGCCCTGCAACTCTGCTGCAAAGACCACCAAAAGGTGATTGAAGCACCCTTGGGGGGCCACCCCCCCAAGGACCTCCCTTCTTCTACCAACATGGTTAAAATGTGGCTTTTCAGCCCGTTTACTTAGCTTTTTATCGGATATAAGACCTTCTCTTGGTCTTTGTCCTTTAAAAATCTGAGGTTAGAAAGTCAAGCCAAGAATCCAAGCATCGTGTTCTCATCTGCATGGACGATGGAGGAGCCCATACATGACTCGCGACCGTCGATCTGAACGTGTCCCCACAATCGAATGAGAAGTCAGATTCCTTTTCTTGATTTCTATTGTACTTTATTTTTCTTTTAGAGACAAAAATCACAATTCTTGTCTTTCATAATGGATGAGACTTGTAAATCGCCTTTTACGGCAAAATCGCCTTTCACGGCAACAAATGAAATCGCCTTTCACGGCATTCAAAAAAACCCCTGTCTCTTTTCTTAAAATATGTGTGCAATGGAAAACTAGAAAAAGTTTCATTTCCCCTTTCTACTTGTGAAGGTGGATCTTCTGATCACCGTTTCTAAATTCCAAGTAGAAAAGTGAAATTGGCATACCCGTACAAAAAAAAAGATGTTGAAACCCTTTACCTTTTTCTTCTCCTCCCCTCCGCCGTACCCCGAAAGACCCGGGGCGGAGGCAGCGGGAGAGAGGGAAGGAATTGGGTCCATCACCGGGTACTTACAAAATCCTGAATTCTGAAGGGAAGGCCCTATACCTCATCCGTGGAATGCGGAACACCTGAAGAGGTACTACCAATAACACTTGAAGGGGAAGGAAGCAGTGAGAATGAGGAATTTAATTGTTTAAATTTTTTCAGCACTTTTGCAAAATGTTATGTGATAATGAGCATCAAATAAATAAAGGCTTTATTTTATTTATTCCAACAGTTAGGCCATAAAATTGCCTTCTCAAAAAAAAAAAAAAAAAAAAAGACAAAAAAAAGAAAAAAAAAGAGAGAGAGAAATCTATGTGTAATGAAACATATAAAAGTCTCCTCTATCCTACTCACTCTCACTGCTCCCCTCCTCGTCCTCTCCATCCTCATCATCCTCATCACCGTCCTCTGCGTCATCAGAGCCTCCATCATCCCCATCAGGCGCCTCGGTTGGCACAAAGCCTGAAAGGTCGAGGTCAGGGAAAGCAGCAGAAATCTTCCCTCGGAGCTCCTCGTAGCCATCAATGAAGGCATCAACAAGGCCATCCGATAACTCCTTCTCAGCCTGAGAAGCTCTGTCATGCACTGCCTTTATCTCTGTCGCCAAAACACTCTCCCTGAGCGACGCCCTCTCGGGCCTTCTCAAGCTCAGCCCTCTCGCGGGCCTTCTCAAGCTCAGCCTCACTAAGAGAAGGAGAAGCCCTCTCGCGGGCCTTCTCAAGCTCAGCCTCACTAAGAGAAGGAGAAGCCCTCTCGCGGGCCTTCTCTAGCTCAGCCTCTGCCCGGGTCGCCCTCTCGCGGGCCGCCGAAAGCTCAGCTTCTACCCCAGTCGCCCTCTCGCGGGATGCTAAGAGCTCAGTCTCGAGCCTAGTGGCCCTCTCACGGGCTGCCACGAGGTCAGTCTCGGAGACTCCTCTAGCGGCTTCAAGAGCCGCAATCTTCCTTCGGGCAGCGGAGAGCTCCTGTTGCATGCTGTCATTCTCCTCCTTCAGTTGAGTGTTGTGATGGGCCCTCGACAGCAAACAGATGGATGCAGTAGAAGCCTGGAGCAGTAAGAGACACAAAATGAGAATACATAAGAAAAAAAAATATATGGAGATATGGTAAGCTTTTACCTGAGCCAAGCCCTCTAAAAATGTATCGATAATTCTCTGGGTACCCAAAGCGTTGATCTGTGTGACCTCTGGAGGAAACACAAATCGCCCAAGTTTCTCCCGAATCACCTGAGGATTGCCCAGCATAGGGCCAGCCCTAGTCGGTACCCCTGCAGAAGCTCCCGAGCGTGGGGGACACGACTGAGCGGGTACCGTCGAAGAAAGAGGCTCTGAAGCAGCAACCGTGGCAGAAGAGCTCGCTAGCGGAGGAGATGCTGCAGGAGAGGCCACCCGATGGGACGGCTGTGCCTCCGCTGGAGGGATGGATGCAAGAGAGCTCGCCCTGAATGTCACCAATGGAGAGCTCCCCCCTGAAGTACTCTCTACCCTCGCTGCCTTGGAGGGAGGGGCACTCCTACTATAAGGGCCAGAAGGAGGGGTACTCCTGCTAGAAAGGCGAGCCCCGATCACCCCCTATCTACTGCTGCAGAAGAAAAACTATTACTTAGGCATGGAATATATATAAAAAAACAAAAAAAAAAGGGGCAGAGAAAGGAGAAGTCAAGTACTTTTTCTTTTTAGAGGAGACTGTGAAGAGGAGCCACTAGCCCTATTGCCCTCCTTGGGTAAGAGAACCCCCAAATCTTTGTCAGGACAAGCCCTCACAGCCTGTAGCTTCCATTCCTGACTCATTGAAAGCACTGGCGCCTCTGCAAAAGAGCAATGGGTAAGCATATAAAAAATTAGTGGTAAAAAGAAAGAGCAGCAAATTAATGACTTACCCAGTCTCTTGGCATCAATCCATCATGTGGGCACCGAGGCTCGGTCTGTCTCAAAAGCCCACTCTCCACCAACAAAGAAGAAGTGAGATTTCCAACTATGACAGTTGGAACAAAGACCAGTAAGCAGCTTGCCTCCCCTAGAGGTAAGATAATACCATCCCCTATTGGGGGCTGGAGACTCAGTCAAACTGTAGGCGGCATGGAACTCCACAGGTGATGCATCCTCATTGTGAACCCTCCTCCATAGCGCCAGAAAACCAAGCAGAACCCTCGAGCCATTCGGTGCTAGCCGCCCTGGGGTCAATGAAAAGTAACGGAGAATGCTGCAAATGAGGGAAGGCATCGGGAACCTCAACCCAGCTTCGAGCATCTCTTCGTAGATGGCGAGGTCGCCCGAAGAGTCATCACAAGCGGGCTCGTCCGGTTCAGCCCGGCGGCACAACACAGTGGGAGGAATATTATAAGAAGAAACCATCTTCAAGATATCACTATTAGTGTTAAACACACTGAAAATGGTGCTCACCTTTGATGCGTCGTCGCCGACAACCACTTTTCCTCGGTATTTTTTGCGATGAGATCTACAGCAGCCGCAGCCACAGTGCCAGTAGTACCGCTCCCGTCACCCGCGCCAGCACCACCGCCCGGGCCCAAATGGGCGCCCTGGGCTGCAGGGCCCGCAGCAGCCGCAGGGGCGCCAGCGGGGGCGCCCCGCCTGGTGTCCAGCAGCTCCCCGTCCGCGGCGGCGTCGGCTCCCCGGGCGGGCGAGCCCGCAAAGGGCGCCAGCCCAACGTCATGCGCAACAGGGGCGCCCTGGCTGGCACCCCTGCCCAGTCCTCTTTCGATCACAGCAGCGGGGGCGACTTGTCTGCTGTCCAGCGCTGCAGCTGCAACGGCGGGGGCGCCAATTAAGAGTCAATTGGATGGTACTAGTGATTACTGTGATTAATTGGGTCACAAGGACAATACGAGATGAATCCAATTTGGTTGGACATATTTAATCCAACTAATCCATGGATGTAATTGATAGAGGGGCCTACTTGTAGTAATTGAGAAGTTTATAAGGGTCTTCTTGTAATTAATTCTAGGACTGGAGTGCAATTGGATTTATTTAGTGAACTTATTTGCAATTAACTGTGGGTCCGGAGTTCATATGAGATGTGGGGTTCAGATTCCTAGTTGGAGCTAGCTTCTAAGGAATCCATAGTGGTCCCGATGCTAGGCCTAATAAGAGAAGGTTATTAATCCTATTTTGAACTCGTAGGACACATACTAAGAATAGAAATGAGACTTCTAATCTTGGTCTAAGATGAGGTGTTCCATAAATGATAATTAAGAGGTGGGGGTTAGAGATCGCTACACACAATAATTTCTCAAGTTCCTCTTTATTTCCCTCCTTTCTCTCCTCTGGTTTCCTACTAGAGTGCTAGGTTTTTCTTATACTTGGAGATCCCACCATTCTTCTTTAGAAGTTTTCTAAGAGGGTCATAGTGTGGACAAACACTAAGGCGAACGAGATTAAAATCTGTGAAAAGAGTTTTTCGTAGAGATCAAGTCTTTTTCAAGTTTTTGATTAGAGCACAGCCAAGCTCCTTAGGTTTACATTTACTTCTAGTTGGTTTTAGTAGATGTTCTATACTTGTGCTGTTTTGCCTTTTGATCTATCTTCTTGAGATGGATTATCTGATCTTAATGCAAGATAATAGGGTTTTAGATCTTGGGGTTAGGTTCTTGGCCTTATGGATATTTGATCCTTGCTTCAAGTAGGTCAAAAGTCTTTGAATACTTATCCACGAGGCCCACCTACTTCGAATAGACTCTTGCCTTGCTTGCACATATGCACTTGTATTTTGTCCTTTAGTTAGTTGCTCATATACTATCCCTTGATGAATATTGATTGCCATTTTAGTACTTGTAGAATATTATCGATTTTAAGTAGATGTAAGACTTTGTTTATGGTTGTTGTTTTTGCAACATGTTATGTTATTTATACATGTTTATTTGTTGAGCTTCATAAGACTATTGCTATTCTCGGTGCTTGTAGGTAACAGGTTACCAATCATTAGCATGAAGGGTAAGGCAGTCGCTAAAACACCATATGGTTATTATGAGTAATGTGCAGATGATATGTCTTAGATGCGCTTTGCCATTGCACATAAGCACCTTCACATTTATTTTGGATAGTTCTATTTTTTGTATATTTTAGTTTAGCCCTTGTTTGGCCTAAGGTTGTAATAGTTTTAACTTTAAAATATGTTGTAAGCTTGCTTTTGCAACTGAAATATAACTTTTGCCCTCGCTCTACTATTTTTATATGGAATTTTGTTGGCCATATTATTTACCTTATGGGTTCATTGATATAAGTTTAGGTGGAGCATCGATTTAGGTCTGCCCATTTAAGGGGTTGTAAGTGCCAATTTACTAATAGCCTGGTGGTAAGGCATCCCTATCCACAAATGCAACCAAGATCATTGGGTCTATTAGATAGGAACTTGGGTAACGTGAGTGTGCGGGTGTGTGTGTATGTAAAAGAGAAAAAAAGGATTGTGCATGATCTACTATGTTGGATTATATTATGGGTGGTTTGGTTTACAGAAGGAGTTAGAGGTGTTAATTCATGTACAACTTATATAACTATGGGTTAGGTTTTACTAATCCACAACTAACTTAATAATTGTAGGCGTCAAGTTTAGGTGGATTCACCTGTTCGAATTATATTTTATATGTGAGAATTTTAAAAGAAAAGTCCTGAAATTTGGTCATTCCTCACGAAGGGTCCCCGCATATTGTGTAGCATAAACGGGGTCCATAAGGACCTCTTCCGTTTTTTCTAATGCTGAGGGGAGCGACGCATGTCTATAGGAGCAAAGCTACTGTCGCTCTACGCGGTTTTCATAAAACACAAAACTCTCTCTTATTTTTTTCCTCCTCCCACCTATTTCTCTATCTCCCCTATTCCATTTTCTCTCAATTATCTTGGGAAAACGATATCACAGGATTTATAAAAAGATTACTATTGACCATCAACATACTATTTGTTTCTTTCTTCTTTTCATATTCTTAAGATTTATTTTCAAACGTGAAAGAAACGGGGAAGGAAAAAAAATGGTAGACATAACATGGAAGAATGGTTCCAATAACAAGCTTATATTCGTACATTATCATGTAGAGCTTACCCTCAACCCATGAACCCATCCATGAAAACCTGTATTTTCAGGTTTGGACGTAGCTTTTCCACCCTTATGAACGGTGGAAAATCTGTATTCGTAGCTTTTCCACCCATATGAAAAGTGAAAAACTTATATTCGAAGCTTATCCACCCATATGAAAAGTGGAAAACTTGTATTCGTAGCTTTTTTAATGATATGAATGGCGAAAAACTTGTATTTGGAACTTTTTTGTTGATATGAACGGCGGAAAACTTGTATTCTTATCTTTTCCACCAATATGATATGTGAAAAATCTATATTCGATATGGAGAAATATGAAAGAGACGAGGAAGAAGAAATTTTTCTAGGTGACATTATCATCACTCAGAAAAATGTATAAAAAAATTAAAAAAAAAATGGCAGGAAGACCGAATTTGTGTTGCACAATCTTCGGGGACCTTTCGCGAGGAATGACCAAATTCCATGATTTTTCCTATAAAATCATCTTTATATATTATAGCAAAGGGTTTTCAATTAAATATTTTTCCTTTTCTTACTCTCTAAGTATCTGCTACCTTGTGGATAAAACTTTTTTAGTTATTGATTTGATTCTTATATCACTCTATTTTGCATCAATATTTAAATTTTCTACTTTTATTAATATTTATTTTTGTAAATAAAGTGGGTGAACATGTTCATGCTCAGTACACGTTATTGTGTTAGTTATTACATATATATGTGAAATGCATTGATTTTTTACAGGCTCAATTTCAATTTTGACTAATTAAATTCAATTTGAAATTTGACCATATGGTTTTTTCCCCTTTATACGGGAAGATCGAAGAAATTTGACCAGAGCTTATTATCAAGATAACTAGTCATGCTAAATCCAAATTTGTGCTAATAAAAACAGTTTGAACTCACAACCTCTCACTTTATGGAGCTTTTGAAAAAGCTACTTAAACCAACTTATCACATAAATTTAAGAATAAAGATTGTCACGACTGATTTATCAGTATTTTCAAATGCATTAATACTGGTTTATTCAGATTCAAAGTGTCTTCGGGTCATTATGACGTGATACTCGACATTGATTTTATGTTATCATGATCGGGAAGTCATCGAGAAATCTAAACTTTTAGCGTGGTTCATTTAAGAACTAACAAAATGCTTTGAGGTCATACAAAAAATATATCATTTAATTTAATGATAGAAATAAGAAAAATAAATTTAATTTCATTTGGTTATATTATAGAAAATCTAAAATAAAAATATTTCTAAAAAAATTATACACTTAAAGGTATAATCACCGATAGAAAGTGTAACGCCTCAAAATCCGGGTGCCTCGATTCCCGAGTCGCTTCTGGAAAGTACCAAAAGGGAATCGAAAATGCCAAAATAAGAAAATGTGAATCTCATATGAGCAGTAAATTGACAATGCCCTACAATTTTATTTCACCTTAAAGAATTACAAAGTACTTTCCAAATATTAAACTAAGCACAATCTTAGGCCCATACGACCAACTACAAATTAGAGAAAGGAAACGACTAACTCTAAGTGATTAAGGCCTCTTAGTGCATCAACTGCATCACCCTCTAAACCATGCGGCAACGAACAGCCGCCAAGCAATCAACCAAGCAAAGAAAGAGAGAGGTACTTGAAAGCACCAAGGATTGGTCCTGGCTCAATAGGCATGTTTTGATTAGAGTGCATTATAATAACAGATAGAGGAGAAGGCCATATCTGATCCCAGTTGTACCTTCATGATTAGTACCTCAATAATAAAGATAAGATATCATAGTGTAATAGTAAATGGTGTGGAGTGTAGTGCATGAACGATAAGAGAGATGTGAATAACTCAATATAACAGATGTTTGGTACAGCATATCATATGAATAAGAAAAACCATCACCATCAATATCATCTCATAATTATCTTTAAAGATATCTACAAAGTACACAGCCTACGAGTATCGTCATCAGTAGATCAGATATATCCTTAGCAAGCACATAAGTATTACCGGCAATAAAGATAACCTGGGGAAAAACGTCATACCATGTCCATATCCATTAATTTATCTCGATCCAACAGTGTCCACTTACGTAGCTACAAGTACTATACCACTAATCTACAATATCATGATAATCATACATCTCATATACATCCATAGAAGCTCATAAAGGTACGTACTCACTTGAAGTACAAGGAATGTGGGAGGTCGGAGCCAACCCGTCGTCGTTGTTCCATCAACTGTCGATGGACATTAACCATGGGGTCATGGCCACTTATCGCTGTCGTCTCATTAAATAGGAGCATACACATGAATCCATCTCAACCATCAATATCCATTTCCATATCCACTGCCATGACCCAATCATGGTCTTAAGTGGAATTTAAAGTTGTTTTCGTATTTTTCTCATATTTATCAAACTCACGAGGATCTAAGATATGAAACTTCACGCCATTGGTTCATTACTGGTTTTTTTTTTTTTTTTTTTTTTTTTTTTTTTTTTTTTTTTTTTTGTGTTGAGAATATTGATTTTATTTAGATCATGAATTGTGGATATTGACAAATCAATAATATGAATTGCAGTCCCCATATGAGTGCAGAGATCATAAAAAAAAAAAATTGTATTTTCACATAGTTCTTAAAATCTATGAGAATGTAAGACATGAAACTTTACACCTTGGAGTTTATTAGTTTCATGAAAATGCTGAGTGGTTCACATCACCGATTGGAGCCCACAAGAGTGAAAAAAAAAGGGATAGGCCATTTGTGTTTTTAAGATTTATATATAGAATAATCTGAAGGGATCCGAAACCCAAACCAGTTTCAAAAGTAACAATTAACACCAAATTGGCACTTTTTATAGATATGTCATAAAACGACATCATTTAAATATCTAAATAATTTTAACAAGGGGAGAAGTGTGAGAAAATTCACATGAAAATGGACCATTTTATGGACCATTTTTTACACATGTCATTCTTTTTCATATGTAAATTTTATTAAACAAACATACACATGTAAATTCTCACGTGGATTATTATTTTAAATGTAGAAAATTGCAAACAAACAGGAATTTCTATGAAGTCCAAGACTTGAATTTTAAAGTGGTTAAAATTAAGATACAAAGGTGAATGTACAAATATGGTCATTCAATAACCACCCCCCCCCCCACCCCCCCCCCATCTAATGAAAAAGAATCAACTACCCTGTTGGCACTAGTAATTCAAATCTTAAAATAGTCAAGGTCTCTTGTATAATTCCAGCTATGGGCCGAGCCAGAGCGGGGTGGGCAGGGGCCATATGCCCCCCCAAAATTTCAAAAATCCCCTTTACCTATTAAAAAGTATTATAATTTGGATCCACCCCTGTCACGAACCTTACATCCTTCACCAATACAAAATGGCTAAAAGAATCATGTCTAAGTCATACATTCTCAAGTAGCCCAGTTGGCTTAGGACTACGGTTTGCACCCAGAAAGGGTCAAAGGAGAATTTTTTCCGGCTTTCTCTTTTGGGTCCGTTGAAATTATTCTTGTCCAAAGACTGAAACTTGCGTTATCAAAAAAGAAAAAAAAAAGCCATAGATTCCCAAGTCGGATCCATATTTTGAAAATATATTCACATTAACCCGGATTCCAATAGGAAAATAGTTTGAGGATCACCGGATGCTCATTCCCTACCGAAACTAGCACAAAAAATTAGCACAAACTTGCTCTGCTAAGTGACTGCTAACTGATTGTATGTATTGTCCCGCGGACTACTGAGTAATTGAGAAAGGAAACGGTAAACTTCATGGTTGTGGATTTCGGGCCTATCACGTGTGCACCGGTGAGATACAGGATTCCCGTGTTGCGGTATGTAGCTACTCGGCTCCACTCAAGCGCGCTTGATAAAGTACTAGGCTTCGAGCTTGAGCTTAGCTCAAAATTAATATATCCATAAATATTTATGTTAATACATTTTATAGTGGCAGAGTCAGGATTTTCTCTTGAGAGTGGAAAAAGTTTCTCTTAATGAGAAATTCAGAAAATATTAAAAAAAGCATCTGAATGTAATATCAAAAACTCGAGATCATGTATTCAATCCAATTTAACCAATAAATTAGTTATTAGATTATTTCTCAAAGACAATAATGTGAAAAATACAAGAGCTAGGCCGAGCTTAGTACTGTCCAAGGTTGGCCCTCAAAATTAGCAGACTCGCAAAATTTTTTCCAAGCCCACCCTAGTGCATTTTAAGAAAAAATAAAAGTGCTCATTTTAAGGGCTTTTTGAGGGTCGGGTGGGGCTCGACAGGTTCTCCTTGTTAAAGGGCTGGATTCACAGAAAAAAACACTTTTAAAAAATATTATTTATTATTAACTTGATCATTGCCGGCACCATGCAAATAAAAATCCCGGGTCCGCCATTGCTATGTTCCCAAATAATAATAGCCGTTGGATTGCATGAAAGCAAAGATTAAGTGATAATATTTTACTAATATTTATTTTTCTTAAGCACACTAGGGCATGCTTTTTGGCTATTCAAACAATTCATTAGATGCACTATTTTTTCGCTCATATTTTTCACATGTTCAATCCAAATTACAAAACTCTATCTTGAGAATTTTACCCGAAAAAGCACCTTCGAAGTCCACTAACCAAAAGAGGTACCCATAAGTTTGATGCAACAGAATCGGTTTTCCCACCAGAATATTCTTTTTTTTTTTTTTTTGCCTTTTTTTTCAAAAAGTGACGACATCGTCGCTTAATATCAAGAGTTAGTGTCAATGTCGTGCTAATTCGTCAAATCTGCCCCTTCTCCAACATTTATCTTCTGTGATTGCTAGTTTTCTGTACCAAAATGAAACAGAACAGAACTCTCCACCAACATTGAATATTCCTTGTGGAGGTGGTTGATCTCCATTAATGAGGTAGGCATAGCATAGTTTGACCTTCTTTCATGTGTTATCTACCATAGAGCCTGAGTTGCATATTTACTTTTCGTGAAAAGCTCAATAGGGTTTTGATATATAGTTTATTCATTTCATTATCTTTGTTGTGTAATTATTTTTGGGTGACTAAATCATCAAGGTAAGGACCTTCTGAAGAAGGAGGAAAGGAAACCGCTAGAGAAAGGGGGAAAACGATGGGTGGAAGAAATGGGGTTTCAGGCGATTTGTATGGGTTTGAATGCGACGACGTTGTCACAAGTTTAAATCTTTAATTAAAAAAAAAAAGCGAAAGTGGTCACAAGGAACCACTTCCGTGCCATATTGACTAGTGGCGTGTTTTTCGGTCAGTGACCATTATGCAAGTCAAACGGGGCGGGTCGGGCCGTCACGGCCTGCTCCAAGCTCGGCCCGCCCGTGCCATGGGCCGGGCCGGCACGGCCCACCAAGGGAAACCCTGGCACGGCCCACTATGGGCCGGGCTAGAGCGGGCCGAGCAGGGTCGGGCAGGCCTTCACAGTTTTCCTTTTTTTTACTTATCAGTATTAAAAAAAAATTAGAACACAAGCACAAAGAACAATAAAGATATTTAAGTGGTTCGGTCAAACTCGACCCACTCCACTGAGAAGAGAAAACCATTTGGATAACTTTTTGAAGGTTTCTAAATAGGATTACCTTCAAAACCTTACAATCTTTTAAGAAAATGAAAAATAAAAAAAGAATTACAATGAAGGAAAAAGTAAAAAATCAGATGCGTAGTCCACTAATGTATTTTGCTGGATCATAATCTTTCATTGATGTCAACTCTTGCTTTCTCTTATCTACCAAATACCAGTCTCATAGGCAAACACAACACTTCACCATTTCTTCAGTTAGATTTGTTCTTCTGTCATCCACCACACGTCCACCTGCACTAAAAGTCTGTTCTGATGCTACAGATGACATTGGAATAGTCAATAGATCACGAGTCATAGCGGCCAACACCGGATAAATGCTCTCTCGTTGCTTCCACCAGGCTAAAAGGTCAAAACTAGATGCATCTTGCACCCGTATTACATCAACGTCAAGATACGATGATAACTCTGTCACGGTGTTACTTGAGTAGCTTGAGTTGGATGCCATGCCCGTGAATATGGAAGAATACCACACATCCCACTCACCAACACCTGTTTGTTGTACTTTTGAACATGGATGAAAATATCGGCCGATACCGGTATGTATCGGCCGATACGTACCGGTATTGGCCCATACCGTTTCGATATTTTAATGGGAACCGGTATCGACATCAGTGGGGTAAAAAATCGCCAAAATATCAAAGAGTTTCGGCCGATACATTGAAAATATCGGTCAAATCCGCTATATCGGCCGATACCGACAAAAACCCACCTTCTTCTCCGATCTTTTTTCTGTCCGAGGTTTCCAGCATATTCAAAATAAGGAAAAAAAATAAAAACAGAAGCAGAGAACATTAAGGTTGTAGGGAAAAAAAGAAAATAAAAGAGAAGAGGGAGGGAAGGAGACTGGAGGAGAAAGGAGTCTGAAGCATACCTGGGAGTAGTTGCAGCATGTCGTCCGCGTCCTCCTTTATCACCGCCGGACATCGGTAAGCCCATCACCCTCTCTCTCCTCCTTCCTCCACCACCTCTCCCTTTCTTCCCTCCCGTTTTTTTTTTTTTCTTTGTTTTCCCTGTTTGGTCTCTGCCGCCGCCTTCTATTTCCATTTGGGAAAGGCAAACGAACCCTTCGATTAGGGCAAATGCCCTCTAGACAATTACTAAACTGCCCTTGTTAGCTCCAACCAAAAAAAAAAAAAAACTGCCCTTGTTAGCCAACTTTGGCAAAGTTTGTAGTGGAGAATGGTTAACTTACAATATAAATGATCTTTGGGCTCCACAGTGGGCCCCACATATAGAAAATCTAAACCATTTGGAATATTTGGCTCTTCTTTTATGGGGCTTGGAAAAAGTTTTATTGTAATAGGAGTTTGCCTCACTCTAAGCTTGATTAGTTGATCAATTGTAGAAAAAAAAATGCGTGCCAATAATCTCAATGGGCCCTATAGAAATTTTACTCAAAAGTCATGTTGATAGAACATAACTAAAAATCAAGTGTGGCCTATCTAACAATGGGCCTGGCCTAGCCCTAAATCATAATGAAATGCTTGTAATCATGAGTTAGTATTAAATGATGATTGATATGTTATCTTTATTTTATTTTATTTTACACTAATAAATTAATCATGAGAATTGATAATGGTTGCATTATATGAAATGTTGGAGAAGACAACAAACTGCGACACAGACAAGACTCATAACTTAAGGTGACCGATATTTTGATTTATTGTTGTTATTAATGGAAAAAAAATATTGTTTTCTAGCATTTTCTAATATTCTGGATTTTTTGGATATTTTTGTGATTTTTTTTGGATTTAAAAAAAATTCATACCGCGACGACCGCGGTGGACCGATAACCGCGACCGATATCAATATCATATCGGTTTTTCGGCCCGGCCGATACCGCGACCGAAACCGAGATTTTAAACCATGCTTCTGAATGGCCCATACTAAGCCCAGTTGTACTCATTTGCTCACAATAAAATTGAAAAGGTGCTTGTAAATTTGCCCTTATATTTGAAAAAATATTTAAATCTATATAATTCATATTTTTATTTATTCCATCAAAACAAAACTGTACACCACTTAATTTTAACGTAGGATCAAATACAGCAGCGAAAGAAAATGTCATTGGAGCCTCTTTCCAATATTTATTAAAATTTTCTTCCATGTTTCTGATAGTGCTACTCCGTAAAAAATGATATCTAAATCTACTAAATTGTAAAGTAATTTTAAAAGGCTTCATTAAAGATTCATTAGATGTGAGATAATATATCCCGGAAAAAAATAATGTTGAAGTATAAAAAGCTTCTAATAAATCTTTTATATGAGCACATAACTCTCAATGCTCATCACTTATCAAATCTTGTGCATGAAAAGCACAAAATTCATTCAAAACAGTTTTCCTGACAAGTGCCTTGTTTAACAAATCATACATAGAATGACATCTATGTTCTACCTCTTTAGGTATTTTAATAGCTATTATGCTTTGTCTCGCACATATTTGGGCATACAATTGTCTTCTATGTGCGGAGGAGAAAATAAATCTAGCAACATCTTTAATAGCATCCGTGTAACTTAGAATATGCTTTAAACCAACATTTGTAATGAGATTTAAGATGTGACATATACATCTATTTTGAAAAATAGAGCTATTTATCAAAGTTGCAAGTGACATCTGTATTCTCATTAATTCAATAGTCACTGCATTATTACTGGCATTATCTAAAGCTATAGATGAAACTTTTTCCTTAATATTATATTCATCTATTTTTTCCAAAATAAATGTACTTATTCTAGTACCATTGTGTGGCCATTCAAGACTGCTAAAACTAATTATACGTTTATTAATAATCTATTTTGCATCTATGTTATGTGCAGTAATACAAAGAAAACTATCGCCCCCTTTAGAAGTCCACATATCTGTGGTTATGACTATTCTACCAGGAATTTCTGCAAAGTAATTTTTTATATTTATTTTCTCTTCCTGACAGAGTCTAATAGCATCATTTCTGGCAATATTTCTTGAAATACTGTGAAATTGTGGTTGACAGTATTTCTGGACTCATTCTTCAAAAAACTCATTTTCAGCAAAAGAAAATGGTAATTCGGATAATACAATCATTTTAACAAGATTTTGTCTTGCACTTTGTGCATTAAAAGAAAAAAGACCCAAACTGCTACTGCTACTACCACCACTAGTAGTAGAAATTTGGGTTTGTGAACCAGGTCCGCCAGCTTATGTAAAGTTAAACATTTTTGCCTATGTCTTGTCAAATGGTCGGTACCTTTTTTTTGACTCGGCACCATAAATCTTACTACAAAATCTGCATTTTACTTTTTCGACTTTATTTCTATTTTCAATAACATCAAATCTTGTAAATACATCCTAAACTACTGAAGTTTTATTCCTTTTGGTTCGTTTACGGAAACTCTGAGGAAAAGGGGGTGGTAAATCACCTACTTCATCTTGTAATTCAATAAATTCTTCGTCTATCCCTAAATTTACGAAAGAAGATTCTGTGGGAAATCTTCTAGCCATATTTCAAAATATAAAATTTATAAATAACAACAGTAATAGGCTAATAGCCTTCTTTTGTGATAATTAATATAAGAAAGGGGAGAAAATGAGAGTTAGTATAATATAATATAAACTTATATATATGGAATCTCAAATTTAAATAATACAAATACCTCTAAATCTTTGAAGGCCCCTTTAATCTTGTCTCTTAATGACTTATTAATCTTTGGCCCTCCAAAAACCTCTTAGAGAAAGTGGAAGAGTTGAATGCTTTGAGAGAGAGCTAGAAAATGTATAAAGAGTAAGAGAGTTGTGTAAATTGGTGAGGAATGAGAATGGGAGGGTTAGGGTATTTATAGACTTTGTAAAATGAAAAATGATGCAAAATACCCCTTATATGACCGTTTTATAGCTGTTGGGGGGGGGGGGGGGGTGTAAAATGGATTTTTTTTTCAAAAAAAAAAAAAAAAGGGTTATGAACGTTGGGCGGGCTGGCAGGATGGGCGGGCTGGCAACGGGCTAGCGGGCCGTGGGTACCAGCCCACTAGCCCGGCGTGCCTGGCGGGCCGTGCCTTACCGGACCAACGGGCCCAGGCTCCTCAGCCCAGCACTGCCAATGTCACGGGCCGTGCCGTTGACCGAGCCGTGCCAGGCCATGGCCCGTTGACTGGCGGCTGGGCCCGGCCCGGCCCGGCCCATTTGACATCCCTAGTGACCATCTAGGGTCACTTTTTGGTAGTTTTCTCCTCAATCTTTCTTTAAGTTATCTAAAATTTAGCATGGAATGTTAAAAAATTAAACCCTCCAGATCTAACTTTTTTTCTCCTGGTAAAAAAAGATAGATCTTTTAGAATATACCCCGCTATGGTTTGTAAGATTTGAAATAAGCCCCTTAGAATTTAGTATTTACAAATGTCCTCATGCATTTTCATTTTAATACCTTCCGTGTCCCCAAAACCAATAGTCTTCCAACCACCATAAGTTTTTAGAGCGAAATGACACATTTTTCCATCTCTTTTATCCCTATATGCATAATTTCGAAAGCTTGGACTCCGTTTTATTTATATATATAAAGTATGTAACATTAACAATTGTACTTAGTGGGAAAGAATAACCCTATATAAATTTATTTTTTTCAACAATTCAGGGCTTATTCCATTAAACCGAAATTGATCATAATGGCAATCAACACTTGTACTTATAACTGGTTATGACCAATCAATACATGACCCATCGTTGGATTAATGAAAGTCTTAAAATGCATTATTATGTTTCATGTAAAAAATATTATGGGAACGAGCAAATGTAAAAAATATATATATGTTAATTTTTAGGATTTGCGAGGGGTGGTGATGTTTGGTTCTTTTTAAAAGAAATATTGGGGGAATGGGCGAATTAAAAAAAAAAAAAAACATATTAATTTTTAGAATTAGCGGGGGGAGGTGGGAATTTAAACTTTTCTTAGATATGGGTGGTGGCTCCAGTCCTCAGGCCCTTGTACTTGGGTCCACCCTTTGTCATGTACATGAGTGAGATATTGAGAAAAACTGTTGGGACTTGAGATAAAATAATGATATTTTGTAAATAATAATGTACTCATTCTCATTTAATGGATGTAAGGGCAAAGCTGTCATTTATATTAAACTCCAACATAAATCTCATGGTGGCTGTCCATTCTTGATAGGAATATTGATTTTGGGGACACAAAATGTATTAAAAAGACAAGACAGGGGCCTACTTATAAATACTAAAACCTCAGGGGCCTATTTATAAATCCTACAAACCTTAGGGGGTATAAAAAAAAAGCTCAAAACAATTATTGACTAATTAAGAAGGAAGAAAGAAAAAACCATCAAGGAAGGGAATTAGGCATTCCCTCCTGAACCTGTATCCCCAAAATACATCCCTTGCACAAGATTTACCAAAATTAGCTACTAAATGAGCTATACTTTTAACCCCAAGAAGTAACTCAATTGGCCTATAACCACAGTTTGCACCCGGAGGTTGTAGGTTCAAAACTGCATTACCATACTGGGGCTACAGGGAAGTTTACCTGGCTTCCCTCTGGACCTGGAGTCATTAGCCGAGCCGAGCCCAAAGGGTTGGGAACCCTTCAATAGGAAAAAAAAAAAAAAATTAAATGACCTGTACTTTTCAAAATCTTAGGAACATAACTGGACTTAATCTTTTTAAGAGGACTCATCAAGCTCAAAACATCCAAAATATGTGAATCCAATTGAGCCACAATTTGTACATCCATGTCTGCCACAACCTAAAAAACATAGTCACTGCCAAACCCTCTCCTAATACGATCACCCATGACCCACCAATTGCCATCCATAACCAGCAGATGTGGGTCTGAGTTGGAGCACATCTATCACTCGGCCAGCTAAATGATCCCCCACCTGAGTCGTTAAAAGTGGGCTACTGGAACGGTTCAAGTAGACTTAAAAGCGGCGACTGCATCATTGATTGTCTACAGAAAGAAGAAATAAAAGCACCTCCTCGGAACTCTAATATATACAATACACAAGAAAAGTCAGAATATCTCTCTCATTTTCGGATCGAGAATCGAAAGGGATTCTGTTGTAAGTAACAGCTATCCTTCGCACTGTTTTAGTAGTTATTTTCGATGATATGTCCTGAACGTGGGTTTTAGATCCTTTCTATTATGAAAGCAAACAGCTTTTCCACACGCAACCTCCTCTGCAGCATGGATATTTAAATGACATGTTATCTATATCTAGATAGCCTATGTCAGCTCAGAAACAGTACACAACCAAATTACTCATCATGTTGGACCTATTTTAATTTGCAGAATCATCATCCATTGGTAAAGCATGGGGCCAATAGCCCAAGTTTAGTGATCCAAGTGATGGGGCCAATAATGATAAAGACCAACAAAATCTACAAATTGGGAGATGAGGAAAAAGGATGTCCGAGTAGCCTCTTATCTCTGGTTGAACTTCTAAATATTTGCCGTCATGCGGCCCAGTGGTGGACCTACCTTATGCGGACATGGGGCGACCGCCCCAAGTCCGATCCAATAAGGCTTAATGCCCCATTTTAGCGAAGTGATTGCCCCTTGCCCCACCCTAGGTCTCAAAAACCCTTCACTTAAAGATCTTCGGATGAAAAAACATTAAAACCCTTCGCTCAATTGTTTTGTTTTTTCCACTTCAAGTTTGGATTGTTCGGCTTCTACAAAATAGCATAGTATAAAGGTCCACTCTCTTATCATACCTTTACACAATATGTGGGGAAGCAATATGTTGATTAGTAGCGGGGTTTGAGTTCTTTATATTTAAGTTTTCAAGAATATGAAAAAAAATAATGCCTTTAAACCATGCAATTAGTGAAGATATTTTATGGTTAGTGTTGATTTTTGACCCTTTCAATTTTTAATTATCCACCTCACCCAAACAAAAATCCCATGTCTGGTCATGCCTGCCCTGTAGAAATCTATATAGGGAGTAAAATTCCATCTGAGCGATCAATACAGCATTGATGAAGATATAAAATCTATGAGGTTCTGCTGCGGATTCATGAAGTTGGGACTGAACAGCTTTTACCAAACAGTAGGACATGTGTTAGATCCAAATCGGACGAGAACTGTCCCCCATCATCACAATAAAGGTTAACTTTTATAAATATCATGATAGTACATAGAAATAGAAGTATTCAACATATGAAAAAAACGAATTCAACCAGCAATCATTGATACTGTTTGGGACACGGCCACACGGGTCATATGCAGAATCTGCTCACACTGTGCCAGATGATAAAATTTAGCAATAATGGGTGAAATTTTTGATTTAACTGATTCCAGTGATTTAAAAGACCCATCTATGTCTGATTAGAAACATTGATTTGATGTAAGGATAGTGGATGCACTTTTACTGGGTATTTTTTAGGGTATTGTATTACCCTATTTCTCTACTGATATGACTCCCAGTAAACAAATCAAAAGGGTCATTTTTTATCCCAACTCACTTCACCTCAATATAACTGGATATGATTTGAGATCAATAAATTCCTGGCTCAAGATGTGGGCTACTCATATTTGGGCTTCCGGTGTTCGGGATGTGAGCTTTTCTTTTAGGCCTATTTGGATGTACAGTGAATTGAAGTATGGTGATGTAAAGTATAAAATTAAAAGAGAATAAAATATAAGGTGTTATGATGATGTTTTGTTTTTAGTTGTTTGGTATGAAACTTTTTTGACTTTTTATATAGAAAAGTGGAGTTTTTTTGTCTTTTAGTGGAAAAAAGATATTGCTTTTTTGGCTTTTTTTAAAAAAGATGGATGGAATTTTGAAATTATGTACTTTTGATATGACCCATTTTATTTTCTTGTCTGAATAATTAAGGCTTTACCTCATATCACCTCACTTCACCAGACATCTAAACACGCACTTATGGTTTTCCTGTGCCTGAGATATGAGCTATTTTTTGTAGTCTTGTTTGAATGGGGTATGCCCATTGGACACTTTTGATTTGAAAGCTATCCTCTGTAAATTTTGATTTTTAGAGAAAATAAAAGACCAGCTTATCTTTCAATAAAAAAAAAGTAGAAAGTATTTAAAATACTTTTCACATGCATAGAAAACTATTCTATATAATATACATAATCCTTTATTTTATTTTAAATATTGCTAAAACTAAGATTCTTGACACAATCTAGTGGCACATTATATTTATTTTGAATTTTTTATTATTTCGTTGCTTCAAAATTAATCTTTTTATGAATTCTTTCTAATAATATATGGAGAAAACTACATATTCGAAAAGGTCTTCTACAAAATGCCCTTTCTATGAGGATTTTTTTTTTCCCTGTTAACATCCAACAAGGTAGGCCACGTGAGTGGGGAACAACCCAAAACCGTTTATCCTTGCAATTCGAGCAATAACCATTTGAGAATTAATTTTGGAAATCGAGATGGCCCTTGTGACAAATATGCAACGCAACAAAATGATACATACAAATCTACGAAAAAGTAAAGGAACTCTATTTCATTGCAATTGTAAAGATACCTGCACATCTATAAAAATGGAAAGCAACACTATTTCATAGCTATAAAAATCGAAAAGTAGTTAGAATGGCCACATGAACTGACTATTTTAGGGAGATACGGTTTTATCCAATCAAAATTAGCCAACCATGTAAAATCTAGTGCGAGCTAATGCACCATCTCAATTGCTTCCTTGGAATGAGAAAATCTAAGAGGAGATTTTACACGGTTGGCTAATTTTAATTGGACGAAACAATATCTCCATGTGGAGCCGTACACTCGATATTTAAAGGCCATGATTTGAAAAGATAAAAAAACTTTCATAATCTAATGGAGGGCCCACATCCTATTGATTGAAAGCAGGGAAGGGCCCATGAAATACATATCCAATTGATTTTATCGGTTTAGATTTTTTTGTAAAGTGGGCCTCATTGAGAAGCCCCACCAACAGCAATGTTCTAGGCAATTGCAAAGCCAAAAAATTCAGTAAGAACTTGCATAATTAATTACTTTTAAATAGAAAGCCACTAAACTAGGGACGTAACCGAGATTTTCTTCTAGTAGGGGCAAAGTTGATAGATAAATAATGTTAGTGGGCCCGTTTCTGAAATATCTAGACCATTCAAGAATTGGCTCATTCCCTTATTATCTACATGATAAGATTCACTTGAATGAAAGATTTCTTTTTTATAATTAGATCACATGTAAAGGGTAACTCTATGGGGCCTACATGGGCCAACCTTTGATTAATTTAGCTCCTTTCATACTTATATCATGCCGAGTTTTGATGTTTATCAATCATTTACTTACTATTGGATTGGAACTGATAAAAAAAAAAAGAGAGAAATTACTATTAAAATAGTGTTAGACTTTAGAGTTGTTAAATCAAGAGATACGATGATTTCAATGTCGACGATGTGATCTACATAGTAGATATAGTAAAATGAAAAAAAAAAAAAAAAAACATAATAGAAGAGTTCCACAATATTAGACTCACAAATAAAATATCTAAATTGTTGAAAAAAGCATCCTCCTATAATGTATAGACCTTATTTTATGTATACACATGTATATATACATACATACATACCCCACAAGCATTAGCTTATAAGATTTTATCTTAAGCTTGAGCTTAGGAGAGCCTTGCTCATATATATATATATATATATATATATACACACATTTGTATCTGCGTGTGTGAAAATGCTCCAGAGTAACTTTAAGCCCATTGCATTTAGGGTATTCGCATTGTATATAGATCCAATGGGCCCCCTTTACTCTCATAGTAGTGTAAGATTTACTCTCATAGGAGCATCTTCCTATATATATATATATATATATATATATATAGGGAGATGCTCCTATGAGAGTAACTCTCATACAAGAGTAAGGGGTGGGGGCCGCACCGTGAGAGTAAGGGTGTGGGCCCTCACATTCATATCTAATGCCAATAGCTTAAGTGCGAGGACCCCTACCCCTTACTCTCACAGTACCGTAAGAGGAACTTTCACAAGAGCATCTCGCCCCTTACTCTTATAGTACTGTGAGAGTAACTTTCACAAGAGAGAGAGAGAGAGAGAGAGAGAGAGAGAGAGAGAGAGAGTTTCATGCTGCCTTGTAGGGCCCATGAAAATCATCAATCATGCATGGGATCGAAAGACCTACATTGTACATCCATAGGCCTAAGTTTAATGGTTATAGGAGGCACCATTTTTTTTCCAATCCGATGGTTAATCCCATTCGAATGATTGTAAAAAAGCTGGGCCTCATGACATTCATGGTGGGTTGTTTGGACAGGAAGGATGTGTCGTATGAGCGGTTGGATGGATCACATGAGCGCCATTGGTGGGCCCTACATGGGAGTTTGCACGAATGTCCCCATGTGAGACATCCACACCTAAACACCCATGGGAGTCCATTCGGATTAGTGCAGACCACCGAATGCACAAAAATATTGTTGTAGTTGTTTTTGTTGTATGGCTCTCACAAATTATGTGAGAGATGATTCTTTTGCCACCACTTATGACCGATTATGTCAAATGCAAGCTCTTCACCTAGAACCTATTGAATTACCATTCACCGTAATTTGACACTTATATAAATTATACTTATCATTGGATTTAATTATATAAAAAATATAATTTAAAAAAAATCAAACTTTAACACCCCTAAATCGATGGTTTTTGATGATCTTATTGAGATGATCTTTGGCCAAATCATATCCACAATCAAATCTTTCCATCACACTATCCTTCCCTGATTTGCATGCATCCAAGTGCATCCTATAAGGTGTTTATAGAGATGGTGGGTACTTCATCAGTAAATGTGACCCACCTCCCTTGTGATTGACATGGCCTCAAACGTGGTTCTTATGCAATTTGCTTTTGAAATGGTGGCCTAGGAACATATGCTTAGAAAGCCCGAAAGGAGCGATGATCCAAGCCTCCATAAAAAATAAGCTATCGTCCCTCTCAAACAACAAAATAATGAATAAAGTGTTGGCATCTATGATGGGGCTCACCTGTTTTAAATGTAGGTGGACCCTACTCACAAAGAGACACCACTCACAAGGAGTCTCGACAGTGATAGGAATAAAAATTATTTTAAGTTTAATCAAACTCTCTATCCTTATCATCTCTCCATTCTAATTCAAGTTAAGTGAATTTGATTCAATCCTCTATTTTATCATCTCTCAATTCGAATTTGAATTAAAAGCTTAACACTTAATGCCTCATTCAAATTGACGCAATCCTTATCGCATGTGTGGCGGCCAACTCACAGCATCTACCACTTACATAAAGTTACATGACTACCATCATCTAGCCCCCTTCAAATGAACCTCTTGGGTCCACCATTTCCCATTAAGAATTCCAAATGCTCATATCCCTTCTAACATTCAAATTGCTGGATCTCAGAATTCTAAAAGAAAAAATCACTTCGCAGGTGTGTTGGTCTTTAGAACTTCAATAATCAAACACAACATTTATAATTAAGGTGACATGATCTAACATCAATGTCAGTAATCCCTAACACTCATAATTCTTGTATGAAATATCTCTAGATTAATATACTCTAAATTTTATAGGTCATCATTTTCTCTATTGAAGAAAATCCTTACCAGTTTCATACCACTTAGGTGAGTCGGCACAACTCAATTAAAGCCCAGTCAACCCTGAGTCTGATTTACAACCATGATCAGCACCCTCCAGTCTTTGCGGATCCACTCTGGTGATTCCTCAGATATTCAAGTAACAAAAGCCAGATTTTAAAACAAAACTGGACCAGGTCACAAGAGTAGAAACAAAAAAAACCAGTGTCCTGAGGCACAGAACCATGAATTCTTCCTCTCCCACCGCGCATTTATAACTGCAGCAGCAGAGAGCATTATTATTACAGTGGATAGCAACTCCTTTGCCTCTACTTCACATCACAGTTCACAATGCTTTCTATATAAATACAACACAGACAGTTGTAACGTATGAGGGAGAATATCTGTGTATATCATAAATGAATTATTCTACTCTTCTCTGTAATATCTAACCATCACAAGGCCTGTTGTTGGGTATGTTCTCTTTCTCTTCTCCTCATGCTTCTTGCATTCTTCTCAATAAAATAATGCAAATTCTGCTCAATGTCTGAGTTGGGTTTCTATTGTTTCTCAGGTTTTTCCCACTTGAGATGAAGAAATCCTCTCCTCTTTCTCTTCTTCTACCCCTCTTCCTTCTTCATTGGCTTTCTCAAGGGAAATTAGCTCTTGGACTGGGAACTACAGATGGATCTGAGGAATGGGGATATGTTGAAGTTAGACCCAGTAAGTTTATATATTGATTTGCATTTGTTTTTGGGGTTCCTTTCCTTTTGCTGAATTGCTTGCATTATGAGTATCTTTGATAAGATTGATATGTGTGTACACTTATGCAGAGGCCCACATGTTTTGGTGGCTTTATCACAGTCCACAGAGAGTACACAGTCCCTCCGGTCCCTGGCCAACAGTACTTTGGCTGCAGGGCGGTCCGGTATCACCATTTTATAGATATTTACAGACACCCCTTTGAGAAAATAACAAGAGTCTGAATTCCTGTGATTGAATTTTTTTTTTTTACTGGTGGTAGGGTGCCTCTGGAGTTGGGATTGGAAATTTTCAAGAAATTGGACCCTTGGATTCGAATCTGAAGCCGCGGAATTCGACATGGTTGCAGAAGGCAGATCTTCTGTTTGTGGTAGGTACATTTGGTCACCCAGTAGATCCCAATTCCTAGTATTTGTGTGCCCAATTCCTAGTATTTGTGTGAGATCTAGCCTGATGAGCTGATCAACGGTCCAGATCTCAAGCAGAAGTGGGCTGCAAATCTTGCAGATTTGTTACTGATTTCTTCTTTGTTTTTTTGGTAAATATTTTGGGGTGACAAAGGATAATCCAGTAGGAACAGGATTCAGTTTTGTTGAGGATGAGAGTCTGGTAGTGAAAACTGATGAAGAGGCAGCAAATGATTTAACTGCCCTGTTGAAAGCACTCTCTAACAAGGTTCAGAAGTTGCAAACAAGCCCTTTGTTCCTTGTAGCAGAGTCTTATGGAGGAAAATATGCGGTCACACTGGGTCTATCATTACTAAAAGCAATCCAAAACGGGGAATTGAAGCTTAGACTTGGAGGTAAGTGGTACATTTTATTGGAATCTCCACACATTTCAGTTGATAAGTGGCATTATTGATGATACAATGATAGTTTGTGTGACTGGATTTTGATAGATAGAAGGATTTGGGTAATTGGGTTATGGTAAAAATCACATTGCCTGATAGGCCTCCTGCATTGTTCTCTTTGGATTGGATTACAGGAATTGCTTTGGGAGATACTTGGATTTCTCCAGAAGATTTTGTGGTATGTAAATCCAAGAATTGCTTGATTTTGAACTTCTGTCTTTGATCTATCAGATCCTAATCTCTTGCAAATGTAGGATATAAAATTAGTAATTACATTAATTGATGGTTTTTGTTAAAATGCAGTTTTCATGGGGACCTCTGCTGAAAGATGTCTCACGACTGGATGATAATGGCCTCAAAAAGTCAAATAGGTTGATATCTTCGTTTGACTTAATTATTAACACAATCAATATAGATTACAGACTTATGGATAGTTTATTTTTCAAATCCGGTTTATCTAACAAACTAAGATCTAATAACAGTCTAGCTGAAGCAATTAAGCAACATATTCAGAATGGCCAGTACAAAAATGCGACAAACTTATGGATTCTTCTTGAAAGTGTGATCAGCTCTTATAGCAACTTTGTGGTAGGAACTATTTCCTTCATCTAATTGTCTCTAATTCTGGATTTTCATTTCAATCAACCTCTGATTATGTGTGTTTTGAAAATAAATTTGAAGGATTTCTATAACTTCATGTTGGATTCTGGGGGTGACTCTAGTTCCATGACATCCATGGGATTATCAGATGGAATATCAATGAAGAAGTATTCAAGTTATCTGAGCTCCAAGGACTCTTCAGATGGTGATTTTAATAGTTTTATGAATGGTGTCATTAAAAAGAAGCTAAGGATAATCCCCAAGAATGTGAGGTGAGTTTGTTTTGTGGAGCCAGCATTACAAAGTTCAGGCCCGTTTATCGATCGGTCTAGGTCTACTGGTTGGGGTTGAGGGTTCAGGCTATTGGAAGGTTCCCAACTAATCTCTCCAGGCCCAGAGGGAAGCCGGATAAACTCTCGTGTAGCCCCAGTGTGATAGTGCAGTTTCGAACCTACAACCTCCGGGTGCAAACCGTGAAATGTGCTCAATTATAGACAACACATATTGGGCCAGCTCAGATGATAAATGGTCAATCAGTTTGCGTTCAAGCTAGAAAATGTGGTCCACCTCACAATGAGCCGGGATCGTTCCCTACATTGTAAAGGGAAAGGATATATTATTCTTTGTTTTCTCTCTTTTTAATTCTTATTAACTACAGAATGGTGTTGGTGCTTTTGGTTGATTTTTCTTGCAGCTGGGGAGGTCAGTCAGATATAGTTTTCACAGGTCTGGCTGGTGATTTTATGAAGCCAAGAATCAATGAGGTGAAGTTCTATGTAAATGCTTTTGAATGATCCGAGGTCAGAAAAACAATCAAAACCAATATAGTAGTAGTAGAATCTATGGTAACAATACTAAACCTCAGGGTCTGTTTAAGTTTTGTAAACTGAGTTTAGCAAACTTGCTCTATGGACACGAAAGTTCATGCCTTTGGATAGGCTAAGCTACTGTCAACATGAGAGCAGAGCAAAATGAGTCCCATCCGGTTCTTAATATTTAAGCTAGGTTTTGGAAATGAACCATAAAAGAGTCATAGATGAGTCTTACCTGTGTGTCAGGCATCAAAAAAGTTTGACCATCCTTAGCCATGTCTGCACTTATCAGGTCTTAATGTTTGGACCATACCCTGCTCTTGTACCTACAAGTAGGCCTTGCTGGCCTATGGGTTTTTTAGACCTAAAAGCCTTACTTGGCTGCCTTAACCCGAGTGCATTCCAATCATCTACATAGACTGTACAATCTTATCATATTTTGATTGATTGCTTGGGCTTCAGCAAGTGTGTCTCCCATTTCATTTGGACTATTGAGTGCTTTTGCAATACCATTTTAAGAACTTGCATTCATAACCTTTTCCACAGGTCGATGAGCTTTTATCCAAAGGGGTAAATGTCACTGTATACAATGGGCAGGTATGAATTCCATTAAACAAAATAGAAACACATTCTATTTGGAAAAGTTGAAATTTTCTTTTATCAAAGATGGGAGATTGGATTTTTGTAAAATCATTATTCCTACTGCTGGCAATGGTTTAGGTTGGGCTGTATCCGGTTTGGCTTAGAACGATAGCTAAATTGTATATGCTAACCGAGCCAAAAGCGTTTTTGAACAGGTTGAAGATGTCCACCTAAACCCAACCAAGAAGTTAAATGCCAATCGAACCCTTAGTTAACTGGTTAGGTTTGGTATGGGTTGCCAGGTCATAGTGCAATTATTTAGATGAAGTAGATTAAGAAGTTTGACTGATAGGAATCTATTTATTACTCTAAACAACTTGAATCCAATCCATTTATAGATCAGGTCAGAAATTCTAACTTGAAAACAAATGGGTCATCTGACATCTGAGTTAGGTTTGGGTTGGGAGATAGCAGATCATGTCAGAGATTGCCACCCCTGTTTTTTCTTTTTAATAGGTAAAGGGTTGCCACCCCTAGTTACTCAACTAAAATTACCTTGTTCGGGTTACATCCAGACATTGATCTACAAAAGATCAAAAAAAGAAAAAAAAAGTAAAGTAAAATCTACTCTCTCCCAAATAACTGATGAAACTACCACATCCCTTTAGCTCTTCTTGTTGATTTTATCCCTAACATGGTTATATTGGTCATGGCAGCTTGATCTAATATGTGCCACCAAGGGAACCGAAGCATGGCTCCAGAAACTCAAGTACCACCTCATCCTTTTCTTACCACAAAGTATCTTTGCAAACTACCAGTCAACAACCCAAACATGTCATTTTTATTGGATTCTATATTGCAGGTGGGATGGTTTGAAAAAGTTCACCAACTTGGACCGGACTCCTCTCTTTTGCAATAGTGGACCAAAAGACACAAGAGGATTCAGAAAGTCATACAAGAACCTACATTTCTACTGGATTCTTGGGGCAGGCCATTTTGTGAGTAGTCCATCATTCTAATCATCTTGGTGCATGTTTGGGTGTCTGGAGATATCCTATAAACTCTTGCTTGTTCTAAACATTGGATTTGTGATTTGGACAGGTCCCAGTCGATCAGCCATGTGTCTCTTTACAGATGATTGGAGAAATAACGCAGTCTCCCATCCGTACTTCTTATAGCAGAAAATTGAAGGGATATAAATACAAGTTGTGATTCTAGGGAATTGACACAAATAAAGTTGAATAGAGAAGAAGAAATGCTAATAAATGTTAGATATCATTAGTATTCTTATTACATCTTTAGCTTGTTATTTTTCCAACTTTGTACATTGATTCTTTGCAATGGAAAGAGGAAAGGGAGCAGACAGCAGAGAAAGGGGTTGGAGAGACTGACATGACTGGCGAAATAGAATTTAATTCATCTGGGTCCATATGTCACATTCACTTCTCATATACTATTTGTCCTTTTATAATTTGTTGGTATGATCACGATTGTATGAAGAGACTTCTTGACTATTTTATACTTATCGGGCAAGATAGGCATATTTTCTTCCATGAATTATTTAAGGGATGTTTTCTGTGTGGTTACCAATGCTCATTGATAACTTCCCTTGTTATCAAATCTAACAATTTTATCTACACGTTTTTTATACCGTCCGTTCCTCTGCATAGGCCAAAAGTCGCTTTTTTCTTTATGATATCACAACAAATTTAGTGATATCGCAATACATATTGTGATATCGCAACTCGAAAAATCCTTTTTCATTCTTTTATCCCTCCATGCTTCTACTTTTCCTCTATTTCACCTGCTGTAACTCTTTCCCTCAGCTGATTTCACTCTCCTTCTCCCTCGCCAACCTATTTGCAAATACGCAAGTCCCTCAACGTTCGTTCGACGTCGACATTATTTAAATAAAATAATAGTGAGAACATGGGGGTTAGTCAATTGGTGCAATATTCTTGGAATTTTGATATTTGATGGTCACAAATGCCTTTAACTATTGTCTCCCCCCCACCCCACCAAAAAAAAAAAAAAAGAATAAAAGAAACCATTCCGAGTTTGTGGAACAAAAGAGAATGGTACAGCTGTAAGAACTTAATCGTTCATCTAATGAAAATTATGGCTTGACGGATAACTCTTAAAGAATCTAAATCATTTAATCATTTGCTTACTTATATATAACATTAAAATAATATATCATTAGCAGATTAAGATAATAACCAAAAATGAGGTATGTAATGTTACAATAACAAGAAAAGATTTTAAAAAAATTATGGACATTCCGAGTTTGTGCTGGAACCCACCATAGGACGAGATCAACAAAACATCCCGCATTATTTTTTTCAACTAGACGTCTAGTCCAAAACATAATGCAGGAGACTCAATGCTATATATGGAAAAGGAAGGGATTCACTTGCAAAACCCAAGCAAAAGATGAAAGCTACGGAATGGAATGAAATTATAAAAAGAAATGCATTCGTTGACTTTTAACATAAAATTTTATGCGATATCTTAATATAAATTGCGATATCGCAATTAAATAATTTGCGATATTGCAATTTATATTGCAATATCGCAAAGGAAAAATCGACTTTTGGTTTGTGCAGAGGTACAGATGTGCAGGTAAAATTGCCTAGATTGGTAACAAGGGAGAGTTATCAATGAATTTAGGTGACCGTATAGAAAAAACCCCATTATTTAAAGCACATGGTTGCCCCTTTTTTTGCATCTTTTTGAAACTCTTTTGGTCTTATGTTTGGTTGCCCACCCTTCTTGGAATGGCAATGGGTTAAGGTTGAAGTCCATTTGGATAAAGGTTGAAGCCCATTTGGGTTAGAGTGGTATTTGATTCTTTGTATGAGTTCGAAAGACGTCTACTTCATCTGTTAATGAGATTTCATGAATAGTTAGACTTGAAAGATGGGTACTAGATAACTTTGTACCAAAATAATCCAAAATTAAGCAAAAAGAAAAAGAGGAAATTACCGCAAAAATCACCTTGTATAATTTGATGCACTAAAAAGGTCTTTATATTTCTCTAAAACAGTAAAGGCTAATTTTTACTTTTATTTAAGCGACGATATCGTCGCTCGTGTGTTCTCCTGTATCTTCTCTCTAAGCTTTTCTCTTCTCCTTTACTCTCTAACTATTTACGCGCATGACACTACTTGTTTCCAGCTTCAGTCCTCACCTCTTAATCAGCAAATCCACCATGCTTCAGTCTTCATCCACTTGCTTATCTCACTTTCCTCACCCACTCTCAACCGGTCAGATCACTTCCTCAACTATCTGTTCGCTCTCTATCTTATTGCGAATTTTTTTTTTTTTTAATAAAAACCTTTGTTGTGCTAGTAATGGGAATTGTATAATTGGATTGTAGGGGTACAAAGAAGCTCCGCATGTCCATTTAGGTATGAGGGCTTTTGGTGAGTAAATTTCACCCATTTGACCATTTCCATAACTTGAGGCCTAAAGCGATAATCTTAAATGAGGCCTTATCTATTTTTAATATTATTGTAAATATTTTATTTAAAATTTATTCTTCTCACCAATAGTAAATACCCAATTTGTTGTCTTAGCTAACCTTGTTGTTTTAGATAAATGTTTTAATCTAGTAGGTTAAAAGTGAGAGATGCAAATGAGTGAAAGAAGGAAAAGATGTGGTATGAAAATTCCTCTTATGCTTCATAGGAGAAAAACAGTTATAATATTAATGTTAAACTATAACTAAGCCTTTTAATTTTTCTTCTTTTTTTTTTTTAAAGATTTTCTTGATTACAGAAGTTGAACATCATAATTAAGATATTGATTGCATTGAATGGATTGTGGATTCATATCACTGGAGATCTATTTGTGTCAATTTAATCCGGCAATTAAGTCGTCAAGTCACTGATTGTAACGCCCCACCCACACCCATGCATGATATTGTCCGCTTTGGCCCACGGGCCTCACGGTTTTGCTTCTGATGAGCCTCAACCCATCAAAAGGTCTCATGCAAGGTAAGGGTGTAAGTTCTACATATAACCCCATTCACTTTCCTCTCTATTGTCGATGTGGGACTCCGGGGCGTCACAATCCACCCCCCTTAAGGCTGCACATCCCTGTGCAGTAGCCTGCTAGCCCTCTTGGCCCGCCCACATGGAGACCCGCCCACTTGCACCAGACCACGGCAGGGGACCCACACTTGAACTAGTCGAGAGTCGCCTCTAATACCATTTGTAATGTCCCACTCATACCCATGCATGATATTGTCCGCTTTGGCCGACAGGCCTCACGGTTTTGCTTCTGATGGGCCTTAACCCATCAAAAGGCCTCATGCAAGGTAAGGGTGTAAGTTCTACATATAACCCCATTAACTTTCCTCTCTATAGTCGATGTGGGACTCCGGGGCGTCACACTGATTGCATCATATCAAGTTTGAGTCCATACCATGTGGCTTATCAGATTATAATTAATTAACAATACTATCAAGGACTCAATATTTACAAACACTCTTGCGAATCCCAACTGTCCAATTTGGGGTGGTCCACTAGGTAAAGATCAAAATTTGAAAGGCCCCTTGAACGATTTGCATTTGACCCTACTGTACTTATAGTAGATATGTATATATATATATATATATATATGGGTAAGGCTCACATAAACTCAAGCTTAGGATAAGGTAAGCTCAAGTATTTCGTGGGGCCCACCTGGGGACTTATATGGGGATGGGGGAATTTCAAGGACTCCCTGGGACCCTCCTCTCTGCAAAAAATCAGCCACAACCGATATTTCTATCATCTCCATCTAGGCCCCTAAAGTTTAATGGTCAAAAGTTCATTCAGATCGGTACACAGTCGATCCAACGGTCCAATAAATTCGGATCTGACCAAAAGTTGGTGGACATATGCACTTCAGGGGGGTTGTGTGTTTGGTCCATTGGGATGGACCAAGGTTGGGGCCCCATAAGCGTAAGTTTATGAGATTTTATCCTAAGCTTGAGCTTAGGAGAGCCTTGCCATATATATGAAATGAAACATGGGTTGCAAATTAAAGAGAAGTCAATTGTTTCTATATAGGGAAATGATCTGGAGAGAATAGTTCTCACACACTATGTGAGCAGCCTGATCTAGATTGTCGGATTTTGAGGCCGATCCGACGGTCCTCGTGATTGATATATAAGGTTCCCAAAAAGATCTGAGTGGGGCAACCGGCGAAGATGATCGGAGAAGCGGGGGAAGAGTGATTCAAGAGCTGCCTTTTCCCCCTTTTTCGTCGAAGAATAAAGGAAAACAGGAAGATGGAGCATCTGGAAGGCTTTTCCTTTTTTTCTTGTCAACGAAAAGAAAGAAGCAGGAGAGGACATGTGCTTTTGGAGGGTTTTCCCCTTTTTGGGAGCCTTATATATCAATCACGAGGATCATCGGATCACGAGATCAGACTTATGTGAGAACTGTTCTCACCAGATCATGTCTCTATATATTCAATGATATTTGTTTGGATTTGAAAAGACAAAATAAAATAAAATAATGATAATTACTTTAATACTTCTTTTTTGGAATGTGAAAAGATGGCTTTAGTGGGATGTGATACTAATTACTATTATGGGGCCTTAGTTTTTTTGGGAGAAGAAAAGGATGGTAATTGCTTTTTTTGGAATGCGAAAAGATGTTTTTAATAGGATGTGATATTTAGGGCCTTATTTTTCTCAGCCTTTTTTTTTTTTTTTTTTGCCTAAGCAAGGGCTTTTCTTGCTTTATGGTACAGCCAGCCCTGGAGAGATGAGAATGGATGCTTCTTGCATTTTATTTGGTAATTTTATTTTAAATTGTAGTCTTCAAATCAAAGTACTAGATTCCAAATGTTTCTTATTTTGTAGTATGTGGGTGTGGCTACTTGCCAATTGGTAGAATTATTGTTTTGACGTTCGGGTTGAGGAGTGGGTGAGATGGAGAAAGAGGAGCAAGAAGATAAAGAAAGAAAAGGAAGAAGAAGACACAAATGATGATATCATCATTCAATTGAAATGAGTAACGATATCATAGCCCAAATAAAAGCGAAATTTGGCAGGAGGGCCTTTTTTGTAACAAAGGATGTATGTGGGCCTTCTCAGTGCACTTGACATTCAAATTGTTTTTTCAGTAATTTCCTCAAAAGATGACACATGTGAAAAAAAAAAAAAAAACAACTTGGTTCTGAATCTATATATATATATATATATAAAACTTAGTTCTTATTGATTTTTATAGATCAGAATAGAGAAACAAAATTCATATAGCCAATCCCAATATAGTTGGGACAAGGCTTTAATGATGATGATGGTGATGGTGGTTTGTGTTAATCTTGCTCCACATCTTCGTTTAAGATTAAAAATTAGTTTCGCATATGGGCCAATATATGAGTTGCAGATACAGATACAGAGGTCTACCTTAGCTAGATTATGCCCTAAGATTATGATCTAGAGGGGATTAGAATGTTTACCTCGATTATCATCATTGAGATTGCAAAATAGCAGATGTCTATAGCTGACATGTAGACTTAAAAAAAAAAAAAAAAACAAAAACTGTGGAATCCATTTGTAAGTGCCTAAAAATTACGGACTTAGTTAAGTAGGATTTGCTGTAAAGCTTCTGGGAAATACAATAGCTCCTGAAACCTGAAAGGGAAGGAAAAATGTCAGAGCCGCTGGCTGCAGTCAGCCGAAGGCACTCCGATGCCTAAGTTAGTGCAATCACTGAACCAAAGATGAGTGAGTGGAAAAGAAGGGAGAGCTATGTGTGTATTATGTTTGCATACCTTTGGTGGTTTTACCTCATGCATATATATAGGCAGTGGTCACTTTAGATCCCTCCTCAGTGGAGGTAGGTGGAGGTACAGTTCCATCGAACCATACCTCGTTTTTTCAGTAAAGGTAGGTGGTGGTATTGTCCCATCGGACCATACCTTGACCTTCTGCATGATTGTTGATGTAATCATCGGATAAGGACAACCCCTTATCTATATCTGGCACCCATCCTATCTGTCAGCACGTTCTGCAACGTAGCCGTACTTTTATTAATGCTAATTGACATTTGGTACCCATCTCGGTCAATCGAATCGAGCTGAGGGAGATATTCAAGCCAAGTACAACCTTATTGTTTACACATCTTGGCACTGTTGCCGAACTGCGCAGGGTCGGTACCATTACCGAGTTGTGTTAGACCAAGACAAGCCCAGCTGGTACTTTTACCGAAGCTAGCTCAAGTTCAGTACAAAGTAGTACTGCTACCAAGCTCTAGAAGACCAAGATCAAGATAAACCTAATCGGTACTTTTACCGAAATCAAGGCTTATCTCAGTATTGTGGAAATGCCCCACACAATTGCCTCTAGCTCTTGACCTCTTATAGTTCTCCAACTCTTTGAGGTCCGGAGCTAAGTATCATGAAGGGAGATCTTTAGTGTTGAGTTTGGAGCTTTTCATCTCGGTGTTGGTTGCTAACGGTCGTTGACGCCTGATCCTTATCATAACATCGCTTCAACTGTCCGAGAAATTAATGAGACGTCGACGTCTCTTCACCTATCCGAGGTGATTAATTAGCATGCCGCTGTCTCTTCATCTGCCCGAGGTGATCAATTAGTACGCTGCTGTCGTTTCGTCCGTCCTAGATAATCAATGAGGTAATAAATGAGGCGTTTTGATCAATCCGGGAAGCGGGATGACGGTACCACATGTCGCTGCCTGATGGGCCTTCTAGTCTCTTCGAAGAGGCGTGTGGAGTGCTCGAAATTCGAAAGGGCGCCCTATTTTCCTTATATATAGGGGTGCTGCCCTTCTTTTCCTTTTACTTTTGCATTCGTTTAGAGAAATGGGTTTTGCAGAGGAGAGAAGTTCCGTCGCCGTCGACCGTCTCTGTCCTCAGTTCGGCGTTCCTGAAGTCCGTTCTGCCGGTAGCTTTCGTAAGCCTACTTTCTTCCTCATCTTTTCATTCTCTTCATTCTCGCTTCTGTTTTAGGGTTTTTTACCCTCTATCTAGGGTTTCTGCCCTTTGTCTGAAAATGGGAGCCTATAGGCACTGGCTAGACACCCCTGAGGCCATGGCTGGGTTTAGGGAGATGTATAGGATCCAAGACGATGTTCAGACCAGGTTAGACAACCCAGAGGACCCTTTCGATTGCTTTTCCTTCCGCGATGGCTGGATGGCATTACCTCTGGTTTCAATAGTTGAAGGTAGGGTTAGGTTTCCCGTTCACCCCTTTCTCAGGGCCTGTTTGGCGACGTGACATCTTAGCCCCTGTCAATTGATGCCCAATAGTTTCAAAATAATAATGGGTACCGTCGAGCTCAATAGGATTCTGGGCATTAACCTCGGTGTTCATGACATCGATGATGCATACGATGTGTGCAAATCATAGGGGACGGTCACTGCTACTACCTCCGGGGGAAGCCGAGGTGGGAGCAGTTCGTCACTGACTTGGAGAACTTAAGCAGACATGCCGGAGATGATCGTCTGTTTGTCTCTGGCAACTGGGAGTTCGGGGATGCCGAGACCGCGATGGAGAGTTCATACAGGATTCCTTGTCACTTCAGAACTCCTCCAAGTAAATACTGACCTCCTCTATATTTTACTTTTTCTTACTTCGCCGAGTTGACGCTCTTTTCATTTGTTGTGCAGAGATCAGCCAAAGAAGGCAGGGGGCCAACCGGGCTGGCTGGAAAAGAAACGACGCTTGGTTAAAGGTTGTGCGCAGCTACAAAGGTCACAACTGCCAAGCTGCTTGGGACCTCCTTGGGTACGAACTAAGATATCGTAAATATATTAGGAGGAGCGGTCCCTTTGAAGGGGACGTACCTGCGCTCACCTTGACCGACACCGAGCGCCGAAAAGCTTTGGGCGCCGAGGCCTTTACATCGCGCGTTGAGTCAGAGGCTTCAGATTTGTAGCAAGTTGTTGAAGCTTACACCTCTCCGAGCTCGGAAGAAGGAGAAGAGAGGATGTAGCAAAAATGACCTCCCTTGTAAACTAAAAAACTAGGGGCCAAGTTATTTGGAAAAGAAGCTCCCTCTGCTTCCAACCCCCCCTCTGCCGATTCTAATCCCACCTCCACGGTCTCGGGTGCTTCCGGGGCGTCTTCCGTTGTTGGTGCTTTTGGTTCAGTCCGGCAAAGCTCTGCCGACACTGGAAGGGAGGGGGGTCGGCCAGAGAAAAGGTCCAAGTCTGAGGGTCCTGGCTCAGTAGATCGGTAGCGTCCTGTCGGAGAGATGAGGGAAAAGGCTCCAGAGAAGAGATCCAGGGCGAAGGGCTCAGTGGAGCAGGGCTCCGGCCAAGTTTCGACACTCCAGCCTACGGGGCCGGCCCCATGGAGGCTAGGCTTCCAACTCGGGCCTAGGAGGCCAATGACGGTGGAGCACCGTCTCTCCGGAAATCCTCTCGCTGCCACGGTGTTTGCCAACGCCTGCACCCTGCCGCTTGACATGCAAAGGTTAAAGAGAGCAGATGATGCAATGCTGTTGATATCCTCGCTGCAGTCTGCCTTCTCGGTAAGCTCCTTTCGTCACAAATTTTAGGCATTGTCTGAGCGTAGTCGTTTCTTCTTGACATTGGGTCCCTTTTTTCAGATGTGGCTTTGGACAAAACCCACCAAAAAGACTCCAAGGTCGAGAAGCTGGAAGCAGAAAGGAAAAAAACTTGCGACGGCCCTGGAGGGTAGTTGTTAGAAGCAGTAGGAGGCGGAGGAAAAGAATATCAGCCTTGGGAGAGAGCTTGGCTTGGCGATGGCAGAAATTAGCAAGCTGAAGGCTGAGACCCATGAGATGAAAGGGCGGCCGAAGTGAAGGCGAAGAGGGCACTCGAACTTGAGGCCGAGCTGGTGGAGAAAAAGGTCAAGCTCGAAGCTGCGTTGAAGGCAAAGGCCGACCTCGAAGCCTCAACTCAAGCTGAAATCGATGCCGCCTTCCATGATGGGGTAGAGGCAGCAACGAGAAATTATGACGCTCAGGTTGAGGAGATAAGCCCACGTTTGTTTGAGCTTGGGTGTCGGGCTGCACTGAAGAAGGCATGGATTGCTGAGGACAGCCCTGCATATCAAGACCTACCCAAGCTCGAAGAACAGGAAACTGAATCGAGTTCCGCCCCTCCTCCCTTTGAGGCTCCCCTTGAGATTGTCTCGACTCCTCCAGAAGTTCTTCCAGAGCCTGCCGCGACTATCCCTCCATTTGTCAAAGACCCTCCTATCGAGACTAATGATACTGCTGCTTGAAGTTATCTTTGATGTTTCTCTTTTTTTTTTTCTTTTTTTTTTTTTTTTTTGAAAATGTAATGATGAATTTTGTACACTTTTTTAATTCCATCAATACAATTTCTCTTTTTCTTCTTCATGCTTGCAATCTAACATCTTTTTAAGAATTACATGTGCTTATTCTAGGTTCAATAACCAAGTTCCTTGTATGTTTTGGGAGACAATCAAGTAAATGAGTTTGGTTCTTTAACCGAAACCTATTCACTGAGGTAGTCAACGAGTTCAGTAACTCGGTGTTTCCCATAGTTGGTTCTATAACCGAACATACCATTACATTGGGTGCCCATCGAGTCCTGTGAGTCAGTTTTTTGTATAGTAGGTTCCGTAACTGAGCTGTAGTAATCGTCGAGTTCTACAACTTGGCACTTTTGCACTGCTGGTTCTGTAACCGAGCTGAACTTACCAAGTTTCGTAACCCGATATTTTGCATAGTTGGTTCTGTAACCGAGCCGAGATGACCGCCGAGTTCTGTAACTTGGCGAGTTGAATAGCTGGTTCCACAACCGAGCTGGGATAATCGCTGAGTTCTGTAACTCGCGTAGCTGGTTCCACAACCGAGTTGAGATAATCGCCGAGTTCTGTAACTCGCGTAGCTGGTTCCACAACCGAGCTGAGATAACTGTCGAGTTCTGTAACTTGACGTAGCTGGTTCCACAACTGAGCTGAGATAACTGCTGAGTTCTGTAACTTGGCGTAGCTGGTTCCACAACCGAGCTGAGATAGTTGTCAAGTTCAATAACTTGGCGTAGCTGGTTCCACAACCAAGCTAAGATAATTGCCGAGTTCTGTAACTTGGCGTAGCTGTATTAACAACCGAGCTGAGATAACTGCCGAGGTTCGTAACTTTGGCGAGAATTAAAAACAACAAAGTATAATCCTTCCACAAGAACTTCTTTTATTGATTTTAAGAATTGAGTACAATTCAGAAGTAATACTTCTTAAGGTGTGTAGCATTCCATGGGCGTGATAACTCTTTACCAACCATGTTCTTAAGCATGTATGCTGATTGTCTTACTGCCGAGATCACCTTGAATGGCCTGTGCCAGTTCGGTGCCAGCTTGCTTTCATTAGGATTTTTGTCTGCAGGAAGCATCTTTTTCAATACCAGTTCTCCAACTGAAAACTTCCTTTCTTTGACTCTTTGATTGTAGCCTCTAGCCAGTTCTTGCTGGTAAGAAGCTAAGTGAATAGTTGCGGCTTCCCTTCGCTCCTCCGCCATGTCAAGCTCTCAGGTCAGATTTACATCATTTTGGCCATGATCAAATAGCTCCGACCTTAGGGCTGGGAGGCCGATCTTGAGAGGGATCACGACTTCCATTCCATAGGCCAGGGAGATGGGCGTTGCCGAGGTAGAGTGCCTTGGAGTAGTTTTGTATGCCCAAAGGACGCTTGGGAGTTCCTCCACCCATCTCCCTTTAGCTCGGTCAAGCCTTTTCTTGAGCCCATCGAGCACCACTTTGTTTGAAATTTCGGCCTGATCGTTGCTCTATGGATAAGTTGGAGTCTAGTAAGAGTTTATAATACCGAACTCCTGGCAGAAGTTCTTGAAGTAATTAGAGTCGAACTGAGTCCCAATGTCCGAGACCAGCGCTCGCGATACCCAAAATCTTGTGATGACATTCTTCCAGACGAAGTTTCTCGTATCTTGCTTGGTAATGGAGGATAGTGGCTCCACTTCTATCTACTTGGTGAAATAATTGGTGGCTGCTATTAGCCACCTCTTATTCCCTGGAGTTCGGTGAAGTGGTTCCACGATGTCCAACCCCCATTGGGCGAAAGGCCATGGGCTAGAAAGTAGGCTCAGGTCCTGTGCTGGCTGATGGAGGGATTGCGAGAACTTCTGGCACTTTTCGCACTTCCTGGCATAGAGTTGGGCGTCCTTCTGCATATATGGCCACTAGTAACCTTGGCTTATAGCTCGGTAAGCTAGCGACCGACCTCTGATGTGGCTTCCACAAATCCCCTCATGGATTTCATAAAGGAAATCTTCGACTTTGGTTGAATGAACGCACTAAAGGTAAGGGCCGATGAAGGATTTCCTGTAGAGCTTGCCATCCGGAGACAACCAAAACCGAGCTGCTTTCAGCCTGATTTTGTGAGCCTTATTCTTATCTTCGGGAAGGTGGTCGTCCTTTAGGTAGGTGATGATCGGGTCCATCCAACTTGGACCGAGGTCAACACACAAAATTTGCCGAGGTGGCTGAAGTTCTATACTTGGTTTTTCCATTGTCTCTACCTCGATAATTCTTTTATTCCAAGCCTCAACGGCAGAGGCCAGATTGGCAAAAGCATCGGCATGAGAGTTGGAATCTCTGCCGATCCGTCTGACTTCAACTCTGTTGAACTGAGAAAGTAGGTGCTTCGTGTGAGCGAGGTAAGCCGCCATCCTTTCATCCCGAGCTTGATAGTCTCCGTTTAACTAGTTCGTCACCAATTGTGAGTCACTGAAGACCACCAGCTGCTGTGCCCCCAGGATTTTAGCACTGCCGAGCCCTGCAATCAGGGTTTCATACTCAGCTTCGTTGTTAGATGCCTTGAAGCCAAGTGTTAAGACTTGCTCGATGACAAGGCCCTCCGGAGACTGGAGGACTTTGCCAGCGCCAGCCCTTTTGGAGGTTGAGGATCCGTCAACGAAGACCTTCCATGTTGAATCGAGGAACTGCTTCTAAGTCTCTTCTTCTTCCGTCTTGGTAACCTCTTCTTCATTGCCCCCCAGTTCGGTTTCGAGCTGTATCGGTGACGAACTAGGAGAAACAAACTCTACGATGAAGTCTGCCCAAATTTGGGCCTTGATCGCCGTTCTGGGTTGATATCGGATATCGAATTGCCCTAAACTCCATGCTAGACGGCCCATTTTGAGATTCTTCTAAAGAAGTCGGCCTTTCTTAAAAGGGACTTGAGTGGATGTTCTGTAACAACCACTATGATGTATGTATGGAAGTAGTGGAAGAGTTTGCGAGAAGCACTGACGAGTGCTAATGCAAGTTTCTCCAATCGCAAGTACCTGATCTCGGCATCAAGGAGGATCTTGCTCGTGTAATAGATAGGTTTCTGCTGCTTATCCGCTTCTCTGATGAGTACTGAGCTCACTGCATGATCCGAGACGACCAAGTACAGATAGAGTAGCTCACCCAGTTTTGGGGTAGACAATAGGGGAGGTGAAGATAAATAGTTTTTGATTTCCTGAATGGCTCGATCACACTCCGGAGTCCATTGGAATTTCGAACTTTTCTTCAAAAGCTGGAAGAATGGGTGGCACCTGTCCGAAGCTCAGCTGATGAAGCGGTTGAGCGCAGCAGCCATCCTTGTGAGCCTCTAGACTTGTTTCGTCACGGTTGGACTCTGAATCACCTAGATTGCCCAGATCTGGTCTGGGTTGGCCTCGATCCCCCTTCTGCTAACCAGGCTTCCTAGGAATTTACCAGAGTCGACGCCAAACGTACACTTGAAATCGTTCTGCTTGAGCTGGAACCTCTTGAAGACGTCAAATGTTTGACGTAGGTCGGCCAAGTGGTCCTGTGACCTTTTAGACTTGACAACCATGTCGTCAATGTAGACCTTCATGGTTTTGCCGAGCTGAGCCTGAAACATCTTTGTTACCAGCCTCTGGTAAGTCGCCCCTGCATTCTTTAACCCAAAGGGCATCACTTTGTAACAGTAGATGCCTCTGGGTGTTATAAATGCGGTCTTCTCTTCATCAGGCTTGCTCATTGGGATCTGATGGTAACCTCAGTAAGCATCGAGGAAACTCATCATGTCATGCCCGACAGTCGCATTGATCATTTGGTCGATCTTCGGGAGTGGAAAGCTGTCCTTGGGACACGCCCTGTTGAGGTCTGTAAAGTCGACGCAAACTCTCCACTTCTCGTTTTTCTTCTTGACCACTATCGTGTTGGCCAGCCACTCGGGGTAGTGGACTTATCTGATTGCCTCAGCTTCCAGTAATTACTCGACCTCTTTAATCATGGCCTCAGTTTACTGGATCCCTATTCTGCGAGCTTTCTGAATTACAGGTTTGTGCTTGGGGTCCACGTTTAGCTTATGGCACATGATTTCCGGATCGATGCCTGGCATTTTGTAAGGAGTCCAAACGAAAATATCATTCTTCTGTAACAAGAAGTCCAATGGCTCGGACCTTTCTGGCTCGGTTAGTTGGCTACCGAGTAAAAAAAATCTCTCTGGATCTTTGGGATCGATCCTGACTTTGGCCAAGTCTTCAATGCTCTTTTGTTTTGGAGCTCGACCAACGTCCTCCAGTTCTGCCTCTAATTCGGCCATGTGTACTTGGGTCGGCTCTGTTTCACCGGGCACCACGGTCAGCAAGCATTGTTTGGCCATATCTTGGTCACCTCTGACAGTGACCACTTCAACTCTATCGTCCCCGTTTTCTAACGGAACTTGAGCTTCTGGTGTTGAGTGGAAGGCACGGCTTCCATACTATGCAGCTAAGTCCTCCCCATTATTGCGTTGTATGGTGATGGTACATCTACCACTAAGAAGTCGGCTTGCATACTGGCTCCTCCTATCTGGACCTTCAGAGAGATCCTTCCCTTGGGGTATATTGGCTTCGAGCCGAAACCTATTAGGGGAGTGCGTGATTCCTGCAGGTCCTCTTTGAGTCCCAGCTTCTTAAAGCAATCAAAGTATAGGATCTCCGAGGAACTTCCGAGGCCCACAAGTACCCTTTTTACCATAAAGTTCTTCAACTTCAAGGTCAGAACCAATGGGTTGTTGTCACGTCCCCCGAACCCGATTAAAGAAATAACCGGATCCGAAGAGTGAATTTTTAGGACTAATTAAAATTTTTGTCCTTTGGGCCCACGGATCGTAGTCCGCGGTGAGGATTATACATTTCATGCCTCTTTTCAACTCATTAAATACTGAGTTCATAAAACTCTATACACATGGAAATCTGAACAGAGGATAATATCTCATCAATATAAAATTAAAGTTGACAGAAAGAGATAAAACATCTAGAATCAAGTTAATTATTACATTGGCCATCCCAAATAACTAAGGCCAATGAAAGGAATCAAATCAATGAGTTTAAAAAGTTCCAACGAGGGAAAATAAAGAATAAAGAATCTAAGATTAATTCCCCGTGACTCTCTCCTGTGCCGGGCAATGATGACGCTACTCTACGTCATCGGCACGCCACTCCCGTGCCTCCTCGACTGGTTGGAGATCCTCTGGGATCTCCTCACCTGCCTGCTCCTCGTAGAGGTAGGCATCACCTGATGTGTCTGCACACCAAGGAAACAAAGTCAACAACATGTTGAGCAATAGATAAGCAAAACATATTAAATATGACATGTATCAAATACAGAATAATAACAGGTAATCATCATGAGAATACAATGATAGCAAGTCTAGGCATAAAGAGAGAATATGCATAAGTGGAGTCAATAGCAAGAATTCCTAACAATCATCTAACAATAACCACTATCCATGCAATGCAAAATAAGAACAAGACAAAAGGGAGACTCCGAGGATGTCCTATGCCACCTCCCGGGGTACCAGTAACAATCCATACAAGTCCGTACAAGTACAAGACTACTGATACTAAAGTCCGGCTCCAGTAGGATCCTAGCTCCCGGTCCTAGGAATAACAGCACGGTCCAATGCCCGCTCCCAGCTATTCTACGCCATGGACGCCGTCCTACGCCGACTGCCCATCCTCGACAACCGAGTAACCGGTTCGTCGTTTTAAACCCCATACTGCAGATGGCCATGATATGCAAACAAATCCTAAAGTGGTTCTGATACGAGGACAAACAAGACAAGCAAGTCTGGCTAGTTCCAATGTACAAGACAAGATCTTGGGGTTATCTCATCAAAACAATACAAGATTTCCAACACGTGATAACCCCCTTTCATTTCTAGCCAGTTAAGTTTATCATACAAGACAAGGTTCCTACGATATATTCTAAGTCAAGTCCAAGTCCTAATTCTATAAGAATCTATGTTTCACCTTTAATTAGGTATTTTATGTCAAGAGTGTACAAGGTAAATTTACAACGGATATGATTCATGAATCAAAGAGAAGTTACAATCCATTTCTAGGTAAAATGTTGTCATCCCTGTATCCAACATATCCTAACAGAGTACATATGGAATTCGGATCGACAATGCTACGAGGGAAATCCTTTGGTGTACAATAATGTAAGGCATTGGTCGCTTCAGTTTCCATATGCATTCAGTTACAATACACGTAATACCCGAATACCTAGACAACCATCGAATTCACACCAAGCAACGTGATTCAATTTAATTCTCATTTATGGTCAAGTGATATTAGGTTCATGGTTTCCAACATCTAAGGCCCAAATCTGAATTTTAGTTTCCATCCAAAAGAAACAGGCATGTTTAGTTCCATTAGGGTAGCCCGCGGTTGACCAACAAGGTGTCCTCGGTCGACCTGCTGCACAGACGCGATCGACCGGCTGCACAGACGCGGTCGACCGGCCAAAGGGCTCGGTCGACCGGCCAGGTGGGCCCGGTCAACCTATAGAGGCTTGCGAAACCAGCTCTCTGGTTTTCTAACCGGAGCCTTTTCCGACTCACAGGTAGTGTCCCCGGTCGATCGGCTGAAGGGGCCCGGTCGACCGGCCATGTTAGCGCGGTCGACCGGCCTGCACGGAAACCGCGAGTTCAAATGGGTTTTCTGAACTGTTCCGAGTCCAATCTGTCTCCTTCCCTTTTTAGGCCTTTCCAGAGGCCATTTCTACATCAGAAGAGCCTCCTGCTCTCTCCAAAACTTCATTCCAACCTCATTCCACACAATGCATTCAATTACCCCCAATTTATTACCAATTCCATTCAATCACAAGATTCTAACCTAATATACATTCCTCAAATTAAACAGGAACATGCTTGGAATTAAAAGGGTTAATCTACAGAATGTGTAACAATAGTCAAATATAACAACAAGCATGTTTAATATGAAATTGCGAATCTACTTGCCTCAACCGGAAGAAATATTAGAAATGGGTGACTTTCGAGGAGAAGCCTTTCTACCCCCAAATCACAAATCTAACCCGACAGAACGAAACCTAACATATCAGGAATAACAATGGAATGAAAATAATTCAGATCTAACCTAAATCTAACCAAAAGGAAGTTTGAAGAAAATATGAAATAGAGAGGAAGCTTACCGAAAGTTGTACCGGAAGAAAGAGGGGAGGAAGAGATTGAGATCTACCGGATCAGATCTTCGAAAGAAGCTTTCTTGGGTGAAGTTCTGGCTTGAGGAAGAAAGAAGAAGAAACTGGCTGCCTTTTGTTCTTCGTTGCAGAGAATAGAATAAGAGATTAGGGTTTGGCATCGATTAAGAAGAAGAGGGAGGGGAAAAAGACTTAATTACCCCTTAAGTGGGCCCGGTAAAGAATGGGCCACTTGAAGGTCTTCTGATCATCGGATCGCGACGAGTTAAGAGGCAAAACTGATCTATTCAACGAGATCTTTCCAATGAACCCAAAAATCACGGCGTTTGGAACATTTCGAAAAACACACAATTTTTCCCTAAATTGCAAACTACCCCCCCTACTATGACCAAACGAACTCCGAATCGCACGAAACTTCGCAGATACTATTCTAATACTAAAAGAAACTCGCTCACAATCTAAACCCACTTAAATATCTAAAATACAATTAATTATAATAAATATGCATTTAAACGGGTCAGGTCGGATATTGGGCCCAAACTGACCCAGTAAGGTCACAGACCTTACAGTCGTTGTGGGGGAGTTGGACCCTATCTAGGTTCTTATCTAAGAACCAGATCTTAGGTTTTTCTATCCGAGTTTTCTTTGCAACTGGCTCCAGCTTGGTCGTTATCACCTGCTTACTGTGTGAGGCCCTCCTGGCCTCGGCACGAGTTTGGTTGCTCCCCCTTGGTGCGGGAGCTAAGTGAATGACGTTTATTATGCCCTCCGGCTCATCGCTGTCTTCATCATTTCGGTGCTGATGAGCTCAGATATTATTATTCATGTTTTCTTCTTTGACATAGTCCTTCAAATGTTCGTCTTTGACGAGCTTTTCAAGATGAGACTTGAGTGACATGCAGTCTTCTATTTTGTGCCCATTTTGTTTGTGGTAGGCGCAAAACTTATTCTGATCGCGGGTGGAAGGATCACACCTTATCGGCAATAGCCATTTAAAGAATGGCTGTGATTTTATCTTGCTGAGAAGATTGTAGATCGGCTCCTTGAAGATTGTATTCACAGCATTGTAGGAGTTCGCAAACGGCTTGGATTTCTTCTTGCCCCCCAAGGTGGGGGCCAAGACCATCACTGAGCTTGAAGAAGCTTTACCTCTACTTGCCTCCTCTCTCCGAAATAACTTCTTGTCCTTCTTAGAGGGTTTGTCTTCGTGCTCAAAACCAAAGCTTTCCCGAGCTCGGATTTCATCTTCCTCTTGCTCAATAAACTTGTTCACCCGGGTCATTAATACTTTCATTATGGCCACGGGGTACCAGACAAGTTCCTTCCGGAGCTCATTGCCTTGCAACAGAGCCTGCTGGAAGCACATGATAGCCACTTCGTCATTGGCTTCCTCGATTTGGCTGTAGACGGTCCAGAGCCTCTTCGCAAACTGAGCAATGTTTTCGGTCCGCCTCATCCTAATCGCCATTAGATCATTGCTCGTCCTCAGGATGACTCTGTGCACCTGGAACTTTTCAACAAATGAGTTTCTGAGCTGCCGCCAGCTTGAAACTTACCCCTCTAGGAGTGCACAAAACCATCTGAGGGGGATGTCCCCTAAACTAAAAGAGAATACTCTACAGTTCAGGTGCCCGACATCTCCCAAAATCGACATCCGCTAGGTGAAGTGTCGGAGATGTGCTGCAGGATTCGAGGTTCAGTCGTAAAGGACGAACCTCGGAACACTAAACTTCTCAGGGAGCAGAAAATCTCTTATTTCCTGAGATAAGGGAGACGTGTCGAGATCCTCCGAGTGATAAGCATTCAACCGGCCTCGGGTGAAACCGGCCACTTCCATATTTTGTTGGATAGTATGCTTGACCTGTTGGTCAAGCCACTCTCTCAAATCATCATTTTCTTCTGGTTTTCGCTTCAGCCTCCCTTGGGTGTCGTTTAGGTAGCTGTTGCTCAAGCCTTCATCAGAGGCTCGATGGCACCTCTTGTTGTCCAGAACTTGCCTCAAACCCTGTTTAACCGAATGAGGTTTAGAGGGCAGAGCCTAGCTCGTCGTCCTTTCTCTCAGCTGCTGTTGAAGTTGAAAAATCAACTCGTCATTCTCCTGGATAATGATTTTTTGGGCCCTGATATCCTCAAGAAGAGGATTATTGTCATCATCGTCATCGTCTTCAATCTGGTAGTGGGACTGACGAGATCTGGCAGGTGTTGGAAACTTGTTTTGTCAGGCAGCTCCTATCGGGGGAGCATTCTGCTGGGAAGGTGCTTGCTGAAAAGTGCCTTGCTGGGGGCGCTTGATCAATTGGTTATCTTGTTGTGGAGGTGTTGTCACCCCCTTCGAAAATTATCCTAATTGAGTGATAAGCCCTCCTGCTCCCGCCGAACGAGATCTTCCCCCCGATCTTCTCTGGTCAGAGGCTGGTGGCGGTTGTTCTTGCAACACCAGCGGCAACTGCTTTGGCATTGCTTCTTGTCACACCGGCCACGCCTGTGATGGCGCTATCTCCGGCGACAATTGTGTTGGCAATACCGGTGGCAGTGGTAAGGTTTTTGATGATTCGCCGACCTTCTTAGCTTTCGGAGGCATGGTGTTTTTGAACTTTCCCACAGACGGCGCCAATTGTAAGTGCCTAAAAATTACGAACTTAGTTAAGTAGGATTTGTTGTGAAGCTTCTGGGAAATACAATAACTCAGTCAGCCGAAGGCACTCCGATGCCTAAGTTAGTGCAATCACTGAACAAAGGATAAGTGAGTGGAGAAGAAGAGAGAGCTATGTGTGTATTCTGTTTTCATACCTTTGGTGGTTTTACCTCATGCATATATATATAGGCGGTGGTCATCTTAGATCCCTCCTCAGTGGAGGTAGGTGGAGGTACAGTCTCATCGGACCAGACCTCGTTTCATCAGTGGAGGTAGGTGGAGGTATTGTCCCATCGAACCATACATTAACCTTCTACACGATTGTTGATGTGATCGTCGGATAAGGACAACCCCTTATCTATATCCGGCGCTCATCCTATCTGTCATACATAGCCGTACTTTTATTAATGTTGATTGACATTTGGTACCCATCTCAGCCAATCGAACCGAGCCGATGGAGATATCCAAGCCAAGTACAGCCTTATTGTTGACGCATCTTGGCACTGTTACCGAACTGCGCAGGGTTGGTACCATTACTGAGCTGTTTTAGACCGAGATAAGCCCAGCTGGTACTTTTACCGAAGCTAGCTCAAGTTTGGTACAAAGTGGTACTGCTACCGAGCTCCAGAAGATCGAGATCAAGATAAACCTAATCGGTACTTTTACCGAAATCAAGGCTTATCTCGGTATTGTGGAAATGCCCCACACACCATTATTATCATTGGCCGCTTGCATTAAGTCTATTATATCAGCGGCTAGCTTGATGAGATCTGTATGACCTCTCTCATATAGGCGAAACATGATTGTAAGGTTGAAGAAAAAGTTCTCATTGGAGAGGATTGGATAAAAATAGAAGGTGAGTTCGTACTTGACTGATTATTTGGATGAGGGAGGTTTTAGATTGATATAGAAAGGTAGAGTCTACAGTCTATATGGATTGTGTTAATTTTCATTAACAAACATCGAATATAGAGTAATGCATGCATGAGAAATATAGAAAACTTAACCTAATCATAAACTCAATTCAACTCTAGTTCTTATTTAGGATGTAATCATCAATATTATTTTCATACAACTAAATATACTTAATATTAACTGTGTCCCTCCTTACCCTTCATCCCTGATCTGTTTGCATCCAAGTGCCTCCCCCCGCTAGTTCCAAATGGCTTAGATATATGGATCTATTCAAATATTATTATGCGTTCTAATTTGAGGTAGATCCTACGAACTCGTTGTGAATGCTCTGTCCTTAAATAGAGATATCCCTAGGAGTACTCAGGACTATAATGGAAGTCAAACCCTCCTAGGATCCCTCGTCACTTGACTAGCAGGGAGATAATCCCATGTTAGATGATGATAGGACTCTTTAACAACAGTTTAATCACAATCCCACCTCTCCCAACGTCACATATTAAGACTCAATTGGGAGATCAACCTTGGTCTTTAGCCACTGCTTAATCCTACGTGTCTCGTGGCAGGTGGGCTACACTATTTCTTAAACAACAACCACCACCCACCAACAACAACAACCACCCGCACGGCTTGACCATAAAAAAAGTAGAATATTCTTGTACAAAACAAACTACTAGAGCGTCTTAAGGCATGAAAATTGGGTTATTTGCCTATGAAGGATATAAGAACAAATAGTAGGTGAAAGTTTTGATTCAACAGTCAGAATTGAAGAGAAGTAGGTTTGATGATGGTGATAGAGCGGAAACCATCTCATGAGATGTTTAAACTTTAAACCTTTAAAGAATCTCATTAGTCTTTACATTTATACTGAAGGACCAGCCAAGAGAAATTTCAACTTATTTTGAAGATTACTTGGAACAATGTGGCAAGAACCAAAACAAAGCTTAAACATCCCTTCCCTTATAATTTACTCACTGGGAAAGTCCTGCACAAGTCATTTCACCTTGGCTTAGCCTAATCGCGAAAAGGACCTCATTCGCATAACAGAAGGTTCCATCAGCCTGAATGATCCTCGCCTTGCTGAGCTACACCTTTGATATTCTACCTTCTTTGAACACGAAGATGAAGATGATGAAGGCGCATTTTCATGGTCCAAATGTATATCAATGGAAACATAGGAGCAGTCCGACATCGATCGCTTAAGTCGAGCAAGAGAAAGCTGTGGCTTCCGCTCAACAGATAACAAAACAGAAGAACAATGGCGTAGATTTATTTTCGAGTTCTTCCTTGATCCAACAGTGTCGATACAAACAAGAAGGCTACCTTGGTCCTGAGATTCTTGTAGAACATGGTCCTCATCTACTCCATTTGCATTGACAACAACAATCGGCGACCGACAAAGCGGGCAATTGGAGTGAGAAATAAACCACTCATCTATGCATTGTAGATGAAACAGATGTTGGCAACTGGGCAAAAGCCGAACTGGCTCTCCTTCTTCGAACTCCCCTAAGCAAACAGCACATTCACATTGATCCATTCCAAGCGAGGCCTCTTTTTCCATGTTTTTGTAAGGTTGAATAGGGATTAAATTGAGGACCTTTTCGTCGACGCCCCTTGAGGTGTGGCGAGTGTGGTAATGTTGAGTGGTGGGATTGCTACTACGCATGCAGAACTTGGACACTATCAGATGATATGAAACCAGGAGAAAAGCTGTAGCTAGGATCCCAAAAGTGGCTATCATAAGAGGATTGAAGAAGTTTTGGGAAGCTATTGGGGCCTCAGGAGCTTCCATCTGGTCCTGTAGCAGTTGGGGACTTGGGATGGATGTCTAGAGTAGCAAAAAAAAATGCATGTGAGCCGTCTTTTAAAGGGTATTTTGTGTGTTATAGATAAGGGCGATTGCAACAACCAAACAGGGATCTATACTGTTGTTTTAGATGACTCTTAGGATACTCGCCGGCTTTCATGAACAGCAACAGAAGGAATGAAGAAGGATTCAACATAGATATATTTCTTGGTCTCATCACCCGAAGTGGTGTCGGTATGTTTACAGTTCGGAATTTGGACTCTCTAAAAATGTATCTAGATAGGGGTCATGTGCTCGGCCATCCCGAGCTCGACCTCAGCCGAGCCCACATTTGGCAGAATGTAGTATATTTGGCCCCTATGGGCTTGACCCAGGCCTAAAATTTTGGGACCCAAGGACAAATTGACCAGGAATGGCCCAATGTATACTTACATGTACAAACCCAATGTATAGTTACCTAGTTCTTTCACGAGGCCTTCGAACTCCGAATAGATTCATTTGGAATAATCCGCAGTTCCATTCACAAACAATCATCAAACTAAACTAGTCTCATGTAGTTCTCTGAATTGAGTCCTATAAATCTAATTGTGGTGCCCACCTGAAAATCCAAGCAATTCAAAAGCGTGGCTCTCCTATCGATTAGCACTAATCCACATATAACTTCAATTAAAGTGGCCCTTTAAGTTTACTTACTACTAAAAAATGACGTTTTACTTTGGTTTTTATTTCAACCATGTATTTTACACACAATCAATCTATGTGGGCCCAACTCGAACTAGTAAAATCTCACCACAGGAAATACAAAGAAACAATTATCTTCGGTGATTTGGATTTTGATGTGGGCCCAAGTGATTGCCTGAAGCATGGACATTAATGAATTAATTCATCAAACTAGTAGAACTCAAGCTGTGAATTAGACTAATTGAGATGCGAATCAAATGAACCTACTCCATTGAGTTCATTGATCCAACAAATACTTGAACTACAAATTGCGAACTCCAATGCGAATAAATCAAATTGCAAACTAGATAACATTTTGAACGACTTCTTATCCAAGTGGCAAGGAGTCGCAGTTCTCACCTGGCTGTCGAGGGCTCAAAACCTGGGTACGCCGCCTCGTCCCGCGTGTGCGGGCTCCCTTTCCATTTGTGTGGGTTTTCTTCCCATGTGTGCAAGCTTCTTTCCGATGCGAGTGGACTGTCTTCCCGTGTATGCATGCAGGTTCTCTCTTGGGCCGGTGCCCCCTTGGCGGTGGTACCCAAGAAAAAGTAGTCATCCCCACACATTTAGCACAGATGATTATACATATGTAACAAATAAGCTCCTTGTTTCTCTCTTTACTGCCTAGGGATCCATACCTGGGTCATCCTCCCTCTGGGCTCAGCCTGTGCATAATTAGCTGGCCCAACAATTAAATGGGCCGGGCATCAACAACTTTTGCTGTTCCCAACCAAGCCCCATAACTCTCCTAGATATATAACGTATGATATGCATGCATGTCTAGGGCCCTAGGTCCATCTGAATGGACTGGGAGCTGACCAGAACCCAGACTAATTTAGGCCCACTCCCAGAGTTGTACGTAGCTCGTATTCTAGTGTTTTGCAATTATATACAATGGAAATGTCTCCTTGGCTATACTTGTAATGAGGCAGTTTCTACTAAAATTAGATTGGTTAGATGCAGTTGCTGGATATTTTTGGATGTTTCAGTTTTTGACTTTGGCCTGTTGGAGCCAATCAGAACGTCATTTGGACCTGTTGGAGCATTCCACAACATGATTTGGAGTTGGTTGTTGGATGTTAGCATTTGGTTTTGGACCTATCATGTTCTGAAATATAGGCTCCTTCCAATGGTTGGATTAAGAAAATTATTTCTATATTCAAATATGATGTGGACTGCATAAAGATCTAAAATGTCAAGCGAAAAAAGAAGTCAACAAATTTATTTTTTCTTTCTTTCTTTTTTGAGATTGTGTACACTTGTTAGTGAAGATCTTAGTGGGCCTAATGGGCTAGGACAGCCATTTTGTATAACTGCTCTTATTTTAATGTACCAGACATATAGTCCTCAGGCCCACAGTATATAAGTTCAAGAATTTCCTTTTTTCTAGACTACAAAGGCGAGCCAGAAAGTTAACTTGGACTTTAACAGTTACCTCAAGCTAGATAGGCCAACATTGTTAAACCCATCTATCGGACAACTATAACCTACTAATTATAGCCTACAAAATTGCTGGTTGTTTCAATAATTACGTATTAGCTCAAATCACTGATTTCACCCTGAAACAGTGGGTCATGATGAATGATTTTGAACCGCCAAGTACTGGGCCAAATCCAAAGACTCGTCTAAGCCTGTTTCAATCGATCCATTCAAGAATGGCCTCTTGTCCCAGTGGTAAGAGACGTCGGTTCTTACCTGGCTGCCCAAGGCTCGAACCTAGGTAATCGCCTTCCTTCACCCGAGGATTGTTCTACCTCACCCAAGATCTACCTCCCCCACCAAAGGGCTGGGTCCCAGCCTCCTAAGCTGGGTACCAAGCAAAAAAAAAAAAAAAAAAACCGATTCATTCAGCAAATCACATGAATTATTGAAATCCACCTATAATCCAATTCAAATAAAAATGACAAGAAACTGTTGCATCTTGCCCCATGTACAATTAAGAACTCCCCTGTAATCACTAAAAACTCTAGATCGGCCTTTTTTGTGCTTGATCTGCCCAATAGGCTTTGTCAATGGCATACCATTGATGCTAAAATCAAACCACGCACTGGAACTACACAAGCATGATCAGTACATGTGATCGCCACCAGGATGCGATCACTTTTAATGTGGGGGGATTTTGTGCCACTTCACTTGATCAATTAAAGCTGGCCTTGATCCAATTGTCAGCCTTAGGCGACAAGGAAAATGGCACAAACCAAGTAAATGATCCTGATTGAGAGATGAACAAATTTGATCGGCTGAAATATGTCTAATACTGTCAAAATCAAATGGTTTACCCCAAGCAAAATTACTTGAAATTGTCTGAGAAACGTGCATGAATGGTGATGTCTATGATTAGTCCCCAGAAAACTCGGCCACAGAAATGCAGTCAGAACTGCCTACCTAACTGCCGTAGTTTTGAAGTTGGTGAGTTTGAGCAAAAAGGTTTCATGATCCATCCAACCATAAGCAGATAAATTAATGACATTTAAATTTTAAACAAAAGATGGCATTACAGAGATTACATAGGATTTAAAGATTAGAAAAAGGTTGTCTTAGCTAAATGAGTAAAATGCATCTGAATTGGAACAAAATCAGGCAAAACTAAATGACTCAAACTACAGAAGAAATGCTGAATATTATACCCATTTTGAGCCAAGTTATTCCGTGTTGTTATGACTACTTGGTGTGAATAATTGATGCATTATGTAGAGGGCACTGAGGGCTTTGAAGTGTTATGGAAAACAACGAAATGGAGGTCATTTGAGGTGGCTTTGGAGGATCCTAAGAGAAGGGGCTTGCCAGGGTTGCTTCGAACATGCAAATGATGAAGAATGGGAAATGCAAGCATCATTTTCATATAATATGTTGGTGGATGAGATCAATATGTATTATGATTTTGAGGGGGGCGGAGGTATATATCTCTCTTTTAACATTTCTGATGTCCCAATGATGAAGAGTCAAGCTCGCCAGATTGTTGCATCTGGAATGAAACCATCGACTACGAAAATGACTGGTTGATTTACTCTAAATGCTCGCATGATATGATTACCAACTGTTAGGATTTTGAGTGTTGGCTAATTTATGGGTTGGACAAAACTCTGGATCTTTTGAGTTGTAATTTTTATCTAGACAATGACTCCGAAATTAGAAGGTTGGAAGGACTAAAAAGGAGAAAGTATGAAAGAATTAAAAGAAGGAAGCTGGAAAATATATGCTGAATTTCCGGATCAATCCAGAGAGGAGTCCGCTCGAGCGACCACCACATTCGCTCGAGCGAACAGAGTCGGACTAGCCCATTTCTGAAATAGAGACTGGTCCGCTCGAGCGAACATGTTGACCGCTCAAGCGAACCAAGCGCAGTGATATATGAATTTTGGAAACTTGATATTCTAATTGTGCTCAAACTGCTTGTTTTAGTCCTAATCAAGTTAGGCAACTTTAAGCACATTCCAAGGGCTATTTAAAGGACTCAAAAGCTATTCCAAAAATACACCTCAAACCCTCATCTCTCAAAGTTCTGAGTTAGAGATTATTATTGAGAAAATTCTTCTCTAGAGTTTTTTATGAAGTTGTGCTGCCAAGTTCTCTAGAGTCAGTTTTTCTGCATTCTCTGTAGAATATTATCTTCTTGTGAGAAGATTTGAGGAGTCAAGTGCTGGCTGGAATCTGTTGCAATCAACGGTGTGAAGTCGTTGAAGCGTGAAGCGACACAAGGTAACTTCAGTCCTTGGGTAGGGGATATCTAGGGAAGAGATCTGAATTTCTTGTAATTGCGAGATTCATAGTGCTTCATTTGATCCAATTCGGATCGGTGGTTTTTCACCCGGTTAAGGTTTTCCACCTTAAATTTGGTGTTCTTGTGGTGTGTGCTTGTTGATTTAATTTCCGTTGCATATTATTTATTTCTGCACACTATTGGGTTGATTGTTTGAGTGGACCAATCTAGAAATCGCGGGCCCATAAAAAAATATATTTTTTCACCAACAATAATGAATTTGTTAGAATTCTAGTTGGCCAAATTCATCTAAGTTGAAAAAAACTCAAGTCCTAATTGAATTGTAATTTCTATTCTTCTAGAAAGTGGACCGTGATGAAGCCACAAGATAGAGGATGAAGTCTCCTAGACATATAAGATGAAGTTTGAAGACTCTTGGTCGCATAAGATGGAGTTTGAAGAGTCCTGCTTGCACTAAACTCGCGCCTCAAACCAGTTTCCAACAAACAAGTTCGCTATAACGAACCTGAGGCTCGCTATATTGAGCCTAGCGGCAGAGAGCCTTCTCGCTATAGCGAGCACCCTACTGAGATGGGTTTCTCTTCCCAGTCCGGACTCTTTGTTTTAGTTCATTCCAAACTCGTGTTTAGAGTTCTTTTCCAACTCAAAATCCTCATGCACGAACCTTGGACTATTTATATGACTCCTTGCTTCCACAAAGATTAAAAACTTGAGCTCTCTACTCATCCCTAGCATCAAATATTCATCTAGAGATATTTTGTGGGTAGTTTCATGCAAGGAGAACTATGCTGAAGACGGAGATTTCTTTTTCTTCTCTAAAGCACCTTAAGACACATCAAGGTGGGTTTGATTTTGCATCACTTTGAGAGGCATCAAAGTGTGGCTGGATCAAGTACGGTGAAGGTAAACGGCAGGCAGTAGGCAAGTCTATCACAGTCCTTAAGTTGAATTGCAAGTGAGAAAGGTTATGTGAGTCCTTGTAACTTTCTTTATATAGTGCTTGATTTTTTCGGTGCTCTCTACCACCTGCCGTTTTTTTCTAGTAGGATTTTCCACGTAAAAATCTTGTGCCTCTTTTCTTTATTATGATTGATTGTTTTTTTTCTGACATTAAGTTAATCCACTAGTTTAAGTAATTGGTGTTGGAATCCATAAAGAATTCTGATTTGGGACCTTAGCCTGCGTTAAGGCTTAAACGTAAATTCTTTCAGAGTTAGAATGTGTAGAATTTCACAATTCTGAGAGAAATAAAATTTGTATGAAAGTATGTCGTCCACTTCTTTTCTTAGTGAACTCTTGTTTTGTTTCAAGTCTATAAAGTTTGTGAGGAATACAAAAGTCAAATCATGCAAAATAATTACAATCTTTTTAGATCACACAAGATCGTCCAAGCCACTATAGTTCTCATCATGTGTGTATGTCATCCATTTGTATGTCATCCATTTGTCCTCCTTCTAATTCTTTATGCATATTTTCTTTGGATAGGTTGGATATGATGCCTTCTACCATGCATGGAAGATTTCTTTCTATCCATGACCCAATGATCATGTGAGATGGGCTGTAACTATCATTGACCATTGATTGAAAAGAAAAGTCTAAGCCAGAACTTTGTGCACGATCAAGATATGCTTGGTTGGAATGAATCATGACAAAATTCCCTTCCTTTTCTCTATGGATATTCATACCAGCTGAGGTGGATGCTAAGTTTGCACAAGTGATATGATGAGTTGGGACGTTATGTATGTGCTGAAATTCTGTTGGACCTTGATAGGTTGGGCCTAAATGAGATTGGGCTGATTGCATTGAACCTTGATGAGCTAGATTTGGAACATCTTGATGAGACTTCATCTAGAATGCAATGATTTTATTCATGTTGAAGATGGGCTTGCGATTTGCAGTCCTTAATAGAATGGTCGCGTGAGTATAATGTGAATAATGCAGTGGTTAGAACATTTAACTTTATTGATGTTGTGAAGATGTTGGGGATGTGAACGATATCTCATGATATGGCGAGAGAGATGCATCTTCAAAAATGTGTATCATGTTCTTGTTGTGTGAGAAAGAACCTGGCATATAAAAAAATATATATATATATATCACTCACAAATTACAACCATGTGCTCATATTGTTAGGCTCCATATCCGAATTGTGTACATAGATGCTAATTGGTCGGGTTTTAGAGAGTAATTAATTAGTTTTCCAATTTTAGGACTTTGGTGGTCTTGGACAGCTTGGACAATGGGGATTGTTGTGGGACACCGTTAGCTTGCATTGCCATGTTTGCTTGAAAGGACTAGAGCCAAGAGCTTTCTTGTAATTATTGAAAAGTCACTAAACCTATATCACCCAACTCTCGAATTATGTCATTTCATTTCCCTCTCTCAACTACAATGAAGCTCTCTTAAAAAGAAGCTTTCTTCTCTCATTCCTTGCACTCAATAAGACCAAGTATCTCATCAATCTAAGCTAGAAGTCAATCCAAGCACCAAGGACTCCAGATCATTATTAATCAACATCTCTTTCTCCTTTTCAATTATCTTGGTTTGATCTGGTAATTACCCAGGCCCACTGCCCACATGATATTGTCCACTTTGGCTCATGGGATTTCAATCCAATCTTGTTGCGCGGTTTTAAAAGGCCTTATGTGAAGTTAAGGCTAGGCCGAACTTATATACCCAGGATCAAGACTTACATGTTTCCGATGTGAGACTTATGCACCATTATATACTTAGTCCTTTAGAGTTTCCCTCGCCCCCGCTCTCTAAGAGAATTCTCATCGGGCCCAACACCCTTCTATAGGGAGCCACATGCATGACATACTACACAATAAGAGCAAAAAGAATAAATTAATATTAAATTCTACTTAAAGTCAATCATTACTTCTCATGGACATGATATATATATATATATATATATAACAAGTCGGAAGGAAAACAATAAGTATTAATGCATTATCTCACGCCTATGACACCCTTGTAGAAGGCTGTTGGGTCTGGTGAGCATCTGCCTAGAGAAAGGGGCAGAGGAAACTCTAAAGGACTAGGTAACCAGCGGTACATAAGTCCCACATCGAAAACATGCAAGTCCTGATCTTGGGTATATAATAAGTACAGCCTAGCCTTAACCCCACATGAGGCCTTTCAAAACCGTGGGCAAGATTCGGTTGAAATCTATTGAACCAAAGCGAACAATATCATATAGGCAGTGGGCCCAATAAGCCAAAGTGGACAATATCAGGTGGATGGTGGGCCCAGGTAATTAAAAATCTCATTTGCTAAGTGATTCCCTACCCAAGCTGTTTCTTTCATCTAGATGTATGATCTCATTGCTAGAATCTTTGCATGCATGCTCTTTTAGCCCCAATTCCTTGATTTTTTGTGTAGGGTTTCTTGTTTGGGATTAGATTTTGGTTTTCTTAGAGTTTTGCAGAGATCTTGAGGGTTTCCTAAAAGACCTTGGAGAATTCACCTAGACCTTGTTTGAGGCAAATAAACATCTATATTCCATTACATGCATGCTTGATTTCCTTGATTTGATGGTCGATCTACTTTAGAATTCTGTATTCAAGATCTTTGTATGTTTTTTATGTTAATTATATTATTATGGATGGTTAATGGTTAATGGCTAATTGGTTATAATTAGGTCTTCCATATGGTGGATTAGGCCTTAATTATGTTGGTTGATATGGGATTCTACAAGTTTTGGTGATTAGAATGAAATCCTCTTTGAATTTAGATTTTTTCTATGTTAACTTGCAGGGGATTTATGTCTTGCCATAAGCCCATTACGGCTAGTCATGAGGTTGCAGAAGGCCTGTCATGGTTGCTTTTGTATAACTGTTTGATTTTATAATCTTGCACAATAGTTACCTCACGATTAAGCATGAGGGTCTATACGACTAGCCATAGGTCATTTATGGCTACCCCTAACCTGTTTCACAGCTAACTGTGAATGCAGTACAATCACTTTTTCAGAACCATGCAGATTCAGGATTTTGTTCTAGAATTACTTCTTGGCCAACCACTGAACTACCTATGACGAGTGGTGAGGCTAACCGTAGTATCCTTACAGCTACTAATATCTAACCTTAAGCCTGGCCTTCTTTAAAGTGCATAATTCAAACATTTGAGACCTGTGGACCAATTTGGAACCGAAACCATGTCGTACCTTAATATTAATTATTACTAGTTCGATTCGTGTGCCCCGTCTTGTCATCTGTGGGTCTGGTCATGTTTTCTTCGAACCCATCTTTTCACAAGTTTTTGCAAGTATTTGTCAAAATACAGAAGGACAAAAAAGAGCCCTGCTACTTGTTCCGGGTTACGAACAGAACCCGGGACAAACACCCCCGGGATCCGTTGGATCTCAGACTGCTTCAAAATATAAGATTAGTGCTATTTGTATAATTTTTTTTTGCCAAAATTTTGGATAAATTTTATGATATATAAAGATTGAAATTAATAGGATAAGCAGTTTCTATTAGAAAGAGACAATTCTATTAATTAGATATTGGTGGATTTCTTAAATTCATGTTGTTCATGCATTACCATGGGCTGCAAATGAAGCAGGACTGCAAATGAATTCCCAATGCTCTTGCCACAAACTACTGGAAACTAACTAAAAACAAGCCCCAATTTTCTCATTATGGACATCATCATCATGAACCGTGCCAAATACAAACATGATGGCACAAGAAACCCCTACCTGACGACACCAAATATTTAATTGTTCACGTAACACCAGCTGGGTAGTGCCCACTTGGGCACACTTTTAATTAGGTAGTCTTTTTTTTACACTCTTATCCTCTTGTGATTTGTGACCCTGCTCAATTTTTTGCTCATCAATTTTTTATTGGATTGAATCACAAAACCATCTTAGGATAGAAGTCCATGAAATTTTAGAGTTGTTAAATAGAGGGATAGGATAATCTGAAGGAGCTAGTTTAATTTTGACATGACCCTTGTCTATAAAGATGCGCACATTTTCATCCATTCTCATTCCAATGGTAAGAAAGCATTCAAGTGGGTCAGATGAGCTTAGATTGTATGTGCACATATTTGGTACTCCAACCAAGGGGGCTGAGACTCAAGAAAAAGCTCACACATTCAAAAAGAGGGGGCCATATCCAGGATTCGAACCTTGAATTGCCAAGTGACAACTACTGCTTTGTGGCATTTATGTGTGAGAGAGAGGTTGGGGATTGTTGTTTTGGGTGTGGGTGTTTTGAGGATATATATCAACCTTGTTACTTTCATGAGATGGTAGCTCTTTAGGTCTATGTAGACGTCCATTAATAAATATGCAGCTACCTATTGTGCCCACAATTGAAAGCTGACCTAACTGCTGTTCTTGGCCTTTTGACTATGAACTTGATGGATGAGACATTAATGAACATCTAAAGATGCAGTGAGCAATTGGGCAATCTCAACCTATGGGCAAAGTGCACTAAGTTGTAGGTTTCCTATGATAGCTACCATTTGCCAGGTATGGCGTAGGATCCATCAACAATGCGTATGTTTTTTAATGGTTGGATGGACTACAAGTTTTTGAATTTAAGCTTGCGGGAGCATAAGGAGGAAAGCGACGTTTTGCTGTGGACAAGAGGAGCAACACGTCACTTGTAAGAGAGCTATACAATTCTACTGGATGCATTGTTACTTGTGAGGGATGCAATTCTACTTAGAAGTAGAAAAACCTGTCGATAGAAGTTTTTTATTTTTCACATTTGTACAGCTACATTTCCAACATTTCTATAAAAGATAAAAGGAGTTAAAAATAAAAAAAAAAAAGCATAAGCGGCTTTTTTTTTTTTATATAGTATAATTTCTCTTGTTATGTGTGCTAGTCTTCGTAGAAAACAATCATTTTGGTCTAATTTTTCTGCAGAGTGAAATTATGAGGATAAAACTCCATGCCCTCTATACCCCCATACGAAAAGCATTTTGGCCGAAGAAGAAACATATTTTTCTCTTTCGAGTGTTACACAAACATGCCATAAATGTTTCCATTTATTAGAGGAAAGTAAGTGGATTTCACCTTCGTGCTCTGTTTTCATGTTTGTTGTAATCCACAAGATCGGTTTCCAATATAAATAGGAATATAATTTATAGGGATTTTGACCATACAATTGCCTTAAGTTATGGCTTTTGCATCGAAATAGTTGAAATTGTAAAAATGCCTGTAGAATTGTTTGTACAGCAATGGATGTTACAAAAACTATAATCTTGCCCTTAAAATGTGTGATATCATGCGACCATAGGATATTGCACAAAAACTTGCTTTTTCTACTTCTTTAACTCCTGTTTTTTGTAAAACAAATTGAATTTTACTGCAAACCATCTTCTTCGCTTTCCATTTGCTTTTTTCTTCATTTTCATCTTACTGTCTTTCCAATAACATCACATGAAAGTACCCTTCCACTCCATTCCCCTTCTTCCATCCATCAGAAAAAAGCTTTTTTTATAACACATAAAATCTCCTTTTTTTCACTCTTCAAAGGATGTGATAGCTAGGCCCACATACCTCTTGTGATGAACGAGATAGATGAATTGAATAATGGGAGATATTGTTTTAGTAGTTCCAGATCAAAGCATCCATAGCAAACAAGAATGATACAAAGTAAATAGAGCTTCTAGATATGGAGAAAAATGGTAAATTTGTGTGATATCCTATGGATGTAGAATACTGCACATTTTAAGGGCAAGATCCTAATTTTCACAGCATTCTTTATTGCACAAACAATTCTATCAACTTTTTTTAAATTTCAACCATTGAAAGGCAAAAGTAAGATCTTAGTGCAGCTATATATATGATTTTTGAAATGAAAGATCCCAACTTTGTAAACATAGAATAAAATAATGTTCTTACTTGAAAATCAAGCATCAAAAACAAAATTAAAATGAAAAAGATCCTTAGAGGGAAAATCTTATACTCGGCGTGTGCCCACTTGCCAACTTGGCTTGTGGGACCACCTAACCCAAAATGAGAGCATTGGTTACTGTATTCCATGCTTTAACAATTGGTGTGAAAATTCTACCAAAAACAATTGTTGTGAAAGGGTATTCACAATTTCACATCATGATGGAAAATCTCTTTCCTTTTTCTTTTCATTAAAACCATGTCAATCAATCCCTAGTGGATGATGGGTAGGACACATGGACTTTGGAACCTGTACCTATGGTCCATTTTCTTTTCAGCCATCTATCCACTTTGTACCATTTACCAAAAACAAAAGTCTACTTTGCACTGGTGGCATTCCATTGTGTTTTATAGCTCAGTTGTTTAGCCAAGTTGTCTATATTCCAGAGAAAAAGTGCAATTCCTGGACGAGGAGGAGACAGGATCCTCGAATAAAATTCTAGCAAATAGCTTTGGCATTTTTTGCAGGAGTCCTATCCTTAATTTTGAGTCTCTCTTTAAAACATTCCCAAATTGAAAGAGTCCATCCATTTAAAAAATTAACGCTCTTCAAAATAAATGCCCTCAACTGCTATTGCTATAATTGGGTGTTCTCAAATTTTACTACAATAAAGTTGACTCTATTATTAGATGGACCATAAATTGTGCTACCCACATTCATCTTCTTCATCATCTGATCAATCTAACAGGAGTACCAAATCCTATTATTGTAAAATGAAGAGACACATATCGACGGTGAGGGCATTCATTTTGAGTGACTCAATTTCTAATGGGTGGACCCTAAAATGAAGTTTCACTACTTCAACTCAAGATTTCCCCGATTTAGAAGATCCGACCTCTCGCTAACAGAAGAGCCCACGCTCTAAATTTAGAAACAATCGCTCACAACAAAATATCCTACTACTAATGCTTATGTATTATAAGCTCAGCTACTCACATCGGAGTTGGTGGAGAGTGGTGGTATAAGATGTAGGCTTGCTCCCGGCGTGTTTGTTCAAAACCTATTCGAAATTTGACTAGGTACACTTGCGTGGGCGTCCACATTATTCAAAAAACTATATATTAAGCTTAGACAAGATTACACTCTCTAATGAATATTAAGCCCTCAAAAAGAGTGGATCTAGTTTTTAATAAAGTGGGACCTACTCAAAATCTTGATGAAATTGAGGTTTCGGTGGTCCAGCGGGCTACTTATAATAATACCATCTCATCAAAACATTCACTTAAAAAAAATGCCCTCTTATTTACAACCAACCCAGCTTATTTACAGTTTTTATACTCACACCTACACACGTGGTACCTCACGTGCCGACGCCTCCTGAGAAACACCACCAGGTGCCCTGTCTCCCTCGCAGAACTCTCTCGCTCTGTCAGGCATTTCGTCGAACACTCGCAACAGAACCTCTCCCTGCAGCGCAAGCAGCTGCGTCGAGCGGCACAAAGGGCAGGAGTCGTGGCTGGACAGCCAATGGTCGATGCATTCAGGGTGATAAACATGACCGCACCTGGGAATGATCTTGACCCTGTCTTTCTCCTCGAACTCGCTCAGGCAAATCGCGCAATCAAGCGGCCCTTTAACACTGCCCTCATAGGCAAACACAGGCAACGCTCGGACGATGGTGGGGTCGGCGCAGTGCGGGGTTCTCAAAGACGAGCGGGTCCCACCTATGGTCTGCCTTCTGCTGCGGCGGGAGAGCTGGGCACCAGCAACAGCAGCCTCGTTCTCATGGTCGAAGCGGCGTATGCATACGGAGAAGAAGCCCATGAAAAAGAGAGCAGATAGAAGGACCAGGAGGATGACTGCCATGGAGGAGTCGAAACCCGGACTGGGGTTGAAGGGTCTTGTGGGATAGATGTCGTCGTGCGGTTGAGAAGGGAGCTGGTTGCTTGTGGTGAAGGTGGTGGCATCATCCTCGATTAGCAATCTACGGATGTTGGGTTTCATTGATTTTGGAGACGGGAATCGGGAGAGCGTGCGGGGAAGAGGGTTGTTGCGTGAGTTGAGATGGAGGAGTGATTTGGAATTGGGTTTTAAGGGGCATTTCATCAAGCAACTTGTGGGCTTTCTTCCAAGCCAATACTTGTGTTGTGTGTTTTAAAATATAGAAATAGATAGGTATGGAGGATGCTCGCCGTTTCGAAGTAGATAGGTCTTGATATTCGGCTGTTCCATACACGTAGGTGTAGTGATCGGTACTGCTGATAGTGATACTGGTCTGTATACTTTGGATTGAGGTCTTTGATCATTCCAGCCCTTTTATTTAACAGTCATATAAAGTTTAGTGGTATTTGATCCAAAGAGTTTTTTACGATTCAATTCAATGGTGAGTACAAGTTGTCCGATAAAAAAAAAAATTTGGGAGGCGCTAGATGGCGGGGTATGAGAGTGTAAAATAACCTACACTGATCAAAGGTAGACCTAAAAAAACTAGATTGCATATAATATAGTTGCTTATAAGAGAATATTTCTCTTTACAATAGACCTAATTATTATTGGGATCCATGGGTGTGGCCAATAAGAATAGTTTGTGAAGAATTATAAAAGAGGTTGTGTACTAGGGAAAAAATTAGAGGTGGTTTTGCAAGAATTATTAAAAAAAGGTTCAGTGGGAAAAATATATATTAGAGGTCCTTCACTTATTTAAGGTGGGCATATCAAGTGACTTGTTTCTTTACTAGTTGAGAGGATAATTGGGTTTTCATTCTAAAGCTTGTTTGTTTTTTTATAGAATATTTGGGGATTCAATGTTTGATGAGCTCTAAGGACAAAGGAGTATTAAAAAGAGGTGAAAGGGATAGGATATAAAGTAATGATTTAGATACAAAACTTACTTATTTAGGAGTTGAATAACTAGAGTGGTGATTGAGTATTCTTTTTTTTTTACCCCCCTTAATTCATTTTCTATTAGGGGGAGATAATTTGATGATCATTTCTTGAAACTCGTGCTTGTTTCTTCACTTTTAATCCATTTTACAAAGAAAAGTCTGACAATTCTTAAGCATTTGATTACTTGAAATAAATAGGCCCTCGAGAGTTCTCAGAGGAGTAAGGATCATGTCCGGTCCATAATGGTGAACAAGATAAAAGGCCACTTCAAAATAATTCCACTAGGAGATACTTGAAGGAAGATAACAGCTAAGAAAACACCAAAAGCCAAATCAAGGTCAGAACTCATACTTCTCAAATCAAAAGCCATTTGTGATTTTATTGAAGGTTTTTCCATATGAGATATGATCATATGCAACCAAAACAAATAAAACAAATAATCCTCTGGCTTTAACATGTGTGGGATGTACGATTCACCTTTGCTTAATTATATCTAACATAGTTATACCATGTACCCCTCTATATATGAATTGACAAAGATCCAGCTCTATTTAAAGTTTGACCAACGCTGGATTGATCATGTTGAAAGCATAATTATACATTTTCCAGTCCAATAGTACATGTAACTTTTGGTGGATAAGACTTAGAAAATTTTACGAAAAAAAAAAAAAGCACCTTAAACTCATAATCATGGAAGCAGAAAAGAAGTTTTATGATTCCTCGTCAGAGGGCTTCGTATAGATTGTCGGTAATTTTTTTATTTTTTGGCAAGAATGTTGTTAGTGGCTATATCATATGCCCTATCCCCTTTTCTTCCAAATCCTGCAACTCCTTAGAAAATGAATATTTTTTCTCTCTATCTCGTTAGAAAAGTTGAATTTCTAAAAATGGACATCAGATAATATATTCTTTTAGAAAAATATAATAAAAAAAAGATATTATTTTATGCTCATTTTTGGAGATTTACATTTGATCTTTGTTTCTGACTACCCTATGTACTCAACTTCAATGTATTAATGTAATGCAAAAAAAAACGAGGCCTTGGTGATGTCTGGTGCATAAAAACTGTAAAGTTGCTTAGAAGAGGGACCATGTAACTCTTAGTAGTACTAATTCAGATGCCTCAATGCAATCAGGTCAATGGAGATCAAGTGCTCACTACTTTGCTTACTTCTTCAGCAGCAGGAACATTATAGTCTATTTACACCTGAATTTCAATCATTGAAAGAGATCTAGCAAAGCAACACCATCACCTTTCATTAGTACAACATGATTGGATGGAGACAGAAATACAAAAATGTTTGGATTCTCACTTTTCTAATGAGATAGAAAGAAGAGATAGGGAATATAATTTTCTAAGCATTTGGAGGTTTTTGTAAGAAAGGGGAAATGATTGATGATATCACCAGTAAAGGCGTTTTCATCAATTTAAAGCCACTTTATCATGAGTTTCAGGGGGTTCAATATAGAAGGAAGACGGGACCAAATTCATGAGCCCCTCAAACGAATAGTTGACACACCTAAAATCCAACTCTACCTTTGTCATCGAAATAATATTGAGTTGGGCTCCACAACCAGCAAATCTTGTAATTTATTTTTCACGCTCTCTTTTTTTTTTATGATGGGGGTATCCCAGTGGTAAATAATTTATCCGGTGGGATTATTTTTTTGGGCACATGCATGATGCATGACCCCGCAACGCACATGCACACCAAGTAAGTCTCACAAAACGCAGCGACAAACCCAGACCTCATGTCCATTGAGTCATCACCCAAGTGGGTTTTCTCGCTACTTTCTTGCCAAACAAATCCATAAATCAACTAATAATTTGTTAATCCCGGAGGGTAGCTCCGTTGGCTTAAGACCACGGTTTGCATCTAGAGATTGTGGATTCGAAATTGCACTACCACACTGAAATTATAGGGAGATTTTACCCGACTTTTTCTCCCAAGCCAGTAGGAATTATTCTCATCCAAATGACTAGGAACCTACGTTATCAATTCCCTACTTATTAATCCCTCCCAACCTAGCTAATTTCCAAATCAATTGCTCGAACTAATTATGATCAAGATTGAAAATGAAGCTGGAAAATCACAATGCTGTTAGAATAAAATTGAAAAGACGCAGGACATTTCCATGATAACGACATTTGGGACCAGGTCGTCGACTCAAGTTTATCCGCTGGATTGGGTAATGAATTCGCCGTTGGTATTTGGATTAGTTGGTTTTGGCCATCAAAACCGTCAACCTGACGGCGGTTTTTCTTGGGACCACAGCCGCTCGAGTCTGGAACTCTACATCCTCCGTGCGTTGCTTTCATGCTTCACCTCAACCGTAGAAGGGAAGTGGGCCCACCTGCTGAATATTCCACTCCATTTCCCTACTCTCATGAGTGGTATAGTGGAATAAAATTCAAATCAAATTTAGCTCAAGAGTGGTTTTAACTTTAACACATTACCCTTTTGTGTAAAAATTATCATTTTCACATGTGTACATGAATATATCAAACAGTTTTTGGACTTCTTCATGAATTTTTCTAAATCTATGAAGAATTATGTTATGAGACTTTATTTATTGAGGTTTACTAATAATAGAAGAATAATGAATGATTCGGATCATGAATTAGGGGCCCATGAAAGTCCAAAAAAGTGGATGACATTGGGGCTTTTTAACGAATTATTCAAAATTTATCAAGATTTAAGATATCCAGCTTTAAAATAATGAGTTATTATTAGTTTAATAAATAACTTGCATAGTTTGGATTACAAGTATCGGGTACACAAGAAGGAAAAAAATAAATGTCTACGATGGACCCACAAGTGTTAAAAAAAAAAAAAAAAAAAAACAAAAAAAACCTTTTAACTCACTTTACTAGCACCTTTTTGGTTGGAGACTTTGAATTTACATAGATGTGAGATTCTTCGTGTGCAAATGGCCATATTTGCACACCATTTATGGACAACGTGTGTTAATTAGTGTAAACAAACGTGATGATGAGCGTAAATATTATGCATGGAAATCATTTACATATATATATATATATATGTAAACGAGCGTAAACAATTATGGCTCTTTATTATAAACTGTCTACACATATAGAAACTCAGATTTGGAGGTCTTGATACTGATTTTGCGTGGCCCATATGGATTTGTTCAGTCCCAGAATGTATGTCCTCTTATTCCAATTAATAGCAACTAGTCCCATCCCATTAGGGGATTAGAAACGAACAAGAAATAACTCAATTTTTATATTTTTCTTATTTTTATTTTTGTGATATTGGTGATGCAAACTCACGCACTCTACTCACTCACCCATGTCTTTAACTAGTTGTGGTACAACTAGGCATGAAGGGGGGTTTTGTTTAAGAGGTAGTACAAAAGATATATACATAAACCAAGTTTAACAAAAATAAATGGGCAATGCCTACTATCTCGACTCTCCTTACTTTGTGCCTTCCTCCCTTTGCACCTGCAAGATCATATCTTACATATACGCATCATCATCATTAAAGCATTATCCCAACTATACTGGAGTCGGGTACATGAATTTAAGTTATCTACTTCGATCCGTAGTGAGTCAAGTCCTTATATAGTTTGTACTTTTTCAGATTTGTCTTTATTATTTCAATCCATGTCCTCTTCAACCTACCCATTTTCCTTGGTGAGCTATCAACCAATGGCGTCATCACGAGCCTATGTTAGACATGTCTAAACCATCTCAAATGAGTCACTCTTGACTTGCAACATTTTGATGTCACCCGAGATGCTATTGAAAGGGTTTATTTCTATTTCTATCTTTCGTAGTTTTATCACACATCATCTCTATATTCTCATCTCTGCTATACTTATTTTGTGAATGTGTTGCCTTTTTTATTAGCCGATATTCCGCTTTAAAACAATCTTGATGATATGCACCAATCGCAAAACACTTGAGCAAGTCTCTACTTCAACCTTGTCACTCTTATCCTATATTCGACATCTTTCCAGTCTCTCCATCCATACGAATTATCAACGTGTCAAAATGAATCCCTATATGATATCTCTTGAGTTTCAATTCTCATAAGAGTTTCAACTCTTCGTACATCTCCACTTAAGTTTGACTACAGGTCAATATTTTCAGTTGACCGTGGCATTCATGGAGTACTTTGAGCATCATAAAAAGCCTGCAAGGATTGGATTAATCGTCTCAACTTTTAAATGAAACTAGTGGGGCCCTGCACGTGCACGAAACATAGAGTTTCACTAAGATAATATGAAAAGATAAAGTAATTGGAAAATTCATGGTAATGAGTGCAATGGAGAAATACCAACTTCTTTACTGGCCTAAATTTTTTGGCAAGTCAAGCAATTTATAATCGGTCATTCTTCTTATGAAATTCAGCAGGAGGTTCAATAGAAAACAGTTAAAGAAGATTGAATAATAAATACATGGAAGGAAAATGACTGAAAAAAGGTTGCAAACCTTTTTGCCTACAAATGATTAGGCAAAACACTCAACAAATTCAATATAGATCAATTATTGAGACCTTTTTTCCATTAAAGTTTGTCTAAGACTTAGCGCCAAATTAAATAAAAACCAAATTCATGTTAAGAAACACCAAATGACAGTGATATGAATACAAAGAAATTTGAACAAGATATTAGGAATGTACCTTCTTTAGACCAGGAACTATTGCAGATAGCGCGGTATGAATTGTCAGATGAGCTTCTCTCACCACTTCCTAACTTTCAATTGATCTAGAGCATTCATCTCACAGCGATTTATGAAGATGGGATCTTTCATATTCTCTACATAGATTGAATTAAAATATAATTAAAGTTTGCTTGATGCAAATATATAAAGCATGCAGGTATATCTCTATCACTAATATATTCCATTTAATCGGCCCTTTCTCATGAATGTTGTTGGGAGCATTTCAGTTTCAAATGATTTCATTTTTTAAGAAGATGAAAATTATCTTAAGAGAATGGTTCTCAAAAGAGGAAAAAAATTACTTACCAATTCATATTACTATCTAACAGATGAGAGAGAGAGAGAGAGATTAATTTTATCATGTAAGGGTCTGAAATAATGTGAATGATCAAGATCAACATGATAATTCCGAGAACAAAATATTCTAGAAAATATTTGCCAAAGAAGGTCTTATTTTAAGAACAGAATATTGTCAAAAAAAAAAAAAAAAACCAGTCTAACACACAAGTTTTTCAACAAAGGAAAGAAGCCAGACAAGCACGTAAATTGTAAAATGAATTAATTCGGCATGGAGAAATATGACTAAGTGAATTTAAATGAGCCACATATCCAATTGGGCCCAATAATATGAAACAAACCCAATGGACATGTACCACTGTGCTAATGGTTGCAATAATCACATTGTCTACCAAACTGTATGATGTTAAGAAAATTTCAAAAACTACATTTATTGTTGCAGAATTTACCCATGATGACAAAGATTAAACACTGAGCTTGGTCTGCCACTAATGATCCCTTTAGATTGGTCTTTTCCCTCTTATTTTATTCAAGTGCTAAAATCTATTTGTTTATAAAAGAAATTATCCCATTCATGTTCACCACCATATTCTTTCACAGCATGCTTCCAACTGTTATTTTATTTGAAATACATATACTTTCTTCCCTCTGTTATATCTTTCTTCAATGTACTAACCCTTTCAAGCACCCCTTTCACCACTATATCAAATGCATCTTCAGTAGTGCCTAATCTAGACCTTGGTTTTGCATATATTATGCAAGAAATCAGCTCTATAACCTTCTCTCTCATTACTTAAACCTGTGCTCATCATTTTAAATTCATAAGATAAAATGCAGACATCCCTAGAAATTGAAAACTAATTTCATTTCAGCCTATAAAAGACCAAGAAGGAGTAATTTTTGAAATGATCCAATTTTGCCGATACCTTCAAATCTCTTCATATCAAGAAAAGGATCATAAAAATAAGTTTTGAAGTCCTGGGAATTGATATTCCAAGCATATATATCAACAAATCTTTGCAAGTAAAAATAAAAATAAAAATAAAAACCCAACATTTTCATGGAAGAACCCTAGCGTTTCCATCATACATCAAAATAAATTTCAATGTGTACTCAAAGCCCACCGAGAGAGAGGGACACAGCAATCAATGAAAATGGAATGAGGAGCACTTAAAAGTGAAAATTGAATGTAATGGAGAAAGACCAACTTACTTACCAATCTAAATTTTTTGGCAAGTTCAACAATTTACAATCGCTCATTGTTCTTATGAAATTAAGTATTAGTTTTAATAGAAAAAAATTAAAGAAGATTGAATAGCTGATACTGTTAGATTATATGGTCTCAATCTAGTAGATGATGTAATAAATTGATTTATTTCAATATAATCATGTTTACTTCTCATGAGATAAATATTTTTATTCTTTAATTGTATGTAATCAGTACAAATAATATAATGGTTCATGAGATGAATTGGAGTCCACAAATATATTAGATGTAATACATGTATATGGATGAGATCCATATACGGAGACATTTGTCACAAATCTTATACTTAAATAGCTTCACAACCAGTGATGAGATTGGACATCTCATCTGACAAGGTTGCAGCATTGTGATCACTACAAGATAGTGTGATTTGTCCTAATCATCAGAATGTAAGACTTTGAATCATCATGCTGGTACATTGGATGTATTGAAGGACCATGATTAGCACCTTATAAAACAATATCTTTACTTAAGGTCTACTCTCATAATTCCCTAGCAGTAGGCTCTTAATCCTAAGACATTAATGTACTCAAGTTTCTATCTATTCATTTACTTTGAGTCACCAATGAGTGAGGCCAATTGTAGGTCAATACCTCAGTGTCTTGGGTACGTAGTAGTAGGACTGTAGGAACATATAATTGTCAAGTTGGAATCTATCATAATTATCTCCTTGTGCCAATTAATGGATTTATCATTGGTAAGTACGCACCCATCTCAATTAAGAGTTAATTGGATGGTACTGATGATCACTGTGATTAATTGAGTCTCAAGGACAATAAGATATGGATCTTTATTGGTTAGATAGGTCCAATTGATCTATGAATATAGATGAAGGGGCCTACTTATAGTCATAGGGAAGTTTATGGTCTTCTTCTAATATATTCTTAAGACTGGAGTTTAGTTGTATTTATTTAGTGGAGTTATTTGCAATTAACTGCAGGCTCGGATTGCACATGAGATTTATGGTCAGGATGTCCTAGTTGAAGCCAACTTTCTATAGAATCCCTAGTGGTCCCGCTTGCCCATCATTAGATAGTTACTAATTCTACATGAGCTCTAAAAGAAGGAATAGAAAGTTACTATTTCTATTGGAAGTAAGACTTTTAATTATGTTAAAGGAAAGAGATTGCATTAGTGTTATAAATAGAGGAGGAAAGGAGGTGGACGTCCCAACCTTGAAATTCACGCCCATTGGGATTCACGCCCATCCTCTCTCTCTCTCTCTCTCTCTCTCTCTCTCCCTCTCCCTCTCCTAGTTTCTCTTCCGATTTTCCTTAGAGCTTCTAGTTGGTTTTTTTTTTTTTTTTTTTTTTTTTTTTTTTTTGAAGATTCCACCATTCTCCTTGAGAAAAAGTTCTTCATCAAGCAAGTTGCCAACTTCTCTATTAGAGCACTACCAAGCTCCTAAGGTAAAATCTACTCCTTGTATGTTGTAGATTTTTTGTGAATGCATGGTGCTGCTATTTTCTATCTCAGAGATAGTTTCTTACTGATCATGATTGATGATATTGAGGTCTTGCATCTTGAATTGGGTCTGTAGCCTTATGGATAATCAATCCATGCATCAAGTGGGTCAAAAGTTTTTGAGACCTATCCACAAAGCCCACCTACTTCCAACAGATACATGGAAGAAAAATGATTGAAAAGAAGTTGCAAATGTTTCTGCCCATAAATGATTAGGCAAAACACTCACCAGTTTTAATATAGATAAATTAATTTGACTTTTTTCCCATTAAGATTTGTTTGAAACTTAGCACCAAATAAATACCAAATTGATGTTGAGAAACAACAAATCGTAGTAATATGAATATAAATAAATTTGAACAAGATATTAGCAATGTACCTTCTTTAGACCAAGAACTATTGCAGATAGCATTATAAACTGTTAGTGAGCTTCTCTTGTCACTTCCTAACTTTACAACTGATATCTATAGCATTCATCTCATAGTGATTTATGAATTAGGTGGGATCTTTCAGACCCTGCATAGATTGAATTAAAATTTAATTGAACTTTGCTTGATGCAAATATGTAAAAGCATGCAGGTATATCTCTATCACTAATATATTCCCTATAATTGGCTGTAAATGCATCTCATTTCTAAACAAAAATATCTATTTCATGAATAGAAAATCCAAAGAACTTTTTGGACCAACAGAAGAAAACATGTTACCAAAAAAATTCACCAAATCAAATTCATAAGGCAAAATACAAAGATCCCTACAAATTGAAAACCAATTTCATTTCAACCTATGAAAGACCAAAATGGACCATTTTTTGAAATGATCCAATTCTCGATTCCTCCAAATCTCTTCATATCAAGAAAAGGATCATAAAAATTTTGTAGCCCTGGGAACTGAGATTCCAAGCATATATATCTGTTGATGTCAAAATTTTGCCAAATTAAAGATGCAGATGGAAATTGGTCTAAGTCCATTAAATTAGCATAATTCAATGACATGAGTCATCAAAATTTCAAAACATTTTTTTAGTGAAAAAAAAACTACATGCGTAGTTGTTGGTAAAGTGGAGGAAGTCAATGCACATCATCCCAAAAGTCTAAGTTTTGAATCCCTACATAAGTTATTTTTATAAGGGCACATCCTTGTTCAAAGGTTTCTGCCCTCCATTAAATTAAGATCCTTATCTTACAAAAAGATTTATTCTTCCAAAAAACTTCTCCATTTTTTTTTTTATGGAGATATAGATTTCCCTAAAAGAAATTTACCCTCCCACAAACGGCCTGAAGAAAAAAAAATGGAGATTCAGATTTCCTTGGTGGAAATCTGCCCTCCTAAAAAAATTAAATATGCCCCAAATAAGTAGCCTTGGTCTTACACCAAATCATCTTACAATGGAGATTCAAAACCTTATTTTGTAAAGTTGCTGCCCTCCACAGAACTCTCTATGATAATTGAAAATCAGCCCAACAGTAACAATCAACAAAACTCCATAAACAAACAGACTACAAATTCTCACATCCGACAAACTTGGATAATAAGCATGAATGAGCTCAATGTCAGCCCAAACAAATGACTAAAATTGTGCTAGATTTTGGCCTAAGCACTGTTGAAACTGGGCTAAGTTACAATCAGATATTGGCTGCGAATGGGTTGAAAAATTCAGTCCAGGCTGGGGCTCCAAATAGGTCAGGAGATAGCCCAAATAATGGCTGAACTGGGCTGCAACACAATAAGAAAAATGGTTACAAATGGGTGCAGATAACCCAAATAATGGTTTTAAATGGTTAAACGTCTAGCCTGAAATGGTTAAGTTGAAAACTAGCCCATACAGCAACTATGAATGGTCTGAAAATAACATTTGCAAATGGGTCAGAATTCTTGCCTCAAACTAGGCTGGATTTTAGCCCAAACACATGCTGAAATTGGGCTGGGTTACGGCCAGATTTTGTATACAAACAGGTTGTGAAATTGGTTAAGACTACGGCTCTAATTGGGTCAAAAGCCACCCCAAATAAATGGATATGGTGGGCTGAAACACAGTCTAAATGAGGGACTCAAATAGACTGAAAACTAGTTCAGCACACTCCTATAAACAAGCTGAAAATCAGTTTTGTGAGTAGGCCTAAAAATCAATTATTTGGCTATAATGGGCATGGCTAAATAGATTGGGTTTAAATAAATAAAGGACCTGAACCCATGACCTGGATTCAACCAGAACATTGAACTCACTTCTAAATTGAGTTCCAAAGATTAAGGAGTGAACTCAGGATATATATACATATATATATATATATATATGAAATATTCAAGTGCATCTTTCCCTCACCATTTGTGGTGAGGGTCACCCCTTTTTGGGGTGTTTCAAGTACAAAAGGGGTTTTGTACTTGAAGGGAAGATTCCCTTTTATACTTGAAACACCCTAAAAAAGGGTGTCCCTCACCACAAATGGTGAGGGATAGATGTACTTGAATACTCCCATATATATATATATATATATATATATATAATACATACATATATTTGTATTGAATCTATAGCCAAACAATTTAACTTGGTGTTATCCAACCCAAGAAAAGGCTGAAATTTACACTCTTCTAGCATGATTGCTTACATTTGGTCTATTGATTACCAATGGGTTTAGAAAAATCAACCCAAACTATTTTCTCTAAATGGGATAAACCTTGACCCAAACTGTTAAATGGGTTAAACCTTGACCCAAACTATTAAATGGGTTAAACCTTGATCCAAACTGTTTTCTCTAAATGGCTTGAACATTGACCCAAACTGTTTTCTCTAAATGGGTTAAACCTTGACCCAAACTGTTTTCTATAAATGGGTTAAAAATCAAAGCATATTTGCTTTTAAATGAGTTGAAAATCAGCCCGAACAATAGTAAAAATAAGGTTGATTATGAATCAGAAATTGTCCAGAATTGGCCTGAAATATTGTCCAAATATTAGCTGAAAGTGGGTTTAAAATCAACTTGAAACTCAATCAAAGCTTCCGTATAGTGGCTGAAATGGGTTGAGGTACGACCTAATAGTGACTGGAATTGGATTATAAATGGCCCAAATGACTTGTGTAAATGGGCCCAAAAATAGTACAAATAGAGGACCCATTTCATCAGATATTCTTATGTTTGAATTTATTTCATAAAATTACCCCCACCATTTCATCAGATTTTCCTATGTATGAATTTATTTCATAAAATTACCCCCATCTATGAACCCTTCCATGAAATTATTTGAAGGTGAACCCGCTTGAAGATATGAACCCATTTCAAGAACCTGGTTCATAAAATGGAGTCCATGTCTCAACCCACTGCAAAAAAAATGAACCTGGTCTGAATCACAGGCAAAATGATTTAAATTGGCATGAGGCATGGGCTGCAAATGTCCCAAACAGGGGTTGTTATGAGCTTGACAAGGTCTACTATGACCCTGAAATTTGTCCTAGGCGTTGCTTTAAAACATGGATTCCCATAATCAAATGAGTTGAATTCATGCAAATGAACAGCCCAAATCCACTCAAACAAACAACCTACAAACACTTTGTATCCACCCAAATAAATGGACAGAATTTTCTAAAACAAACAGCTGTGGCAATAGATTCTGAATGTGTTAGGAGACAGCCCAAAAAATGAGGGAAATTGGGTTGGGTTTAACCCAAATACATGATGAATTGAGTTGAGTTTCTGCCTAAATGTTAACTGAAATTGGGCTGAGTTATAGCCCAAATGTTGGCTAAAATTAGGCTGAACTATGGCCCAAACAATGGCCAGAATCAGACCACTTTATTAGAGTATAAATGACTGTAAAATGGGTCTCAACAAGTCATTACAATGTCCATATCCAATCAGAAAATAGGTTCATAACTCAGCCTATTTTCGGGTTAGGAATATGTTGTAACATAATTGGGATTGAGTTGGAAACAACTTTGTAAAGGGACTGAAAATAACAGTTACAGATGGGCCTAATCAGAATTACAAATTCAAATCTGGCCAGAATCAATCTAAACTTTTGGGCCTAAATAAGACCAAATTTTGGGCCTAAATAAGAGCAGATTTTGGGTCTAATTCAAGACAGAATATTCTAAATCAGGCCAGATTTTCTAGTCCAAATCAGGCCAGGTTTTGGGTCCGAATCGGGCCAAAATATTGGATCTAATCCAATACAGATTTTGGGCCATAATTCTGGGTCTGACCCATGACAGAATTCTTGGCCAAAATTACAGATTCAAATCAGACCAGATTTTTTTTTTTTTAGGTCTAAATCAGGCCAGAATTACAAGCTTAAATTAGGCTCAGAATTATAATCATAAATCATGACAGAATTACAGGTCTAAAATCCAAATCAAGCCATACCTATAGATCATGTAATATGACCAAAAATTGGGTTGTAATGCTGTCTACGTACAAAAAGAAAATAATTGGAATAAATCATTACATGTGTCCATAAAAATAAAAATAAAAAAAGAAAAACGAATTTGCCACTCAATCGAATGCTATGTTTATGAACAGCATTTGGCATACAGAAACAAACAGAAGATACTGTTGAACTATGGATATTTTATGCTAAAAAAAAAAAATCAATGCCAAAAAAAAAAAAAAAAAATGATAGATTATCCAAAAGAGGTCATACATACATTATTTGATATTTGATCTCTAATTGAGTGGTAGTGTTGCCAGTTCTAACCTCTTCAATGTCTCAGCCAATTCAAATCTTCTGAACTCATTAACTCATATGTAATATGGAATGGGTATAAGAAGTTAAAAAGGGACAAGAGGGAAAAGGTTGAAAACTGATCCTTGATACAAGGGAGCTCAAACCACTTTTTTCAAATTTAAAATCTCTCTAGGAGAAAAGGTCAAAACTCACCCATCTAATCATAAGGTGTGGGTCAACCTACCCAATTCAACCTGTTTTACAATGAGTCTTGATCGTCTCAAATCCATTATGGACATGATTCTAATGGGTCAACAGAATATAAAGAATGGTTCACTAAAAACAAATCAAAATCACCATCAAATTCATCGATTTATGAACCCAATTGAAAATTGATCAAGAAGATCCAGGTGAACCGAAAGAAGTACTTTTGATAGCAAAGGCGAAGAGCGGGAACTTATCAATTTTTATTTATTTATTTATTTCATTCCTATATTTTCTTTGTAAATTTTATTGAGTCAATGTCTTAATAATCAGAGGTTTTCCATTGAGGATATAATTAACGATCGATGAGTTATCACGATCGGGAGTATGATATACCCACAAAATTGAATGTAAAACCTCCCATTAAATGGAGGGAAATTTGTATCCAATGAATTTATTGTGTACAATATCAATAAATCATTGCAAGTAAAACAAAAATTCCAACATTTTCACATAAGCACCTTAACATTTCCATCGTACATCAAAATATATAAATTCCAATGTGCCCTTAAAGCCCACTGAAAGAAAGAGAGAAACTGAGTAATCAATGAAAATGGAATGAGGAGCACTTGAAAGTGAAAGATGGAGATAATGAAAGGAAGAAAAATGATGATACACGATTGTATTTGCAATTGGAGAAGAGCTTTGTTGTTTTAGAGCGGTGTAAGGTGAGACGTCTAAAACATGTATGTAAGTGGAGACTAAGTGGGCCAAGAAAGTTAGATGTATGAAATATAATTAGTTATGGTTTATCATAAACTGTATAAATTGTAGATGAAATCTCTTTCTTCGAAACTGGTGGATTGGGCAAACTTTCCATCAATATGGAAAATATAGATATAAAGAAAGGCAAATCCATAGTTTGTGATATAATGAAGTAGAGAAAGAGGAAGCGTAATATTAAAAGAAAACTGTACAAACTACATAAATGTTGATCATAGAAAATTTTTTCTCTTATAAAGCTGAAAGTTGGTTGCAAAAACAAAAAAAAAAAAAAAAAAAAGAAACCCTCAATTCTGGCTTTAGGAGAAGCTACATCAACTTATTAGGGGTCATTTGTGAATGTGTCCTTTCAAAAACACATAATATGTGCATTTTTAATAAAAGGTATCTCTTGGGCTAAATATGTGCCTCTTCAATAAAATATCTCTTGAGCCCATTTGTGTGGATGTAACCCAATTCAAATGGATGCCTTCCAACTCTATAAATTAAGGTTATTTTTAAAGTTTTTATTTAGTATTCAAAATGAGCATAAATGCATATGAATCTTTTATTTTGTGTATACTGACGTGGATTAAGCGATGAAAGGTTTGGTTTTTATAATTTTTTGGTTGATTTGAGTTTTTTTATTAGTTTGTAATAAATAGATATATAAGAATTGGATATTAGTTTTAATATACTATTCAGACGACTTAACCTGTGTGATGCACAGGGGCTTCATGCTAGAGGGTTCTTATTGTTAAATCAAATAAAAAAAGTGTTCTTCAAAGGTTATTGAAAGAAGATTTAGCAACTTATATGTAAAACTATTTATCTTGCAAGATTCAATCCATTCAAAGCAAAACTGGAAAAAGAAAAAGTCCATGAACTCATTAGTTTGTGCAATGTCTAATGTAATCCATAGTAAACCCCTTCCTTTTAGTTTGTAAGCCAGCTTCATGTGGAAATTAAGATACAAGAATAGGAAGAACTTGACATTGTAATATATTCCAGTTTAATATAGACAAACATATTCAAACACGTAATTCACCATAATAGATCAAGAACTATGAAGTCAATTAATTTGTTTGAACAATCTTATATATTCGACTATATATCAAATGTGTCAGGTCTCAATGGTAACCCACAATTTAAAAAAAATTGCAACCCAGAGCTGGCATGAGAGAACCTTATCTAGCCCATATTATTACTTGTGGTACTTGGTTAGGATTGTAGCTTTTGGAATTTATTTATTTTTCTTTTTTTAATAGAAGGCATTCCTAAATCTTTTTATTATCATTTCTCCTTAAATTCTTACCATGAAAAATATAAGAGAGTGAGTTGAGTAGAGGAAACTGAAGATAGTGAGAGTTGAAGAGTCAAATTTCTGAGCGTCAACTGAAGCTTCTACAATTATATTTTTTTTATACTTGTCTCCACCGGTCATTATTGAGGGTTTACAAGAACTTGCATATATTTTACAAATAATACTATGTTGGAAGCTTCATTTTCATAGATACATGAGAAGAATAGTGTTTATTCTTTAATAGTTTAGAAGTATGTTCGTAAGAGTGATTCTCTCAGTATTTTCCAAAATCTACTCTCTTTTTTTTCAAAATTATCATTTATTGGCTGGTCAAAGCCTTGATTAAGTCACATCATAGCAATGATGGCTGGGCTTGACATAATTCTTGTTCGGAAATGCTATTTGTCCCGGGTTCTGGACAGAACCCGGGACAAACTCACCCCTGGGGTCCGTTGGATCCCAGGAGCCCCGGGATCCAACGGACCCCAGGGGTGAGTTTGTCCCGGGTTCTGTCCAGAACCCGGGACAAGTAGCAGGGTTCATTCTTGTTTAGTAGAAAACCTCTGTACAAATACATATCTATATATATATATATATATGTATGGCTTTTGGGAGAGATGAAAGCATAAAGAAATAGAGAATTATTGTCCTCTTTTGTCTTCACTTTTAATGTATTTAGCTTTGTGCAAGTATTATAGTAGTCCAAATTCAACTATGTAGTTATATGCATGGCAAGATCATGTATGCATATAAAAAAATGTAATTCTCTTTAAGTTTGAGTGGAAATGAATCTAGTAGGCTAACCACAAAATTGATCAAGATAAGTTCAAAATACATGAAAGAGTATTTGATTATAAACTTGGATGAGCGTAGTCTGAAACTCAAATGCAAAATAAGAAACCAATGCCCATTCCTGTTTCCAGGATTGCCTTTTCCACCTCAAAGCATCTTGAATGAAAAATCTTTAAATTGAGATGAAAAGTAATATCATATTAAAGCATGGTACAAAACTAATAACAAACCAAGCAATAAATCTACATTTGAAATGTAATATCCATAATCTTTGTTCCACCCTTAAATTGAAGCATTTTCTTTACAACTAAATTTGTTTGAGTCATTGATTTTTTGTATTTAAATTGAAGAAAAAATGACAACAAGATGTTGGTGGCAAGGAGGAGGGTTTGGATAGAGAATAACGGAAAATTGATAAGTGGAAAGCCCTACCAAATGACGCACAGTGATTAGGGTTGGAAAGCCCTCAATGATAGTTGGATATCCAGACGACTCTTCCTTTTTTTAATTTGAATACAGACTTTACATATCACCCACAGTAATTAGGGTTGAAAAGCCCCAAATGCTAGTTGGATATCCTGACTCTTCCTCTCTTTTTCTTATTTTGAATACAAATGTTATATATATAACTATATATATATATATATATATATATCACCACAACAGCAATTAGGGTTGGTATTCGTCCCAAAATAGTGTTTACAAATATAATTTATACCTAACTACTATTTCTACTCGTGAGAGTAAAGATGTTAACCGAGTGTCGTATCCACTGAGACAAAATTGCTAAGTTGTGTTCGTTCCCAAATTCTTAAATTAATCTTACTAGAAAACAAAGTGCTAATTTGATAGGTTTGATTCCTAAATTAGCGATTTTGAAAACAATGTTTCATTCAATCGAAAAAAAGATCTTAAGGTACGAATCCACTCTAACATCGCACAATAGCAAGTATTGACCTAGGGTTTCACTATTAAAGATTTAAAAACTTATTTTGCTTACAAACCTTCACAGAGTCAATAAATAAGTTATGTGGGTTCAGATTTGGGCATGACCTATCTCTAAGACATAGATTATCTTAGATCTAACAATACATTCATTCAAGCATCATTATATGACTGGTATTTAATTCTACAAGAGGAAAATACCAAAAAGAGATATTGCATTAATAAATAAAATCCAATCAATGGATAACATTCATGTTATATAACCAAAAGTGTTCAAAGTAAAATCCTAGAACCTATACATCACCAAAATACAAGATTAGAGCTTCATCACAACTCTAAGGTGGAGTGGAGAGAGACAGACGAAGAATCCCTGACGAAATCCCCATTGGCGCTCTTCCCAATCCTCCAAAATTAGGCTTCTGTTCTTCTCCCAAGATGTGAATGACCTAAAAATGAGTTTGGATCCTTTTTATAATTTTTTAATTTCTCCCAAAAACTCTTCAAGACGTGCTAGGAGACGGACTCCACCCAGGTCTAGCGTCTAGACGCTAGCAGGCAGTAGCCAGGGCATGACTTTTGGGATCTGGCGTTCGGACGCCTGAAGGTAGTATCTTCGACTTGTCTTGTTTATTGCCATTTTTCTCCAATTTTGTTCTCTTTCCACCTATGGCACCTGTACACATTAAAATAACACAATTAAGCTAATTTATTCTTATCAGAATGTATAACAAAGTCCTTATTAAGGGGCCTAAATGGTGTATTTAGGTTCTCATCAGTTGGAAAGCCCCAAATCTAGTTGGATATCCTGACTTTTTCTCTTTTCTCTTTTTTTAATATAGATGTTACATATCAGCCAATAATTAGGGTTGGAAAGCCCCAAATGCCAGTTGGATATCTTTGGCTCTTCCTTCTTTTCTTTTCTTTTTTGAATATAGATATTATCTATGTCCTCTACCATATGATAGAGAATTGAAATAAAGAGTGCAAAGAAATTAAGAAAATGATATAAAAGGCTCTAATTGAAATAAGAAGTGCAAAAAAATTAAGAAAATGAAATAAAAAGTCATGAAGAGAACAAAGGTTTTGGTAAAAATAAATCTTACCTTTCAACTTTAGATTCTTTTGGAGAGATTAGATGGGGAGAGTAGACGAAACTATTTTTTTTGATGGGAGAGGAGAGACGAAATTGAGTTTCTTCAAAAAGTTATCTTCGCTTTTTTGGAGTGAACCAACAAATGTCCCTCGTCAATTTAGCCAAAACTTATCATCCATGCAAGTAGGGTCCACTTAGATTGTGTACAGAAACGAAAGAAGCATGACATTTCTTCTCTTTTATAAGGGTGAGAGACGAAACTGAGTCTCTTCAAAAGGTTATCTTTGCTTTTTTGGAGTGGCCCAACAAATGTTCCCCGTCAATTAAGCCAAAACTTATCATCCATGCAAGTAGGGTCCACTTAGATTGTGTAGAGAAACGAAAGAAGCATGACATTTCTCTTCATTTATAAGTGTCCCCTGTCAATTTAACCAGAACTTATCATCCATGCAAGTAGGGTCCACTTAGATTGTGTAGGGAAACGAAAGAAGCATGACATTTCTCCTCTTTTATATGGGTCTAAAACTTATCATCCATGCAAGTAGGGTCCACTTAAATTGTGTAGAGAAACGAAGGAAGCATGACATTTCTCCTCTTTTATAAGGACCATTGGATAAATTGTGTAGAGAAACGAAGGAAGCATGGCATTTCTCCTCTTTTATAAGGACTATTAGATATAGATTTGATGTCAGGGGTTGTTTTAAAAAAATCTCCATTAAGTACTTGTGAAGGACAAGAAAAATATAAAAAAACATGACATCAAATTGAGAACAATTATCCTAAACAAAATAGGATCCAAATAATAACAAGATTACAGAAATATAACCGATAATAAAAATAAAATAAAAAACTTTCTGCTTAATGGTAACATCACTAAAACCCACAACTATGGGGTTGCGACATTGAGCACCTTCCAACTTTGTTGTAGGCTCTTATTAAAATTCAAGTCAAACTCATTTTACCATCATTGTTGTTAATAACACAAAATTTTTTTTGCGACCACATGACTCGAACTCGCACCTACATCCATGTGGTTGTGACATTGAGCACCTTTAACTGTGCAGGCCCATATTAAAATCTAAAAGAAAAATCCATGAACCATCAATGTTGTTGATAATGCATATAATAATACATCAATGTTGTTGATAATGCATATAATAATAGAACAAAAACAATATTGTGCACCTTCCAACTGTATTCCAGGCTCTAAGCAAAATCCAGAGAAAATCAATTTAACCACCAATGTGATTGAAACCATAAAGAAAAAAACGTGAGTGCTCTCTCTCTTCACACAAACACACGTATATACATATATGTTTGGGCTTAATACAAAATGCACCCCCACCCCAATGGGTCCCGCCTAGATGTTGATAATCAAGGGAGGCATGGTGACTGGAACAGTTTGGAAACTTTTTTTTTTTGGGCTAACCGGGGGTATCCAAGGTCTCTTGGAGCACCTAACTAAATCGCCCGGGGTGGTGGCCTCCCCCTGTTTCCACTCACCGGGTACGTCAGGCTAGAATAGCCTAGAGTCCCAACACATTGGCAGACTTCGATGCTAAGACCTCCGGGTGGTTACGGAGTGACCCAACCAACGGTGCCATCAAGCGTTGGTTTTCGGACCTAGATGATAGGAATATGAGATATAAGGAGGATCAAATAATTCTAACCCTTAGTTTTAGGTCTTTAGAATTTAATGGCTACACACCATGCAATTTTTTGTGATAGAATCCAACGATGAATCATGTTTGGAATAGAGTAACTTGTATAATCCAAGTGGGACTCGTTTTTAAAAAATGGAATGATTGAAGGTAGGGATGGCAATGGGTTGGGTTTGGTAGTCATTTTCTTGATTTCGGGGTGGGTTCGGATTTTTTTCTAAGATATATATATATATATATATATATATATATATATATATATATATATATATATATATATAGGGAGCGCTACAATACGCCTGGGCATTTTGTAGCAAAAAAATGCCCCATTGTCTCATCCAATAAAAATGCCAACGTGGTCTTCTCCTTCCCTATTTTTCAGGAAGAAAGTTAATGCATTTAAATGCTTATTTTCTCTCATAAATAGGCAGCTAATACCTTTCTAGTTTTTCTCCTTTAAACAAGTAATTTAATGCTAGCACTAGCACTAGCACTATTACGGTTGTTCAATGCTTTCCTATTTTTTCTCCTTCTTAATGGGGCTCTTTTATTTTGTGATAAATCTAATTAGTGGTTGATTTAGTATCAAATTAGAAATAACTCAAATCTAATTCAATGCTATCATATGCACGTCCAAAGAGAGGTCCTTTTATTTTTCAATTTTGAATCCCAACCCACCCCACCCGACCCCCAACTATTTTATTGCTTGATATGATTGAACATCTCCTATTTAATACTATTTCCTCTCCCTCTCTACATTCTCCTAAGACACTCCTAAGCACGAGCTTAGGATAAAATTCCGTAACCTCATACATATATATATATATATATATATATATATATAGGGGTCAGCTCTCCTAAGCTCAAGATGAGGTAAGCTCAAGTGTGTGGTGGGCCCCACCTGGGGACCCACATGGGGATGGAGATGGGGATGGGGGGATTTCAGTGACTCCTTGGGATCCTCCTCTCTGCAAAAAATAAGCTCCAACCGTGATTTCTATCATCTTTGTATGGTCCCAAAAGTTTAATGGTTAACGGTCCATTCGGATCTATATATAGTCGATCCAAAATTCGGATTTGACCGAAAGTTGGTGGACATGTTCAATTTTGGGGAGTTATGTGTTTGGTCCATTTGGATGGACCAAAGGTAAGCCCCACAAGCACAAGCTTACGAAATTTTATCATAAACTCGAACTTATGAGAGCCTTGTTCATATATATATATATATATATATATATATGAGGGACCCTATCTTCCACTTGAGCTGAGGATAAGGGTGCCCATTCAATGGTCTAGGGCCCACCTGGGGACCCACATGTGAATGGGGATGGGGGAAATTTGAAGGACACACAGGAACCCTCTTCTTTCCAAAAAATCAGCCCTACCTTGATTTCTATCATCTCCATCTGGGCTATGAAAGTGTAACGGTGTACAGTCCATTTGGATGGGTGTCACTCAATCCAACGGTCTAGCTTAATTGAATGTGACCAAATTTTGGTGAACATGTGCAATTCAAGGGGGCCCTATGTGTGATCCATTTGGATAGACCAAACAGTGGGTCCCACCCTAGGCAACAGACGGCCCCTACCCATCAATTTGAGATATCTCTCACCTTATATGAGAGATAGGGATGAGGGCCCTCATATTTAAACTGTTGGCATTGGATATGGATGTGAGGTCGTGAGGACCCCCACCCTATCTCTCATATAAAGTGAGAGATATCTCTCGTAGGAGCATCTCCTATATATATGGGAAGTGATCATGTGAGGATGGTCTTCATGGTCTTAAAGTGAGGACTACCTAGTGGGGCCCACCTTATGACCTACCATGTGGTTGTGACATTGAGCACCTTCCAAAAACTCTTATGGTCAATATAGTATTGGGCATTTATTAAGGCATGTGGGAAGAGAGGGTGGTACATTAGTGACCTACCATGGGCCGGTCTGGTCCACAGGCCGGTCGGTTTTAGATAAGATAAAGTTGAGACGATGTGGGTTTGACCAAAAGCTTGAGATAAATTCAAACCCTCTTTTCTTAGGGCATGTTTCTTTTCTAGAATTCAAGGAATTCCTATTTGGGGAATTCCTGGATTCCCTGACATAGTGGAATTCGTGAATACTCCCATGGACTTGAGCATCCAAGAATTTCACCAAACTGCAAATGGTGGAATTTTTGAATTCCCAAAGGTCATTTGAGACCTTTCATGTGACTGAAATTCATAGATGCTAGGAAAGAAACATGAAATTTGCAAATGCTAAGGAATATGATGTCACATCATATCCCAAAAACCCCAACGTTAGGAATATTAGTAAAGAAATAGGCTGTAAGATAACATTTATGGCCTGTTTTGTTAGAAGCATTTCTGATAAGGAATTGGGCTTGTTGGGAATTTATAATATGATGTAACATCTTGTCACCTAGGCATTCTAAATGCTTTGTTTGATGTAAGAATTTTAAAATTCCAAAGGCTAGATGAGGAGTTAAGCATTTAAAATTCTACTTTTGATTGATAGCATTTAGAATTATAAGAAATCCTCCGACAAAAATTCTCACAATCATTCTAACCAAACAGGCCTTTAATTTGAACGCTGAAATTGGAATTCTTGAAAACGATAGTGGCCCTTTTAATTTGAATTCACTTTACAAGTGAATTACAGACCGCTAGAGGGAGCCTATAAATAAGAGAGTGTATGTTTGACTCTCCTCACCTTCAAGAAATTTTCACGGGAGAGTAGAGCTGGAAGACACGTACGAATTCGAGGAAGTATCCGAATCATCATCATGAGTTCAGGTACACGTTTAAATTGTTGTATTGTTAAAAATCTCTCTGATTATGTTCGATCATATATAAACGATGTAAAATTTTAAGGGTATCACACACCGCCTTTTCTAATGGAAGGGATCATGCGTTTTATCTTCCGTTGTTAAAAAGAAGGAAGAAGAGGACAAGATTAAGATCTTTGTAATTGGAGGCATGAATTCTGACCCAATCCAGACATAGAAAACCTGGTTTTGTTTACTACTCATATTTTCTGTTCTCTTTTAACAATGGTTCTCTTTGTACTGTCGCTCGATCTATGAAAAGTTGAAAACCCAAGCCGTTCGATCTATTGGGCGCTGTATTTGCCTGCAGAGATTAAAAAAAACCCATGAAGGTAAAAAGGGGTTTTTGGAGAAAGGCCAACTGAAAGTGGGCAAAAGTCCAGAAAATGGAAAAGGGAAATGGTACTGTTTTTCAATTTGAATCCGGCACGAAACTTACAAGATGGATTTGGAATTGTGGAAAAAAAAATTTGAAAGATTTAAGTTGCAGGAATAGAATGTAGTTTCAGTTTCAATTTCAAATCTGATTTCAATTCCGATTTTGAATCTGGTTCAAGTTCTGGATCAAGTTAAATTTGATAAAAACGATTATCGAATCCTATATATGTTTCAATTCTGAATATGATTTTTATCGAAACCAAAATTTGACATTTATCTGGGTAAGAAAAGAAAAGGTTTTTTGGTACTCAGGTTAGGGGGGGTGGGACCCTAGCCCTCAGACGATGGTAGTAGACCTCGCGTGAGATGAGAGAGCTCTTTGATGAGGGAAGAAAAACTCGGGTGAGGTAGGACAGCCCTCCGGTGAGGGAAGGTGCCTACCGGGTTCGAACCCTTTTGGCGGGCAGGTAAGAACCGGCACCTCTTACCACTAGGGTAAGAGGCCGTTCTTGGTTTTGGCATTTAGTTGGGGCTGTTGGCCTTGTTCAAAATCAGCTTGTATGTGAAATTCAAGTGATGGATTTACCCCAATGGTTAGACGCGAAAGATTTCTCACATTGGGGTGATCAGGTGTCGAATCCAGCCACTCCCTCTCTTGCATGTACGAATCCGTATTACCTCACATGTGTGAGTTAGTCCTCCTTTGTGCTGTGCGATTTCCTATTAACTGGCATGTGAAAGTCTCCCAGGGACTCAGCCCCTTAGCTGAAATACCAAAAAAAGGTGATGGAATTTTTAACTCTTGTTATTAAGGTTTCAGTTAATTTGTATGATCACTGGTATTAGATCAAATCTTGTGGGTCAGATGAGATCTCTTCGTATTGGAGCAATCTACACATGAAGGGACGTGGAGTTTCTCTGTGTAATGAGTGCCGGTTATGTTGTAGGGCCTTATGAAATAATAGAGGCAAGCTTCTCTTGATTTCCTTCAGTGGGATCTTTCAATCCGTGTCTATGATGTTGGACAGTAAGATGGGCCCCATTTTGGACCAGATCTGGGCCTTGGGCCCTTTCAAGAGACAAATAATAATCAAACTCTGATGGGTCCTGGCCCATTCAGGATAGTTAGCAGCTGTACATGCTTGCACCCGTGTTTGTATGCCAATTGAAATGACCAATTTTGGTCTGCCCATAATTTTTATTTGTGTCTTTCTTAGATTGGTGCAATGGTACAAGGACCGTTACTTTAACATAAGGATGGAACATGGATCAATCTTTGGCGGCCAGTGTGAGGCTAAAGTGCCTTGCCACTAATATCTTAGTAGTTTGGCAGGTCAGTCCATAATTATGTGGACCGATCATAACGTGGGTTGCCTGAAGGCCTAGTTAGAATTTTAGAGTCCATTTACCCACGATATATAGCCTAATATTTGATAATTATTTGTGTGGCTTAGTATGTTTCCCCCCCCTCCCCTCCCCAGCCCCGCCCCCGCCCCCCCCCCCCCCCCCCGCCTTTTTTTTAATCCTAGCCCAATGGGCCTATTTTTACTGCGGTTCCCAAGCCCGGATAAAAAAGGAAGTTTGCATTAGGTAGGTGCTAGACAACCCAAATGCAGCCTTTCAGAAGATTTGGCTCGGGATGGATCGAAATGGTGAAATAGAATTCATGTAGCCAGAGTGCTGGACCCTAACATGGTTTGGATAGAAAGCTATGATGATGGCGATGGTGATGATGATGACCCCAGCCTAGGAGACTAGGACCCAAGAGGGCTCATGCAAGTGGGAAAAGGAATCCCACAGCATCAAATTTCTATTTAATGTCATTATAACTGCCCTCATTACATTTGGGCTATAAACACAATTCATTTATTTTACCAAAAAAAAAAAAACTTGCCTCAAATATGAGGAATATGTTGTTATTAACAGATGCATCATAATATTTTATCAAAAACGGATGCTTTATAATCATAGTATTGCAAATAATTGTGGGCCCTAACCATTTTCATAAAAAATAAAAAGATCTCAGATCGATGATGGATGGATATACATGCCCAATGTATGTTGACAAGCCATTTGGCGATATTACAATATATATATATATATATATATGTCATTCTACCTTCTATCAGTTAATCAATCAAAGTCCATAACTTCAATTGGTAGCCAACAAAGTCACCCAATTGTGAGGAACTGTTAAATTTCGAACTTGCTAGTTGCTATTATTTATAAAACGGAAGATAGAGGATCGCCCCAATTCCAAAGGTATGATCATGATGCAATCAATTGTGGCATGGGATAGAGTATTTCAATACGTGCATCTTAATTAGGCTCTGATTCATCCCCAAAGGAAGTGTCATGCCTATTGTAATACATGTAATCGGTTAGCCCTATTAGAGAGAAGTTTCATCAAAAGTGATCAATAAACATGTCACCTTTCAGCCCTAAAGGATGGATCATGATGATCCAGTGATCACTTACAATTTCAGTTTTTTATTGTTTAAAATTAATTTGGATTATTGTTTTGCATGATTTTCGTAGCATGATAGTTAATGTGAGTATTTATCTTATTACAGTTGTAAATATTGTGTCATTGCCTACCCAATTAAGGAGTATTCCAGTACTTAATGGGAACAATTTTGTTGAGTGGAAGGAACAGCTGCTTCTTACTTTGGGATACCTAGATCTAGAGATGGCTCTAGAGGAACCTAAGCCATCTACTCCAACCGATCAGAGCTCTGCCAATAAAAGAGAGGAGTACTCCAAGTGGATACGATCAAATAAAATAAGCCTCATGATAATGAGAAATTCGATTGCTAAGAACATTAGGGGGTCTTTCGCATCTAAGGACGATGCGAAAGACTACTTGGACACGATAAAGAAATCATATCAGACCACAGATAAAGGTATTATAGCTAATGGAGTAAGACTGATGAGCAAGTTGGCAACAACGAAGTTTGATGGATCTAGGAGTGTTAGAGAACATATTTATGAAATGACAAATTTAGCAGCTCAGTTGAAGGATGCAGAGATGAGCATTTCAGATGGCTACCTTAATCAGTTTGTGCTCAATTCACTTCCCTCTGAGTTTAGTTTACTTAAAGTGACGTATAATCAACTTCAACAAAAATGGAATATACATGAGCTGATTGCGATGTGTGATCAAGAGGAGAGGAGGTTAAAGCAAGAGGGCTTACTAGCTGTCAATGTCATCTCCCAAAAGCCAAAGAAAGAAACGAATGATTCATCCAAGGATGGAGGAAAGTCAACTATAAGAAAGAAGAATGGAACCCCGAAGTGTTTCTATTGCAAAAAGAAAGGCCACACGAAGAAGGACTGCATAAAGAGAAAGAGTTCGTTTGAAGAGAAAGGTGAAGTTTCGAACCTATCTTTTGTATGTTCTAATACCAATTTAGTAAATAAATAGTTGTTGGATTGATTTTGGGGCCAATGTTCATATTTCTAATTTTATGCAGGGATTCCTTACAATCCGGACTCTAACTGATGACAATGGACCATTATGATGGGGAATCAACAAAATCCAGTGTCGAAGTGTGAGGGGCAAGCTAGACCTACATATGTTTAATCAATAACTACTTATTTGATTTCTTTGTCTAGAATGGATTTAGAATGTTATGTTTTAAATTCTGGACATAGAATTTTAAGTATTTCTAAAAGTAATGTTTTTATTGGAATTGGATATGCATGTGATGGTCTATATAGGATAAGATTAGATCCATTGTTTGCTTCCATTATGGCCTTAGATATTGGCATACAGGATCATAAATAAAAACTCACCAATGTTGTTGCTAAACACTTGAGACACATCTCAAAAGAGATGATAGGGAGGTTGGTGCAATATGGGTATTATATAGCCTTGATTTCACTGATTTTGTAGTCTGTATAGACTGCATTAAGGGTAAATCAAAATCAATGAGAAAACTACTAGAAGGAGCCTTGGACTCTTAAGAGTTCATTTATAGATATATGTAGAAAGATGCATTTGTAGACACCTTATTATGGCACCCTTGTGATCAAAAGTCACTATCCATATTATTAATGCCCCACTTTTGCTTCATTTGGGCTTCTTTAAGTGAATATTTTAAAATCCGAAAACCAACTCCATAGCATATGCAAGTTCAAGAATAATTACATAACCACCAATATTGTGCCAACCATGGGATTGGCAGTAATTTGACATCACCACCAATATTGTGCCAACCATGGGATTGGCAGTAATTTGACAGTCTCCTCGAAAATTTCTCAGCAAACTCGCTTAGATCATGCTTCAGCAGCAAATTGGAGAAATAGGCCATAGAGCCAATCCAATCAACAATATTCTAGCAAAGAAGAGTCTTCCCAAACTTAGCAAGATTGTTTCCTATATGGCAAGGTATATCGCCAGAGTAGTCAACGGTATCTCTGAATCCTCTCTGTAATGCTCACATAAACTCGCTTAGATCATGCTTCTTGAATAAGCCGGACTGTCCCCATACTGCCGAAAAGGTCAGCAGCAAATTGGAGAAATAGGCCATAGAGCCAATCCAATCAACAATATTCTAGCAAAGAAGAGTCTTCCCAAACTTAGCAAAATTGTTTCCTATATGGCAAGGTATATCGCCAGAGTAGTCAACGGTATCTTTGAATCCTCTATCTGTAATGCTCACTTAAACTGGCTAAATCTAGAGATTAAGAGCCATAACGAGTCGTGCTTGTCACTGACCAGATTAAACGTACTTCAGTAAACTGTGTCATTAATCAGAAAATATCAGACTAGATCAATTGTTTCTAACTGACCGGGCCTACTGATTCCTGGTATACTGTCGAACTCTTCTACGGTAATCAAAAAATTTATGCCTCATCACCGTTTGGATCGGCAGTAATCCTCAGTTTAGCTGCAATCTCAAGGAGTCCATTCCTCGTTGATTTCTAATCCCTTTTGCCTCCCTAGAGTCATATAGTACTACAAAGGGAGGTCGTTCCTTGGCCCTTTCCAAGCTCTCACATCCATTGACACATATTTTCTCACATAGATTAAATTGAACCCTATCAAGAAGAGAAAGAGCAAGAGAAAGCAACAGTTTACAAAAGAATTTAGAGAATTCCAGCAGTGGTGCATTCATTCTTAGTTGTTTGATTGAATTCAATTGGTTTCATTTTTAGTTATTTTGCTTGAATTCAATTGGTAGATTTCGTTACATTATTTTAATCTCATTCATTCAATAATCTTGCATGAGTTTTCTTCTTTGTGTAGTTAATTTAATTCATTCATTCATAGTAGTTTCATACTAGTTTAAGTCATCCATATTAGTTGAACTCATTGCATTGGTTTAATTCATCCATATTTGCATTCATCCTATCCCTTGCGCTTGCATAGAAATCTAATTCATCCATCATTGATTCTAGTTCCATTCATCATCTCTTTTTGTTAATTTAAATTTTTCAAGACTAGGAGAGCGGCAGTAGCACCACAGTGATAATGAGATGATATTAATATACATTCAGTAATACAATAGAAATATCCTTGAGCTTCTAGTTCAACTCTTTTTGTGAGAGATTGTTTTCAACGTGCAGAAAGATGTAAAAAGAGTAACAAATTCTCCCTCCAGTGGCTATGACAAATGAGAAGTGATAATCTTTCTCCGGTGGTTATGACTTACGACTATGGATTTGTTTGATGTTTTCCGGGGATGCAGGTCCCATGTTCGTTGTTGTTTTTTTTTTTTTTTGGCCGAGAGGTATTCGATCTGGTAAGGTAGAGGTTATGGTTTTGTTAGATTTAAAACTGAATGGGATGCTAATCGGGCAATCCAAGATTTGAATGGAAGAGTTGTTGGAGGTAGGAGAATAACAGTCCAGAAGGCAAAATTTGTTGATAGGAAATCTAAACCTATTGGCAAAATCTATGTTAATGCGGGAAAAATGAATGTCATTCCATCTGCTCATACTCGAGACATGAGAGGTGTTTCAAATAGTAATCAAATTGAAGGGGAAGTGTGGAAACTGAGTAAGGATCAGGTATGGATAGAAATGGCGGGAGATCAAAAGGTGGGTGGTGAAGGTTGCTGAATCATTAGCTTCTTTAAAAAAGGAAGTATGTGACTCATTCGTAGGAACAGTTAGTCGGTTGGACGTCACTGAATGCGATATTCAATTTTGGTTGTCATCATCGAAGAGTATTCAGGCGGATGTGAAAAAGGCTCGGCCAGGTTCTATTTTGGATTAGGCCTATGACACACAATGATTTTTCTAGTATGATGAATCTTGGCTACTCTTTTAAGGATGCTCCTATTTGAAGGTTGGATCGATGGAGGGAAGTTTTAGGCCCAGCATTAAAGCCAGTCTGGATTCAAATGGAAGGGATCCCTTTGCATGCATGGGATGAAAGTACTTTCACCCATCTTGGTGAGTGCTTAGGGCTAGTTATGCAGATTGATGAAAAAGCACTACAGACACGGAGGGTTGATAGGGTTAGAATACTCATCTTGAGGGATGCTAAACGTAGTTTGCTAGAATCTCTTGTTTTGGAGATTGATGGGGTTCAGTTCTTTGTCGACATCACTCTGGAAGAAGAAGAGAGGAGCTTGTGGAAGGCTAATTCGCCGGTGGTGTGTCGTCGGTGTTGGAAGTAGGTGGGCCTCGTGAATAGGTTTTCAAAACTTTTTGACCCACTTAACTCAGGGATCAAATATTCATAAGGCCATAAACCACATCTAGGATCCAAGAACCTCAAACTCATGATCAAGATCAGTAAAACACTATCTCTAAGACAGGTAAACAGCATCACCATACAACCAAAATAAATCCACAACAAACAAAGAAGTAGATTATACCTTTGGGGCCCGGTAGTGCTCTAATGGAGAAGAAGACAAATTGCTTGAACAAGGACTCTTCTTGTAGCGAATTAGGATCTCCAAAACCTTGTTGTCTTCCACACTATGACCCGCTTCAGATATCTTTTTTCTAAGAAGAATAGTGGGATCTTCAAAAGAAAACCAACTAGTTACTCAAGGCAAGCCGGAAGAGAAACTAGAAGAGAGAGGAGAAGAGAAGTAGTTGTGCAACTCTGGCACAAAAGGGGTTGGGCGTGCACTTCAATATGTTAGATGTCCAAGGGGTTGGGATCCCCTATTTATAGTTTATGACTTCTCCTCTTACTAATAATTAATAGAAGTCTCACTTCCACAAGAATTAGTAACCTTCTCTTCTTATTATTACCACTATTAGAAGTCTCACTTCCAATAGAAATAGTAACTTTCTATTTCCTTTCCTTTTTTAGTTCAAGTAGAATTAGCAATGATCTAATCTTGGGCTAGTGTGGGACCACTAGGGATTACATAGAAAGCTGGCTCTAACTGGGACACCGTGACCCCACATCTCATGTGCAATCCGGGCCCACAGTTAATTGCAAATAACTCCACTATATAAATGCAATTGCACTCCAGTCTTAGGAATAAATTACAAAGAAGACCCTAAACTTCCCTATCACCACAAGTAGGCCCCTCCATCAATATCCATGGATCAATTGGATAAAATCTGTCCCTTCCAATCTTAGATCTACATCTTGTTATCCTTAAGACCCAATTAATCACAGTGATCGTCAATACCATCCAATTAACTCTTAATTGAGATGGGTGCACACTTACTAATGATAAATCCATTAATTGGCACAAGGGGATAATAAAGATAGATTCCATCTTGACCAATGAATGTTCCCACAGTTCTACTAACACTGAGGTGTTGACCTACAGTTGGCCTTACTCATTGGTGACTCAAATCAAATGAATAGATAGAAATTTGAGTTCATTAATGTCTCAGGATTGAGAGCCTATTGCTAGGGAATTATGAAAGCAGACCTTAAAGTATAGACAGTGTTCCATAAGGTGCTTCTCATGGTCATTCAATACGTCCAATGTACCAGCACAGTGATCCAGAATCTTACATTCTGATGATCGAAACAAATCACACTATCTCATAGTGATCAAAGTGCTGCAACCTTGTCCGGTTGTGAATCAATTTTAAGTATAAGATTTGTGACATATCTCTTCCGTATGTGGATCTCATCCACACACATGTATCACATCTAATATACTCGTGGGCTCCGGTTCATCTCATGAACCATTATGTCATAGGTGTTGGTATTGTGCAATAAGAAATAGAACACCATTCATCTCATGAATAGAAAGCATGATTTTATTGATAAATAAGTCAATTTATTACATCATCCACTGAATTGAGACCATATAATCTAACAATCGGGAGTCGTCGGTGCCAGAAAGACTATATGTGCCAACTGCAAAGGAGAATCAGGCAAATGGTAGCAATATTTTAGGGATTTTGGGATTCAAATCTCGGCTCCCTATTCAAAGAGGAGAAATTGGTGGTGATGTGGTAACGTTTCAAGAAAACCGTCATGAAAATGAACGCGAAATCTTCAATCTTCAGGAGAAGTTGGATCTCTCCCATGGAGTTTTTCATCGCATGCTAGGGAAGGATCAGGATTGTGTAAGTTGTCGTACTATAAGAGGAATTTTCAAGTAGCTTCGAAATGACCTCAATGCCCATGAAAATTGCCACAAGTTACAAGATTACCTATTTATAAAAATAAAAAATAAAAAAAAAATTAAAAAAAATAGCTTACGTGGAGAAGGGGAATTTAGTCAGATGCATAGAAGAGATGTTCCTCATCATCTCATTAGTTGCCAGATGGTAAAGGATTTAATCAGAATTTGAAAGATAACTCTCTAGTGGGCACTGAACAAGAACAGATTCAAAATTCCTCTCCGGTTTGTGTTGCTGAACAGGGACAAGTCCATAATTGGCAAAGGAGAGGAAGGAGTTGGGGAGATTCTAGCTCAGATGAGAAAATGCTCTCTAGTGAAGATGACAGGACAAATGAGCAGGTAGAAAACCAAGTTAATGCTTTGGCCATGGTGGATGTTGTTGACGAAATTGAGGCTGTCGTTGTGGATCATTCTGATTTTGAATGTGGGGATAACGAAGCAAGCGTGAAAATTGAAGAAAATATGATAAAAATAGCCAATATTTTTGGAATTTCTATGGAGGGTGAATTAGGAGACTTAAGGAGTTTTATTCATGGAATGTTGGATTAGGAGAAGGGTGGAAGTAAACTAGGTAATCACAGCATTAAAAAAATCAAGAACCCAAAGGGATTTAGATAAATTGGCTTGTTCCATAAATTATGATTGGCCGGGTGATGACAAACAAACTGGTGTGAAGTTATTGGGATTATGAAGTTTTGATCATGGAATATTCGTGGGATGAATTCTGTAGCTAAGAGAGCAGTGCTGAAAGGAATGGCCCAGTCTTTTCAAGTTCAAGAGAATAAAATGGAGAATATCGATGCCCATATTGTTAGTTCTATTTGCCCTTGGTCGAACTACCAGTTTGTTTTTCGTCCTTAGCTTCACGGGGGGGGGGGGGTTGTATTGTACTAGTGTGGAATGTTCTTTTTGGTATAAGGTTGATGAATTTCTGGGGAGATTTTCTGTTTCGGTCTTATTGAAGGATGTTCGTCAGGATGCTGAATGGGTGGGTACTTTGATTTATGGGCCCACTAATGCTAGTGATAAGGCTGATATCTGGGTGGAGTTGAATCAGGTGGCTGGTTTGCGGAATCGTCCATGGGTGTTGGGAGGAGATTTTAATACAATCAGGTTTCCTAGTGAGAAATAGAGGAGGCTGCTTTGTTGTTCCGGCGATGCGGGATTTTAATGATTGGATAAGTCTCCATGATCTTGTTGACTTGCTTTTGCAAGGGGCTGGTTTTACGTGGTCAAATAAACAAAATGAACCGGTGATGAGTCATTTGGACCGATTTCTTGTCTACAGAGTGGATGGACATGTTTCTTGATTATTCTCAAAGGGCTTTGGCTAGGCCGGTCTCAGATCACTATCCTTTGTTACTAGAAACAGGTATGGAAGATTGGGGGCTGCCTCCTTTTAGATTTGAAATTGCGTGGTAGTCTGAAAGGGGGTTTATTGACTCTGTTAAGGATTGCTGGACATCTTTTTCAGTAAGTGGCTGGAAGGGTTACCGGTTAGCCTAGAAGTTGAAATTTCTTTAAAAAAATGAAAAATTGGAGGAAAGAATTTTTTTTTTGGGTATGTTGGAAAGAAAAAAAATCAGGTTTTAGCCGAAATTCTAAGCTTAGATGAAAAGAAAATATTTGGGAATTTGGAAGAGGCTGAGCGAGCTAGAAGGATTGCTCTCAAGGAGCAATTTCGTAAATTGATTCTTCAGGATGAACTCAAATTGAGGCAATGCTCTTGAATTAAATGGTTGGAAGCCGGAGATCGGAATACTAGATTTTTCCATGCAATGGCTTCTGCCCGGCAGCGTGTTAATCGTATTCATGCTATATCTACTGGAGGTGGAGTTTGGGATCAGAAAGCTGACATTGAAAGAGAAATTATAGATTTTTATAAGAAAATGTATAACAGTGATGCTAGATTAAGGCCCAAGATGGACGGAGTTCCTTTTAGGCAGCTATCTCATTCTAGGGCTTCCTTTTTAGAAGAGCAATTCAATAAAGAATAGTTAAGGCAAGCTGTTATTTCTCTAAGAGGGGATCACTCTCCAGGTCCATATGGTTTTCTTATAATCTTCTTTCAACAATTTTGGGATCTGATAGAGGACAACTTTTAAGTGTCCTTGATGAATTTCATGATAATGGTGTTATACTAGGGGAGTTGGGTACTACTTTCATTGCATTGATTCCAAAGGAGGAGGGTGTTATTTCAATTAAGGACTTGACACCTATAAGTTTGATTGGGAGTATCTACAAAATTCTAGATAAAGTCTTGGCTAATCGTTTAAAGGTGCTTCCAGAGATAACTTCAGAAAATCAAGGTGCTTTTGTTGATGGGCATCAGATTTAAGATACTGTGCGTATTATTGCTCATGAATGTATAAATTCAAGACATCGGCAGCAACGTCCCAGCTTAATCTGTAAGTTGGATTTTGAAAAGGCGTGTGATATGGTGGATTGGGGTTTCCTTCAATATTTATTGTCTAGAATGGATTTTGGTAAGAGGTGGCATTAGTGGATTCGTAGTTGTGTTTCCTCAGGTCACTTCTCAGTCTTTGTAAACGGATCTCCTAAAGGCTATTTCAAGAGTTCCAGAGGTCTTTGGCAAGGTGACCCTTCATGTCCTATGCTTTTTGTAATTGTAGCAGAAGCCTTGAATGCATTAATGGAGAGAACAACTCAAAGGGATTTAATTAAAGGGTTTGCTATTGATAATGGTGCTGTTTAGGTAACTCACTTACAATTTGCAAGTGACACCATTATATTTTGTGACGCTTCTTTGATTAAGTGGATATGTTGAAAATGATTTTGAAATGGCATCAGATGCTTTCGGGGTTGAAAATTAATTATAATAAATTTGAGTTTCTAGGTGTCCGGATGGAAGAGATCCATGATATTTCTTAAGTCAAATGCTTTTGGTTGTAAAGTTGGTAATTTGCCTTCGAAATACTTGGGTCTCCCTTTATATATGGGGTCGCCTAAAAATCAGCTTTCTAAGGGGGTATTAGAGAGGATTCAGAAAAAAATTAAGGTCATGGAAAAGCAAGTATTTATCTATGGGTGGCCGAATTACTCTAATCAAGTCAGTTTTGTCCAATCTCCCTATTTACTAACTCTCTTTCTTTAAATGTCGTGAAAGCATCTTGTGAAAGATTGGGATGCTTCAACGTGAATTCCTTTGGAATGATTCTGTTGAAAAACACAAGTATCATTTAGTAAAATGAGATTCCGTCGGTAAACCTTTCGTTCAAGGTGAATTGGGTATTCGTTCCATTGAAAAGGTAAGTAAAGTTTTACTGGGTAAATGGTTGTGGAGGGTAGGGGAGCGAAGCCAAGGGTTGTGGAAGCAGATTCTAATTTGTAAATATAATTTAGCTAATATGGGGCGGAATGTGTCAAGTCAAGACTATATAGCTTTTGGTTTCTGGAAGTCTGTTCTTTCTGTGAAGTGTGATTTTAATTCGTGGATTCGCTTTAGGGTTAATGATGGTCAACGGGTGAAGTTTTGGCATGATGAATGGTGTGGGCAAAGGAAGGTGCATGATCAATTCCCTAATTTATATTTGTTGGACCAGAGGCAACAAGCTCTTCTTGCAGAGAATTTTTGTTATTTGGGTGGAGTCGTTGGGGATTTCTCTTTCCAAAGAAACTTATGGGATAGCGAAGTGTTGGATTTTGCCAAGTTGCTTAGAATGCTAGAGATGATGTGTCCAGAATCAGATGTCAGATTATGGAAGCCAGATGTTGAAGGCCAGTTTTTTGTTAAGTCTTTTTACAATGCTTTGGTGGATACGAATCCTAGAGTGGAAGGGTGGAAAAGTTTTTGGTATTCTAGTGTGCTGCCTAGAGTATTAGTTTTTGTTGGGTAGCGAAGAATTATAAAATTCTTACTATCGATAAGTTGCAAAGAAGAAATCATGTTATTGTTAATGGGTGTCCGATGTGCCTAAAAGATGAGGAAACAATGCATCATTTGTTGATTCATTGTCGGTTTGCTTAGAGTTTGGATGGTTGTTATTATTATGTTTGAAATGAGGTAAGTCATTCCAAGAACAGTTGCAAATCTTTTCATTCAATGGCGACTAAGATGTAAGTTTTCTCGGGCCAAGATATTATGGAAGTCTATTTTGTATGCTACCCTGTGGAAGCTATGGTTGGAAAGGAACAATAGAGTTTTCAGGAATCAAAGTAAAGATGTGGGGGAGCTTGTTGATTCCATTGTTTGGACAGTTTCAGAATGGGTGTGCAGGAGAGACAGTTTCAGAATGGGTGTGCAGGAGAAAGGAGCTTGAAGGAGGCTCTTTGGATGATCTTAATAGATTGTGGATCTCTGGGAGCAAAAGCTAGGCATAGAGTTATTTGGAAGAGTCCTCAAGTTCTCCTTATACTTAATTTTGATGGAAGTTACTTGCGCTCTATTTGTAGAGGCGATATTTGGGGTGCCATTAGAGATTGGAATGGCAATGTTGTCAAGAGCTTTTCTAGGCCTTTTGATGGCAAGGATGCGAATGAAGCTGAAGTGTTTGCTCTTCTTATTGGTTGTAGGGAGTTGTCAAGATTGGATGGTTCTAAGGCTATGATTGGAGGTGACTCCTTTTCGGCGATTCAGTGGGGTTTGGGGAAATATTCTCATCCTTGGGGGATTGCAAATTGGGTGGAGGAGGTGCATGATATTTCTCAGAAGCTGAATGTTCAATTTCATCATATTTAAAGAGAAAAAAATGTCACGGTGGATAGTCTTGCTAGGGAGGCCTTTTCACTCCTCTTTCTTTTGATATTTAATTCTTTCTTGTATTGTTAGTTTAGGTGCCATGTGTTTTTTACTTTTTCTTGAGGCTGGCTTAACTTCGCTTCTTGTTTTTTCTGCTTTTTTGGTGCAATAAAATTTTTACAGTTAAAAAAAAATGATAATGAGATGAAGATTTACATTAGGATGTCATGCATACCCATAATAGGCCCTTCTAGCTCAACAATAAAAATGTGAAAAATCATATACCACAAAATCATCAAAAATATTTTATTTCTCTCTTGCAACCAACCCCTCACATCATCATGCTTCATGTCAATGGGGTAGACTACACTTAATCATTCATGTTTAATGTTTGAAAAAGATTTATTTGCATGTGCTATCTTTTAATCCTTCATCATATCATCATTATCCCAAGGGATACTAGCCTTAGGAGTTTATAACACAATGTCAGGCCTCTCTCTGGAACGGCATGTCTGTGAGCTAATCGTGCTCAATTTGGCCTTGTTTCTAGACAACCGTGGCATATACGTCCCTCATTTTGTTTTAGGACCATTGCCATTTGTGCCCTAAGCAATTGTTGGTTTAGATAAGTGGCAGTGGCATCACTCTCCCCCACCCCCATCCCCACTCCTCTATGGCAGCCTTCCCTAGATGACCATGGCATATACATCCCCCATATCTTTAAACCAAGGTTGCAATGGGCACCTTAGCTTTTATCTTTTGCACAGCATGTCGCACATATTTTCGATTCTTTATCGAGCATCTTCGCATGCATGCTTTCAAACTAGGCTACCCTTCTTTAGTCAAGTGATTCAAAGTGGGTATCCGGCAAATGGAGTTGATCCCCTTCAATAAAATAGCTGCACCCTTCCTTTTTTCTTTATTCAAACAGCTTATTGGGTTATAATCAGGTGATTAGGATTTAGATGTAAGCATTAGACTATTGATTGCCATCTGGATTATATGATTAGATATAAGCAACCTTGGTCATTATTTTTTATTTCCCTTAAATTTTGTGCATATAGTCTATATTCATGCATTGTTTTACCTTGGAGCCTGTGACTGGTTTTTTGTAAAGCCACCTAAATAGTGTTTCCCTAATGAGTTAGCTTTCAAACACCTATAATTTTGTAGAAATTGGATGCGCGCGCGTGAAGTTGCAGTTTTCATTCTTTTCTTTTTTAATATTGGGGTTTTGGGAAAAAAACTGCAAATTTACATAACCTGTACCCTATTTTGCAACACTTTTTATAGTGGGTTTCCATGGTTGGGAATTTTTGGGGATTTTCCTGTAGATCCACATTTGAGTATAGTTTCATAGAATCTGATTTCATTGAATTTAGAGTTATGGTAAAAAGATGAAAACTCTTGCCCTAAACCTGACTCAAAAACCAAAATCTGCTAGGCCTTTAACAAATTAAGAACATGAATATTGCAGATTAAATAAATATTAGAAAACAAACAATGCTTGCAATCAATTTTTTTTTAATATAGAATGCAACAAATCTTTAATCATCAAAAGTATAATAAACAAGGGAGCCCCTCTCCTGCACAGGTGCTGATGGTATTATGTGCCCATAGTTGTTTGTAGGTCCATTTGAGTTTAAAAAAATAAAGTTGCTGCATGGGGATGACAAAACAAAAGGCAAATGGTACTTTCAAAAGCCCCAAAAAACATCCTACCCAAAAAAAAAAAAAAGGAGAAGAAAAGAGGAGGAAAGAGAAAAAGGATGGGAAGGAAGAAGGAGAATAGAGACATCCGGCAACCCCTATTTTCAGGGACTCTCTCACGCACTCTCCAAACTTTTTTTTTATTGTTATGGCTCTTGCAATTTTGATTTTGAAATGGATCATTAGGGGTTGTGTATTTTGGGTTGGAATGGAGGGTTAGGAATTTGTGATTTCGAACTTTTGGGCCTCTCTCTGTCTGCCTATTTTCAGTATATGCTTTCTTTTATACATTCTTCTATTGATCGATTTTGGCTTCCTGTCATTCCATTGATACAAGTAGCTGCAAATATTTGAGAGAGAGCGAGAGTTTTCTTTTTAAGAGCTTTCTAAGAGTGGGAGAGAGATTTTTCTTTTTAGGAGCTTTTTAAGAGCGGGAACCCGTCCTAGTTATCCCTTGACATGTGTGAGGTCCGCCGTAGCATGATCAAACTCTTTCATAATGCTTTATGCCTCTTCACCTAAAACTCAAGAAACCCAAACCTCTCTGCAAGGAACCCCATTATGCTACTTTGCATTTTTTGAATATTTCGATATTTTCTTTCCTTAATAGAGAGCAATCTGACATTTCGGTCTTTTTCCGCAAAAAACAAAGGGATTCCTATATAAACAATTTTTTTTATTTATTTATTTATTGCTGAATAGATGGGTGCTGGAGAATTCTGATTAGTGCTGTTATTGATGTCTTTATTTTTTAGTAGCATCATGGGTTGTTCGTTTGGATGAAAAGGAACTGATTCCATGTACATTTTGGTTTTAACATTATTTTTTTATGTGCAAGGCCAGCAACAATAGTGAGTGTTGAAATGACCAGTTGGGGACGGAAAGTTTGTAGGAACATTGAAATTTTAAGTGTTGAATGTTTCATGGTGTCGGCGTTGGATGTCGAAGGTTTATGTAAAACTGTTTTAGTCTAATTTTTGAAGGTGTTGAATGTTGAGTGTTGAGATTTTGGTAGTGTTGTATGTAGCAGATTTTGTTATAGCAGGTTTCAATTTGTTGGATATTTGAATGTTAAGAGGTTGATGTTGTTGAATATGTGAATGCTGAGAGGTTGAATATGTTCATTTTGATTCAAGAGTTGAATTTAACAGATTTGAGTAATTAGTGATGTAATGGCTTCCATGTTGGATTTGAGAATGTTATCTAGAAGTGAATGTGTTGTATATTTACATTAGTGCTGGTAGCTGAAGTTGGAATGAATTTTTGGAATGTGAATGTGAATGCCTCATTTTTCACTGGTTTGTGACCATATAGACTCATCATCCAAGTTTTTGCTTGCTTTGTGAGCATGTAGACTCATCATCCAGGTTTGTGAGCATATTTGGACCCATCGTTTGTAGTGTCCAATACAAATCAATGTATTGTTTGTTCTGCATTGATGAATCTAATAAACTGAGCCCTTTTATTCATGATCACTCAAAATGAGTTGCTCACATCCACCCAAAATAAAATGAGATCAAGCGAAGAAGATGCCATCAGTCCAACCCAAATTATGAATATTGCAAAACTTAGTATAGTTTCTGTGTCATATCTCAATCTAACAAACCACCAATTGAAAACAATATAAATTGTATTAATATGTTTTTTTTATTAAGAAAAATTGCATTATTGATCTCAATGAAAGTACAATTTTATTAAGAAGAGAATATTGTGTACAACAGTAAGCCATGGGCAGTGACCCAGTTCAAAAAAAAAAAAAAAAAAAGATACACCAGAGAGGGGAAAAAATCCATCTCTTGGATCCATTAATTCCTATCTCCCACAGCCTCTTCCAATTAATCTCTTGAACTATATTGTATCAAAGACTCACTCTTACTGTTAGAACACAGAAATCCATCTTAGTCAAAGCACCCATCTCCATCCAATCCTCTCTCAACATGCCCCAATTCTCATCAAACCTTTGCAATTTCAAAAGAGCTGAATTCCTCTTCAAGCAGTCCAAGGTAATGACCACTTTTTCCCTATTGACAATATAGAGAAAAAAAAAGACACAAAGATTCAGATAGCTAAAAGTTGCAATCATTGTAGATTAGAAAATAAACACTCACCCATACAAGAGTTGCATTCAACGTCCCAAAAAGATTAAAAAAAAAAAAATGATAATCCCCTAAAAGTGTAATGCATTTACGTCCAAAAAAAACCATGTTATGCCAAAAAATAAAAAAATAAAAAACAGCCGGCAGTCTATCACGTGTGTTTTTCAATTTAAAGGAAAACACGATTGACCCAAAAAAAGTCCCTAAAGTGAAAACGGCCTTAGCATGCACAAAAAATTGGAGAACTTTACCGGAAAATCCCCTTAAACCCGGTGGAGACCAAAAGGCCCCTCAAAGTTTTTTATGCGCCGAATTGGTCTCAGAGGTCCTTTTTGGGGTTTTTTTTGTTTTGTTTGGGGTTTTTTTGTTTTGTTTTTTCAGTTTTACTTAACGGTGATATCTCTACTCCCTCACATGCACGAATGGGGTTATCCTTGCTTACTACCAACTATTTCCTCCAACTCCTGTCGCCCTACCCTCCTTCACCCAAATAAAAACTAGCCAGCCCTCTCTCTTTCTCTCTCTTAGACTCAAATCAATCACCCTAAACAGCTTCTTCCTCCTCGCTTGACCTCTCATCGGACCTCCTCTCCTTTCTCACTCTACTCCTTTACAACTTTTTTTTCGACATCGGGTAGCCGTTCTCACTCATGATAGGTGACAACCTCCCTCTCTCTCTCTCTCTCTCTATTTCTCTCTCACCCAAATCCAACCAAATTTCCCTTCCATACAGGCAGCGCTCTCTCTCCCTCTCAGCCAGACCCAATCACATTTCCTATTTTGGCAGCTCCCTCTCTCTCTCATCCAAACCTAATGAGGAAGCAGGCGATTTAATGCATGCTAAGTCCATGAGACTAACTTACATAAGTTAAACAGCTAGTCTAAGGCCCGATAAGTCATAGGGTAAGGCAATTAATTCAAACTATGCATGTAAGAAGTCCATGCAAGAGGCACGCAAGTAGACAACCGCCACGGGATACACCGATATCATATTAACCATCATTCATGGTTTACTTCCTATTATTAATTTTCATTTGTCTTAGCATCAAACTGATTATAAGATAAACCAATTTAACATTAGCTTAGCATGGGTTTCTAGGAAAAATGGATAATTAAGTAGAGAATCAACAAATCATGGCATGCATGTAATGTAATTGATATTGAACACTTGCCATTAGTTTCCTTAAGCTCCAAAGCAACTACAAAGGGTTAAAATAAGGAGGGACTTCTAGACGTGGAATGGATATGGTGTCTTTACGAAAGTTTCTTGAATAATTTTATCTACCTAATAGATTTAAAATGAACATATTTTTTAAAATTCCCAAAATAGCTCCCACTTTTTTTCTAAAATTCCAACTAGGCCTCTAAGTCACTAAACTGAGTTTAATAACCTTCAAATTGTCCTAACCTCTACTCTAACATACAAAACCACTTAACCACTAACTAAACATGTATAACTAATGACTAAATATATTTATTTATCATTAATTAGTGTTTAATCAATGTAATTGGGATTGGGGTCTTACAAGGGGTTATGAGCTCCCCTTTAACATGCATAGATTTATAATTATAGTATTTTAAAATAAGACCCAAGTGAAGCTGCACTAGGTGTGAGTTGTGGCGTCCCTTTATGCAACAGGTTTGATTGACATCGCAAACTATAGGACCATCACAGGGGCAGCACAGGCTTGAGTCAGGGTGGCTTTGGGGTTAGACTGACCCATGCCAAACTCAACCGTTGCCATCCTTGGCAAAAAGTCAAAATTAAATAGGAACTAATCAAGATTAAATGCTAGATGATATGCTATAATATATAATATTATGCTTTATATCTCTCAATCATGTACACGACTAGGGGTGTAACGGTTTGGTTAACCGTTTATTTTGGGAGAACCGTTAACCGAATTGTAAATTACGGTTTTCAGTTTTAAAAACCGTAATCGTAATCGGAAAAACCATTCAAAATCGAACCGCGGTTATCCGTTAAAAACCGTAACCGGATCGTATCCGAAAAAATCGTTAAAAATTATTTTGTCAATACGATTAACCGTTAAAAACCGTTAAGAATTATATACATATTTCATTTAGGCACTTTATTTTTTTTATTAGTGTAATGATACGGTTAACTATGTGGCGGTTAACCGAATCACACTTCATGGTTCGGTTCGGTTAATAACCGTAAGTCGATACTGAAAATCGTAACAGAACCGTGAAGTGCGGTTTTTCGATTTTAATAACCGTAACTGTAACCGAACCATGAAACACGATTATTAACTGCAGTTCGGTTCGGTTAGACGGTTTGCCGATTTTCTTTTTACACCCCTATACACAACATTCACATTTGAGTCAAATGGGCTTGGATTTAATTGTATCATCAATAATATATAATATTATGCTTTATATCTCTCAATCATGTACAACACATTCACATTTGAGTCAAATGGGCTTGGATTTAATTGTAAAGCAGGTCCATAATTAAACTCTTTTTTTTAGTCTTCTCCATACTTGAGAGTTGTAATTAGGATAGTTTCTAAATATTATTTTCTTAGATTAATTACGAGCATTAAAGCTTAAGCTTTGTTTTATTATATACAAGGCACTGACACATTGTAGAGATTCAGTCTCAGACTTTGAAGATGAATAGAAATTGTGTGGGTAAAAAACTTTTGAGGTGTGTCCTCATATTGGTGAAAGTTTATGTGAAGACGTCATATAGAGCTTTGGCACCTTCACGCAAGCCCTACTCCTCGGGCATACTTCATAGACCCTATTAGGGGTTTTCAGCCTTCACTTTTCCCATTTGTAACCCCATCCCCCATCCCCTCTCTCTTTCTCTAGATTCTCCTGTGCTTTCTCTTTGGTTCTTTCTCTTCCCGACACACCACACACCCACCCCCCCCCCCCCCTCTCGACTCTTTCTTCCCTCCGATCGGAACCAATTCCCAGTGGCGGACCCAGAATTTTCATTCAAGTAAGGCTAAAATTTTGATAGACTTAACAATAAAAAAAAATAAAAAAAAAAACTTTTGCTACACTTTACTAGACTTTTTTTCATTACCAAATTGCACCTATATGTTTTTTTTTAGAAAATGTCCAACTAGTGAAACTCAACTAGATGCATGAAGTTATTGAAGATTGGGCAATGAAGATGTTAGGATGTTAATTAGAAGTACCCAAAAGCTTTAGATGGATAAAAAAATAATTCTAATTTAGATTTTAGATACTCAAACTCACATTGTCATGTTTCACTAAATTTATATGTCAAAATCAATGTCCAATAGACGTTGCTGCAAATTCAAGGTGAGTGGGTGTGTGAGAAAAACTAAATATAAGAACATTTTGAGGACACCCATCCTTTCCATTTCTTTCACTTTCTCAAAGCCTCCAACCTTTGGATAATGGGAACGAAATTCAGTCTTTGAATCACAGTAGGGGTAAGAAGATAGAATAACAGAAATGAATTTGGTCATCTATGGATTTTTAAAGATACACTCATATTTGGTGGTTTAGGGCTTAGGGTTTGGATTAGGATTTAGGGATTCGAGGTTTGGAAATAGGATTTGGAGATTAAGCATTCAAATTTAGATATATAAAGTGATTATGAAGAATTATTCTAAATATGTGTTGACAGATGAAGATGCAGTAGTCTACACAGTACATAGGGATTGGCAACGAGGAGCTCAATTTACAACCAGCGCACAGATGTTTCGGAAGAAGAGGAAGTGATGTGTTGCCGCAACGTTTTCTTTTATTCTTTTTTTACCAACTAAGTTTTATATATGTGGGGCTATCTTTAAATATATATGGAGCAATAAGTTTGACATATAGGGAATGCTCCATGAGCCCATTCAACTTTGTGAGGATTTCAATTCCGACCTGGGGTGATTGCACAAGATCATGCCCCAAATCTATCCAATGGCCCTGCCCAAGGTCCCAGCTTTGAGGTAATTTATTTTAAAAAAAATAAAAAAAATTATGACCTAGGGCGACCGCCCTAGGTCAAAACCACATGGGTCCGCCCCTGCCAATTCCAACTTTGGATCGTAGTCCTTTTCATATGATCAGATCTAGAAGCTGAGCCACCTTTAAAAATATGATTTTGATTTTGGCTCTAGTTCATACTCAACCCGTTTGAATCCGTATGTACAAAAAGACACTTTAAACCCATATTTGGAATCTCTATTTTCAACTTCTATTTATTTAAAACGGGTTAAGGGTTTCAAACTAAGAGTGTTTAACACATGTTTCCACCTTCTACTCACTTTAGAAAAAAAAAAAGGCAAATCGTCTTAAATAAAATGTCCCATTTTTGGCTCTCTTTTGATGTCTCTATTTTCAATGCCTCTACTGAAATAAGAGTAAAGATACCAACCGATCCTTAAATCTAACGTAAATCGGATGCATACATAATCTCGAGTGTCAGACCATCCATCTACCAACCCCAACTTTAGTAACCAAACACTAAACACCTTTACGACCGCGGACCTCAGTACGCAGCAGAATGTGAAAGTTTTTCACGGCAAAACGCCCAGAAGAAGACAACAACCACGCGGCGGTTCGCTTTGGCACTCTCTAATTTCCATCCTCCAACAATGAGTATGTTCGACGTGGATATCAAGAAATAAAATATACCCAACAAGATTTACTTAATTTTTATTCCCATTTCTACCCCTCAGATCGGCAGGCTGTCGCTCCCACTCAAAGGGCAAAATAGTCAAAAATAGAAAAAAACTCTCCCTCGCAACTCTCTGACCTTTCCCTTCCTCCATTTAATTGTATGTATATATATAATCTTCATATGATCTCTTTTTTCTCCCCTCTTTTTCTAACTTCTTTCCAACTCTTTCCCTCTTCTTCTTAGGGTTTTTATAAACAAAATATCTGAGGTATGTTTCACTGTTTTTTTGTTTTGTTTTTTCTCTTATTCATCTTTTGCCCTAGATTTTGTTGTTTTTTTTTTTTTATACTTGTTAGGAATTGTTTCTTGATTTGGCTTTGATCGGTTGGACTGTGATTCATATGAGATTTTCTTCACCGATTTGATATCTTATCTGAATCTCTCTCTTCTTTTTTTTTTTTTTTTTTTTTCTTTTTTTAGGAATTGAATGCACCTGATATTTCTGTTGTTGTTCTGATTTCAGTAATGGTAAGTGTTTGGATGGATGCATTGTCGGCGATGGCGATGACTTTGGAGATTGTGCATCTTTTAGGGATGGTGGTGTTGCAGTAATCTTTGTTATTTCTGTAGAAAGAAAGAGACGGAATAAAAGGGGAATAAAAGGGGAAAGATGACTGATTTTGATCAATTGCAGCAGAAGCAGGAGGTGAATGATGCTCGCGCCGAGTTCCGGCGTGGATTGGAGGAGTTTATGAGGGGGCATTTGGATGATTGTATGTCACTTACCTCCTGCAGTACCCCTCGTGATCAGGATGAAGAGGAAGAGGAAGGGGACCACCTTGTGTGCCGCAGCCGCCGCCACGATCACTCCTTGGATCTTGAGGGCGACGGCATTGGGGAGTCCTCCAGGCGCCACTCCTGCATCCTGGGCCGGTGGGTGGCTCGCCAGGCTGAGGAGATGATCACCACAATGGAGAGGAGGAACCGTGAATCGGAGCTGATGGCTCTCGCGGGCCTGCACACGGTCTCTATGCTTGATTCGTCCTTCTTGAGGGAGTCGCAGTCTCCGACCTCCCCCCAGCAGGGGGCTGTTGAGAGGCCGGCCACCCAAGCGTCCTCGCTCCTCCAAATGTGGCGGGAGCTTGAGGACGAGCATGTGCTTGACCGTGCCGGAGAAAGGGTGCAAAATAGGTTGAGGCAGCAACGGGGTTCAGGATCGGATGACAATGCGTCGAGCCCAAATGCATCTGAGAGCCTAGTCAGTGAACACCGTAGTAGCTTGGAGGATGTGAGTGAGAGTGAGAATGACTTTGCACCATGGTCACAAGACCAATTAGGCACTCATAATGAACTTAGGGACCATAATTCTAGCAGGGAACAGTCTCCTGATCTCGGAGAAGTTGAGAGGGAGAGAGTGAGACAGATTGTTCGAGGATTGACGGAGAGTGGAATGACTGAACACGCGTCGCAAGTTTCTCAAAGGGGTAACAGTCCGAGAGCAGAATTGCTCGGCGAGACTGAACGGGAGAGAGTGAGGCTTGTGAGGGCTTGGGTCCAAATGGCAAGTCAGCAGAGGGATGCTCGTGCTGGTAGACGGGAAGAACATGCTGCGGGGCCGGGTGTTCAGCTTGATCAGGTTCATGATGGGTTGGTGGCTAGCCATGATGAAGGCCAACCAGAGCATGTTCGCAGGGATATGCTGAGATTGCGTGGAAGACAGGCTTTACTTGATTTGCTTGTGAGAATTGAGCGAGAAAGGCAGAGAGAACTTCAAGGCTTGTTGGAGCATCGGGCTGTTTCAGACTTTGCTCACCGCAACCGCATTCAGGTGAATGGCATACATTTCCTGTCTTCTTTGCACTCTCTAAGTTCTCATTTGCAATTATTTGATGCATTTCTAGATAAAATCATGCAAACTGTCTGTTAGTCGATCGATGAACACACACATAAGTTCCCTACAGTATTTTATCGTGTTACCCGGCAAAATTGATGTTAGTGCACTTTTTTGAGAAATACTTAATACCAGATCATTTTACTAAATGATGCACTTGCAGGCTTTGGTTATGTCTTTTACGGCCCATTGTTTACTCGTCGTTGAACTCCTAGGAACTCTAAGCGGCAAGTTCCTCTCAAAAGGGCTAAAATTAAAGAAGTAAAGGTGAAGATCCACAAATGTCCATCAAAATCTTCCCTTTGGTAGGAAACGTTTATCCAGTCAAATCAAATCCTAGGAAAGTGTGGGTTCCATCTACATCCACATATTATATCATTCTCTTCTCACATTTTTAATATTCCTTACTAACCCACTTCATTATGAATATCTACGAATTCGATAAGAAGTCGTCAAAAGGGCGCTTGTTGGATCATGTCTGGGATTCATTCAACTAAAGGTCCTTTTCCGTAAAAGGTTAAAAGCACTTCTTCATTTTTATGCCCATGGCTCTTGATTTCCAGGGATTTTTTTGGGATTTTTTTTTTTCTCCAAGATGAATATCAGTTATTTTTTATCAATTTCTAACAATGGATTGTCTACTGCATGCTGCCTGATGTAATGAATCATGTTAGTCAAACATAAGCTAGTAACTTCATGCGATGACAGTGTCTATCAATATATATGTGTTACATCATCCCTTTCCACAATATGTTATTCATCATCCAGCATGCTATAATCCTACTTTTCCCAATAATGCACAGGAAATTATTCTTGCATTCTTTGATAGAACGAATAAAAATTAAATTCTTGACTAAGGTGTAGCAATCTGATATATGATTTTCTTTCTTTTTTTCCTGGTTTTTCTTTTACTAGTCTTTACTCAGAGGAAGATTCTTACGAAATGAAAGACCAACAGAGGATGAGAGACCACCTTCATTGGCTGCAAGAGAACTAGGTCAGTTGAGGCAACGACACGCAGTCTCTGGTTTAAGGTAACTGTCCTTGTATTCCATATATTTTAATCAATCTGTTCTCTCTCTCTGTCTCTCTCTCTCTCTCTCATGATAGGTTGGATCCACTTTAATGCATTGCATTGTCTGTTTTTGTTTTGTCCAGATAGTATTTTCCCTCTTGCAAAGTTATGGCAGCCATTAGGCAGAGGCAATTGAATGTATATGCTCATGAGTATTGCATTGGACTCTACAGTACCTAATATTGTGATCATATACTCCTTGGATAGTTGTCCATATTTTCTGACCATACTCTATTAATAGAATTGTAGGAGCTCTGTGTTTTTAAATCCCAACAATGTCTTAAACAAGGCTTTGTATAAACAACAAAGAAAAAATTGTTGTCTAATATATGTACCCTCTGAACTATGGGCATAATCTTTAACTAAGGCTCTTCAATTTAATGCAATAACAAAATGGGAAGGATCCTTCCCAGCCTAAGTGCAATCTCCTGACGGCCATGGATCAAAATATCGGCCGCTACGTAGCTTAGTGGCCGATATATTGGGCATAGTGGTAGTGACCGCTATGATAAATGAATGTTATTGGCGCTCACAACTGCTGCGGGCGGCCACAAACCCATAGTGGTCAATATGTATACCCGCTACAAAAAAAGAAAAAAACACCCTTCATTTGTTTGTTCATCGAACGATTAGTGAAGATGAACAAAAATAAAAGGCGGAGAAGGCAAAGAACAAAATAAGAAGAAAGAAAGGGGAAAAAGGTAACATAAGAAGACGACATGCCTGGAGCAGCAGCACCACCCATGGTTCAAAAAAACAGCAGTTACCGTTTCATAATGGCTGTTATGAAATGGTAATGGCCCTTGCCGTTACGATATTTTACATATAATGGCAGCATTATGACTTGGAGGAAAATAGAGCCAAAATATTTGTCCATATTGGCAGAGATAATTTCAAAACAACAGTCAGACAGATATATCTGCCATATGGGTAGTTCGTAACAGTCGTTTGTAACAGTCGGGGAAAAAAAGGAAAGAGAAAAATGGGAAGAGTAGCAAGGAAGAAGGAAGATTTGCATACATGACACATTACAGACATAGGATGCAGCATGGAAAAAAAAAGAAACAAAGAAGAAACAAAGAAAGACGAAAGGAGGCGGAGGTGTGGTTTACCTGGACTGGCTGCTGCCACCTGCTGCTGCCGGACCAGGCATCTCCGTTGGTGTCGCTACCTGCAACCTACCGGTGCTGTTGTATTCTTTCTCTTCTTCTTTTCCTCCTCTCTTTCCCTCTTCCTTTTCATCCTTCTCTTCTTCCTTCTTCTTCCTTTTCTTCCTCTCCTTCCCTCTCCTTCCTCTTCCTCTCCTCTCTTTCCCTCCCCTTTTTTTTTCTCCTTTCCCTTCTGTTCTCTCTGTTCATGAGAAACAAATACCCTAATGTAGTTTCTGGAAGAACTGAAACCAAATTTTGGGTTTTCCATGGTGACATATCACAAATGCCTTCAGTGCAACATCGTGGGGTCCACAGTGGGTACCTCCAATCAGTAATCAAAGACGCTCAAAATGAAAGCCCATATCTTGTGTGGGTCCCAGGTAAATTTTATTCAAATTGGAGACGGCCCACTTCTGATTGGTCAATTTTTTAATTTAAATCAAATTTGATTAATCTGATTGAGGGCCATCTCCAATTAAAATGAAAAGTGGCTGAGACCCATATAAGACAATTGGAGTTGTTTCAAGCAATTCAGATTTATAATTGGTGGGCCTCATTCCACAAATTTAATGTGGACTTTCCTCTCTCTCTCTCTCTCTCTCTCAATTGTAGCCCTCTAATGGAATTCACATGTAAAAAACTCTAACCGTTAAAATAAGTGGCCCCATATATTAAGACTTGAAACTATGATTAAATTGATCTTTTACATGCTAATAAAATATTAAGGAAAAAAACTAGTCTTTTAAAATAGTCAATTTGAGAATTGGCATACCCTATAAAAATGAAATTTTGTGAAGATCATATTAGCGGAGGGCATTTGTTTTTATTATTATTTTGATCGGTTTGGATTTATATAAAGGTTTCATTAATGGATTTATAAATTATAACAAAGAAATCAAACACTAAAGAGTTAACTTATTTAACAGTTAAACATTAAACAATGATACATGATATTATAACTTAGGTGACTGATATTTTGCTTTATAGTTGTTACTAATGGGAAAAAATATGGTTTTCCAGCATTCTATAAAATCCTTGATTTTTTTGATATTTTCAGATTTTTTTTGGGGTAAATTTTTTTTTTTTCGCATAGCGATGGACCATTATGACCGCAAACCATGGACCATGATGATGTTCTACTGTTATTTGTATAGCTCTATTTGAATCTAAGATTGTTTTATATTTGAATTATGATCTCCATGTTATTTTCTATTGTTAGTACTTAGTAGTATTGGCCAGCTTCAATCAGGCTTGGGCTCGATTGACTAAATGGGTGGGCTCAGGCCTGACATGTTTGTGGTGGGCTGGCTCAGACCAGGCACTTACAGCCCATGTTGGGTTTAGGCTGGGCATGTGTGTCTTTAGTCAGGTTGGGATTGGATATGCCTCAACCCGACACCCCCTACAAGTGCTCTCTGTGCATGGAGTGCACGCATGTAAAGGAAAACTTTTGATTCCATGTTTCTTAAGACTGAGTTAGATAATTTTCTATTTGCTGTATCAACCAGGAGGCACTTTCTCTAAACTGGATATCCTTGCAGCAGTGAACATGTTGCATCTGTCCACACATGTTGTGTCGATGTTGAATCTTTATTTATTTGTTTGTTTGTTTATCTTCTATGTATGTATCTGTCGCTGTTGTTGTTTCTTTTGAGTAATTCATCTTTTTCCAGTCCATTCCTGAGTATGATCCCTTTTGGAGATTAAGTATGGGCTGTTTACATGACTAATGACCTCTATTGGCTTTGGTTCACTTCCATATGGGCTTGCATGGGTGGTGTTCTTTTTCCTTTTTCCTCATTTAAGTTTCATGATTGGGACTATTTCGTCTCATTGCAAAGAACAATTCAAAAAGTTGTCTTAGTGTTAAAAAATGTGATATTGTGGAGTAATGATTTCCCATTTTTATCGATTCCTTGTGACTGATCCATTGAATCTTAAACACACTGATCTATGGAACCAGGGAGGGTTTTCGATCCAGATTAGAAAGTATTGTCCGTGGTCAAGTAAGCAGTCAGTCGGATAACTCTGGTGTTCATAACATCAGTGATTCTGGAAACAATCAACCTCAATCAAACACTTCACTAGAGGTGCTCGATGAAAACCCTGAACAATCTGAACCTAGAAATCAGGAAAGTGATATTCGTCAAATGTCAGATCATACAGGGGATTCTGGCAATAATACATCCATTGAAACTGGAAATTGGCAAGCATCTGCTTCTCAAGGAGGGGATTGGCAGGGAGAGGGTACAGAAGATGGGAGAAGAGAGTGGGAACAGTCTGATGAAGTTGAGTTCAATGATTGGCAAGAAGTTAATGCAGAAGAAATGGATGGAAACTGGCAGGTGAATCCTGATCAGGATTGGCCAGGGGAAAATCCAGAAAATGAAGATGGTGGGGACAGTCATTTGCAAGAAGTGCATGACGAGTGGCATGAGAATAGTTCACAGGATGTTGTGGATGATTGGCAAGATGGGCTTCCATTGCGGCAGGCCGTCCCTGTTAGACGGTTGAATAGATTTCATCCACCCGATGACGACAATGTATATAGTATGGAACTCAGGGAACTCCTTAGCAGGTACATTTTTTTTATATATATATATATATTATCTTTTGTAGTATGCATTATATGTTTTGCTTTCCTCATTTTGGGTTAATGCCTGTTGTTTTGCTAAGTTTACATGTTTCATATCAAATTTTCTTTGTTGCAGGAGAAGTGTCTCTAATCTCCTTCACAGTGGATTTCGTGAAAGTCTAGACCAGTTGATTCAATCATATGTTCAAAGGCAGGGTCACACTCCCATTGATTGGGATATCCATAGACCATCTCCTACACCACCTTCACCTGAAGAAAATCAGGAGCAGCAGAGAGATGGTCAGAACGATCAACCCGATACCATTGCCAGATCTCCACTTGTGCTGCCATCTCCACCAGCACCGCCGCCACCTCAGTCTCTTTGGCACCAGGACCTTCATCATGCCAATTGGTCTCGGCACAGCGTGCATCGTTCAGAAATGGTGCGAGTTCTTTCCCTCGATGCTCTAATTATTAGCCAGTAGTTAATTCCTTGCATGAATTTTGAACTGTAGATTGTTTATCCTTCTCATTGACATCAAATATGAAATATGCTTCCATTATTTTAAAGCCTATATTAATTCTTCTTTAGGTCTTGTGTGAAAATGTTGACATTTATCAATATGAGGTTTTGTAAAGTAGGTCTTGAGCAAATAAAGTATTTCTCTATAAAATGATCCTGAATAAGCTAATTACATGAAGGAATTGATGAAATAATTTGCTATGAGCATTGTGCCTTACCACATAAGGGGATCTGCTTGTCATATTCTTAAATGAATGTTATGGTTATTTGTGGTGTAGAGGTAGAGGAAGTACAGCAAGAACAGGATGTAAACTTGGCTAAAATTGGGCTAGATTGGAGATGGAACATAAGTCAGATGCTAAGGTTTCGAAAAGAACCTCTGCAATAGAATTTTTATTCATAAAAGCACCTGCTCCAGACCAGGGTAAGGTAACCTTTTAAACTACCTTAGAAGACTCTAGAAACATTTATGATAGTTCATAGAAAACTAGCACACATTGACTCATTTATGATAGGACACATTGACTCATTTATGATAGGGAACAGAAAACCAAAACACATTAACTCATCTATGACTTCTAGAATAGCATAGGAAATCACATAAATCTAGAAACTTCTTTAGTGCATGCTCCCGCATCAATCCCCCCGGGTAGGAGAAGAACTCTTGTCTGATGAGTAGACTTTGAGGAATTCAGCATAAGTCTCTGGATCAACTTTCTTCAGCTCCTCTTCAGCAACCCAAGTACTTTCAATAGCCAGTTTACCCAACCATTTCACCAAAAAACGCCTATATGGGTTACCCCTTCTTGACCTCACTTCTCTAACATCCAGAACATCCTCTATATTGTCCCTGGTCATAGTTGGAATCTGCTGAATCTGATCTGCAACTACACTTATATCGCCATCTGACCCTTCATAAGGATACAACTCGCGAACATTAAAAATTGGACTAATCTGTAAGTCAAGCTCCAGATCATAAGTCGAATAACGCCGCTTCGCATCGGTCAACTTTTCACTAAAAAACTCCACTGGTTTTCCCTCTTGGCTGAGAACCACTCCAATCACCATGTGCGAGGCATCACAGTCTACAACGAACAACTTCTCAAAATCTAGTAAGACAAGTACTGGAGCTTCTGTTACCTGCTATTTTACTACTTCAAAGGCCTTGTGTGCTGCCTTTGACCACTCAAAAACTACTCCTTTCAAGCACTCTGTGATCGGACCCATGATTGAGCTAAAGTTTCGTATAAATCTCCTGTAAAAAGAAGCCAATCCATGAAAACTTTGAACATCTCCCATGGACTTTGGAGTTGGCCACTCTTTAATTGCTTGAACTTTTACTGGATCCGGTTGCATTCCTTCAGCTGAAGTAACAAAGCCAAGGAACACAACTTTGTCGCACAAAAACGAACACTTCTTCAAGTTTACATAGAGTTTCTCCTTGCAAAGAACACTCATGACTTGTCGTAAATGCATCAAATGCTCTTCCCGGGTTTTACTATATATTACGATGTCATCAAAATAAACAACTACAAATGAACCCAAGAAAGGTTTGAGTACTTTTGTCATAACACGCATGAACGTGCTTGGCGCATTTGAAAGCCTAAACGGCATCACCAACCACTCGTACAGTCCATCGGGAGTTTTAAAAGCAGTTTTCCACTCATCACCACTCCGCATCCTTATTTGGTGATAGCCACTCCTCAAGTCAATTTTAGAAAATATTTTAGAACCCACAAGCATATCACGCATCTCTTCTTAGCGAGGAATCGGAAATCAATACTTTACCATAATTTTGTTGATCGCACGACTATCGATGCAAATCCTCCATGAACCATCTTTTTTTGGTGTCAATAAAGCTGGAACAGCACATGGACTTTTGCTTTCTTGCACTAAGCCCTTAGTAATCAGTTCTTCAACTTGTCGTTGCATCTCTTTTCGGTAGGCGGATTTGGTAAAGGAGCTCCAGGCACAAGATCAATGGCATGTTGAATGCTTCTCATTGGAGGAAGCTCCTTAGGCAACTCGTCACAGATCATCTCTTTAAAATCCTTCAATAGCTGCAGAATTTCATATGGATAATCGTGAATTTCTTGCAGACGCTCCTCCATTTTATCCTTTCCAACCAGCGCATAAATGATGCCCATTTCCTTGCTTTCTTCTTCGAATTGATGGATAGTTAAGAACCCAGCAACCTTATTGCTTTTGTTAACAGCAACTTGTTCTTCCTTTAGAGGCTGTAAAATCAACGTTTTAGTACCCTTTTTGAAAGCATATGTGTTGGCTCTTGTGTAATGAACCATGTCTTTATCATACAACCAAGGTCTTCCTAGTAGAATGTGGCATGCATCCATGGGTACAACATCACACCACGCCTCCTCTTCAAGGTCTTTGCCCATATTAAATTTAACTAGACAACGAGAAGTGACGGATATCTCGTTTCCCTTTCGAAACCAAGCAACTTTGTAAGGCGTTGGGTGTTCCACCACCGGCAACTTCAACTTTTCCACCACGTCATTTGATACTATGTTTTCACTACTACCTCCATCTAGTATAACATTGCAAACCTTCCCATTGCAAAACACACGAGTTATGAAGATATTGTACCTCCGCCAATCTTCATTATCTTCGACTTTTGGTGCTGTCATCACACGCCTCACCACCAAGGACTCTCCTTCGACTGGTAAAACATCCACCTCTTGATCATCTTCTCCCAAATCATCGAATACCGGTTGAGCAAACTCCTCTTCTTCATCCTCTACTTCAATCAAGTTCACTCTTTTTTTTTGGACATGCGTAGGAGGTGTGGCCTCTCTCCCCGCAAGTAAAGCAGCGAATTTGCGAGCTACTGCCAAATTTTGTATACCCCGAACCAACAATATTTTTCCCTTCAAGCCCAGCAATTTCTTTCCCCTTTCCACTATTTCTGTTTTTGCCAGCTATGGCAACTCCTCGATCAAATTTCTGGGCTGTTTTCTCGCCTCAAACACCCAAATTAGCAGCTGCATGCTTCTGGATAGAATTATCAACTCGTCCTGAGATAGGCCTTCGTGCTCCATAACGCGATATCCTTTTTTCCGCCATCAAGGCATACTGTCTAGCATCTTCAAGATTGAACAGACGAACAACTCCCGATTCATCTCTTACGGTTTGATTCAAACCAGAGAGATAACGAGCTGTCAACTGCTCATTACTCTCATTCAACCCCACTCGATTCAGCAAGTTATTGAACTCCAAAGTGTACTCCACTGTCATTCCTCTTTGCTTCATTGAATGAAACTTTTTATACAATTCCATTGCATAATCAGTTGGTAAGAATTGCTTTCGCAACTTCGCCTTCATATGTTCCCATGCATTAATTTTCGGCTTTCCTTGTCAAGCACGCTGCTCTTCAACTCGCTTCCACCATTGAAGTGCAGGCCCCTTCAATTTTAGCTTAACAAACAGCACCTTCCTCTCGGCTGACATAGGCTTCCACTCAAAATAATTCTCCAAAGTAGCTTCCCAATCTAAATAGTCTTCAACATGCATCTTCCCAAAAGTAATCAGCAACTTCAATTCTAACTCCTCCACCATTTAAGTCAAGAGCACGTATTAACCGATCTTCCAACCCGCCTCCTACCTCATTGTTTGCGCGTCCAGCATCATAGAAGGGGTTTGTGTTTTCGTCAGAATCAATTCCATCTTCTAGATCACCTTCCGGTATGTCTAGAAGTCTGTGGTCACCTTCCGGATTCTCCGTATGGGTTCCCACACGTTCTTGGCGCTGCAAAGCTTGCATGGCCCGCGGCAAATCTTCAATCATTTGCCTCAGCTCAGTCACCTCTACTTGCTGGTTTTGATTCCCCATTACACCTCGACCCCTTCCTCGTCCAGCCATGGCTCTGATACCAATTTGGTGTAGAGGTAGAGGAAGTACAGCAAGAACAAGATGTAAACTTGGCTAAAATTGGGCTAGATTGGAGATGGAACGTAAGTCAAATGCTAAGGTTTCGAAAAGAACCTCTGCAATAGAATTTTTATTCATAAAAGGACCTGCTCTAGACCAGGGTAAGGTAGCCTTTTAAACTACCTTAGAAGACTCTAGAAACATTTATGATAGTTCATAGAAAACTAGCACAAATTGACTCATTTATGATAGGACACATTGACTCATTTATGATAGGGAACAGAAAAATAAAACACATTAACTCATCTATGACTTCTAGAATAGCATAGGAAATCACATAAATCTAGAAACTTCATTAGTGCATACTCCTGCATCAATTTGGTCTTGAAACAAGGTTTTATTTAAAATTTGTTGATGGAGTAGATATCTAATGTTCTCCAAGATTACACTTTTGGATCCTTAAATACAATATTATTTTGAGTGATGTTTTGTTGTGAGGAAAAAGTAGGAAACTAGAGGTGAGAGGAAAGATGATTGATAGAATAACCTTTTCACTTCTTTCTTCGATATGTGTCAATTGTAGATAATAGAGTGGAAAGATAAAGGAGCTTTTGAGATTTTTGTTTGCAGTGATGTTCACCTTGTTTCTGTATTTCTTCTTTCTTTTTTTGAATTAGTTCATTAATTCTTTACAATGGGTAAACATTGTTGGTTTTGTCGAGCATTTCCAACTTGTTTGTACCATTTTAATTAGTGTAGTGTAGTCAAAGGTACACACATGTGCCTCACCTGGGCGCCACACAAAGCCCGATTTTAGTTGCATGCCTAATGTGCCTAGGTGCACATGCACGTTGGTGTGCCTAGATGCCTTAAGATTTGTATTTTTTATTTTTAAATGCCTTAGGTCCACAAGTACGAATAATTTATTTCTATTTTTAAAGCCTTTTGAGAAAGAAGGTGACTGTTACAATCGACTTTACTAGTTCATAACTGGACTGCTACAACCTGTTGTTGCAGTGTCTGAATTTTTTTTTTCTCTATTTCTGGCTCTTATTTAGAGTTGAAATTAGGGACTGCATCTTGGCTGGCTGAATTTGAATTCAGTTCTCTTTAGGTGATTCCATTAAATGTAGCCAATGGCTGATTAAGTTCTGTAGTTTGAGTAGATAGGTTGTATTCCTTTCAAAAAAAAAAAAGAAAAGTACAACCTTAGATATCTACTCAAACTACAAAACTTAATCAGCAAAGCTAGTGCTTATCCCATCACAACTCTATCTTAAAGTAACTCTCAAAAATTACAGATAACCCATTGACCCAAATAACAAATAAACCCAACTATTTTTCAATATTCTCAACGCTCCCCCTCAAGCTAATACATAGATGCTATGTAACAACTTCGACTAAACACCATTATTCCACTTCCTTTTGCAACTGTTTTGGTGAAGAACAATGCCAGCTTGACTTTCAACACTTGTGGACGGATCTTCGATTTGTCTTACAACTTGTCTGATGAAGGATCTGCAAACATGATTGCAGATTGTTTAGCCCAGCAAGGGGTAGATAGACCATGTAATTTGAATGCTTCTATTTTGTAGTTGGTGGCTGGTACATTTCTCTTGTTCCGTTTCAACTATGAGAGGTGTTTTCTGTTTGTTTTGAGCTAAGTTGTACTTAGCGTTTTCTGTTTGTTTTAAACTAAGTTGTATTTGTTCTTTCATCAATAAAATTTTACCACTACTGATCAAAAAAAAAAAAAAAAACTTCATGTGTTCCATAAACTACACACTCAGCAACACTACTAATTAAACTGACCCACGTTTATGCTACACAGCATATCTTATGAGCCTGATTCCTACACAACATTCTCTCAAGAACTAAGGTGAACACTCTCCAAAACTATTACTTGGATTCACACTGCAAGTAACTGTGGAGTCTTCATAGAGTTTTCTCTGCCTGACTTGAATAATCTCTTAGACTTCACTTTTGTGACGAGAAGGAATGCTTTATAATGCATTTTCGAAATTTTGAATAATCTTCCGCTGCACCACTCTAATTTGATCACAATCAATATAACCTCTTTTCTCGATTGATGTCTTGTCACAATGTCCATTATGCTTTACTGGTTGTCACTGTCTGTTTGTAGGTCCATCTCTATTGTTCCTGCTCTTGTTGAGTCTGTTGGAGCCAGTGCCCCACTAGATCATATGTGTCGTGATCTCTCCTAGAAATACATAGACCATACAGGTTGACAGACAAGATGAGAAGGGATGATTATAAGGACGGCCTTTTTGAACCATTGGATTGTCCTGATTATGTGATTATTCGTCTGAGGCGTAGTTCTCATCATCATGAGTGCACAGGCTAAAAACAGAGATGAAATGAGTCCGGATGGCTCCAAATCCGCGGAAATAATTTTCTTCCCTTTGATTGGTCAAATCTGCTTTTGACCACTTTGAATCTGATGTTGTGCCATGTTGACATTGGTGCAGCTTCTGAAAAAGGCTTCATATGTGGGCTGGGTCGTTCTTTCTTTTCCTCCCTTGTTTCTCCTTTTTTTCTCTGTGCTTTTTTTTTTTCCTTTATCACTATTAAGAGGGCCTGAAAAGGGATGGGTTGTGAAACAGGTTGTTCAGGCTTTGCCCCCGACCCTGACCTGATCATTCAATTTGGCAGTGGCTACTGGCTACAATGATAGTATCTTCTTGATAGGATTGATCAGAGGTGAGGAAACAACCCCATTCCCTTAACTGGACAGAGGCCCCACAAAAGAAACTTCTCTCTCTCCTGCTCCTTTCTGTTCTGTCTTGAAAAGGGCCTTTGCCCAGAGTGCATTTAAAACCGACGAAAGAAACAAAAGTGGCTGAGAGACACAGTTTTTCTCACTGTAGCAAAAAAAAAAAAAAAAAAAAAAAAAAAACAGGTGAAAAAGGCAAGCAATGTCTCTACTCTAGATTCGGCAAAGGATTCAAGCCCCTCGACTTCTGTCTTTTTTTATTGAAGACTCATGCCCTCTGTCTCTCTCGGCTTCGTCTATCATAAAAAGGGCTTGTGGTTGCAATGAACTAGTCATCAGAGATGAGAGCACTAAAAAGTCTTGGGACCCTAAACTCTCTTTACCTGAGCTTGTTTGATTTCTGGTTGAAGATGGCATGTGTGTCAACAAACTCTACAGCCTCTTGATTCTCGTCTTCGACCTCTTTCCCATTTCCCCTTCTCTCAAATACCAATCTTTCGCTGTATAGTTTTGTAAAAGAAGAGGACAGATGGGTATCGAAAGATTGGTTTTGTTCCTTACTTCGTCGGATGTCAGATGCAGATCCTTCGCTCTCTTTGGATCTCTGGATCTTTCTGATTTCTACGGTTTGTGATGGAAAAAGAAGCTGACAGAGTCAACTCCTTGGGAGCTTTGACTTCGTCTCCAAGAAACCATTCTTCATGGAATGATTGGAACCCCTAGCATACCTCCCTCTTTGCAGCACAGGCTAACAGAGACCAGATCTATGCGTCTGTTTGATGGATTTTTGTCTACTTCATAAACAAACGTGTGAGATGGAGATCTCTTCGCTTTTGTTTTCTCGTCTCTGCAATACCTATTGTAGAGGATGAAGCAGCTGGTGTTTTCTGTCCTGATCTTCCTAATCTGGAACTTCAAACGACTTCGGATTCTCCATTGCATCACAAAGGGGATTTGGGTTCCGTTCTTTTGAGATCAAAGAGAAGAGGGACTTATAAGGCAGAGAGGGCTCGAACAAGACCTTCGACCCCTTTCTCTTTCGTTGGGCCTAATGAAGTGATATCGGGTTTCTCGTGAATGTAAAGAGAGAAAATTGAACCTAATCATAGAACCCATGACCTAAGTCCTAACTCAAATCGACAAAAATGAGAGGAACCAGGAACTCTAAGGAATCCAGCTCTGATACCAAGTTGAAACTAGGGACTACATATTGACCGACTGAATTTGAACTCAATTCTATTTAGTGATTTCATGAAGAAATGCCAAGGGCTATTTATAAGAGTACAGCCCAAGATATCTACTCAAATTGGGAAGCTTAATCAGCAAATTTAATGTTTATCCCATCACAACTCTATCCTAAAGTAACTCTATAAATTACTCATAAAGCCAATGACCCAAATTACAAATAAACCCAACTATTTTTCAATATTCTCAACAAGTAGTTCTTGATCGTCATCTCCTTCATCTTCCATTGTCTTCCCCTTCTTATCCTCTTCTTCACTGCCCTTTTATTTTCATTACGATATAACCAAGTTTAAGGCTACAATGAAATGTTATAGTCAAAACTGTAATAGTCTGTTGGATGGACTGTTACTAACAGTGTATGAATTTATTTGGCTGTCTCATTCATCTTCTTTTTCTTCTTCATTTTTTTTACCAAATCTCTTTTGTAATCATGATTGTATGATTTTTTTTTTTTTTTTTGAAGGCTATTTATATCTCTGTGTTCTTCATTATGGACCAGCCCACTTTTTATCAAAACTCTTTGAATTTTACTCTGTTGGCTTACATTGGAAGTTGTAACTTTTTATCAGTTGTTAGAACTTTATGTTTTAATTTTCTTGGTTTGTTGAATACCTTTCTTTAAGTTATGAATTAACAACATGGAAATAATTGGTACTATTGTTCATTTCCTCTGCTCATTTTGTTACACTATGTTTGTATTTGGAATAGGTTGATATGAACAATGTAAAATACAAAATGGGCTTGGTCACTTCAATTTAAATAATAATAGGTGACGTAATGATGAAACCAAAAGGACCCATATATGTAGGCTTATTTCCTTATTTTATTTTTTGCATGTTCTTGGCATACTTTGGGTCATGCCTAGGTGCGCGCCCTGCGCCTCCGGCTCCAAAAGGGCCATGCAGTTAGCTTGCCCCTTGTGCCTTGACTACATTGATTTTAGGATCTATGGCATATGTGGAGATGTTGATTGGTCTTGATGTATATATCTATTTTTTTTTAAATATAAACCTTGTTAAAATTTAGCATGACTAGCCTAGATTTTCTAATTCAGAAGCTTTTTATTTTTCTCAGATAATATTTACCGGGCGCTTCATTTTTCTCATTGGAATGGGGTGTTTCTCTGAACTAAAGTTACCTCTTATAATCCTTGAGATTCAAGTATCCTATATAATCCCAAATAATACAATCAACCATATCCTAAAGATTAAGGTTGAACTGACAGTAGGAGGCAAAATATGAAAAAGCGTCTGAAACAGAACCAAATAGGGGCCAGTTCTTACTGTTCCTTTACTCAGACTTGAGTTGAATGTATATCTGAATTGAGTACATTTTATTGGATAATAAGTAAGCTAACACAACTTAAGGTTAAGGTGCAACAGTTTTAAACTATACTGACAAGACCACTCTGTTTACTTAAGAATTGGTGTCTTACATTGTTGGACACATTTTGAGCACAATTTCATTCTGATCACAACTGAAAGTACTATGTTTTGGTATCTTCTGGTTCTGTGTATCCAGTTTTGCTTTTTGAATGACACAGAACTTAATATGGGATTTGGTTTTGTTGCAGGAATGGGAGATCATTAATGATATGAGAGCTGAGATGGGTAGACTTCAGCAAGGGATGAGTCACATGCAGAGAATGTTGGAAGCCTGCATGGACATGCAACTAGAGTTGCAGCGATCGGTTAGACAGGAAGTTTCTGCAGCTTTAAACCGCTCAGCCGGTGACCAAGGCTAGTACAGTTCTATTAACAAAATATTCTTCCAAAATTTTCACAGAAATTATTTTTCTATTTATGATGGAGCTTGATAAAGACAACTTGCATAGTGAATTATTATTCTCCATTCATGTATGAAGTGTAAATCCTTCACCCCCCACCTCATATTCTTACCTCTCACCTCTTTAGTAACCCTTTGGTTGGAGTTTATTGACTACAAATTCCTATGTATTCAATGAAAACAAATAGGTCCTTAATGTATTGTGTTTTCCAATGAATGTTTTTCCCTCAATTCAAAGAGTTATGATATAAGAGTTCCATTGAGTTATCATGCACAAGTGGGGAATTATTTTATTGATCATTGTATCACAAATTGCCTACTATGGAGTTTAGCAGCCATCTGTGCTTTTACCCAAATAAGCAACATTGCAAATGGAGTATCATTGTTCATCCAGAATGAATATTATTTACTAAATCATGGTCTATCTGTGAGGTGAATGTCAAATTTTAACGTCTGTGAAACAAGGCTGTCAAGAACCTTATCTTCTGTGACCTACCAATATATTTTTTAGGATCTTTCCTTTGTATGTTATATATATTTTTCCAGTTTGGCTAGCTTAGACTGCATGCCTGGTGAATGATGCTTCATAAAGGTCCATGAAAACTAACTTGGAAGTGGTCTGATGTGTTGCAGGTGTTGGGGTTGAGTCGTCTGAAGATGGTTCAAAATGGGGTCATGTGAGGAAAGGGACTTGCTGTGTATGTTGTGACGGCCACATTGATTCTTTACTGTACAGGTCAGTATATTTGGGCTTCTGTCTACCAAACTGAAGGATACTGTTGAAAGTAAATGATATGCTGATGTTTCATTTTGAATCATTTGCTCAGATGTGGACACATGTGTACTTGCTCTAAGTGTGCAAATGAATTGGTTCGAGGTGGAGGTAAGTGTCCGCTGTGTAGGGCACCCATTGTCGAGGTGATTCGAGCGTATTCCATATTGTAAATTAAGTAAAAAGAAGAAAAAAAGGAGGGAGAGAGAGAGAGAGGGAGCCTTGTCTTTTTATCTACCTGAGGGAATGATAATCTTGCTTTCCAAGGCTATGATCTATGTAAATTGTTTCCTTACCTTATTACTAATTATTTTAAAACTGCAGTGTGGCAGATACTTCCTATTCATCATTCATTGTCTCAATAAAATTCTTGAATGGAGGATACAGCCTTCATCTTTCGGTTACAGATGCACGGATCAATACGAGGTTTTATTGTAAGTTTTACTGAGCTTTCTGTTTATAGTCTGCAGCTGTCCAGAGGCACGATGAAGAGGAGGGAACTGAGTTTCTCATCTTGCAAACCATTTTTACCTCAGAGATTCTGGAACCAAATGGAGTTGCATTTTCCTGAGCTCTAAATTCCATTACATGCGGTCAGGTGTGTACATGGGGCATTTTTAGTGACTCAAAGGTTTAAATTGATAGCCTAACCTCTACTGTACATTGTAAATCCCCAAAGAAATATTCCATACTGTTCATGTACAATCTAGCTTTTGGGCTCCACCTAGATGCATGATTATCAGTGGGGTAGGGGGGATGAAAAGGTCTCGTCATCGTGGATAACGGCTACACAATAGATGATCCCCATTGGATTTTCCAACCGTTGATTTAACAGTTTCGAGGTAACAATCTTCTAACAATATGTGCATTTGACATTCAATCCAATGCTGAGTAATAATCAAATGGGTGTCAAATTGAAGGCGGTTTGAAATGGGCCTCATAGGGTTGGACTGCATGTGAACAGTGTGGTTGGGTTGAACAAGAAAGCTCAAAAAATATGTATGAAAGGATGCAAAACCTTGGTGGCTAATCAGTCAAACAGAATTTTACAAAATACCACCTTGATCATTGCTGTCCCAATTGCACATTGTCACTGGTTTAATCTGTGGCATACCCATCTGAATCGCCAACTGACATTACTTGCGTTCAAAAATCTTACACTTGCATTTTCTTGTAAATGTTGGTGGGATAGAGATGCATTTAAAAGGTGTATTTGTGACTTGAGGATTTAAAAATTGACTCAGATAAGGCGAAAGGACTTAACAATGCACGTAAATCATGACGCCTTTGGTGTGATATTTATGGCCTCAATACAGTTTCAGTGACAATATCATTAAAAGTAATATCTTGCATGCAGCAGCCCTATGAGAGCATATGTATATATATATATATATATATATATATAGAGAGAGAGAGAGAGAGAGAGAGGGAGCATGGTCTTGAGTCCATTTATTTATGTGAGGCTTAAGCCTTTTAGAATTTGGATTGTGACAGCCCATTTGTCAAAAATAAAGGTCCAATGCACAATGAACAGAAGTATATAAAGAAAATTTTAAAAAATGGCCCATGGGATGGCCCAGCAACGCACGGCCCATGGGCCATGCTGGGCTGGGGTTTGCATCTCTACTCTTAACTCAGAGTCACGTCCCCTACCAGTTAGCTATATCTTGGTAACCATGTGTACCAACTATTTGGATTATCTGTGTTTGTTTCTAACTGTGCAACTTAATCCGGGTTTTAATTACTGCTAATGAGGCATGTAGTAATAAGATATTAGAGTAACCATTGCATCCTACAATTCGACCATATGTGAGCCTGTGGTAGAATTGTAGAAATTCTTTGGTAACTTGCACACTCGTATGATCATGAAATCATTTTGTTTTTTAAATTTCATGAAGGTTCTCTAAAGAAAATTTTAATAGTCTAGGGGATGAATCTCAACTTGGTCTATATGAATTCATCTTGCATGTATTCTAATAATGACTATCTAGCAAAGATCAATGTTACTCCCACTTATCCGTAGACGCTAGTAACTCGTTTGCTTAAGGTTGTGTTTATGCAATAAGAGGAATCCACGGTAGAGAGGAAAATTGTTTTATTATTTTGTGCAGCCCATTTTATGACTATTTGGCGCAACGCATTTTCCTTGAGAGAAAGGATAAAAATTAGCTAATTTTCTTTGACACATAGGATTTCGATTCCTTATGTGAGGGGTAGGGACACATGATTCCTTCCTCTTCACGGCGGAGATGGAATTCCACGAGAGTTTGAATGAAAGTCTATAAGGGCCTATTTCTTTATGATAATTTTTGACAAGATTTTGCTATGCTTGGTTTCATTTTTTACAAGATGTGACATTTTGTATCCTGGCATTTCAAATGCCATATTTCTTTCACAAAATTCTATATTTCAGCTACCTAATAGGTCCCAAATGACTTTTTGGAATTCCTAGAATTCCACTCTCTATTAACTATGGAAGTATTTTCACCAAATTTGTTTATAGCCTTTACAAAACGGCGTCATTCCACTGGTAGCTCAATTGGTGAGGCATTCTTTTACCAAAACAATTAGGGGATCAATCCACAACTGAGGTGTTGATGCCGAGGAACTTGGATGGTTTGTGAGAACTTACCTAGCAAAAAGAATTGTTCAATATTTGTGTATTTATTTTTTAGATATTTTTTCCAAGTTGTATCTATGACGCTGGAATCTTTCTTTGCCTTTTTTTTTTAGTCAAATTCAAATTCATAAAACACACAATACTAGTCTATTATGATTGTCATTTTCTCAATTTAGCAAGAACACTTTATTCACAATATATGTAATCTCAATTAGCTATTGCATGCCAAATGTACAGCTTCAAGTGGTGCTATTATTTCTTGTTCCTTTTTTCAAGATTTACAGTTTGAACTCACGTGTCCTTGACCAGTTGAGCAATAGTTAGGGACAATTAGGTTGTTCTTTTAGATTTGGCACTAATTACTCTTGATCTACGCAATACATTCAATAAAGCAAAATTAGACTCCCATTATTTAGCAAAACTCCCATCGATCCAGCCATTCTATTTGGTAAACTAGAGACTCATGTTGTTAATGGTTCCTTGAGTAAGATGGAGCATGATCATCAATGGTTGACTTGTCTGATTACTTAAAATTGTGAGTTCAATGTGCTTTCCTTTAATGGATAATCATTCTTGGATTAAATGTGGCTACCTTGGACTTTAATGTGATGATAGACACACTTCCAAGGCATCCTTAGTAAAATGGAATTATATATGTTTTGTATTTTCCATGCCGGCTGGACATGTTTTCTAATTATACAGTTAACACATCCAAATAATTTCCTTCATTTTCATTTTCTTAGAGATGTCAAAGAATTTTCAAGAAATGATGCCAAATAGGCCACATTCACTTATCAAAATGGCATGAATGACTGATTTTATACATTAGATTTGGCTTGTATGTAGGACCTATTGATCTCATTTTGTAAGAAAGGGTCAAGTAGATTAAAAACTTATAAAATATTAAGTACCATTTGGCAATTTTACATTTTGGGTCCATTGGACTTAAAACTAATTCAAATATATGTTTGAGTGTTTTTAAATTGTCTGGAAAAGTTTATATGGATCTTTGATATGACAACAGGTCGAGTTAGGTTGGGTTTAGGCCAACCCAAAACCAACTCAATTGACATATATCCCGACCCCAACTAACTCGACTCGCAATAGATATGGGTCAGGGTGGGTTTTGATATAGTGAATTTTTTATTTTTAGAATAAAAAGAACACTCTCCATCATGTATTATCCGCTACCAATTGTGTTTTAATAATGTTGCAAAAATCATTTGCAAAATAACGTACAAAATGTATGACTAGATCGGGAAGAGTTAAAGGAATCCAAAACTTGAATCTGCGTTAAACCTAACTCAAATCAAAGTTCAAAATCCCATATCTGCCCCAACCTCCTTCTGCGTATAGTTTTATTATTTTTCTATGTCAAATCAAAATTTCAAGCGTAATCTAATTTCTTTGTAAAAAAATTCCTTCTATTTCAATTCACTTGGATCTTTTACAGTGGGATTCAGATCTTGTGAGGCTTTAACTCAAGGTGACAGTGAGTGAACCTATAACGGTCCACTAATTTGTAGTGACATATGGGCCAATTTATAGTGACGTGCTGGGCCGTGATTGCTCCACTGATGATATGTACAAGAAAAGCCTCGATATTTTACGGTGAGCCCACTGTTGAGGTCCACCCATTCAACTCGTTTTTTCAAAAAAAAAAAAAAAACCCCTTATGTGATCCATACTGGATGCGCATTTATCGCCTGTCATCATCCCCAATGGCCTGTTTGGGGGCTTTACTAGTAGAGTCAAATAAGGGAAAGCCCCAATTTTTATAAAAAAAAAAAAAAAAAAACTTTTCACCAAAACACTTTAATTCGAATTTTCCATTATATTTTTTTCAAAAAAAGTCAAAAAGTAATCTCATTTCTCCACTAAAAAACAAAAAAAATTCCATTTTTCAATAAAAAAAAGTAAAAAAAATTTCATTACAACTAACTAAAAATAACATACAATTATAACTCATTTATATTTTATTATTTTCTCAAAATAATCACTATTCCACTCAACTCCAGCAGTAAAACCCCCCAACAGCCCAATGGACTCACATCATAAGCCCAAGAAGACTTCTTATTGCGCCCGTCGTGTCCTTTCCTATTCCGTTGAATGATGATGCGTTGGACAAATATTCAAATTCCCTAGAAACCCCCGAAAATCTCTCCCCTGCCCCGCCCGGCCTTTTTTTTCCCTCCTTCCAATAAACCGCCAAAAACTTCAATTCTCCTTCACCTCATTCTCTTTATTGACCAAAACACCCCTTCAAAACAACAAAAACCCAACCAAAATCTACGGCCTCCTCATCGTCCCTCTAGGGGTATCTCAGTCACTTCAACTCAACAGCTTCAAAAAAAATTCAATACCCCCTACCCCTGGCTCTAAACCCGAACGAGCAAAAACCCCCCCTCCGAAAAACTTTCCATCTTTTCGAGCACCGTTTTACGATTAGACGTCTTCAAAATCACCTTCAAATCCATCAAATCTCCCCTTCCAAAACCCCCCCAAAACTAGGGTTTTTTTTTCTTCTGCTCTACTTCTCATCTTCTCCCATCTGTTTCAATCATGATGGAAAACGGAAAACCATTGGATGATTCTAAGGAGTTCGTACTCCGATCGAGCCATAGATCCGATCAGAACCGTGATTTCTTCGATCCGGTCTCTCGAACTCGTTCCGGAAAGATCCGGATCTCTCCTTCTGCGTATGCAGTTTCTGTTTCCACTGATCTGAGCAACAAGAGAATGAAAACTTCTTCAGGATCTGAAGAGATTTCGATGAAGAACCAGAGGGAAGGTTCTGGAATCGAAGCCCCCATTGTAGTCGACGATGGCGATGGAGGCGTTTCGGAGAAGATTCTTCATCCTTCTCCCAATCTCAATCCTCCTACGAGAAGAATCACTCGATCGTTTTTGAAAGCACTTCAAGAGCCGTCGATTGAGACGAGGAAGCTTCCGTTGACTATTGAAGATCTTCTTGCCACTGGATTGCTGGAAGGATTGCCTGTCAAGTATGTTTATGGCGGCAATAAGGTATAAATCTTAATCTTAACACGAGTTCTTGTTGTTCTTTCTCTTTGGAATTCCGTTTTATGTTTGGAGCTCATGATCTTGTTCTTGATGTTATTGTAGGATGGTCTTCAAGGAACGATAAAGGGCAATGGGATACTTTGTTCTTGTTCTTCCTGCGAGGGTAGTAAAGTAAGTGCTGTTTCTGTTTGTATTCAAGCGTGTTTTCTGTTCAATGAAGTCAAATCCTTGTTCCTAATTTGTAATTTCCTTACTTTGACTTAACGTTGATCCGAAGATTCGATGGAGTGGGTCCTTTTTATTTGTATTTCGATTCATGTGTGAAGCGAAGTTGACAATTTCAGCAGACTGATTCATCTGTGTCCATGCTATATAAGTCCATCACAGGGCACTCAACCAAAATTTAAACCTCTCAGAATGAATGTTCTGCTTTATATTTTACTCGGGGCTAAATTTTACTTTAATCAGAGTTGGGCACATCGTTAGATTGATAGTGAGTAAAACAAAAAAAAAGTAAAATTTCTTGTCTTGCTAGTGCTCAATTTTACAGTGGACTTAGATGCAGACTAGCGTTAATACATTGGGTGCATCGCCTTTGAGGTGCTTAGGTTTTTAGGTAGGCCCCACGGATGGATTTATAGGACTCGGCTTAGGCCTTAGAGAAGTTTACAAGAATTGTGTAGACTATGAACTATTTGCAATTTGAAGGCCTTATTGGCGAACTAGTTAACTTGGTTTTGCATGTGTTGGGCAATGAAGTAAATGCTTGAATTTGCTGTGGCTGTAGGTTGTTGGAGCTCTTGAATTTGTGCAGCATGCTGGTAGCTCAAATAAATCTGCAGCTAAATATATTCGCTTTGAGAATGGGAAGAATTTCTGTGAAATACTGAATGCATGTAAAAGAGCTCCACTGGATATTTTAGAGTCAACAATTAAAAGTGCAATTAGTTTGTCATCTCTAAAGGAAGACTCTGCCTGTCAAAATTGCAAAGGTGAGGAACTTAATTGTCCATGGATGCCCATGAGGCTTAACGCATTGATGTTAGTCTGCTACTTGCTAGTGAAGTTGAAAGCTAGTGAGAGTGCTCACACATGTAATTGTGATTGTAGCTTTCTTGCAATGTTAACATGTGTGGTCATGTTTTCTTTTTTTTAGAGGCGTTGCAGTTTTCAGGTGCTGGGGAATTGGAGTTGGCCTGCAATAAATCCCCCAAAACAGATCAATCTCAAGGAACTGCAGATACTGGGACTGATGAAACTCCAGCTACAGTGGCAATAAATGGCAGGTATGTTTGTTTACTGATCTTTTATATCTATCTTGTTGCTATTCCGTGTATTCTCTTTGGAGCTGTCCCTAAATGTTTATTTTAAGCACCATCATACCATCTTGGCCATCTGTTTCAACGGATAATGTTATCTTCTTCAGGCTTTGTGTTATTGATAATGTGATGGATTTATCAACATGTATTGTTGTCAGAGGATCATCTTAACTTCCTTATCTTCTAGAAACTGTATATATTTAGCTTCAAATCATGCTTGTTAATCAGCTGGTAGTGAAATATGGTTTATTAAGTGGTGTGAGTGGAAACCTCAACCTCAACCTTGAGCATTAGCATATGATGTCCATTGCTCAAGCCGACACCTTGAAAGATCTGGTAGTAAAATTCCCACTTGGTGACCATTTCCATAATTTTTTGTTGTTCATGGCTTGAACAATGATTCCTTCTGAGATGATAGATTTTCCTAGATTGTAGGGGTGATGATAGATTAGAAGGATCAAGATATATAAGCAATTTAAAATTTTCTTATAGATATTATATGGCGAAAATGTGTTCAAAATCACCAATTATTTTATTTATATGTTCAAAAAGATTCTTTTCAGCCTATCAACACATATGTTCAATTTTTATTGTCAATCATTACTTTTGTTGTAACTATGAGTCAATATGCAAAGCCTAGGGCATTATACGCAACATAAGCTCTAAAAATAAGCATATGAAATCTGAGTTGATCTTAATAGAACACAATAGAAAATAATAACCAAGAGAATGGCGCCGGAAAAACTGCTTGAGTTAAGGGCATGATAATCTTGATATAGCAAGAAAACTCATATAATCTTGATAACCAAGAAAATTTGTTTGAGTTTTATGGATTGTTCCAATGTTTTGCTTGTGCCCTAGTGGCTGAAATCCATTTTAGATTTGATCAATCCTTCGGGAGATTGACCTATCGTCTCGATCACGGATCCGGGCTGCGCCAAATGGTATCAGAGCCGAAGAGCGATTGCCGGGAGGACAACCGTTTCTTCCGGATTCTATCCCCTACACATTCCATGTCATCTTCCATCCACCACCATCAGGAACAATCATCATCTTGCCACCCATCCATCTGTTCCGATTCCCATTACACCAACTTCCCAACCATCCACAAAACCCCAAAACCTCTTCAAATCCTGGCACATTGAATCCCCGCAATTGACCCTCCTCCCACTTACGAAACTCCCTTCTAACCAAAACTTCTCACCGAGACCCAATCCCTCCAAGTCCCCTTCCTACCGAAACCCTTTCTCTAAAAACCATCTTCAGTAAGACCCTTCATCACAGTCCTCGAGCCCTGTCAGTCCCAATTACCATCTTCCTTGAAAACCCCCCCCCATCCGAGAGAGAAAAAAAAACTACCCAACCAAACCCAAATCCGCCTTTCCCCAGCCTCGTTGAGCCCCCTCCACCCATCTCCTTCATTCCCTCCACCACCAGAGCCCATGTTGAAACCCCTCCCCCCATCTCCTTCATTGGAACCACCCGAGACCCCGAAACCCTCGGCATCCCCAAACCCAAAAGGAAAAAAAAAAAGAAGAAAGAATGGAGACCGAGAAGAAAAAAGCTTGAGTTCGGAAGACGTACTGTGCACCATAGGCAGCAACACTGCATTGTAGGCTCGTAGCACCTTCATCACCGCCTAGCCTATCAAATCAACATGAGACACATTAAAGTTGTTATGTATGAGTTCAGGTATGGATATCAGTACCATGAGAAAGAGTTATATTTTGAGCAATACATTAATTTGAAGCACGAAAAATTGACTGTTTATGAATATACTTGCTGATTTCAAGAGTTGGAAACCTTATGTGGCTTATCAGCACCACGACAAAGGTCTAAGGCCGAACATATGTCCAAAAGTAGACTTTTGTGAAACCATTCTAGAAGCGTAGAAGGAAGCTATTCGTGTTGAGCACATGCTTCAAAAATCTCGCATGTGCCAATCTCAGTCTCAAGAAAGAAATGCTTAGCAACGACCAGGAGCTCATGTTGTGGAGAAATTTTTCGCAGGAGAAGATAATCCCATGCTTGTCATTTGCCGACTTCTCAGTACAAGTGAAAAGGAAGAAGAATAATGGAGACAGACTAAGAAATTTCATGTGTAGGTAACAGTTGAAGACAAGTCCGCTAATTTGGTTATTGACAATGGTAGTGCAAATGAACAATAAATTTTGTCACGCAAGAGGTCATTGACAAACTTCTTTGGCCAACTAAGAAGCTTCCTAAGCCCTACCAAGCCACATGGACTAATGGTCTTGGTATCCCTGTGACTCATAGATGTTTGGTATGATTCAAGATGGGCCATTATGAGGATAAAATTTGGTGTGATGTGATCCATATGAATATTGCTCATATTATTTTTGGACGTCCATGGCTTTTTAATCGAAAAGTGCACCATGATAAAGAAGGGGGCACATATACCCGTTTGTGGAATGGAAAAAGGGTTATGCTCATTCCGATGACATCGACAGCCTCATCTTCGTTTACATCATCACCTTCAAGTGAAGAACCACAACAAGAGCAACAAGTTGAAAGAGAAGTCATGAGTGCAGCAAAAGCAAAGACAGAAGAAATCAAGGATGATATCGCAGAGCAAGTTCATGGCAAAGCTAATATGGTGGGTACACACAATATTGGTCAAGGCAATGTCAATCAAGAGCCTCAAAGGGTTGAGGAAGAACAAGGATAAACAAATATTGAAGACTTTGACCGTGTTACCAAACAGAGTGAACATCCGGTAGATCTGGTTGAAATGCCACTGCCAAATAATCCAATTGCGTCATTGGAAATCAAATTAATTGTCCCATTGGTTTCATAAGAACATTAAATTGTTGACGTCCCTCACATTGACTTCAACTTCCGGGATCAATAATGGAAGCTTGAAGATTGCACTCAGATTTGGTAGATTTTACAGTAGTAGTCTCTCATGGGAAAAGCGCAGATCCGAGCTAACTGCAGACATCAAAAGAAACGACACTTCCGATCTACTTTTAGACGGAGAAACATATTGTGTCAAACTTTCAAGCCATGCCATGCCAATGTAGATCCAAAGAAAAGATAAAAGTTTGTGCGATTGATTTTTGACCCCGGAGGATCCTTCCCAAACTTATGGTCGGATTCTCTCTCGTATTATCAAGTTGTCAACTCGCCGGAGTCGAGTTTTTTCAAGCGGGGGAGAGTTGATGCAGTACGAAAGGTTAAAAGAGCCCCTGGGCCCACATGATGGATGTAGCCATCCAACCTAGTCCATTGGGTTCAGCCCATAGGCCCCAATTGGCCGAGAAACTACTGTGGCATTCTATTTATATCTTAAGTCTAATTAGGGAATTATTTCTTGTTTTGTTATTTGATTAGAATTGGTAGCTTTCTTATTTAGAACTCCACTATATATAGAGGAGCCCTTCATTGTAGTAGGCATGCTTAATTTCAATCAATAATAGATTTCTGAGTTCCTCGAGAGTGTTATGGATTGTTCTAGTGTTTTGCTTGTGCCCTAGTGGCTGGAATTCATCTTGGATTCTATCAATCCTTCGAGAGATTGATCTATCATCTCGATCATGGATCCGACCTGCACCAATAAATCAAACAATGATGTTTGTATCTGTTGTTTTTTTTTTTTTTTTTTTTTTTTTTTTTTTTTTTTTTTTTTTTTTTTTTTTCTAGAGACGATTGCACTTTGGAAAGTATGTTGACTTAGATTTACAGTTCATAAAATAAAGGTGACGTCTCACTATCCTTAATGTAAGTGAATGTCTTTCTACTATTTGAGGCAAAAATACATCTAAGCCCATTGGCAGTGTGCACATCTTATCACTACAAAGGTAGAGCATCTTATTAGATTTTGAAACATTATCTTAGTTGATTGTGGGAGACAAATTTTAGAATTCTTTTGAAATTTAAGAGATGCAAGTTTCTACCGGTCGAGTAAGCATGCCATGTGGGCGCAAAGGTGGATACCACGAAGAGTCTCCAAATTGCCACGTGTCGCATATATAAAAGATCTTAATAACCCATTTGAGTTAACTCGTTGACAATAGTTGTCCTATTCATCATGATAGAGACCCGAAGATCTAATACCAAAATTGGTGTTAAGATCGGATGGAACAGAACCTGAAGGCCAAAACTCAAGCAAGCTTGATGATTTGGGATACAACGGTCAACACCCATAGATTGAACCTACTATGCACACAATTACATGCAAAAGAAAACCTCTGGGATTAATAATTTCATGAGAACAGAATTTTGAAATGAGGGCCGAATGCCTCTCCTTTTCAAAATAGTCAAAACTGCCTAAATCATTGATGCTATCAGTTTGATAGATGCTGATTAATCTTGGTTTAGCACAGAAGCAAAAACTCTGTTCCCCTAACTTAAGATAACTCAAGGCTGTGAAGAACAAGAAAAAGAAGAGAAATCCTAGGCAGAAGAAGACGAAACAGTGATGTTTCTATCCTTTTTTTTTTTTGACAAGAGACGATTGCACTTTGGAATGTATGTTGACTTAGCTTTACAGTTCATAAAATAAAGGTGATGTCTCACTATCCTTAATGTAAGTGAATGTCTTTCTACTATTTGGGAAAAACAAACTTCTAAAATTGACACCCCATTACCATTGTGCATCTTATCACTACAAACATCTAAGCTTATCTTTCTCTATGTGGACTTCAACAGGTTATCAAAGCCGTGTCTGGAAGTGAATTCTTCTTACAGTCCTTCAAAGAAGTTCTCTTTTGAAAGGAAGCATAGACACGGAAGAGTAACAAAAAAGTTGGCTTTGATATCTTTTTCTTATTTGATTACTTTATTTTTTAATGATCCATTTATTTTTTTAATTTTATTTTTCACTACAATGCTGGTTTTAAATCATCTTCAGGGATCTGCGACTGCATAAGTTGGTCTTTATGGATGATGTGTTACCTGATGGAACTGAACTAGCTTACTATGTTCGTGGACAGGTGGAACAGTGATGATTTATCAAGGAATTTTGGTTTATACTGGATTTTTAAGTTTGACTCTTTTGACTGATTAAGAAAGTACCCTTTGCTTGGCAGAGATTGCTTGAAGGTTACAAAAAAGGGAATCTTATATTCTGTCGTTGCTGCAACACTGAGGTACAATGTTCACTTTTGGATTTGACTTATTGACAACGTTTGTTAGGTTTTTATTTATTTTATCTTTTAATGAGGAGGTCAGTTCCACACAGTTTTTTATTTTATATCTTTTAATGAGCAGGTCAGTCCCTCACAGTTTGAAGCTCATGCGGGTTTTGCTTCACGCCGCAAACCGTGAGTTACTTCAGATTTATTGTGGTGACACCTTAAAATCTCAAATATGTTCAATTTTGTCACATTCCTCTTTTGTGGTGTTTTGCCAGTTACCTAAACATATACATCTCCAATGGAGTGTCGCTTCATGAATTATCAGTCTCACTGTCAAAACACAAGTTTTCTGCTAGTGATAGTGATGATCTTTGCACAATCTGTGCGGACGGCGGAGATCTTGTGCTCTGTGATGTCTGTCCTAGGGCCTTTCACAAGGGTGAATACTTTTGAACTTTTTATCATTAGTTTTTGTGTCTTTCTATGTTGAATACTATTCATTATCATCATTCTCATGCATTCTCTGGTTTGACTGTTTAATAAATAGTAATTTATTTGGAGTTTATATTTTTTTGGCGATTGCATGGACTAGAGCTTAGTTATTTGTTATTAATTTGTTGATTCATCATCATCATTGTTACCGTCACATAAAATTTTCCCTTCAATCTTGTTAGCATTCATCAGTCACAAAGCACTCCAGAAGCAAGTCTTCACTTTAAGCATTCCGCTTATATCCTATGTTTGATATCTTCATCAATCTTCACATCCTTACTAATTATCGAGCCAAGGTAACATAAGGGCGTGTTTGGTAATTTTACTAATAGAGTAAAGTGAAGTGAAGTCAAATTAAACATCCCATCAAAAGCACTTTTCCAAAAAATTCCCTCCATTTTTTTCAAAAAAAGTCAAAAAGCAACTACATTTACTCACTAAAAGACAAAAAAATTCCATCTCCCCATACAAAAAGTCAAAAATATTCTATCTCAAACAACTAAAAACAAAATACCATCATAACTCACTTATATTTTATTCATTCTTTTTATTTCACTTCACTCCACTTTATTTTAAAAGTAAATTACCAAACGGGCCCTAAAGAATCTCTTTGTGGTATCTCGTGGGCTTCATTTCTTTGAGTAGTTCCAGCTCCTTGTATATGCCTCTGAAGTTACAATCTATATATTTTGTCTTTGTACGACTTATTTTAAAACCTTTGGATTCTAAGGCCTCTCGCCATCTGCATTTACATCATCTCTTGATTCATCCACCGACATATCATTTGCGAACAACACACACCAACTCTATATCATCCACCAACGGCTTTTTAATTTGTTGTTTATTGAATACAATTAGGGAAAAAGGAACTTATTAATTCTATTTTTGTTTATTGTTTTCAGTATTGATTTTAAGCACTTACCACTTTCATTAGCACATCTCAGTCCCATGTATCTATTGTATTTTTAAGTGGTGGAATGTAGGATTGGTGTTCAGCTTAGGTACATTATTCAAAATATCGGTATGGAATTTTGGAAGTTGTATTGGTTGGTTTAGAAAATGACATGTACTAGGCAATATGTATCAGTTATCGGCTTTATGTATCGGTTGTTGGAGTGAATTATTTTATGTGCCACAAAAATGAGAGGACATAAAAATGGTATAATTTTGAAAAATGACATTTTTGTGTTTGTCTTCTTTCTCAGTTAGTATATGTTTATTTATCAAACCCCCAAGTATCATGCAGATTCTGTAGGAACTACAGAACTAAATCGTTGAATTGGTTAAGGTTCAATTATATCAATCAATCCATTAGCCAAAGTTTGTAGAAATAGAAGTTGAATACTTATTAATGTATATGTTAATAGTCACAGTTTTGGAATTTATTTATCAAGGTTCAGTTGTATCAATCAATCTATTAGCTGAAATTTATACATATAGAAGTTGAATACATTAATATACATGTTAATGGTGACAAAGCTTTATACAGCAGAAAAAAAAAAAAAAAAGGTTACAAAGCTTTAGTTGGTTGGGGCATTGGTTCTAACTGATGCTCTAAGATCATCAGTCACTTTTCTACTCTCCCTGTTAAAAGTTAGGCATGTTTGGAAGCAGTCATGGATTCCACCATGTACTATTTCACAGACATCTTCAAGTGTGGATTCTGCTCCCATGGAAATTGCATTTTCTTTTTTTTTTTTGATGCAATGATGGAGAGATAGAGGGAGAAAGCAGTCTTTTTTTGGGAAAAGGTCACAAACGATCAAACCCCGCCCCCACCCCCCCCGCCCCCCCGCTAAAATGCTCATGATTGCAGTTCTTTCTTTTTTGAAAGCTTCCCATGGAAAGTTTTTGCACCAAACATCCAATTTTTACTTATCTGGGGAAAACTTCGGCAACCTTGCCCTTAAGACACATAAAAAGGTCAATAAGAAACTATGAGTCTATGATGCCTAGATATATTGTCACGCAAGGATCTGAGATAGAACATTACACTCTTTGAAATTAAGGATATGGATAGGAGTTCCTATCCATAACATTAGTACTTGAGAAGTCAGAACATTTTCAAACTTTTTTTTTTTTTTGAATGGTAGGACATTTTTAAACTTGATGGCCTTCTAATATTTGACAGTGTTCAACACTAGTTTCAGTATCATATCCATGGATTCTGATATGCCTGACAACTAAAGTAGATAACATGATAGCTACCTCAGAAGTAGACAAATACAGATAAACCAAAATCACATAGAAAACTTCTAAAGAAGTACTAGAAAAAAAAAACTAAACTATCGATTGTATCAACAAATTAACTGGTAACTACAACTTATAATTCAGCCTTTTGGCTGACGCCTAATACATATTGGACCATGATGGGTACAGAAACTAATTTGCTGCATAAGAATGTCATTTTTTATATGATTCTTTTTATTATTTTTTATTATGTGCTTGGTGCGTTCACACATTACATTTCTAGTTAACTTTTGGTCAATGTTTTACTTGTCGTCCCTATTTACTTGTAAATGAAAGATTTTATTGATGTGAGAGGGAAGTAAAACTACATAATCGCCGTAGTCAAGAAACTATAGGCTATAGATAATGAGATGTGCCCTCCTTGGCTTGATTATTTGCCTCACATTTGCTCATGATAACGAGAGGAAGGATAAATTTCATCAATTGTCTGTTGATTCAATGGAGATACATTTGGATTGTCGGCCCTGCGAAGCCAATTTCTCATGAATGAGGACAGGCAAAACACCAAACTCTGTAGGAAAAATCTCAAATTGAAATAATAACCCAAAAATCCATCAAAAATCCATTTTTCTTTAATTGTATTGATATTTGTAAATGAATACTGCCTATAGAGTAGGAATCCTAAAGAGAAACAGGTTTTAAATGATTATATATGATCTAATAATTAAAGAAATATAATCTAATAAGTAATAATGATTAACGACTATTAAATGGCTATGGCTAATGAGTAACAAGTTGGAAAGGAGGCAACAACTAGTAAAACCAAAAATGTCTTAAAAGATACTCAATGACATCTAAAAATATCTTAATCAATCTAGAAGCAATCTATCAAGATAAAGCGTGTTAACTAGGAAAGAATTATATAATTTAGGATTGGATGATATTCTTCATGATTTGGGGGCCAATTTATGTTTTGGTCCCTTGAGGTTGAGAAGATTGGAGGCTTGGTCCCCTCTACCTCTCTGTTTCTTGGAGTTCAGAGTTGGTGTATCTTTTTTTTTTGTTGGTACATACTGCTCTTATACCTGTTCCAATCTTTTAGAATGGTTCTCATCTGTAGTGTACTTTCCTCTTCCGTTAACATAATTTCAAGATACTGATCTGGAAATAAGAAAAGCAACCTGTTAAGATATAGACAAAATGACTGATTGTAAAAAGATGTTGGGTGTAGATGGATCTAGTGCTTGACCTTGGATTTTCTTGTGGGTTTCTTCTTGGGCTACATCAGTAAATTTGACTATATGTAATAGATAAGATGGTGAGCACCAATTATGATATCTTATTTGATTGGGTATTAGATTGAAGAAAACAGTTTCTGAAATCATAGACAACTATTTTTGAAATTTCTTTAATAGTGATATCAGAATATTCAATTTTACATTTTGATAGGAAAACAACATTACTAAGTAAAGTCCCATGTTTCGGTTTTAGAGAGTTTAAAATGTTTATCAATAAAATATAATATATGTATACCTTGTAATAGCAAATAGGGTGGAGGGATTTGAAAGGAGAAAGAGGAATAATATTTAAGGATAAAGTGGTTGAGGAGGGATAATGGAATTTTGAGGGAGAAATGACAACAATGTGGAATCAAATGACTTAATTGTATTAGGAAGTTTGCTAAAGAGTTGCTTGGAGAGTCGAAAGGGAATGCCCGGAATGGAATAAACTTTACATAAGACTAACCAAAATACCCTCCTCCTCCTCCTCCATCACCACCGCCTTGTATGTCGTCCCAACGCTCCCTTTCCCCAACATCTCCGATGCCCTCAGCAGATCCTTCACCCTCTCAAACCCCTCACACCCTTCAAAAACACCAACTCCTCTTCTCCATACCTCCTCCTCTCAAACCCCTTTTTCATCTCATTTTCCTTCTCCTTCTCATCTCCACCAATCCTCCTCCAGCAGCAGCAGCAGCAATAGAGCAGAACCGCCACAACCAAACCCATCGCCGCCACGTCCGCAAAGACAATCGCCACGATCATCTTCCCGCTCATTTTCCGCCCCCTCCAGTCCCAGCTGACACCAATATCGGCATCGGGTCGCTCCTCGCCACCCCATTCGAGCATTGGCTCTGCAGCGGCTTCCTGCACAGATTCTCATTCCCGGCAAAGAAGACAGAAATATTGATAGGGATTTTGGGATCTCCCCCACGAGACTGTTGTCGGAGACGTTGGAGTCTTCAAGCGTGAGGGAAGTCGAAGAGGGTTTCGGTGAAGGAATTGCGGTCGAGGTGGAGGGTCATGAGGTGGGGAAGTTGGGTGAGGTCGGGTGGGATGTGACCCAATAGGCGGTTTTGCGAGAGGTCGAGGAGGTGGCGGAGGCCGGAGGGGAAGCCCAGAGACAGCAGGGAGGTTTTAGATCTTGTTGCAGGAGCCTAGAGAAGGGGAGAGAGAGAATAGAGAGGGAGGGACGAAGAAGAAGAAGAAAAGAGAACAAGGAAGGTGGAGGGGGTGGGGGTGGGGGAGGGGCTGGCCGGGGCTGCTGTTAGGGCCTTCCGGCTGGTCTCCTTCCCAGCCAGCGACTGGGAGGAGGGAGGGGGGGTTGATGTGATCAAGGGGCATTTTGGTCTCAAGGAAAATTTATAAAGGAATGGAATGGCCATTCCTGTACCTCCCCAGTGCAATGTCCATTCCTCTGCACAAAGGAATGGTGATTCTGGAAGTAATGATCATCCCGCCATTTTTTTGCAAACCAAACGCGGTAATGATCATTTTGTTGGAATGACCATTCCATTCCGACCTTCATTATAGCGAACCAAACGCTACCTAAGTAATCCAAAGTTAAGAGCATATGATAACCTATATTATAGGTTGAGATGACCTATATTATAGGCTGAGAACAAGAGGAGAGAAGGATATTTTTAAGCTTGCAAAAATAAGAAAAAAAAAGGACTTAGATAATGTCAAATGTATTAAAAGTAATGTCTAAAAGGTTCTAGTGAAGGACAATGATATCTAAGAAAGGTGGATGGATTATTTTAGCAAACATTTAAATGAAGACTATGTATGAGACATAAGAACAAGAGAGGATACTTCGCTAGCCGTACATACTTTTTTTCTTGTAGAATTAGGATGGTGGAAGTGAGGAAAGCATTGAAACAAATTAAGATAGGAAAGGCTACGGATCCAAATGACATTCCAATAGAGCCTTGGAAATGCTTAGGAAAGTTCGGGGAATTTGGTTAACTAGGCTCTTCAATAAAATATTAATGATAAAGAAAATGCCGGATGAGTGGAGAAGTAGTGTTGTAGTACCTATATATAAGAACAAGGGAGATGTACAAAACTGTACCAACTATTGTGGGCTTAAACTTATGAGTCATACTATGAAGCTATGGAAGATAGTAATGGAGTAAAAACTTAGAAAACCAAGATATCTGAATATTAATTTGATTTTATGCTCGGAAAGTCAACTATGGAAGCTATCTCTTACATAGGCAACTAATGGAAAAATGTCGAGCAAAGAGGAAAAATCTATATATGGTCTTCATCAATTTGGAAAAAGCTTACGACAGGGTACCTATATATTTAATTTGGTGGGTTTGAGTGTTCCTAGAGGTTATATTGAAATTATTTAAGACATGTATGAATGAGTGGTAACGAGTGTGAGAACTGCATGTGGAGAGATGGACGAGTTTTTAGTGACCATGGGTTTGCATTAGGGATCAGCCCTAAGCTCATACTTCTTTGCACTGAATATGGATGAGTTAACTACTCATAATTAAGATGAGGTACCTTGGTGTATGTTGTTTGTAGATGATAAAATATTGATGGATGAATCAAGAGATGGTGTGAATGCAAAACTCGAGAGATGGCGGGGGAGGTTTTAGAACCCAAAGGCTTTAAAATAAGCCATACAAAGCCAGAATATACAAAGAACTAAAACTACTGTGAGAATTGAAGCCCTAGAGATACCACAGAGATTCATTCCATTATCTTGACCCCATAATTAGTAAGGATGGGAAGATTGACGAAGATGTCAAACATAAGATAAAAGCAGGATGGTTGAAGTTGAGACATTCTTATGGAATGTTTTGTGATTGTCAAATGCCAACAAGATCGAAGGAAAAACTATATAGGATGTTGATTAGACCAGCTATGATCTATAGAGAAGAAAGTTGGCCAATCAAGTAGCAACATATGCACAAAATGGACCTACCAGAGATGAGAATGTTGTGGTGGATGTGTGGTAGTATTAGTAAGGGATAAAATTAGAAAAAAACCATTAATGATGGCTTGGGCATGTCCAATGTGGGTCGGCTACAATGCCGGTAAGGAAAAGTTTGGCTATGCAGGCTAATTGCAAGCGGTAGGCCCGCCAAAGAGGACGTAGATGGAGGTAGTAAAAAATAGATATGAAGAAGTGCAATGTATCTGAGGATTTGGCTTAGGATAGGTCGGAATGGAAACACAGAATTCATGTAGCCGACTCCAACGGCATTGTTATAATATATATATATATATATATATATAAATATATATAAATGTATGAGACAATAGTATTATATTATTTGTTGAATTTATTTAATTGAATACCTAACCAAATTTTGTGTGTATAAAATATAAAATGTTTCAGTCTAGAAGTAATTTCTTACACTTGGTAGTAAGCTGTACCAACTACCAATATTGTAAAAAAAGTACAGCTCACTGCTTTATGCTTATTAATATTTGGCCAGCAGGCATTTCACTTATTCTTCGAAGGGGATGGCTGGGTGGGTGAATCTCATCTATTAATATTTGTTCCCCACAGGGCTTCAGGTTAAACTTCTATGGTAGTGCCATTGGTAATCCTAGTTTGGCTGGGTTTGGTGGAATCATCCGTAATTATATGGGCTTCCTTGTTCTTTCTTTCTGAGGGTCTGCGGGGGTATGCTCGGTTAATGAGGCGGAATTATGGGCAATTAGAACTGACCTTAGGGAAGCTCTCCATCTGAATCTCCCAAACCTTATTTTGGAAGGGGACTTATTTTGTGCAATCCAATGGGCCAAAGCTAATGCTAAAGACCTTGGAAGTTGGCAGGTGTGGTGGATGAGATCTTGGATCTTGCTAGAAGCCTCCAAGTTACTTTTTCCCACATTCATCGTAGTGCTAATTCAGAAGCCAATTGTCTTGCTAAGGAGGGCGCCTCTGTTCCTATTCTAATTGTTAACGTGTATCCCTTGTAGTTTCTTTCTTGTTTTTCTTTGGGCTGGGGCTTGGCTTCATGCCTTTTTTTTTTGGTTACAGTATACCACTCCTTTACTGTTTAGTTTTCTTTATTATATACTATACTGTCACTTTTTCATTGGTTTTGAATATTAGTAATCCACAAGTAGGCAGTGGAGGACACTGGTCTTCTCCTCTTAATCTATGTTTTTTGAGCAATCTGACTGTTTTTTGAGCAATCTGACTGTTGGTTGGGGGGGGGGTGTGATCATTAATATGAGGGATCCCTCAAAATAGAGAAGGGAGGGCAGGGCTTCTGCAGGATCCTCCCCCCCTCTTCCCAGTCAAGACAGATGGGAAGGAGACGGACATAACCAGCCTCTTTATTTATGTACGTACACCTTTGTTTCAGGGTGGGGCCGGGAAGAGGGAATCTTTTGTTTGTTCGCTGTTCTCCATGCTAGGCCTTTTCTGGCATCTGCTCTCGCAAGTGTGTTGTACCATATCTTTTCCTTAGTAATAAAAAATTTAATTAAACTAAACTAAAAAATTAGCCCGTTCTTGTGTCCAGTTTTTTTTTTTTTTTTGAATCTCACCATGTTTTTAGTCTTTTATTTCTGTTACCTTTTTTTGTTGTAAATGATGATAAATAGATACCGTGGAATCTTCTTTATTGTATCCTTCAATTTAATATGGTTATCATTTTCATTTGGAAGCAGTTTCTTTCTTTCTAAAAAGAATTGTGAATGTTTCTTTTGTTATTCCTGATGATAATTGAGTAGCATTTTTATTTGCTCTTTGCAGAATGTGTGGGACTGTTTAGTGTTCCTACTGGTGATTGGTACTGTAAATATTGCAAAGCTATGTTTGAAAGAGAGAAACATGTAGCATATAATGCTAATGCATATGCAGCCGGGAGGGTTTTAGGAGTTGACCCTGTAGAACAAATATCCAAGCGATGCATCCGTATTGTCAAAATGTCAGAGCCTGATGTTAGTGCCTGTGTGTTGTGCAGGTGAATTATTTTGTGCTTGCTCATGCATAATAAATTTGTTATTGTTCTGTGGAAGAGCTTCGGTTGACTGAGTGGACATCTAGTTTGTGTTTAGTCTTCACATTCCTGTCATGTTTGACCAATTTCAGCTGGATGGATGTGACCCTTTTTTTATTATTTATTTAATTTTTTTTTTTTTGGTGTGTTCATTATATTTTATATTTTGTCTTTACACTTATGTAGTCTTTTTTTTTCCTTTCTTCAGATGCCATCACTTCAGCAAATCAACCTTTGGTCCTCGAACTGTTATGCTATGTGACCAAGTGTGATATCTGTTCTTGTCCACAGATGTTGGTGCATATCTATATGCACTGCAAAATTTTTAGTGCACAGTACCTATGCTTTTTAAAGATATCTTCTAATTGTGTCATTTCTTATTTTTCAGTGTGAGAAAGAATATCACGTGGGCTGTTTAAAGGATCATAAAATGGGAGACTTGAAGGTGTTCATTCATTTTCTAGTTACTATTGGCTTTCTATTATTCTAACAATCATTTTCTTTCTGCTGTCTGTATTCTTTACCATTTTCTGAGCTTTGATATGTTATTGCAATTTGTGTAATAGGAATTGCCAGAAGGGAAGTGGTTTTGCTGTGAAGATTGCAGTAAGATCCACACTGCTTTGCAAAAGTTGATTGTTCGTGGATCAGAGGCGCTCCCATATTCACTTTTAGATGGTATAAGACAAAAGCACGTTGGAAATAATTTAAGCAACAGTTTTGATCTTGATGTGAGATGGAGACTTCTTAGTGGCAAGACTACTTGTTCAGACAGTAGACTGTTACTGTCACAAGCTGTTGCTATCTTTCATGTAAGTATCTGCATGCTCAACCTAATGTCTCCAGTAGTTGAAAGCTATTTTGTCTTTGTATCTGTCCGAGGCTACAAGCAACTATCTGGTCAGTTCTTAATCTAGAACTGTATGTTATGACACTATGACTTGAATCTTTAGAAAATGTCATTATTATCGTATTTAACAGTGACAATGTGGATTTTTTCTTGCATTGGCCTGAATGGTTATGTTTTTCTTTTGAAATGCTATACAAATTTATTATTCATGGGGAGCAACAAGCAACTTATCTTACCATCATTTTTGAGGGCTGCCCAAGATGCACTTTCTCTTGCGCGGCTGTCAGCATGTTGCCTCCATTAAAGTGTCAAAAAGAAAATGTATGGATTTTGAAATATGGTGCATCTCCTAAACCACCTGTGCACAGGTCAGTAGTCACCAAGCCCGATTCGTTGAATTGCAGAGAATGAGTCACCTTCAATGACTAAGAGTAGATGACTATTTTAGCTACCTGAAGCCCACCAATATAGCATGTGACTCTACTTTTCAGAACGTAGAAACTGTGTCTGGACCTGGAAGAGCATTTAAAATAGCCACAATTGTAGTTTCTGTCCCACCTCCATCATCCTTGACCAAACTTCCATCAAAGTTCAATATTATTACTCCTAATGATGGGGGATCTAAGATGAGTTCCTCTTACAGTCAGCCTTACCACCAATATGAACACAAAATTCTGCTACTGAATATCCTTCAAATTCTTTAATGATAATAACCAGCAAGCTACATTTGTTAAATTTCGATTATCACTTGATCAATAGTAAAACTTAGGTTACAAAATATCGAGTTATTCAATAATATACCCGAAACAACTAAATCGGCACCAATTGGCATAGGGTTTTAAAAATATGATGCCAAACCATTAATTGTCATAAACTCTCTTAAATTTTTTTGGTAACAGTACACCATTAACAGCCACTGGATAAAAGAGGGGTGTACATTCTTATTTCCTAGGCATATTGAACAACCATTCACGATTGTGTCGCAATGATGCAACTTTAACATATCCATGTAGTTATTTTGTGAAACGTGTGACCCAACAAAATGTGAGAATTCAAGAAGCTTTAATTTAATGAAGATCAACCTTCTCATTATCATTTAAAGCACAGTGGGATGCAGGGACTCAAATAACTGTTCGTCAACTTTGTAATCACCTCCAACTACCAAATTTTGATCAGCAGCCTAGGAGTACAGGTGAGAAACCTGCATGGTCAAAATGTCCCTTCCACACTACATATCCAGATTTTGACCCTACCACCCTAATTGAACTCTTTCTTTGATAAGAGCCAAATGTATCGTTGGGAACGGGTTTCCACATTCCTGGTGGTTCATAGGTAGATACTGCCACTCCCCAGCCATGATAATGAAGATTGTGTCATTGAAAATGAATCTGCCTCCAAAGGTCCTATCTTTGTTCGTCTCTATGCCAAAATCCCTTCCAAGCACATTTTTTTATATCAATTTTCAGCAATCAAATGCCTAAATCACGTGCCTTAAGAGGTTTATACACTTGTTCCAGCTTACTAAGTTACTCACTTTTCTCTTAAGTATAATTCTGAAGGAAGTTCCACTATATCTTCTTTATACATTTCACGACATCCGTATACTGAAAAGAGATAATAATTAGATGGGCAGACAGTCGAATCATACTTTATAAAAGTAATTCTGCTGCCAAAAGGTAAATATTTAATTTCTGCCTTTTCAGGTGGATAAATTTTTCTCAAATCTTTCAATCATTGGACCCTGCAGTCTTCACAGACTTTCCCAAACATAATGTGGTCCGAAACAAATCTGCTAACAGCTCAGTTTCTTCACTATTCATATGAATACAAAAGATCGACACTTACCATGACTGTGTTCCAAGATTACTTCAAAGTAGTGCAGGATATCCTTATTTGTTGCTTACAAATAATGATTGTGTCATCTGTAAATTCTGGATGGGTGACCTCTATGTCTAACTATTTGATCTTGAATCCAGGACCTAAAACTAACAACAGTCTCCTAACAAATAGGACTCCATCTTCTATTAAACCCTAACTAATAGGACTAACATGCCTGACCTAAACATTGCTTGCAACAGCCTTGCAGTTGTTTCTGAGTGGATCGGAAGAGCTACTGGTGCCTTAGCGGTATTTCAGTCTTCTTTTCCTATATATTGATTCAATTAAATTAAAATTGAACAACTGAGTAAACAACACCAACCAGCTCTTCGTTTGAATGTCTTTGGAGTTTGGTTGTATGCTTCCACAGGGCAGGCTTTAGTTTGCACCTCCATTGTTAGAAGGAAACTTGTAGGTCCCATGTGGAAGGTATAGTGATCTGGTGGGGCTCAGAGTGGTGGATGCTTGCAGACCAGAAGGGGCTGGATTACAGTATGAGTGCAAATTATGCGTGGGCCCACATCTAATGGGACTTTGATTGATTATAGTTATTAGAATCCTACGATTCGTGTTCTGAATCCCAATTTATATCCCGAGTCTTAAGGAAAACGATTCGTATCTATGCAACGAATCCCATTTACATATAAATCTTATGATTCAGTACTAGTTTCATCGAATCCTACGATTTCGGCGATTCAGCTGACCGAGAATAACTACAACCACTAAATTAATATTAACAATTTTTTACCTTTTTCTTTCTTTATTATTTATTTCTTTTATCATTTTTACTTTTAAAAGTTATTTAGTAGTTAATAAAACCTCTTAAGAATATTCATAGCTTTGGAGAGGTTTTAGGGATAAAAAAGAACTTGCATTTAATTAAAGTGTTTGACTATACGTATGGTGCTTGTTAGCCTTGTCTATTTCCGCTCTTTTTTTCTAAATCATTTTTTATTTTTTTCTACATAAAATTTTTTTAAACTTCAAGAGATATCCTACTGCGTAAGATTGATGGTTTGGATTGAATTTTTACTTTTTGATTTTGATTTAAAGATAATAAAAATAAATATATATTGATGCCTTAAACTATTTAAACGTGTCATTTATTATGTATTAATCTATGTCATGATGTCCTTGATGTGATTGTATGATAGACTGACTTGTAGTTGTACTTATACTGCTATAAATGGGAAATTGGATGGTTATGAATAACTACTTTTTTCTTTTTCTTTTTAATTTATAATTAGTTTTAAATTTTATTAGAAAAATAATGAAACTCCTACAATTTGCGATACGATCCACGATTCGATTCGATTCATGGGTATGAATGATTTCCGATAGGATTCCAATTTTCAAAACTATGAGTACTGATAGGTGATGCTCCAATTAGCCCCAACCAATAATTTACTCTTACCAAAATGTAAGATTAAAAGTCGTAGTTCTTTTCATTTATTGCTTGTTAAAGGATTCATGGTGTCTTAATAATGTTTTGGAAGAGATGTTTTAACTTTTGTTTAACTGGGAGTAGAATTGCCCTCATGAGTAGTGTGATTCTCATTCGGTTGCTTCTGATTATTCATTATATTTTGTTCCGTTCAAATCAAGGATGAAATATGCTCTGACCTTGTACTTCATCTAGGAGGTACAGGATGCTGTGAACTTGGCTTGTTTAAAGTCCTTTTACATCTGTATAAAAGTTGTCTGTAACAGATCCAGTGTCTTTTTCTCTGTAAGAAATGATGCTCTTCTAGTTGCTGGAACTGTAACTCTCACAATTGAGTTTAATGGTGGTTGTTTTTCTATGAATTCTTAGTTTTATCAATGTTCTTTTAATATTCGTGCACTTCTGCAGTATAAACAAGCAGTTTCTTAATTCCTTCAATGATAAAATTCATCGCATATCTTGTGTCACTGTTCCTCATGCATTTAAATTGAGATGAAATTGAATTTTCTTGACTAATTTTCTTCTTGTACTGTATTTTCAGAACTGTTTTGACCCAATAGTTGATTCAGAAACAGGCAAAGACCTCATTCCTTCCATGGTTTACGGGTGAGAAAAATTCATTTCTCTTCAGAGAAATAGGGTCACCTTGTAGTTTGTTTATGTCTTCTTTGTTCTATTGTTTTATGTACGTTCTTTGTCAATCAATTAATACTTCTCAGTTAGGAAAATTGATACTTCTAAGTTCTATGCTGGGCAGGAGCAAAAAAGCCCAAGAATTTGCAGGGATGTACTGTGCAGTATTGATTGTAAAGTAAGGATTGCCACTATAATGTGATTGGTGTTTCATTCTACATATATTTTATGTAACTATGGTCTTATACTCCTTATGCAGCTCATCTGTTGTATCAGCTGGAATTCTTCGAATATTTGGACTGGAAGTTGCAGAACTTCCATTGGTTGCCACAAGCAGTGAAAATCAAGGAAAGGTGAGGACCATGTTAAGTTACAGTTTCCTGTGTTTTATCATTTATTTTCCAGTGCTAATTCTGTAGGCATGTGTGTATTTTTGTATGTATAATCTATAAAATCTTGTTTTATTTCTTCAAAGTCAACAATATGCGACTGTTTGGTGGCTATAACATTATGCCTTCCTATTTTGTTATTTATTTTATCCTCTACTGTGCTTTTTCACAAGCTACACCTTTGGGAGAACAATGAAGGAAGGTTTTGCACTAGCAAGTTGCAACTATTGTTTAAAAACCTGGCCTTGGTATCTGGGTTGTCCCGCTAGTGAGCTGGACCCACCTGACCTTGACCTAAACTAAACCAAACCAAACCAAACCAAGCCTTTTCCCACTAGGTGGGGTCGGCTATATGGATTTGACGACGCGAATCAAATTTGTTTAGGGCCATATCCTCCGTTAGATCCATGTAGGTAAGGTCATGTTTAATAGTTTCTTTCCAACTTCTCTTGGGTCTCTCTCTCCCTCTCCTACTCCTGGCAATTTCCATGCTTTCACACCTATTAACAGGTGCCTCCGTTGGACTCCTTCTAACATGGCCGAACCATCTCAGTCAATTTTCTCTCATTTTATCTTCAATCGGTGTTATTCCTACTTTGCCCCTAATCTCATCGTTCCTAATCCTATCTCTCCTTGTGATCCCACACATCCATCTTAACATTCTCATCTCCGCAACTTCCATCTTCTTAACATGATTATGCTTTACTGTCCAACACTCTGATCCATATAACAACGCTGGGCGTACCGCCACCTTATAATACTTTCTTAACCTTGAGGGGGACTTTCCGATCACACAAGATGCCCGAAACACTCCTCCATTTGGTCCATCCCGCCTGAATCCTGTGACTTACATCAATATCAATCCCTTCATCCTGTTGCACCATAGATCAAAGGTATCTAAAGTTTTCTTTCTCTATAATCTTTTGTGTGTCCAAACTTATTTCTATGTTATCACTTGACCTTGACCTGATTGTTAAAATTTGGTTTGGTATGAAATTGGATGACTGTGGTTAGAGTGGGAATAAAATGTAGTTTGTTGACGAGTAAGCCCTCAACTTGAGTACATGCTATGATGATCAAGAATGCAATTTCCTGGTTGACCACAAATGAAGAGCTAAGGTATATGAGCATGGGCATTGCTCACAATCCAATACCTGCTATATGAGGAGTCCATTGGGCAAAATCCAAAAATAGGAACTGTGAATTAATTGCCTTTTTGAATTAATCTAAGTAAATGCCTTGTTTAAGCTATGAACAAAAGTAAAACTGGTAAGAGAAACTCAATGAAAAATAAGGAATAGACACACATTATATAAAAGACGAGATCTCCTTTGGGGAACATTAGGATTGGTCGTTCAGTATTCTGCTGGTCGACCAGCCCTATGTGATGTTAGTGGGAAAGTTGATATTTGCAAAATAAACCTGCATTTCTTGTTTGATTCTCAACACTCAAGCTAGAGCATGAAAATCTTCTAGGCTTTGGTTGGGGAAACCCCTTTTATAAGGAAAGCACAGCTTGATCTAGTTTGTTTGAACTCTAATCATACTCCCTCTTTCAAGTAAGTCAACTTAATAGATTGTCACAATGCATAGTCATAGGATCACTTTTAGTAAATCCCAACTCCTTAGTCAACCACAATAATTCTTATGTGACATGGGCCACCACATAATACTCTGCTTCTGCTTCTTGATCTAGCAACAGCATGCTGCCACTTACTATTCCAAGGTGTAACGCTACCAACCAATGCAGAATAACTGTTGGTAGTCCTATCTGATCTGGATCTTTCCTAGTCTGGATTGATAAAAATTGCTATGTTCAAATGACCATGACAAAAGCAGAGTGCCCATGCCTCCCCAATTCCTCAATTATGTGGAGTTTTCTGCCTGGAGAAATGGTTCTTTGTGAATTTATTCTGGTGAAAGTTATATGGAATTGTCATGTGTGGCAACTGATAGAAAAAAGAAATTTCAGTGCATGGAAGAGTTAAAAAAACTACCCGTGAATGATCCTGAGTTTGGTTATTGGTAGTTGTGAATATGTTAGTCACGAATTGACTCCTTGGAAGATGTTTTATCTGCTAGTTCTAAGTATTTTAAAAGGGCCATAGAATTGTGGCATTTTGTGTTGCTTTGCAGATAAGGAAACAATGCTCAAGTTTCAGCTACTTAGGGTTAGGGTTGTTCTGTTGCACTCATTTAAATATGTAAATATTACATGTGTATGTAAATATTACATGTGTAAGGTTTATGCATGAACACATTTGCTCGAACTCTTTTATTCGTCACGTGTGAATTTTGGTTTGAAAATGGTGTAAATAGGTTCATTTTCGTATCAAAATTCTTAGACCTCTCCAGGTTTGAAACCATTACATGCATCGTGCCTGAAAGAGGGGCCGATGGGATTACTACCTGCATTGGTTAATGGGGTCAAATCCCATCAACCACCTTCTATTCTTTCTGTTGTCTTGTGGTTACCAGAATTTCAATCTGAACCGATCAAATCTTTATTGAACTAATAAATCCAATATGATTAGTTTCATATCTTAAATCTTCATAGATTTTGAGAAATATGGGAAAATACTCAAAAAAGCCCCAACTTATGGGCTTCCAATTCATGATGTGATTTGTTTAGTATTCTCATATAATTGATAAACCTTTAGGCGGGAAGTTTAATATCTTAGATCCTCTTGGATTTTGATTACAAGGTGAAAAATCGAAAAACAGCTAAATCCCATATCATGTGCTCATGATAAACTTGTGCTTCTGACGAACATTATAGTACTTTAAATTTGGAGACCTAGGGATCGATCCCCTGACATGCAAGTGATACTAAGGTGCCAACACCACTCAACCTTGAGTTCGTTTGTTACAAACATGGTAATGCGCTTCACATATGTAAATCCCTTTTTAGTAGCCCATGCGCAAAAGAAAAACGACCCCTTAGATATTGCACAGCTTTGACAAGGCGATCAATCTCTGTGAGTTTATATGCTATACTTTGAAAATGTGGTGTGAGTTGTGCATGTGTTGAATATTTGGTGGAACTTGAGGCACAACACATCCACAAATTGTCATGCAATTTGAGTTCTCAGCATGAGCCCATCATGCACAGAATCTGATTTAGGAGCCACATTTACACTTTTTCTATAGTTAAATCATCGAAACCCTTGAATTTGATGCAGTTGTTTCTAACAAATTAACTTTGGCTAGCATTGTTTGAGGTCCGGGACAAAGCTGTTGTTTAGTGATGGTTGGTGTACATGCTGCCGCAATCATATAGGTCCAATTAAATCATAATACTTCTGCCTTTTAGCTGAGACTTAGAAGAGCAATAATGTAAATTATCCTGGTGTTTCTATAAACCAATAAGGAATGCCAGAATATTAGTGATGAGATTTGAACACTACATAGAAGGTATTAGAGAGAGGAAAAAGAGAAGTTAGGAGAAAGTAAATAGGGACTTTAGGGGAAACTAGCATGAAGGCCCTGTGCGATGCACAAGTTAAGTCTCATGTACCTGAGTAATATATGAAACATATAAATCCATTTATATGAAACACATAACACAAAGTTGCCTCTTTCTCACCTTTGTTTTCTTATTAACATGTTTTGATCTTGTGCCTTGCATCTACACTGCATTTGCTTCAACTAGGTCTTATCCATCTTTAACAGATTCTACACTGCAATTGCCTCATCTAGGTCTTATCCGTCTTTGAGTTAGAATAAAGGGACACAGAGGGAGGTTGGTTGGGAGCTGTGTGGAAAAGAAATGTCCAAAGTTGGTGTGATGAATAGTTTTAGTGGAGAAATGGTTTAAAGATATGAAAGGGGTGTTTTAAGAGAAGCAACCATTGATTCAAAGAGAGATAAAAATGGGGCCCAATTACTGATGTGGCTCAAGGAAAGAGAGATTTGAGAGTTTTTTGTCTAACTGCTTTCTAACCGCTATTCACCTTTCAAGAGAAAGAATTTTTAGGTTGGTCATTGGTTTTGATATAGGATGGAGAAATTGATATTCCCTGTATTAATCTCCACAAAACTAATAGAAGTTAAGTTACAATTTGATGAGCAGTAAAGTATTCAATCCGTCATTTTAAATACAAAAGAAGAAGATTTGTAATTGCACACGAGTAATCAATCCTTTTTGCTCAGTGCTGATTGCATTTTCTTTATTCTTCTGGCAGGGTTACTTCCAGTCACTATTCTCGTGCATCGAGAGACTTTTGGGGTTCCTGAATGTGAAAAATCTTCTCCTCCCTGCAGCAGATGAAGCTCAATCCATTTGGACAGAGAAATTTGGCTTCACAAAGATAGACGAGGATGAGGTATGTCACCCTTGCACTAGTGCACCTCTTCACCTCTTTTTTTTAAAGTTAACTTCTAACTTATGGCCTTTCGCAGCTGTGTAGGTATACAAAGGACTACTCCCATATGATGACCTTTACGGGCACATCCATGCTACACAAGTTGGTACCTAAGTGTCTGGTTGTTAATAATAAACCAACCATGGGCAACTGATAAGGTATCTCAGCGTAAATGGAATTGTTTTTTGTTTCAGATCTTCCCAATGGAAATGTACAGGGGAAGCACATTTTGTTTTGGTCTGTACAGGAAGCTAACTTCCAAACACTCTGGAGTCTGGCCAAATGCATTTTATTATTATTTATGGGTGCTAAATATTGGGCCATGGAAGGAAGAACTTGAAAAATAGCAATTACTGTATAACATTCAAAACTTTGAGCAGCATCTAACCATCGAACTCCAGCACAAAGGCCCTTGTACTTAGCTAACGGTTGGGCTGATGAGTGCTGTGCTTTCTTCCTTTTTTGTTTGCTGCTCCTTTAAATTAGTTAAAAGGTTATCACAATGTATTTCTTTCAACTGGAAAGAACTTTATAAAATATTTAGTTTCATTTCTTTGATCTCTCTTTCTAGCATTTGTCTATTTCATTTCTTAAGATATTGTAGCACTGTTAAGATGTTGGTTTTTTTTTTTCCTCATAATTCATCTTATTTTTTAGATGAGTGGGACAACCTTGTTGAGTCACATGTGAAACACATTTCAATGTCAAAATCACCATTTCACTAATGAACTTGATTTAGATATAAATCTTTTCATAAGTTTCTCAAATTTAAAACCCATGGAGATTTGAGACAAGATATTTGACATCATGGCCGTTTTTAGCCATTTAATGAAGATGAATGGTTTGGATTGTGAAATAGGTGTCCATAAGAATTAAAAGATAAACAAAACTATATGAAGGTCCCATGGCAGAAAACACTATGGTTAAAATCACTGTACAATCCTTTGTACTTGTCTTTTGCAATTGAAGGTGTTTAATCGTGTGACAAGTGATGTGAAAATGGCCTTATTTGCATGCCTGATTTATGAATGCAAAACGAGCATGATGACAAGGTACATGTCATGCACGTGAATCGTTTTCACATATAAACAAACGAACGCCCCCTCGGAGTGTCATTATTTAAAAATTACCATGGGTAGCAATGAAAGCCTTGTTCTAATATAGTTGCGATCATTTATAAGAATTCTTTCTCTCCATTTCGATTTATCTTGAGCCAAATCTTTTGATAAATTAGACTTCAAATCTATTTTAGTACTTGCATTTACATCTTATTTAGCCTGTTTCTTTTCCTTGATGTGCCATTTACTTACATATCCTAATTTTTTCTTACCGGGCGATGCCTGTGTTTGACGTGCCTAGTCTAATTTTATCTCCTATTGATGTTATTTCTAAATTATCTTAAAGGTGCTCATTTTGTTTATTCTTTCTAGTTTTACCAAACATCCATATCAATATTTTCATTTTTTGCTATTTTCATTTTGTATTTGTTTTGTCTTTTTATTGGCGAACATTCTGCTCCATAGGTCATAACTGATTTAATCACTGTCTTATAAGATTTTTCTTTCAATATTGTTGACATTCATATATCCCAAAGCACTCAAAAAGTGAGTCTCAACTTCAGTCATTTCGTTTTATCCTATTTAAGTCTCAACTTCATTCATTTTGTTTTATCCTATGTTCGACATCTTCATCAATTTCACTAAAAAACTAAAAAACCGTCTAATTGACTGAATCAAACCAACAATTAATAATTGTATTTCATGGTTTTAGTTATGGTTGCGGTTATTAAAATCGGAAAATCGTGTTTCATGGTTTGGTTTTGAATCAGTATATAGTTGATCAACAATCCAGTAAATTCGGATCGGACCGAAAGTTTGTGAACATTTGCAATCTAGGGGGGTTGTGTTTGGTTGGAGGGCCCACAAGCATGAGCTTACGAGATTTTATCTTAAACTTTAGCTTAAGAGAACCTTGCCCATATATATATATATATATATATATTTGAATAGTTACTTTCATTAACAAAAGCTTGGAATCAATTATACCTATATGGAAGATTAAGATTAATCTTTGGACCATTTTATTTTGATTTTTTAATTCAATAATTCAATTCAAAATGGGTAGTAGCCACTGTTTATAAACCTACAAATCATGAACTATCGCAGTCCATAACCAATTATTTGAAATATTGAAATGCATTTCTCAATCCATAGCTTAGAATCAATTATTCCTACATGAAAGAGTAAGGTTAATTCTTGAACCATTTTATTTTAAATTCTGAACTCAATAGTTCAATTGAAAATGGGTAATAGCCGAATTTCTAAGTATTTATTTATGTCATTCTAAATATTTTTAACTCGTAGTTTTTGAAAATTAATATCATTGTTCATATGCACTTGTGTACCATTCATTAGCATACTTGTACACTAATAATGGATATAAAATATATATAAAAAAAATAAATCAAATATACAATATCCAATTGGTGCCTTACAATATATGCATTAAATAACTCATTTTTATGAAATAGACTTATTTTCTTTATTCATTTTTTTATGTAATAGACTATTTTATTTATTGTTCTATAACATAATCAAGCATCAAAAGACAATAATTGCTTGCTTTATGAAAATAGTAATAAACATACAGAATCCTTTTTCCTTTTCCTTTTCCCCCTTTTTTTTTTTTTTTGGGTTTTTGTTTTTGGTGAGATTAAGATCGTTATCTGAAGTTTGAAGATGATGAGACCACATAGAAGGAGAACTTTTTCTTTTTAGGTTCCATTGCCATTTAAATTTGTAAAGTCAATCAAATCGTCCAAAGAAAACGCACTTGGTCTCACAACAATAAACATGAGAAAAGTGTCTCTATTTTAAGAAAAAAGAAAAACATGAAATTTAACTCATTGCTAGAAAGGAGGATATCACCAATTGCTGATTATGGGGAATGTGATAGGTGCACAAGTGACCACTAAATCATAAATGGTGGAATGAAGATGGAGACCGTGTGGGGAGCCAAAAAAAGAAGAAGAGGATAATGAGAAAGTGTTAGTGATGGCATTTAAGGAATGGGCAAAATTGCAGGGTTGCCCACTCTATTTAGGGCTACCAATTTTGAAGACGTGAAAGGTATTAAAATGACAAGCAGGGTTGCCCACTCTGGTTAGGGCTACCAATTTTGAAGACGTGAAAGGTATTAAAATGACAAGCAGGATACGTGGTTAAATACTAAAACTAGAGGAGCTATTTTCAAATCTAGGAAGCCTCAGTGTGGTATATACAAAAAATTCTTTTCAAATTAGCAAGATTAAAATATCGCTAGCAATATTTTAAAGCAAAGGGGGAGTTGGGCTGTGAGGGGTGCCACCTCAGCAACCTAATCATTCTTCTTTCAAATAAATATGAAGAAAAAAAAAATAGAGTGATTTAAGGTGTCATGTCATCACATGCCACAATTTTTTCTCCAAAAAATTCTCTTTAGCTATATCTTTTATCTCATAAAATCTCTCAATCAATATCCCCTAAAATCTCTCTATTTTGCTACAGTTATTCTCTCTCTTAACACCATCTATCTTTCATCCTCTATTTTAATATCTGGGGCCCACCTTTGTACAATTCATACTGATAATTTTTTCATTAAAAATATCATTTTCTTTTAGTTTCCAAATACAGCTCTACTCTATTCAAAGATTGTCACATGTGAACGAAAATCAAACCCGACCTTCTGATGGACCACCTTATGGTGGTTGAATCTTATAGGCATCATTTTCTGATCTGATTATATAAACATATAACCCTAGGTTTGGCCCACCATAAATTACACTTCCATGGGCCCACATGGATTCATAATTAAAAGATATATACATTGATCTAAGGTGGGCAAATTATTACTAGGATCAAATAACACTAGCATGTGGTTTTAAAGTCTCATAATTTATGGCTTTTAAAGTTAAGATGTTTATACATTTTTTTGAAAATCTAGAGTTAAAAAAATGGTTTGATGAGTTCTAAATGGTATTGGTACTGCTACTTCAAAAGGGTAGAGAAGAAATTTGTGCTGAGGGATTGAAATGACCATTGGCCTATGTGAAAATAAAAAAAATGGTGCATTTGTGAAACGAGGGAATTGCACATTTTTATGATTTTCTTTGTTAACAATATTATGTTGTTTAGTGTGATGTATTTTCCTTACATAGAAGAAAAAAATGAATAATTTTTCCTTAATAGAGATGACTTTGTTTTTCTACAAAAATACAAAATTTCATTCTCATGAGGAAATAAAAATCTGCATAAACTAGAATCCTCTTGTTGCACAGACAAGACCATATGGGGGTGGCTTTAAAATTGTTAATGGTAATAAAAACTTGAATGCATTTCTTATTACTAATTTTATACATATTAACAAAATTCGCTTTTCTATATCTTCTTTAGTAATTATTGTTGTTATAATCATTTTTATGTTGTTGTTCAATGTATTTTTTTTTTTAGCTTTATCTTTATAATAGTTTATTGTCGATGTTGACCACTTATATTTGTGATTGAAGATGTGTTGATTGTTTTTATATAAATATGCAAGAATATATATGCTTATATGTTTATAACTAATTTTGATATCTCATAAATTCAAAATGTAATATCTTACTTTTTGCCCTGGGCTAAGCACGGGGCGTTGTTGCTAGTATTATAAATATTGTAAACAAGAATGCGATTATCAGATAAATTTGAGAAAATAGTAGATTACAGAAAAGGGGTTTATATGTAAAAAAAAAACACTGTTAAACATTTTTTTATTATCTGGAATATTTAAATTTCAAAAAACTAAGTAGAGAAACCGCATCCCCTTTGAGATAAACCTGATGAGAAGTTACAGATATGATATGTTTTTTTCACCTATATCAATAATATCTGGTGATTGCACATGTCTCATGTTTTTTTTTTTAACCTAATTGCTTCATGTGCTCGGTAATTTCTTACAATAAAAAAAACTTTTCATATCTCCATAGGTGACCTTATCTCCTTTGAGAAAAATTTGATGAAAGATCTGACATGAGGCCTTTTCACCTATGCCAGCAACATGTCACAATCTCACAATGTGATTTTCTCAATCAAACATGTTGCAAGCATTCTGTAAGAAACTAATCTTTGAGCAATGTGCATTGCTAACAATCTTTTCGGCAAACAAAGGTACTTTCAAATTGAAGGAAGAAGTTCTCACGATTTAAGATAAGCTTGTTTTGTTATGAAAATTATGTGGCCCGACTACTATTAGGCCCATGCCAGAACGAGCTCGGTGGTGTGCCACGGATAACTCCTAATAAGTCTTGATCTGGTTGAGTCGGATAAGGATCAAACTCTTGGTGGTAGAATTTGGATCAAGTTCAGACTCTCAATTGGTAGAATTCCCACGCTGGTAAGGAGATGTGGGATTTCAAGAGGGGTAGAGTCCGTAGTAGTCGTGACTCCTAGGGATTGCTCTATATAAGGGAGATGAGAACCCTTGCTTGATCATTTAGTAGATCTGAGAGCATTCGCAGCGAGTTCGCAAGTTTACCTTACACCGGAACATGTAAGGTTCTCGGCGAGTTCGGTTCCGACACCCATCTGGGACCAGCTAGTTCTTTCACGTTTTCTATACATTCGATCATTAAACTCATTCTATGTCAAAGGATATAATGTGTTTAACTCGTAATTTCATAAATTTCTGATCTTCGCATTCATTTATTCATTACATGACTCATTTCATGACAAGCAATTCATTAGATGCAAACATACATTACATACATTTAGTTCTTTGCATGCATCCATTCATAGATTTGTTCATTCCTATTGTACTCCTGTGAGGGTGCTTGATATATCCTTATCAATTATGTCCTTTCCATCTGCAGTTTGAGCAGGTAGTCTCTCTCTATAATGGTCTTTCGCACATATCATACTCTTCGGCCGACCAAAGGCGTCTCCTAGCTTGTAACCGTTGTACTTTTGATATCCACTTCTGTATTTCTTCCATTGTTGTATATTGCACGTCGCATGCACAATGTCATCATAAGTTGATCGATAAATTTAGGCAGAGGACTAATGTTTACAAAACCAGTATGGATCAAGACCTTTACATTTAGTTATTGTCATTGCGTGCAAGGATGGAATCCTAAGCAAGTCTCACTTCTGACTTGTGCAAGCTTGTCGATTGAGATGGATGATGGCAATGTACTCAGCAGATCAAATTTGAAATCACAAAGGAAGGACAAGTAGATAGTGCAATCAAAATTCTTCTGACTCTTGGTTTGTAGAAATTTTTTGGCCCAAAGAGCAAACAATCTCTCCAGAGCATGACTCCTTCATAGAACTATCAAATTTGTCACTCATCTTGAAACTTTGTCAAGACAAGCTATAAACCATCTCCCAGTCGCTTAGCACTCAAACTGTTGCAGTAGACTTAGTCTTTGAATTACTTAGTCTTTGGATTCTGTTAATAAATCCCTATTGTTTAGGGGGTTGACCTGTTCTTTAGCTTAATCCCACAATCACAGTGGAGTGCCTTTTATTTTTAGTTTCTGTTACTGTAAGGCTTTATAAATAGCCCCATGCGTATGCAATAAGATGTGTGAGTTTTCTCCCAGTTTGACAACTTCCATATACCAACATTAACATTTGGTATCAGAGCAGATTGTAGCCGCAGCTCAATCATGTCTTCAGAGAATAACTTTGTGCAACCATCCATTCCCCGGCTCCATGGGCATTATGAGCATTGGAGCATGCTTATGGAAAATTTCCTTCGCTCAAAGGAATATTGGTCCATAGTTGAAAATGGAGTTCCCGAAGAGGATGCGGAACGGAAGGTGCTGGCTGACCAGAAATTGAAGGATTTACGAGCTAAGAACTACCTATTCCAGGCCATTGATCGCACCGTTTTGGAAACCATTTTAACCAAAGACACGGCCAAGTGTATTTGGGATTCCTTGAAGCAAAAGTATCAAGGGAATGCCTGAGTCAAGCGTGCGCAACTTCAAGCTCTTCACAAAGATTTTGAGATTTTTCACATGAAGGAAGGTGAATCTGTTAATGACTTTTTTGCTCGTACTCTTACAATTACTAATAAAATGCGCAGCCTTGGTGAAAAGATGAGCGATGTTACTGTGATAGAAAAGATTTTGCGCTCTATGTCATCCAAATTTGACTATGTGGTCTGCTCCATTGAGGAATCCAAGGATTTGGATCATATGAGTATTGACAAATTGCAAAGTAATCTCCAGGTACATGAACAGCGTATGTCTAGTCATGTCATTGAAGAACAAGCATTAAAGATTGTACATGACGATCACTTTGGTCATCTTGGTCGTGGCCGTGGCGCCTCACATGGAAGGGGAAGAGGACGTGGTAGACAAGGTATGAACAAAGCTCTTGTTGAATGCTATTATTGTCATGATCTTGGTCACTTTCAGAATGAGTGTCCCTAAAAACATAAGGAGCCCAGATACGAGGAGGACTCCAAAGCTAACTTTGGAGTGACGGAAGAGCTTCTTCTCATGGCCTGCGTTAATGATGATAGATCTCATGAAGAAATTGTTTGGTTCTTGGACTCTGGTTGCAGCAACCACATGTGTGGAAGGAAAGAATTCTTCTCGTACCTTGATGAGCCCTTCCGCAAATCTGTTAAACTTGGCAATAATTCGAGTCTTCAAGTCATGGGGAAAGGACGAATTCATATGCAAATCAACAACCTTGCACACGTTATCACAGAGGTATTTTACATACCTGATTTGAGAAATAATCTTTTAAGTATCGGTCAAATGCAGGAGAAAGGATTAGCTATCCTAATTCGACACAACCAGTGCAAAGTACTTCACCCAGAGAAAGGACTCATCATTGCAACCACTATGTCACACAATCGCATGTTTGCTCTTCGAGCAACTATCACACCACCAGATCAGGATCAATCATGTTTTCATATGTTTTCTCAAAATCCAGATCACCTGTGGCATTGTCGTTATGGACATCTGAGTCTTGGTGACCTCAAAACACTCTATACCAAATAGATGGTCAAGGGTTTGCCGCAATTGAAGAGTTCCAGCCTTTTTTGTGAAGATTGCTTTGTGGGTAAACAGCACAGACACTCTTTTTCCACAAGAAAGCACTTGGAGAGCTTCGCAAATTCTCCAACTTGTTCATGCTGAGATCTGTGGGCCTATTTCTCCAATCTCCAACAGCAACAAAAGGCATCTCTTGACTTTTACTGATGATTTTAGTCGCAAAATCTGGGTGTTTTTCTTGATAGAAAAATCAGAGGCTTTTGATGTATTCAAGCTTTTCAAAGCAAAGGTTGAAACAGCTATGAACACAGCCACCTGAGGTCTACGTACCATGGTTTAAAATCTCGGTTTCGGTCGCGGTATCGGCAGGGCCGAAAAACCGATATGATATCGATATCAGTCGCGGTTATCGGTCCATCGCGGTCGTCGCGGTGTGAATTTTTTTTTTAAATCCAAAAAAATTAACAAAAATATCCAAAAAATTCAGAATATTAGAAAATGCTAGAAAACAATATTTTTTTTCCATTAATAACAACAATAAATCAAAATATCGGTCACCTTAAGTTATGAGTCCTGTCTGTGTCGCAGTTTGTTGTCTTCTCCAGCATTTCGTATAATGCAACCATTATTAATGCTCATGATCAATTTATTAGTGTAAAATATAAGAAAATAAAGATAACATATCAATCATCATTTAATACTAACTCATGATTACAAGCATTTCATTCTGATTTAGGGCTAGGCCAGGCCCATTGTTAGATAGGCCACACTTGATTTTTAGTTATGTTCTATCAACATGACTTTTGAGTAAAATTTCTATAGGGCCCATTGAGATTATTGGCACGCATTTTTTTTCTATAATTGATCAACTAATCAAGCTTAGAGTGAGGCAAACTCCTATTACAATAAAACTTTTTCCAAGCCCCATAAAAGAAGAGCCAATTATTTTAAATGGTTTAGATTTTCTATATGTGGGGCCCACTGTGGAGCCCAAAGATCATTTATATTGTAAGTTAACCATTCTCCACTACAAACTTTGCCAAAGTTGGCTAACAAGGGCAGTTTTTCTTTTTTTTTGGTTGGAGCTAACAAGGGCAGTTTAGGAATTGTCTAAAGGGCATTTGCCCTAATTGAAGGGTTCGTTTGCCTTTCCCAAATGGAAATAGAAGGCGGCGGCAAAGACCAAACAAGGAAAACAAAGGAAAAAAAAAACGGGAGGGAAAAAAGGGAGAGGTGGTGGAGGAAGGAGGAGAGAGAGGGTGATGGGCTTACCCATGTCCGGCGGCGATAGAGGAGGACGCGGACGACATGCTGCAACTACTCCCTGGTATGCTTCAGACTCCTTTCTCCTCCAGTCTCCTTCCCTCCCTCTTCTCTTTTATTTTCTTTTTTTCCCTACAACCTTAATGTTCTCTGCTTTCGTTTTTTTTTTTCCCTTATTTTGAATATGCTCGAAACCTCGGTCGGAAAAAAGATCGGAGAAGAAGATGGGTTTTTGTCGGTATCGGCCGGTATAGCGGATTTGACCGATATTTTCAATGTATCGGCCGAAACTCTTCGATATTTTGGCGATTTTTTACCCGACTGATGTCGATACCGGTTCCCATGAAAATATCGGAACGGTATGGGCCGATACCGGTACGTATCGGCCGATACATACCGGTATCGGCCGATATTTTCATCCATGCTACGTACAGATAGGGGTGGAGAATTCAATTCCAATGAATTCACTGATTTTTGCAAGTCCAACGGCATTCGACGTCAACTGATTGCAGCCTACACTCCTCAACAAAATGGAGTGGCGGAGCGTAAGAACCGCACTATCATGGAGATGGTTCGCAGTATGCTTTCATGCAAACAAGTGCCTAAGACCTTTTGGCCCGAGGCCGTCAATTGGACAGTACATGTCCTAAATCGCAGTCCCACACTTGCCGTGCGAAATCAAACACCAGAGGAAGCGTGGAGTGGCACTAAACCTGCAGTTGATCACTTCTGAATATTTGGATGTCTGGCTTATGTTCATGTTCCAGATGTCAAACACACAAAATTGGATGACAAGAGTTTGAAGTGTGTTCTCCTAGGTGTCAGCGAGGAATCCAAGGCGTATCGTTTGTATGATCCTTTATCAAAAAAAATTTTGATCAGCCGTGATGTTGTTTTCAATGAAGATGCACACTGGCCTTGGACAGATACACACGGTGCTAATGTTCATGCTTCACTTGAAGTGGGGGAGGAACATTCAGATGATTCATTTGATCAAAATGTTGCTGGAAATCTAGGTACTGAAGCCGCACCTGCAGTTGAAGATCATGCAGACCAAGATACTCCTCCACCTCCTGTCAATTCATCTGATCCTGTAGCAGCAAGACGACCTCGTCATCCACCACCTTGGATGAGGGATTATGATAGTGGCGCTGGTCTTTCAGAGGAAGAACAAGATGGTAATTTTGCTATGTTTATTGATGAAGATCCTCTAACCTTTGATGATGCAGTTCATAGCAGAAAGTGGCAACTTGCCATGGATGCTGAGATTGCTGCCATTCAAAGGAACAATACTTGGGAGTTGACAGATCTGCCTGAAGGAAGAAAAATAATTGGAGTTAAGTGGCTGTATAAGACAAAGCTGAATGAGCATGGCGAAATAGACAAATACAAGGCACGCCTCGTCGCCAAAGGCTACACTCAACAATACGGCATTGATTATTCCGAAGTTTTTGCTCCAGTAGCCCGTATGGACACTATCCGGCTTATCCTTGCCATTGCCGCTCAAGAAACATGGCCGCTTTATCAATTAGATGTGAAATCCGCTTTTCTTCATGGAGAGCTTGATGAAGAGGTGTACGTTGACCAGCCACCTGGATATGAAGTTAGAGGTGCCGAACACAAAGTATATTGACTTCACAAGGTGCTATATGGTTTGAAGCAAGTGCCCCGGGCATGGTACAGCAAAATCGAAGCCTATTTTGTGAATGAAGGCTTTAAAAAAGGTCCATATGAACACACCTTGTTTATCAAGCACACCTCTACTGGTAAGATCTTACTTGTGTGTTTATATGTCGATGATCTCATTTTCACTGGCAATGATGACTCTCTGTTCAATTCCTTTAAATGTTCCATGATGCAAGAGTTTGACATGACTGATTTGGGCAAAATGAGATATTTCCTTGGTTTGGAAGTAGTGCAACAGGACAATGGGATTTTCTTATGTCAACAAAAGTATGCCCACGAAAATCTAGAGAGATTTCATATGACTGATTGCAACTCAGTCCACAATCCCATTATCCCAGGATCGAAACTGATGAAGGATCCCATGGGAGAACATGTGGACAGCACCCTTTATAAGCAACTAGTAGGGAGCTTGATGTATCTCACCTCCACCATGCCTGATCTTATGTTCGTTGTTAGTCTCCTTAGTCGCTACATGGAACACCCTACAATACTACATCTCCAAGCTGCTAAACGTGTGTTACGGTATATCAAAGGAACTCTTGAGTTTGGCGTGTTTTATCGCCAAGGAGGGCATCATCAGCTTGTAGGGTATTCTGATAGCGATTATGCAAGGGATGTTGACGACAGGAAAAGCACATCTGGCTTTCTATTTTTATTAAGCTTTGGTGCAGTTTCTTGGTCCTCTCGCAAGCAACCAATTGTCACTCTCTCAACTACTGAAGCCGAGTTTGTTGCTGCTGCCTCTGGTGCGTGTCAGGCCGTCTGGTTACGAAGGATGATGGAGCAACTTTGTCAAGAACAACATTCTGCAACTGTGATTTATTGTGACAATAGCTCAACAATCAAGCTGTCTCGCAATCCTGTTATGCACGGCCGAAGTAAGCATATTAATGTTCGACTTCATTTTCTGCGTGATCTCACTTGAAATGAAGTAGTCAAGCTGGAATACTGTCCAACTCAAGAACAACTGGCAGATTTGATGACCAAGGCGCTAAGGTTGAATACTTTTGAGAAGCTGCGAACATTGATGGGAGTTTGCAAGAATCCAGGAATAAACTGATCTGTGATCAGTTTAAGGGAGGGTTTGTTGCAGTAGACTTAGTCTTTAAATTACTTAGTCTTTGAATTCTGTTAATAAATCCCTATTGTTTAGGGGGTTGACCTGTTCTTTAGCTTAATCCCACAATCACAGTGGAGTGCCTTTTATTTCTAGTTTCTGTTACTGTAAGGCTTTATAAATAGCCCCATGCATATGCAATAAGATGTGTGAGTTTTTTCCCAATTTGACAACTTCCATATACCAACATTAACACAGACTCGGGAATGGCAATTGCAATAGAGAACAATTTGTGGTATACATCATGAGTGACTAGTCATGATTGCCTCGAAATCAATCATTATTATGATCAACATTCAACTTTGATGTTTCGTACTGATGTGCCATCGCCATCATAGGCTTCGAGTAACTGTAATTCTAATTACATGTCCAGACATAACATTGGATAAAAAATCTACCATTGGAGTATGAATGCGCCAAGGATTGTTTTGATTGCCGCATCTTGCAATCAACGTTGTTCTAAACTTCAAATGCTTTTAAACAAAATTATTGTACATTGTAAATCTACTCAAAATCTTCCTAATGCATAATGACCCAAAAATATTTGCCCATTTCACATTTCACGTGAGATACTTGTGTGTGTCAACAAAATCGAATTGTGACCCAATATTAGATCATTGTCTACCACTATTTGGAATAGGTATCATTCTGCCCTTCAACCAACTCCTAACGATCCATCATTTGAGTGGAATTATGAATGTTATCACTATAATCATCTTCTTCAACTCTTTTTCATACAACCTACTACTATCGTCATGTTTAGAAACTGTGTTTCATTCTTCGGCCTCTTAATTGGTGGCATAAGAGAAATAGTACTTATCCCCATCACTTCAAACGTTAAAAGGTTAGATAAACGTCTCCATGCAGAACTTTTTTTAGGTACATCACATATATTGTCCAGTTTGGATAACTCACTTGAAAAGTGAATTAAAGTGAATGTTTGAATCATGAGACATGAGAAGAAGAGGGTCAACTAAAAGTACCAAATTTCAAAACTCACCTTCTTGTGTTTTTGTCATTTAGTTGCATAAAAATGTACCTTTTTGACTTTTCTACATACAAAGAAGAGGGCTTTATTAGTCTTTTAGTGGAATGAGAGAATACCTTTTTGGCTCTTTTTTTAAAAAGAAAAAAAGATGTGATTTTTGAAATTGGGCAAATTTTTATAAGATTTTCTTATCTCTTTAGGTAAGAAAAAAGATGTGAGTTTTGAAAATCGGAATCGTATCGCTAATCATTTTTGGTACAGAATCGAATCGAATTGCGAATTGTAGGATTCATTCTATTATTTTCCAAAATAATTAAAAAAAAAATTTGAAAAAATATAGATATGCATAACTCATCCATTGTCCATACATAGCAATGTTTATATATTGAAAAAGGAGAAAATCCTATCAACAAAAGATGCTCACGAGCTAATCTATGGCCTAAACACATAATATTTCATCCCAAAAACATCAAAAGATTCTCATGAGCTCATTCATGATCTAAATACAAAATATTTATTCTAAAACAACAAATGATATATATCTTCAAATAATCAATTCATATTCCCATCATGGCCCATGACCATATCTACATCATCATCACCAGATGAAGATGATCCATCGTCAAGACATTGAACTTCCTCCTCTTCAGTGTCAAATGAAAGCACCAAAGCTTCTTCTTCCTCAATTTCAAAAACCTTCCTCCTCCTTTTTTTTTTTTTAAAAATCTTTTCTTTCAAATGTAAGTTTTCTAGGCCTAATAAAATGAGATTACAAAATCTTAGTTTATTAAAATAAAAAATAAATATTAATGTTTAGACTTTGATATTTGGTAGATTGGTATTACCTTGTCGTCCACCCTATCTACTCATTGTCCCTTCATTAGCAAGATCAGCAAAGCATTCTCTAAGGTCCATCCATGACATGTCATTGTCTAAAGCATGATCTTCTTTTTTAGTGACCCACTCATCATTAGAATCCATATCCGACAAGCAAATAGGATCAAGAGCTTGATCCATCTCTCTTGTTTTGACGGACTTGGAGATTTAGATCGTTTTTAACGAAGACTAAAGGATTAAGACGTTGCTCTAGTTTGTTTCTCCTCTTTGAATGTACTTATACAAAAGTTAGATTAAATCATTAAAGGTCAATATTTATACAAATTACATAACTAATTAATGGAGATAAATTTAATTAGCAAATCTCACATGCTCAAATGTATTCCAATTTTCTTTCACCCTTAGATGAGCTACACATTAAACTTAATATGCGAATGGCTAGTTTTTGTAGTTCAGGGAAATAATCACTATAGCTCTCCCACCATAAAGCTAGTTTATGAGAATAAAGTCAATGATTGTAAAAGAATAACATGGTGAAGAAAAACAATATGAATTAAGGGATATAAAAATTTGAGAATACATGTAGATTACAGGTTTGTTTTGTCTTGATTGTTAATTGTAGTCATTTCACTTCCAAACATGTCAATCTTTCTCTTGAAATAGTCAATTTGTTTATCAACAAGAATCCGAGTTCTATTATCTCGAACAAATCACTCAAATGTGTGATATAACCCCTTTTTTACTTCAAAATCGGCATTAAATTTATCAACATATTAGAATGCGAGAATTAAAAAATATGCGGCTGCATGCAATAGCCTCTTTGGCTCAGTCCATTGCTTCATAAATGTATCCCATTGGCGGTCTTTCATCTGAGTCAACCAACTAAAGAAGTTACGCATTTGATGTAATATTTTATACAAGCCTAGAATTCTTGGTATGCCAAGATAACTTCTCTCACTCTCATGCCTCAATATGTTTGGAGTATGAACGTTCTTCCCATTCCTTCGAAGCAAACATTGACCGCAATGCAACCCTTTAACCATGAATACTTTTTAAGGTCAAAACGTTTGTAGCAAAATGGGTGACAGCGGCTCTTAAAAGCTCTCTTTCCTTTGTATATTTTCTCATTAAATTTAACACCCACATATATGTATAAATAAAAACAATAATCTTCTTCGCCTTTGCAACTATTGTTGCATGAATGGGCAATTTTTCAATATCAGCTAGCATCAAATCAAGTAGATGTGCCAAACATTGTGACCAAAATACGTTTTTCCTTTTTTCCATTAAGAATTCACCCGCCTTTACTAAAGATGTAGCACTATCTGTCACCACTTGCATGACATGCTCTACTTTAATTTCTTCAACAAATAAATCTCTCAAATCAAAAATATTCTGTGCATTTCTAGAAATTGAAGATGTATCTATAAATTTAATAAAAATAGTACCACGTGGGTTATTAACCAAAGAATTTGTGATGCTTCTACTCTTTCCATCGGTCGAGCCATGTCATCAATGTGCACCCATATTAACTCCACTATTTTCTATATTGACCCAGTGATTTCTCAATAATTTACACTTCCAAATGGAGAGAAAAAATAGACTTTTAACAACATTGAAAGGCAATGCATTAGCATAAAAAATTTATATATTTTCAATACAACACTTTTTTTTTTATAACGAAGGAATACAACACTTTTCCTAACTCATTTTGTCCAAATGTGATTAAGTGTTAGTTGTTTTGGATTTTTCTCTTTAACCACAAAGCCATCAATTGCGCCTTTCCTTTTTCCTTTAACATGTGATATCTTGAAAGAAATAATTTGATGAACGCCCAATATTATACATGTCATTTTTTTTCTCTCCTTTTCATCTTTATTATCTTCTAGTAACTTCTTAAACTGATTTGCTACATCATCCTCAACTTGAGTGCATGTCCTTATGTTTTGTTGTGTTCAGGCTAAATGATGTTTTATACAGAAACACTCCACCCCGCATAACCTTTCCACAAAAATTACATCTCACATTCAAGTGATTATCCGGGTTAACCTTGGAGCAATAACTCCATCCAAGGTCATCGTTCGTTGGGCTTGATCCTCTCCCTTTCTTTGGACTACCCATAACTATAAAAATCCAAAAAAAAAAGACAATTCCATTCAACCATCACCACAGTTTACATGAGAAAAAAAAAAAAAAAAAAAACATTAAATTCATGAGAAAAAAAGGTGATTGGAACTTGGAAGTTCATCTTCATAGAAGGCCCACTGATACGTCCAACTGTTTCCAAAAAAAAAAAAAAAAAACCTGCAAAAGCAAAAGCAAAAACAAAAACAAGGCCCTAGATCAGAACATCCCAGAATCTCAACCATCGAGTATAAAAAGGTCATTAGTGGGCAACCACTGCTGGATGCTCAAATCGGTGAACCCCACTGATGAATCCAACTGTTTGCGGAAAAAACAGAATATTAATAATTAATAAACGTACATACAGTGGGACCAGTCCTATTTGATAACCAAGATGCCCAAAGACATTAGTAACCTCAAAGACTTCTTAAAAATCACCTTTTTTTTAATGAAAGATTGGGAAATTCTAAACACAACCACCCCATTTGCTAAGTCAACTCACATGCTAAGCTCACCTACAGATGAAACATAAACTCTCTCTTTTTACTAAGCCCACCCGCGAAAAATTGCCAATATGTCCCTTCTTCTTCTCCTTCTCCATCTTCCCTTCTTCCTCATTTCCATCCATTCATTGAGAAAAAGTGCGACATCATTTATGTTCGTTTGAGCATCTCCTCTGAGCTTCGTTGTCAGCTCATCTTCTTCTCTTCTTCATCATTGGCTCTTCTTCGGCACATTAATCAAAGTTTGTCATCTCCCCGTACCTCTTCAACTTTAACTTCTTCCATTTTGTTTTCTTTTGTGGTAATTTTTCTTTTCCAACTAAATAAACATATAATCTATGCAAATAGAATGGAATGTGGGTTGCAATTGGAAAGGAAACATAGTTGAATGGAAGGAATGAGAGAGAAGAAAGCTTCCAGATTACAACAAAAAAAATATATATGATTCGCATTATGCACAGATATGCAGTAACGTGCACGGATCTGCGTATCCATGCATAAATGAAGTCAAGGGTACAATCAAAATTTCACATATGAGTATTTTGGTAATAATTTTTTTTTTTAAAATGTGGGTGTGCTTAGCAAATGACATGGGTGCACATAGAATTTCCCTAAAACACATAAGGGGCAAAATTGCACGGGACCAAAAGAACTTTAAAAAAGTTTTGAAAGTTCTCTCATATATTCAAAGGAACGAAAGAAGTTGAGGATGGGCAATTGCCCCTTGACCTCTCTTCCCTTTGTCCCTGACCAAATCCATTAAGCTCATATTCCTCTTCTCAACCACCTCATTTTCTTACTGGGTATATGGAATCAAATATTCATTAATGATTCTCACATGCAAAATATTTTTTCAATAGTCTTGAGGTGTTCTAACACCCCACCCCAGTCGGATCTAATCTTTTTTTTTTTTTTTTTTTTCTTGCCCATTTTATTTTGAACCTCAGCAATCATATCTGAAGCATTTCTAAGGCCTCCCGTTTGTATTCAATCAGGTCCACATGATAAAATTTGCTATAATCATCAGTAAATGTGATGAAATAGTCCTCATTCTACTTTGAACATTCAATGGTCCACAAATGTCTAAATAAATTATGGTTATAATTACTTCTTACAAAATGGTTTCTTGACAATTTTCCCACTTGAAAAAGGTTCGTACACCACGCCACCTAAATCTGTTAAAACAGTTCATCTATAACCATTTGGCATATTTTGCTTTTATTAGTGTGCCCTAATCTCATATGCCATACCACCCACGCCCATAATCACACAGACAAAATAATGAGAACCAGACTTAATTTCATCATTAAGAACATCCAGCAAACATAGTTTATCAAAAAGAAAACCACTGAAAAAAAAAACATATTCCCTCATTCAAATAGCGACCTTCTTGTCTCTGAATTTGATTTCGAATCCATTCAAAGCAACCTTACTCATATGCGTCCATTGGTGACCTTCTTGATGTGTCCGGTGGCTTTAGAATCAATCAACCAAGTCTTATCATTGGTGTCGACCGTCATGCACTCCATAACCATCCCAAATCCCATCAAAACCTCTTTAAATTTTGTGCTACATATTCATTCTGCCCATGTTTTGGCTTTTCCAGATTTATATTGTGCTACATCCTCTTTGGGACTCACTGTAGACCATCATGAATTCATGATGCACCTTCATCATTAGCGGGAATGCATACAGCCATTTTAGTATAGTATATTACTGTGATGAATAATATTTTAGATTGTCTGGCCCAATTTATGTTGTTCAGGCCCAAGTGTGTTGAGGACCCGGCTTAGTTTCTTTTCAGCACTATGCCTGCTTTACAGCAGAAAATGATTTCATAGTAGCCATTTTTACATGGGCAATGGTGTAGCTCAGATTTTGATCAACTAATAGACCCAAATCTAGGTATAGTTTTTGCACATTGCCAATATTTCTATGGGCCTTGTGTTATCGGGCATATATTTGAAATAGCTGTGGCAAAGGGAATAGAGTCCAAATGAATCAAATTCTATAATGTTCAACCCATATCTGACCCTTTGTAACTGCAATCGCGTCAGTTCTAATGGCCAACATTCAATGCGGGTCAACACACTCAACCCAGCTGGCCCAAACACATAAAGAAGTTTAGCTCCAGCCCAATCCCTTTCGAGTGTAATGGTCATATGCCAAAACAAGGATAAAGTACAAAAGCATTAAACTACCAAATAGTTAATCCAATTTGGATTAGTGGATTAACTCAGAATTTGCCGCCCCTAAATGCAAATTTGCACATCAAGCAGCCTAAATTTTAGTGAGCAACAGACCCAATAAACACTAGTTTAAATTATTTTTAAAACACTCTTTAGCTCATATTACTTAAATCACTGTCACAATTATGAACTTCATCTAAATACAATTTCAGGCCCACTTATGTTCATCTTCATAGACCACTAAGAGCATATTTGTTTGCACCAATACATTCCCAGTGGTTCTCAGAAACAAAAATGAAACTTGCTTGCTTCTTTCAATGTATGGGTGTTTGATGCAGCAACACTCTTAGAGGAAAAGAGATTTTCATACAAATTTGGAAACCATTTTTATAGAAAAGTAAATCCGGAGCCACACTTCCAGTGTTACACAAACAAGCCCAAAATTTCTAGTCCAAATCATGAGCTCCTAGATTTGGAATGAACAATCCAGCCCATAAGCACCCAAAGATGGTCATTTCCCTTACTTAGGACACATTTGTACAGTGTGCATAAATGTAGTTCGGAATTTATGCTTTTCAGTGGAACATTGCAACTTTTGTAGCCCTTTCACCGAAAATGCAATTCTACACAATACAGTTTGTTTTAACTTTTCTCATGTGCAAAAACCACAATTTGTGCAGCCACATGTTTCCACAAAAAGGCCAAGGAAAAGTAGGACACTTTTCTACAGAGAAAATTCTCTTGCAACTGCTTCTCTATGAAAAAAAGTGCGAAATAAGCTAAATGTTTAATGACTTCACTGAAAACCATATCCTTTTTTTTCTTTCTTTGATATTGTGAAAAATTGCATTGTTGAAAAGCATTCACAACAAATGACTGAAAAAATATTCGCATTTCTGATCTATTCCTGCAGAAAAATAACTAAAAGAGTAGGTCATGTTTGCACACCTTAAGTCATATTTGGCAAACAAGAACTAGGGGATTCCTCACCAAGTTTCCACACACTTGTGGAAAACCAGTGTGTGAGGATTCATATCCAGCCCCTTCCCATACAATCTAAAAATCCTCATTTTATCAGAAACACATCAATGCTATTTTGTCTTAGGAATACACATTGATACGCACTAATATCGATGTAAAATCCTTAACTATATAAATCCTAGTGAGTAATCTGTAAAATTACAGATTTCTTGTATATTCCTCACCTGCTATCAAACAAATCCTATGAAGGATGTAACAAGCTACTAGAAAATATAATGCATACCAAGACCAATTATAAAAGTAAAACAAGAGAAATTGAATTTGTTATACACATATAAAGCCTAAGAAAATTGACCTTTCCAAGTTTACAGTCACTCAGAAGAATTTTGGAAATGCCATTGATTTGTTACTTCTACTTGCAATCCTTCCAAGTAATGCAGTTTACATTTTATTGATCACTCTCATTAAGCCAATGTGTACCATGGTCAGTACTCATTTTTTGTTTAAATTCATTGGTTTAGTAAACAACCAATTTTATTCCCCTATGTGTGAAAGAGAGAACCTTGTAGTGCAAAGCCAAATGAGCCTTCCCTTAAAAATTAGAAGGATCCATTCCAAGAACCAAGAATCCCAATCCTATAGAGGAAGACCAAGAGATTGCCATAAAATTGAATCTCACAACTAAATAAAATCCATAACTCTGAAAATCATTGCCAAGCAATAATTTCAAATTATTAGGGTGTCAGCCAACACACTCATGGCTGAGTGGTGTTGGCACCTTGGTATCACACATGCCTAGGGATTGATCCCTAGGCCTTCAAGTTGGAAGTATCACTCCTGGCCAGTAGGCCAACCTAGCAAATATATATAATTGGGTGTTAAAGGTGAGCCCCTTTTAGGTACACTTCAGCATATGAGAGGATTTACGATTGAGAGAAAAACTCACTTGATGTTGTGCAACCCACTCTCACGTAGTTTGGTGCAACATCTTTTCTGTTCAAAGGAAAAATGCATTGATTTTCCTTTATAGAGGATTCTAATTTCCTATGAGGGATAGGAATGCAAATTTCCTCTCTATCATAGGAGAGAATTAAAGAAATGAGGATTCCTCTCATGGCACTAACACTCCTTTTTAGCAATCAGCCATAACTACATTACCTCAAGCTTTGCTGGAATCCACCACTGCCTATCCAATGAGCCAATCCCAAATACAGAATTGTGCCTTTGGCCTCAGGTGCTTAGAAGCGGGAGGATGGTGGTGTAAAAAGTGAAGTTGCATTTTTACTAGGCCTTTGTTTCTCTAATGGAAAACTATCCTTTTTTTTTTTTTTTTTTTTTGCTAGGTTGGCCCACTAGCCAAGAGTGATACTATCCACCTAAAGACCTAGGGATCAATCCCTAGGCATGTGTATGATGCCAAAGTGCCAACACCACTCAACCATGAGTGTGTTGGCATCCAATAGGAAACTTCAGTGTGCAACCAAGCATATGTAAAAAGATTGTTATGATGTTGAGAAAGCAAATCCAAAATAAATGCACAACACAATTTGAAGTGCAACAGGCAATTTGCCTCCACTTTCTAGCATGTTTATTCCATCAGTGTATAGAGTAAAGATAAAATTTAAGTTGATTGAGATATGACATTTTGTTACTTTTACCATATTTGGGTAGAAAAATAGGGGTAAGTAGCTAAATGCCAAAACACTATTATTCTATATGCACCTTTTTTTTCTTTTACCAAAAAAAAAAAAAAAAAAACTGTGATAAAGTGTGGCAATGATAAGTGCTTATTAATCTGACACGCTCTCTCTCACCTATACTTTACCTCATACTGTCCAAATAAACATTTTACAACATCTCTACTTTCACGTCAACATTACTTACCTATACATTTTCCATGATGTGACATCAACCAAATCTCTACTCCAAGCATGTAAACAAACATGCACTAGGTTTGCTGATGTAAAAGTAGAAGTGTTAAATAAAAAGGCCCCACACTTTAACACAGTTTTTGTCATTAAAAAAAGGGATTTAATATCATAGCATAAGTTTACTTTCCTACACATTTTTTCTCACCTAAGCACAGTACGTATAAATCACATCTCAACCAACTTTAACTTCACCTTTACTTAGCCACTTGCTAAACAAACATGCATATTCACCAAAGCAAAGACTCAACAAAAAACAATCGAGGATTTTTTTTATTCCCTTTTGTTTTGATACGGTGAAGTAAGGTCAAGTGATAAAGGTAAGACCAACAACTAATTTTTTTCTATTTACCTCATTAGGTGGTTAAAAATATGGTTAAGTGAATTTCCCCGATGCCAGCAATTGGTAAAATAATGTCTGGACAAAAAAAGTGATTACTTTTTTTGTCCCATTTTACTTGACCTCATATAAAACAAACATAAACATTACTTTACCATAAACTTATAAACATTACCAATAAACATAAACTTTACCATAGTTACATTACCAGTAATGAAGCAAAAACAAATAAAGGTAAAATAGATGTCACATCATGGTGAAAGTAGAGTAAAGGTTAAATAATCATAGTGTAGTAAAGTGAGAGAGATAAAGTGGTAAACAAAGATCCGATGTACAAACATGGCCCTCTTTTCTTTTCTCTTAATTGGACCCTTAATTTTACTCCACTCCTCTCTTCGTGCAACCGTGCCCAAACCATGTTTTAAAAGAAAAAGGTAGAATGGAAAAGTAGAGCCAAACTACTTTTATTACAAACTCCACCATAAACCACTTGTTCTTTACCTTCATAAAAGCAAGGTAAAGTAAACCCAATACAAAAACAGCTTCTTTACCACTCTGTCTCACTTTAATTCACCACATATTTATCTTACCATTACTTTACCTCACCTTTACCATGATGTGACATCTACTTCACTCTACTTTAATGATGAAATAAATTTCACATGAATGGTAAAGGTGAAGTCACGTGATCATGAGATAAATTTTCCAATAAAGTAACATTTGTATTTTTGTATAATGTAAAATAATGTGTGAAAGATAAAAATAAAATTATCACTTTTTTCTTGAATTTAATTTAGCTCACATTACCCAATTTTCATGAGGTGAAATTTTGTAACCGTTAAATTATGAGGTAAAGTGATGCAGTAGCACACGGTTGCCAAGACTCATGGTCCAATTGTGGGACCCAAGCAAGATTAGGAATTCTTTATTATTATTAACTTCTAATTTTTATTTAAGAAGTTGTGTTTAGAAATAGTTTCTAATTTTGGTAGGATTATTATTTGGTTTCTTAGTTTGATTAGGATTGATTTCTTAGGGCTTAAGTTTCTTTTATTATAAATATTGTAGAGATCAATGATCTCAAGTAGAGATTAGAATTGATTAATAGAATTCCCTGTGTGGATTTTTTCGTTGGAGACTGTTTCTTCTTCGAGTAATTGTTTTTCGGAACCTGATTGTGCCCTAGCACTTGCATCCTAACCCTATGATGGCATCATAAAGTAGGTGGCAACTAGAGAATAACTTTCCCATGCAATTTTGTTGACCAAACATGGTTGGCATAAAATGGGCAATAGGTAGGACTGTTGAACCTTACTTTGTTTACTTTACCACTTATAAACAAACATGCAAGGCACTATTAAAGTGAAGTAAAGTAAAGCCTCCATTTAAGAGATATTAAAAGAATATGGGGTAATATCAAAAGCACACATTCAAAATTCCACCAACTCTTTAAAAAAAAAAAAAAGTTAAAAAGCAACATCTTTAATCCACTAAATGATAAAAAATCATCTACCTTTAAACAAAAAAGTCAAAAAGATTCTTTATCAATCCACTAAATACAAAAGACCATCAGAACCCCATTATATTTTATTCTCTTTTGATTTGAGGCTTCATCACACTTCACTCTACATAGAAAGTTATCAAACGGGTCCAATTTCTTTACTAGAAACAAAATGTGATGACATTTTGTCTTCAGTGGTTTGGTAAAAAAATCGTTTTTACTTTTTTTTATTTATAAAATATAGATTAACTTTTATCATTTAATGGCTTGAAAATGTTTTTCTTTTACTTTTTTTTATTAAGTAAGGAAATTTAAACTTTTTTATTTTTGATATAACCCTCTCATCTTTTTCATGTCTGTTAAATGGAGGCTTCACTTCACTTTACGGGCTGTCTTGTTTGGCAACTTTACCAATAAGGTGGAGTAAAGTAAAGCATCCTTTAACTAAATAAGAAAAGACTAGAAGTCATATCAAAAGTATAAAATTTCAAAATTCCTTCATTAAAAAAAAGTAAAAAGGCAACATTCTCAAGTGAAATGAAGTAAACCATCAAATCAAGAAAGAATAAAATAAAAGTGGGTTATGATTGTATTTTATTTTTAATTTTTTAGTATGAAATCTTTTTAACTTTTTATATAGAAAAGTGGAGTTTCTTTGTCTTTTAGTGGATAAAGGTGGCTGCTTTTTTACTTTCTTTGAAAAAGATTGAGAGAATTTTGAATTAAAGTGCTTTTGATGTGACCTTTTATTTGAATAATAAAGACTTTACTTGACTTTTATTATTCCAATAAAGTGCCAAACGAGTGTTTGACACCTCTACTAATAGAGCCAGGTAAAGTAAGGCCTCATTTCTAAACAAAAAAGTCACATCAAAAGTACTTTAATTCAAATTTCCCACTATATTTTTGAAAAATAAGTAAAAAAGCAACCTCATTTCTCCACAAAAATAAAAAAAAACACTACTTTTCCATACAAAAAGTAAAAAAGATTCAATAATAAACAACTAAAAACAAAATACCATCATAACCCACTTATATTTTATTTTTTTTTCAAAATAATTTTTACTTCACTGAACTCAAAGCCCCACAAACAACCCCGGGCTAGTTTGGCAATTTAGTATTTAGGTAAAAGTAATGTAAAGCATCAAATCAAGAGAGAATAAAATATAAGGGAATTATGATAGTATTTTGTCATTAGTGGATTGGTATAAAATCTTTTTGACTTTTTATGTAAAAAGTGGATTTTTTTTAGGTTGCTGTTTACAAGAAATTTTAAAATGTGTACTTTCAATGTGACCCCTTGTATAAAAAATAAAGGCTTTACATTATTTTTACTAACCTAGTAAATTGCCAAACGGGTCTGTTCGGGAACTTCACTAGAAGAGTAGAGTGAAATAAAGCCTCTAATTTTCAAATAAAAGGTCACATCAAAAGTACATATTTTTAAATATCCCTCCTTTTTCAAAAAAAAAAAAAAAGTAAAAAAGCTACATCATTTCTCATGTTTGACAATTACTAATAAAGTTAAAGTGAAGTAAAATGTCAATTTTTTAGATAAGAAAAAATAAGGAGTCATATCAAAAGTACATAAACTCAAAATTCCCTCCTTAAAAAAATAAAATAAAAAAACAACCTTCTTTCTCTACTAAATGACAAAAAAAATACTCTTTTTACACATAAAGTAAAAAAAAAATTCCTTTTCAAGTAGCTAAAAATAAAAGACAATTATAACCCCTAATATTTTATTCACTCTTGATTTGATGCTTCAAATTACTTTTCTTTAATTCACCATACATCCAAACACGCTGACAAAAAAACACCTACTTTTAAACAAAAAATTAAGATATGTATTTTTGATGTGACCCCTTTGTCTAAAAAATAGAGAATTTATATTACTTTTACTAACCTAATAAATTGTCAAACAGGCTCTTTACTGGAATTCCTAGAATTTCTGTCTAGAGAATTTTAAAATTCTTCGGCATGGTGGAATTTGTATATGCTCCCTTGTACTTGAGCATTGAGAAATTCCACCAAAAGGCCTATTTCTTTACTAGAATTTCTCATGGAAATTTGTCATGTTTGGGTTTTTTTAACATGATGTGACATCTTGCCTCCTAGCATTTTCAAATACCATTTTTCTTCACAAGTTTCTCAAAATTTCAACTACCTGAAAGGTCTCAAAATGACCCTTGAGAATTTAGAAATTCCAACTCCTTTACTTTTTGGTAGAGTTTCTGAATGCCTAAGTTTAAATGGAGCATCTAGCAATTCCACTATGATTGAATTCAAAAATTCCCCAAACAAAAGTTCCTTGAATTCTAGGAAAAAAACAGGCCCAAAAAGTAAAGGGGTTGAAATTCCAAAGGTAATTTGAGACATTTTAGGTAGCCAGAATATTAGAATTCTTTTGCATAAACATTTAATTTGCAAATTCCAGAGGATATGATATCACATCATGTCAAAAAAAAAACCCCATCGTGGGAAATTCCTATCAAAAATTCTAGTAAAGAAACATGCCCCCACAAATGAATTAATAAAACAAGCCCTTAGGATTGATTTGTGTAGCACTAGGGTTTTGCATTACAATTGAAGTTTGTCTCCGCGTGCAGAAAACAGTTCTTACGCCCTCCATAGGAGAGGGTTTTCTACATGTTTTAGGAAATTAAGACTGTTTTTCCTTGTTCATCAAACCAGGGCAAATTAGCATCAATAGAAATTCAAAACGATTCCCACTGTTACAGAGTCCTATACACTACACAAAAATGGCAGGAGACTACACAAACATGGCAGGAGAAAACAATCTCTACTAATTTTTTACTAAAGATTTGTGAAGAGGAGAATAGTCTCCACTTCTTCAATATACTTGAGCAGCAACGTTTCCAAAAGAAACTCTGATGTTTCATATGGATGCGTTGATCAATGTTAGATGAAGAAATTTTTCATATAAAAGTTTATCCACAATCTTAAGTGCTTTGTAACTCCCAGAGGAAAGGTCATGCTAGTGACTTATTTTTCCAAAAAAAATAGGCACACTAATATCCCTCCTCAAGAAACTCTAATGTTTCATATGGATGCATTGATCAATGTTAGATGAAGAAATTTTTCATGTAAAAGTTTATCCACAATCTTAAGTGCTTTGGAACTCCCGAAGGAAAGGTAATGCTAGTGACTTATTTTTCAAAAAAAAAAAAAAAAATAGGTACACTAATATCCCTCCTCTCCCTCTTTCCAACCAACTAAAGTTTTGTACACATGTGCAGAATCAATGAAAAGCACTACATGATTTTCAGAAGTCATGTTTTCAAAATTGCATTTCAGCATTCCATGGCATTCAGAATCCATAATACTTATCCATGGACATTGGTATGGACTAAGCAGCGATACAACCTGCTAGTTGCATGGAATGATGGAGAACAAAGAGAACACATATGTCTATAGAAAATATCAAAAGGTCTGACTAAATCATTTTCAATATTGTGGACTTGGTCAAAACCTTTACACAAATATATCTACAGCAAGCATTGGATTAGCCTTCTCTTTTCACCTGCAGCATTTCCAAACAAGTGCTGTGCGGGATTTTCAAATCCCCACTGTCCAACGACACGACCTGTCACTTGAATGCAGAGACCAAAAATCCCCCAAATTTTCTGTGAGGAATCCCATAGGGGAAAAAACTGGATTGGCACATGCATGATGCAGGAATCTTCAGTTTTGAAGCAAAAATGTTACCACACAAACATGGTGATAATTTTCTCTTATGAAATGAATCCAAATAAGAGAAAATAAGTGTATCTACAGAAACATTTTCTCCTCCCAATTTTCTCTTGATCCAAGTGGGCCCAAAGAAAATTCCCCTTCTAACTTACCTGACGTCCTCTCATCCAAACAGGCCCTATCTATGGAAGGCCAAAGATGATGATCAAATGTCAAGATCTTGTGCAAGAAACCAGCAAGTAAATTACTAAAACAACCAAACCCTAATTCCTACAACCACAAATCAATCAAAATCAAAACAAATAGAACCAAGAAAAATCTATATATCAGATCCACACCATACAAATGCAAACCCCACAGTGTCCACCGACCAAATCCTATCTATCATCCAGTCACATCATCTCTTAAGAATCTAAAGATCTTTTATTTTTTTCCAGAGAAAAGAAAGGAGGAGGACAAATCAAGCAAAAGGGTCATTCATTTACCAATACCAAGAGCCATCGGCTGCTGCTGCTGAAGGGCCTGGTTCTCCTGCTGCTGCTGGTAATTAAGAGGCCTCCGAAACAGCATAATATGAGGCTCTGGCCTGTGTATGGCGTAGTGCACCCATCCCCTGCTCTGCTGAACTCCAATCGCTCTCCACTCATTCTACACACCAAACAAAACAACCCCACAAAAAAAAAATCACAAAAAACCCAAATCAGAAACCCAAATGGCCTGTTTGGATGAGGAGAAAGTTGGGGGGAAACCCAAAAAAAAAAAGGGTTTCTCAACATTTCTCCCCCAAGTGGAGGCACCCCACTTGTTATTTTTCATCGCATTCAAAGATAATGAACTCAGGGGGTACTTGCCTCGGACAGAAGGCGGTTCTTGGGGAGAAGCTTTGCGACTTCGGGAGGGAGGACCACGTGCCTGTGGAAATCATGAGAAACTCAGGGGGTGAATTGGAAATCGGAGAGGAAAAAGGGTTAGATGGTAGTCGAGATTAGATACCTGTATTCGTAGGTGTCATCAAAGTATTTCTCTGAGTACTGGATCTGACCCATCCCTTTGATTTCAATGCTATTTCTTCTTCTCTGTTATGAGAGGGCAATCCTTGATTTGAAGTAGAAGATGGTAGAAATTCACAAGGAAATGATAGATCTAGTAGATCTAGGTTACAAGGAAATGAGAGAGAGAGGAAATGATAGACCTAGTAGATCTAGGTTACAAGGAAATGAGAGAGAGAGAGAGAGAAGGGATACCTGAAGGCTGAGGAAAATGAAGAAGGTAATGAAAAGACAGGGAAGATAGAAAGGGTGGTGTCTGAAAAGAGGAAAGTGTTGAGGGCATATATTTATAGGGGGTTGTCCTACAATTTTGCAATAATGGAGAGTGATGATGTGTGATATTTTATTTATAATGCATGAGCTGTTTGTTCCACAAGTCATTTGAATGAGCAGCCTCCTCTCAGACAAGACCTCAGGGTAAATTTTGTGAGGCTCCCTCTAGGAGCCCCCTTGTGATTGTGAAAAATCTAAAAGGGGTTTTGATGTTTGCTTAGGTCAAGATGGGTTTCCCCCTACCTACTATCCAAAGAATCCAATTTTTCCTATACCTTTTTCATATTAGAAAAATTTATAAGATCACCTTTATTAATATACCTTTTTAATATTTCTGCATTATCTGATGTGACACTAAAATTCACTTTTATTGGGTTAAATGAGAAATATATTTACTTGATACTACACAATTAAGAGCTTTCTAGTCCATTAAATATGTACGCATAGTTGAGGAAAAATATTAAAATTTTGGTAGGTGAGTGGAAAAAATCCATCTTATATAGGTAAGCATATGTTCAAAATCCCAAATTTATTCTATCCATAATAAATGCTTTCATTTAATTCAAATCCCTATCAAAATTTTACTAAGACCTTTGAAATTTTACTCATTTAATACGTACCCCAAATTTTTACTCATTTAATTCAAATCCCTATCAAAGTTAAATTGGTTACCAAAAACATTTAAATTTCTCAAAATATTTTCTTAATCTATTTTAAAAAGTGAACATATAACGGTAGGCTAAAGTCTTTGAAATTGGGAAGGCATCCACAAAAAATGAGGAAAATTTTTTTAAATGTTTTTTCTTTTATATTGATAAGTGGGCTACATTAAGAAGCCTTACGAGTTTCTCCTGAGTATGATGGATAGACGTTTTCATTTCGATAAAGCAAAGCATCTGTCGGTGGAAACAGGAAATGGACGGATGCCCGCCGTATCATTTCCCTCCTTGTCATTTCAAATTTCAAATGTAGGCGGGAAGTTTTAGTAAAGATGGATGGGTGATAGGAGTGGGAAAGATGGATGGCTTAGATCCATTGCCAAATGCGTATAAAGTTTGTAATTCTTGACCCAACTTGGTACCCTACCAGGCCATCAGGTTTATTGAGGGACCAAAGCTGACTTGAACCATAGACCCAACCCAGCTATTGCCACATGAACCCGACCTTCCTAACCAGACACAGATAGTTAACCCACAAGATGTAAGTTCTTTTACCATACATACCTAAACAGAAGATAGTCTCGTCTAAAAAAAAATTGAACATTTCTACTTGTAATAGGTTTGGGTCGTTAACGGGTGAAACCCGTTAACACGTTATGTTAACGGGTCGTGTATGAATTAAACTAGTAATCCATTAACAGCCTGTTTAACCTGTTAAGATTTTTTTAGTCTCTAAGGGTGGTTAGAATTAATTTATATTCGTAAAGAAGAAATTGAAATTTATTTTTTTTATAGTTGAGTTTTAGGTGGGATCCACTCGAGATCCTCACTTACAGTTTCGTGTGGCTTATATATTTTTCTCTTTATATATTTTTATATGGATTTTCTTTTAATTTTCGAAATGACTTAATTATTTAACGGGTTAACGAGTCGGGTCGTGTAACCCGTTAAATTAACAGGTCCTGTTCAAGTTGGATTTTTTTTTACTCGCTAAGTTAACGGGTCATGTACGAGTTGAGGCGATTTTAACAAGAATTCGTTAATCCGTAACCCAAATTTATTAACACGACACGATTGACAGCGCTACATGTCAGTCGTGGAGTTTACGGAGCTTCATTTTAGGAATTTCTTTATTTGTCGTCTTTAGATTCTCAACTATATTGTTTTTATCGCGTATTGATGCATTCCTTTCTCTTCCATCCTCTGGACTTCTTGACTTGAAGTTTAATTTTGGTGAAAGAGGCTACTAGGAGGTGGGGTATTAAGTAATTTTAAGGTATAATGTCAAGAAGTTGATTTCTTGATTGATTTTCTATTTTTCGACACAAATAAAATAAATTTGAAACAAATAAAATTTCCTGAAACTCTATATATTCATTAGTAGTTTATGAAAAGGGAAAAACATTAAAGAGGAAACTACAAAAAAAAAAAGAACCATAGATGACCCCTAACTGAAAAACAGGCCACTAATCAATATTGCACGGAAGTAGTTCCCTGTGACCACTTCCGTTTTTTTATTAAAAATTTAAACATGTGATGACGCCGTCACTTAATATAGAGAGTTGGTGACGACGTCGTTGCTAATTCGTCAAATCTGCATCTTCTCCAACCTTCATCATCTGCGATTGCTGGTTTTCTGTACTAAAATGAATTATAACTCTATGCTATTATTTTTCATACACAGATATATGAGTGTGGGTCATGGATATGGAAGAACAAGGGAGATGCTCAATGAGGTTTATGGGGGAAAACGATGGGAGGAAGAATGCATCAATGGGGGAAATACATGTTCAAAAGGACCCTAAATTCAAAACCCCATTGATGCCTTCTTCCTCCCATCGTTTTCCCCCATAAACCTCATTTACCAGAACTCTACTCTATACTTTTTCTTCAAATCGCCAACAAAGTCATAGACCTTGTGAGGGTCTGAAAGGACCTTGGAGACACTCTAATTTTCAATGCATATCTCTTCACCAAAGGATTAGCTCAAGGCACTCATTCTCTATGCTGAAATTGCCATCACTCTTGTACGTGTAGAACCAACCGGCAAATGGAACAAGCACCACATTCACATACTCCAAGCTTTTGCCACCGTAAAATGGTTTGTCTTCAAACTCTCCTTTCAACAGTTTCAAACAGTCGATGGACTCTTTCATTGCTACCTCTTGAGCCTCTTCCCTGCTCTTCGATATTCGTGACTCACATTCATATATGTGTATAAAAAACAGTAACATAGAGTTCTGTTTCAATTTGATACAGAAAATCAACAATCACAGATGATGAAGGTCGGAAAAGATGCAGATTTGACAAATTAGGGACGACGTCGTCGCTTGTTGAAAAAAGACAAAAAAAAAAAAAAGAGAATATTCTGACGGGAATACCAGTTCTATTGCATAAGAACTATGGGTACTTCTTTTGGTTAATGGCCATCTAGAGCCCTTTTTTTGGTAATTTTCTCAACATTAAAAGAATAATTACAATAATAAAAAAAACTACCAAATGAGGAAAATTGCCATAGATCTGTAAGTCCATGGATCCGAACCCTAGGGGGGGTGAATAGGGTGAGCTTCTAATAAGTGACCAATTATGCCAAATTCTAACTTCTTTAAAATCAATTAGTCACAAGTGATGATATAGAACTAAAGTGCGGAAGATAACAAAAATAATCATCACAAAGCATTCACCATAACACAATGATTTATAGTGGTTCGGCCTCAATGCCTACATCCACTACCGGCTTGTGATCCAATACCCCACCGGATTTCTACTATTTATACTTTTCAATAGGCTAAGCAATAACCTTTACAATATGCTTTCCAAAGCTAAGCAATAACCTCTTACACTATGCTTTTCTTAGGCTAAGCAATAACCTCTACAACCAAAAAGTTGGTTATCTCTCTAAGTAGTGTTTAGAATACACTTGATGGAGATACAATTTAAGCTCAATACAATTGCCTCTTAAATAGGCGGATATGAAAGTGAAAATCTAATTCACACACACACACACACTATGAATGCAAAGATGAATGCACAATGTATATGTATGATGTCCTCAATCAATTTGAAAATTAAAGCTCATAAATTTATGCCAAAGGCTTTTTAAAGTTTTAGCTCATAAAAATATTTATGATTGATAAAAGAATGCTAATCACATGTTAAAAACAACTTGTAAAAGATTTACCTATCTAGTTCAAGCAAGTTGTAAAAGTTTAAGAACAAAACATGTGATGTATAAGGATTTCAATCAAATTAACAATGAAGCTTAATATATGTATGCTTAAAGCATTTGAAAGTGTAAAACACAAAAATAGATTTGATTGAAATCAAGGGACAAATTACATATACTTAAAATACAACTTAAAAATGATATATCTATCAAAGTTAAGCAAGTTGTGAAACTTTAAAACAAAAGTACATATGATTTGTGAAGTTGTTGAATCCAAAACATAAGATATATTTGAAAGTGATTTTCTTATGATGAAAAACAACAATCAAAGATTCAACCAAGTATAGGAATCATGTTACATATAATTTCAAAGATGTTTACAAAACATGATTTACTTAGATATAACAATTTAAGTACTACTTGGTTTGAATCAAAATGTTGCATCTAAAACAATAAATCAATTTAAAACATATACATGTTAAGGACACAACAAATCATAGTTTATTATGCTAGAAATGATTTACCAATAATTAAAGCAAAGCATGAAAACATATGATTAGGAAAAGTAAAGCTTACTTAGTGATTTAACTCAATGGAACCAAGCTTTAGCTTTCCAAATGTTTCTTATCCTTCCATAACTCATTTCCCTTTGATTGGCCTCAAAACATCTCAACGAGGGCTTCTTTGTTCCTCTAAATTTCTTTAGGAATGAGCTTCTTTTTATACCCAAAAGTGGGTTCTGGCGTGTCCCTGGTCGACCTGATACCTTGCCCGATCTACCCAGCCTTAATGGTAAAAAATCTAACCGTTTGAAAAGAAGCCTAACGACTCTTTGCCCGGTCGACCCGCAGTGTGCGCGGTCGACCGGGTCCATGGGCTCGGTCGACCGAGCACACTACAGGTCGACCCGGGCCCAGGGACCAAATTTCCCCAAAAATGCATATTAAAAGATAATTTTCTTGTGAGGTCTTTGGGCAATTAAATCAAGCTTGGAAACATGATTTTAATTCAATCTAAGTGCTTTTAAAATCATGAAACATAAAAGCCTAAAATGATTTGAAAGATTTAAAACATAGGATAGCTTGATTCATAAAACTTCTTTTCAAATTAAAATGCATCCAATCAAAACATACATGAAACATATGATTTACAAGATTTAAAACAATGCATGAGTAAATCAAGATTTCAAGATTTTCTAAATCAATGCAAGTGTGAAAATTCGAATGATACTAAAATGATAATGCATCCATCAAATTACAATACATAAAATTCCTAACAAGATCATCACCCATAAATGAGTGTTGTTAGAAGAATTCTACCTTTTACCTTCCACTGTAAATTCCTTAAAAATTTTTATCAAAAAATGGCATAGTTACAATAGAAATTAAGGGAAAACTTTGACGTACATCATAAAAAGTGCTAAAAGATTAAGAAATGAGCTTTCCTTCCAGCACCTCGAACAAAACATGTAGAACTCTGGATTCATCGCTAGCAGTGCAAACATTAGACAAAATTCAGTTTAAGCTCAGATAGAACTCGGTTCCAATATTTGAAACCGGCATCCTCCACCTTCCTAGATGCTAAACTGTTGTCTCTCAACCTCATATGATGCTACTGAAGCACGCTTTCTACCACATAAACCATTGAAATAGAAAAGATCATTTCAAAATCCATTTGGCTTGGAGAAGAGGATGACTCGTTCTATAGCTAAATTAGACGTTTCTATATTAGGATTCGTAATTCCGATCACCTGAAAAGGTTACAAATACCCTTTTGAATTCTCTGAGTTCCATCATCTTTAATATTTACAAATGCTTCTCGGCTATAAGGATTTTGAAATTCTACATGGGGACACCATTTAGAGAATTTACAGCTATACGAGAATTCTCTGAATTCTGGCCTTTAGGAGAAATCCTAATAAGAATTTCTCATGTTGGGCATTTAAGACATTATTATGACAATTATCTCCTTGCATTTCAAATGCATATATTTCTTTTGCTGAAAATTTGAATTTCAATCCTTCAAATCCGTGTAAAAAATAACTAATAGCCTTCGAATTTTTTTGAATCCCAACATTTTAAGAACTAATAAATGGAAAATAAGGATTTGGAATTCCATGTGGTAGCAGCTTGGGAGCATTTCAAATTCTTGAATTCTAGAAACTCTAGTAAACAAACACCATGTTCATAGATGAATAGTACTCTCATAGTCTCCTTACGTAAATTGGTTAGTGTCCAATGACAACCATTTCTGGAACTCCAAATCAACTACAAGAACAATCATATTTATCATCTATGTGTTTGGGAAAAGATTCACATCCACATGGTACGCATGCGCACCATGCATCCCAAACGCACGCCACCCAAAGCCCGTGAAAATCAAAGAAAAGCCCTGCACATGTGCATTGTGGGCAATGGAAAGTTTCAACTTTGTATATGACCCGTCCTAAGTCCAGCCGTAACCACCCCACTAGGCCACTTCTGTCCACAAGGCCAAGTCAATCAAAGGTTGTCACATCAATGGTCTTCACATATGACCTTAGAAAAAAGGTCTCTGACACAATAAAATAAAGAGGCAAATGCTATCAGCATGATCGTCAGCTCGAATGCTGTTTGCCTCATCTGTTTCTCCTCACTGTAAACGGAATTATATATGGAATATGGGAAGTCGAAAGAGATATGAAACGTTTTTACTTCCCGTTGTATCAACTAAATCTTTTGAAAGAGTTAATTTTCTTCTTAAAAGCAAACTTGTCGTCTTATTAAAATAACAAAACAACTTACCATACAATAAAAGTTATATAGAGGAATTTAGTAAAATAAACGAGGAATTATCTGAAAAATCACTAAAAATTTCCACTACACCAAAAAAAGCTGCAATAAATTTTACGTAATAGAATCTGCCCTCTCACCAACTAATTTTTACTTTTTATTTTTTTTCCTTTTTTAATGAGCGACGATATCAACACTTAACAAACCTTACATATGAGCAAATGTTTATGCCGTGCAACGATATTGTCGCCCACTGTATTGTTTGTAATATGTAAATATTTCTGTCGAGCAATGATATCGTCACCCACCATATTGTTTGTAAGATATAACCATCTCTATCAACTAATGATATTGTCGCGTAACAGAATTGATGTTATAGTTATGTGGTCATGTAATTATGCGCAACAAATGCAAATATTCTTAAAAAAATCATTTACAATATCGTCCATTTACATCTTCCACACAAACTGACCTTAATTTCTCCAGCAACAAAAATATTATAAAAATCATTCATCTTCCACAACAAAAAAGGAATAACAATTTATTACTATATTTCATCTATATAAGAAAAAAGTTACAACAACAGAAAGAATTAGGAAGTAAGTAATTTAGAAAGTAGAGAAAAGAGAAATTGAGAATTTCCAAAAATCATTTCATGATAAAAAGAAAGAATTAGGAAGCCACGAATATAGAGAGTATAGGAATTAGGAAATAGAATCCAGAAGGATAAAAAACTTATAAAAAGAGTAAAATAATAAAATAAAATAAGTTTAGAAAGGAAATAATCAGAACTAATTGTTTGCGAAAAGAGAGAAAGAGAGAATATTGAAAAGGAATTTGTAAAGTAGGAAAACAAAACAGAAGAGTTTACAAAGAAGAACTTGAGAAGAGGCCAAGGAAAAGAAGAAAGTTGGAAAAGAAACAAGAGCCTTTGGAGATAATAAGATAATAATAAAATAAAACTACTTTAAAATTGTCACTAGGTAGAAATATACAGGCCATAACTTTCCCAAGCAAAGTCAGGACCACAAAAACTTGCTCGTTCAAAAGCTAACTCGATAACTCATTCAAAAAATCCAATTTCATGTCATTTGGTTATCATTTGGTGCGCAAAATCTGGCCATAGTTTAGAAATACAAAGCTAAAGCTCGGAAGGAACTTTCAATGGGACTGGTGAAGTGGGCTCAGTGCTTAGGCACTCATGGTGGCTTTCTCTTGGGCCACACATCAAGCACTGCCTCCATCACGGGGAAGATCTGGTTTTGGGACTTTGATATTTAGGTTAAATGCCATGAATGCATAAGAAGTAGGAATGATGGCCCTGATCTTGTTTGGGTAATTTACCTTTTAGAGTGAAGTAAAGAGAAAGGTCGTCAAATCATGAAAAAATATAAGAAGAGTGAGTCAAATTAGAAAGTGTTAAATGACAAAATGTCATGTCTTTTTATTATTTAGCAGTTTGAGAAGGCATCTTTTTTACTTTTTGGACAAAAATGAACGAGCAGTGTACCCATGCATACTTTTGATTGCTATTTCAATCATAACCATTGATGGCTTGATTGTTGTTTTTTGGATCGGCCATCACTCAGAATTTTGGTACATCTAACTACAGGAAGAACCTAGGCTAAGGTGAGTTTTAGTTGGATTCTATCCCTGAGAAAACCTTGTATGAAACTATTATCTAACCCCTGATATAACTGATGTCTTCCTTGTTTCCTCTAGGTATTTCTTTGTTTTATTACAAGGATGATATAAATCCGTGGAGAATGGAAGCATTGAATTAAATGGGCATCATCCCCATGTATGCTTTACCTCATATGGTAAGGGACGCCAGCGTGTGAGTTAGAGTGCGTCAGTTCGAATTCCTAATGAAGCGAGAAATAAAATAAAATTATAAATGGGCATAGCTACTCTAGGTTTTTTAGGTTGTTTGTAGTAGTAAACTTCTAAATATGATAAAATTGTGGGAAAATGGAATTGTTAGCGGCTTTATATTTCTAACTGTCACTGCCCAAAATAAGTTCTCTATCATGGTTTCAAAACTCAGTCATACCTTAGCATATGGAGTTCACGTTCTGTCCATGACCAACGTCGATTTTCTGCAACCTTTATGTTCTACTTGTTCTTTATTTTACATTATTGGCATGGAACTGAATTTCTAACAATTCTAAGTAATGTAGTTCTATAAAAGTAGCTGAAATTGATGAAACGATGGTGTCCTCTTTTTCTTTATGCTCAAAAGGTAGATATTGTATTGAATGGAAGAAAAGAAAAATATAAGGGCTGGACATAAGTCCCAAAAATACCAGGCAAGCCAAATACTGAAAAGACCTGGGACTTACATCAAAGAGAGAACAGACTTAAGAAGAAAGAAAGGATGACTGGCTTTACAACCATATTGCCATAACAACCTTTGGAGCTGGTAGAGTTAGATTACGCCGAGAGAATTAAGGATCGACTGAAGAGGACCGCTTTGAACTCTAGCTATTAGGGTTCTTAACATCTCCTTTAGGCGGTCAACTAGGATTGACTTTGCTCTAGATAGGGAAGCCTTTTTTCCTTTGTTCTTGGAGTCATTTTTGAAGAGCCACATCATAAAAATGACGTGGAAGGAAATTGCAGCTGCACACTTTCTTCCTAAACCATCTCTGCTAGAAGAGAGAGCCGCCTAAATCGAACTAGCAGAGAAGGTAGAATAAGAGGAAGATCCTGCAGCGGAGAGAAGCCAAGACCAAATAGCAGAAACTAAGGAACATCTAAAAAAGAGGTGGATGCCAGATTCTTCACTACTTAAACCGACAGGGCTTCTGGATGCTAGATTTATTCCTTTGGATTTCACCCACATGTTGGTTGGAGTCTTTCTATGAAGGAGACACCTACTAAAGCAGGCTAGGTTAATTTGGATTGATCAAGCAGTTTCAGACGATATTAGCCCAGGGAACCAGTGGAGCTTTAGAACGTACAAGATACCACGCCTTTAAGAGAGAGAGGATTCCTGAATTCCTCCTATCCAACTCCAAAGACTTGCTGTAGGCTCCTCTGGGAGAGAAATAATGGTGAAAATCCACAAATGGTTATGCAATAATCTCCCCTTTAGTGAAAAATGAATACCCAACCATTACCAAAGTAAGTTAAATCCTGTGAAAGTTAGGGCCTCATTTACATCTCCACCTTGTATTAACTCCCCCACCCTAAAAAAAGACAAAAATAAAAATAAAACTCAAACCCACAACCACAAATCCAAACATTGTTCTCCACTGAATCACAAAAAATGCACTATTTTAGATGATTTTCCTTGAGGAAAGCAGTCACACCAAATGATGAAAAAAGATTCAATGGAAAAATCTCCCGCTTAATTAACATGTTTTTGCCAAAAGCGGTTGCACAAAAGTACCTTTTATCTTCCTTCATTGGAACATATTTTATCATGAATTCCTAGAAATTCAATTCCATGCAAACAAATGGGGCCTAAAAATAAAAAGAAGATTCACAATTGTCATTTTCTAAACATTTTTTTTTTTCAAATCTTTATAGAAAAAAAGAATTAAGATAAACTGATTTATGGGATAGTAAATTGTCTGAATCCATGTTTGAAATCTCAAAACCTTCTAAAAACTGTTTGGTAAATGCCATTTCTTTGACCTTTGTAAACTCCTAGAGCAAGAAAGTACTAGTTTAGTAAGAAGAAAACTGAAATGAACTTATTCCGAACACCATTATTGTTCACAAACCATTGTTTATGGAAGGGTCGTCATATATGGACTTGGTAAGATTTGAGGTAGGTTTTATCTGGGAATGCATGGAGCTCTATGTTGACTTACCTTTTCCCTTATTTCTCTATAAAATACTCTCTCCTATGCTTGTTATCACAACACCAGACGAAAAAGATTATCTAGGGAAAGCTTTGGTGCTTCAATTCCAAGACTCAAAGGGATAGAAAGAAGGTGTTTTCTGAGGAGGCCATGATGACTTCAGGGCCTAGTTCATGTTACCAACAAGATCCACACGGCATACAAACTTATGGTATGATGGAGAACATGATTCCTTCATCTTCAACCGCAATCTCGGAGACGGCGATTCATTCAAATTCTCTCCTCTGCAATCTATCTATCCTTAGGGATAAGGTCCAACAGGTTCAATCTCTTGTCGATGTAGTCGTTTTACCTGATCAAGGACGTGGGGATTCTGTGGCTACTGCCTTCTCCGGGATGGAATCTCTCATTCAAGAGATCATAGTTGCCGCATCATCGATGATGTACACATGTCGAAAAATGTCCCTTGAAGCCATGGTCCACAAAGGAGGTAAGGTTTCCAACGATGGACACTCTCAGCCTAGAATTGATGAGTTCGATCATGCGATTTCCATAGGAGAAGGTGATGATAAAGGCTTCTTTAGCGGTGAAACCTCTGAAGTGTATCATGAAAATCTTAGTTACAACGGTAACGGTGATGATGAAGCTGAATTACATGATGGGGTACAAATGAGCAAGGGATTGTGCGATTTTTCATCGATGAATAATAATATTATTGAATTAGATGCAGCCGATCTTTTGGCTAGATACACTCATTATTGCCATATATGTGGCAAAGGATTCAAGCGCGATGCGAATTTGAGGATGCACATGAGGGCACATGGAGATCAGTACAAGTCTAATGCTGCCTTGAGTAACCCCTCCAAGAGCAGCAACAGTGGCCTCATGGGGCAAAAGGACTACTCAAGTGATTCACCGAGGAAATATTCTTGTCCCCAAGAAGGGTGCAGATGGAACAAGAAGCACCCCAAGTTCCAGCCCTTGAAATCCATGATATGTGTGAAGAATCACTACAAGAGAAGCCATTGCCCAAAGATGTATGTGTGCAACCGATGCAACCAGAAGCAGTTCTCACTCCTGTCTGATCTTCGCACCCATGAGAAGCATTGCGGCGACCTCAAATGGCAGTGCTCGTGTGGAACGACTTTCTCGAGGAAGGATAAGCTTATGGGTCATGTTGCTTTGTTCATTGGACACACTCCTGCAATGAATTGCATTGTAGAACCAGAAAGATTTGGCTGCTGATTGTGGAATATCAGGCGGATTGATTCACCAAATCTGGGTCTTGAGAGTGTTCGATCCATTGTCGCTCTCTCTGCAGCAAGAAGTGGTGAAGAGAAGGTTATATATTATTGAAACTTTGCGTCATACTCGATCAAGTATGCTTCTTCTAAAACAAATGGTATGTGTATGACTCATCTATTATGAAACTTCAGCATGTGAATGTCTTCACTTATTTACAGTTCAGTTTCATAATGTTGCCTAAACATCTAATTTTCTCTTTGGCAATGATAAAGAAAGGATGAATTAATTAAAGCTTAGCCAGACACTGAATGTCATTAAGGACGGTAATTGTCAACAATGGTAATTAGAGATTTAAGCTAGCTAGCATTGTTTCAACAATTGTTCTTCAGTAATGATATCCCCATGGATCTCAATCTCACTACATTAAGCCTCGTTTGGCTTTTCTGTTTCCAACCTCTATCAGATTAAATGTATAAAACGGACAGAGGTTTGGAAAATAAAAGCGTTTGGCACACGATTCTACCCTCTATTCGCTTTAAAGAAGTAGAGACAAATCTTCTTAAAATGAAAAACCTCATTTCTAGGCTTATGAAAATAGGGGCTTTAGCCTCTCTCTTTTTTAATGGATCGGCTATGTTGGAATAAGAGTAGAGAGATATCAAACAAGGCCTAGAGTACCAAGCATATGCGGATTTCATTTCCAACATTAAGATGGCCAACAGTTAAGGGTAAAATGGCTCTATTTTTTTTTTTAAATCTGATAGTGTTTTAATCTTATAAAAGATCAAGCTTATGGCTGATTTTAATGGAAATGGTTGTTACACAAACAGACTAGCTAGTATGAACTAATAGAACATTTAAAACGAAAAGTACTACAAAAATATTAACGACATGTTATAAGGATCAGGTAAGATTTGGTATTCTGAAAATGATAGGGATCATGACACTGAAGGCTATGAATTCCAACCTCTCTCACGTGGACGTGAAGACCAGATCCATCAATATCTTAGGAGTGTCTTATATATCACGTGGATTGACATTTATGGTGCGTTTTATGCTGCAAGAGGATTTTGTTCGCCCGCGAGAGAAAAAAATCAAGCATTCCTATCTTTCACATAAGAATTTGAAATCCTATCTATCAAAGAGTACAATTAGTTCATTTTTCTCCCTTTTCCGTTGGAAAAATGTGTCACACCATACAGGAAAAAAGGGGGACTGCATTGAAAAATAGAGCAATTTTCCCTTCCAGCAAGGATTTCTCTCACTGTACAAATGTATACCCTTATAGTCACATTTATCTTTGTGGGCTTCCAAGAAATAATCCTTAATAATGTATAAAAGAAAGATTTCAATAATACTAATAAACTTGAAAGAAACAACTTTGTGAAGTTAATCAAGATAGTTTATCTTATGGCCACTGTCTAATATATTTTTTTGGTGAGTTGCACGTTGTCTAATATCCAACTCTCCAAAAGTTAAAAGTGCTACATATATCAATAGAAAAACCCACAGCTTGTATTAGATGGAGTTAACTTGACATGTGAGTCTTTATGACAATGCTTTACAGTTACACCTCACTAGTACAGGATGGCATTTTACATACATTGGTATAGAACAAGTCAACCAAAAATGTAGCAATTATCATTCTATTTGTGCTTGCTATTTATATTCACTTCAGCTTAATTGTTCCTTCTTTTTGGATTTTTGCAATGTCCTGAAATAATTAAAAAAGGTATATTTATGTTATTTATTTTTTTTTATTTTTTATTTTATCTCTCCTTTTCATTTTAATTGTAAGGTTTTCTTTTGATGGCTCAACATTTAGGTGTAAAGCTTGAAGAATATTTAAAATCAACCTTATTATCAACCAAGAATATGGAACTATGCAGAGAGTGAGGGAGGGGAGGTCAAGAGGGGGCAATTTCTGCCCTCTCAACTTCTTAATTTGGTCCGTGGGATTACATGGGACAATGTTTTTAATTTTTTAAGGTTGTTTGGATTTATTACGTATTTGCCCCTCGTCATTTAATTTTTTCCTTCCGTAAAAGGAGAGAATTTAAAAGGTTTTGAGGTCAATTTTGTCTTCTGCTCTTTCGCTTGCTTGCATAAGGTAACTCTTAAGTTGTAAGGAGAGTTTGAAGGAGCAAATCATTCATTTCCTCCCCTTTTTCTATAAAATGGAAGTTTCAATGAGAGACATTTCTCCTGTTCTGCCACTGTTAGTCGACTATAGCTTCCTCCCCCCCAAAGGAAATCCTATAGCTCCATAGAACTACGTGGATTCTTTGAAAAAAGTTCTTTTAGACAAGCGTGCTTTGGCGAACAAGGTTAAGTGCATGCACACTTGAGGTGGAGTTGAGGACAAACAAACGAACTCGAGCATCCTGGACAAGGGCCATTGTTGAAACTAGTCACATCTGAAGATTTGTCAAAGGGATGATGCCAAAAAACACACGAGATATTGATTCATTTTATTCACTTTATTCGTTGTGTTTCTTGCCTTATCTTTTATATTTCTTTTTTGCTGAAGGGAAACTGTATGAAAGAGGAAGAAAAATACATGGGCGGATGCCCCCGAAAACATATGTAGGCAAAAGCCCCCATTAGCCTAAAAGGCTTCTGTACAAAACATGGACAGAACATAGAGAAATCATGGACAGGCACCATGAACACTGAAAGACAGAAAACGTTGAGGTGTAACTATGCCCAAAAAATTCAGGATAGGATGATATTGATGCATCCGAACTTGCTCGATCCGAAAGAGAACTATACATGTTTGGAAGACGATCAACAAAGAGGATTTTGGCCCCCACCAGAGTTGGCTTTCTGTTGTTGAACTTGGAATCATTCTTAGAGAAAAGATTAGATGGAAGAAAATTGCAGCTGCAGGCTTTCTTCCAATGGCATCTCTACAATAAGATAGGGCAGTCCAAATATCACCTGGGGAGAGAATTACTGGCTTAATCTTTTATATTTCATATATATTTCTCATTTTATTATAAATATTGGGATTTTCTAAACACCATCTTTTATACAACCCAATCCACTTATGGCTTAGCGGCAAGGCATCTCCCGCACTACGGAGGTGACCAGGGATCAATCCCTGCTTACCACCCTGTTGGTTAAGAACATGTGGTGTGTGTGGCTGCATTAGTATCGGTTGGAGCTAGAAAAAAAAAAATTCTTTCCATGCAGGTAAGCCTTTGTTTTTCCTTCTTTGGATAATCATGAATGAATCTTTTGTTTGTTGTGCATAGGAATTCTGTAGTAGTTCTAAACCAAGTTAGCCTTTGGTTTTTCCCTGTTTGAGTGTTCTAATTGAAATCTGTTGTTTAAGCCCTCATGAGTGACTCCTTTTCTTCTTCCCATACTTTTTTTTTTAAGTAGTCCTAAAAACTGCTGTATCTTCACCCATGTCATATTCATTTGAAATAAATGAACAACTCTAGCCTCCTCTTGGAGGTATTTTATATATGATTAGCATGTCAGGAACTTCTTCGAAGATCAGTCTTGTGAAAAATTGGCGCCACATGACCTTATCTTTGGTGGTCTAAGAGATGCGACCATTCACATTTTGCAGTCCAAGAGGTGAAACCTTGCATCTTCTTCAGTTTTGAAAAGCTTGGGTTATCTAACTCTATGTTTCCTAAATGCATAATGGTTGAACCTAATGTATCTAGAAATAGAATCTGAGAATCCCAACTTAATGGGGTCTCTTTGGTGAAAGGATGACAAAAATCCCTACATACTCTAGTTGGCTTTGCCCTAACCTTAATATTCCATCTCCATTTATGCATAAAGAAAGGACGTTAACGTTGGAGAAGAAATGCAAGGGCCGACTTGGTCACAAATATTAACCTTGATTATTGTACTAGAAGGCGAATATCAAAGTCATTAACACAATCCAGGGATATCACTATCATTCTTCACCATCTAGATTGACATGCATGGTATGCAGAAAGGAAAAGAGCATTATTTTTATTTATTTATTGAGAACGGTTACTGTATTCAAAACTCGAGAAGATTTTTAGTACAAGAGATCTATATTGAAACAAGAAAAAGGCCTAGAAGAAAGGGCAAGCTAGTCAACCCAAATATGATAGAGCTAAAGCCCCCCAAAAATAATGCATCGGCCCTAGAAGGAAAAAAACATATCAACAATCAGAAGAAATAAGCAAGGATGGTCTCAAGACTCCCTCTTTTGCTAGGCAGTCCACTTCTGAGTTAGCAATGTGATGAAATGAGACACTAAGATTCTTAGAATTCTTTACTTCTGCTATGATATCCGCATAGAACCAATGTAGTGGGATGCCTCCAAAGCCCATAGAATCACACAATTAGAGTCTCCCTCAATGAGTAGCTGCTGATTGCCGAACCAAGACGCTTCCCAAAGACCTATGTTAAAGGATAATAGCTCCACTCTGTTGTTAGAGCAAACTCCCGCTGGACTGGAGTAATAGAGCAAAATGGTAACTTCTTCATTGTGAATTACACCCCCTGCACTAGCCATTCCTGGATTTTCCAAGGCATTTCCGTCAAAGTTTAAGTTCAGCAGTCAGCACACATAAAAGAGGAGAGATCTTCTTTTAGTTATTCATAGAGCATTATTGCCTTCTATCATTAGACGTTTGGCATGTGCATTCTTTTACCGTTTTGCCTTAATCTTTTTCAATCAATGTACTAGTTGCTGGGTATATAATGAGTTGATCTGAAGAGTGTTGATTACCTCTTTCATTTCATACGTACTTCAACAGATTTTTTTTATGATTGAATAGAAGTGCAGGCATCTTTCGTATATTTAGAACATAGAGAAGTCTTGTACCTTCCTTCAGGTTTCCTTCTGAGGCTTGAACTCCTGCATGGAAAACTTAGAAACCTTGCATTCCCTTTATTAGAGCTTATTTGAATTTAAGCCCGGTCATTATTGATGAAAATTTAGGGACTACATTTTGCCAAAACTCTAGGACTATTTATAAGAGTAATATCGATCACTCAGACTACAAAACTTTATCTAACCCAAACTAGAAAACCTAATCACATCCCTAATAGGAACCAAATCACATAATAACAGGAAATCTAATAATAATATAAAAGTGGCCTAATATAACCCAAATCAGATCTAATCCTCATTTCATATGCATGAAACGTTCATCCTTTCCTTATCCAACCTTCTTTACAATATTCTCTTTATCATGAAAGACATGGTGTGTAAAGGAGAATATTCAAGTAATTTGGATTTATTAGAAGAAGGGAAGGATGGCCTATTTAGATAAAAAAAAGTGAGAGAAAATAATATATTATTAAACATAATTTTTCATTTTTAAAGCTAAAAAATCCTAGCTATAAGTTTGGCGAAGCAAAGCAAGTATGAAGAAAGTATTCATTTTCTTTAAAAATTAATATTTTTTTGCAACATCTCCCTCTAGAAAATATTCTACAAAATAAAAATCTCTCAAAATGGAATCTTTAAAAAAACACCTCGCCCTTACCCATGGAGTGCAATAGATAGGACGATAAAAACAATGATGGTGGTGGCGACGTTGATGATGACGATGAATATGGTGACATGGCGGTAGTGATGGTGATGATGATGACTATGATGGTGGTGGTGGTGACAACAATGATAATGGTGATGATGGTGGTGGTGGTGGTTGTGATGATGGTCATAATGATAGTGTCTCACCTTCTTATGTTATTAAGAAGACTTTAATCTAATCAAAGTTATTCTTTCCATTAGATTGATAATATGTAAGCATATGATTTGGGTTTTTTTTTCCCTCATTGCAACAGTGTATTGTAGAGGTGAGCAATCTTTTGCTGCGGCATAGGACTAATTAGAATGGAATTTTTTCTTAATGATGGAGTAAAACAAAAAAGTGAAATTTTGAGTAGTTTATATTTCAAAGGCTGGCCCCTTTGATGATATGATGTTGATGGTGATGGAGATAAGGATGATGATGGTGGCGGCAACTACCATGGTGATGATGATGCCAACGATCATGATGATGGAGACAATTATAGTAATGGTGGTGGTGGTGGTGGTGGTGGTGGTGATCATTATAATGATGGTGGTGGTAACGATGGTGTCCCACTACATTATATTATTGATGAAAGTTTTACTCTAATTAAAGTAATTTTCACCATTTGATTGATGTTATAAAGCACGAGGTTTTTTTTTCTTTTTTTTGCAATCACGAGTTGTAGGCATGATCAATCTTATGGGGGTATACAACTAATTAAAGTGAGGTTCTCCTATTATAAAATGTGGGAAGGTGAATTTGAGTAGTCTATATTTCAAAGGTTAGCCTCATTGATGGACTCAAAGTGATTAATCTAATACTGCACTAATCAGAAACTATAAAATGCCTTTATTGTCCTGACACTTTTCCCAACATATATCATATACAACAACTACCAAACAATTCAATTTAAATTTGTTACAATTTCAAGAAACTGCCAAACATAAAAAAAAATTGCAATGTTTTAATTTCTATTCCATAATATTTTATTATTACTATCTTTAAATCTATAGATATTTTATTCTAAAGACATCCAAAAGGGTATGTTGGATATATTATGAGATGGAAAGGATGAGTTCATTTTATATTTTGATTAGATTAGATTTGGGTTATATTAATCTAGTGTTATTTTTTTTTATCAAGTTTCTTATTATTATGTTATTGGATATTGTATTATCAGTGTGATTAGGTTTCCTATATTGAGTCATTGATCCATTAGCTATTCTTAATAAAATTACCATAGAAATCTGGCAAAATGCCATCCATAAATATTCAGAAGCTACTAAAATCAAGACCCCCACCACGGACTAAGGTCTTACTGTCACGACCCCAAATGTCTAATCAGGATTAAGGAGTAATTAAGGGCTAATAGGGCTGCAGGGTGCACGGGAGACGATGATAGGTGAACACTTGATCCGCGTGCCATGATTTCACCCACAAGATTTCGCTATGTGAGATTCTGCAAGGTTTTCGCTCCATGAGGATCATCATGGCAGAAGATTGCAGGGGCCATTTCAGGAAACAGACATAAAAATCAGAGTATAATGGCATCATTAGACTGGATTCCAAAAAGGAACTCATTCCATAAGTTAACATTCAGGTTTAACAAAAGATTAAGTTTAATTACATCCCAAAATAAGGCCGTATAAAAAACATCGGCCAATAACTATAAGTACAAAAGATGAGGTTCCCCAAAAAGAAACAAAAACCCAAAAGATGATGATACGGTTCTGCAGCTTTGGATGCTAATCTATGTGGTCGGCTACCTACTCTCGTATAATTGGTGGATCCTGTTGGAAGCCGCTGTTCGAGGATCGTTTCAGGACTACCGGGGCCAGCGTATATAAGAATCCGCGGGTCCAACCCTTTCGTGATCGGAGACAAGCGAACAACCACCTTTTCTTTTGTGTACGGGTATGCCAGTTTTCTAATCTACTTGAAAACAACAAGCGGTGATCCGTAGATCAACCTTTTCATGTAGAGAAGAAAATAAACTTTTTTCTAACTTTTATTGCACATGTGTTAAAAAAGAGACATAATTTGGACATTGGATGCCGTGAAAGGTGAATTTCATTTTATTATCATGAAAGGCGATTTTATGTTTGCCATGAGAAGAGGTTATTTGGTGATGTGAAAGGCGATTTACAATTCTCATCAAAAGAAAAGAAGAGACCAGTGATTTTATGTCTCTTTAAAAATACAAATACAATAAGAAGAAAGAAAAGATGATCTAACTTCTCAGGAGATTGTGGGGACTCGTTTAGATTGACGGTCGCAAGTCATACTTGGACTTCGCCGTCATCCTTCTGATAATAACAGTGGATGCCCTTTTTAATCTCTTAGCTTGGCTTGAATCTCAAATTTTTAGAGAATAAAGATCAAATAGAGATGCTATATCCAATAAAAAACCAAGTAGACGGGCTAAAGAGCCGCGTCTATGCCATGGAGATAGAAGGAGAGAGCCTTAGGGGGGTGGCGCCCAAGGGTCTTCAATCACCTTGTAGTGGTGGCTGTTGCAAAACTTCTTCAACAGATGAGAGACCGTCATTGGAGTGTCGTAGCAACGAAGGAGAATCTTGTGGGATTTTGCACAACATGCCCTAAAATGGTGGAAATGGCCTCATTTTATAGGCTTTTGGTGGGCATATGGGGAGTTTATGAGTTTTAACTGCATTAATTGCATTAATGCTCCATGATGGGAGGATTTATATATTTTTAATTTATGTTTTTATAACTCATTTTATAACTCATTTTTCTTGAGTTTTGATTGGCCGTTGGAGAATAATGAGCCATTATTTGTATTTAACCTTCATGATAGAAGGAGTTACGGGGTTTAATACCATAATTTTTTTGATTTGTACCTCATCCTTCTTGGATTCTGATTGGGCCTTTCATGATAATGGGTAATTAACCACACTCAATTGTCATAAAAATGGGTCATTATCGTATTAAGTGGCTGCCGGAACATTTGGAGAGTTGTGGGCCACGCCAAATCTTTTGGAATTCTACCCGCAACGTAGGGAACTTTAATCACCGATGAATTTCTCATGTTGATTGTTGTTAGATGATCATGCAATTTCAGACATTGATTGCTATCGGTGGGCCGATACAATCCGCCCTGTCGATATCTCGATCGGTTGGGCAGAAGCCATGCTTTCTTGGTTGGCCAGTTGATGATCTCGAGGTGTTGACAACCCATGATTTCGACGACGAATCTGTGATGTTGTCAAAGATCGATGGATTTTGTGGCCCGAAAATCAGATTTTCAAAAAATCACAGAGGCCAGATGGCTCGAAAATGCGAAAAGGACCCAAAAAAGGGTTTTCGCCGAAATCCCATCTACTTGGGTATTTCCGGCGACCTTGGAAATACCCAAGATTTCCAAGGTAGCCGGCGACCATGGGAGTTTTTGCCCGATCGGCCGCCTTTTTCGGCCTTTTTCTGATTTTTTTCGTTTTGACATTTTTTTCTTGGTATTTTTGTACAATTTTTGGGATGATTTTCTTACAGAAAACTTAACGAGAAGCCGTGCAAAGACAGAGGGTAAAGTCTCTGATTTTCTGGGAAAGCCGAAGACTTTGTCTTGCATGGGTGCCAATTTGCCGTTAGAAGCCATAACTGGGTCAAACGATTTCGAAATGACCTAAAATTTGAGGTGGAGCTTCATGGGCAAGAAATATGACCAACTATAGGCTTTTGTTTGAATTTCGAAGCCATTAGGGGTCCTGTCATCAAAGAGATTCAATGCAAATAATGACCCATTACTTTGCAACGGCCAATCAAAATTCAAGAAAAAGAATTTACAAACCATAAATCCAAAATGTTTCATGGAGTATTAATGCATTTAATGCAAATAATGGCCAATTACTTTGCAACAGCCAATCAAAATTTAAGAAAAAGAAGTTACAAAAGGAGTTTCAACCCATAACAAAATGTGTCATGGAGTATTAATGCATATAAAACCCATGAACCTTCATGCACTCACCAAAAGCCTATAAAAGGAGGTCCCTCCCACCATTCAAAAGCATGATAAAAAAGGCTGAAAAAAAAAATTACACACAAATTCTCCATTGTTGTTCTCACGCTCCTATAATGGTCTATCTCTTGTTAAAGAAGTTCTGCAGCAGCCACCACTATAAGATGATTGAAGACCCTTGGGGGTGCCACCCCCCAAGGCCATTTTCCTTCTCTATCATTGGCTTAAATGCAACTTTTTATCCCATCTACTTGGATTTCTATTGGACATAGGATCTTTCTTCGATCCTTTTTCTCTAAAAACTTGAGGATCAAGCCAAGCCAAAGAGTGAAAAGCATCACATGTTATCAATTAGAGGAACGTCGGAGGAGCCCAAACATGGCTTGTGCCCGCCAATCTGAACGAGTCCCCGCAATCTCTTGAGAAGTCAGATTTTATTTTCTTTCTTCTTATTGTATTTGTATTGTAAAAGAGACAAAAACCACAAGTTTTGTCTTTTTCAATGAGAGTTGTAAAATCGACTTTCATGGCACCAAAATTCGCCTTCAACAGCAAATACAAAATCGCCTTTCACAACAAATAAATGAGATTCGCCTTTCACGACACCCAAAAATTCAAAAATGAAATTATGTCTCTTTTTAACACACATGCAATAAAAAGTTAGAAAAAAAAGTTTATTTTCCTTTCTACATGAAAAAGTTGGTCCACGAATCATTTCTTTTATTCTTAAAGTAGAATAGAAAATTTGACATACTCGTTCATAAATCAAAACCCAATTGTACATTCACTATGGGTTACGAAAGGGTTGAATCTATGGATTTCCACATCCACCGATTCTAGTAGTTCCTGTAGTTTCGAGCAGGAACATGGACCAATCCCTTGTACATAGGTTGGGAATAACACTCCACTCTAATGAGCCAATAGCCAAAGAAAAATATCATTCCCTTGTATTGCAAACTTAAATTTTTGTAGTCAAGTCATGTTACCAATAAAAAATTCTAAAGCAAACAAATAAACAAAAGGACAGCTAATCAATGTTAATCAAATATAAATACTATTTATATCAAGTTAATTATTTAATATATTAGGTGTTATAAATCTATTAGGCATGGTTCAAAATCGCGGTCATCGCAGAGCGAATTTTTATTTGACCCCAAAAAAATCCAAGAAATCCAGAATATCATAAAATGATAGAAAACAATATTTTTTTTTTCCATTAGTGCACACTTTAAAGAAAGATAACGGTCTCCTCAAGTTATAACATCCCGTAACATGACTGTATCACTGTATATACTAAAATAAGCTGAAATATAATAAATTTTACATAATACAACCATAATTTTGGGCAAACGAATAGTGTTAAACATTTAAAGTCTATAATCTAGCAATAATACTAATAAAGTAAGCGCATGTGCAGTACTCAACTCAATAACTCAGTCATCAAGGTGTGCTCTCCTTCAAGTTTTAAATTTAAAGTAACATTCACTGCATCAAAATGAATTAACTTGCTAACTTAAAGTAGTGGAGTTCGGACAATTGTAACCTACCTTGACTTAATTTTTAGGATGAGACATGAATGCCCAAGAGGTAAGGCCTCAGCCGAATGCCAAAACGAGTGGCGTCCTGGCCCAACATCATCATCATCATTATTTCTTAAAGGGTAGAAATAGGAAACAAATTATTGTGCTACACAACCCGCACTCCCATGGTGCCCATAAGGTTATTGTGCCTGTGGATGCAGTTGAGGAACGAAGATTGCTTCATAATATGAGGCCGAGTCATTAGTAGACTAAGATGATTGAGGGTAGTCTTTGTGCTAAAATACCAAAGGTGCTAAAATCTACAGTATGGCACTCCAAAACTCTATATCTAACAAGCCTAAAGCATTTCTAAGCTATTTTGAGGTCCAATCTTGGAAAAAAGTCAAAAGAATCACAAAATAATATCACAAAATAATATCCTTTGACTTTCTTGTTCTTTCCCGTAGAGAAATCCACCAAATTCTTGAGTTTTAGAGCTTGGGGAGGTCACACACAGTGAGAGGAAAGGCTCAAGCTCGGTTTGGAGAAGAAAGGAATGAAAAAGGATTGAAAACACAGCTTTAAAAGAAAATATCAGCCATTATAACGGAACGGCTAATATTTTCAAAATATCGGTACGGTAACGGCCCTTATTTTGCCCTACTATTAGGACATGTTTGGTAAAGATTCTCGAAGAGGAACCCTCTTTGATTTTCCTCAATATCAAGGAAAACAACGTTTCGTAATTGCAGGGACCAAGAAAAATAGCCCTCGAAAAACCGGAATCTTTGGTTTTGAGGCAAGACAAAGAGCTATAGTTAGTTTTATGTCCTTTTGGGGCTGCTCGAGTTTTTAATTTTTTTTCTCACTCCTATGGGCCTTCAAATCGATATATGAACCATTCATCTACTTCATGAGGCCAAAAAATGGCTACAAAATCAAGTTTCAGGTGTTGGTATATCACTGATTTTGAGATATTTGCCAAAAACTTCAAACATTAAAATATGCGATTTTGAACTTCTTTGGCCCCTAAATAACAATAAGGACTAATCATTCTCTTAGAATGCCAAAAATGGCGAGAGGGTCAAATCTGACAACTTGATTCATCATGGATCTTTAGAAATTTGCGGAAGAACCCAAATGGTTGATCTACCATAGTGCAAAAAGTTATTTATTGGTAGTCAATTTTTTTTTCAATTCTTTATTTCTATGGGCCCTAAATAACAATTTGAACCGTTCATCCTCTTCAAAAGGCTAAAAATGGCTAGTGGATATAATTTTAACCATTGACTCACCATGGATTTTGACATTTGTGAAAAAAGTCCAAACCCTAAAAAGTGGATTTTTTAAAAATTCTTGTGGGCTCCATTTGCACGATTTGAAAAATGGCTAAGGGTGGAGTTTTAGCTATTGGTTCGTCATGGATTTTGAGAAAGTTGTGAAAAACATATGACCGTTGGATGTAGTAAAGTGTATATATTTAAATTCAGGTGTTTTCCAAACATGGAAATACAACGATTCCTCCCCTCAAAAATCCTCATTGAGGATAGCTGGGGTCCGGTGGAACGAAAGAATCCTTTCGTTACTAGACGTGTCCTTAGAAATAATAAAAATGGGTCAAGATAGGTTAAGTTTGTTGATCTTGGTTGACCCATTTGACTATGGCTATGGTAACTCTATGGGTGATCAAGAACCGAGTCGACCTGGGTTGAGGCAAATTTAGGCTTGGCCAGACTTTAGTAGCACAAGCCCATATCTTGCCCAAGCCTAACATGACCCTAAAGGTTAGGCCCAAGCCCATTCATTTAGTCAATCAAGTTAAGCCGAGTCGGGCTTTTTATGAGTTGTATGCGCTTTCTAGCAATTGTTTGGACAGATTATCACTAAAATGGAAGGCTTGTTCGTTCGAGCTGGGCCAGACAAGGTATCGATCTTTTCATCACTTAATCCAAGCTTGGCCCAAATATTAAAAAAACTCATATTTTATATCCAAGCATGCCCAAAAGCGGACAAGGTCTAGATTAGACCAGGTTGGCTAGGTCCATGAGCACCCCTATGTAAGTCACATATATTGTGAACTAGTGGTGGTTCAAGCTAATTGGTTAAGGTTTGGGTCTGGTTTTGACCCCTCCACGGGTCTAATCTTTGAACCCCTAGTTGAGTTACCTAATTGCACTAGGAATTACAAGGAGAGTTGCTAATGCCACAACCCAAGCTTCTCTTTCCACATCCCTTCTCCTTCCAGAATTTCTCTCTACACACCTCATTGTTCCCAAAATACACTTCTCTCCATTCTCAATTCACTCTCCTTCTTCCCGCCTCTCCCTGCCGATGCCCTCCACATGTCTCCCTCTCTCCCTTTCCCCCTCCGGCGGTGCTGTCGGAGGGGATGGTGGTGGCTGGGGTGGGGGTGGGTGAGTGTAGAAAGAAGTTAGAGAGAGAGATGTCCTTTTAGGTAATTTTACATAGAAACATATTGGTCATGTAAAAATAGAATGTGGAAAGAGAAGTTTGGATTGTGGCATTAACAACTCTTAATTACAACGGTGTGTTTTGTTTCCTAGTCGATCCGAGCAATCCATCTTCCTTCCACTCCATGGTAATTGCGTATGCATTTGCATTCAATATTTTTCTTTGTTATGTGCTAGCGCTTACATTTGAAACTTGAAATGACATACTGGGAGGGAAATGATCTGTTATGACAATCGCCACCGTCCAATGTCTTGTTCCCACCGAAAATGCTTTTCAATTACTCACAAGAAATCCGTGAAAGGAGCTGGCCCAAGTATCAAAAATATAGAATTTCAAGAAACAAGAGATACCCTAGCATCTTTGATCTCACACAACTACTCATGGATGAATCTCTAGGCAGGTAGGTTATCTCAAATATTATTTACAACTCATCCATCTATAAAAACGAAAAATCTAAAATTCTTTTATCAGGACTTGGGCTGACTGTCATCATCATGCAAACCTTATCCCATAATCACTATGTTGTGGTCTTCTACATGAATTTTATTTATCCATTTCAATATATTTTGAGTCAAATCCTCCACAATCCATTCTTTCTACTTCCATCCATGTTTTCTTTGTCCATCACTTGGCTCTACGCCCGAATGATCACTTATTTTAAAATCCTTTCTCTTTAAAGCTAAGTTTTGGATGTAAAAAAAAAAACCCCTCAATTCTGGCTTATGAAGAAGCCACATTAGCTTTCTTGGGCCCACTTGTGAATGTATCTCAAAAGGCACTTAAGACTTGAATGTGTCTTTTCATATATTTTAAGTTTTATGTCTTTTCAAAAATAAATTTATGCCTTTTCATTTGTATCTTTTCAATAAGATGTGTCTCTAATGCCCATTTGTGTGGATGTGACCCAATTCTAATGGATGCCTTGCAATTGTATAAATTAAGATGATTTTAAGGTTTTCATTCTTATCTTTAAAGCTGAGTTTTGATTGAAAAAAAAAGACTCAATTCTGACTTAAGGAGAAGCCACATCAGCTTTCTTAAGCCCACCTGTGAATGTGTCTCAAAAGGCACTTAAACTTGAATGTTGTCTTTTCATATATTTTAAGTTTTATGTCTTTTCAAAAATACATTTGTGCCTTTTTTTTTTGTTGGATTTTTGTGCCTTTTCATTTGTGGCTTTTCAATAAGATAAGTCTCTTGGGCCCATGTGTGTGGATGTGGCCCAATTCTAAGGGATTCCTTCCAACTCTATAAATTAAGGTAGTTTTCAGGTTTTTATATAATATTCAAAATGAGTAGAAATGCAGCATTTTCAAAAGCACATTGTCTAAGAGGATTTTCTTCTCATTTATGTATACTTTGATTTTTAGGGCACTTTCATATTTCTGAATTCTCTTTAAAGTGTTGTAAAAAATAAAAGAATCTGATTGGGCTTTTGCATATAGTTTTTGGTTAATTTCATGTATATGCTTTTCTATTATTATGACATTATGGTATTGGTTAGTTTGGCGTCTGTGACGTGTGATATATCCATAGAACTATAATAGAGTTTTTGTTAAAATTCAAACTTTAACCTCTTTTTTAATTATGGCGGATGCACATACAGGTTAATACTTCTGGTAATTTAATTGGGTATGTGCCTTTAGGGTTATTGAATAAAATTAGTATTTGACTTGGGCAAAACTAATTTTGAGTGTGCCTTAACCATTTTATTAATTATTTGCATTTTAGATATTAGTTTTAACTTATAGATAAATTTATATGAAACTTAAACGTGCATTGCACAAATAATTGAATGATTTTTGTTCCTTTTTTTTTAGTTGGTAATTAATTTAAACATTAACATTAGCTAACTATTTCATTTGGGTTATTTTTAACCTTGCATTGCAAGGGCTTTCATGCTAGTGTATATAGAACATTGTAAATTTCAAACATTTTTTTAGTGATCAATTTAAAGGTGGTTGTATATTTTAGGGGCGTTTGGTTGGAGGTCCTTCAAAGTATGACTTTGTTGCAAACAGTCTACAAAAAAAAAAAAAAAAAGTCATATAGCCAAAGGTCCTCTAACACATTCTCATACTTGATATGTCTAATTTACCCTTTCTTTAAATCATATCCCATGATTGGTGGAATATCCCATTCATAATGGTCAACTTCCATTTAATTGGCCAAATAAATTTCAAAAGATCCAAATAAATTTTAAAAAATATAAATAAATTCCAAAAAATGAAAATAAATCTCGAAATACGTAAATAAAATTAAAAAATGCAAATAAACTCGAAAAATACAAATAAATTCGAAAGAATGCAAATAAATTTCAAAAAATGCAATTATTTCAAAAAACACAATAAATTTCAAAATAATGCAGAGAAATTTAAAAAGATGCAAATAAATTTCAAAAGATCCAAATAAATTTCAAAAAATATAAATAAATCTCAAAAGATGAAAATCAATTTAAAAAGACGCAAATAAATGTCAAAAGATATAAATAAATTTCAAAAGATGAAAATTAATTTCAAAAGATCCAAATAAATTTCAAAAGGTGAAAATCAATTTAAAAAGGCGCAAAAAAATTTCAAAAGATCCAAATAAATTTCAAAAACTATAAGTAAATTTCAAAAGATGAAAATCAATTTCAAAAGATCCAAATAAATTTAAAAACAAGCAAATACATTTGCCACAAATTTAGATAGATTTGTCCAGAACTCAGACAAATTTGTCCTAGAACTCAGACAAATTAGCCAAAAACTCAGATAGATTTGTCCAGAACTCAAAGAAAATTGTTTCAAAACTCAGATAAATTTGTGCAAAACTCAAATAAATTTGACAAAAAATGAAACACTCAGATAAATTTTTTAAAACTCTAATAAACTTAATAAAAACTTAGATAAATTTCACAATGGGGCCCACTTGATGACCCAAGGAATAACGTGTGATCTTCTTCTTCAATCATTTTGTTCTGCAACCAGAACAGAAGAACAACCCTGCTGTCTTTTCCTTCCATGGCAACAGTACTGTAGCGGCGACGGCGGACCTCTGATCCCCGTGAGGCAGTGGCGGCGGCATCGATTTCAACGTGATGTCCTCGGCGATGTGGGGTCCAGCCGAGAACAAAACCCAACTCAATCTGTCCCTTCTCCGTTCTGTAATAGAGACAACAGAACTATGGTCTTTATTCTGCTTCGGTGACGGGCGCAAAATCAGGCGATAACAATGGCAAGAATTAAGAGTTCCGATCTTCTGTTTCTTCTTCTTCTTCTATTGACGCGCAGAACCGCGAGCAAGCAGAGACTTGCTAAAGATCTGATCACCCCTTCTTTTTCTATTGACGCACAGACTTATTGTCGTTCAGATGGTGCAGTGGTAGCCCATGATCCTTCTGCAACTTCAGATGGTGCAGCGGCAGGCGATGATCGACTATCTTCTTCTTCCAATGGTGATGCAGGAGCATCTGACTCATTCTTAATGGGCCTGCTATCAGTCCAAGATTATGGGTTTTATAGTTGACCCATTTACCTAGTCCATATGTGTATTAATGGGCCTGCTATCAGTTGAAGGTTATCTGTTGAAGCCTTTAATTGTCCTTATTACTTGTTGAGTCTTTAAGAATTCATGTCTGGTTATCTGTTGAAGTCTTTAGTTGTCCTTGTTACTTGTTGAGTCTTTAATTTCTCCTTGTTCTTAGTTCAATGCTTTAATTACAGGTTGCCTATAAATGCCATGGGGGCTGTCCACGGAAGCCAGTTGATTTTTTTATCCTGTCAAAGGCACTATTGAAGCTTTAGCTTTCAGTTAGTGAAAATCATTTTCTCCCACTTTCGTTGTTGTTAATTTTCTACATCCTTCTTCCCACCTCTTTGCTCCCTTTTGGCTGCATCATTTTGGTATCAGAGCGGGTCATCGATCTGTTCACTCATTTTTTTCCCCTTTCTTTCAAGTGCACCTTACATTTGCTGCGTTACGCGCAATGGCTGCTAGGGGAAGAGGTGCTGGTCGTAGGGGTCGTGGTGCTCTTAGAAGAGGAAATCACACCAACAACCAAGGAGAAATAGAAGAAATCAGGTGGCGGCTGAAACAACTCGAATTGACTCACCGTATGGCTGAAAGTGAGTCTGATAATGAAGGAGTTGATGAGGCACTTCAAGATCAGGCTAACTTACCATTTGCTGAAAGAATAATCTAAGCTCTTGAGAAGAGTCAAAGAGACATTCGGGTTGACGTGCCTGAATTTTCAGGCCACTTCAATCCGGATGAATTTACTGATTGGATGGAGAGTATTGATGTCTTCTTCGAATGGAAGAATCTACCGGAGTTACAAAAAATCAAGTTCGTGCAAACTAGTTTAAGAGGCCCTGTTCTTATATGGTGGAAAATGTTACAAGAAGATCGTGTGGCACAAAGAAAAAGAAGAATCTCCACCTGGAGACGTATGAAAGCTGCCCTTAAGGCTAAGTTTCTGCCTAATGACTATGCTCAGACTTTATATCAACGTTTGCATAATCTCAGGCAAGGCACAAGTTCAGTTACGGAATATGCAGACAATTTCTATTTACTGTTGAATCGAAACAAGCTAAGGGAAACAGAACAACAACTCATTTCACGTTTTGGCTTTGGTCTAAAGTATCAGGTCCAAGATGAGATTGCTATGACAAAGCTAAAGACATTAGACAAAGTTGTCCAATGTGCTTTGAAAGCTAAGATCAAATTGAATAGGGTCACAGGGAGAAGATTTACCACAATTGTGAGCAAGAACCCTGCATCGACATCCTCTAATTTAACGATTAGTGGAAGCTCTTCAAATGCCAAACCAGCTGCTACAAAGACAGAACAGCCTGTAGTTCGTTTCACTAGCACAGGGAGAGCTATTATCAAGTGCTTTAGATGTGGAGAAAATGGGCATAGGTCTTATGAGTGTCCTAAGAAAGAAAATCACCTGATCGACTCTACTAAATCAGATCTTGAGGAGCAAGAACAAGAAGGGGAAGAAGCACTTTTGGTTGGCTTCGAAACAATAGTTCCAGAATTCGAAGAAAATGTGCAACCCGATGAAGGTGATTTGCTGGTATTATAGCAGATTTTAGCGGCTAAAAAATTAGAATCTGAACCCTGGTTGAGAACAAACATCTTTCGTACGAGATGTACCGCGCCAGGCAAGGTATGCACTATTATCATCGACTCAAGTAGCAGTGGAAATATGGTGTCTGAAGAAATGGTTAGAAAGTTAAATCTTCCATGTGAAAATCATCACCGCCCCTACCATATTTCTTGGTTCAAAAGAGGTAATGAAACTCCTGTCACTAAGAAATGTTTGGTAAATTTCTCCATTGGGAAACTTTATAAGGATGGAATTTGGTGTGATGTATTGCCAATGGATGCGTGCCAAATCCTTCTAGGTCAACCATGGCAATATGACAGGAAGGTCATTCATGATGGGTTTCATAACTGTTACTCCTTTACTAAGGATGCTGTCAAGATCACACTTTGGCCTCTGAAACCTTCCCCACAAGTGGTACTTGAAAGAAATTCAGAAGTCATCCTTTCCTTCAAACAGTTCATAAGGGAAGTTGTTGATGATTCAGCTGTATACATGCTAATTTCCAAGGGAACTCCCGAGACTTCTACTAATTCGAAAGTTAATGAATTACTATAGCTAGTTCTGAAGGAGTTTTCGACAATAATGCCTGATGAGCTACCAAATGAATTACCACCCATGAGGCAAATACAACATTGTATTGATTTGGTCCCAGGGGTTAGTTTGCCTAACCTCCCACATTATCGGATGAGCTCAAAAAAACAGGAGGAACTTCAGAGGTAGGTCTTTGAATTGCTGCAAAAGGAGTTCATTATGGAGAGTTTAAGTCCATGTGGAGTCCCAGCATTGTTGACTCCGAAGAAAGATGGCACATGGAGAATGTGTGTTGACATCCGTGCAATAAACAAAATTACTGTGAAGTACAGATTTCCTATTCCCAGGTTGGATGATATGTTGGATGCTCTAGCTGGCGCTAAAATCTTCTCTAAAATTGACTTAAGGAGCGGGTACCACCAAATTCGAGTTAGGCCTGGAGATGAATGGAAGATAGCCTTTAAAACAAAGGAAGGGTTGTACAAATGGCTTTGTCATGCCATTTGGGCTGTCTAATGCCCCTAGTACCTTCATGAGGGTAATGACACACACTCTAAAACCATTTTTGGGAAAATTTGTAGTAGTTTATTTTGATGATATTTTAATTTATAGTGTCACCCCTATTGATCATGTTACACATGTGAGGCAAGTTTTTCAAGTGTTGCAGGAGCAAAAGCTTTATATCAATCTCAAGAAGTGTTGTTTCATGACTACAAGCCTGATATTCTTAGGCTTTGTAATCCCTGCTGAAGGTATTCATGTTGACAAAGAGAAGGTTAATGCAATTATGGGATGGCCAACTCCAAGATCTGTTGGGAACGTTCGACGTTTTCATGGCCTTGCGACTTTCTATAGGCGTTTCATCAAGAATTTCAGCACTTTAATTGCACCAGTGACTGATTGCATGAAGAAAGGAGAATTCATTTGGTCCGTTGAAGCAAAAAAGAGTTTTCAATTGGTAAAGAAAAGATTGACAGAATCTCCCATCCTTGCTTTGCCAGATTTCAACAAACTATTCGAAGTAGATTGCGATGCGTCTCATGTTGGGATAGGTGCTGTCCTAACTCAAGAAAAAAGACCAGTAGCTTTCTACAGTGAGAAGTTGAGCAAAAAGAAGATCATGTACTCTACTTATGACTTGGAATTATATGCTATTGTCCAAGCATTAAGACATTAGAAACACTATCTCATCCACAAGGAGTTCATCTTATATTCTGATCATGAAGCTCTTCAGTTTCTAAGTGCTCAAAAGAAACTCAGTGCACGACATGCTAAATGGGTTTCTTATCTTCAAGAATTCAATTTCGTAATTAGGCACAAATCTGATAAGCATAATACAGTTGCTGATGCTTTAAGTAGGCGAGAACATCTTCTTATTGGGGTTTCTTCTGTTATTATTGGGTTTGAATTACTGCCTGATATGTATGAAAGGGGTGCATACTTCCGTCCTATATATATGCAGACAAAAGAAGGTCAGCCAACTGGTTTTATTATACAAGATGGTTATCTTTTTTATCACAACTGCTTGTGTATTCCAGAATCCTCTATTCGCTTACAGCTTGTAGAAGAAGCACATGGTGGTGGTTTGAGTGGGCACTTTGGGTGTGACAAAACGATAGGAAAATTGGAAGAAAAATATTATTGGCCAAAGCTGAAAAGAGACACTGCAAGATTCATGGAAAGGTGTAGGACATGCCAACTTGCTAAGGGGCACTCTCAAAACACTGGTTTATATACACCTTTCCCCATTCCTACAACACCATGGCAGGATGTTTCTCTTGATTTTGTGGTGGGGTTGTCTCGCTTGCAGCAAGGTTATGATTCTATACTTGTGGTGGTCGATCGCTTCTCCAAGATGGCACACTTCATTCCCCGTAAGAATACCCTTTATGCTTCTCATATTGCTCAACTCTTCTTTGTTGAGATTGTACGTCTCCATGGAGTACCCAAGACCATCACATCAGATAGAGACCCTCGATTTATGAGTTATTTCTGGAAGACTCTTTGGAAGAAGCTGGGCACTACACTTCAATTCAGCACTACTTGCCATCCTCAAACAGATGGCCAAACTAAAGTTGTAAATAGAAGCCTAGGCAATTTGTTGTGTTGTCTTGCAGGGGACAAGCCGAAGCAGTCGGTTCATATTTTGCCACAAGCTGAGTTTGCCTACAATAGTTCCATCAACCGGTCAACTGGGAAGACTCCATTTCAAATTGTTTATGGCATGAATCCCATTCAGCTTCTTGATTTGGCTCCATTACCAAACCCAAAAAGGGTTAGTTGTGATGGGGAATCATTTTCTACTCATTTAAAACAAATTCATGAAGAAGTTAGGAGGAAGATTCAGCAATCCAATGATAGGTACAAAGAAAGAGCTGATTCTCATCAACGACAAGCTGAATTTCAAGAGGGCGACTTAGTTATAGTGTATCTTCGAAAGGAAAGGTTTCTAACCGGTCAGTATAACAAGCTGAAATACAAGAGATTGGGCCGTGTGAAGTGTTAAAACGCATTGGCAGCAATGCTTATAAAATTAAGCTTCCTGAATTTCTCAACATCTCTCCAATTTTCAATATTTCCGATCTGCATGTTTATCATGGAAATGAGCAGTCAATAACTAAGGCTCTGTGGAGGCAACAGTTTCCAAAAGTTCATAGCAAGGATATTTCATTCTCGATTGGCAAATCACTACCACAAGGAACAATTCCTATATCAAATTTCTAGTTCAATGGAAGAACAAGCCATCTATTGTAGCTGCCCGGATTTCTGAGAATGATTTGAAGCAAATAGATGCTCAAGTTCTGGATAACTTCAAGAAGCAATTGCAGAGTTCGAGGTGGAACTCTTTCTCACCAGAGGCACTTGATGCAGGAGCATCTGGCTCATTCTTAATGGGCCTGCTATTAGTCCAAGGTTATTTGTTGAAGCCTTTAATTGTCCTTGTTACTTGTTGAGTCTTTAAGAAGTTTATTTCTAGTTATCTGCTGAAGTCTTTAATTGTCCTTGTTACTTGTTGAGTCTTTAATTTCTCCTTGTTCTTAGTTCAATGCTTTAATTACAGTTTGCCTATAAATGCCATGGGGACTGTCCATGGAAGCCAGTTGATTTTTTTATCCTGTCAAAGGCACTATTGTAGCTTTAGCTTTTAGTTAGTGAAAACCATTTTCTCCCACTCTCGTTGTTGTTAATTTGCTGCATTCTTCTTCCCACCTCTGTGCTGCCTTTTAGCTGCATCAAATGGAGTTTTCCTGGAAAATAGAAAATGAGAGAGAACTAATTAGATCCGACCACCCCTTCTTTTTCTATTGACGCACAAACTTATCGTCGTTCGGATGGTGAGGTGGTAGCCCATGATCCTTCTGCAACTACAGATAGTGCAGGTAGCCTATGATCCTTCTGCAACTTCAGATGGTGCAGCGGCAGGCGATGATCGACTATCTTCTTCTTCCAATGGAGTTTTCCTGGACAATAGAAAATGAGAGAGAACTAATTAGAGGGAATGGGAGATTTGAATTTTTAAATTCAAAACTTCATGCCTAAATAGTTGAAAGGGCAAATCAGTCATGAAAATATAAGAGGGGGTGTATCTAGGGACTTTCCGCCATGAGGTGACGTATCTAAGGACCTCTTGCCAAAATATGTTCAAGCTACATGGACTACAAGCCTTAGAGGGAAAGTTGATGGACTAGAGGCCTTACAAGACCTCTATGAGGGACCTTCCACTAATTTTCTCTATATTTTATTTGTGCAAAACGTGGTGATGATTAAAAGATGGAAAACATTCTTTCTCTTAAAGTTGAATGTTGGTTGTAAGAAAAACCTAAAAAAAACCCTAAATTATGGCCTTTTTTAGAAGCCACATCAGCTTATTGGGGCCCATTTGTGGATGTATCCTTTCAAAAACACATAATATGTGATTTTTAAATAAAAGGTGTCTCTTGGGATAAATACGTGCCTTTTCAGTAAAATGTCTCTTGGGCCCATTTGTGTGGATGTAACACAATTCAAATGGATGCCTTCCAACTCTATAAATTAAGGTTATTTTTAAAGTGTTTTTTTTAGTATTCAAAATGAGCATAAATGCATATGAATCTTTTGTTTTGTGTATACTGACGTGGATTAAGCAATGAAAGGTTTGGTTTTCATAATTTTTTGGTTGATTTGAGTTTTTTAATTAGTTTGTTATAAATAGATTTATAAGAATGGGATATTAGTTTTAATATATTATTCAGAACTTAACCTGTGCTATGCATAGGGGCTTCATGCTAGTTTATTTGAACGGTTTAGATTTCTTACAAATGGGCCCCTACAGAGGACCTGAGAGGATCAGATTCATTTAAAATGACTTTTCTTGTTTGTTTTGGTATAACATTTGGGTCATTCTATTGCACACAAATCTTTACTCTTCCCACACAAAGAACTTATTTAGTTTTTATTACATCTGTACCCCATTATGAAATGACCAAGATATCCATTATCCCACAAAAACTCAAAAAAAAAAATTTCTCTTTTCACATACAAGCCCATCTTATTCCCTATCCCATTCTCCTACCTATCTCACTCTCCACTTTCCTCACACAACGGTTTTGGGTAACTCATCTTCTTCCATTTTCTGCCATTTATTTTAAGTTTTTCTTGCTTGGAAAGAGTTACAGACCCCAATATGTGGGGTCTTTCAGGTCTGAACCGAATGCTAATTTTGGATATACAGTACCAAACAATGTGAATTTTTTTGGTACTGTATGTCTGAACATTAGCATTCGGTTTGGAATTGTATATCCGAACAATCACGATTTCTATAAGAAAAAACCGTGTGATGAGACATAAAACTTAACCCAAATGCGTGAAAAAACACAAACATTATTTGTAAAAACTTACATTGAATGCGAATCTATCCCCCATAACAACTTTTCATGAAAAAACGGTAATCTAAGGTGGACGAAATGGTATAGAAGAATGAAATGATAATGGTGGAGAGAAATATTTATCTTTGGAAGATGAGAAGGTGTAGAGGACTGAAAACACAGTGGGAACGCCGGAGAGACTGAGATGCCGTAGATGTGGAGAGGTCCGGCTGTATGATTTGTGTGTAGGAAGAAAGGGAAAAGAATGTGCGTGGGAAGAAAGGGAAAATGAAAGGATGAATTATTTGGAGATTTTTGGTGTATGTGGAAAGAAGTAAAATAATTTTTAAATTATAATGATGCATGTAAAGAGAATTTGCGTGGGAAGGGGAAAATTAGGTGTGCCGTTTAAAACGCAACTTGTATTTTGAATAAAATAGCATAGAGACCCTCCATCATTGCAAAATTACAAAACCACCCCCTATAATTATATGCTCTCTTTTTTGTCTTCCACAAAACACTCCCCTATTTGACCACAACCCCTCTTTCTTCCTTGCCTACTCATTTCTCCCCCTCAGGCGCCAAGGTACTCTCTCTGTCTCACTCTCTGCATTTCATTCATGTATGTATTGCATTTCCTTTCAATCACTCACCCTCTTCTACTTCAATTCCTCTTTTCTTTTGAAAGATTTCTCCTCTTGCTGAATTGGATATCAGAAAGTAATCAAATCAAAGAGATGGGTCAGATCCAGTACTCGGACAAATACTTCGACGACATCTATGAATACAGGTTTCTAATCTCTACCACCATCTTACCCCTTTTCCTCTCCAATTCCCAACTTGCCCCCTGAGTTTCTCATGATTTCCACAGGCACGTCGTCCTCCCTCCCGAAGTCGCAAAGCTTCTCCCCAAGAACTGCCTTCTGTCCGAGGCAAGTAACCCAATTCATTGTCTTTGAATGTGTTGAAAATTGACAAGTGGGGTACCTTCACTGTGGGGAGAAATGTGGAGAAATCCCTTTCTGGGGTTTCCTCCAACTTTCTTGTCATCCAAACAGGCCATTTGAATTTCTGATATGGGTTTTTTGTGAATTCTTTTTGTGGGGTTGATTTTATTTTTTTTTGGTGATTAGAATGAGTGGAGAGCGATTGAAGTTCAGCAGAGCAAGGGATGGGTGCACTACGCCATACACAAGCCAGAGCCTCACATAATGCTGTTTCGGCGGCCTCTCAATTACCAGCAGCAGCACTAGCAGATGGGTCTGGGTGCTGGTAAATGAATGATTCTTTTGCTTGATTTCTCCCCCTCTTTTCTTTTCTCTGGAAAAAGGGGTGTTGTGGTTCCTGAGAGATGATGACTGGATGATTGGACTTGGTTTGTGGACATTGTAGGTTTTGCATTTGTATGGTGTGGATCTGATATTTGGGTTTTTCTTGGTTCTATTTGTTGTGGATTTGATTGATTTGTGCTTTTATGAAGTAGGATTTGGTTGTTTTAGTGATCAACTGTTGGCTACTTGCATAATATCGGGAGAATTCTTTATATTCTATGCTTTCCTGTGGATGATCCGATAGGGTATGTTTGGATGTGAGGGAAGGAGTTTGAAAAGGGGAATTCTCTTTGGAACCGTTTGGATGAAGAGAGAATGTTTCTGTAGATAAGTGTTGTTTTTTTTTATTTTATTTTTATCCTGCTTCAAAACTGAAGATTCCTGCACGCATGTGCCAATCAGGGGTGTTTTTTTACCATATAGGACTTGAGATCCCTCACAGGAACTTTGGTTTTTTTTTTTTTTTTTGGACCTTTTCATTCAAGTGAGAGTTCCTGCAGTGGGATGGTGTGAATTTTGAAATCACGCACATTAGCACTTGTGCGGGAGTGCCGCGGGTGGAAAATACAGGCTAATCCAATTTTTGTAATAGATAGATATATATATATATATATATATATATATTTTTGTATGTAAAGGTTTTGGCAAAATCCACACTACGAAGGACTTGGGACATTTTCAACAGAGAATGTGCTCTCTTTCTTCACCATCACTTCACACAATTTGCAGATTGTATCCGTGCTTAGTCAATACAAATGTCTATGGAAAAGTATTATGGATTCTTAATGCCATGGAATGCATTTTTGGAAACATGGCCTGTGTACCCAACTTTACTTGGGCGGAATGAGGGAGAGAAGAGGGATATAGTGCAACTGTTTTTTTTTTTGGAAAAAAGAAGCCACTAGTCTGAAGTCTCCTCTAAACTTCAAGACTCTCAAAATTGTGGATAAACTTTAATATGAAAAGGTTTTGCACCTAGCATTGATCAACACATCCATTGGGAACTTTAGACTTTCTTTGGAAATGTTGCTGCTCAAGTGTACCTTAGAAGAGGAAAGTCAATCTCCTATCGACAAATCTTATGTAAAAAGGTAGAAGAGTTTGCGTTCTCCCAGCATTTCTGTGTGGCGTATAGAACTCCATAACAGTGGGAAGCACTTCGAATTTTAACTGATGCAAATTTGCCGTGGTTTGTGGACATTATAGGGTTTTCATTTGTATGGTGTTGATTTGATATATGGATTTTTCTTGGTTCTATTTGTTGTGGTTTTGATTGATTTGTGGGTTTAGAAATTAGGTTCGGTGGTGTTAGAGGTTTAATTGTTGGTTCCTTGCACAATATCTGGAGATTTCTAAAACCTTGTTCACAATGCAGCCAGATGAGGAATTGTAGATGGAGTTGGAAGTACAAGTCCCTTTTTTTCACTCCAATTGAAGGATCACAATTCATATTGAGTTTATTAGAGTCGATTTTACGCCAATAACAGTAACCACCACAGCTAGTAAAGGTTGATTGATATTCTTGAGAGTTTATTTGAGTCGATTTTATGCCAATAACAGTAACCACCACAGCCAGTAAAGGTTGATTGATTTTTTTTTTTTTTTTTTTTTTTTTTGCTATTTGAGGGTTCTCAATCCTTTGGGCTGGACTAATCCCTCTGAACTCAGAAGGAAGCCGGATAAACATCCATGTGGCCCCAAGGTGGTAGCACTAGTGGACTCAACCTTCGATTTCTGAAGAAGGGGGAACTGGGGTCGATACAAAGACCACTAGCTCCGCAAGAGGAAGGAACCGTGGTCATGACCATTCGGCCAATTCCTTGGAGTTAAATTTATTAATATTCTTTCACCACACAAGAAGAGTTTTAGGGGAGGATCATTGAAAAATGTATACCTGAACATTTTTTACTGAAAAAAAGAAAGGTGTACTAAACCATAATCAATAGAGATGCAGTGAGACTGGTCAAAATGGTTTTTCGATTCGCAAATTGCCAGAAAGACGTGCTGGTAGATCTAAACTAGCTAATGAGCCACTAAGTCAGCTATTGCATTACTCAATTCTGTAACAAACGACCCATTTAATAAATCAGAATAAATGCAAAGTGAGGATGAACAAAATGAGCACAAAATATTGCAATATTTTTCATGTACAAACAAAGGAAGCGTGGAAAGTGGTCCTAATCCTTCTTCCACAAATCCAGTCATCTTTATTAACTATCTAATACACCGACCATATTTCTTCAAAATGAGGAATTCGGATGCAGGTCACAAAGGCCTGTTTGTTTGCATTAGAAATAGAATACATAGGAACTGAATATAGAAGGTAAATTCACATCAGATAACCTTTCATTTTAGAGAAAAGTCCCCACCTTACTATTGATCACCAGTGAAATTTCACTTTGATTTTTATTTATTCGTGTTTTTATGCATAATTAGTTTAATTGTGGATCCGACTCTGATTGAAGTAAAAAACTTGCATTGAATATATCTAAAGAACATAGTGTCTTTTTTAGTGTTTCGGATTTTAGAGGAAGCCCTAGCAGTCGGCTTATAGATGGCATGGGCATAAATAATTATTTTATTAAACTCGTCAAACTAGAACATTAAATAAGATGAATTGAGAAGCAAATCAAGTGAACTTACATAAATAAATTGGAAGATCTTGTAATGCATGAAGGAGGAGATGGAGAAATAAAAGATAAATAGGTAAATAAAATGAAAGGCTTAATTGTATAGGGCAAGTCAATCGGGCGGAGGTGGGGGGCGAGCTTGGAGAGGGAGAGAGAAAGAGGGAGAGGGAGAGAGACTGGGAGAAAGAGAGGGCGCGGGCGGAGGTGGGTGCCGCACACGAGAGGAAAAGAGGTAATTTGGGGATTTCCTAAAGAGCCGTGGGTTTTGAAAAATTTTTTTTTTTTTGTGAAATGACCAAGTGGAGCTGTGCAAATAGCAGCTCCCTTCTAAAACCTTCCAATTCTCTCTTTTCTTTAAAATCTTCCAATGGTTGTTTGGCTTGGGTTTCTCAACGGTCCCCACTTTTTTTCATTTTAGGAGCGTTGCAACTGCCTTTTGTCAACTTCATTATTCACATATTCACAAGTGGAGCATTCCTCACCGTTCAGGAGAGCAGGGGCTTGCCTGATGAAATTACAGTAGAGATTAAGGGCACTTCAACACAGGTTCAGACTGCTCAACTACTTATTCAGGTAAGAAAGAAAAAGATCATGTTCTATTATTAAGATTGTCGCAGTTGAAGTTTTGCTAGTTGTTGCCTTCTTTACTAATTCATGTTCTATATATTTTTATAAAGCAATAATGTGAACCATGAGAACATGTTTGGTAAGTCATGTCTGATTCAATTAGATTTACTTCAAATAGGCATTTATTCCAAATAAATTATTTGTATATGTGGTTCAAATAAACATTAGACCACTCTTGAGTTTTAGCATTAACCCTAACTTGTAATTTTTTGAAAGATCACCATTGGATTTTATAACAAAACAATTAAACTTTGAATATCGAAGATGAATGACAAAGATTATTTGATTCATGAGTCACAAACTTTTAACTCTGGATGTGGGGTTCACATGAATGAAACAACAATAGTCATAAAAGTAAGGGTATAGAAAGAAATTGGCATCGATCAATAGTTAGTGGTTGAAACTCAACCTCACTTAATGATAATATTAATGATCTTCTATCTAAACTCTTAACTTTTAATAGTTTACATTGGTGAAAATCAATATGATGAATGACAACTTGAATTCCCTTTTCATTGAAGAATATGTCCGTGTTGGGCAAACATAAAATTAAATATATCACTCAAATGATAACATAGAATTAAATATAGGGTGGCAATATTGTGATCTATGGGGGATATCCATTAAAATTCTTTCTAAGCCTTGGTTATTATTGTTTGACAAAATATTAAGTCTCTATCATTAATTGCTAATTAGAGGAGTTCTTTACATATTTTTTTAAAAACCTCTCTCTCTCTCTCTCTCTATATATATATATATATATATTCTATATTATACATATTATTTGTTTTATATATTAATGGACAAAGGGCCGGGCTGAGCCCCCTCGGGCTGGCTAAGTCAAGCCCTAGGTTGGCCCTTAAGGTTGCGGGCTTTTCAAAATTGGGCCCTATCCTACCATCGGGATTTAGGACAAAAAGAAAAGCCCTCGCTTTAAGGGCTTTTGCGGGCGGAGCCGGGCCGGGCCGGGCCTCCTCGTCAATGGGCCGAATTGACAACCCTAGAGATAGGCCTAACAAGATACAATGAATCACACAATTTATCAGCCAATTCACATTACATTGTTCTTGTTTTTCTGTGGTTAGGAAGATGTATGGGATGATGCACATTTTGTTTACTGTACATGAATATGTGCTCCTGATTTTGTTTTGTGTGCAGCACTGTAGGGCTTGTAATCTCTGTGTTCGCTTTGTTTCGTTTCCTCTACTCATTGCTGCCATTCCAAGCCCCTCCGGCAGTTACCACTTGCATTCCGTTCTTCAGTAGTAGTCATGAATGCAAGTAGGGTTGTAAATGGGTGGGTTCCGATTCGGATCCATGATGGATCCGAAACCGTTAAAGAAAATATGGAACCGGATACGGACCCGGAACCGTTTCAGAACCAGTTTCTTTGCTTTGGAATCGGAACCAAAACCATATATGAGACAGGTCTGGATTTAAATCCAGGTCTGGATTTAAATCCAGGTCTAGGTAGAGAATGATATTAAAAAAAACATGGCTTTTAGGAGAGATTTTCGAAAGGTGGAACCGGACTCGGACTCATTTACTTATCAGGGTCTAAATAAGGACCCAGGCCCGATTTTTAACGGATTGAAACCTCCGAATAATTGGATAATCGGTGACCCATTTACATCCCTAAATGAAAGATTGGTTTCCTTTATTTGAAATTTTTTCAAAGATTTGCCCCTTGTTTGCATCTTGATAAATCATGAAGTGCTGGTAACTTTGTGCATACATGATGGTTGATGTTTCCTATAACCTGAGTTGGACATTAAGTCGTTTTGTTCATTGGAGTGACCAATTACATACAGTGAAAGTTACAGGCCATTAGTGACAGAACAGAGTTCCAAGGATCAAAATGGGACCCAACCATGTGAGAGCAGTCATTTTAAGGTCTACGCAGTCCTAACTCTCGTAGCAAGAGAGTGATCTGGACCGTAGATTTCATGGGTGATGGGCCCTTGACGATGATGATGAATCATCATCAAAGATCTTCACAAAAAAAAATGCTGGATATAAACAAAGGAAACATAAGAAGGTTTTAGAGAGTTTAAAAACCCACCCCATAGTTATATATATACTAGGAATAGGAATTGCTTTGGTCATTCGTCGTGAGGAGGTGGGCCGCGCTGATGTTGCAAGTCATCCAGACTGTAGATCCTCCATCGGAGCCAGTTTAGGAGTACATATAATAAAATTAAGAGAACTTCACGGAAAAAACCCATTCAATGCGTGTGCACGAAAATGAACATCATATTTCCAATTATACTAATGGAGCTCTGCACGTGCAATGCACGTGCACCGAACACACAATTTTACTAATAAAATCTTTAAAAAATAAAGTTCTTAAAAAATTCAGTAGAAGCGTCAATACATTGAAAAATAAATTTTCAACAAAAAATGAGTGATTGTAAATTGCAAGGCTCGTGCAATGTCCAAATACAGCTGACACTATTTTTTTTTTATACATTTGAAAACTATAAAATAATGATATAGTGAGAAAAATGAGATCTCAAAAGACAATCGATATGGAATTTATATAACTTTTTGAGGATATAAATAAAATATTTCTAGATATTTTATCATGAATGTGTACAAAAAAATTTCAATTTACTTTATTTTGACCCGTTAGGTAGACTTATCAGTTGCCTGATAGACTTGACCTGCTAAAGTTGGAGTCCAGTTGAAAACATTGTTAAATTGATAGCCTACAGTTTTATAAAAAATAAAAATAAAATACAAACACATGATCAAAAGAGAAAATAATATTTAAAATTTTTTTAATGGTAACTTTCATTAAAAGAGAGAAAAAAACAGGGCGGACATAAAATGAGTTTAGGTTTGTACATTGCACTTTCTTATTTATGATATTTTTTTAGTTGCTACTTTTTTCTAAAAGAGAAAAAGAAAAAACTAAACATAAAGCAATAATGCAAACGGAGTACCTATATATATGGGACGTGCTTATAAGTTTTGGAGGTCCCTATACCTTTTTCAAAGGCCATAATAAATAATATGCAACTGAAGGAACATCAAATTACAAATATTTAAGGTTAGTGTACAAAAGATTAAAGGGTTAATATTTAAAAAATAATAACAAAGGGTTACATCCATACAAAGAAAATAATCTCATATCTTTTGAAAACCTCCCGGAGCTTTCTGATGTTCTTAACTTTCAAAATTCAAATACAAATACCATTCAAGTATCTTTTAGTTATACCAAAAAATAAAAATAAATAGAAACTATTTTCACAAATAGCATTGCTTTAGATAAAAAAAAAAAAAAAAAAAAAAAAAAAAACATAGAGAATGTTAATTCTCTTGTGTGTAGTCAATTTGGTATTTGAATTATAACACAACCACCAATTGGCTACCAGCAACAATAACAAAAGTAGCAAGCTAGTTAATACCTTTTGTCGTGACTTTTAAACTGATGGCGAAGTATTTAAAGTGCCCACAAAATTATAAATATTGAACACCAAAAGGTAGTAAGTAAAATACATGACTTGATTGCTTTTCTTTTGATCCATTATAAAATACACTATTAATTTTCTTTTTTATTTTCATCCCATCTTAGTTCAAGGTTTATCATTGAAAAAGCACATGGCATTTAAGTTTTCAGAGTTAAAAGGCAGCATGTACACCATGAACCACATAATGGAGTAAATAGTGCATAGTTAAAATCTTTTGTTTTTCCCACCTTGCCTTAGTTTATTAATCGAGGTGGACAAAATAGTGCCAAGAAAGACTAAAAAAACTTTTTGAATGATAAATTTTGAAATATTTTTCCTTCGAAATGATTCTTTAATTGCACCATATCTCACAATTAATTTTACAAAAGACAAAAAAATGAATAAAAATTTGGAAATTAGTGAACAAAATGGTTCAATGAGAACTACGAATGAATGCTTATTGGTCTTATCCCACTCTTGATGGGTTTGGAGGGTGACGATTGAAGAGATATTGGTTTAGAACGTAAGAATTTAACTAACATAAACTAAAATAGGAAAAAGAAACAAAATAAAATGTCAGATTCTTATACAAATGTGGATTAAGTTTTTGGCCTTTTGAATATTAGCACCCGTACACTGCTTAAAAAAAAAGTCATTCCCATTCGACTCTATGGAGAACGAAAATAAATTCTGACAGATAATTGAAAGTTTTTTCATGCCTCATAGCATCGTCCTTTTAGTTATTGTCTACTTTGCTTTTCTCAACCAGGACACTTTCCGTTTGAGTTTTTCATTTTCCTATCTCACATAACAAAACAGTATCAATTTTACATTTTTAAATGCTATGCACAAATTCATATTCCAAACATAGAGTGAGACTTAAATTCAAAGTTCTACAATAAGGAAACATGAAACACGTACAATTTGAAAACCTGCAATATAATTAAAACAGACATCTAATTAAAACTATCGGAGCACGAAGGCTATCAATGGGCCTAACTTTGGCCCAAACAGGAATGAGAAAGAAAAAACTAACTCTTCATCATCATTTTCTTAACTCTGGTTGCACCCATTTTTCTTAGAATGAAGATTTTATTGCAACATTAAAAAAATTTAAAGAAGAAGACACAATCAAACAATAATAATTTCATTGGACAGTACTCACTTACATGTATGAAAACTCCTTCCATGCCAAAAGAAGCTAAGAGTCAATGAAGAATCTGTAAAAATATCATGTTCTTCCTTACACAATTATTCACAGAGGAAAAACCTCATATCCACAAAATTCCCTATATTGAAAATCTTGTAGTATCTGAATAAGAGGAATGTTAAAAGAAAATTGAAAAAAGAAGAGGAAAAAAAAACAACATTTGAGATATTGATTTGAGATAAATTCTAATTTTATCCACATTTTCCTTTTCTTTTCTCCACCACCTTTAAAAAAAAAAAAAAAAAAAAAAAAAACAAAGAAATCGAAAAAACAATTACTCGATTTATTGGAATGTATTAAAAAGAAATTTTATTACGTTTAAAATATCAACATCTACTCAATATAAGAGATTAAAAAAATTATTAGGATCGTGTGTGCCAAGTTTGGTCTGTATCCGAGTTCATTTGGGTATAGTAGGGAGGTAGTTAGCAATTTTCCAGAGAATTTAGGGGGTCTTTTTTGTAATTTTAGATTTTTGAGATTATGGTACCGTTTGGTAGATAATTTTAATTCCTAAACTTTAGTCTTCTAGATCATCTTGATCCGGATCCTTAAAACCCCTCTAAATCCAAGCCTGGCCCAAAGTCTATTTTAGACAAATTGAAAAATTCTCATTATGTTCCCATCTTTATCCATACATAAAATACATGTACATAATAAATATATATAAGGATGGGCCTCATAACTTGCATTTTATTGGGCATAGAAAAAAGTACATCATCTTTCTATTTTTTTTAGACATTTTATAAGAGTAGAAGTTGGAAAATTCCCATTATGTCCCCATCTTTATCCATATATAAAATACATATACATAATAAATATATATAAAGGTGGACCCCACAACTTGCATTTGATTGGCTATGTGTGTAGTGAAAAAATGACACCATCTTTCTCTCTTTTATAAGAGTTATTATTATAGGTAGATAGATATATATATACATATATATATATATATATATATATATATTTTGCCTTTTTTGGTAAAGACCCCATATTTATAGTCAATGGTGGCAGCTCCTTTTGTCCACTTGGAGTCCAAAGGGACTCTGTACAGAGTCAAGGGGATGCGTTCAAAGGCTCTATACACATCCTTGCCTTGTTGACTCACATGAACCCACTAACCAAAAAAGGGAAAATTACAAACTTGGGACTAAGTTTTTGATAGATTTTAAAACAGGATAGAATTAGAGCCACATTTCAAAATGGGCCTAAAGTTTTCAAGCAGAGTTCAATTCAGGCCATCCGGCCAAATGGATTCGCGGCCTACCACGCGGCTCCCGATTTGAAACTCAGCAATGGCGCTGGAGAAACTCTGCTGGCCGCCAAGATGCTCTAGACTTCGACCAAGAGCTTGTTAGTTCCTTTCAGGGTGAATCATTCTCCCTCCCATTCAGTAAGGTGAAGGCTACACCACCTAAGCCGCACCCCAATTCGAACTATGGGAGAAAGCCCACGCCGGAGAGGCGGCGAGCGACACCAGTTAGAGGGGAGATTGATGGTGCGAGTGGTGATCAATTGGAGAACCCCTAAGCATATTCGGAAAAACCATTAAGAACTGAACTGCGGTTAACTGTTAAAAACCGTAGCCGAACCATATCGGAATACAAATACATATTTCATTTAGGCTGATTATTTTATTTTTATTAGTATAAAAGTAGGGTTAACCGTGTATCGATTAACCGAACAACACTTCACGATTCGGTTTTGTTAATAACCGTGAGTCAGTTCTGAAAATCATAACTAAACAGTAAAGTACAGTTTTTTATTTGAATAACCATAACCATAATCGAACCGTGCAACATGATGAATAATAGCGGTTCGGTTCGGTTAGACGGTTTTTTTTTACACCCCTACGATTCGGAGAGCATTTCTTCCGATAGCAGTAAATGCATTTTTGGGCTTTAGAATTAAAGATGGGAGAAATTGGCCAGCTGTCGCCTAATTTGGCAGGATGTCTTGAATTGAAATCTACTTGAAAAACAATGAGGCCATTTTGAAATGTGGATCTAATTTTATCCTGTTTTGAAACCTGCCAAAAACTAAAGCCCCATTTTGTAATTTTCCCCTAACATAAAATCACACCAAGAGGAATCCTTGCCTAACTAACCTACCCCACTCTTTATATTTTATATCAATAAAGTTGTTACATCATTGCTCCTCATCTCAAGTCCCTCTTGATGGTTCATGGATTGGTTGAATCCAAACCTATGGGCTATTAATTCAACTCGTTTTCAAAGGTGGGTACAAAATCACTAAACCCTATAAAAGTAGACTCATGGCCATCTTTAAAATATTCGAAAATGCAGTACTTTGTACACGTACAAGGAACGTGGATGTATGAGGCCTGTGCATCTTAAGTCTATCATCCAGATGTCATTGATGATTGACTTTAATAACAGAGATTCTGGTCATTTGCTTAATGAGCAGCACAATCACTCAAAAAGGAATGTGGTGTTATGTCTGTAGCCATTAATATAATTTCGTCTTTATGCTTTTGTTATGATATTACTGGCATACCATTTAAGTGAAGCCAAGTGGGCACTGGATCCGCTGGTTGCAACCATCCATTTGAAGTGAAAAATGTGACCTGCCGCGCTGTAAACAGTTGACCTTAGAATTTTTTATTATTCATTTATAGCCTAGGGTATCTCTCCCGTCTAGTCTAATCCGGTTTTTGGCCTTCTGCCCGAAAGACACTCAATTTCAAACAGTCGAGATCTAATTCTTAGGGGTACATATAAACCATTTTATTTACATGCGCTGGGTAAAATCATTGAAGGTGGTCAACTTGATTTTTTTTATAAGATTTTCCAAAGAGGATTTAACCGGAAAAACCCCTTTAGACTTGTTAAAGGCCAAAAACATCATCAATGTGTTATATAGACCATAATAGTCCCAAAGGCCCTATTTGATACTTTTTTTTAGTTTTTCTTTGAGCAGGGATATCCCTGCTCCTTTTACCTTAAATGGTCTCAAACCCAAAACCATTTTCCCAATTTGGTTCTTTTGCCCAGTTTATCTTAGCAAAGACTCATCTTTTCTGAGCAAGGATTCATTGAAGAAGAGAGGAAGCAACTGGACTTTGCAGATCCCCTGATTGAAAAGGGCAAATCAATGAGAAGAAAAGTGCTTCACCGACGCTTCATCTCTTTACCATTCTCAGAACCAAATATTCATATCCAAGTCCAAATCCAAAACCCCTCCATCTTCTCCATACAACATATGTAACATGCACCCATTTTAGTATTTTTCATTTAAGTACTTTTCTTCATTACTGTTACTATTCTTCTTTTTTTTGTCTCTCAAAGAGAAAAGTAGAGCAGAGGAGACTCGTCTTCTTGATAGCTAATCCTCTCCCGCCTGTGTTAGTGTTGTGGGCAGGGAGCAGGGATATCCCCGCCCATCCCTGCCTGTGTTAGTGCTATGAGCAGGGATATCCCCGCCCATCTGAGCCCAAATAGAGTTTCATAAGTATGGATACAGCCAGCTGGGCGGGGACAATTCTATAGCTGACACATTAGTCAATCGACATTCATACATAACTTCCACCTTCACGTCCATTTTTATGTGAGCAAATGTGGATGCCTAATTCTATCATCTTCTATTACAGCCAAAGCCAATGCACATTTGTATTACTCTTTTAAGTAGGAAGGTTTGGGCTCCATTAAAGAGGTTGGTTGTCTAGATTTACTATCTTTACATTTGATTAAACCTATAACATTAATCTCCACATGTGTTTCTGTTTTACCCAAAAAGTTGATGTTTGAAACTACTTATTAAAGCTTCCATCTCCTTGATGGATAATTAATATTTACTCCATTAAGGAGATGGTTAGTCCACATTAACTTTCTTATGATAAAAAGATCATATTTCACTAATACAAATGAGCATTGGCTTTGGTTGTAATAGAAGATGATAGAATTGGACATCAGCTTTTATTTACATAAAAATGGTTGGATATGGGGATGGGCATGGGCATTGACTAACATAGAAATGATTAAACTTTGAAAATAGTTTTGGAATTCTATCAGTTACATACACATGGGCTTTAGCCCAATAAGGAATGGACATTTGGTCATAATTCCTCAATTGAGAGATACAATTCTGAGAGACAACACCCATAATACTCTAGTGGGAGGGAATATCCCCGCTCACAACACTAACACAAGCGGGGATATCCCCGTTCACATCACTAATTTGGACGGGGATATCCCCGGCTTAACTGATAACACTCTGAGAGTCAGCACTCAGGGAGGCGGGGATATCCCCGCCCACACGAAGACTGGGGTAGCAAAATCCTTTTTCCCCTTTTCGTTCTTCTCCCATCTTCTTCTCCCTTCCACGTCATTGAAGCTGAGATCCTTTAAAGAAAAAGAACACCAAAAGACCAGATCAGAAGGAGAATGCGACCGTCGCAATTACAACTTATTCATTTTCCCTTCCATTATCCACTTCCCTCTCTGTAATCTAATCACCATCATCTATTTCAATAGTACATATACATTGAAGAGAAGAAAGAGGGAAAATGGTTAGGGTGGTGTACAAATTAACCCTCCTATGGAGTACAAATTGCTGACTGGTTCACTTGGATGATGGATCTGGACCATCTTCTTAGTTGGGCACTCTGTCTTAGTGCTAAGGTTTGCTTAGGGAGAAGGTTCGCTATCTTTTTCTGATGAAGCTCAGACAAGTTTTTGCCTCCTCTTCTTCATTAGTGTTGGTAATGGCAAAAGAAGGATTGAGGTTTTGATCCATAGGTGGTCGAGCTTGAATGTTGTGGAAGGAAGAAGAAGATGGGAGAAGAATGAAAAGGGGAAAAAGGGTTTTGGGACTTTTTAAAGTAAAAGGAGCAGGGATATCCCCGCTTAGAGAGAAAATAAAAAAAAATACCAAACAGAGCTCCTGTGATCACTATGGTCTTTATAAAACATTGATGGCGTTTTTTGGCTTTGACAAGTCTAAGGGGATTTTTTTGGTTAAATCCTCTTTTCCAAATGATATCTCAATAAAAACATAAAATTTAAAATTATACGCACATTATCTCTGCTGGCAAGACTCGCTCCCAACTCAAAAACAGAAATTATTGAAAGTTAAATAGCAACTTCCCTGTTCTACCCAGGAGGACAGATATTCTATCCATTGCCTCAAGACATAATAGACTAGACTAGACTAGAAGAGAGCTAAATCTTATGATCTAGGGTATTCTAGGGCAGTCCCGATCCCACTGGGCCCCATCAAGATGGACTGTGGGCTCCATCCATGCACAAAGCTGGAAAACGATTGAGTCTAACAACTACATCACATACATAAACCACTGAAGAATATCTTTTGGACCCAAATTGCCACTACTTGTACCTACCAATATCCTTCTCTCTCTCTCTCTCTCTCTCTCTCTCCTCTCAGAGTTATGAATAAGAATTAAGAACTCCCATCCAAAGCCCACCAATTTCAATCCAACAGGAGAATCTTGCCACTAGTATTTGTGAGTTTTCACCGAACTCTTTGAACAAGAAGCCAATGGCCATAGCCTGGATATTAAAGAAACAGCTGAGAAATGAGTGTGAGTCATGTGGGTAAAGACTAAAGGCTGCTTTTGACTTGTTTTTTGTTAGTATAGTCATGTGGGTCAATATGGGTGTCTCTCTCTAGTTTAAACACATCCCCCTTTGGACTCGTAACAGGAAAAAGTGGTGGTAATCACTCGTACAGTCTCACTACCTTCAACTATAAATATGAGATGGTTTTATCCTCCACCATCAAAACAAGCTTCTTCTTTCCTTTGCCTTCTTGTTCTTATTGCAAGGTGAAGATATTCCTCAAAAGTCATGGGCCTCTCTCTCAGCTTCTCCTGTCTCTTCTCTCTTCTAGTCCTCCTGCCTGTTTTGTGTAGCTCGCAGGACCCCTTTGTTTGCTCTAGGGCCACTTACTACGGTAGCCCAGATTGTTTAGGGACTCCAAGTACGTTTCCTCTCTCTCTCAATGAATGCATGTATTTATGTAAATATACATGACACAATGATTCAGATTATTTAGTGGAGAGTAATGAAGAATGACACCGATCACTTTCGCGCACCTTTGTCTGTGACTCTGCTTATATGATGATGTAGAATTCTTCATAGTTTATTAGTTGAACTCTTTAAACCAACCTTAGGATAATGCTAAATTGATGATGATGATGATTGATTGATTGGGTTTAATCAGGTGGGGCATGTGGATTTGGGGAATTCGGAAGGAACATCAACGGTGGCGATGTAGGGGCAGTTGCGAAGCTGTACAGGAATGGTGCTGGATGTGGTGCGTGCTACCAAGTCAGGTGCACCAACCCACAGCTCTGCTTTGAAGACGGGTTGAAGATCGTCGTCACTGACCACGGTGAAGGTGACAACACTGACTTCATCCTAAGCGCTAGTGGGTTCGCAAAATTGGCCCGGCCTGGCATGGCTAAAGAACTGATCGCCAATGGGGTGGTGGACGTCGAATACAGAAGGTGGTGATTATATTCCACATGTTATAGTCAACATGAAATGGCACATGAACAAAATATTAGCAGCTTATCAGTCTTATATGTAATATGCTATGCCTTTACCTTGTGTTTTATAGGATTTCATGCCAGTATCCAGGATACAACCTCATGTTCAAGGTCCATGAGCACAGCAAGTTTCCAGACTACATAGCCATCATCATCTTGTACCAAGCTGGCCAAAAGGACATCATAGCCATGGAACTGTGGCAGGTATTTGATTCACTAGTCCTCTTCTTTTTTTTTTTTTTTTTTTTTAACAGGGCCTAATGAACCTAACCAGTGCTTCTATCTCTGTTCATGAGAAAAATAAAATTTTGTTAGTGTTTGGAACTGAATTTTGTATGGATCATGTGTCGGTATGTTTGGAGTACAGGAAGATTGTCAGGAGTGGAAGGGAATGCGCCGGGCCTATGGAGGGGTGTGGGACATGGCTAACCCACCAAAGGGGGCCCTTACACTGAGGTTCTTAGCTAGCGACAACAATGGCCAGAAGTGGTTCCAACTGAGGAATGTGATACCGGGTGACTGGAAGGCAGGGGCGTCCTATGACTCAGCCTTTCAGCTCTTCTAAATCCCGCATTCTGAATTCAAGCGAGACCCAGAACCAACTTGTTTTACTTTAATTGCTTTCTACTTAATTGAGATTTATGTACTATGTAGTGTCTCTACTCCAACTTTATAGACAAAAAGTGTGCTTGCTTTGCAAGAATAATAAAGATAAAAAGGCTTGTTTGAGTGCTCAATGCTTAGTCTAGGGGAGATGAATGGATAAAGTGCCTTGGTTTTTGCATAAAATATGATCTTGCAGTTTTTGCCATATGATACGATCTTGCAGCTTTTGCATATAATATGATCTTGCCTCCTTTTCTTTTTCTTTTTTTGTAAGGTCCCCGACCTTAGTAGGTGTTTAGCTTCTTGACTCTGACGATTAGCTTAATTATTTATGATTCTAGTTAATTAGGCAGGTTTAATGGTTAAGAGAGTTTCTTTTATCATTAAAAAGTTGTTTGCGAAATTTGTTCAATTCTAAGTGCGATTAGTCTTAATAGGGGGTCAGGTTGTGATTATTAGAAAAATTAGAAATTTTTCCGAAAAATTCAGTTTTCACCAAGATTGGTTCCGTTGGAAAGATCTTGTCGCGCTCATCGTTTGCCATTCTTAATTCGTCACAATTCGAAGCCTTGAAATCCCTTGATTAATCATTTTTCTCTCATTTTACTCAAGAAGGGCAATTCAAACTTTACCTTTCCATCCCTCATTTTAAACTCAACTCCAGCCATTTCAGCCGTTTCACTCCTTCATCTTCAGAGCTGCTAGGACTTCTTCTTCTTTTCTCCTTCACTCTTCCTTCTTGCATGTGGACCCAGAGGCCATCTCAAGTGAATTTAAGTGCACCACCTCCTCTCCTCTCCCTCATCTCTTAGATCTCAAATTTGGTAGGTTTCCTTTTCTTTATCTCTTCCAATTTCCCTTCTTGCTATAAATGGGTTGCATGGTGACGAATTCCCTTCTTTTGTTTCCCTTGTGCTCTTGGAGTGTAGGTGAAGCTTGTTGGAGAGTGGGTTTGGCTAGGGTGTGAGTGGAGAGCTTCTTCCTCAATTTCTATCAATTTCCCCTACTTTGGTTAAGGCAAGTAGAATAGCATTATGTGTTGCACATGCATGTATATTTACTTTCATTCTTGACAATACAATGGTTTAGCCAACCTTTAATCCCAAGCTTGTTTATATATATATATATATATTTATATATTTCACATGCTAATTAGGGATTTTGTATATGGACTTGAATTGGATTGAAATTATGGGTTTGGTAATGGAATGGGATGTGTTAAGGTGCTAAAAGTGTGAATTTTGAAGCTTGGTGTTTGTGTATAGAAATTCGAATGAAACAGCTTCAGAAATCACCCTTTTCTGTGCTGGTTGACCTCCAACCTAGAACAGAACTTGGGTAGGTTCTATTTGAACACGCGGTTACCCCGCAGTCAACCGGCGGCTGACCACCAACTTAGGATAGAACCTTGGTAGGTTCTGTCTCACCCGCAGTGACCTTGCGGTCACCTCGCGGCTGACCGACCGGACGAAATTTATTTCGAGTAGTATATGTGCGCGATACATGGGGACATCTATCATTTTGCCCCCTTGACTCCATCTTTTGGGTTTTCAATCTTTTGGACTTATCTCACCATATTTTATATCTTTTGTTCTAGGACCTAAGTTTTTGGATGGTCCTGATGTGTACATAAACTTTATGTCATTTATTTTTAAAACTTAAATATATAAGGGGATGAAGTGCATACTTGCTTTGATATTTATAAAGGATTGATGAATGTGTTTACCAGATAAGTCCCGCGGGTTATTTTATTAATGAGTCTAAAATACATAATCCTCACATTGGACTTCAATCCTTGGGCATTAAGGGTAAAATTTTTTAATTAGCCCTAAATTCCACACCCTTGACCTTGACAATTTTCCTCTCTATTTCTGCCAATACATGGGGCTTCAAATATGAATGAATGAACGTGGAAGATGAAAGTTACTAGAATATGATGAGTAAGCTAATCTAATAACCAATGCAACGGATGTAACCAAATAAACAAAATAGAACTAGCAATAACTATTTATCAAGCAATCATCATAAGAAGAAAACACATATTTAACATGGAAACCCTTTCCGGGAGGAATGTCATGATCTATTAAAACCAATCATTATTGAACGGTTATAAGATATACTCACAGCTCTTTTATCCCAGTCAGTACGTCGACCTAAGGACTATAGCTATTCTTGCACAACTCCTCGTTGCCACAGCTACTCGCCGAGCATCGCTCCCTGTTCTTGATCCTCCTTCAACACCTTCAGACCAAGATGCACAATCTTTTACAAAGAAGTAGAAGCTTCAAATCTTCTAGAGCAGCCTTTTAGAATAATTTCTTAATGGCTCTAGAGAATAATTCTGTCTCTTTGATATCTGTTACTCAAATTAATGAGAGAGGTGGATGGTCACTTTGCGTTAAGAGAAACACCCAATATATAACCCATAAATCCTTGCATTAGATTTCTAAAAAAAATACAATCAGAATAGTAAGTCTGCACAAACTCTAACAAAGAGTTTGGACTGAACTAGGCTTTCTCACCTTGCTTGCTATAGCAAATTGGATCCTTGTTATAAAACTCCCTCTTTTGGCAATTCTTGGATAAAACTCCCTAGAATAATACAATATGATCTACAAAGAAAAAAGCCCAAAATACATTGAATTTAAAACAAACAAAAAAATCAACACTGTAGATATTGTATTGCCTTTGCTTGAACTTCTAGATCTTGACTTGCCTTAGCTTGTAAAGATCCCCCTAGATCCATTCTTCTGCCCTTGTATTTCTCCATAATTAATAAACAAATATCATCATGCTGCTTCTGTCAATCTAGATCCAATGGCTCCCCCTCAACTGTAACTCCCCCTCAATAGAATCTTCATGTTAGCATTGGGGTGGGGGCTTAATCTTGCAAATCAGGGGTGATGGGGCTTAGGCACACACACTTGCAAATTTGAACATTCCAGTAAAGTGTGTATCAAAACAAATGAAAGGTCTTCTTTCTTAACCCATACAACATTATTTTTTATTGATAATTCTCCCTTCTATTTTTTCCATTGCTTTTGATTCGGTAAACTTTGCAGCTTATTGCAATGGGGTCGAATCTGTCATTTAATTCAGCAATGATGGCAAGTAGGAATTCGGTCAGGACGCGACACATTCTACTTCTTCGGAGCTCTTTTTGCAACACTAATAACAGGATTAGTAATAACTAAATTTTTAACAAAATAGTTTATACTTTTGTCATTCGAAGTGGGTACTCTGTCAGCGTAGCCAATACTATGCTTGTTAATGTGTGCCTTTTGACTGCACAAGATGTCATCAGGTTTTTTCGATCTAGTGTTCATCCTGTTTAATGAAGCTTTGGCAGTATATAACTCAGATGGAACCATCTTGAGTTTTCCATTCAAATCAAAATTCTTTGCTTTCAAAGACTTCATATCAGAATCAAGTAAGTTACAATTCTATGATTCTGCAGTCAATTTGTCAACCAACTTGTTGTTTTCATCCTCCAATTATTGTACTTTATCAAGTGCTTTTGTAAGTTCAGCTTTCAAGGAGAAATGCTGCTCTTCAAACAGTTTCTAGTTGACAACAACTTTTTCATTCACCTTAACTATCTTCATGGTTTTCTTGAAAAGTTTCTCATATTTGGCTTTCCAATATGATTCTTCCTCTAACTCAGTATCTTGATTAGTCTCAACTTGGGAAGAAGCATAGGAAGGAGCAGAACCAGAAGTGGCCATGAATAAGATGAACTTCCCTTTGCTAGTGCCAGGCTTCTCAAACTCAAAGTTTTCATCATTCTCATTTGAAGTTTCTTCTTCCCAAGTCGTATTCAATGTCTTTTTCTTAGATTTTATACTTCCGCAATCATTAGCAACGTGACTATATCCTTGGCACTCATAACATTGATCCCCTTTGAAAGATTTCTTCTTACCAAAACTTTTAGGGATTGTCACATTGGTTTTCTTCCCCTTCATAAGAAGCTTGAGCTGCTTCATGAGTTGTAAAATAACTTGGGGTTCAATTTCCTCGGAATCTGAATCTAAATCACTTACAGCTTTCTTGTATGATTCCTTGGACATTTTTCAAAGCAATACCTTTAGATTGTGTCCTCCCATTAAACCTAAGGTATGCTTTAAAAATTTGTAGGTTGCCCACCAACAATGAATTTGAACCACCTGTCTCCTGATCTTGATCTTTCCACGATATTTCATATTAAATTCAAATCGGAGTAGACCCCAACTTACTATTGATTTTAGATGAAATTTCACTTTGGTTTTTATTTATTCATTTTTTTATGCATAATTAGTTTAATTGTGGACCCAACTCTGATTGAAGTAAAAAAAAAAAAAAAAAAACTTGCATTGAATGGATCTAAAGAACATTGTATCTTTTTTAGTGTTTTGGATTTTAGATGGAAGCCCTAGCAGTAGACTTATAGACGGCATGGGCATAAATAATTATTTTATTGAACTCGTCAAACTAGAAAATTAAATAAGACGAATTGAGAAGCAAATCAAGTGAACTTACATAAATAAAGTGGAAGATCTTGTAATGCATGAAGAAGGAGATGGAGAAATAAAAAATAAAAAAGTAAATAAAGTGAAAGGCTTAATTGTATTTGGTAAGTCCGCCAGGCGGTGGGGGCGAGCATGGAGAGGGAGAGAGATAGGGAGAAGGAGAAGGAGAGAGGGAAAGGGAGAAGGGAAGGGCGCAGGCGGAGGTGGGCTTGCCAAAGCATCCAAATCCTCATCTGGCTACTAGTATTTCATCACCGCCACAACCGCCTAGGAATAAATAATCTGGTGAGACCAGGTCGATTCATAGGGAGCAATGATTTTTAAGAAACTTTCTAACCTTAACATATCCTAATTTATAAACTAAATCTAACCTAATAAAGAAGCTAATCAAATTACAAGAAAATTCCAAAAAACTGAAAATTAACAATTGCAACTTTCCAAATAAAGAAATAAACTAAACTAAGTAAAGAAACCTAGTTTATTCAATCCCTATTCTAACTATAACTTGTAAAAGTAACAAACTCATTAAAACAACCAATTTAATATAAGATAAAATAAAATAAAACTTCCTAAAACAAATTACAATGTAAATATGAATGATTTAGGAGACCCTACATGAAAAAAATGCAATTCTAGACAAGTTTCAAAAAATTTGATGCATGCTGAAAAATTCTGAGTATGGAAACTGTTGCACAGGCCCAATTTTTCTGGACTGTACAACTAGCCTAAGATGATATGAACCAAAATTTAATGGCTGGAATCAATACTCTGATGATGCACGAACAAAACAAAAAAAAGAATGGAAAAAGAACTTAAAACAGAAAAGATATGATCACCTAAAGATGCCTAGTTGAACTAGTTATGTGTTGGAAATCTGATTGCAGGCTGTCCGACTACCCCTGTTTAGGCCGCTGTTTACCCCACTTTCCAAACTTATTTTTCTCTGAAACTTTGGGGTTGCAAAGACTTGTTTCCAAATATTAATTCTGCAAAGTTTCGATGGAAATTAAGCTCATTTTCCTAATTTTCAAATCGCGCACTTTTGAGAAAAAAACAACATGAAACTGTTGTAACAATGCTACCTTCTTCACTATTCATGTATTAGGTCCGAATTAGATCTTTCTAATCAGTCATCAAACATTGTGATTGCAGCAGCAAAAGCCTATTCTAATGCAATTTCTAAATATGATGCATGTACAAAAACAGTTTTGAACCATAGATTATGCAAGTAACAAAAATAGTAAGTTTCTACTAAACATGGAAAGATGCAAGTTGGGTTTCTAAATCAAGAATTTGCAAATAAAAAAATGATCAAAATATTAAATTAAATAAAAACAAAAGGGGTGGAAAAAAAATAAAAAGCGGAAAAGATATATCAAAGATCTAGAAACTAGATGATTATACAAGTATTGAAAATGCGATAATGAAGTCCCCTCTTCTCAGAGTAGGAAAAAAAAACAAATGCAAGTGATTACCTGATGTCTCTCGACTTTTAATCCATTTATTTTGTTTTAAAAAACCTAGATCTAATCATGTGAAACATTGTCTCCAATAAAAACACATAAAAGGACTAGAAAGAGAAAATTAAATCACTTACATAAAAAACACACATAATCACTCCAAGTATTGTCTTTATTCCTTGATCTTAAGGTACAAGAAATTAATATTCTTCAATCTTATTCATTCTTTCAACATGGTCTCTCATACTATGCCTAAAAGAATTAAAAGAAAGAAGAAGAAGAAGAACAGGACTTAGAGAGAGAAAGGAGTTCAGTGGAATGGAATGGAGAGAGAGAGAGCCTCCAAGGTGATTCCCAAGGTGATGTTCCACGTCCAGTCCCTCCCCATGATTCCTTTTCATGCTTTTTGCAAAAAAAATTTGATAAATAATCTCTCATCTTTAGGGCTCTTGTTTCCTTATGTGTAGAGATTCTTGCTTAGACTTTAAGTTAGCTTCTTTCTTTGGAGAGACTTTTAAATTTGAAAGATCTCCTTGCCTTATTAGGTTTTTTGATGTATACACCTTCCCTGTATAATTCTAAGAATATCTCTAAAAATTGCATGATGATGTAGAGGGAAGAAACTTTCCAAATATTGAGATTTCTTGCAATTCCCGTCTAAAACTGTAGCAAACAACTTCCTGAGGTCATGTCTCCTTCAATATAGCTCTGATTTACGCAATCTTGGGCTCCACGGATATCTACTCGAAAAGACCTTTCCAATGGTGGCTAGATTGCACCGGTCCAACACTCGGTTTAAGAATTATGGCCATTTTAAGTTGCTAGCCCTGAAAAGTCTGGGAATAATTGTGCACATATGGAAGCTTTTATGTTGGTATGCAATGGGGTGTGTGGGACCCATGTTGGACGTCCAAGGCATGCTTGGACTCTTTCCTTGCTTGCTTATTTGACTTTCCTTTGACCTCTCTTCTCAAATTTCATCAATGTAGGTCCCATATTGATTTCTCCTACAAATTGAAAGAAATAAATTTATCATTTATTACATGTAAGAAATAAACATGAATCATACATGGGACCTTACATGCCTAATGATGCACCTAAATGACAAACTTTTCCAAAATAGTGTATGTGCCAAAAATAGTAGGTATACATCGATGAAGCCAAAAAACTAATTTTTGGGTGATAAATGAGATGAAAAACCTTAATTTCATAAAAGACATGCAATGTGATGAATTTTGACCTATTTTGACCATGTTTCCTAAAATAACCCCAAATGCATGAAATCATGAAATTGAATGCAATCTATGCAATTAGACCTAATTAAGTCCACATGAAATGATGACCTAATTTTGTGGACTTATCACTGCCATCAAAAAGCTCCTCCAACCGCGACATCAGCTCGTCATGGTTTACGTCATGTGGCACACTCACGATCCGTGTCTCCCCACCAACGTACCAGAGCTTGTTGTCCAGCAAGCACAGCAAGATGCTACTGCTGAAGTTATAGAGGAACTTGACGTGGGAAGGGGTTTCGACACTTTCACCTATCCAACTCAAACTCGGATTTGATCATATTGAAATGAATGGAAAGTCCATTTAGGTAATCTTACCCCGGTGATCATAAAAATGCAGCCTTTGATCTTGCAATCAACCATTGAAGAGGAGATTCTTCATCAAAACGGACATCAAATCTCTTGCAAATAAAAAAAGATTAAAGACCTCGATTTTCTTTTTTTTTTTTTTGTAAAGTACCTTGAAATTTGGAGATGCTTTGATACTTGGATTCGACACTTGGATTTGATCTTTGAGAGAACTATGGTGGCTTATTAGAAGGAGAAAGAGGAAAGAGCTAAGGGTATTTTGGGTATTTTTAAAAAAATAGAGAAATGAGTCGCCTGAAAACTCACATTTTCGCCGAATGTCTTGATATGAAATGTAATGCAAAACTTAGGCCCTGATTTGAAATGTAAGTTTTTCTTTTGTCCTGATTTGAAATCTACAAAATACTTGAGCCCTGATTTGAAATGTAAGTTTTTCTTTTGTCCTGATTTGAAAGCTATAAAATACTTGAGCCCCGCTTTGAATTTTTCCCTATGAAAATCTCTATAAATATATGTTATGGCCCCTCCATCATACAATGGATGGCCTTTCCATCTTTTAGGAATGTTTTTGCATCATTTTAATTCTCATATAAAAGGAAAGAAAGGCACATATTTTGGGGAAAACTTGAAATGAATAAGGAAAGGAAAAGAAACGAAAAGGAAATGAAGGAAAGAAGTAAGGAAGGCTTGATTGGAGATTGGAGAAGAAAGTTAAGATAGAAACCTATCTACACTCCCCCCAAATCTTGTGATCGAAGAGTAGAAGAGGAGAAAGGCAGAGACCATGGCTTGGTGGGGACGGACTCGTAGGTTCAAAGAGCCAAACACCCAGGTACGAGTGAAGAAGAAGAAGAAATGAAGAGCCCACTTCTCTTTTAAAAAGTTTATTTAGATGTATTGTTCCACTATTAGTTATTATATATTTTCAATCTTTGTGATGCATATTATTGATCCGCTCAAAATCAATTTCTATTTGTGTTATATTATTTCATAAAATTTTCACTCAATCGGAGTTTTTTCCATTATGGATAAAGAAATATAGTTATATTTTTGTCTTGTAATTATTATTATCCATGTGAAAATAAATTTGATTGAAGAGATTTATTTTTACGAGATAAAAACTGGTGGGGCCATGCTTTTGAATGGTTTGGATTGTAGATATAAGGCACTCTTATTGATTTTCTTTATGCTTTTGAATAATAAAGTCCTATAAGTTACATGTATAATAATTTTTTTAAAGGACTTGTTGTAACGCCCCAATTCCGAATACAGAGAAAACCATCAAGGTACCTAAAGTTGACGCGTCACTTCCCAAAAAATTCGAGAACTTCCAAGATCGTTGGTCCACAATGAGGTCCAATTTAAAACTTTTTTAACAATATAATAACAACAGTTAGTTGTGCAAGCATATAAAGATATTGCAGAAGCAAATGTAACAATAGTGGAAGCAAATATAACGTATCACATATCTATAGCAAATGTGCAGAGCTGAAGTCCAACCTAAAATATTAAAAGTCCAGCCTAAAATATCAAAGTTATGAAAATTAAAGGTTTATTACATATTTCAACTAGTATCCAGCTCACTACAAAAATCGCTCAAATCCTAAAAATAGAAATGTACTCTCAGACCCCTGGTATTGGCACTCCATTCTCCAGCTCTACCTCCGGGTCGACTGGTCCCCAACCGTAGTCACCAACTACAGGCGCCTAGACGATCGCATCGTCCTCGTAATAGGGGTCATTACCTAAGCACCAAGAATGGGTCAGATGCAAAGATTTGGTAAGTCGCAATATACAAGTAACATAGGATATATGCATCAAAAGAGTAGAGAGGATAACATAATCAATGAGAATAACAATAATACATAATCTAGGCAGTTGAGCATGATAAAGCATTTAGAATCATGATACATAAGTAATCTAGTCTAACAGACATCAATGTAGCATATTCACACAAGCTAGAACACCACGGGAGCGGCCCTCCCATACTGAACACAGACGTGGCAGGGAAATCTCACCAGTGCTGGGGAATGACGAGCCCCGCAAAACAACACTTATCCATTTCAACACTCATCACTCATCACTAAGAGACCGGACCCAGTATTACACTGTCCGTCTAAAACATAGTTAATCATGATAGCTCACTCAACACTCATAAATAGCTCCTACTGGTGATAATCAATCATCAGGCTGAGCTTAGAACAACTGAGTGAATCTTCATGCCGACTCATGGAAACAATAAAAGTCTGTGTCTGTCTAGGCTTTGCCTTACGTGAACAAGGTCCTAATCGAAATCCCTAAGAGGTCCAAGTACCCATTTAACTCATGGAACATAGTCCAAGTCCAAGTTCAAACATTGGATCCATACCAAGGCCCAACAAACACATGGCCTGGTCTAACACAGTCCAAAGAAAGTAATAAGTCCATTTCTAATGATAAACAGTCCATACTCATCCATAATGAGTTATAAATCCATAATAAACAGCCTCTCTAATCTAAGGTATCATATTTCCATACTTAGGCCATAAAAAAAGAGCCCGCCTAGCCATAGACACAGGTTAATGTTCTCCCCATCACATCACTAGGTCACCTCTAAGTAATCCTAGGTTCAAGTCATCCATTTTCCATTTAATTAACAGGTATGAACAACAGAGAGGATAAAAAGAGTGACAGTGATGTAATAGTTACAATAAACCTCCCAATCAAGGGAATCAACGGGAATATCAAGGTCCAAATCCTAAGTAATGGTCCACATTCAAGTCTAGATTCATTTCAGTTAATTGGATCCCTAAATGAAGTTTCAGATGGCAAGGATACTGTGATTGGTGCTCCTGAAGTTACAGCCATCTTCGACGATATTTAAGGATCGAATCGACGTCAATTCCAAGACCTAGACCCTACTTGGTGGTCACCACGAGTCAAGGTTGAGCCACACCATTGACTCATGCTTGGAACATCAATAGAAGTTCATTTGGATGGTCAATGGGCCCCACAAACAATAGCAACCTCAGAATGTGAAAACTGAAAAATCATAGAATATAGTGTCTTCGGTCGACCTGGCACAAGGCTCGGTCGACCGAGCACACTGGATTGTCTGGATGTTGACTCCCAGGTTGACCCTTTGCGCAGTGTGCTCGGTCGACCTCCTGGCCTTGTCGGTCGACCGAGTACTCTAAAAAATTAGGGTCAGGCACCTGGCAGGCATGACCTAATCTCAGGAACTCACTGTGTTCCCAGTCGACCTCTTGGCCTAAGGGGTCGACCGCACACACTGAGAACTCTATAGAAATGGATGTCCCAACTCTTGGTTAATTCCATGAAATTTCTATGTGCCCAGTCGACCTAGAACAAGGTCCGATCGACCGCGTACACTGATTTCTGGGCCTGAGGGGAAAATACAGCTTCTCAGTTGATCTCTGGAAATCCTGTGTGCCCGGTCGACCCGGAGCAGGGGTCGATTGATCGTGCACATCGGTTTGTAAGTCTTGGAGAAAATAACTAAGACCTGCATTTTCTTAGATTTCAGTGTATCCGATCAACCGCATTGCAGGTCGGTCGACCGGGTACACGCACCTGATGCCAATTCCAAAAATCTAGATTTCTGCCTCTTCAATCCAATTTCCAACAAAACCCATCCAAACCATCTCCAATCCACACCATTCATCACAGAAACATAATAAACAACACAAGCACTTCTACGACCCGTCATCCATCATCAAATCGGGCCATTGATCTTCCAAATGATAGAACTCATCCATCAATGGCCAAAAATCCATGAAAACAAGCTCAATAGGTAGATCTAGCATTCATACATCAATTGAATCAAAATTGTAGAATCAAAATGAAGGAAAACATGCATTCTATGCTAAATAGGTTTATTGCACTTGTCTCAATCCAATTGTAAAGGAAAATAGAGAGAGAGAGAGAGAGAGAGAGAGAGAGAGAGAGAGAGAGAGAAATCCAAGCTATAAACACCAATCCCTTCTCCTATGGCTTTCCAAGCACACAACCAGCCAAAAAACTCAGATCTAGAGAGATCTCCAACACCTACACCCATATCCACAAGAGAATTGCTATAAGGAAGGAGATCTAGAGAGAGAAAGAGAGATTTCTAAAGGGAATTAAACTAGAAGATGTTACACACCTTGAATAGAAGTGGGGGAAGAGATTAACAAGATGGAAAGAGAGATCCTTAATAATAAGTTGCAACTGAGGTTGTTGTAGATGGTCTTCTTCTTCTTGTTAAAGTTCTAGATCTAGGGTTTCTAGAGAGAAAGGGAGGGAGATGGGAGAATTGGAGGGAAATTGAGAGAGGGATAGAGCACATACGTATGAGATGGGAGGGGGGGTTGTAGTTATATAGTTTTAGGTTTGTGTGGTTAATGACCAAATGGTCCTTCTTGGTTCAATAGGAAAATAGGATAAGTACAAGGGCATTTAGGTCCTTAGTAGAATATTAAGAAGATTCTCATGTGGAAACCATTCCTATTAATTCTATTTACTAGTTAGGGCCTCTAACTAACTAACAAACTCTAGTAAATTATAAAGATACCCTATGAAGCGTATAAATTACACAAAAGGCTAATTAGACTAAAACTTGGGAAAAATACCTATCTTACTAATCTCTATTAATTAGTATAATTAGGTACTAAAGGCTATAAAATAATATTCAAATTCAAAAGTGAAGGTCCACAAGAGGTAGGGCCTCACATCTGTATCCATCTTTAGAATTTTTTTTTACTTTAATATAACATTACATATGGTAGATGTACTAATGCATCATTTGTATCATCGTATATATCATTTTGTCATTCAATCATTGAGGCTTGTACTTGAAATCTAACCCACTCAATATCACTTCCCTTTTTTTGTTTTCCATTTTTATTTAAAATTTTAACCCAATCAAAGTTTATGTACCATGAATAAATATAAAACTTATTTTTCTTATGATTATCTATATGAGAACAAATCCAATTGAAGCAAATTCTTCAATTGTGATAAAAAGTAATGGGATTGTGCTTTTGAACTACTTAGATTTTAAATGTGGGTCCTCCTCATACATGTATATTAATGAGCATACTTAATTATTCACAATTAATGATCCGCAATCACTTGATTGCTACTTAATAAATGCTATGACCGAAATTCTAAGATTATGATTTTTCTAAATAATAGTCATCAAATATGTGATATAAATTACAGGCTTGGGTATCTATGCACTATAATTTCGTTTATATTATAATAATGGTTTAAATTGAACTCATTTTTCATTTATTATAGTTATCAATAATTTTCTAAAAAAATGTAAATCTTTAATTTCTTGGTTTTTTGTAGGGGGCACTACTAAAAAAAAGGGTTTTTATATCGGCTAAAAACCGATATAAAAGACCTATTATATCGGTTTTTCTGTAAACTTCAAACTGATATAAGTACCCCCGATATAATAAACAACTATAACCGATATAATATGTGTATTATTTCATATCGGTTTTTGGACAACTGATGTCTTTTGAACCTGAAATTATAACACATATTACAGTAAAACCGATATAAAAACCAGTGGAATCGATATAAAAATAATTTATAATATCGGTTTTTGGACAACTGATGTCTTTTGAACCTAAAATTATAACACATATTACTGTAAAACCGATATAAAAACCAGTGAAACCGATATAAAAACTATTTATAATATCGGTTTTTGGACAACTGATGTCTTTTTGAACCTGAAATTATAACACATATTACTGTAAAACCGATATATAAAAGCGTGAAACCGATATAATTTTTTTATATAATATCAGTTATAAATGGCTTTGTTATATCGGTTTTTTGAACCTGAAATTATAATTGTATTATATCGTTTGTTCTACAACCGATATAATATTATATATGTTTTTTTTTTAAATCAAAAGAATTTGCATTGTTGCAGTATCCTTGCAGTACACTGTAGACCAATAAAACTTTGCACTATATATACAAAGTGATCATAACTAATAACTAACATAAAGCTTGACTAGACAAATCCCTATGGATCATATATAGTATATGTCTACATTATATAGTATAATCTTCTTGCATGTGGTGGCTGTCATTAGATGGTTGGAAAGGTGCATATATATATATATATATATATATACTAGTGAGGCCCTGCACGTGCAATCTCCAAGTAATTCATATAGAAGAAATCCTTTGGTGATACCTATTAGACTGGACCGAATTTATTCAGACTTCAGAAAATTTGAGTTTTTATCAAGTAATGAAAAGAAGTAGAATCCCAGTTCAAAATAAGCAAAGACATGCTCATCCTTCAAGAAATTCTGTTAATTATGCTGTTTGTTGAGAATAATTGGAAAGAATAAAAGAAGTTGAGAAGAGTTGGAAGGAACACAAGAAAAAATTAAGTGAACATGCAGTGAACAGGTTAAATAACATTTTCAGGATAATGATGGGTTGGTGATTTTTTTTTAAAAAAAATCACGAAGAGATGTTTATGATAAACTTACAAATGATTTTATGATCTCCTCCACAGAGTCCTTATCAAAGCATTTATTGATTGTTGATTGCCTGCAAGAGAAGCAAAGCGTACTTATTAAATTCAATGTTTATAAGAACATTGGTATTCCTCATACTAAGAAATGGCAAGACTTGCTTCATCCTTACTTATAAGATAGTGATCAGATCTGTTACTTGTTCAGGATACTTTCTTCATCAGGTTTAACATCCAAAGAGAATTCCTCAATCACCGACTTGACTGCAATCTCATTCCCAAAGTTGAAACTTATTAAACGCTTCTCAAGTTCGGCCAATTTCTGCAAAGCACATGAAAGTTAGCATTCATGCCGGACTCTAATTAGTATTTTGACAGTAATATTCTTTGTTGCTGTTTAGATAAAACACTTAGAGGTTAGTTTCATGATTTGTTGCAGGGGGTTAACAATAGTTTGTGTGTTTACGATGGGCAGAAGTTCACAGAGCCGCAATTTAGTGCAGATCAGCACCAATAAGTTATCAGGTAATCTAATGCAAACTAGGAATGTAGGATAATTATTCTACTTACATCTCAAAGAAACAAAAAGTCAAAAAGAATCCTGTGAAAATCAGCAATTGGGTATGTACTAGACCTGATTGAAAATAATACACACATCTACAGACAACCAACATCATTTTATAATTGAACTTTACCTCAGAAGGGACGAAATGGGTTGCTAGACCAGCAGCAACCATTTCCTTTCCATTCAGTCTTGCACCAGTTAGGGCTAAGTATTCCCCTGTGGAATTTCCCGATCACATTCTCAAGGTCATTTAACTATTTTTGAAGTTGGTATTTCATATCTAAATATATCAATTGCAAGAAAATTTGAATGAGAAAACATCTCTCTCTCTCTCTCTCCAGTTGGAGAGATCCGTCCACCTCTGGTTGAGAGGCATAAGCCCTATACTGTTACATCACCACAGGAGTTCCTAAATTTCATGCCATGAATAGGATAAGAAAATTTTAATATTCGTAACAAACAGGGCTCGCTTACTTTACAGGCCATTCCTCTCTACACAACTGCATACTTACCTAAGTGTCCAGGAAGATGAGAGAGAATGTAAGAGAAGCTGCAGTCAGTGTGAAATCCAATACTTGCTTCGGGCACCGCAAACACCTACAAGATCAAGTTTAAATCATGACCAACCATTGTGCCTAAGATTTATCCAATTCATCTCAAATATAACTCAATGTCTTCTCCGTGACAACTGAGAACTTCAGTGGAACAGTTAGTGATCCACCCCCACCCATGACAATTCCATGAACGAGAGCAACCTGTCAACAGCTCAATAATTAATTAGCATATTCTACCACAAGGGAAATTCTGTAAAACCAAGCAACTAAAGCAACCGCCATTCTTTTCACAAGAATTTTTTTTTCTTTTTCCTTTCTGTTTTTTGGGGTTCATTTTTTCCTTTACGAGGACACAAATTCATGCACCCCCAAGCTACACATGCCACTAACCAGCTGAGCAACAGCCGGGATCAAGACTAAGTTGATTTTGGGAAAGATTTTACGACAATACCTGGGTCTTCTTATAGGTGTGGATGTGATAGCATAGCCAGTACATTCTATACACAACCTCAAGACAGGAATCATCTGCAGAAAGGTAACTGTTCAGATGACGTTTTTAAAACATATAGCTATAACTAATAGAAACACTAAATCGAAAATAGGTAATATGACTCCAGAGAAAACTTTAAGCTTCAATTCATGACATATGGATCACTAGTATGAAGTTAAAAATCAGCAAATTGTTTACTCACCTGACCTCCCATCAGAGAACATTTTTAGATCCCCACCAGCAGAAAATCCACGTCCAGCTCCCTAAAGAAAGATTGCAAATGAACTTTAGAACTGAAAAATAGAATGAAGTAAGATGTAACCGGTTGCCTTTAAGTCAAGATCTGCTTGAAAATGTGGAAGCAATACTGGCCTTGATTATCACAAGCTCCGCGTCATCTTCCTTCTCCCATTTCTCTAGAAATCCAGCTAATAGCAAAACCTGAACATTGATAAAATGATTTCAAAATCTTAGTTGATAAGTCTCAATAACTTGATGCAGACCATCCTGCCAGTGAAACTGAATTCAGTTAACATACCACTTTGGGATGAGATAACATTCAATTGGCGAGGCCGGTTTAAGGTTATAAGCTTCACATGGTCTACCTCTACTGCTAAACAACCTGAGGAGAGTGCAGACAGTATATTACCATTTAAAATGAAGATCTATCTGATCTAACTGCTCGCTATAGAAATTCATGTCAATTCAGGGAAGAGATTCTTGCATCAATCAACTGAGAAACTCATATGAAAGGCCCAAGAACATATGCCATCACAATAAGGAAGAAAAGATAGAGACAACAAAACTTGAAACAGAGCAAAGTACCTCTTCTAGGTTTATTAAGAACAAAACTTGAAACAGAGCAAATTAACATCCAAATGTATCTGACTCTGAAAATTGAGCACATATCTGGCCGTTTTAGGCCACAACTCACTGAGTGAGAGAGAGAGAGAGAGAGAGAGAGAGAGATTACATTTGTTATTCTTCCCTCTGTGTGTGGTTTCACTCTTTGTTTGTGCGAGTGCTCTCTTTATTCTTCCCTCTGTGTGTGGTTTCACTCTTTGTTTGTGCGAGTGCTCTCTTTCTACATGTGTGTGTTCTCATGGGTCTCAGTCCCCTGATTGTAATAAAAAAAAAAATTGGCAAGTCTCATTTGGTAAAAGTCACTACTGAAATAGAAGAAGAGGTCTTATAAGTTATCAAGTAATCAATTTGATGAGCCGATCCTTCTCTAATTGGAGTGTCAAACACTTCTATTGGTTTTTAGTACCTGCTTTGCCTTATATCAAAATGATCCACATCTAATGCTTTGGCTTAAGATGCATTAATGTGTCCGGCAAAAATCCAGCATCTTATACAAAGAGTGCATAGATAATTTGATCATTCATTTTTGAATGCCACATAATGTAGATGAATATTTATTTGTAATAAGTTGCAGGACAGGAAATGGAGATTATATAGTACTTTATAAATATATATAACTCATAGCTTGTGATGGAATTGATCAACAAGTCACCAAAATAATCCGGATATGGAAAAGGGAAAAAAAAGAATAGAATTAAGTGCATTGCCTTCATATCATTACTGATCAATGATAAGAATTACATTATTCGAATTCATCAAGTGCATTTTGGGTTGAGAATATTTAACAAGTTCATCCATTTGTAACATCAAATCAACCAGGTAATTCTCCAAAGCAGGATGTTTACTTGGACTTTAATAATCAATTCTATTTAAGACAGATGGTAAACATTCAAAATACTAATACATGAATATAAATCAAGCTAACTGAAGGAAAAACCAGGAATACACTTACAAGGGATAAGCTAGAGTCACCAAGGGCCTGCACATCAAACAGAAAACAACAAGCTAGAAAAAAGAAACACAGATAAAATCACCGTCCTGAGAATCAGAAATGTATACCAATATTTATGAAATCCCAAAAATTACATAACATAAGCATTATAAACCTTGAAAAGAAATAAAGGGTGGGGTATATTGGTTTTTTTAATTATTTAACAAATCAGCTTAAAACCAAAATCACAAAAGAACATGTGAAAATGGAATATATAAAGGCAGGAACTTTGAGATGAAAATGGCACTTCTCATTGACTTCAGGTCACATATGGTAGAGTTGTAGACACACAGTGACACAGGGCATCTCTCTCTAGCAAAAGAGATTGACGCAATCTCGAGTGTTTTAACTACAATAGCAATTGTCTAATTGAAAAAATAGTCAGTGCAGAGTTTTCCTACAAATCTTGTGTTGTGGATGTAAACTCCCTTCCCAATCCAAATCAAGCAAACACAAACTCCAAACTCTAAATTAGAAATCACCCATAAAAACTCACAACGATACAAGCAAAACAAAACAGAAACAAAGCATGAGACACAAACAAATCATGGAAACAACAAAAGCTTCATATCAACAAGAAACAACCTTGATTTAAGAACTCAACCTAAAGTGAGTGAAGAAGGGAAACAACTTACCCAAAATCCTTGGAGAAAGATACCGTGGATCAAGCCAGAGAGGCGCAGTGGAGATAGGATTTGGCTGGGATCAGAGTTGATCGCAGCAGAAGCATGAGTTTCTGGTTCCGCTTCTGCGAGTCTCGATTTCGTTGGCAGCAAGGAGGGTAGAGTGAGAGATGAGAGAAAAAGAAAGAAAGAGAAACAGAGAGAATGAAAGAGAGAAACAGGGAATGAATGAAGAAAGGAAAAAGGGGAAAAAGAGAGAGATGGGGCATGCTGGGTTCGGTGGTGGCCGCTCAGGTGATCATGGAGGTCGCCGACGGCGACGGTGCTGACGCCGGGACGGTGGGGCAGCGAGGTGTTGGGTGAAGGAGAGATGAATGAGAGATGAGAGAGTAGAGAAGAGAGGGGAGAAAGAGAGCTTGGTGGTGGTGATCGCCGGAGATTGGGGAGCTCGGCGACGATGGCAGCACGCCATGAGGGAGGGAGAACGAGGGAGATGAGATGAGAGAAGAAGAGGGATGAGGGGCTGCTGCTGGGAGTGAAAATGAGGAGAGGAATGGGTTTACCCTATGAAAGGAAAAAGGGGAAGTGGGTGGGGGAAAAAAGGGAAATGGGTGGGGGGTTTTGCACGTGGGATAGGGGGGAGTGGGTGGGGTATGATGTGAGTGAGGTTGGGGCCCACATGGGATGAGATGGGAATTAATAAAATGGGCTTTGATGGGTACGGGTCAGGTCAGGTTTTCGGTCGGGTTCGAGGGCTCAGATCGAAATGCAACAAAAGGATAAAGTCCGGGAAATTAGATAATCTACCCGATGGTGCCAAAATCTCAAAAAGCGGAAAATGCTAAAAAGCCCTCGAAACTTTCCAGAAATAGCGACACACACCCCTACTGTACCCAAATGTGCTCGGATCTCAACCCAACTTCGCACGCGCGATCCTAATGATTAATCGGACCTATTTGGCTTATGAACGAGCTTAATTATCTAAAAATAAGTAAAGAGTCAACGCAAATGCAAAATAATTGTCTCTAATGAGCTAAAATAATTGGCGCCAATGCAAATGAAGTTGGCGCCTTATTTTTGCAGACGAATTTTTTTTTCCGTCTCCTATACTTTTGAAAAAAATGAAAACAAACGACAAAATTTATATTTCGTCCTCTTTGGATGTTCTTTTAAGATAAAAAAAATTTCATCATCAAATTTCGTCACAATAGCCTAGATTTCTTGTAGTGTGTAAATTAAAGGCTAACAGAGCAGATGAGTTTAAAATGATATTAAAAACTCTAAAATATTATATCGGTTTAAATATTTGTGATATAAAATGGTTACATTAATATATCGGTTTAAGTCCACCCGATATTTGAAAGTAGCAACCGATATTACAAAACTTAAACTGATATAAGATATTTTGGAGCAGCATATTATATCGGTTTTACTAATAACCGATATTAAGGGATTTTTAAAACCGATATAAAATCATTGTTTTTTAGTAGTGAATGGTTGGGAACTAATTCACCAATGTTAAATTTCAGTGTAAATAATTTTAAAATGTTAATTTTAATTATCTCGTTTAATGAAACTTATCTTACAAACATTTGAACAGATATGTCAGGACTAAAGAGGAGAGATCGTCCGCTGATGATGGATGAGCTGCTGCGCCAGGCCCAGGCTAGCACGCCATCTGGGGGGCCTAGACTGACACCGGATGCCGCCCAGTCTAGTTCGATGGCCCCACCGAGTAGGCCATCGACGTCTCATCCGAGCCTTTCACCCTAGTTGATGCTTTGGCGTCGACTTTTTCAGCTCCACCGTCTCGGCTTGCATCGACGTCTGCACAGACTGGTATAAGTTTATTTAATTAAACATTTTAGTTCTAGAAAATTATTTTAATTCAATTTAGTTAAATTATCTTTAATTCGAACAGGTGCTACGAGCACGGGCCCATCTTCCAGCAGGGGGAGAGGCCCTGCTAGAGGGATCCGGATGTGGAATTCCGGTCATCATATAGACGTGGAGTTTGATGAGACGTACCATCCGGTAGGTCCGCATGCTCGCCAGCTCATCAGCCAGTTGGGACATATGGTCCGGGATCCATATGCATTCCCTCTTACTACATTTGATTGGGACGCATTCCCGGTGGAGACACTAGACCATACCTGGCAGCAGGTTAAGGTAATAATTTAACATTTCTCCAAAAATGATCTGTCAATTTAAACTATAACTTAATAAAAAATATTTCTTTCATTTTCAGGACAACCTGAGGGCGTGTCCTGAGCTCTTCCGGCCAGTTTGCATGTCGAAGTACCGGAAGATGTGGAAAGATCATAAAAATAAAGTTAAGATGCACCATTGGAAGCCACATCAGGATGCGCCCGACATACTTGACCGAGTTCCGAGTGGCGTACTCCCGGATCAGTGGACTCAGCTTGTCCAATACTGGACGAGTGAGGAGGTCCAGGTGAGAAACTTGTCCTTTTTTATTTTAATTTTAAGAATTTACTAGTGACTAACGTAACTAACAAAAATAAGCTGATAAAAATTGAAAACAGAGAGAGGCTGCTACGAATGCGTAGAACCGCGCAATGCAAGGTCCCGCACACAGGTTGGGGACTCGACTCATCACCCAGGTCCGCCACGAGGTAAAAAGTTATATTGTACATGTAATTTATATGTTTGTCATTATGTATGATAGTATAATAATAATATAACTCTCCACCAAACAGTTGCGTTCCGAGGGTGTTCTAGTCGACAGGATGTCCGTATGGATGCGTTCTAGAGATCCTCGCCACCAGGAGGTTGCAGCTATCATTGTAAGTTTTTATATTGAATCGTTTAAATTATCTTTCTATTATTATGTCTTGTTATGCATGATAATATATTAAATGAATCAACTACGCAGGCTCAGTATCAGTCACGCCTAGATGAGTTACCCGAGGAGGAGCGTAGTTTGCCATCACGGAGGGATGAGATATTCCACTCCGTCGTTGGCCGGGACGAGCACGGATGCACGCTCACGTATGGGACGGGCATTCCACGCTCACACATCGCACGATCAGAGTCATCCGGTGCTAGCTCCTCCCAGGGCTCGCACCTCCGTACAGATGAGGAGGTTGAGCAGTTGCTGCAGTCCATGAAGGCAACGATCAGAGAGGAGGTGACCAATGAGGTGAGGGCAGAGATGCGGGCCGAGTGGAGAGCGGAGATGGCAGAGATAGAGGCTCGTCTATCACAGAGTCGTGGCCCGCTTGCTTCAGACCCACCACCCACTACTCAGGTTAGTAAGAAAAAAATATGTGCGTTTAAATTGTCAATTAGGTCATTGATATGTCATTATTTATGTTTTTTTAACTGTATAATAAATAATTACAAGCACCTGACGCTGGTAACGGCCACCAGGCCCGTCGTCACTCAGTTGGAGAGGGCAGTCATGATCCAACAGGCTCGACTGATCGTGACGAGGTATAATTATTTACTTTAATTCAAGATTTCAACATGTATTGAAATTTGTTAAGTTGTGTTAGAAATTTATAGATTTTGAAACTTAAAAAGTTAGAAACTTACGGAATAACAGAACGAGATTCCGACTCCCAGATTGCTCGTCAAACTGAAATGTAGGTTTAACTCAATACGATAACTTAAAACTTAGAAAATAGGCCTCCGGGCGCCCAAAACAAATAAAAGGGCTCTGTTGCCCATGAAACTGGACGAGCACGTGCCTGTAGTCATTCCTGACTTGCAGGAACTGACGAAACGAGATTTCGACTCCCGGATTGCTCGTAACGCTGAAACGTAGGTTTAAAACAATACGATAACTTAAAACTTAGAAAACTGACCTCCGGGCAGCCAAAACAAGCAAACGGGCTCCGTTGCCCGTGAAACTGGACGGGCACGTGCCCGTAGTCATTCCTGACTTGCAGGAACTGAAAGAACGAGATTCCGACTCCCGGATTGCTCGTAAAGCTGAAATGTAAGTTTAACTCAATATGATAACTTAAAACTTAGAAAACCGGCCTCCGGGAGCCCAAAATGAGCAAACGGGCTCCGTTGCCAGTGAAACTGGACGGACACGTGCCCATAGTCATTCCTGACTTGCAGGAACTGACAGAACGAGATTCTGACTCCCTGATTGCTCGTCAAGCTGAAACGTAGGTTTAAAACAATACGATAACTTAAAACTTAGAAAACCGGCCTCCGGGCGCCTAAAACGAGCAAACGGGTTCTGTTGCCCGTGAAACTAGATGAGCACGTGCCCGTAGTCATTCCTAACTTGCAAGAACTGACAGAACGAGATTCCGACTCCCGGATCGCTCGTCAAGTTGAAACATAGGTTTAACTCAATACGATAACTTAAAACTTAGAAAACCGGCCTTCGGGCGCCCAAAACTAGGAAACAGGCTCCGTTGCCCGTGAAACTGGACAGGCACGTGCCCGTAGTCATTCCTGACTTGCTGGAACTGACGGAACGAGATTCAGACTCCCGGATTGCTCGTAACGCTGAAACGTAGGTTTAAAATTCAAATTTTGAATATTAATATTGCATTTTTATATATATATTTGCTATAAATTGCCAATTTTTATAATTAACTATTAATATTTATTTCTCTTTTTTCTTCAGGTTTGAGAGCATTGTATCCATCACGGCACCCTACACAGACAATTTGTTTTCTTTTTTCTTTTATTTTTATTGCTGGAATTGTAATGGATATAATTTGTTGAAACTTTTGTAATGTTTTGAGCATTATTAATTTAATATTTTGTTTTGTTATTAGTAGTTGTAATTGATGGTAGTAGTTGTTATTAGTATTTGTAATGGATGGTAGTAGTTGCATATAATCTATTCAGGTACAGGAATAAAATTGAGAAATTTGAGAAATAATTGAAAAAAAAAATACCGAGTAGGCTTTGAGAGCAAGATTGAGATCTATTGGGGAAGAGAGTAGGCTAAATGTTAGAGGAACATCCTTGTAACGAGTTGCCCAATTTCCTGCATAGTGAAATCGAGCGGAACGCTCATAGCCCCGTGGACGTAGGCGCGCAATTGCCGAACTACGTAAATCTCTTGTGTTTGTGTGCTTGTCAGTGATTGCGTGTGATTTGCCCTAGTTAATTTTCTCAACATGGCATACCACTAAATCTCTCACCATTCCATGGCCCACTTTGCCACATCAGATCCAAACCTTTCTTCAACAAGTACTTCGGGACGCCTCGGGGGTCCAGACCGAAAGAGAATTCTCCATTTGCTGGATCATCTGTTGATTTCCATGAGGTCAGGACCCGGTTCAAACTGATTCTCCGGTCCAAGCCCATTTTCATTCTGGGAAGATATGTATTTGTAGGATAATCAAAGCTTTGCCACAATACTCTTTCAAGATCATCTGTTAATACTAGATTACCTGAATCCATGAGCCTAGCACTCGAATAGTTACTGACTGTTGAAATGTTGGTGGACCATAGAGTAGTAGTGGTGGTCCTGGTGGAGGTGGTGTTGTACCCTCCTTCACCGACTAGTAAGAGATTCCTAGCGTTGATTGTTAGGATCCCAGAAGAATCACTAACCGGGTTTTCTCTGTTTGCTACCCATACAACAGTTTGGTTTGGAATCTTGTTGAACCATATTCCAATATAGCGATTCTTGGAATTGGGAGGGCCGAAGAAGCCTAAAGCGAAGTTTTCACCAGCTGACACAAGGGTTTCTCCATCTCTGATTGATTGAATTGGAGTGATGGTGTCTTTTGAGGTGCAGCTTGGTATGAAGATCAAAGCAGCTATCAGCAGAGAATGAAAATTTTGATGATATGCCATGTTCCTTCACAACTAGTAGGGACGCTCGTACTTTGTTGGAACATGAGTTTAAACACCTTATGGAGTATGGACTACGAATTTAGAACGTCATTGAGAAAAAAAATGTCTTCCTACAGTATTCCCCCAGGCACACGGCACTGAGAAAAAATGTCTTTGCTATCGCTAGATATATGGTTTTGCCACAGTTTTCCACTATGTCGTATCCTGTCAAGATTTAGTATGTGGCCCACTTAAAGCCGCCACATTCGAACGATGAATCCGGATCCTCTAAAAAGGAAATCCTTTTCTTTTTTAAGGCTTTGACCCAGAGAAAACTGAGTTAAAAGCAGTGCAACCCCATGTATTTGGATGAAGGGAAATTCTAAACTCACCCACATGTTTAGATGAGCACACCCACCTTTTTAAAAAATAATTACACATGACGAAAACACCCCACTCCCTCTCCTTCCTTCTCTCTCCCTCTCCTTGCTCCGGCAATCTCCGACAACCTCCGCCTGCCATCCCCTCGGTGCTGCCCAAGGGGAGGGAGCGACAGAGAGAAAGGAAGGGGGAGAGAGAGAGTCAGGAGTGGGGAGAGGGAGATGGAGAGGGCGGAGGGCGGGGAGAGGAAGGCAGAGAGAGTAAGGGAGAAAGAGGGAGAGGCGGGCAGGGGCTGCGACAACAGGCGAGAGGCAGAGAGCGGGAAGGAAAGAGGGGGAGAGGGAGACTAGGAGGGGAGAGGGAGGCAGAAGGAGAAAGAGAGAAAGAGGGAGAGGAGAAGGGAGATGGAAAAGGCGGATGGCGAGCGGGGAGATGGGGGAAAAGGGAGGTAGAAAGAGGGAGAGGGCGGGCGGGGGTTGCGACGGCGGGCGAGAGGCAGAGAGCGGGAGAGAAAGATGGGGAGAGGAGACTAGGCGGCGAGAGGGAGGCAGAGGAGAAAGGGTAGAAAGAGGGAGAGGGTGGGCGAGGGCTGCGACGACGGGCGACAGGCAAGAGGCAGAGAGAGGGAGAGAGTGTGTGTGTGTGTGTGTGGGGGGGGGGGGGGGGGGGCATGGGGGGGGGGGGGGATTGACTGGGTGGGCAGAGGCGGGGATAGGGAGACAGGGAGAAAGAGGAGGGGCGCGGCGGCCGCGGGTGAGGGCCAGCGGTGGGTGAGAGGGAGAGGGAGAGAGTGGGAAAGGAGAGAAGGGTACTTTGAGTATTTTTAGGAATATGGGTGGGATCAGCAAAATGGGTGGGCTCAGCAAAATAGGTGGGTGCGCATGGATTTCCCTTGGATGAAAGGAGCTTATTTTAAATGGTTCAGGTTTTGGTAGGTTGGCCCTACTTCAGAGCTCCAGTACTGTTTTAATTGGCAATTTCTCAAGGTTACAGCCTCAGATGTTCTGGACTCTTTAAAGATGTAGTGGGCGGGCATTGTTATCCATTGGATTCTTGTCTTTTTTATGCACGGTCAGTTGTTTTGTATCAACTGTCAATCTGAAATGAAGTAATTGGATTGCTGTAATTTAAATATATGTTTCATCTGATCGGTGGCCAATTGGACTCTAATTGCTTGCGCCCAAACAGCTATGGGAGATTTTTTGTGATACATTATCCAAGAAAAGCTGGATGTCTGGTGTTGCAGCAGATGGTTCAAAACTAGCTAGATTAGTCGAGGGTTGGCCGTGAGAGGGATTTGACTTCGAGAACCCATGACTTGGGCGTATGCTCCATCAATTCAGAGTCCTAATTATTTTCATTGTGTAAATGGTTTCCATCGGGTTATATAGTTTTAGTACATAGTTTTTTGGATACAGTATGCTTGTTATGTCCCTGTACTGTGTCTATCTTTCTCTCTATGTTTGCAATATATATATATATATATATATATATATATACATATAAAGAGAAAAGAAAAGAACCTTATATTTAAGATTAGATCCCCTCTACAGAATTAGAATCATATTCTAATTATGGGTCTTGTTTTGCACTATCTTTTTCTTTCTTCTTCTGTGAGTAAGAATCCTCCCAAAAATCCCAAAAACCCATATCTAATGTGGGTTATACTGTGAGTTGCAGGTTAGGTACAAGTTGGCCTTCAACACGGAGTAACTCAGTTGGCCTAGGACCACGGTTTGCACTCCGAGATTAAAGGTTCAAAACTGCGCTACCACATTAGGGCCATAGGAAATTTACGAGGCTACCCCTAAGTATGAAGGGATTGGTCCGTCCCATAGGATTGGGACATGCACCCTCATTATCAAAAAACATGGAGGCAAGCTTAGTTAATCGGACCTATTTTTACTTGACTCATTTGCCAGACATAGTGGAAACACCCTTTGAAACTAAAAGAGCATGTGTGTTTCGCTGGCAGAGCATGAGTGTATGATCTTTTTCATCAAACAGGCTCCAGTTCAATTCCCACCTAAAGATAAATGAAAATAAAATGAGCAGAGTTTCACTTACCGAGCTCAGAAGCAGCCACACGAGTGTAGAGATCTTGCCCTTGATCTGAATAAACCTTGACATCAGTCAAATTCCCATACCAAAGTACACAACCACCGCCCTCTCCACTGACGCTGGCACTTGCATAGGCTGTGCAAGAGCAGTTCTTCAAGCACTCCTTGCACTCATTGAGGCTCCAAGTAGGCTTTCCTCGAGACCTTGATGTATCAGGCAGCTTCACACGTTCAAATTTGAAGAACCCATCTCCTTGCCCAGCACAATCCAACGGCGTATGTCTCACGCATCCGTCCGACCAATTTCTCAAGTTCCAATCTCTAGGCATCTTTGGTTCAAACCCTTTTAAACACCCGCACTCAGCCACACGATTAGAGTCACAGTATCCATATGCCCCACAATTTGCATATCGGTCGCACCTATCGTGGGGGCCCACCCATATCACATCCCATTGAGGCTTCTCGCTAGTCCACTTCAGCCTCCGCAATACACCTGAGACGTCCAACATTGCCATCGTCATAATCGAGCCGTCATTAGTAGTGTACATGTAGTAAATCTCTGTTGGCCTAGTGGGTCCAGACTAATGGATTCAGAGCCATGGGTATTTTTGGTAATTGTACCAGGACTTTCTTATTGACTAAGATTGGGTTTCTTGGGGATAAGAAAGAGAGCATTATATATATGATGTAATGGGTAACCCATGATGTATAAATAACATATCATACAGAGAGTGAATCAAAAGGAGAGTCGAGTTTATTTCCCGTGGACGTAGGCAAGATTGCCGAACCACGTAATTCTCTTGTGTGTGATTGCTTGTTCTTGTGTGGTTTTTTGTTTGCTCGATCGCATTAATTCATGTTTCCGCATACACGCGCACAACGAGTGGTATCAGAGCCTAGGGTTTTCTAGGATTGGATTGTGCTGCGTTTGCGATCGACGAATCGGATCAAGGATTGATCTGGATTTCTGCACGTCGTCTTCGTTGTAGAAAAGACAGAGATTGGTTCGATCTCGCGTGGGCCACACTGTTCCGAAGTTGCAGAGGACTCTGGAAATTCAGAGGGAGGAGAAGGGCTCTGTTTGCGTCGGATTTGCAGTGCCTAGGGTTCTTGATTTGCAGAGCGAGCCACTGCCGGAGAAGACACACAGTTTTTCTTTCGGTCTTTGATTTTTTGCAGAACTTGAAACAGAGGGCTGCTTGGTTCCTTGATTTGCAAGATCGCCACTGGACCCACATCGTCGCAGGACTTCTTGTTGTCGCCGGACTTCTTGTTGTCGCCGGAGAGGGATCGCCTGCCACTGCCGTGCCGTGATCGGAGAGGAAGAAGGAAGGTAGCAGCGCAAGCGGTGGATCTGTTGCAAAACCCAGTTCTGTTTTGAAGAAAAAGACCCCTGTTGGGTCTGTTGCAGGTCAGTTTAAGTCAGGTCAGTTTTGACCTGACCCATTCTGTGAAGCCCAGTTAACATCCAAGACCAGATCAGGTTCGGTTTGGGTCAATTCGGCCTGACCCGCGAAGCAGGAAGCCCATTCTAGCAGTTGCTGACATCAGCGCCACGTCAGCGAACAGTACGGTCAGCAAGGGTTTGACCGAGATCGACGGCTGAAACTTGTTTCGTCGATATCTTGATCATCCGAGGTCATATCGGAGATCCGTTTGTGCCTACAGACTCGTTGCGAGCAGATCTACGTAACTATGGAAGAAGATTGGTAGTTTGACGGTCAATAGGAAAGTTTGACCAATCGAAGTGCAGAAAACAGTTTTTGCGATATCGGAGTCATCCAAAGTCGGATTTCAGATCCGTTTCTTCCAGCGTGCTCGTGGTGACGAGATCTATAGATTGGTGCAGAAATTGAGGTTAGTAAAAGTTGTTTGTATTTCTTGATTATTCAATTGAGATGGAGAAAAACACTGTGAACACTACTATGATCAAACTCAACCATACCAATTGGTTGATTTGGAAACCTAAGATGGAGGATATCCTCTATTGCAAAGACCTCTATGATCCCATTGAGGGGGATAGTGCCTGACCAAAAGAGATGTCTGATCCAGATTGGAAAAAGATGCATAGAAAGACCATTGGTCACATTAGACAGTGGGTGGATAATAGCATATTTCATCACGTGTCTAATGAAACCAATGCGAATACCCTTTGGAAGAAGTTAGAAGAAAGATATGAAAAGAAAACTGCAGTGAACAAAACTTTTCTGATTAGAAAGCTTGTGAATATGAAATTCAAGGAGGGTGGTAAAATTGAAGATCACATAAATGATTTTCAATGTATTGTGAATGAGCTGGCTACAATGAAGATGGTCCTTGATGATGAGATGCAAGCTTTATTTCTTCTAAGCTCTCTACCAGATACATGGGAAACATTAGTTGTTTCTGTGAGCAACTCTACTCCAAATGGTGTGTTATCAATGAGTCAGGTTACTAGTAGCTTGTTGAATGAAGAAACAAGGAGAAAAACCGCAGGGACAGATAATGCACAGGCCTTTGTTACTGAGAACAGGGGTAGGAGTAAGAGTAAGGGACCAAAGGGGGGTCGTGGCAAGTCTAGAGGTGGATCACAGACTAAGAAAAAGTCTGGAAAATGTTTTCATTGTGGCAAGGAGGGTCACATTAAGAAAAATTGCTTTGCCTTGAAGGAAAAGAAAGAATCCAACAATGAGCAGAAGAATGACACTAACACTACAGCTACTTTAGATAATGAAGTAGTGGTACTGGCCAGTGAAGATGAAGAGTGTTTGAGTGTTGCTGATGATCATGTTGAGTGGGTTGTTGACACAGCGGCATCCTACCATGCTACTCCTTGTAAGGAGATGTTCACGACATACAAAGCAGGGGACTTTGGCACTATGAAGATGGGCAACACAAGTCATTCTAATTTTGTTGGGATCGGTGATGTCTGCATTCAAACCGATATTGGTTGCACAATGACGCTAAAAGATGTGCGACATATTCCTGATCTACGGTTGAATCTAATTTCCGGAACTTCATTGGACCGTGTAGGTTATGAGAGTTACTTCGGAAATGGCAGGTGGAAACTCACTAAAGGGTCTCTTATTGTTGCGAGAGGAAAAGCGTGTAATACGCTATATAAGACACATGTGAAGCTATGCAAATGTGTGTTGAATGCTGTTCAAGACAAATCCTCTCCAAATCTATGGCACAAGAGACTGGGACATATGAGTGAGAAAGGACTGCAGATATTGGCAAAGAAAGATCGAATCCATTACTCCAAAGGTATATCCCTTGACCCTTGTGATTATTGCTTGTTTGGTAAACAACACTGAGTATCTTTCTCTAAAACATCAACGATAAAATCTAATTTGTTAGATTTGGTATATTTTGATGTTTGTGGTCCCATGGAGGTGGAGTTATTGGGTGGCAAACATTTATTGATGATGCAACCAGGAAAGTCTGGGTTTATGCGTTGAAATCGAAGGATCAAGTGTTCCAAGTATTTCAACAGTTTCATGTCATGGTTGAAAGAGAAACAAGAAAGCTCTTGAAATGTCTCCACATAGATAATGGTGGAGAGTACACATCCAACCAGTTTAAAAGCTATTGCTCGAAGCATGGTATTCGACATGAAAGAACAGTTCCTGATACTCCACAGCACAATGGTGTGGCAGAGAGAATGAACCGCACTATTCTTGAAAGGATGAGATGCATGATTAGAGTGGCACAGCTACCCAAGCCATTTTGGAGTGAAGCTGTCCTGACTGCCGTTTACCTGATTAACAGGTCTCCCTCAGTTCCTTTGGATTTTGACCTTCCAGAGGGAAAATGGACAGGTAAAGATGTTTCTTATTCTCATTTAAAGGTGTTTGGGTGCAAGGCTTTTGCACATGTACCAAAGGAGCAGCGTTCAAAACTGGATGATAAGGCAGTGTGTTGCATTTTCCTTGGCTATGGTGGAGCTGAGTTTGGTTATAGGTTATGGGATCCAGAGAAGAGAAAAATTATCAGAAGTAGGGATGTGGTGTTTCATGAAGATCAGTTCTTTGAAGATATTGAGAAGACTGAAAAGTCTAAAGAAGTTGTTGATGGAGTGGTTGATCTCACACCGACTCCTTCTCCATTGCAGACTACAGGTGGAGAAGGTGGACAAAACGATCCGGATCGTAATGAGGCGCAAGGGTTGACACATGAACAGGGTGTTGAGCAGGGGGAGCAGTCTCCTCAGTCAGAAATCACAGAACCTCAGGTTAGGAGGTCTTCTCGAGAGCGTCAACCATTAACAAGATATCCTGCAGCAGATTATATTTTGCTTACTGATGAGGGGGAGCCAGAGAGCTACTCAGAAGCTAAAACTCATGCAGATAAAAATGAGTGGATGAAGGCTATGCAGGATGAGATGAGTTCTTTGAAAAAGAATAATACTTATGAGCTGGTGGAACTTCCAAACGGAAGGAAGGTCTTGAAGAACAAATGGGTGTTCAAGCTGAAGAGAGATGATAGTGGAAATCTGATAAAGCACAAAGCACGGCTAGTGGTTAAAGGCTTTGCGCAGACAAAGGGTATTGACTTCGATGAAATCTTCTCTCCAGTTGTGAAGATGACTTCTATCAGAGTTGTCTTGGGTTTAGTCGCCAGCATGGACCTTGAACTTGAACAGATGGATGTGAAGACTGCATTTCTTCACGGTGATCTGAAAGAAGAGATTTACATGACTCAGCCGGAGGGGTTTGAGGTAGAAGGAAAAGAACAGTTGGTTTGCAGGTTAAAGAAGAGTCTCTACGGGCTGAAGCAAGCACCGAGGCAGTGGTACAAGAAGTTTGATTCATTCACGGTGAGTCAAGGGTACCGGAGGACAGCTGCAGATCACTGTGTTTATATTCGTAAATTTGGTAACGGGAAATTTATCATCCTTCTTTTATATGTAGATGATATGTTGATAGTTGGACATGATAGTAAGATGATTGACAAGTTGAAAAGGGACATCTCAAAGACTTTTGACATGAAAGACTTGGGTCCCGTACGACAAATTTTGGAAATGCAAATACGTCGTAACAGGAATGCCAAGAAGCTGTGGTTGTCACAGGAGAAATATGTTGAACGGGTGCTAGCAAAGTTCAACATGAAAGATGCTAAGTCAGTTAGCATGCCTTTAGCCAGTCACCTCAAGCTCAGTAAGAGACAGTGTCCTACTACAGATGAAGAAAAGGAACGGACGATGTCTGTTCCATATTCCTCAGCAGTTGGGAGTCTTATGTATGCCATGGTGTGTACACGGCCAGACATTGCTCATGCAGTGGGTTTAGTGAGTAGATTTCTTTCTAACCCTGGGAAAGAGCATTGGGAAGCAGTGAAGTGGATCTTCAAATATTTGAGATGTACATCAGATTTTTGCTTGTGTTTCGGATGATCAAAACAGTACTTGAAGGCTTTACAGATGCTGATTTTGCTGGCGATCTTGATCGTCGGTTGTCTACTTCTAGGTACTTATTTACTTTTGAAGGGGGAGCTATTTCCTGGCAGTCTAAGTTGCAGAAGTGTACAGCATTGTCTACAACCGAAGCAGAGTACATAGCTGCTAATGAAGCAAGGAAGGAGATGATTTGGTTGAAGAAATTTTTTCAAGAACTGGGTTTGAAACAAGGAGAGTATGTAGTCTACTGTGATAGTCAGAGTGCTATGGATCTTAGCAAAAATGCTGCATACCATGCCCGCACGAAGCATGTTGATGTGAGATACCATTGGATTCGTGAGGTCGTCGAAAAGAATCTCATGAAGCTGGAAAAGATTCACACTGACAGGAATCCCTCCGACATGATGACTAAGGTCGTGTCTAAGGGAAAACTGGAGCTGTGTTCAGAGTTGGCAGGACTGGACTCCTAGCAAGGGGGTTCAGAGGCGTCTTCCCCATGGTCTGGAGGGGGAGATTGTTGGCCTAGTGGGTCCAGACTAATGGGTTCAGAGTCATGGGTATTTTTGGTAATTGTACCAGGACTTTCTTATTGACTAAGATAGGGTTTCTTGGGGGATAAGAAAGAGAGCATTATATATATAATGTAATGGGTAACCCATGATGTATGAAAAACATATCATACAGAGAGTGAATCAAAAGGAGAGTCGAGTTTCTTTCCCATGGAGGTAGGCAAGATTGCCGAACCACGTAATTCTCTTGTGTGTGATTTCTTGTTCTTGTGTGGTTTTTTGTTTGCTCGATCGCATTAATTCATGTTTCCGCATACACGCGCACAACAAGTGATACCACTTGTTGAGAACTATGGACCATTACAAACTCCACATTGGTATGATATTGTCCACTTTGGGCCTAAGCCCTCATGGATTTGCTCTTGGGCTCTACCCAAAAGGCCTCATACCAATTGAGTACTTAGTCCAACTTATATGCCCATGATCTTTCCCATTTCTAGCCATGTGGGACTTTGGTTGCACATCCCCAACAATCTCATCATCATTGTAAACATAAGTGTACTCAATGATGGGATTTCTTACTTGCATACTGATTAATCTCTGACCGTTCCATGTCTCACGCCAAATAGGATCTGAGCCCTTCCTTACCGAGAACTGGGGCATGCCGTGAGGGTCGAGACCGAATGAGAATTCTCCAGGTGCCGGGTCTTCTATTGATCTCCACGAAGTCAAGAACCGGTTCAGACCAGATCTCCTGTCCAACCGCAATTTCATATTGGGGAGCAATGTATTTGTTGGATGATCAAAGCTTTGCCACAATATATTATGATGATCATCTCTTAGTATGAGATTTCCTGAATCCATAAGCGTAGCATTTGAGAGTTTCGGGACTAGATTTGAAACGTTGGTGGACCATAGAATGGATGTTGTGTTGCTGTTGTACTCGCCATCACCAACTAGCTCGAGATTTCCAGCGTTGATTGTTAGGATCCCAGAAGAATCCCTTACCGGGTTTTCTCTGTTTGCTACCCAAACAACAGTTTTGTTTGGAATATTGTTGAACCATATTCCAATATAGCGATTCTTGGAATTCACAGGGCTGAAGAAGCCTAAGGCGAAATTTTTACCAGCTGACACAAGGGTTTCTCCATCTCTAACTGATTGAATTGGAGTGATGGTGTCTTTTGAGGAACAGAGTGGAAAGAAGATCAAAGCAGCTATCAGCAGATACTGAAAATTTTGGTGATACGCCATGTTCAGCTTCACCACAACTACGGACGCTCTTACTTTGTTGGAACGTGAGTCTACAGTCCACACGCTTTATCGACGACGACTTTTGAACGTCGCCCAACAAATATTCACCCAGGTGAGTCCGGATCTTCCCTTGTTTGGATGAATCAGGGGGTGGATTCGTCCAAACAAGGGAAATTGGGGATCCGGTTCCCACCATGGGACACGGAAAACTCTTGGATATATGCTTTCGCCACAGCTTCCTGTGTTGTACAGTGATCAGAATTAGTTATGTGGCCACTTCAAGCCGCCACATTTTAACAATGAGTCCGGATTTTCTGAGGCTTTGACCAAGAGAAAATCCTGAGTTAATAGGAATGCAAGTCCACAGCAGGCCCACCCAAACCGTTTAAACTAAACGCCCTGTGGTACCCACAAATCTCACATGAAGTTGAGTTTTATCTAACTCTGGATTGGCTGTTCAAAGAAATTCGTGATAATGGATATGCATAAGATTAATATTATTTTTTTATCAGTAGCTGAAACTTTCATTAAGAGAAGGAGAGAATATAAAAAGATGAACAACAAAGAGGCAAGAATACAAGAAACGCATGTCAATCATGTTTTTTCATTAATCGATCAATTCAACGGTGGAGAAAAACTCAGATTGATAGAAAGTTCGAAGATACCCCGTGTACCTAGGGAGAGCTTATTTTAAATGGTTCGGTTTGCCCTACTGTGGAGTTCCAATACTCTTGTAACTTACAATTTCACTAAGTTAAAGACTCGAAGGATCCGGATTCTTTAAAGATCTAGTGGGCGGGTACTGTTAGCCATTGGATTGGTGTCTCTATGCACCAGTCAGTTATTTTCTATCAACCATCAATCTGAATCAAGTAATTATATATATATATATATATATATATGTTTCATCTTCAACGGGAGGAACATCCAACCAAAGCTTCATCGAAGACAGTGGGAGCCACGAACATCCCTATTGGGATGTTAGTGGCATGAGCCCGACCACGTCGAACTCGGAAGAATTGTGAAATAAAGGTTTCTGACATTTTGAATCTAAATTCAAAGGGGAGAAAATATCAACAAAGACCACAGTAGTTAAAAATGGAGAAAACAGAGAGGTCAGCTTTGTTTTTTTTACTTTTTGTAGAAGAAGAGAGAGGTCATGTTGACAGGGAGATTTCACCAGAAGTCTTCCCACGGTATCGATTCAACCGCAGCTTGTTTTTGAGCTGAGGTTGGATATTAAACTAAGACCAGTTTTATTATATGGGCCGAGTTTGGATCATGTGATAGAAAGTCCGGAGCGTAGCCCGGGTTGACCTGAAAAAGAAGTGTTAGTAAGTTCATGATAACTTGTCAAAACAATGGTTAGAACCTGTACAACTGATAAAAAGCCCAGTTTGGCCTGATCCCATTGATTAAATGGGCACGCTTGAGCCTAAAATTAACGGCCTGTATAAGATGAGTTTCTTTTGTTATCTGATCGGTGGTGGTCAATTGGACTCTAATTGCTTGCACCCAAACAGCTGTAGAAGATTTTTTGTGAAATATTCTCCACGAAAAGCAATATGTCTGATGTTTGAGCAGATGGTTCAGAACTAGATTAGACCAGGAGGGTCGGCCGTGAGAGGGATTTGACTTCAAGAACAGACTTGGGCGTATGCTCCATCAATTCAGAGCCCTAACTATTTTCGTTGTATAAATGGATATTTCCATTGGGTTATATATAATTTAGGAGATTTGACATTTTAATTTTTCTTAAACGTTGTTCACTAAATTTCATGACTGAAAATCTATTAATGTTTTGAGGGTCATTTGACTCTAGTCCACAATTTTTTTTTACTTTTCTGCCATAGATCCAATAATATAATGGGATCCGAGTGTAAAAACCAATGATATCATGGGATCCAAGCCTTGATAAGAAGACGGTCTAGATCTTTTAATGTACGTCTTTTCAACTTTTTACATTTGGATTTGCAGAAAAATAAAGAAAAAAAGTGGACCAGAGCCAAATGACTCTAGTGACATTAATAGATTTCCAGTCCTGAAATTGGGAATGTGGGGTTTAAAGGAGATTAATATGTTAAATCCCCTATAATTTAAGTACAAAGTTTATTGGATATATTACTTTTCTTATGTTTCTGTACTCTGTCTATCTTTCTTTCTATGTTAAAAAATAAATAAATAAATAAATAAAGAGAAAAGAAAAGAACCTTGTATTTAAGATTTGTTTGATCCCCTGTGCAGAATTAGAATCAGATTCTAATTAGGGGTCTTGTTTTGCACTATCTTTTTCTTTCTTCTTCTGTGAGTAGGAAGCCTCCCAAAAACCCATATCCAATGTGGTGGGTCTGGTCAGATATACCCGCATTGGGTGCGAGTTGCGGTTACCTATCCAATGTGGTTGGCCTTAGGCCCCATTCTTTTACTAGAATTCCTGACAGGAATTCAGGCTGTTTGGAAATCCAGAATTCTTGTCAGGAATTCTATGTTTCATTACCAGAATTCATGTGCATTTGAAATTCCAGACATTTAAAATCCCAAAAAACTCAGCATTTGAAAAACCACTTTAACAAGGAGGATTTGGAAATCTCACTTGGCACAAGAATTCTGGGAAAGGAACGACGGCGTTCCGGGAGCTTAAGCAACAATTCAGGCCATGAATGAAACAACGAATTTAAAATTCCAAAATTTGACAGTATTTCAAATACTAGCATTTAAAATTCCCCGACAACCACCAGACATGAATTTTATGAATTCTAGTAAAAGAACGGGGGCCTAAATAAACAATTAAGAGTTATAAACTGATATCAAGATAAGCAGAGTTTCACTTACCCAACTCAGGAGCAGCCACACGTGTGTATAGATCTTGCCCTTGATCTGAATAAACCTTGACATCAGTCAAATTCCCATACCAAATTACACAACCACTGCCCTCTTCACTGATGTTGGCACTTGCATAGGCTGCGCAAGAGCAGTTCTTCAAGCACTCCTCCTTGCACTCATTGAGGTTCAAAGTAGGCTCCAATCGAGAGCCAGATGTATCGGGCAGCTTCACAAGTTCCAATTTCAAGAACCCACCTCCCTTCCCTGCACAATCCAACGTCCTACGTCTCATGCATCCGGCTGACCACTCTCTCAAGTTCCAATCTCTAGGCATCTTTGGCTCGAACCCTTTTATACAAGAGCACTCAGCCACACGATTAGAGTCACAGCTTCCATATGCCCCACAATTCGCATATAGGTCGCACCTATCTTGGGGGGCCGCCCATATCACATCCCATTGAGGCTTCTTGCTAGTCCACAGCAGCCTCTGAAATACACCTAAGACGTTCAAAATTGCAATCGTCATAATTGAGCTGTCATTATTAGTGTACATGAAGTAAATCTCTTCATCATTGGAAACATAAGTGTACCCACTGATGGGATTGTTTGCTCGCATACTGATTAATCTCTGACCGTTCCATGTCTCACGCCAAATAGGATCTGAGCCCTTCCTTATCAACAACTGTGGCATGCCGTGAGGGTCGATACCGAATGAGAATTCTCCTGATGCCGGGTCTTCTATTGATCTCCATGAGGTCAAGAACCTGTTCAGACCGGTTCGCCGGTCCAACCCCAATTTCATTTTGGGGAGGAATGTGTTTGTTGGGTGATCAAAGCTTTCCCACAATATTCTTTGAAGATCATCTCTTAGTATGAGATTTCCTGAATCCATAAGCGTGGCAGTTGAGAGTTTTGGGACTATTGAAACGTTGGTGGACCATAGAATGGTGGTGGTGTTGCTGTTGTACCCTCCATCACCAACTAGAACGAGATTCCCACCGTTTATTGTGAGGATCCCAGAAGAATCACTAACCGGGTTTTCTCTGTTTGCTACCCAAACAACCGTTTGGTTTGGACTCTTGTTGAGCCATATTCCAATATAGCGATTCTTGGATTTGCCAGGGCTGAAGAAGCCTAAGACGAAGTTTTCATAAGCTGACACAAGGGTTTCTCCATCTCTGACTGATTGAATTGGAGTGATGGTGTCTTTTGAGTTGCAGAGTGGGAAGAAGATCAAAACAGCAATCAGCAGAGACACAAAGTTTTGGTGATATGCCATGTCCCTTCACCACAACTTCGGACGCTCTTACTTTGTTGTCACAGTTTAACCACATCAGAATAGAGAGAGCTTATTTTAAATGGTTCATATTTCAGTACGTTGGCCCTGCGGTTGAGTTCCACGACTCTTTTAGTCCTTTTTTTTTTTTTTTTTTTTTTTCTGTGTCTGAAACTGAAGCTACTCTTTTAGTTCTTTTTAACTTGCAATTTCTCTTGGTTGAAGCCTTAAGAACATCCGGATATCTTACAGACGTAGTGGGTGGGTATTGTTAGCCATTAGATTCATGTCTTTTCTATGTTGTTCATTTGCCAAGAATTTTCAAGGTTTCTGACTTCTTGTATCTAAGGGGAGAGAATACCAACAAAAGACCACAATAGTTAAATATGGAGATAATAGAAAGGTCGCATTTATTTATTTATTTTTTTAATTTGGTAGAAGAAGAGAGAGGTCATATTTATTTATCTTTTTAATTTGGTAGAAGAAGAGAGAGGTCACATTGACAAGGAGATTTCACTAGAAGTCTTCCTACATATCGATTTTGAGCCGAGGTTGGATATATAAACAAGTCCAGTTTAATAATATGGGCCGGGCTTGGATCATGTGAGAGAAAGCCCGAAGCCTAGCCCAGCCCAACCTGAATATGGAGTGTTCATGAGTTAGTGGTAAGTGCACGTCCAAACATTGGTTAGAAAGCCTGTAAAACTGATAAAAAGCACAGTTTAGCCTGACACAATTGATTAAAAGGGCAGGCTAGAGATAAATATTAACGGCTCGTGCTGGGATTGGGCTAATATCAGCTTATGTTTCTAAAGTCGGGGCATGACTTATAGATATGTATCAGCCTTGCCCCATAGGCCCATGAACTGCCTTATTTGGGAGCACTTGTTACTCGTAAAGGATGTTTGACGTTCAAGGTCCCCTATATATTTAAATATATCTTAGAAATTCGGAAAACTTGTATCCGAGTAACCCAAGGAATTAAAGGCCTTGTTTGGCATAGTTTCCGTGTTGTTCTTGATTCTATGTCGAGACCTTGTTGTGCTCAGTCCGTTACGTGCAGAACTTGTCTGATAATATTATATTAAAATGTTTTGTTGACAATATGCTGAATGGAAGTTGTTTGGTAACAATATAATACTTCTCTATTAAAAAAAAAAAAAAAAAAAGGTGTTTGGATGGTTGTCATATAAGGAAAAGTGCTTTTTTTTTATATTTATTTATCAATAAAACTGCAGCTCAATCAGACGGTGGGGCCCCGCTCCTATTGATATGAAATTTTAGCATAGATTTCTAGTGGGTACAGGTCATCTTTAACAGTTTGGATTATAATTAAATGGCCCTGGATATAGTTCTGGGCTAGTTTGCTAGTTCTTGACATGGATTTTAACCACACTTCCATCATGCGCTCAATCAGATAATGGGACCCACCTTTATTGAAATGAAACTCTAGGGTATATTATCAGAGTGATAGTACTCATTTTCAACCGTTGATATTATAATTATGTGGGCTCCATGATGGATTTCCGAAGACCTGGATGTTCAGATATGATAGCCATAACCAAGAACCCAGACTCATCTGCATCACCACCGATCACCAATGCTGAGCGTAAGAGAAAGCATTGGCTTATGCTATCCTGCATACCTTTCTTTCCTGAATTTAAGAAGATGGTAACGGATGCACTTGGATCAATGTAAGAAAACTACCTACCGCAATCTTGACAACCTAGTAAAAAGTTCAACCCGGATTGCAGCGAAGGATTTAAATTACAGAAGTCATCTCCGTAATTTTCCATGCCCAAGTATTTCTTTTCCAAACCATGGGAAAGCCTCCCCACCTTCTCCCCACATCCACACCAACCAACGACCCCAACCACCACTTTTTTTATTTCTGTTTGCCTTTCTTCATTTTTCTTCTCTTTCTTCTCCTCTTGTTGTTTTTGTTTCTTCCTTCCTTTCGTTTATATTTTCCTTCTCCTTCTTTTTCTCTTCGCACCTCTTGCTCACCTCAAACTCAAACTAATCCATCCTCTAAACAGTCACCATCGCCCACACCTATAGTTGGCTTACCCTACAGATCAAAGCGGCCGGAGAGCTGCAAAGGGCAAGGATCACGTGGCTGTTTGGCAAAGAGAGACCGGAGAAGGCGGGGGTAGTGTGGCTATAACACCCGGACCCTTAATCTTATATTAACTATAATTAATTACTTGTTAGTTAATTAAGTGTGTTAAGAGTCTTAACGAGTCAGGTTTGCCGTGTTGATCACGCGTGTGAAGTCTGGCGCGATTCCGAGCGTGTATGGGCATAGCGGTGGAGTGGTTTGCAATTTTGGGGATTTTTCAAGAGGTTTCCGGAGATTATGAGTTTTTGTGATTTTTAGTGCATCGGGTAGGTATCGGCATTTCACGAACTTTAGCCTTCTGTCGCATTTCGATTCGACGCGTCGAACGGGCCCAAATGATCACTTTAGTAGACCACCACTTTCCCTAACCCAATATAATCAATGGACTCAACTCTTCATTCATTTCTCACTTCACTCTCTCAGGCTGTCATTCTCTCATCTCCCTCACTGCCTCCTCACCATTTCTGGCCACCGAAGCTCCGACGTTGCCGGGGGACACACTCTTCTTCTTCCTCAAGCCTCCAAGACACCACCTATCTCCTTTTTCAAGTCTCTCATTCACCACCTATTGCTAGGTAAGCTTCCAAAGCTACTAGGTTTAGGTCTTTTTCATTCTCTTGCTTAGAAATGGGTTAAGCTAGCTCACACCAACCCATTGCATGCATTTGTAGGATTGATTTTGGGTTGTGTGCTTCTTTCTCCAAAGCTTGAGCTCAAAGAGGGATTTCCCCAAATTTCTCTTGGTTTTAGTGAAGCTCTTCATCAAGGCAAGTAGATATCTATATTTATTTTTGGATATGTTTGTGGTCGGACCCCCATGCGCAAGGGTGCAATTGTAGTAATAACTGGCGAGACCAAGTTGATCCACAGGGAATAATGCATTTGAGAAACTTTTTAACTTTTAACCTGTCTTAATTGGAAACTAAATCTAACCAAAATAAGAAACTAATCAAATCACATCAACTTTTCTAAAACAAACTAAATGTAAAAAGTTTAATTACAATGCTTTTCAAAAATAAAAGAACTATTCTACTAAAGGAAACCTAATATAAGCAATACTAAAATATCTAAAAACATGAAAAAGCACACACAAATCAAACAACAATTTAATATGAAAAATCAAAATAAAATTTCCTAAATCATATCCTACTTACCAAAATAAATTATAATAAAAATATGAATGATTTATGATGTCCTACATGCAAACAAAAAATTCTAGAAAAGTTCCTAAAAATCGGATGCACGCTGAAAAACTCCAAGTATGAAAAACCTTGAGTATAGGCCTGTTTACACTAGACTGTACGACTGGCCTAAGATGATATAAAATTACATCTAATGGCTGGAATTAAGACTCTGATGATGCATGAACACAAAAATAAACATTTATCCCTGTGCAAAAAAAAGCCGGTAAATGTTTTTAAAATTTTATTATTGAAAAAATAAACCTCTTTTCCCGGCGAAACAAAAAAAACGCCGGCAATGCTTAGTTTTTTACCGGCGCTGCCATTTTTCGCTGGCAAACGGTATCGGTGACATACTTTTCCCAGCGGATTGTCGGCGCAAAGAAATCATCGGGAAAGGTTTTTCCCGACGTTTTATAGAAATTTACCCGTGCTTATTTAGTGTTGCCAAAAGTGCAAATTGTTGTAGTGATTATTCATGTTTTTTTGTCCTTACCGTGGAAACTTATGGGAAACTACGTGAGCGGGCGAAGTTTTTCGGCCTGCTGGGCCGTCGTCCTAGATTAGGACCTTGGTTAGCACGGTCCTAATCCGGGGTCGTGACACGACTAATGGGGCCAGTTGGCGAGGAAAACAATTAAAACAGCTGGTGATGTGGATTGAACTAAGGAGGGAGGAGAAAAAATTATGGGACAAAAGAACTAGACAATCAACCTTGTTTTTTCCTGCTCTAATCCTCTCCAAGACAGGGTTCCTCCCCAATGGTGGGCTCCCTTTACACAGGTTCTTCTTCTCTCCTCCTCTCTTCCAACTTTTTTTTTATTATTTCTATTTCCTCTTACTTTTCCCTCCTCTCCCTTTTTTTGGTTGTCGTTGTTTGAGAGGGTGAAGTGGGTTTTGGAGATGGGGTTTTGAGGCCCAGGCCTCTCAGAGGTTTGGTGAAGATGAGAGGCATTGGCGATATCTGTGGGGGCTTTCGAGCTGGAACAACAATGCTTTTAGGGCTTGAAGTAGGAGTGGGGTTTGGATGAGATGGATCGAATACCTTTGGATTTGGTAAGGGGGCTTCTTCAAATCGGATATGCTAGAAGGGTTACAGATGCCACCAATGTCGCTTCCAAAGCACAAATCACGCCCTTTTTGGAAACCCTCTCCTTTCTCTAATAAACGAAGAGGGAAAGGGTATTTTTGCTTCTTGTAGTCGCCGGAGAAGAAAAGTAGACCACCCAAGTGTTGCTGCTCGTCAAAGATTGGGAAGAGAAACCAAACTGCCTTTTCCATTCTCGTCAATGCAAATATACTGATCGGAGAAGAATGACCCATTTGGGTTTTGGCTGCAGTCTGTTGCAGAAGCAGGGGTTGGGACTCTTGTCACAGGTTCTGTTGTAGAGCCAGAACCGAAGAACGGAGTGTTGGAAGTAGGTGGGCCTCATGGATAGGTATTAAAAACTTTTGACTCACTTGAAGCAGGGATTAAGTACCCAAAAGGCCAAAACCTCAATCCCAAGATCTAAAATTCTACTGTCATGCATTAAGATCAAAGATCTATCAAGAAGACAGATCAAGGACCAAACAAGCATAACAAGATCTACAAAAATAAATAGATAATAGATCTATACATTTGAACCTTTCGTTGCGCTCAAATCGAGAACTTGAAAACTTGATTTCTACGAAAACCCTTTTCATAGATTTAATCTCCTTTGCTTTTTGTGTTCTTCCACGTTATAACCCTCTTATAGAGAATTTCTCTCAAAGAGAATGTTGAGATCTTTAAGTAGAAGAAAACCCTAGCACTCTAGAAGAAAACCAGATGAAAGAGAGGAGGAAGAGAGAAAGGAGCTTATGAGATTGTGTAGAGATCTCTAGCCCTCTCCTCTTATTTATAGTTTATGGAGCACCTCCTATTTATCTAGAATTAGAAGTCTCACTTTAATTTGTTTTTAGTAGTGTCCTACTCCTCCTTTCCTTAAGAGTTCCAATAGGATTAGTAACCTTCTCTTATTAGGGCTAGCATGAGGACCACTGAGGGTTCATTAAAATCTAGTTCCAATTGGGAATCTGGACACCATATCTTATGTGAACTCTGGACCCATAGTTAATTGCAAATAAGTCCATTTATAATACAATTGTAATATAGTCTTAGGAATAATTACAAGATGACCTTAATCTTCCAAATTTGTGTAAGTAGACCCCTCCATCAATTATATCCATGGATCTATTGAAATAGATATGTTCAACCAAATTAGGTCCGCATCTTATTATCCTTGTGGTCCAATTAATCACAATAATCATTAGTATCATCCAATTAACTCTTACTAAAAATGGGTGCACACTTATCAATGATAAAATCAATTAATTGGCACAAGGGGGTACTTAGGGATAGATTCTATCTTGAAAATTATATGTTTTCGTAGCTCCATTATCACATATCCAAAACACTGAGGTATTGGCCTACAGTTGGCCTCACTCATTGGTGACTCAAAGTAAATGCATAGTAGAAACTTGTAAATGTCTAAGGCCAATGGATTGGATAAAGACCTAGCTCGTAGACTCACTATTACAAATAATAAGTAATTTTAGAACATCAAATAGCCCTTGTAAATGTCTATTTTTTTTTATTTTTTTTATTTTTTTATTTTTTTTACCTTAGCCCTTATTAATGTTTATGAGAAGCCAAATCTACCTAAATCATTATAGGACCAAATTTCTATAATAAAATTCAAGCAATTCTTGTCTGAAAAATTTTGAAGTTTTCATATATGGTGAGATTTTTGAATGCTTCATTGTACTTGAGTATCTAGGAATTCTACAAGAAAGGCAAAAGCATTGGAATTTCTAAATTACCAGGTCATTTGAGATAGTTTAGGTAACTAAGATTTTAAAATACTTGTGAAGAAACATAACATTAGCAAATGTTAGGGGACAAAATGTCACAACTGTCCAAAATAAACTCCAACTAGCACAAAAACCTGTGCTACTCACGGGAATGCATAAAGAGATATGATTCTATGAAAAGTATAGAGAGAATATGTTAGCAGTTTAGCAGTTATGGAAACCGAAAATAACTTTCAAGTAATTACAACTTTTGATCAAAATTTAAACCATGAATTATTATAGTTTAACCATTCACTTCAAGTTTGTCATGCAAATTAGCCTATATCCCAAGTGTAAAGAATGATGCATTTAGATAATTTACATACAAGAATGCATTAACTGCAAATAATTCTTTTTAATTTGGAGAATTATATTTCTTTTATTATGACAAAGTTTTAAGACATGGTTGTATATATTTCAGGGACAACTACTGAATGGACAAGAGATAGCGGTGAAAAGACTTTCAAAAAACTCAGCGCAGGGAATAAAAGAATTCAAAAATGAGGTTACATTGATTGCCAAACTTCAACACCGAAATCTTGTAAGACTTTTGGGTTATTGCATTAGTGGAGAAGAGAAGATATTGATCTATGAATACATGAGAAACAAAAGCTTGGATTCCCTTATTTTCGGTATAAATCTTATCATTTTTTATTTTTATTTTTGTTTAACTAGCATAAAATATAATTAGACACAATAATTTTATTTGTCAATTGTAAGCATTCTCTGTACTCATAATCACCTTTTTCATGTAATTATTGCATAAGCTTATTGTTTTCACAATCCAACCTAGCTATCAACAACAGCTTTTAAAGGTATGCTAAAAACGTACTGCTTCAACTATCCTCGTCTGAGAATCAGCACTTTTATAATGCGTTATAGTAGCTTTTTCTTACCTCAGATAACCAATGCATTAAATAATTAATTCGTGCATCTTTACACTATATGCAAAACTTAAAGAAATGATTGAAATGGATTGGCATATCTTGTACGTAGATTATAATGTAGGATTAAGTATTGTAATTTAAATTATAAATATTGAATTAGGATGCAAAGTGTATGTTCACAACAACACATTATCACACAATGAATTCCTATAGAACAACTTTTTATGCACAAGTATGCAATTATACTCACATAATCAGATTGAAATGTGACACAGAACAAACAAGGAGTGCAATGTTGGATTGGAGGAAACGTTTTAACATCATTGTGGGGATCGCTCGAGGGATTTTATATCTACATGAAGATTCTAGATTCAAAATTATTCATCGTGATCTTAAAGTTAGCAACATTCTTTTAGATGATGATATGAATCCCAAAATTTCAGATTTTGGTATAGCAAGAATATTTGGACAAAACCAAGCTCAAGCAAATACTGATCGAGTAGTTGGAACTTAGTAAGTAACATACACAAATGCACACATGCAACAAATGTACTTGTAAACAAATTAGTTGCTCAATATGTTCCATCACTTCAAATGTTTATTTTAAATACTCTTATTGCAGTGGTTATATGTCACCTGAATATGCGATGGACGGGCATTTCTCAGTAAAATCAGATGTATTTAGCTTTGGCGTCGTTCTATTGGAGATTATCAGTGGAAAGAGGAACAACCATTTTAGTGATTGTTGCTCGTTGAATTTGATAGGACATGTAAGTAAAGAAGGTTCTTTTTCTTACTAAGGTAGAAATCCAAATAAAAAATATTATCTATTCTACAAAAGTGTTTAAATTGATTGTCATTTAAGATGTAAAAAATGAAGACATCTTGTACTTACAAGATATGTTTTAAATCTTACCAGGTATGGGAAAGATGGAAAGAGGGTAGAGTTCTGGAGGTAGTAGATTCATCAATGAGTATTATTTCTTCTTTTGAAAATGAAGTTTTTAGATGCATTCAAATAGGACTCCTGTGTGTACAAGAAAAGGCAAAAGATAGGCCCAACATGTCATCTGTTGTTCTTATGCTCGGGAATGAAATAGTGATGCTTTCACCTACGCAACCAGCATTTTGTTTCGGGAAAGGAAATTGTTCTGATCATCGACACTTATCTACCGATGGGATAGTTTGTTGCTCATCAAATGAGGTCACAGTGACAGTGATGGAAGCTCGATAATGAGTGTTTGATTGAAAAACGTAAAACCATTCTACCAAATGCTACAGCCATTTGTAAGAAAAATTTGACTGTCGAGATTATATGAGTTTGAGATGAATCAATTTGAAATCTTGGTTCTTCAAATGGGAAATAGAGACACTCGTTTTGTTAATATGAATCAATCTTAGTACCTCACTCTTTCATTTTTAATATGAAGTTTCTAAGGAAACTAAAGTGAAGATTGAAGAGAGTCATAGGTTTTGAACCCCTAACTAGGTTTATAAGTTTTCATTTGCACAAATGCAAACTTACAAATGTTAGCAATGTTTGTATAGAAATATCAACTGGGTTTATCCAACCAGGTTTGAGAGTTCTGGAGAACCCACTAGAATTGATGCTAATCTAATTAATCAAATTAATGCAGTGGATGTAACTAATCAAACAAGATAGAACTAGCAAATAAATCTATCAAGCAATCACCACAAGAAGGCATACACAAATTTAACGTAGAAACCTTTTTCAAGGAGAAAAACTACGATCCAGAAATCAAGAACTCATGAACAGTTACAAGATATACTCACAGCACCTTTACCTCAGTCAGTACCTCGACCTAATGTAGTTGTTCTTGCACAACTTCCATTGCCACAACTTCCTTACTCGATCTCCTTGCATCTTGTCAACCAAGATGATCAATCTTCTACAAGAGAGTAGAAGCAACAAAATATTCTAAAGCAACCCTTCAGACCAATCTCTCAATGGCTTGAGAGAAACAAGAAAATATCTCTTAGGGTATTCTAACCTTAGATCAAGAGAGAGAATTACCTTATTGTCTTGTGTAATTAGGTTGAGAGAAACACCCAATATATAGCCCCAAGTTCGTGCCTGAGTCTTCTAATGATATTCCAATCAGAAGAGGAATTAGACCCAAACTCTAATTTAGAGTTCTAACCGAACTGGGCACATCCAATCATGCTCGCTATAGCGAGACATCACTCTCTAGTCTGGGTTCAAATAAAAACACAGAAAACTACTCTATTCTCTCCACTTTTTCCCTTTCTCCTGAGCATTTTGCGGTTCCTGCAGCTTGATCTTGATCTTGACTTAGTGTGCGACTAAGCTTGATCATCTGTGAAGGCCGTTGTATCATGGGAGCAGTTCCTGCAGAGATTTTTTTTCGCATCTGAGTTTATTTCGAAGGGGCGAAACTCGTCCCTAAGAAAGCGTCGCCAGACGTGCTTCGACTGCGAGCTATTGCCGCCAATCTCAATAGATTTCCGCCTGTACAACGTTCTCCACCAACTGCAGATCAGTACCATTATTTCAATTTCTAGTTTTTCATCAGTTATGTAGCCTTTATTCCAAGAGATGTTAACCTCTATGGCTAGTTGGTGATTCCTATGGGGTTCTTACAATCAGAGATAAAGGCCCTCATGCCACAACACGGCGTGTCCTCTTGCTTTACCTATAACTAGAACAACTGCAATATTATGAAATTTGAATTTTCTGGCGAAGATGTTAATCTCTATGGCTAGTTGATGAGTCCTCTGGGGTTCTTACAATCAGATATAAAGGGCCCTCATGCAACAACACGGCTAGTCCTCCTGCTTTACCTATAGCTAGAACAGCTGCTATATTATGAAATTTGAAATCTCTGGCGAAGATGTTAATCTCGAGGGCTGGTTGGTGAGTCGCTGCGGTTCTTACAATTACAGATAAAGGGCCCTCATGCCACAACACGGCTAGTGCTCCTGCTTTATCTATAGCTGGAACAACTGCTATATTATGAAATTTGATTTTCCTGGGGAAGATGTTAATCTCGATGGCTAGTCGGTGAGTCCTCTGGGGTTCTAAGAATCAGAGATAAAGGGCCTTGGCAATAATAATCTTGACTCGGTATACAGTTGGAGTTACCTATAATTTAATTCATGTGTGATAGTAACAGCTAACAACTAGATAACATCAATATTAATGTGCTGCTACGGTTTCTGACTCAGGCCAATGGATTTGATAAAGACCTAGCTCTTAGACTAACAATTAAAAATAACAAGTAATTTTAGAATATCATAACCCAAGTGAATGTTTATGAGAACCCAGATCTACCTAAATCATTGTAGGACGAAATTTCCATTTTGCCCCAAAAGCCTTGCCATTTTAATAGACGACGAAACTAGTAAACAAACTGAGCATATATCTGCTGATATCTATGATTCTAAACTGTTTGACTAAAGATTGAAGAAAGAGCAAGGTGGAAGAAGAAAATAACTTGAAATCAGAAGATGTCAGTGAGAAAAGGATGGACGTGGATGTATATAAGCCAAGCGAAATTGGATTTTGCACAAATTAAGCATCTCTTCACTATTTTTAAAGCAATTAGAGCCTTGCAAGTTGCGACATTATAAGATGCTCCACCCGAGGTCTGTTTGGGGGCTTTACTAATGGAGTTGAGTGAACTAAATATTATTTTGAAGAAAGAAGAAAATAAAAGTTATGATGATATTTAATTTTTAGTTGTTTATTATGGAATTTTTTTGACTTTTTGTAAATATTATTTTCAAGAAAGAAGAAAGAGGATTTTACTGAAAAATTCTCATTACGTAGGCGTTGCACGAAATAGTGCCTATTTACTCACGTAGCACGAAAGTATTCCTCCCGTAGTTATGGGGAGTGACACTAGCGTCGCTTAATTAGAGACGAGCAACGCTAACGTCCCTCCTCTTAAGTACTCGTTTGTGCTGTCCGAGTTAGGAGGCATTATTTCGTGCAACATCCACGTAAAGAGAATTTTCCATTAAAATTCTCAAGAAGGAAAATATAAGTGAGTTATAATGATATTTTATTTTTAGTTGTTTATTATGAAAAATTTTTTGCTTTTTGTATAGAAAAATAGAGTTTTTTTTTATGTTTTTTAGTGGAGAAAGAAAGTTGCTTTTTGAATAATTTTATAGAAAATATATCGAAAAATTTAAATTAAAATGCTTGTGAGGTGATTTTTTTTTGTTTCTTATGAAACATGGGACTTTACTTAAAGTATGATAATAGAGTTTCCAAACAAATTGTGAGTTCAAGTCACACGGGAAAAAAAAAAGGACAAGCTTGATATATTGACATGACCTTGTCTCAATTGCAACTTCTCTTTACCATTCCCCTTGCCAAAAGTAAAAAGTTTTCACGGTGCCTGACATTTCTTCGAGTTAGACGCTGGACACGGTTCCCAATTGTATGGTACCACCGGTTCTATTAATTGATTTCTGAATTCTGATGTATCCATGGCTGGTTCATTGAAAAGCACTAACTATGCAAGTGACAGGAGTTAAGACGAGTCATTAAGTGGGTGGTTGAACCGGTCTCACATGAATAACATACCTGCACCCATAGACAGGTCATTAATCTGACACTCTGGAAAACGGTTGCAATGCATCAAACGCGCACATCAGACTTATGGTTATCCTACAATCCCACCAGATAAGAGCCATTGTAGTTGTGCAGTGTAGGAACATGGGTTATGACAAAATGTTTCAGTCTCTATGCCTAGCTGCTTTGATTTTCTTCCGAGTCTGCAACTCAGCAGACACCGTAACTCCAATTCAATCAGTCAGAGATGGCGAAACCCTTGTTTCAGCTGGCAAGAAATTTTCCCTGGGCTTCTTTAGCCCTGGCAATTCCAAAAATCGCTACGTTGGAATATGGTACAATAAGATTCCAGATCAAGCGGTTGTTTGGACAGCAAACAGAGAAAACCCAGTTGGTAATTCTTTAGGGATTCTTACAATCAAAGGTGGGAATCTAGTACTACTCGATGGAGGGCGTAACAACAACATCACCCTATGGTCCACCAACGTTTCAAGCTCAACCATGGAGAGTTACTCAAGTGCCACGCTCACAGATTCAGGTAATCTGGTGTTAACAGATGGTCATCAGAGGATATTATGGGAAAGCTTTGATCATCCTACAAATACACTTCTTCCAGGAATGAAATTGGGGTTGAACCGGCGAACCGGTCTGAACCGGATCCTGACCTCATGGAAATCTGTAGATGACCCGGCACCTGGAGAATTCTCACTCGGTCTAGATCCTGTAGGGGTGCCACAGTACTTCTTAAGGAAGGGCTCTGATCCAATCTGGCGAAGTGGGCCATGGAATGGACAGAGATTAAGTGGTGTGCCACTAATGAATCGTGACGCTGTATTCACTCATACTTACGTTGCCAATGATGATGAGATTTACTTGATGTACCATGGCAACAACACTTCAATAAACTCTAGACTTGTTTTGGACGATCCGGGTTTATTGCGAAGACTGATGTGGAATGACAAGGACGGTCGATGGAATCAGGCGGGGTTGGGAATCAATGACAGATGCGACCGATATGCGAATTGTGGGGCGTATGGAAGCTGTGACTCTAATCGTGCGGTCGAGTGCGAGTGTTTGAAAGGGTTTGAGCCAAAGACAAATAGTGATTGGAACTTGACAGATTGGTCGGGTGGATGTGTGAGAAAGAGGCTGTTGGATTGTAATGGGAAAGGAGATAGGTTCTTACGATTGACAAATGTGAAGGTGCCTGACACATCAAGGTCTCGAGTAGAGCCTGGTTTGAGCTTGGAAGGGTGCAAGGAGGAGTGCTTGATGAACTGTTCTTGCACAGGTTATGCCAGTGCTGATATCAGAGACGGAGGTCATGGTTGTTTGACGTGGGATGGCGATTTGATGGATCTTAGGGTGTATTCTGATGGAGGGCAAGATGTATACACACGTGTGGCTGCTTCTGACCTAGGTGAGCGAGACTCCTTATTTTAAATCTATATAATTTTTTATTTAATCCAAACCCCACCTCCACTCTGAGTTTCAATTTTTTGGTTCTGCCCCTTGTCAGTGGCACAATAATCTTTAATTAACCTACCTGCTCACGGCTTTTCAGGTGAGACCCCTGGGGTTCTTATGTTGTCAATTCTCTGCCTTTTTTTTTTTTTTTTCATGTAATTGAGTTTCTGATGGTGAATATCTATACATAACGATCAGGTTACCAGGTTACCTTCCTTTAATGGAACTCGAATAAGCAGAAGATAGAAACTGCATAACCCCATCACAGTAATAATTTAAATCATAGAAAAGTCAAGATGTCATCACATCACTATCTTTATATTCTTTCACCCTCACCTATTTAATGGTCCTATATTCGTATTACATCTCAATCTCATATCCTTCACTTCTTACCCACTTAATTCTCCCTTTTTTTGCACTCACATTATTAGTGATCCCCTACGAATCATATAAAATGAAGCGAAGTGGTTTCAAATTATAATCAGTTCCAAAATCGCTCCAATTGGTTTGACTCATCCAATTTAATTTAGTTTGACCCTAGCAAATGGGTCGGGTCTATGTGCAAAGACTCGAGCTCAGGACAATATGGATTTCAAATGGGGCAACCATACCACTACAGCAGAGAACATCTTTTTGTTAATAGTTATCAACAAAAACTTAAAATCAGTTAATGAGGAAGGGACCTAGCCCCATTTTGAAATATTGATAAGAGTTGGAATTTATCTACGAGGTATTTATAAAATAACTATATTTTTATAATATTGGCCCTATAAATACTGTTGTTATTATTTTCATACTTATGCATTGTACTTTAAGCATAGTGATCAAACTTTTGAAATAATTATTTTATATGATTTCCTATATAGTCAATTAATTTTTCTGAAAACCATTTTACAATAAAACTAAACTCAAATGAATATATAATATATGGAATTGATCAAATATGAAGTGAACTGAGAAATCAGAGATTAATTACAATTTGATTTGGACCCTGTTAATTTTGTTTTGACCCTTCTTTAATAGATTGATTCTGCCCACCGTTTTTTAAACCCTCTTTAATTACTACTGAAGCTCTTCATTTATGATTGTTTAATACTAAAACTCCTCATTTCTCTCTGCTCTTTTTCTGTATGTTTTCAACATTTTAATGCATCCTTTCATCTTCTCTATGTGTCCGATCTATTCCCTTTACTCTCTACATCTTCCCCTCTCTATTTACAAAGATTGTGAATTACGTTGCCCGTGCTAAGCACGGGGCTTTTCACTAGTTCAATATGAAGCAGACAAATCAAAATGGGCTTTGTAGAAACTAGAAACACTCGAAACAGATTAAGATATGATAGATTGCAAGCTTTATGATTCGAACCACTTGGACTGTTTTGAAAATTTACATGAAGTGGTAAGAATTTAAGATTCATATACTCACTGACTTATTGATTGGTTATAATAGGATGAGTTCACAGATTTACTGCTAAATTTTTTCCCGTTGTTTAGATTGATGTTTGAAATTAGATTTGGAAGCCCTAAATATATATTAGCTGTTGGAATTCGTAAAGCTGTAGAAAATAAAATTCTATTTGAGACTAAATTATAATGAAATTCTCGAGCTAGTGCAGCTCTGATTGAAAGTGTCTAAGTTGAATTGCGACTAATTATGTTTAGTTCTTACCTGGCGCCTGGGTCGACCTTGGGCACGTCACCTTTTTTCCGCTTGTGTGGGGCCTCTTCCTACTAGTGTGGGCTTCTTCCTGCTTGTGCGAGCCTCCTTCCATGTGAGTAGGCTACCTTCCATGCTATTCAAGGTTCTCTCTTGATCCTCACCCCCTTGGGCGGGGTTAAAAAAACAAAAGGGGAAACTAATTGTGTTTATTTTTACTTGCCATTTTCTTGAATAGATCTACTTTAATTCTCTGTCTTCCCCTGGATGTAATCTCTCCAACTCTTATACAATGAGGTTAAAAATTTGGACTCTCTAGGCTGAGCCGTGTCCTATTCTTTTCGAACCCAGAGCCCTTAGGGCTGAATTGTGTAACACTTTTTCGCGGAAAAGTGGACGGTTTTTCTGCGGAAACATCCATTTTTCCGCGTTTGGTGCGGAACAAATTCCTTGCGGTAATCTTTCCACCTCGTCAGCATTTTCTTGGTAATAGTGGAAGTGAGTTTCCTTTGGGG